>JAUPFT010000012.1:28977656-30246406 GCA_036936625.1 Parnassius smintheus behrii
CCAAATTTTTTATATGCAACATTATTTAAGCTCATTTGCAATGAATTTAATAATACTTTTACTTCTAAAACATTCTCCTTGAATAATCGTAAAGCATTTAACGAATGGGCGACAGTAGGAGTCCATAAGAGTAGACAAAGGTTATATGAACTTTACAATGAAAGGTCATATAATCCTAGCGTTGAATTTAGGGAATATGTAAAAAAATATTCCAAAATATTTAAAAGAGTGTCAACCCCTAGGTCAAGTCATTGTATTTAAGCAACAAAATAAAGACTGCTTCTAATAAAATTAAAATGACATGGAGTATAATTAATAGTGAAACTGGTAAGGTCAACTCTCGCAATTCAAACATCCAGTTAAGTTTTAACAATAAATTAACTAAATCAGATCAGGACGTTGCAATGGTTTTTGAGAAATATTTTACTGATATTCCGATCTTAACCACTAAGTCACTGAATTCTTCTCCTACCGTCGCCAAATCGTTACTTAAACAAAATGTAAATGTGTGTACAAAGAATTTTACATTTCATAAAGTTTCATCAAAAGATATTGTAAAATATTTTAAGACTATTGATATTAAGAGAACCGCCGATCTGTGGGGGATTTCTGTTAAAGTTATTGCGTCTATAATAGATACAATCGCACCTCAATCTCTCCTCTATTATTCTCTATTATTTTTAATAGTAGTATCAAATCTGGTGTGTTTCCTGATTTAATGAAGCATAGTAAAGTAATACCTTTATTTAAATCTGGTAGTACATTGGACCCCGCTAATTTTAGACCTATTTCTGTACTGCCAACACTTAGTAAAATTTTTGAAAAAATCATTCTTGATCAATTGTTAATTTTTTTTAATGTAAATAAATTACTTCATAAAAATCAATTTGGTTTCACAAGGGGTCGCTCGACAACTGATACTGGTGTTGAGCTGATTAAATATATATTTAATGCATGGGAGAATTCACAGGATGCTTTGGGTGTGTTCTGTGACCTATCCAAAGCATTCGATTGTGTTCACCATGAAACATTAATCAGGAAACTTCAACACTACGGTGTAAGAAATGATGCTCTTAAATTAATTATTTCATATTTAAGTGACGGAACACAAAAAGTTGTTATTAATAGTATGAGTTCTTCCGGGTCGATTGTACAAATGGGCGTACCTCAGGGCTCAATTCTCGGCCCCTTTCTGTTTCTCGTATATATTAATGACTTACCTTACATAGTAGGGGATAACCATGATATAGTATTATTTGCTGATGATACTTCATTAATTTTCAAATTAAAACTACAGTTATTAAATTACGACGAAGTAAATAATGCTATAGCTAAGTTAGTCAATTGGTTTAATGTTAATAATTTGCATTTGAATAGAACTAAAACTAAATGTATGAAATTCGTAACTCCTAATGTTAAACATGTCAATACTAATGTAATTTTAAATGGGGAGGAACTGAGTCTTGTTGATACCACCATTTTTCTTGGAATCACACTGGACGCAAAGCTTCAATGGCTCCACCATATATCAAAACTAGCTAGCAGACTTAGTTCTGCAGCATATGCTGTAAAAAAGATTAGAATTCTTACCAGTATTGAAACAGCTAGAATAGTTTACTTTAGTTATTTCCATAGCATTATGTCGTATGGTATTTTGCTATGGGGACACGCGACTGACACTGAAATTATATTTATTTTACAGAAGAGGGCCATTAGAGCAATATATAATTTAAAATCAAAAGAGTCACTGAGACAAAAATTTAAGCATATTAATATATTAACTCTGGCCTCTCAATACATTTATGAAAATGTAATGTACGTACACAAAAATAAGAGTAGTTTTGCGAAAATAAGTGATATTCATTCTGTAAATACTAGGAGCAGACACAAGCTGGTAGTACCAGTTACTCGACTCCACCGAGTCAGTAATTCATTCTTGGGGCGATGTATACGCTTTTACAACAAAATCCCAGAAAATATACAAAATTTGTCATACACAAAGTTCAAAAATGTTATTAAACTAAGTTTGTATAAAAAGGGTTATTATAATATTAAGGAATTTATAGATGATAATAACCCCTGGGAAGGGTGATCGCTACCAAGCTATTTCTAATTTGTCTTGTGTTGTTGATTGTAAACATGATTGTAAGCTATTATTAAAAAAAATAGTCCCGCTGGATTTCTTGCTGGTTTTTCCCAGGACAGAGGTTTTTTTTTGCGAACCAGTGATAAATTAAAAAAGTGACTTTCAATAAGTATTTTTATAATCTACATTGAATAAAAAAGTTTCTATTCTATTCTATTCTATTCTATTCTATTCTATTCTGAACCAATAAGGCATACTACGTTTGGGTGCTAGGTTCGTATACATTCATGATATTGCATTTCGTTTGAAACGCCAATGATGTCGCAGACATTCCACTTGTAGCTCACCTAACTTAGTGGTTGTTTGTTGTGCAGTATACGGTCTTGCATTGTCGTGAAGTAGCAGTGGCCTAGAGCGATCGACTAATCTCGGTTATTTAGCAGCTAGTTCTGCCTTCATGATTTGCAGTTGCTGACAATAGATAACTGCCGTAATCGTTTGGACAGATTTTAGAAAGCTGTAGTGAACGACACTGGCGCTAGTCCACCAAATACTCCCAAGTAAATTTCCGTGTAGGGCAGGATTTGGCTGGGTCTCCAGGGTTTACCCATTGTGACGAGCGCTTCTGATTATCGTATAGTATCCACTTTTCTTTGATTTGATTTAAAATCCTTTCACTTTTGTGTTGGTAGAGCAAAGTATTACCGCATTCAACACATGTTTGCAAGTTTGATTCACTCAATTCATGAGGTACCCATCGTTCAAGTTTTTTTATTTTCCCGATTTGCTTACCTGCAGCTATCTCTGAAGTGCTTTGTAATGGATCCAATTCCACAATAGCCTTTGATTCTTCATTTTCCACTTTGATCTAGGGCCATCCACGGGGTTGGTTCTGAAGGTCGAAATTTCCGGAACGAAAACGTTTTGCGACACCAGCGCCGTACACACCAATAATCCTTCGAACTGTTTCTGCAACACTGGTGCCACGGTAGAGCTCGTACTAAGTACTAAGGTACTAAGGTATAAGGGTAAGAAGGTAAGCGATCCCAAAGAAAAAAATAATGAGGAAAAAACAAATGAATGACAAAATTCATATGCCAGCTAAATGAATTTATAAATTTGAATTTGGAATTATTAACCAAAGAGGAGATATTTTAGATCAAAGTGGTCAGTTGGACAAAACGCTAATTTCATATGTAAGGACCTAATATTAATCTATAATACTTTTTTTATTGATTAAGTATCTTATCAACCGATAAAAAGTTATTCCTTGGTATTTGCTAACGTTACTCGAATTATTTGTGCAATTTATAAAGTTAGTACCTATATAATTAATCAACACGTGTCAACTCACTAGCACCTAGGTAGCGAGTGACTGAGTAAAGTACGGAGCTAACGCTGCAATTGAATGGAACGCCGTAACTAAATGCAGTGTCGCCTCCAGTACGTAGTACATAAATAGTTCAATGGATAGTAATCAAAACCAAGACCAATATTAGAAATGTCACTTTTAATAAACAACAAAAAATCAAATGAAAGTATCAGAACACCACTTTAATACCTCACGTCACTGATATAATATAGATTTAGCTATGTGATATTTTTGTATTGGCGAAAGTGATTGGAAGTGTACGTGAGTAGACAGGTCGATACAAATCAATGAACATAAATATTTATTTACTTTAATCTACTCTGCTGAATTCATGCTGACATATTTTGATTACAGGCAATATGTTATATAAAACTTATTGGCGTAGCATGATGTAATATAATGTAAGCGTTAAACCGAAAAATTATCTTTCTATTTGGTGTTAGTTTATCAAAAATATGTATTTGAAATAAAAAATTAAACGGTTTTATATTGAATATTTACTGCAATAACTATTCTAAAATAAGGTAAAATAAGGTAAGTCGCGTTTATTTAGCACGTAATTAATTTTACGTACCTCGTGCATAAATTACGCAACACTTAAAAATAATGTTGAGTCATTATGCAGTTGTATTAAAGTAGTAAATTGCGACATTAATGGACTATCCTATACCTTTCAACGAGCAACTCTTGTATATATATATAGAAAATGTCCTTTTGTCCGTATTTTCAGGCAATAAAAACTGCTACAATGTTATAAGAAGGTAAATTTTGACAGACTACCAACGATAGTAATAGCTTAGCTGGGATGTCGGTCGGGCGTGATATTGGAGTTCCGTGGTTCGCGTCCCGTCTTGGGTCCGGCTTTTTTTTCCTTTTTTTTTCAAATCCCCTTCTTTTGTGAGAAAATCCATTATTTCGAGCCCTTTTTTTAGTAATTTTTAAAAATACGAAAAATTTTAATTAAACTAATTGCACTCATGATTTTCATTCAAATAACCAGTTCAGTTTTTTCTATTATGTCAAAAAGATCAAAAATATTATTCATGTAATTTGTATCTAAATGTAACTTAAAAAAAACCGAACAAAGCTCGGTCATCCGGGTCTAGCGGTCTCATGAGGTCGCACCCACTCACAGCACTTTAACCCATAAAACTTAAATATAGAGACTACTTTTTAATGAAGAAGTTTGGCGTTATATAATCATTATAAACACTCTATCCTCTAGTGCAATAAAAAAATGTCATCCTATGAATTTTTGTTTATAATATACGTTTACCACCAAATAAACCTAAAGATTTAAACCTAAAATTAATATAGTCCTTGAATTCCGAACTTTAATACGTCTCGGAATCTATGTCCGATCTACCCGGGGCTCTGAGTCTAACTGATTATTAAAAATGGAATTAAAACGAACATGGAAAGGAACTATATAACAATATAATTGCTGACTATAGCTATATTAAGGAAAAGTACTGTGTGATTAATTAAATGCTTACTAATGTTTTATTGCCTTGTAAAAACGGATATAACAGCTCCCCCCTTTTGACTGAGCTTTTTCTAAATTAAGATAAAGCGAAGATTCGAAATAGAAAAGCGATTAGAGGTCGGAAGACATTAAAAAATATGAAGATAGGAAATTAAAAATTATAGTAAAATATTGCAAATCAATCTCATAACAATATAAAGACTTTCGAACTAAATTTTACATAATGATTTCTTATGTTTACGCGAACACTACACATTGAAATAATACTAGTTTTTACGGAATTTATCGCGTATATTGAACTTTTTAAATACCCGACGTTTCGAGAGCTTTACAGCACCCATGGTCACGGGAAGGACTGAGATGTTCAACGTCTGTCATAATTTATAGGCAAGGTATAAAAATAGTAGTACAATTAAAACATAAGTAAATGTTGAATAGTATGAGCCATATTTAATAAAATGTGATTCTTTTTGAAGATTATTTGATTAAAATTCTAAACTATCCAGTTGATGATTTGCATATTTTAAAGAATCCAAGTTAACTTTGCTTAAAGAGATTGACGTTAAATGTGGTAAACTTTTATTAAATATGTCCTTTTTGCAACAATCATCTTTTGTTATATCAAAACTTATATCTATGGTCGATTTGATCGAAAATTGGTAAGTACTTGTTGGCAATAATTGAATAGTTTTGGAATAACCGATACAATTTTCAGTTAATTTGACAATACCTGTGCCAATAATAGAATGATCAGTAATGTCGTCATCACATTTGATAGTTAATTTATTTACATTAGATTGTACATAAATCCATCTATTATTTTTTAATTTATGCCAAATATTGATTTGGCCAAATAATAACTTGGCGTTACACTCAGAAGGTAAGGAAAGAATTACTTCTGTTAGTAATTTCGATTCACGATTAGGATTATTTACACTAGACGTTATAGTTAATAGTTCACAAATAGAGTAGTTATTATTAATGAAATTACAATTATCTAAGTTATTAAACATAGTATAATGTATTCTACCGTCACTTAAAGCAATATAAGAATTAGAAGGTTGAATAAGTGCAAAAGTTTGCACATTATGTGACTCGTCGTGAGGAGTCGGTAATGGGATATTTTTATAAACAGCGAATTTATCAGGCGTTATCAGTGGAATTTGCAAACTGAAAACAATCTTATTGTTATGATAATATGAACTAAGTTTCGAAATGTCAATCAAAGAATGAATATTATGTATGTTCAATTGCATTGGAAAATCTAAACGTTTGTTTATTTGATTCATATCATCTTAAGACCTATCCGTTGGGAGGCACAATTGAGGTCATTGAGCATAGTGCTTAAGTCCACCAGCGATTCTGCCATAAGGACTATATCGTCGGCAAATCGAAGGTGAGTTATGTACTCACCATTGATGTTAATACCGTATCCTTTCCAGGCCAGTAGCTTGAAAACGTCTTCCAATGCAGCGGTGAAGAGTTTCGGGGAAATAACGTCACCATGTCTTACACCTCTCTGCAGTTGGATAGGTTTCGTACTCTGGTTCTGTACTCGGATAGCCATCGTAGCCCTACTGTACAAGCACTTCAGCACTTCGATATACCGACAGTCGACTTGGCACCGCTGAAGAGACTGTAGCACCGCCCAAATTTCGACATAGCCTAAGGTTTTTTCATAGTCCACATACGCCAGGCAAAGTAGCAGATTGTATTCTTCGGTCTTCTGTACAATTTGCATGTGGTCTATGGTACTAAAGCCTTTTCGAAAACCGGCTTGTTCGGGAGGCTGGAAGTCGTCGAGTCTGCGTGCGATTATTAATATACCAATTAAGCTATTTGTAATCATTATCAAACTGTCAAAATTTACCTTCTTATTATAACGATATTTTAGCAGTTTTTCATTGCCTAAAACACGGACAAAAAGACATTTTCTAAAAATAAATCCTAGCTAGATCGATTTATTGCCCCCGAAACTCCCTGCACAAAAAATTTTATGAAAATCGTTGGAGCCGTTTCCGAGATTCCGATTATATATATATATATATATATATATATATATATATATATATATATATATATATATATATATATATATATATATATATATATATATATATTTATATACAAGAATTGCTCGTTTAAAGGTATAGGATAATGCTTGGTTAATTCATTATAAAGACTTAAAGGGCTAATCACGCTAGGATGCAAAACATTTACCTTGGAAAATAAAATAGCATTTATAGTTGTGTCTAGTAAGTTAGAAATAGCTAGTAAGGAGCCTTCAATTACGTTTAGTAACTTATTTATCCTAGAAATGTGAAGGAGTAAGTTATCGGTTTTTGTAATTTGCGACAAAATTTCATTCATTTTATTAATTTGGGAATTCGATTTTAATTCGTTTTGATTCAATTTATAAATAGTGGCATTAAAATTATTTATAGTGGATTTAATTATATGAATATTATCTCTGAATAAATTAAATAATTCCGTTTAACTTTTCCGACTGGATTCTATCGCGGCATCATATTTTCGCGCATCATCTGCCTCTAGAGTACCAAAGAAAAATTTAAGAATTTCGCTTCCAAATTCTAGAGATCTTTTGACTTTGTTTGGCGATGAGTTATTATAGATTAAATGTGCTAGAGATTGCAATTTGACATAATTATATTTTAGTAAAGTCTCTATAGGAGTAGAAAAATCTTTACACGGGGAAAATTCGTCAGTATTTATTTTGGAACAAAGATTTAATGTATCATATAATAATTTTTCTATTTTATTGAGATAAGGATCTAAGGATATAAGGTCTATATGTGTTATAACTTTCCAATAACCTTTATAAAAATTAATATGCGTAATAGGTTCAAAATAAATTCCAGGACTATGTGATATAGGTATGATCCTCGATTCAGCGTGGCTTTGGTTTCCATAGCATAAAGCTCTGAAAAAATGTACAAAGTAAGTTAAATGTAAGGAGTTTGAATAGCAGGCTTAATTTCGTTTGTATGGTACTTAACATGTTTACGACCTATTTGTAACGTTACGTTATGCTTATTATTTATTTTTATTATTTTATGTGAGCCCTTCCATATAGGTGATAGAGCCTTACGGAGCCGGTGATGATGTTTTGTATACACTAAGTCGCCAATTTTATAAGAAATTTCACGTGAACTAGCATCATAATATTGTTTCGATTTTTCTTTGCTATTAATTATATTTTGAATGGCCTTTTCTCTACTAAAACGAATTCAATATTGTAAAGCTCGTGGCTTTCGTGGCAGAGCCATGCCGCAGTTATATTAGTAGTATTGTTGCAGCACGAATGGATCGACTCGACCGGGGAAGGACTACGCTCTCACACAATACCAGCGTAAAATAGTAGCTTAATGCTGCTGTGTTTCGTATGGTGAGTGTAGAGAACCGGAAACTCATTACTGGAAACGAGGCATTCCATCCTAGTCCTCACGGGTGACAACGCATCTGCATTTTGATTCGTAATCGAGTGTAGATGTAGATGTCTATGGGCCACAGCATCCACATACCATCAGGTGGACTGTGTGCTCGTTTGTCACCCTATCCTATAAAAAAAATTTTCATTATGGGTTGTATTATTATTTGTTTCATATAGAGAATTGGGAATGTTAGGTTTATAACCATATAATAATTCATGAGGGGTGAAATTAGTGGTGCAATGTGGAGTGGTATTATAAGCTAATATTGCGGTAAATAAATAACAATGCCAATCGTTCTGGTTTTCATTTACGAAGGATTTTAGGTATTCTTTTAAAGTAGCATGTGGGCGTTCTAGAGCTCCATTTGTTTGTAGGTTATAAGGAGTAGTAAATAAGGCTTTAAATTTTAGAATTTGAGTCAGTTGTTTAAATAAATCGGACGTGAAACACGTACCCAAATCTGTTAATATTGTTTTAGGAAAACCGAAAAGAGACATAAAATGTACGAGGTTTCTGGCTATTTCTTCACTGGTAGCTGTGACCAGGGGATAAGCATTTGAAAATTTAGTTAAATCGTCTTGCAATGTAAGGATAAATGAATTTCTGGAAACCTGCGTCGGGCAAAGGACCAACGATGTCGAGAACTAATCGTCTAGTAGAAGTGGAAGTTATCTCCATTGGAGCCTTATTGGACATTCTCAGCGTCTTATTAATTCGGCATAATTGGCATTTCTTAACGTTATGTACAATATCAGAGCACATACCCTTCCAGTAGTAGGCGGCTTTAATTCCTTTATACATACGATTTGATCCTGGGTGACCCGCAATAGGTGAATCGTGATTCTCTTTAAAAATTTTAGGGATTTCGATGGGAGTAGGGTAAATTAACTGATTTTTGTAAATATGAATTTTAATATTAGTGTTATGGAAAATATAGGCAATCATATTATATACTTTAATATAAGCTAACTTAGAAAATGGATCTGAAAAGTCTGACAAGGCGAGATCTGTAATATCAGGATTTTCGACTAAAATTTTATTTCCAAGTTTTATCATTAATTTGTAAATATCTTTAAATTTAGTTTCTTCATAATGATGAACTTTAGTATATAAAAAATAGTAGTATTTATTCTTATCTTTCACACATTGAACTGTAAAAGGTTCGCGTTCGGAATTTAGCAATTCCTCCGGCTTTTCTAACTGTGATAATATTTCTTCACAGTGAGGTATAGATGAGTCGAAATCTAAAGAGACAGGACACGCAATATGTTTTAACTTAGATAAATGTAATCCTTGAGTGCATTCTATAATTGTTGTATTTGAAATAGAAGTTATATTAGTGAATTGGTCTTTAAAATATTTTTCGTAACTAGAATTATTTAAAGTGTTAATGTCTATAACATTAATGGGACAGCGAGATAACGCATCAGCATTGGAGTTTAAACGGCCTTGTTTATAAATGGTTTCGTAATCATATTCCTCAAGTTTTAGGCGCCAACGAATGAGTCTACTGCCTGGGTCTTTGACATTAAATAGCCATACTAATGGTCTATGATCGGTAACTATTTTAAACTTATTACCGTAGAGGTAAGGGCGAAATGTTTTGACTGCGAATAAAATGGCTAGGAGTTCTTTTTCGGTAGTTGAATAATTACCTTCGGCACGATTTAAAGTTCGCGATGCATAAGCTATTGGCTTGTCCTTGCCGACAGGACCTTGGGATAGAACTGCACCTACGGCGTAATTACTTACGTCTGTGGTTACTATGAACGGCTGAGAGAAGAATATCGAAAGCGGTTTGTTGCTCGAGAGACCAGTGGAAAGTAGCGTCCTTTTTTAATAAAGAAGTAAGTGGTTTCGTTAATTTGGAAAAAAAATCAATAAATCGGCGATAATAGCCTATTAGGCCTAGGAAGGATTTAATTTCTTTAGGACTCTTAGGAATTGGGAATTGCGATACTGCTTTTACCCTGTCTGGATTTGGAAAGACACCTTTATCGATAATAATGTGACCAAGATAAGTTACTTCACGTCTTAAGAATTCGCACTTGTCTGGCTGCAATTTTAAATTGTATTCGCGGAACTTATCGAACACTAATTTTAACTTTTCCATATGTTGATTTAAATTTTGACTATAAATTATGCAATCATCTAGATATACATAGCAGTGTAGGCCTTGTAGTCCTGATAAGACAGTATTCATGAGTCGCTGGAAGGTTGAGGGTCTATTTTTCAAACCAAAGGGCATTCTAGTAAATTCACAGTGTCCAGACATGCTTGAGTTAGTACTTATAGTAAATCCCGTTTTTGGGGCATCTTTAGCATCCATCTTTATCGGGTGGAAACCGCTAGCAAGATAAAGAGTTGTAAAGTATTTCGAATGGCCTAATTGGTCTAAGATATCAGTGATAAGAGGCAGCGGATAACTTTCTGAAACCGTTTTAAATTTAGGCGACGATAATTAATGACTATCCTCCACTTTTTCTTGCCAGAAGCTTCTAATTTTTTCGGAACTACCCATACCGAGGCGCTCCACGGCGAAACAGAGGGGCGAATTATATGCTGATTTAGCATTTTGCGAATTTGTGTATCAACTTCTTCTTTGTGACACTCGGGGAAGCGATACGATTTTACGTGAACTGGGGGTGCGTTACCCGTATCTATTGAGTGTTGGATGCCATTTGTTAAAGAGAGGGACTCACCTTCAAGGTGAAAGATATCCGTATAATCGAAACAGTAATCGAGAAGTGCTTTCTTTTCTTCATCGTTGAGATGAGAGCAGCATAAAAGACTCAATACTCGATTTATTCGATCGGATTTGGAAGTCGAAACGGAATACATAGATTTACTAGGTATTAAATTTTCGCAGGAAATAGAATTATCATAATCTATAGGTGTTAATTCTACGGAATAATCTTTAATTTCTATGTCTGTATCAGTCGTATTTAAAACAGTAATGTTAACCTTTTTATTTGGTTTTACTGATACTATACAATTCGCGACGTAAATACCCTTGTTTAAGGTGTGATCTAGAACTAAGGCTTTATTATTCCGATAAGTCTCGAGCGAGTAGTTTGATGTAGCACATTCAATGACGGCTTCTGAGCGTGCTGGAACGGTGTAAGTCGGCTGATAAAATATAATAGGAACTTGGTGACCGTAAAGAGTCATTATCTTAGTGATATAATCTATATTAGCATTAAAATATTTTAGAAAATCTGTACCGATAATACCGTCGTAATTAAGGTTTATGCTATCGTTAATGACATAAAATTTGTGCTCGTAAGTTTCATCACTTAATAAAAATTGCAAGTAGATTGAGCCTATTGTTTCGCTATACGTATCCGTATCATTTATACCTTTGATTCTTACTTTGTCCTTAAGAAGTTCATGTTTCGTTTTTAAACATGAGTGCTTTATGATACTTACGCTTGCACCGGTGTCAATAAGAAGTTTGAGACACTTAGGAGAATATTTTGTTAATAAATTCGTGTATGGTAACGAAACCTTGCATGTATTTATGCTCGTTTCAAAAATCGGTATAGAATTAGAATAAGACTCAATAATACTCGGCTTGACATCTTTAGCCTGCTGAGATGTAGATATAGTAAACGACTTAGTAAAACTCGGTTGTATCTTTTCGGTCAACTGAGGTGCATGAGAACTAGTAAGACTCGGCTTTGCCTCCTTGGGTTGCTGAGATGTAAATTAATTAGAATGACTCGGTTGCTTTCTAATGCATCGCCGAGATGAATTAGAATTAGAATAAGATTTAGCATGATTTTTGTAAAATTTAGCAGAAATAGTATTATTAGTTGTTTTCATGTCATTACTACAGTACGATTTCGGCAGACACGTATCCGAAATCTTATTCAGTTTGAAGAGTTAGAATTATTGATAGTGTCGTCGTTATTACATGTCATGTGCATTTGCACAGAGTTAGAACTAGAATTTGAGTTAGGGTTACGGCTTACAAAATTAGAATTATTATTTGAGCTACAATTTATATAGTTAGAACTAGTATTACGGTTACGATTAAAATGTTTATTAAAATTTTGACGATGTTGCATATTATATTGTCGCTTTCTACATTGATCAATAGTGTGCCCTATGTTTTTGCAATAGTTGCAAATTAATTTATCGGAGTTAGAACTAGATAAATGAGAAATTTGTTTATTGTGTTTAAAATTAGAATGGTTTCTATTTTTAAAACATTGTGTAGCGACATGACCTACTTTATTACATATATTACACTGCTTCATTGAATTTTTTGAAACCATTTGAAGATTCTGTAATTTTTCTTCCTCTATAGCTAAATGAACAGCTTCGTTTAAGGTTTGAGGATTTCTACACCTAACAATAGTAGAAATAGTAGGGTTTAACCCTAATAAAAATGAGTTTAATGCTAGATCCTCCATGGCGGCTATTCTACCTGGAAGTTCGTCAGGAATTTTGCAGCTATAGTGTATATCTGACTGAATTTTTGTTAAAATTTGTTCTAATTTTAAAGAAAATTTAGTAACGTCATCGGAAGACTGTTTGCAGTTTTGCAAATCTGATAATAAATGTGTTGAGTGTTTTTTCTCCCCAAAAGTGGAACGAAGAAATGACTTTATTTGGTCCCATGTTTCAAAATTTTTTTAAACTACATGTGACCTGAGTTTTTCCTTCTAGCTGTGAGATAATGAATTTGCACAAAATGGGCTGTTGTTCTGCCGTAGTTAACGACATAGCATTATCACAGTTGGTAAGAAAAGCGGAGAGGATTCCTTCTCCCCATTATAAGATTTTATAAATTTCGTCAAAAACGAAAGTGTGATGTTTTCTGACATATTGTCTTTACTTTTTTCTGCTTTAAGCGACGTAGAAATAAAATTAAAATTTGAAGTTATATAAGATCATCACAATAAAACAACGTAAAAATTGTTATAGTACAAAAACAGTGTAAAATAAAGGTAAATTTTATAAATTTAAATTAGAAAACAAAACAACTTACAGGAAAATAATAACTTCTATACGTTGCCTTTACTCGTAACAATAGCTCGGTGACACGTTACACTCGTGGCGGCTGGCGGGCGGAATCGCTGACACGGTGATTTCGTCGCGTCGTGGGAAATGGCAGGAATGGAAGATGTAGAATATTCTTCAAAAATGTTTTTCTTATGTTGGTGAGTTAGACCCAGCTGGTGCGGGCTCCTGGCGGAGGCTGATCGTCGGCCAGACGGGTGATTTCAGGACCAGGTGTGAGTGGCGCGGGCTCACGGTTCAGAGCGGAGGCTGATCGTCGTCCGAAATTGTGGTAGGCGCAGGCTTAGGCACGGCTAAGGCTTAATGTCGACCTTGGTGATTTCGGGGGCCTCGGATTCGGATGCCAAAGTCTTTTATGACCTTCTATTTGGCATCCCACTTCCGACACCAATTTGTTAGGAGGCCGATCCCGTTTGACTTTTTAAAAAAAAGAAACACCAAATAATCCTAAAGATTTATTGCAAAAGTTCACACACCAAATTAATATAGTCCTTGACTTCCGAACTCTAATACGTCTCGGAATCTATGTACGACCTACCCGTGGCTCTGAGTCTAACTGATCATTAAAAATGGAATCAAAGCGAACATGGAAAGGAACTATATAACAATATAATTGCTGACTATAGCTATATTAAGGAAAAGTACTGTGTGATTAATTAAATGCTTACTAATGTTTTATTGCCTTGTAAAAAGGGATATAACAGTACGCCATTTTCGCGTGAATGTTATTGTGTTGATTTTTGGTTTTTTCTAGTGTTTTATTAGTGTTTTACTAAAGTGTATTATTATAAAATTGTAATGAAAGTTTTGTGTGAATATAATTTATGTTTTTACATTAAAAAAAATTCGAGTAATATATATTGACATTCGCTTGGTATTTTTTTTTTGTTATCAAAATACAATAAAATCTTTGTGTAATGAAGTAAAACCTGACCTTCGTTTAGACCACAAGATAGAAAACTTTGTATAGATTTTACGAAGCTAAACTTCTTCATAGAAAAGTAGTCTCTAAATATAAGTTATAATGGTTTTAAGTGCTGTGGGGGGTTGCGGTCTCATGCGAGTGCTCGGGATTTGCCGGGCGCATGCGACTGCATGGGATTTTTATGGCGCTTGAAGAGTTAAATCTTATAATTATCTTTATTTTTCGCTTTTGGACATGGACTTTCCAATTGCCTGTACCGTCAAGCCTGATGGATTGACGACCCAGTTACCAGGTAGTAGGACTCTTTATCACTAATCAGTAGGAACTCTTTTATTCCTAGCAGTCTATCCGGGTATGTACCACACTCTTACCTATAATGTCGTCGAACAGCAGTTCGTGCACCGTTGTGTTCTGAAGCATACTTACACGATCTGAGGCATTCCATCTTATTTCTCAACATTAACATCTTATTTCATAACGCATCTGTAGTCTCGTATGTCTGAATTTGGTTGCAAATGCCCATAAGCCGCTACTTGTAATTACCACTTACCGTCAGGTGGATGGTAAATTTGTTTGTTGTGTAATAAAAGGAGCTCTTTCGTGCTCCTGTTACAATGTTAACACTAGTCATCACCCACCGAAGTATTACGCCAAACCATAACTACGGTACAAAAATTTCAATCAAATGGGGGTATAATCTTTAGGGTAATCTCTCAAGATGAAAAGTAACTTAAGTAAATACCCAGCCAAATCAAAGCATATGACATCAATCTGTTAACTTATCCTGCATAAACATGGTCGAAAGAACACATTTTGTGCTAATGTAATATTATCTATTAGTTAGGCCTTTCACACACAGCGACACTTATAAACTACGCGATAGAAAACATAGCAACTTTAATAAATATTATGTATGTTATTCTATACTTGTATCCACACTTGTGTGGGTGCAGAGCTTTTACGATATTAAGTATCTTAGAAATAAAGAAAATGCTCTTTGTACAATATATTTCTAACAAGAGAACATCAAACAATAGAGTCAGCAAATTGAAACACAAGGTTGCGTAGGCCAAGTTCGGAAATGATAAAGGCCACACTCGGCAGTATGTAGTACACTATCCGTTTTGAGCCACTTTCGAACTCCCTAAAACACAAAAGCTATTAAACGAACACTTTCAAATAAAACAGTTCTAGTAATGTTCACACAACATGCATTTTTTCCAAATTTGTATGGGACCAATTACGAGGTATACCTTATCTAATAAAAAAATAATAAGTAATCAAAATCAAAATAAAAATAAAAGTTAAAAAAAAAATCTGACTACTCTGTAAAAAGTTACGCGTATATAAAAAAAGGTATAATCGTCAACTGGAGTACCTCCTCCGTTTTTTCGTCGGTTGAAAACATAAAAATATACCCTTACATTGCACCGTTTCTTGCGAACAATCTCTTTATAACGAATTTACTACTATCGAAAAAGCGTAAACACCTCATATTAACGAATTTTGTCAAATCAAAATCTTTGTATAAAGTTTATTTAAGGAAGTTGTGAATAAAACTATTTTTTTACCTCTTTCCGATTTGTTATATCGAGGTTGCACTGTTACTGTCACTTGTTTGAGCTGTGTGTTTATTCATCACTAATTTAGGTACTTCTATAAAAATGTAACAGTAAAACGCAGGTGTTTTTACAGTACAAAAGTCAAAAACGAGTACACAATCTACATGAGGATGGGTGGATGCTGTGGCTCACAGACATCTGCATTTATTTTCGATTAGATTTCGGTTTCAGCGGAAGTAAACAAATAAGCACACCACTCACAGGTAAACGTGAAGGTTATATAAAGCCATAAATGATATAGGTATTAAAAATGCAAATCCAGTCGTTAAAGTAAACTCAAATTGAAAAATAAATTGATTTCAAGTTTTGACAGAGCTGTGGACTGATGGAAATATTCACTCAGGGTTATTTGCTGAATATTTGCGCAACAAAACTCAGTCCATTCAATCCAACACGCTGAATTGCGAATTAATAATATATCCAGAATTATTGAATCAAAATGCATCCCTACAAATTTATGTCACGGGAAAAGTAAATAGAGCAAATATAAAAAAAGTGTATTTAGAAGAGGGAACTATTTTTTGACGTGGTAGAGCCATGTTGCTGCTATTTTAGTAGTAGGTGTAGTTGTAGCACAAATGGGACTCAACGCTGCTGTAATTCGTATGGTGAGTGTGGGGAACCGGAGACTGATTTTACTGGAAACGAGGCATTCCATCTTAGTCCTCACGGGTAACAACGTATCTGGGTTTTGATTCGTAATCGAGGATAGATCTAGATGTCTATAGGCCACAGCAACCACTTATCATCTGGTGGACTGTGTGCTCGTTTGTTACCCTTATATTATAAAAGAATCATTAATTTTGATTAGGTGTTTGGTAAGCACAGAACACTTTAACTCTTGCCCGGGAAGAGACGCAGGAAGTCGATGGATGCACATATCCCGGAACTGTGCTCGCTGGCATTCGTTGGGAAAAGTCTACTGCTGAACACAGACCATGAGCAGTAGACTTGTGCCGGGCTGTTATTATGATGATGATGATGAATAAAAATTATGTAAAACTCTTACTTGTTTAACTCCCCCATATGTACATGTTATTAAGGAAAATTTAAAGTTTAAATAAGCATTATTATTGCAGCCTCGTTGGTCGACTGCCTCGTTGGTCGACTGCCTCGTTGGTCTGGTGGTTGCAAATGCGACCGCTGACCATGAGGTCCCGGGTTCAAATCCCGGATCGGGCCAAAAAAATATTAGTTATTGAGTTTTACCGTAAAGAAATTCTCAGTATCTTTCCGGAGTCAGGAAGTCGGCGGTGTCTCACCCCCGTGCCTCAGAAAGCATGTAAAGAAGTTGGGCCTGCTCCTGATCTCTCGACACGGAATGATTACTTCATAGGGTAGGAAGTTTGCAATAGTTGCTCATGATATGATATTTCACCTACACCGCTACTACGCAACGAACATTATAAATTCAATATATTAATGTGAATAATATGTATTCACAACAATCCAAATAAATTACCTTTTACTTATATAATGTTAATAAAACTCCAGATTACAAAATAGTTACATCCTTTAGTGATGTGCTAATATTACCTTCGGTTTGGATCCCGGGTCGGGTCAAAAAGAAGACTTTTTCCGTCAAGAAATTCTCAGTAGTTGCCCGGAGTCAGGAAGTTGCCGGTGGCTCATCCCCGTTCCTCGGAAAAGCACGTAAAACCGTTGGTCCTGCGCCTGATCTCTCGTCGGTTGTGTCGGCTTGCCATCCCATAGGACAATGAGAGTGAGTCAAGAGAGAGTATAATGGCCCGATGACTAGTCTCCATTGAGGTTGGCCGCCGTCATCGAAATTCGGTATGGAGTTACCAAAAAACTTAACGGGCACTCTCAATTATGTAGTCTGGTAATCTAACCGCTAAACCACATGGTTAGCTTGGACAAACTTGAAATAAAACAATTATTCTTTCGTAGAATATTTATTAAACTCACAAAAACTTAAATCAGTATTAGTTTTTTCCCTTATTTACTTACTTATCCCAAACAATTTCAATGAAAAAAGTAAATCTCTCTGTTCTGTAAATAATTTAAGCACTATACAACTTTGTATGTAAATGTAGCTTCAAAATCTTACACAGCAGTATTTTTGCATTTAGAGGCAAGAATTACAATAAACACTGTAGAACAACATATTTCAAATACTTTATTCTGCAGGCGTATAATTCAGTGAAAGGCATCTATACTTTATTATATTTACAGGAAAGAGCATATTATAATCACCACGTTTATTCTGCAACAAAAGGTCATTTCCATGCAATATTGAAAATGCATTTTATTTTGAGTTTAAGCACTCTATTGTATCGGGTATCTCCAACACAATGAAAGAGTGTAGATGTGTATATTATTATTTTAAAATTCGTACCATAAACGCACGATTAAAAAAAATGTGTCTATTACTGTATAATAGGTCCTTACATATGAAATTGGCGTTTTGAACGGGAGGAATATAAAGTCAATTTTTTTGTAGAATATATTTAATTAATCAAAATATGCAACAATGTTATTATCTATGAACTTTTGCCATCTCATAGGTAGTTCATTGATCCCTTTACTAAAAAAACATGGGGGCGTGAATCAATAAACTCTTTGATGGCGGTTTGGACTGCCGCATTGGAGTTGAATTTTTTTTCTTGAAAGAAGTTGTCCGAATTCTGTAAAAAATGGTAATCTGTTGGAGCAAGCTCCCAGGAGTACGGTGGATGTCGCTGACATTCCAATTGTAGCTCATCTAACTTAGTGGTTGTTTGTTGTGTAGTGTGTGGTCTTGCGTTGTCGTGAAGCAGCAGTGGCCTAGAGCGATTGACCAATCTCGGTTGTTTAGCAGCTAGTTCTATCTTCATGGTTTGCAGTTGCTGACAATAGATATCTGCCGTAATCGTTTGGTCAGATTTTAGAAAGCTGTAGTGAACGACACCGGCGCTAGTCCACCAAACACTCACAAGTAACTTTTTCTGAGTCAGTTTTCGTTCAGGGCAGGATTTGGCTGGGTCTCCAGGGCTCAGCCATTGCGACGAGCACTTCTGATTTTCGTACAGTATTCACTTTTCATCATAAGTAATGATTCCACTTAAAATCCCTTCATTTTTATGTCGGTTGACCAAAGTAACACAGCAGTCGACTCGTGTTTGCCAGTTCGATTCACTCAATTCATGAGGTACCCATCGTTCAAGTTTTTTTTACTTTCCCGATTTACTTAAAGTGGATTAATACAGTTTCATCACTTACCCCAAAGCCTGCAGCTATCTGTGAAGTGCTTTGTGATGGATCCGATTCCACAGTAGCCTTTAATTCTTCATTTTCCACTTTGGTCTCCGGTCGTCCACGGTTCAGAAGGTCGAAATTTCCATAACGAAAACGTTAAAACCAAAAACATACCGTACTTTCTTTTGCGACACCAACGCCGTACACATCATTAATCCTTCGAGCTGTTTCTGCTGCACTGGTGCCACGGTGGAACTCGTACTCGTAAATATATCGATATTTCATGTTTTCTATTGTACGGTAAGAAGCGACGCTTCTCTTAGGCGTCGCTTCTTAAATAATGAAAAAACAAATGAATGACTGTTTTCAAAACTCAAATGTGACAGCTAAATGAATTTATAAATTTGAATTTAGAATTCTTAACCTAAGAGGAGATATTTCAGATCGAATTGGTCAGTACGACAAAACGCTAATTTCATATGTTAGGACCCAATATTTATAAACCACCTGGATGGAGTATCAGCTATGAATGCTACTGGGATAATAACCCATCCCGCAATACTGATGATACCACTGCTACAACTGTTTCTACGCGCTTCTTGAGGTCGTTAGATGCATCATCATCATCATCATTACAGCCCTTCACAAGTCCACTGCTGAACAAAGGCCTCCCCCAAGGTATGCCACAAAGCACGGTGCTGAGCCACCTACATCCATCGACTTCCTGCATGTCTTACCAGGTCGTCACTCCATCTTGTGTGGGGTCGCCTTACACTTCGCTTACCGGTATGAGGCTGCCACGCGAGAACCTTTTTTCCCCAACGGTTGTCGGTTCTTCGAGCTATATGGTCGGCCCATTGCACTTCAGCTTACTAATCCGTTGGGCTATGTCGGTCACTCTGGTTCTACTGCGGATATCCTCATTTCTAAGCTTATCACGCAGAAAAACTCCGAGCATAGCCCTCTCCATAGCTCGCTGAGCGACTGAGCGTCCTCATACGGCCAACAGTGAAGGGCCACGTTTCGGTTCCATAGGTCATCACTGACAACGCGCACTGGTTGTACAGCTTATTTTTCAGGTTTTGAGGTATACCTGACGAGAAAATGTGTCGTAATTTACCGAACGCTGCCCAGCTGAGTTGAATCCGTCGATTGACCTCACAGTCGAAGTTGGACTTACCTAGTCGGACTATTTGTCCCAGGTAAACGTAAAACGTAAGTTGTTGACGTTAGATGCGACGTATGACGTATGCGACGTAAAATGATCGCTTAGTTAAATGCGCGTAGTTAGTCAGTCGTACATTGTTATAGCAATATCGTTAATGGGGTTCCCGCTACTTAATTTCAAATAATAAGCATCAATATTTCAAAATATGTACACACCCACCACCGCAACAGAACCCTAAATTGGATACGAGTTAGAGTTCTACAGCGGCCACGATCACAGATACCGATACACGGTACAAGATACAAGGGTAAGTGTAGCCACTTATCCGCCGCCAATGATCAGCCGCAACACCAGAGGGATAGCAGGTGCGTTGCTGGCCTTTTAGAAAGGAGTAAGCTCTTTTCCTGAAGGTCCCTAAGTCGTATCGTTCCGATAAAATTGCTGGTGGCAAACGATTCCACGAAGAGGTTGTGCGAGGAAGAAACATCTTAGTAAAACGCACAGTGGTGGACCGTCAAGCATTCAGATGGTGTGGCTGGCTTCGTATGTTTTGTCGAGAAATGCGTTTGTGAAATTTGGCCGCCGGATTAATCCGAACAAATATCAGTCAGTTACAATTCTAAATGGTGCTACCAGAAAAAATGGTAATGTTAATAATCTATAGATATTATATGAAAGAAAAACGCATTTAGCCTATTTAGTAGGTAATCGTGGGAGATTTCAAAAGTAAGCTATTAGTGAGCTCACAGACTGAACTTTATTTGTAATTAACTTTCTAGATCTAGATAAGATAATATGTAACACGTAGTAAAAAAGGTGGTGTAATTACTAACACAGTTATTGAAGATTATCACATTCGTGATGTTGTACTTTCGCAAGAACATTGATAGGAGTCACCCTCAGTTCAAAATATACTATAAAAGGTACCGATTATAGTACACTTGAAAGAGGATTTTATTTACAAATCATTATCCTCTCAACTGTCCCGGCCAAAATGCCCGCTTTGGCGCATCTGTCCAACCCTGAAGTTTATAGGTAAATAGCAACCTTCTAAAGGTTGTGGACAGACGCGCACTTTTTTTAATAGCGACCTTTAGAATTTTAATACACATAAAAATCGCAGTATATGCTAAGATTACTCAGCAACAGCTGTTAGTGTGCGTGAGTTTTGGTGACGCGGTCACTGCACTGCTACGCTGCAATGTTCAGAGATGAACTATTGTTAATTTATTATCATTGCCTTGAGGTATTCTCTATCAGTGAGCTCATTACGTAAGTAGTATCATTGATTGAAGTTATGATAAAAACCTAACGTCTGTGAGGAATATTGTATGATAGATAAATTTGCGACACTTGGTGGTTTTGTAGTGTTATCAGAAAGATACTGCTACCAATCTCCTGGTTTAGATTTCCTCTGTCGCCTCTTACGACTCCTTCTGGATGATATAGGGTTGTGGGTATTGTTACACCACGACAATACGGATAGAGCCTCCTCGCCATCTCTAATATGGTTGTAGAACTAATAGGTCGGCTCAGCTCGATGAATCGGGGAAACTGAACCAGGGGATGGGATGGGCCGCAGCATTTCCTAAACAGCTAAATAAAAACAAAACCAGCGTTTGCCAACACGCTTGCCAAGCGTGGCAACTATGGTAAATAACTTCATTCAAAGGACTTTGATAGGCTGTAATGGTAATGGCTAATCTATCACGAAAATCTATTTCATTTTTACCTTTATTTAATGATGTTAAAATACTCGTAATATTTATTTTTACAGCAAAATTACACGTGATAAAAATAGCAAATAAGCAATGTAACCACTAATGAAGTTTATGATTTTTATAAATTAATAACATTTATACTTTAAATTTCACGAAAACAAATCTATTTTTAAAATTAATATGTATTGTAAAATTTAATTGTAGAATATTGATAGACCTCTTTTGATTGGAGATATTTCTGCTGTAAATCATATTATTCGCTGAAGCGAACTGGAGTAGATAAAAGTCAATAACCGCTTCACCAGGCAGCTAGGCAAATCAAAATGGATTTATATTTTATTTTCTTTGTGCCCAATAGCTTTATACTTAAACGTAAGTTTTTGATTCGCTATAGACAGTCTTTACTACGAACGTTTAAGAGTGACTGTCCACGTCTTGACATAGAATCTCGAGCTGGACCCGTCAGTATATTTTGCTGGTCGGTATATTTTGAGTGTGACAATTTTTGACATATTTATTTATTTTGCCACGTATCAGTCAAAATATTTTCATAGTTTCTTTATCATATAAATTAAATGCTAGTATTTGATTACGATCCTACCTGGCACGTCGTGATTCAATCCTGCATGGTAAATTGCACTAAATTAGAATTGCCACTAAGTTATTGCAGGAAACAGAAGCAGAGTTTTTTTTATTCAATATAGATTATAAACAATACTTATTGAAAGTAAATTTTTCATTTACCACTGGTTCGCAAAAAAAAAAAACTTTGTCCTGGGAAGAACCAGCAAAAAACCCAGCGGGACTATTTTTTTTTTTCAAATAATAGCTTACAATCTTATGTTTTCTACTAGTCCATCTGGATGACCACCCTCTTACAAAAAATATGAGTAAATGATAAAAAAAATTACAGGCTGTAAGGCTTTTACCTTAATTCTCAGACAGACAGAGGTGACAACACTTCTGTCGCTTTCTTTATTTCAAATTGGTAATTGATGTGTCTATAGACTTGGATGTGGATTGAAAGTTTGTTTATTTTCTTATTAATAATTTAAAAAAATCTGTTGTCATAACTTGTCAAATGCTTAGATTAATTAAAATATTTTTTAAGTCTGGTCGTGCATACTGTGGCATAGAGTATTGTTACTGCAAAATGTCGTTTAGCTGTTTTGAACACAATGCGAAGACGTAGAGTTAAATCCAATCTCAAAATCAATCATTATCGAGTCAGCCTCAAAATAACCAGCCTTTCGGTGTTCTACGGGATGAATTTCGTAGAGTGTGCACAGAAATTACATAATTTAATTCCTCTCCCTCCCATCCACGATCACATTTTTATAGGATAGGGTGACAAACGAGCCACAGTCCACATGATGGTAAGTGGTTGCTGTGCTCCATAGACACCTACATCTATCTTCGATTACGGATCAAAATGTAGATGTGTTGTCACCCGTGATGACTAAGATGGAATGCCTCATTTCCAGTAAAAAGTTTCTCCGATTCTCTACACTCACCATACGAAATACAGCAGAGTTAAGCTACTATTTTACGATGGTATTTTATGAGAGTTCGGTCCTTCCCCGGTCGAGCCGACCCATTCGTCCTACAAATATAAACCAATAACTATAATATAATTCTGCAGCATGGTTCTACCACATATAAAATTACATCAAGAGACGTTCGGCCAATCTCGATATAATACCATTGACCTAAATGATAATAGCTCTCACAGGCCCAATGAACAACTGAACTAAATGGCTTGCTTTATCGTTTGATATGCGTACAGCGAAGAATTTGAATAATTTGCAAGCATCCGTGTTTCGATCCTATTATAATGTGTCTTTAAGGTAAGAGTTTTCAAGGCTTTTTTACGCTAAGTCAGTATGCTTTACCTTATACGTGTAACTGTAATCTTCCCAATGCTTTAAACGATAGAAAGGCACATACGGTTACTTATATCGTTTAGATACGAGAATACAAATAAAACAATTCTTTCAATTGTTTACCGCATTGGTTTAATTACATTAACTTAAATAAATTTTATAGAATACCTGAATAGCAAAAGGAACACTACTTTTCGATCTAGCTACTTAGTAGATACTTTGTGTAGACTTGGCTAATGAACAATTACATGCTTTTCCAACTTCAAGAAATATATTAAAAAGTGGTCTACTATAGAAAAGGTCTAAAATAGAAAGCTGGAAGGAAATAAAAATACAGAGATGTTCAGTATCTTTCTTTGTTTTCTATTACTGGCTAGTTTGAAGTTCAGTTTTCTGCATTCAACTTGGATTTCAAGTATATATTCGGTTTAAAGAACTTTATTTCTCATTAAGACAATAAGTCACTTACATGAGAACAATAACATCTATATTATAATTCTAGTGCGTGTGGGTAGTAAAAAAATAGATAAAAATTATACCGGTCGATCGTTAACCAAGAAGCGAGTTCATTGTGTTCCTATCAACTATAAGGCGGTGGTCCAAGTATAATTTTAATGCATAATTTCATCATTATAAATATATTCAAATAATCTTCTTTTAAAAATATTGATTGAAGTCGCTTCTTTCACATGTTTTGGAAGTTGATTGTATAACTGTGCTCCCCCAAATGTTATGTTATTTTTTCCATAGTTTGTTCTTACGGCAGGTAACACAAAATTGCTGGCTCGGTGGGTTATATATTTGTTTATTTGACTTTTTGTTGTGAATATTATGTGTGAGTGAATAAGCTTGTGAGTTATCTTGTAGATAAGTAGACATGTATTATACGTAAAAAGTTGTTTAATATTTAAAATTTTTGTGTTTTTGTAAATCGTTTTTGATGGTGTTAAGAAGTCATAGTTGTGTAAGATTTTAATTATTTTATTTTGTAATATTTGTATTGGTTTTAAATTACTTTTAGCTGCAGTACCCCATATTTCGATTTGATACAGTAAGTGAGGCTTCACCAACGTATTGTATATTAAAAGTCGAGCATGTTTCGGTATACATCGAACTATTTTATGCAGTGCGCCCAAAAGTAAAGAGAGCTTGTTGTGAATATATTGCAAGTGAGCTTTCCATGTACTTAATGTTTTTGTCCAGTGTTAAGCCTAGGTATTTTTCTTGGTTAACTTGTTGTAGTACCTCACCGTTAATGCTAAGTTTAGGTCGATCAGGTATTTTTCTATTTTTGGAACTAAATATTATGTATGAAGTTTTAGAAGTATTAATTGTTAATAGATTGTATTGGAGCCAACACGCGAAGATGCGCGCATCGTTATTGCTCTTTGACATTGCTCCCGAAATAAAATTATTTATATTAATTATTAATTCCATAAATTAGTATTAATTTATCCCTTCTTTATTTGTTTTACTGTTCCCATTTAATGAGAATTATTTATGAAGGAAGACACGGAAGTAGAGGACATAGACGAGCACACAGTTTACTTGAAGGCAATTGGATACTGCGGCCCACAGACATCTACATCTGTCATCAGTTAGCATCAAAATGCGTTATTAACCCTAAAAACTAAGATAGAATGTCTCATTATCAATAAAAAATGTCTTCAGTTCTTTGCTGTATTCGTACGACATGCAGCAGCATTATACAACTGTTTGCGCTGGAGATCGCGCTCGTTTTCTAGTTGAGCTCACCTGATAACGTAGCTGCTTGAAGGCTCCGCCACGTAATTCGCGTCGTTTTAGAATATGAGTACAGTCATGGCACCTATGGTAAAGATACGGCATGCAGTAATAAGCGACTAGTGCGGAACGGATATATCAAATAAACCTATGCTACGTTTTTGATTTAAAAGCTTTTGATCTTTAAATTTCAGTCTTAATAACGAGCTCTGTTGAGGACTGGAGTTTACTGGGGTTTCGTTTAGTTTAGCTGAAGATGACAAATTGAAAGCTATTGTGTACAGAGTACAATATTAAGTACATAATTATTAAGTACAACTTAAACCACATTTATCACAAACAGTGTCAAAAAATATAAGAGTTAGCGCGAGAGGTTTTATAACTTGACCAAATGTAAAACACAATACCACATTTATGTAAATTTGGAATTCAAAGTAAAATATCAGATGTCGATCTTCAAACTAGCGAAAATAATAAAGGATTACGAGATATAAGGAGAAATAATCAACATAGAAGTATTTTATGTTGGAAATTTATACACAAGTGTTTAAAACTGTAAAGTACTGTAAGTTTAGGCTTTTATCATATAAATATATGTCTCTGTATTCAAACCTCTCACCTTATTTTTGTCAAACCTTTTCAAAAGCTCAAATATACATAATATGACATTTATATTACCGTAAAGTGGCGGTTTAAGAATATCCACTACCCCATATCTTCCCGTGGGTGTCGTACGAGGCGACAGAGGGACACGGAAAGGATGTGGGAATCAGCGTTTTTCTAATAACGACTAAAAACAAAACTGTGGTTATCAACACGCTTGCCAGCGTGGCAAATATGTCAAATATGGCCTCCATGGGGCAATCTATAGGGGAGGCCTGTGTTCAACCAGGCTGTAACGGTAACAGTTATTTATGTAGTGTTAAATAGTTGTATAGTTACTAAAGGGAACGGCTGCGAGGTAAGATGGACTTCTTATAGGTAGAAACGAGTTTCTAAATTAATATCGCTCGCTCGGAACAGTGCCGACCCGTTTCGCGGATAATAATAGCGTAGATTAATTTTCTGCTCCACATTTAGATAGATAGTTAAAAAGTTCCTTATTGCATACACCAGAACACATAATATGACAAATTATTTTATTATACTAAATTAATATAATGTTTCAAAAATTTACATACTTTGTAATACATCTGTATAGTCATCACTACAGCTCATCACACATCCACTGCTGAATGTATATTCTATGGATATCCATATAATATTTGGCATGCATCGAGAATGCAATGATTAGTTTTTTGAAAATAAATATAATTTTAATTTTATATATTCAATTTTATTTAAATTTAACATAAAATTAATAAAAATTATCCATATTATATAAATGTATAAAGAATTCATCGTCACAGCTATAAAATACGTTTTGTCAAATGATGTCAAAATATATGAACTCACTCGCCAAGTGCTCGTTGTAATTTCACAGTACTCGGGCAACCCGGATTCGATCTCAGCCGGCACCAATACTGTTGTTTTTCATTCAATAGAATTGTTAATTGCAATTTTAAGAGCTTATTTACCACGTGCTCGGCGGTTTAGAATAACTTCGTGGGGATATGTACATATCTAAGCAATAAAGTGAAGGTCACCTAATGGAGCATCTTACGACATATTATTTCCACAAATAATCGTATTCCAAAGAAAGAGGGAACAATCAAAATTCTTTTTTTTTTTAAAATAGATAGATGTAGTATATATTTTTAAATACTTACCTATTCAAAATTAAATTAAATTCCAACAATTTTCAATGTAGCATCGCATTTTCCACGTGATTGCGTCAATTTTCACCGGTAGAGTGGTAATCTGAACGAATGCTTTATGAGAAATACGAGAAATTCTATTTCTAAGAGGGTTGAGTAAGTTTTATAAGATTGACGGTTTACACCGTGTTGCACGTTCTGGAATTGAAATAATATTTTACGTGGTAGAGCCATGCTGCAGTTATATTAGTAGTATAGTTGTAGCACGAACGGGTCGGCCCGACCGGGGAAGGACCACGCTCTCACAGAATACTAGCGTGAAATAGTAGCTTAATGCTGCTGTATTTCGTATGGTGAGTGTAGAGAACCGGAGACCCTTTTTACTGGAAATGAGGCATTCCATCTCAGTCCTCACGGGTGACAACGCATCTGCATTTTGATCTTTAATGGAGGATGGATGTAGATGTCTATGGGCCGCAGCAACCACTTACTATCAGGTGGACTGTGTGCTCGTTTGTCACCCTATTCTATAAAAAAAATATTTAAGCCGTTCTTGGTCTATAAACAAATTAAATCACCATGTTTATCTTCAAAAGGTGGTAGATGTAATAGTTACGCAAAAGTGATTCGCCGTATGGTAGACGTGATCGGAATTATTTCTTCTGGGTTTGCACCGAGTTGGGTACCAGATAGTATAAAATAAATAAAAGGTTTAGCATTTACATGTTCTTAATTAAAGAATAAGATAGTAAATAGTTCTTTAGTTTCTGACTCTACGATGACTTACTAACTAACGTCGCATGCCAAGCGTCAGTATTTAATCAAATCTACCCTTTAGTGGGAGAGGGTGCTAGTGGTTGTCTTTTACGGATGACGAAGAAAAAAGTATTTATAGCAGCAGATTAGAATAGGTTATAAAAAATAATAACTCTCTTTATCTAATGGCTACTATATCGTGCAGTGGCGGTTTAGGAATATCAACTTCCCCATATTATCCCGTGGGTGTCGTAAGAGGCGGCAGAGGATAACAAATTAGATAGGCAGCACCGACTTCCTCATAACGTTTAAAAATAAAATAAAAACTGCTAATGTCAATCCGCATGCCAAGCGTGGCAACCACAGAAATCTAAATAATAAGGCACTAGAAATGCCTTGTACTGTCTTTTAATATCGGGACGTGTGTCGCCGGTTCGCAGCTTTTACACATGGACAAACAATCTACGCCTACACATATCTCTAGCATTCATGCAACAGAGATTAATTTATAAGCTATTGCGTTAAGGAATATTTTATAAAAATCCAAAATTTCAGGAGGCGGAGCTACTCGGTCCAATAGTTAAAGTGTGCGAAAAACAGAGAATGACTTTGCGCGCTCACTCTCACTTGGGCATAGTGCAGCGCAACGCACGTTTCTATAACTTTCTATTAAGCATCGTTGATCGTCCAGGAGTCTCACACCAAGATATAATTAATTAACTGGAAGTGTCTCAGTAATAGACGCTTTTAGTCTTAGCTTTAGCTTTTAGACGTTTTATAATTGGAAAAAAGGGAATATAAGTTAAGAATAAATATATCCATTTATCTTTGATAAACGGATCTTTTAGACATTTGTAATAAAAGCATTGTATTAAGTAAACCGATGCGTAAATAAAATGAATACAAAATTATACAAACAGCAAACAAATAAATATATGTATGGGTGACAGATTTATCATTTTTATTAGTTTTAAATATATGTAACTGACTTTCTGTTGTTTGTTACTTTTCAGTTTCCCGGCTTCTTACAGATCGAGTGTAGACCACTATCCTTACAGTATAATTACTCAAGTAATTTAAAAGTACAAACAAACAGGTAATCGCTGATAAATGGTTAACGGTATAAAATATTAAGAAAGAAAAAAATAGAAAGGTGTAAATAAATTTTTAACGAAAAATCACAATTGACTCCCGTTTCGGTAAAACTAGGTAAGCCAAACATAATAGATTATCTATACAAAATAGTAGTGTCACATAACTGACTCGCGTTCGACTCCTGCGGCCGTGTTCTGGGAAATTTACGTACGCAACAATTTGGTTTATTGCCGATACTATAAATCCATCGCTGCTTTTGGCTTTCGTACTCGTAGGACATGAACTAGCTTAAGAATCAATGTATATTGAAATGTGAAAACAGGACATTTTCGGAGACAATCGTAGTACTGGAGGTGGATAATTTTATTTTAAGTATATTTCATTAAACACAACATTGTTTAAATTACTAGGTATTTATTTATGAAATGTTATTCCATTATTTGAAAATTTGCAAGTTGTGGAAGAATTTCCGCGGTTGGATATGCTTCAAAACACCATTTTTACGTCTCCGCGTCCGAAACAACACTGGAGACCGAAACAAACGCTCCTCACGCGCTTGTGGCCTATGAGTCACATGTGCGGCGACAAGGTCACGCGCTTAAACGACTTCTATTGCTTTATTATTTAGATTTCTGTGGTGGCAAATATGGCAAATATCCCTGCTATGAAGCAATCTACGCGGGAGGCCTATCTTCAGCAGTGGACTTTAATAAGCTACAGCGGCAACGATAGTCTAATAGCTAAAGTAGAAAAAGTAATGGGCCGGTCATATAGATCAAAAAACCAAAAGCCCGTGAAAATAGTTTGCTAGTACCCTCGTAATGACAAACGCAGTGTAGAGTGGCGCCGCATTATATAGAATGACGACCTGAAAACACGTGCAGGGAGAGACCTGGTAACAAAATGGATGCAGGTGGTTCTAGACCGTATTCTGTAGCAGTTTTTGGGGGAAATCTATGTTTAATGAACATAATATGATGAAGTACAATGATGATGATATATCTGACAAGCAGAGTTTGGGTTCAACTAACTGCACGTTGTTAAAGACTTTCTATAAATCAAAGGCTATCAAAATTCCAATGATGAACACAGGCCTTTTTCATGGATTCCGTCCCATCCCTACAGATGACATGTGTAGCGGGCAAATTGGCAAACGCAGCTTTTTATCATTTTCCCTAAAATCGGAAAGATGCTGCTGCTAATCTCCTGTTTCTTTTTCCCCAGTCGACTCTTGCGATGCTCTCGGAATGATTTCTTCAGAGGGTAGGGATTATACCATAGTTGCTGATGATATGAGGTGACTCCTACACCTCCATTACAAGGTGAATACCATAAATTCTATTACGATTATTATAAATACCAATTTTACTCATATTTTATATGCTTCCACAAAAATGCAAATAAATTAACTTTTACTTATGCAGGGTTATTTTGCAATAACCGGCAAAATTTGCAGAGAAGGTTCAGAATAAGTAATATAGACAAATGGTGAAGATAAATTAATAAAAATTAATCTCAAAAATTCTGTCCTTTTTATCTTTTAAATTCAAAATGCATGCTAATCTATTATTTTAACTGATTTTACTGCACATTCGCAAGGGTTGATCGGGGAACAGAAACATTGTTCCCCATAAATCTGATTCAATTTGGGATAATTTTAAATAAAAATAGAAGTCCTATTTACTCGTATTTTCAAAAATTGCAATAACAATATCGTTATTTAAATATTTCCACTTAAGTTTAAAATTTGTCTACTCTTTTAAAAATAACCCTGTATAATATTAATAAAACTCTACATCACAAAATAGGTATATCCTTTACTGATATCCTAATATTACGTTACGATGTAATATTGAAGTTTTCATAGAGTACGTCGTCTTATCCGTGTCTAGGCACCCTCTAGGGAAATGAGGAGACTTCGAAAATAAACTCAATATTTTGAGCACACGTCCAGAGCAAGCCTTGTATCTATTTACTTATATATTATATTAAAATTGAAATAATCCAACGTATTCCTTATTTTATTAAATATCTCATAACAATTTTTTGTTTGCGCTTGAAACTATAGGATGGTGTAGGATAACAATAGCAATTAGTTAAAATTCAACAGTAGATTGCGAGCCCAAATTGCACTTAAATTTTACCAAACAACTCTTTTGTTAAATTCATATGTACCTGGATGATGATTATTTAAAAAATACTAAAAAAAGTGCTTGAAATAATAGATTTTCTTACAAAAGAAGGGAACTTGAAAAAAAAGAAGAAAAGAGCTATTACGATCGTTACGCTATTGGTCAAAATTTACCTTCTTATATTGTAGCAGTTTTTTTTATCGCCTGAAATCACGGACAAAAGGATATTTTCTAAAAATAAATCATTTTCTAAAAAGAAACTCCCTAAACTACACTAAATTTTATGAAAATCGTTGGAGCCGTTTCCGAGATTCCGATTATATATATATATATATATATATATATATATATATATATATATATATATATATATATATATACAAGAATTGCTCGTTTAAAGGTATAGGATATTTTCTACAAAATAAAGGTTACAAATGAACATACAATCAGTAGATCATCTTCATCATAATCATCATTACAGCCCTTCACAAGTCCACTGCTAAATATAGGCCTCCCTAAAGAAATGCCACAAAGCACTGTTATGAGCCACCTGCATCTATCGACTTCCTGCATGTCTTACCAGGTCGTCACTTCATCTAGTGGGTAGTCACCCTACACTATGCCTACCGGTATGGGGCTACCACTCGGGAACCTTTTTTCCCCAACGGTTGTCGGTTCTTTGAGCTATATAGACGGCCTATTACCACTTCAGCCTACTAATCCTTTGAGATACGTCGGTCACTCTGGTTCTACTGCAAATATTCCCATTTCTAAGTTTATCACGCAGAGAAACTCATACATATATATAGCCCTCTCCATATTTATCACGAGTGACCTTGGGCGTTCAGTACAGCTATCTTGAGCTATCAGTAGATATCTATCCTCGACTAAGAATCAAAATATAGATGCGTTTTCACTCCTGAGGACTATGATAGAATGCCTCGTTCCCAGTAAAATGATCTCTGATTCTCTACACTCACCATACGAAACACAGCAGCATTATGCTGGTGTTTTACGATGATATTCTGTTGTCATTTACCGGTCAAGCCTATCTATACGTGCCTCAACTATAATAATATACAGTATGGCTCTTCTACGTAAAATAATCCATAAAAGTTAGTAACATTTAACTATTTATTTATATTTACTAATTTTTAATACTTAAAAATATAACAAATTTAAAATCCATTATTATTACAAAAGTTCAATCTTGATATTTTTTGTATAAATCAAAATTCCACTGAATGGTGATGGGGATTGATTAAGTGGTCGCCACATAAGAGAATTTTCATCACCACATTTCGTGCTGTAAGTGTCGTAATGGACGGCGATGGTAATATTACAAACTGAAGAAAACTATTTTCAAACCCACTTTAAGAAAAGGAGGAGGTTCTCATTTCGTTGGAATATTTTTAAGTGTGATCAGCGATAAGTCTTTACCACGTTGTCCAGTTTCATTTATTCTTCATGTGATTTTTGTTAGAAAGCGAGTAATCTCGGGGATTGGCCCCTATAAACTTGGTCAAGATCTGATGATGGGATCTATGAAAAAATCGACATTATCGGGTGAATAATACATTATCATTTCTCTTCATTTTATTCTTAATATTTCCTTGAAATGTTCGTTTTTTTGAGTAAAATTTTGTAGACAAACGCATTTTCCAACTACGAAAAACGGTTACAAATGTATTAAATTAGCTAGTCTTATGAATCACATACAAAGACTACCTCAATATTTATTTATTGCATTTACATGTGGTTTTATGTTACACATTGAATCAAATAATTTTATATAATTTTACATCATATAGTTTGTAAATAAATAGAAAACTACAAACAATCTCAATTTTCGTTTATAGTGTTTAGTAAACACGCCGAATCGTGCAATCACAATACTGTTGTGTAAATTGAAATAAACTATAAGCGAATTTATATTTATAATCTTTTTATCAGTATTTAATAATTTACATAAAAAAATTAAAATCCCCTAAACAAAAAGAACTGACGATTTTCAAACGGCTGAAAATTATTAAAAAAAATTATTAAATCATGACGAACACTCTCAATCAAGTTATCTTTCAAATAAAAAAAAAAACTAAATCTAATCGGTCTATTCGTTTGGGAGCTACAATCCCATAGACAGACACACAGATACACATGTACATATATACATACGTTTGACGTTGACTTTTCTCTGATACCACCTATTCTCCTCAATAGTATTCACATCCCTTACAGTAATAAATTTAAGAAATTGTAAATAGTAATAAACCGACTCCTGTCAGGATTTCCTGTCAGGAAAATGTTTGCTCACGGCTGAGAATTAGAAACTTTATTCCTACTGCCACTAAAGTTGCGCTTGTTCCTTAACTCCAAATTCTCCCTATTCTTGATTTTAATGGTGTTTGCTATCTGCACGTTAGAGAAGCGCAGTTAAATAAAACAAACAACTGTACATTCACATGAGATCCCAGCCGGCACCAATAAAACTATTTATACACAATTTGCAATTTTATGTGCTGAAATAAGATCTCCGTGAAAAGAGAAAAAATCACAAAACTAATATTTCGACAAAAAATTACGCCCGCCAACACGCACCGTAGCAGAGCGATCGACTAACTGCTCCTCAACCATTTTAGAAAGGGGGAAGAGGAATATGCCCAGCGGTGGGATATAAAAATATTGTAATTATAACTTGTAAAATATGAAGAAAATAAATAGCTTTACCTAAAAATCATGAGAATTAAGAAGAAGTAACCCTATAAAATACAAGAGATATATTGTCACTATAAAAATACAAAAGATATGTTGTACAAGCATGAGAAGTATTAGATACAATCTCATTTTGTAAGACATTAAAATAGGTAGTAATATGATTGAATTTTTATTTAATATTCTATTCATTTTAATCATAGACCAACAACCTTAAGACACATAACTCCGTAGAATGAGTTGCGGCTTATGTTAACCCTGCAGATCTGTAACATTTTGTATTCAACGAAACAGGAAATAAGGGAGACCCAGCTCTACTGGTTATCCAATTTGATCACAAAAAGATCCATTCTGGAATTGAATTATGTGAATTTATTTACAACGTAGCTTCAAAAAAAAGATGTTTCTTTCCTCTTTCTATATGCATTCAACAAGTACCTGCGTATTTTATCAGATTGTTATTCCACCTGGGTTATGTTAGTCATTCTTGTATTTCTACATATATTATATATTATACACAAATGTATCGAGGAAAGAAATTTCTGTTATTTGAGTGACTTTCAATTTCTTAGTCCTCACGGGTGACAACGCATCTGCATTTTGATTCGTAATCGAGGATAGATGTAGATGCTTATGGGCCACAGCAACCACTTACCATCAGGTGGACTGTGTGCTCGTTTGTCACCCTATCCTATAAAAAAAAACCTTTTTTTACAGGATGAGGGAGACCAACGAGCACACAGTCCATCTGATAGTAAGTGGATGTGGTGACCCATAGACATCTACATTTGACTTCGATTAATAATCAAAATGCGGATTCGTTGTCACCATTGAGCACTAAGATGGAATGCCTCGATACCAGTTAAACGGGTCTCCGGTTCTCTATACTCACCATACGAAACACAGCAGCATTAAGCTGCTATTTTACGCCTGTATTCTGTGAGAGCGTGTCCTATCCCGGTCGAGCTGATCCATTCATGCTACAATCACAATAAAGCAGCAGCGTGGCTCTACCACGTAAACTAAAAACCGTAACGAAATTTTGAACCGAATTTCATTCCTGATCCTCCTAAATCTGATCCAAATAAATTAGTAATAAACTGAGTGAGAACAAATTAAAAGGGCTTCTCAAATAACCGCTGCAATTAAGCCGCAGTATTTTATGTCCTGCAAAATTATGCATTGCGGTACAAATGCATATCGATCATTTTATGTAATTAAGATCACAGCTAATTAAGAACAAGGACTTAATACGGGATTTGTTTAATCAACTTCGGTTTTAACTTATTTTTTTTAATCCTATAGATGAACATAATGGTTTTTGAATTTTTTAATAAATAAACAACAAATAAAATTAACGTAATTAAATACATATAAACAAAAACAAATTTGACATAGAAACAAAAAGAAATTTGAAGATGAGATGAAACATTCATGAGAAAAAAATATATCTGAATAATTGTTTGTATAATTTTAACCGCTGTTTCATTTATCTGTCTATTTTGACACAGGCCTTTAATTTTAAATAGTCTAGGGTACAGAAAATTATTTGAGACATACTTTTTGAGATTGCACAAAATCAATTGAACTATACTGTGTGAGTTTTTCAGAATTTTCTGTAAAGTAGGAGGGTATCAATGAGAGGCGGTTTGATCTGTCTTGGATTTTAACTAGACTTCTCTCTTATTCTAAACTTGGTACAAATAGGTGTATAGGAGTCGTAGAAACTATACTACACTTCATTGTCTTTGAGTATAGCATATCTTTTCACTCATCTCTAAATGACACACAACATTAACCGACGGGAAAGGATAAAAAATCTGATATTTAAGGTCGTTTCGAAACATATGCTTTTTATTTGAATATATAACGCTACTATACATATACATAAAATGGGCAGCAGCTTCGTACACTATGTAGCAACAAAATCATCAAAGTCTTGTTATAAACCACTAAAAAACTACATTGGCCAACCCATTAGCCAATCGCGGTATCTATGGCGATACCCTTACTATCAGGCAACCTATGTTATTATTTAGTTTAAGTGTCCAGCAGTGGACTTTTGATAGACTGTATTGAATTATCTTCTATACATATAATAAAAATGTAAATAGCAGATGTCTGTACATTTTATATTTTTGTAACAACAAAATTCATTGATAGGGACTTTAATGTAACTAATGTAAATAATCCAATCTAGACTAAGGGGGCCCCGCTAGAGGGAACGAAGATATGCAGTATACATGTGGCTCAGAGCCGTATTTCTTTGGAAATGGTCTATTTCAAACAGTTGACTTGTGAAGGACTGTCATGATGATGATAAAAACAGTCCATTTTTGAATGCTCTGGTATTGGATAATAGAAGGCCATAATCGTCTTGCTTGCCTGGTGGATGAACGGTCGCAGTACCAAATATCTCGCACGTTCGACTTTGCTTATCGTTGCCAGTACTACATCATTATGTATTACTGGGTATTTACGTTTGTAATAATTTAGATGGCTTACCAACATCTATCGAAGGCTACGATTTTTTACGGGCTTTCCCCATATCCGCCTCTTAGGACGCTGTCAGCACAAAATGGGATGATGAAGTGAATTCTCTTAATTTTCCTTCTCTTCTTGATTCTCTTGCGTAGCGCATAATATGCGAACTGGATACTGCAGTTGCGACAGTAATTATCTTTGTTTTTATTAACAGATTAGAAAAGTGGCACGTTGGCCGCAAAAACATTAACTAATAAACAAAACATCATATTATCATATTATTATTGAATATAGAATGTTATTGATATTTAAAATAGCTACTGTGTTTTTCTTTTTTGTTTTATATTTATTTATTTATTATCTATGTATACATATGTATGTGTATATATATATATATATATATATATATATATATATATATAAACCTATTTATTAATATGTATGTTTATTTTATTATTATTATTTTTTATGTATTATTGTGGTATTTTAACAAAATATAGCTTAATTTATTTAGATATTTGAATGTAAGTGTAACATAAAACGCACCACCTCCTACTGTTCTTAATTCCAGTTTCTCCTTAGCCCAAAGGTTGTCTGGAAGAGAACGCTCTTTAGCGATAAGACCGCCTTATTATACATACGTATATATTAAGTTTCCTCTGTAATGTATTTATTCGTTGTATATGTGTGGTGTACAATAAAGTATATACTACTACTACTACTACTACTGTACTACGATTTCCTCAAATTCAGCAAATCTTCAAATTCTGGCAACACTGGCGTTGGCGACAGTATTTTCATACGTGTAGAGGAATTATTACTATAGTAAGTTTAATCAATGTGTATTGTTCACGTAAATATAGGAAATCATTATTCAACTATTTTCTTTTAGACGTTTTAAAGATCTGAACCAAGGACTTTACGTGCTTTTTAAGGCACGGGGCGAAACCACGCTCACTTTCCGGACGTATCCGGGCCGTTACAGAGAATTTCTTTCCGAGATTCAAACTCAGGACCACACGATCAGTAGTTGCGCTTACTACTACCAGACTAAAGAGGCAGTGATTTTGATAAAAAGATTGTCGTAAACAAACTGGTTAAAAATATTCTCCGTTTATTCGTCGTTACACCTTTAAAGGTGAATTGGTTGGTACCAAACCTTACTAGAATTTTATACTGTACACATACTACGTTCTAAACCCTGTTTGGCAATACGCAGATGTAATGAGGATGGTTTTGACAAAACAAGTTTAGTCATTCTAATAATTGATTGACTCTGTTCAACATCAGAATAATTTTTAATTAGTACCCATGTCAATCAAGAAAACGACACGGACACTCGCTTATCCCTTGTCAAATATAAATAAATGAACATCTGCTTATAAAGAGAGAGCTTTACTGCTGAACAAAAACACAAAAACGGTGTATTTCATGTTTTTCGCATATATAAAATAAGATCGGGTAGCTTCTTTAAAAAAAAGTTACCTCCACATAAGGATTTTCTACTGTATCGTGGAAGCAGTTTCAAACATTCAGACCTGGAACAATTATTTATCTGCAATACAACTTGTTTCGTGTGAAATTAAAACCAGCCACGGATCCGTCAATACAGTAACCAAAGCTACAGTGTAAATGCTTATATTCAACAAGAACACTCATAACACCACCAGAGCCTTACAGAACCATGCGGGTATTGCCCAAATAGAACTAGGATTGGAATACAAGGTCTTTTCTTTGCGTCGTTGTTGTTGTTTTTTTGTTGGTAAATGGCTGTTGTAGCCAATTAACATCTCCCTCGATTTCTATTCTTTGGGGATTAAGATGGAATACCTCGAGCAGCCCTACACGAGATACAGCTATAATACGCTACAGACCCTTAGCAACTCTCTTGTCATAATAATATTTTTTTCATCATCACGATACTATTAAAAAGTACTCATTACCGTGGTAACACACAGTCCAACTGATTGTAAATGAATGCTGTGGCCCAAAAACATCTACATGTATCTGCCACTATCATTTGTATGTATTGAAAACTAAAATGTAGGTTCATAGTCATCAAGGACAAAGATATAATGACTTGTTACTAATAAAAAGGGTCTCCGGTTCTACACACTCGCTATACGCACACAGTAGAATTAGGCTGTTATTTCACAGATTTCTGCGAGAGCGTGGTCCTTCCCCGGTTGAGCGAACACATTCGTGATATAACCATTATGTAGGCTGTAACATGGTTCTACCATGTAAAAGACTAAAAGAAAAGTAATAAATAATGAGAAAACTTCCGTGTTTTAAAAAATAAAAAAACATTTTGAGGACATTTAATAGATACAGTTCGTTCTAGAACACCATGGTAGTCTTTCAGAAATAAGAATATAGTGGTAAAGTTGACATGTTTCCCCTAGTTTTTTTTCGTCGTAGAGCCATGCTGCAGCTATATTAATGGTATAGTTGTAGCACGAATGGATCGGCTCGACCGGGGAAGGACCACGCTCTCACAGAATACTAGCGTGAAATAGCAGCTTAATGCTGCTGTATTTAGTATGGTGAGTGTAGAGAACCGGATACCCTTTTTACTGGAAAAGAGGCATTCCATCTTAGTCCTCAAGGCTGAACACGCATCTGCATTTTGATTCGCAAACGAGGATAGATGTAGATGTCTATGGGTCACAGCAACCACTTACCATCAGGTGGACTGTGTACTCGCTTGTCACCCTTTTCCTATAAAAAAAGTTAATATTTTGAAAGAGATATTCTTAAAAAATAAAAGTGCCTATAATTTCCAAAAATTGCCTTATATACAAACATTGACTCTCACTAGTAAGAACCGTTGAAGCAACTCTAGGTGTTCACTGGGGAAATGTAAAAGTCACATCGTGATGATTAAAACACATCTTTGGAAATGGATTGAAAATACATTGTTGTTAGTAAGAACTTCCACGTTACTACTCTCAGTTTAATTATTTCAATCTGTCTTGTTTTTTTTTCTGCTCTCTATTGCGTTTTTGTTTTAGTATAGTAGCCTACATATGGTGTAGACTTATTAAAGAACAAAGAATTTCAATTTCTTTATTCAAATTCTCAGCTCCTCTCATAGAATTTTCCTTTGGTCAAGCATAAACATTTTGCTTGCACTATTGTTATCCTTACAAAAAACCTCTGGAACTCATTATCGTTGTTTATTAAACGTGCTCAAACAATAGATTCCTTTAAAAACAGGTTAAGAAACATTATTTTTACTTTTCGCCGTCTTAATTTTATTTTTTCCTAACCTTTTTATGATCATAATTCTTTCATTTTTATTATTATATACCATAATGTTATTTATAGTGCACCTTACCTATAAATTTTCCTTACCTTTTTTATTTCCTTCTTGTAGGATGTCTGAAAGAAAATGCTGTATATCAGTAAGACGGCCTTTTGTTTTCTCTGTATGTTTATTTATTTTATTATGTTATTTTTACCTTGGTGTGCAATAAAGAGTACGGTATTTTTCCTAAAGTAACATTTTAAATATAATTAAAAATATCAAAATAATATGTTAACTTTAAATACAAGGCGTGACATTAATTTATCTAATTATCTTTAATAACTAACCAGTTTCTTTCCGTGAATTTATCGTAACGGTTATTGATTAGTAAGTGAATTCAAATTAATTTACTTGTAATAAGATTCTATTACTTATTATATATAGAGGAGAGCCGTGGTAGCTCAGATGGTTAACGCTCGCTGTAAATATAACAGAACGCGAGTAACCCGGGTTCGATCCCCGCCGGCACCAATGAAATTGTTAATTGCAATTTTAAGTGCTGATTTACCACGTGCTCGGTGGTGAAGGAAAACATCGTGAGGAAACCTGCATGTCTGTGGGATAGGAAAAAAAAATATTTTCGAAGACATGTGAAGTTAGCCAACACGCATTGGGGCAGCGCGGCGGACACTACCTTGCCCTAAACCCTCTGAGAAATGAGGGGAGCCCTGTGCCCAGCCGTGGGACGTATATAGGCTGTAACTAACTTTAACCAAGATTATATTAAAAGTCAATTAAGTTTTTCATGATTTATTTACAATACACAGTAAAAATTGAGTAAATTAAAGTTTCATGACAATTTAATGGCCTGGCAGTGCAGCGTTAAACTTTACAGTTTTGCTGTAGGTCACGGGTTCTACTTTCGCACACAACAAGTATTTATCTGATCTACTAATTATTGTCCTAGATCTAGCGGTCTGTCTTAGCGCAATTTATGTATGTAAAAACTCGTGACAATACAGTTATAAGTACTAATATAAGAGGTAACTTCCTGAAAAATACAACAAAAAAACTTCTATAGACGTGGTAGCTCAACAAAATATGGGCAGCGGTATAAATATCATTGCATACAAGTAACACTACAGACATTAATGATGGCAATTTTAAGAGTTGATATACCACGAGTTCGGTGGTTTAGAGAAACATTGTGAGGGAACATACTTATCCTGGGGAAATATGATGGACTCCTATTCCCTGCTCCAGACCATATGTAAAAATTTTGAATATAATTATAGTTATGGTTAAGGTTTATCTATAATATTGAAGACCGAATTTCAGTCACGGCGGTCAGTCTCAACAAGTCTCAACGGTGACTAACCATCTGCATAGAACAGAATTATAGTGCACGAGTGTGTTCGCACGTACAGGTGCACCGTCTATTCCCCAACATTCATAGTCCTTTGAGACGGAAATCTAACATGACCGGAAAAACATTAGGCGCAGCAAAAACGGCTTTAAGTACGGGCACAGGGGTAAAACAACGTCAACTTCCCAACTCCAGACTGATACTGAGAATTCCTTGACAGTTAACCAAATAACTGATATCGGTTGAACGACCATAAGACTAACGAGGTGGTCAAACCAGTTGGTTGACTGCATCCCATGAATATCTGTAGCAAACCCTAAGCAAACGATCTACGAAAATATTGTCGCCTATGACTAAGATGAAATTCTCCTTTTTAGCTTTAAATGCCGCCCCTACAAGCTAACCAAAGTGTTTTAAAAATATATTACCTCAGCGTCAGAGTCTTCCTTGACCGCTTGATTGTCGACAACTGATTTCCTTCTGATCGGCTTGCTTCACTGACGCTGCGAAGAGATGTTGCATGCATACCTTTCCATTTCAAAGAAGTGCGTTGAGGAATTCGTATTAATTCCAGCCGCCGAATTTCACCATCACATATCGTGATAAAACTAACGATACCATCCACATCAACTGGATACTTGGAGGTCCACTCATATCCTTGTTTACCTACTGTTTTATAAAAATCATTATTGATAAATTCTTATATAGTCTTTTTATATTATGTAAAAATGAATTAATGCGATATAATGTATGTTTTATATTTACTTGTTTTATAGAATTTTATACGTGGTAGAGCCACGCTGCAGTTATATTATGGTTGTAGCACGAAAGGTTCGGCTCGACCGGTGTAGGATCATACTCTCATAGAATACCAGCGTAAAATAGCAGCTTCTTACTGCTGTGTTTAGTATGTTGAGTGTAGACAACTGGAGATCCGTTTTGCTGGAATCGATGCATACCATCTAAGTCCTCTGCATTTCGATTCTTAATCGAGATTAAATGTAGATGTATATGGGCATCCACTTACCATCAGGTGGACTGTGTGCTCGTTTGTCACCCTAAATTCCATATAAAACTTCCTTATCTCTAACCTTGGCAAATGCGTGTATGTAAGTTATATAAATTTCCAGAAATTGCAATGATACAGTGTTCGAAATATTTTCATCAAAACTATTTAGTAACCGGCATTTTTTTATTTTTGAGATTTATACAGGACCCATATAAAAAGATAGCTACATACCGCTTCAAAAAATTAAAGCCGGAGCCATGCACCCCTCCACTAGCTACGCCGCAAACAATTGTTGGTGTACTAATAATACGTAAAAAGTTGATATATATACTATAGATAAGTATCTAAATGAACTCATAATCATAAAAGCAGCCTTACCAACGTGTTTCTTTAACTATTGTTGCTAACAAACGCCTAGTATGTTAGCCATCTTCGTACGTGGTAGGGCCATGCTACAGTTGTATTAGTAGTATATATAGTTGTAGCACAAATGATTCAGCTCGACCGGGAAGGACCACGTTCTCACAGAATACCAGCGCAAAATTTTAGCTTAATGCTGCTGTGTTTCGTATGGTGAGTGTATAAAACCGGATACCCTTTTAACTGGAAACGAGGCATTCCATCTTAGTCCTCACGGGTGACAACTCACCTGCATGTTGATTTGTAATCGAGGATAGATGTAGATGTTTATGGGTCACAGCAACAACTTACCATCAGGTGGACTGTGTGCTCGTTTGTCAACCTATCCTATAAAAAAAGTCTCCAAGTATGGAGGAATGTAGGTAGAGTTGTTTCTCTTTCAAAATTTCTTTTAAAGGTCGTAAACTGAATTTGATTTCTATCAACACCGATAAAACTTTTATTTGTAATTTTCATGCCGGTCATTCAGGTGTCGGCGGTCAGGAGCCATAAGTAAGAAAATTTAAAAAAATTAAGGAAGAATAAAAAAATCGAAGGAACTGACAATGAACTCTTTATCCTAAACCCTCTCAGAGAGTAGATAGGACTTCCGTGCTCACCTGCAGTACTAATGCAGGCTGTTTTCACTTTTTAGTAATTGACTACAGCGAATAAGTACTCCTATAAATGGAAGAAAATACACAAATGCCCTGCGTACTACCTACACTAAGTCGCTGTCGTCGTACTAAGCCACTTGTACATTTGTTATAGTACTCAGTCCGGGCATTCACATTAATTAGTTATAAGGTTATATCTTTTTCTGTCGAGGCCATAAGATCTTATTTTCTATATTAGAGTCTCATGACTTCAATCGGTTAAACTTTCACCATTACTAAAATTCATTTCCACACGCTCTTATCTTAAAATGAAAATTTTATCGCTTTTCCACAAATCTCACACTGCTTATTTTCTTTAACTTCCACGATTCTTTCGTTTACCGCTATACTTATTTTATGGGTTTTTGTTTTATGACGGAATAAAAAAATCATTTCAGGAATTTATTTTCCAAAGCTAAAAGAATAGGTCCATAGTTTATACTAACCTACTCTCGAATAAGTACGGTTACTATCTTATTCTTATTTATAAGCTCATAACGATCTCGTGTAAGGGGGGGGGGGGCGCTAAATGGAATGAAGATATGCGGTATACACGAGGCTCAGGGCCGTATATCTTTGGAAAAGGTCTATGTTCAACAGTGGACTTGTGAAGGATTGTCATGATGATGATAAAAGCAGTTCATTTCTGAAGGCTCTGGTATACTACTAATAGTAGGCCATAACCGTTATGCTTGCCTGGTGGATGGGCGATCGCAGTACCAAATATCTTGCACCTTTCGCGTTGCTAGTCGTCACCAGTACTATAGCATCTGGGTATTTACATTTGTAATATTTTAGATGGTTTACCAACATTTATCAAAGTCTACGAGTTTTACGGCCTTCCCTCATATTTGCCTCTTAAAACAATGTCAGGACAAAATGGGATGATGAAGTGAATTCTATTAATTCTTCATCTCTTCTTAATTATCTTGCATGGCGCGTAATATGCAGAATATGAAATATTATATTGATATCTAAAACACATATTAGTACCATTTCCTAAAATTCAGTAAATCTTCAAATCTGGCAACACTGTCGTTGGTGGCAGTAGTTTCATACGTGTTACATAAATTCTATTTTATGTATAGCAGATTATTATTTTATTAATTCTCTAAAAATAATTACACACACAGTTATACTATAACGATACCTAAAAACAGATCATGGATCTGACAGGTATTTTTTACAAATTATATTAAACTTAATCGGGTCATAAGTTCTGTCAAAACTTTATTATTAAAAAATTTTGAATACTAGCTAGATGAACTTCACTAATTTTAAAAACATAGCGTTTGCACTTGTCGAAAATAAAAAAGATATTAATTTTCATTCATTTTCAAATATGGGATGGTCGAAGAAAGAAGATTTAGTACTGGTTATCGCATTGCATCGCTGTGGTTACGTGCCAAAAGAGATTTTCAATATTCTACAAAAATTGAAAATAACCCTACAATTGGTTTTATCGCACTATCAAATGATTCACTGAAGATTCAAGCTTCGAAGATCGTAAGAGGACCGGCCGAACTCGTACAGTTAGGACACCTGCGATCATCAAAACAGTGAAGGCGCGAATCCAACGAAATCCTGTTCGTAAACAAAAAATCGTAGCTCTTCAGATGGGCCTAAACAGAACCACGGTCATAAGAGTAATCAATGAAGACCTAGGACTACGAGCTTATCATAAGAAGATTGGACATGTTTTGAACGAGCGTTTGAAAAAAATTGGGCTGGATATCTCCCGCGTTTTATTACGGCAGTACATAGGAAAAAAATACCGCCAAATTTTGTTTTCGGATGAAAATTTTATAGCTTTATTTTTCGAAGAAAGTTATAATAAACAAAATGATAAGGTGTATAGTGTATACCCACAGCAGTGAAGAAGCCAGCACACGTATTTCAGGGGTTCAACGAGCACATTATCCTCCATCACACATGATTTGGCTTGGAGTCTCATATTCAGGCTTAACTGAGGTGTTTTTTTGTGAAAAAGGTGTAAAAACCAGTGCCAGAATACCGTCCTAACAAACATAGTGGAATCTCTTTCTCAAACAATGTTCATAATCAGACATTAATTCATATTCCAACAGGACTCTACACTAGCTCATAGGGCACGAAGCACGTAAAACTGGTTGACAGCCCATGGAATTGACTTTATCGGACATGAAGACTGGTCCTCTTCTCGTCCAGATTTAAGCCCACTTTTTTTTTTTTTTTTTTTTTTTATAGAAGAGGGGGCAAACGAGCATGCGGCTCACCTGATGTTAAGTGACTACCGCCGCCCATGATCAACCGCAACACCAGGAGAATTGCGGGTGCGTTGCCGGCCCTTTAGAAAGGGGTAAGCTCTTTTCTTGAAGGTCCCCAGGTCGTATCGGTCCGGAAAAATCGCCGGTGATAAACTATTCCACAGAGAGGTTGTACGTGGAAGAAAGCTCCTTGTGAAACGTACAGTGGTGGACCGCCAAGCATCCAGATGGTGTGGATGGTATCGGGACGTTTGCCGTGTCGTGCGTTCACGAAATTTGGAATATTCTACAAAAATTGAAAATAACCCTACAATTGGTTTATTGTAGGGTTATTGTTATCCCACTGGATTATAAGGTATAGCAACATTTAGAGGAGAAAGTCAGCGCTAAACCTCATCAGAATTTGGAATCTCTCCGAACATCTTTGGCTAAAGCAGCGGCAGAAATAGATATGAGTGTGGTGCGTACTGCAATTGATGATTGGCCGCGTCGATTAATGTCGTATTCAAAATAGGGGAGGGCATTCTGAATAATATAAATAAAATTGTATTCTAAATTAAAGTACCTTACATTTTATTTATGATTCCTATATAATTATCAAAAAGTGTATCAAAAGTGTGTTATAAAAAGTTTTTGACAGAACTTATGACAATAAAAATATTAATTACTTCGCAACCTTCCGCTAACTAAATACAGTAGTTAGCGGAAGCGGTCAGTCGGTGAGCCGCCGTAGAGTCTACATCACCTGAGGATGCCTCGTGTAGAGGCGAAACACGTGTCGTATTATAGTCAATGGTGTGTCTTACCTGGAATAGTGGTGTTGGAAGTAGTGGTGCCGGGAGTAGTGGTGTTGGGATTAGTGGTGCTGGGACTAGTGGTGACGGAGTTAGTGCACGCAATTGAGGGAGGGCGGGAGGTGCTCTTCAATCCAGGTAAAATCCATAATGGTATTTAGTTAGCGGAAGGTTGCTAAGTAATTAATATTTTTTATTATAATGGATTTCCGCAAAGTAACGCCTGATTCTATCAAGAACTTATGACCTTACTAGATAAACTATCCAAGGTAATAAAAATTGTACGTGAGTCGACAGAGAGTATGAAATCCATAAATATACAAGTTTATGACCGTGAGAAATCCTTTAGAAATGTTTCGAATAATATACTTGTAAAAAACTCTCACAGAACATTTTGGGAGAGATAAAATTAAGAAAGAAAAACTGATGAATAAAAAGAAGAAATTAACCTTCTTCATAATCTTTAGCTCGTAAAGGTCAACTGCTTGATGGGTCACTCTCATTATTCAGCTTTCGGCTCCGACTCAAATGATTTCTGATCGCCACGCTTGGAAGGTGAATGCACATATTTGAATTTTTAATACTGAATATTCTAAATCAGTACTAAAAATACAACATGTCATTTCGTAAATCAATTGTAGCAACTGTATACTGGTTACATCATTACCCCGAAATGAAGGCTTACGCTTTTTGTTTACAGGGTAATAGGTTTCAATACGTAATAATGTTTATCTAATATATACGTACTTTATACAAGAATTTACTCCTTTTCTAAATTGCAGAAAAAAGTAACTTATTACCAACTTAGATCAGGGTTTTTAAAAGGTCCGAAAACACCGGTAGGAGCCGGTTACAATTTTATTTGGTTTTATTTATTTGGCTATTTAGCAGCTACTATGCTAGAACTGGAACTAAAACAAAACTGAATTAATGGAATGACAGTTGTTCACACACATAGAAGACGACGGCAAGTCATTTGAGCCGGATCATTATATTTGAGATCAAAGTGTCATCGAGTCAATCAAGTGTCGCGCACCCGCGTACACTTGATAATACGATCGGTACGAAGTCATCATGCAGTTATTTATACATTTCTCTGTGCTATCGTTGTTTTTTTTATAAAATTGAAATGATAAACGAACTTACGGTCCATCTCATGGTATGTGGCAACTGAAGTTGCTGTAGATGTAATTACATATATAGTATTACAGTGATGATGACTTGACTGCCTCGTCCGTCTAGTAGTTGTAGTAGTGCGACGGCTGATCATGAGTTCCTGGGTTCGAATCCCGGGTTGGGCCAAAATCACTTATTGAGTTTTTCCGTCAAGAAATTCTCAGTAACTGCCTGGAGTCAGGAAGTTGACGATGTCTCACACCCATGCCTCGGAAAGCACATAAAGCCGTTGGTCCCGAGCCTGATCTCCCTACGGTCGTTCGGTTTACCGTCCTATCGGATTATGAGAGTGAGGATATAGAGAGTGACGATATAGAGAGTGCATCTGTGCTTTCGCATACACTTGGGCACTATAATCCTGTCCTGCGCCGATGGCTAGTCTCCGTTGAGGCTGGCCGCGCTGACCGAATCGGTCTGAAGGACATTATTTATTAAAGTGATGTTTATGACTCAGGGCTTAAAAAGAAGTTTATCTCTGTCCTGCTATAATCGAAGTAAATGTATAAAAATAAAGCTAAACTCAATATCACGGAGACTTTCACTCATGACTTGGAACTTGAAAATGTCAATATAATATGAAATCGAAATTGATATATAAAATCTCTGTAACTTCTTCCTTTACCGGAACTAATATCAGAACTAGACGTGTAATACCGAACTGTACGAAAAAGTAAAATCCTAATTAAGCCTAAGTAAAATCCTAATTGAATTAAGAACCTTAAAAAGTGGAAACGCTAATAAAACTATACTGAAAATTATAACTAAATTTGAAATCGATTTTCATTTCCTGATCCTCACCTAGCCAACGCTTAGTACCTAAGTATCATTTAACTATGTCCTGTTGTTTCATTGCAAAATTTTTCAGCAGTAAAACGAGGCGTGCCGCAAAAATAGAAGACCTTAATTGCAAATAAAGTGGTAATGAACTGAGTGAGAACAAATTAAAAGGATTTCTCGAATAACCGCTGCAATTAAGGCGGGGTATTTTATATCCTGCAAAATTATGCAGTGTGGTATAAATGCCTGTAATTAAGCCCACCTGGTTTAACCTAATACGGGATTTCTTAATTTAACTTTGGTTTTAACTTAATTTATTTATATACAATAAATGAAGATAATTGTTGGTTTTGTAAATAAACGATCAATAAATACAATTAAAATAATAATTGAATACATACGAGTACTCGTATAAACAAAAATATATTTAACATTGCGCCCTCCTTTCTGCCAAGGAGGATCGCGTCCGATTACGGCTTAAAGATCTCTCGTCAGATCAGTAAGCCAACCCATAAAGACGGTGTTTAGTGGGTAAAAGTGTCCACATAACCACACAGCCGGCTGTGTGGTACGTTATGAGCATTCCCCACCTCCCTCTCCCGTTACCGGAGGGTTGCCCTTAATTGCTTCGGGCGCACAAAAACATTGAAACAAAAACAAAAAGACAATTTTTTTGATAAGTTGACACATTTACGAGAAAAAAATTAAACTGAATTCCATTGAATAATTTTAAGCGCTGCTTGATTTTATTTAAGATTTATATTTATTTATTTAAGACGTCTGTTTTAAAACGGGCCTTTAATTTTTAATGGTGTAGGATATAGAAAATTATTTGAGACAGGCTTTTTGAGATTGCACAAAATTGATTGAACCATAATTGTGTGAGCTTGTCAAAATGTTCTCTAAATTAGGAGGGTGTCAATGAGAGGCGGTTTGATCTGCCTACGATTTAAATTAGACTACTCTCTTATTCTTAACTTAGCACTAAAAGGAATATAGGTGTCCTACCAACTACACTACACTTCATTGTCTACGATTTTCGCACATCTTTTCACTCACCTCAAAATGACACAAAACATTAACCGATGGGAATAAAATGGTATTTAAGTTCACTGAGAAACTTGTGTGATTTTCATTTGAATATATAACGCTACTATACATATGTTGGGCAGCAGCATCGTATAAACTTCCACTCCACCACCACTCTAAAAAAACTACATTTGCCAACCCGTCAGAAAATCACGGTATCTATGGCGATACCGTTCCTATGAGGCAATATTAAGTATCCAGCTATATATGTCATTATTCAGTATTAAGTATCTAGCAGCGGACTTTTGATAGATTGCAATGAATTATAAAAAATATAAGTTTAATATTTCATATTTTCAAGCAAATTTATTGTTATTAAATTTTAATACTCTTCCAAATATTCCACGTTATAAACTGCAAAAGTTTATTGACGGGTCTTTCACCTGAAATTTCACGGTACACGATCAACCTGTATTCTAATTCGTGTGAAAGCATCGCTTTAATTATTTTAATTTAATTTAATTTTCAACACTCATTTACCTTTACACTTCCATTTCTTGGTAATAAAATAAACATTATAAGAAAACTAAATGTTTGTAAAATTGACGTGGTAGAGTCATGGTGCAGCTATATAATAATAATGTAGCATGAATGGGTCGGCTCGACCGGGGAAGAAACACGCTCTCGCAGAATACCAGTGTAAAATAGCAGATTAATACTACTGTGTTTTGTATGGTGTGTGTACAGAACCGGAGACTCTTTTTACTGGATACGAGGCATTCCATCCTAATCCTCAGGGGTGAACACGCATTCTGCATCTTGATTTTTAATCAAGAATAGATGTAGATATCTATAGACTATAGAATCCAATTACTATCAGGTGGAATGTGCACTGGCTTGTCACCCTAATTCCATCCATTCCAGTTGAATTATCGTCATTTAGCTTCTACACTAAATCGCAAAGATTTCGTAACAATATAATATTAAAATAGGAGCTTTAGAGATTCCACCACCATGCCGTAGGTGCCGTAACAGGCGACTATGTGAAACACCGGAAATCTACATCCAGACTGGCTACGGGCAGTAGCATTACAGATGCGATGTCTAGTACTAGAATCTTAAATAAACCCACCGAGCATGAGAATTAAGGCAAATCCTTCCTAGAACGGAGAGGCCGATGACAACTTTAGCTTTAAGCGTCGTTTAGGGCACCATGTTATTAAAAGAAAGTCTGCGGAGCTCAAACCTGTCGAGGCCGCTACCGAAATAGCACTGATAACTTAGTTTGGTGTGTGTTTTATAAAAGTAAAAAAAAAGTAAAGTTACAGCCTATATACGTCTCACTGCTGGGCTCAGGCCTCCCCTCATTTCTGAGAGGGTTTAGGGCAAGGAAGTGTCCGCCGCGCTGCCCAAATGCGTGTTGACGAACTTCACATGTCTTCGAAAATATTTTTTTTCCTATTCCTCAGACATGCAGGTTTCCTCACGATGTTTTCCTTCACCGCTGAGCACGTGGTAAATCAGCACTTAAAATTGCAATTAACAATTTCATTGGTGCCGGCGGGTTACTCGCGTTCTGTTATATTTACAGCGAGCGTTAACCGCTGAGCTACCACGGCTCAGTGTGGTAGCTCAGTGTTTTATAGTATACGTTTAATTATTTCAGTACCTTTTGATAACACTCTCAACTACACGGAATATAAGTACAAAGAAATGAGCTTTATTGTTATTATTGCATTGACGTATATTTTAGTAAGTCAACTACAGACAGGCAGACATATCGCCTTTTCTAATCTGATTCATACGGCTTTGCGCAAGCTTTCCCAATCAAGCTTTCCAAATCAGGTTGCCTACTGGAAAAAATTGATCACATTGCGCTAAGGAAAGAGACCTGTACAAACAGTCTATAGCTGAACCAACACTCACTCACTGATATACCGAACCAAATAAAGCACTCTCAATACCTATTTTAACATGAAACCATACATGTTCAAGTTCTCCAGGGGAGTGGTCTAAACTTTTTGTACATAAGAGAGATTTTGTGAAACACCAACACCACCATCACGATCAAAATGAAGGTTGTGCAAGACTCTATAGCCAAAAACTTTACATAAATATTTGAAACTGCATGTATGAGGAATAAGAAAAAGTATATTTCGAAGACATGTGAAGTTCGCCAACACGTATTGGGGCAGCGCGGTGAACATTTCCTTGCCCTAAAAAACCCTCTCAGACATGAGGGGAGGCCTGCGCCCAGCAGTGGGACGTATTTAGGCTGTTACTTTACTTTACAACATTTGAAAAACGGTGAAGCCAAGTCTCAGTAAGATATAATATATCAGAATCTCTTATTCGGATACTTTGATTAAGTTCTTACAAATCGATATTTAGCGAACGTACGTTCTCACAGAATACCAGCGTGAAATATTAGCTTGATGCTGCTGTGTTTCGTATTGTGAGTTTAGAGAACTGGACACGCTTTTTGTTGGAAACAAGGCATTCCATCTTAGTCCTCACGGGTGACAACGCAACTGCATTTTGAATCGCATATGAGGATAGATGTAGATGCCTATGGGCCACAGCAACCACTTACCATCAGGTGGACTGTGACCTCGTTTGTCACCCAAAAAATCATTAAATTGGGAGACAATGTGGCACTTTTGTTCCTGAAAGTAGGGTCAAAATTAAAATAACAATAGCTTAACTAATCTCATATAATATTTAATATTATTTATGTAACAATAATGTAATAATTCAATTAATAATTTATGAACAATTTATTGTATAAGAATTCAAATAGAGTGGATCTGTATAAGTATTTCATTAATACATAATATTTTAATTCAAAATGAATGTTTACACCTAACTTTTAAGCAATACAATATTTTTAAAATATACAACAACGCATTGGGTTTGTGTAATTAGCCGTATTTCATATCATTTTTGCATGCCAATTATGGCAAAACATGTCAGTTCCACGTCATTGATCATTTTATGTACCATGTTTTTAAGCTAATAAATTTTCTGTCTATCTATCTATCTTCTTTTGAACTTGATATCTTTTTAAATTATTAACATAATTTTGTATTGCAAGAAGACACAGCGCGGACGCTGTAATTATTTCGACGTCTGCCATAGTCGAAAGCCGAAAGCGATGTGAGTGGTAGGGCAGAGTGTGAATACACACTTCCCGCGATCCTGCTACGGCAGTATTTAGGGAAGTATTGCCGGCAGCGCGAGGAGCAGTGGCAGGGGCTGAATGTAAATGAGGCTTTACAGTAAAACGCAGGTGTTTTTACATAGTAAAAGTACGAGCACTCAATCTACATGAGGATAAGTGGATGCTGTGGCTCACAGACATCTGCATTTATTTTCGATTAAGAATAAAAATACCCATTCGTACTACAATCATAATATAGCTGTAGCGTGGCTCTAATACGTAAAAAAGTTATTTATGGTTTCAGCGGAAGTAAACAAATAAGCACACCACTCACAGGTAAACGTGAAGGTTATATAAAGCCATAAATGATATAGGTATTAAAAATGCAAATCCAGTCGTTAAAGTAAACTCAAATTGAAAAATAGATTGATTTCAAGTTTTGACAGAGCTGTGGACTGATGGAAATATTCACTCAGGGTTATTTGCTGAATATTTGCGCAACAAAACTCAGTCCATTCAATCCAACACGCTAAATTGCGAATTAATAATATATCCAGAATTATTGAATCAAAATGCATCCCTACAAATTTATGTCACGGGAAAAGTAAATAGAGCAAATATAAAAAAAGTGTATTTAGAAGAGGGAACTATTTTTTGACGTGGTAGAGCCATGTTGCTGCTATTTTAGTAGAAGGTGTAGTTGTAGCACAAATGGGACTCAACGCTGCTGTAATTCATATGGTGAGTGTGGGGAACCGGAGACTGATTTTACTGGAAACGAGGCATTCCATCTTAGTCCTCACGGGTAACAACGTATCTGGGTTTTGATTCGTAATCGAGGATAGATCTAGATGTCTATAGGCCACAGCAACCACTTATCATCTGGTGGACTGTGTGCTCGTTTGTTACCCTTATATTATAAAAGAATCATTAATTTTGATTAGGTGTTTGGTAAGCACAGAACACTTTAACTCTTGCCCGGGAAGAGACGCAGGAAGTCGATGGATGCACATATCCCGGAACTGTGCTCGCTGGCATTCGTTGGGAAAAGTCTACTGCTGAACACAGACCATGAGCAGTAGACTTGTGACGGGCTGTTATTATGATGATGATGATGAATAAAAATTATGTAAAACTCTTACTTGTTTAACTCCCCCATATGTACATGTTATTAAGGAAAATTTAAAGTTTAAATAAGCATTATTATTGCAGCCTCGTTGGTCGACTGCCTCGTTGGTCTGGTGGTTGCAAATGCGACGGCTAACCATGAGGTCCCGGGTTCAAATCCCGGATCGGGCCAAAAAAATATTAGTTATTGAGTTTTACCGTAAAGAAATTCTCAGTATCTTTCCGGAGTCAGGAAGTCGGCGGTGTCTCACCCCCGTGCCTCAGAAAGCATGTAAAGAAGTTGGGCCTGCTCCTGATCTCTCGTCACGGAATGATTACTTCATAGGGTAGGAAGTTTGCAATAGTTGCTCATGATATGATATTTCACCTACACCGCTACTACGCAACGAACATTATAAATTCAATATATGTATTAATATGAATAGTTATTATGAATATGTATTCACAACAATCCAAATAAATTAACTTTTACTTATATAATGTTAATAAAACTCCAGATTACAAAATAGTTACATCCTTTAGTGATGTGCTAATATTACCTTCGGTTTGGATCCCGGGTCGGGTCAAAAAGAAGACTTTTTCCGTCAAGAAATTCTCAGTAGTTGCCCGGAGTCAGGAAGTTGCCGGTGGCTCATCCCCGTTCCTCGGAAAAGCACGTAAAACCGTTGGTCCTGCGCCTGATCTCTCGTCGGTTGTGTCGGCTTGCCATCCCATAGGACAATGAGAGTGAGTCAAGAGAGAGTATAATGGCCCGATGACTAGTCTCCATTGAGGTTGGCCGCCGTTATCGAAATTCGGTATGGAGTTACCAAAAAACTTAACGGGCACTCTCAATTATGTAGTCTGGTAATCTAACCGCTAAACCACATGGTTAGCTTGGACAAACTTGAAATAAAACAATTATTCTTTCGTAGAATATTTATTAAACTCACAAAAACTTAAATCAGTATTAGTTTTTTCCCTTATTTACTTACTTATCCCAAACAATTTCAATGAAAAAAGTAAATCTCTCTGTTCTGTAAATAATTTAAGCACTATACAACTTTGTATGTAAATGTAGCTTCAAAATCTTACACAGCAGTATTTTTGCATTTAGAGGCAAGAATTACAATAAACACTGTAGAACAACATATTTCAACAACTTTATTCTGCAGGCGTATAATTCAGTGAAAGGCATCTATACTTTATTATATTTACAGGAAAGAGCATATTATAATCACCACGTTTATTCTGCAACAAAAGGTCATTTCCCTGCAATATTGAAAATGCATTTTATTTTGCGTTTAAACACTCTATTGTATCGGGTATCTCCAACACAATGAAAGAGTGTAGATGTGTATATTATTATTTTAAAATTCGTACCATAAACGCACGATTAAAAAAAATGTGTCTATTACTGTATAATAGGTCCTTACATATGAAATTGGCGTTTTGAACGGGAGGAATATAAAGTCAATTTTTTTGTAGAATATATTTAATTAATCAAAATATGCAACAATGTTATTATCTATGAACTTTTGCCATCTCATAGGTAGTTCATTGATCCCTTTACTAAAAAAACATGGGGGCGTGAATCAATAAACTCTTTGATGGCGGTTTGGACTGCCGCATTGGAGTTGAATTTTTTTCCTTGAAAGAAGTTGTCCGAATTCTGTAAAAAATGGTAATCTGTTGGAGCAAGCTCCCAGGAGTACGGTGGATGTCGCTGACATTCCAATTGTAGCTCATCTAACTTAGTGGTTGTTTGTTGTGTAGTGTGTGGTCTTGCGTTGTCGTGAAGCAGCAGTGGCCTAGAGCGATTGACCAATCTCGGTTGTTTAGCAGCTAGTTCTATCTTCATGGTTTGCAGTTGCTGACAATAGATATCTGCCGTAATCGTTTGGTCAGATTTTAGAAAGCTGTAGTGAACGACACCGGCGCTAGTCCACCAAACACTCACAAGTAACTTTTTCTGAGTCAGTTTTCGTTTAGGGCAGGATTTGGCTGGGTCTCCAGGGCTCAGCCATTGCGACGAGCACTTCTGATTTTCGTACAGTATTCACTTTTCATCATAAGTAATGATTCCACTTAAAATCCCTTCATTTTTATGTCGGTTGACCAAAGTAACACAGCAGTCGACTCGTGTTTGCCAGTTCGATTCATTCAATTCATGAGGTACCCATCGTTCAAGTTTTTTTTACTTTCCCGATTTACTTAAAGTGGATTAATACAGTTTTATCACTTACCCCAAAGCCTGCAGCTATCTGTGAAGTGCTTTGTGATGGATCCGATTCCACAGTAGCCTTTAATTCTTCATTTTCCACTTTGGTCTCCGGTCGTCCACGGTTCAGAAGGTCGAAATTTCCATAACGAAAACGTTAAAACCAAAAACATACCGTACTTTCTTTTGCGACACCAACGCCGTACACATCATTAATCCTTCGAGCTATTTCTGCTGCACTGGTGCCACGGTGGAACTCGTACTCGTAAATATATCGATATTTCATGTTTTCTATTGTGCGGTAAGAAGCGACGCTTCTCTTAGGCGTCGCTTCTTAAATAATGAAAAAACAAATGAATGACTGTTTTCAAAACTCAAATGTGACAGCTAAATGAATTTATAAATTTGAATTTAGAATTCTTAACCTAAGAGGAGATATTTCAGATCGAATTGGTCAGTACGACAAAACGCTAATTTCATATGTTAGGACCCAATATTTATAAACCACCTGGATGGAGTATCAGCTATGAATGCTACTGGGAGAATAACCCATCCCGCAATACTGATGATACCACTGCTACAACTGTTTCTACGCGCTTCTTGAGGTCGTTAGATGCATCATCATCATCATCATTACAGCCCTTCACAAGTCCACTGCTGAACAAAGGCCTCCCCCAAGGTATGCCACAAAGCACGGTGCTGAGCCACCTACATCCATCGACTTCCTGCATGTTTTACCAGGTCGTCACTCCATCTAGTGTGGGGTCGCCTTACACTTCGCCTACCGGTACGAGGCTGCCACGCGAGAACCTTTTTTCCCCAACGGTTGTCGGTTCTTCGAGCTATATGGTCGGCCCATTGCACTTCAGCTTACTAATCCGTTGGGCTATGTCGGTCACTCTGGTTCTACTGCGGATATCCTCATTTCTAAGCTTATCACGCAGAAAAACTCCGAGCATAGCCCTCTCCATAGCTCGCTGAGCGACTGAGCGTCCTCATACGGCCAACAGTGAAGGGCCACGTTTCGGTTCCATAGGTCATCACTGACAACGCGCACTGGTTGTACAGCTTATTTTTCAGGTTTCGAGGTATACCTGACGAGAAGATGTGTCGTAATTTACCGAACGCTGCCCAGCCGAGTTGAATCCGTCGATTGACCTCACAGTCGAAGTTGGACTTACCTAGTCGGACTATTTGTCCCAGGTAAACGTAAAACGTAAGTTGTTGACGTTAGATGCGACGTATGACGTATGCGACGTAAAATGATCGCTTAGTTAAATGCGCGTAGTTAGTCAGTCGTACATTGTTATAGCAATATCGTTAATGGGGTTCCCGCTACTTAATTTCAAATAATAAGCATCAATATTTCAAAATATGTACACACCCACCACTGCAACAGAACCCTAAATTGGATACGAGTTAGAGTTCTACAGCGGCCACGATCACAGATACCGATACACGGTACAAGATACAAGGGTAAGTGTAGCCACTTATCCGCCGCCAATGATCAGCCGCAACACCAGAGGGATAGCAGGTGCGTTGCTGGCCTTTTAGAAAGGAGTAAGCTCTTTTCCTGAAGGTCCCTAAGTCGTATCGTTCCGATAAAATTGCTGGTGGCAAACGATTCCACGAAGAGGTTGTGCGAGGAAGAAACATCTTAGTAAAACGCACAGTGGTGGACCGTCAAGCATTCAGATGGTGTGGCTGGCTTCGTATGTTTTGTCGAGAAATGCGTTTGTGAAATTTGGCCGCCGGATTAATCCGAACAAATATCAGTCAGTTACAATTCTAAATGGTGCTACCAGAAAAAATGGTAATGTTAATAATCTATAGATATTATATGAAAGAAAAACGCATTTAGCCTATTTAGTAGGTAATCGTGGGAGATTTCAAAAGTAAGCTATTAGTGAGCTCACAGACTGAACTTTATTTGTAATTAACTTTCTAGATCTAGATAAGATAATATGTAACACGTAGTAAAAAAGGTGGTGTAATTACTAACACAGTTATTGAAGATTATCACATTCGTGATGTTGTACTTTCGCAAGAACATTGATAGGAGTCACCCTCAGTTCAAAATATACTATAAAAGGTACCGATTATAGTACACTTGAAAGAGGATTTTATTTACAAATCATTATCCTCTCAACTGTCCCGGCCAAAATGCCCGCTTTGGCGCATCTGTCCAACCCTGAAGTTTATAGGTAAATAGCAACCTTCTAAAGGTTGTGGACAGACGCGCACTTTTTTTAATAGCGACCTTTAGAATTTTAATACACATAAAAATCGCAGTATATGCTAAGATTACTCAGCAACAGCTGTTAGTGTGCGTGAGTTTTGGTGACGCGGTCACTGCACTGCTACGCTGCAATGTTCAGAGATGAACTATTGTTAATTTATTATCATTGCCTTGAGGTATTCTCTATCAGTGAGCTCATTACGTAAGTAGTATCATTGATTGAAGTTATGATAAAAACCTAACGTCTGTGAGGAATATTGTATGATAGATAAATTTGCGACACTTGGTGGTTTTGTAGTGTTATCAGAAAGATACTGCTACCAATCTCCTGGTTTAGATTTCCTCTGTCGCCTCTTACGACTCCTTCTGGATGATATAGGGTTGTGGGTATTGTTACACCACGACAATACGGATAGAGCCTCCTCGCCATCTCTAATATGGTTGTAGAACTAATAGGTCGGCTCAGCTCGATGAATCGGGGAAACTGAACCAGGGGATGGGATGGGCCGCAGCATTTCCTAAACAGCTAAATAAAAACAAAACCAGCGTTTGCCAACACGCTTGCCAAGCGTGGCAACTATGGTAAATAACTTCATTCAAAGGACTTTGATAGGCTGTAATGGTAATGGCTAATCTATCACGAAAATCTATTTCATTTTTACCTTTATTTAATGATGTTAAAATACTCGTAATATTTATTTTTACAGCAAAATTACACGTGATAAAAATAGCAAATAAGCAATGTAACCACTAATGAAGTTTATGATTTTTATAAATTAATAACATTTATACTTTAAATTTCACGAAAACAAATCTATTTTTAAAATTAATATGTATTGTAAAATTTAATTGTAGAATATTGATAGACCTCTTTTGATTGGAGATATTTCTGCTGTAAATCATATTATTCGCTGAAGCGAACTGGAGTAGATAAAAGTCAATAACCGCTTCACCAGGCAGCTAGGCAAATCAAAATGGATTTATATTTTATTTTCTTTGTGCCCAATAGCTTTATACTTAAACGTAAGTTTTTGATTCGCTATAGACAGTCTTTACTACGAACGTTTAAGAGTGACTGTCCACGTCTTGACATAGAATCTCGAGCTGGACCCGTCAGTATATTTTGCTGGTCGGTATATTTTGAGTGTGACAATTTTTGACATATTTATTTATTTTGCCACGTATCAGTCAAAATATTTTCATAGTTTCTTTATCATATAAATTAAATGCTAGTATTTGATTACGATCCTACCTGGCACGTCGTGATTCAATCCTGCATGGTAAATTGCACTAAATTAGAATTGCCACTAAGTTATTGCAGGAAACAGAAGCAGAGTTTTTTTTATTCAATATAGATTATAAACAATACTTATTGAAAGTAAATTTTTCATTTACCACTGGTTCGCAAAAAAAAAAAACTTTGTCCTGGGAAGAACCAGCAAAAAACCCAGCGGGACTATTTTTTTTTTCAAATAATAGCTTACAATCTTATGTTTTCTACTAGTCCATCTGGATGACCACCCTCTTACAAAAAATATGAGTAAATGATAAAAAAAATTACAGGCTGTAAGGCTTTTACCTTAATTCTCAGACAGACAGAGGTGACAACACTTCTGTCGCTTTCTTTATTTCAAATTGGTAATTGATGTGTCTATAGACTTGGATGTGGATTGAAAGTTTGTTTATTTTCTTATTAATAATTTAAAAAAATCTGTTGTCATAACTTGTCAAATGCTTAGATTAATTAAAATATTTTTTAAGTCTGGTCGTGCATACTGTGGCATAGAGTATTGTTACTGCAAAATGTCGTTTAGCTGTTTTGAACACAATGCGAAGACGTAGAGTTAAATCCAATCTCAAAATCAATCATTATCGAGTCAGCCTCAAAATAACCAGCCTTTCGGTGTTCTACGGGATGAATTTCGTAGAGTGTGCACAGAAATTACATAATTTAATTCCTCTCCCTCCCATCCACGATCACATTTTTATAGGATAGGGTGACAAACGAGCCACAGTCCACATGATGGTAAGTGGTTGCTGTGCTCCATAGACACCTACATCTATCTTCGATTACGGATCAAAATGTAGATGTGTTGTCACCCGTGATGACTAAGATGGAATGCCTCATTTCCAGTAAAAAGTTTCTCCGATTCTCTACACTCACCATACGAAATACAGCAGAGTTAAGCTACTATTTTACGATGGTATTTTATGAGAGTTCGGTCCTTCCCCGGTCGAGCCGACCCATTCGTCCTACAAATATAAACCAATAACTATAATATAATTCTGCAGCATGGTTCTACCACATATAAAATTACATCAAGAGACGTTCGGCCAATCTCGATATAATACCATTGACCTAAATGATAATAGCTCTCACAGGCCCAATGAACAACTGAACTAAATGGCTTGCTTTATCGTTTGATATGCGTACAGCGAAGAATTTGAATAATTTGCAAGCATCCGTGTTTCGATCCTATTATAATGTGTCTTTAAGGTAAGAGTTTTCAAGGCTTTTTTACGCTAAGTCAGTATGCTTTACCTTATACGTGTAACTGTAATCTTCCCAATGCTTTAAACGATAGAAAGGCACATACGGTTACTTATATCGTTTAGATACGAGAATACAAATAAAACAATTCTTTCAATTGTTTACCGCATTGGTTTAATTACATTAACTTAAATAAATTTTATAGAATACCTGAATAGCAAAAGGAACACTACTTTTCGATCTAGCTACTTAGTAGATACTTTGTGTAGACTTGGCTAATGAACAATTACATGCTTTTCCAACTTCAAGAAATATATTAAAAAGTGGTCTACTATAGAAAAGGTCTAAAATAGAAAGCTGGAAGGAAATAAAAATACAGAGATGTTCAGTATCTTTCTTTGTTTTCTATTACTGGCTAGTTTGAAGTTCAGTTTTCTGCATTCAACTTGGATTTCAAGTATATATTCGGTTTAAAGAACTTTATTTCTCATTAAGACAATAAGTCACTTACATGAGAACAATAACATCTATATTATAATTCTAGTGCGTGTGGGTAGTAAAAAAATAGATAAAAATTATACCGGTCGATCGTTAACCAAGAAGCGAGTTCATTGTGTTCCTATCAACTATAAGGCGGTGGTCCAAGTATAATTTTAATGCATAATTTCATCATTATAAATATATTCAAATAATCTTCTTTTAAAAATATTGATTGAAGTCGCTTCTTTCACATGTTTTGGAAGTTGATTGTATAACTGTGCTCCCCCAAATGTTATGTTATTTTTTCCATAGTTTGTTCTTACGGCAGGTAACACAAAATTGCTGGCTCGGTGGGTTATATATTTGTTTATTTGACTTTTTGTTGTGAATATTATGTGTGAGTGAATAAGCTTGTGAGTTATCTTGTAGATAAGTAGACATGTATTATACGTAAAAAGTTGTTTAATATTTAAAATTTTTGTGTTTTTGTAAATCGTTTTTGATGGTGTTAAGAAGTCATAGTTGTGTAAGATTTTAATTATTTTATTTTGTAATATTTGTATTGGTTTTAAATTACTTTTAGCTGCAGTACCCCATATTTCGATTTGATACAGTAAGTGAGGCTTCACCAACGTATTGTATATTAAAAGTCGAGCATGTTTCGGTATACATCGAACTATTTTATGCAGTGCGCCCAAAAGTAAAGAGAGCTTGTTGTGAATATATTGCAAGTGAGCTTTCCATGTACTTAATGTTTTTGTCCAGTGTTAAGCCTAGGTATTTTTCTTGGTTAACTTGTTGTAGTACCTCACCGTTAATGCTAAGTTTAGGTCGATCAGGTATTTTTCTATTTTTGGAACTAAATATTATGTATGAAGTTTTAGAAGTATTAATTGTTAATAGATTGTATTGGAGCCAACACGCGAAGATGCGCGCATCGTTATTGCTCTTTGACATTGCTCCCGAAATAAAATTATTTATATTAATTATTAATTCCATAAATTAGTATTAATTTATCCCTTCTTTATTTGTTTTACTGTTCCCATTTAATGAGAATTATTTATGAAGGAAGACACGGAAGTAGAGGACATAGACGAGCACACAGTTTACTTGAAGGCAATTGGATACTGCGGCCCACAGACATCTACATCTGTCATCAGTTAGCATCAAAATGCGTTATTAACCCTAAAAACTAAGATAGAATGTCTCATTATCAATAAAAAATGTCTTCAGTTCTTTGCTGTATTCGTACGACATGCAGCAGCATTATACAACTGTTTGCGCTGGAGATCGCGCTCGTTTTCTAGTTGAGCTCACCTGATAACGTAGCTGCTTGAAGGCTCCGCCACGTAATTCGCGTCGTTTTAGAATATGAGTACAGTCATGGCACCTATGGTAAAGATACGGCATGCAGTAATAAGCGACTAGTGCGGAACGGATATATCAAATAAACCTATGCTACGTTTTTGATTTAAAAGCTTTTGATCTTTAAATTTCAGTCTTAATAACGAGCTCTGTTGAGGACTGGAGTTTACTGGGGTTTCGTTTAGTTTAGCTGAAGATGACAAATTGAAAGCTATTGTGTACAGAGTACAATATTAAGTACATAATTATTAAGTACAACTTAAACCACATTTATCACAAACAGTGTCAAAAAATATAAGAGTTAGCGCGAGAGGTTTTATAACTTGACCAAATGTAAAACACAATACCACATTTATGTAAATTTGGAATTCAAAGTAAAATATCAGATGTCGATCTTCAAACTAGCGAAAATAATAAAGGATTACGAGATATAAGGAGAAATAATCAACATAGAAGTATTTTATGTTGGAAATTTATACACAAGTGTTTAAAACTGTAAAGTACTGTAAGTTTAGGCTTTTATCATATAAATATATGTCTCTGTATTCAAACCTCTCACCTTATTTTTGTCAAACCTTTTCAAAAGCTCAAATATACATAATATGACATTTATATTACCGTAAAGTGGCGGTTTAAGAATATCCACTACCCCATATCTTCCCGTGGGTGTCGTACGAGGCGACAGAGGGACACGGAAAGGATGTGGGAATCAGCGTTTTTCTAATAACGACTAAAAACAAAACTGTGGTTATCAACACGCTTGCCAGCGTGGCAAATATGTCAAATATGGCCTCCATGGGGCAATCTATAGGGGAGGCCTGTGTTCAACCAGGCTGTAACGGTAACAGTTATTTATGTAGTGTTAAATAGTTGTATAGTTACTAAAGGGAACGGCTGCGAGGTAAGATGGACTTCTTATAGGTAGAAACGAGTTTCTAAATTAATATCGCTCGCTCGGAACAGTGCCGACCCGTTTCGCGGATAATAATAGCGTAGATTAATTTTCTGCTTCACATTTAGATAGATAGTTAAAAAGTTCCTTATTGCATACACCAGAACACATAATATGACAAATTATTTTATTATACTAAATTAATATAATGTTTCAAAAATTTACATACTTTGTAATACATCTGTATAGTCATCACTACAGCTCATCACACATCCACTGCTGAATGTATATTCTATGGATATCCATATAATATTTGGCCTGCATCGAGAATGCAATGATTAGTTTTTTAAAAATAAATATAATTTTAATTTTATATATTCAATTTCATTTAAATTTACAAAAAATTAGAAAATTATAATGATGTCAAAATATATGAACTCACTCGCCAAGTGCTCGTTGTAATTTCACAGTACTCGGGCAACCCGGATTCGATCTCAGCCGGCACCAATACTGTTTTTTTTCATTCAATAGAATTGTTAATTGCAATTTTAAGAGCTTATTTACCACGTGCTCGGCGGTTTAGAATAACTTCGTGGGGATATGTACATATCTAAGCAATAAAGTAAAGGTCACCTAATGGAGCATCTTACGACATATTATTTCCACAAATAATCGTATTCCAAAGAAAGAGGGAACAATCAAAATTCTTTTTTTTTTAAAATAGATAGATGTAGTATATATTTTTAAATACTTACCTATTCAAAATTAAATTAAATTCCAACAATTTTCAATGTAGCATCGCATTTTCCACGTGATTGCGTCAATTTTCACCGGTAGAGTGGTAATCTGAACGAATGCTTTATGAGAAATACGAGAAATTCTATTTCTAAGAGGGTTGAGTAAGTTTTATAAGATTGACGGTTTACACCGTGTTGCACGTTCTGGAATTGAAATAATATTTTACGTGGTAGAGCCATGCTGCAGTTATATTAGTAGTATAGTTGTAGCACGAACGGGTCGGCTCGACCGGGGAAGGACCACGCTCTCACAGAATACCAGCGTGAAATAGTAGCTTAATGCTGCTGTATTTCGTATGGTGAGTGTAGAGAACCGGAGACCCTTTTTACTGGAAACGAGGCATTCCATCTCAGTCCTCACGGGTGACAACGCATCTGCATTTTGATCTTTAATGGAGGATGGATGTAGATGTCTATGGGCCGCAGCAACCACTTACTATCAGGTGGACTATGTGCTCGTTTGTCACCCTATTCTATAAAAAAAATATTTAAGCCGTTCTTGGTCTATAAACAAATTAAATCACCATGTTTTTCTTCAAAAGGTGGTAGATGTAATAGTTACGCAAAAGTGATTCGCCGTATGGTAGACGTGATCGGAATTATTTCTTCTGGGTTTGCACCGAGTTGGGTACCAGATAGTATAAAATAAATAAAAGGTTTAGCATTTACATGTTCTTAATTAAAGAATAAGATAGTAAATAGTTCTTTAGTTTCTGACTCTACAATGACTTACTAACTAACGTCGCATGCCAAGCGTCAGTATTTAATCAAATCTACCCTTTAGTGGGAGAGGGTGCTAGTGGTTGTCTTTTACGGATGACGAAGAAAAAAGTATTTATAGCAGCAGATTAGAATAGGTTATAAAAAATAATAACTCTCTTTATCTAATGGCTACTATATCGTGCAGTGGCGGTTTAGGAATATCAACTTCCCCATATTATCCCGTGGGTGTCGTAAGAGGCGGCAGAGGATAACAAATTAGATAGGCAGCACCGACTTCCTCATAACGTTTAAAAATAAAATAAAAACTGCTAATGTCAATCCGCATGCCAAGCGTGGCAACCACAGAAATCTAAATAATAAGGCACTAGAAATGCCTTGTACTGTCTTTTAATATCGGGACGTGTGTCGCCGGTTCGCAGCTTTTACACATGGACAAACAATCTACGCCTACACATATCTCTAGCATTCATGCAACAGAGATTAATTTATAAGCTATTGCGTTAAGGAATATTTTATAAAAATCCAAAATTTCAGGAGGCGGAGCTACTCGGTCCAATAGTTAAAGTGTGCGAAAAACAGAGAATGACTTTGCGCGCTCACTCTCACTTGGGCATAGTGCAGCGCAACGCACGTTTCTATAACTTTCTATTAAGCATCGTTGATCGTCCAGGAGTCTCACACCAAGATATAATTAATTAACTGGAAGTGTCTCAGTAATAGACGCTTTTAGTCTTAGCTTTAGCTTTTAGACGTTTTATAATTGGAAAAAAGAGGATATAAGTTAAGAATAAATATATCCATTTATCTTTGATAAACGGATCTTTTAGACATTTGTAATAAAAGCATTGTATTAAGTAAACCGATGCGTAAATAAAATGAATACAAAATTATACAAACAGCAAACAAATAAATATATGTATGGGTGACAGATTTATCATTTTTTATTAGTTTTAAATATATGTAACTGACTTTCTGTTGTTTGTTACTTTTCAGTTTCCCGGCTTCTTACAGATCGAGTGTAGACCACTATCCTTACAGTATAATTACTCAAGTAATTTAAAAGTACAAACAAACAGATAATCGCTGATAAATGGTTAACGGTATAAAATATTAAGAAAGAAAAAAATAGAAAGGTGTAAATAAATTTTTAACGAAAAATCACAATTGACTCCCGTTTCGGTAAAACTAGGTAAGCCAAACATAATAGATTATCTATACAAAATAGTAGTGTCACATAACTGACTCGCGTTCGACTCCTGCGGCCGTGTTCTGGGAAATTTACGTACGCAACAATTTGGTTTATTGCCGATACTATAAATCCATCGCTGCTTTTGGCTTTCGTACTCGTAGGACATGAACTAGCTTAAGAATCAATGTATATTGAAATGTGAAAACAGGACATTTTCGGAGACAATCGTAGTACTGGAGGTGGATAATTTTATTTTAAGTATATTTCATTAAACACAACATTGTTTAAATTACTAGGTATTTACTTATGAAATGTTATTCCATTATTTGAAAATTTGCAAGTTGTGGAAGAATTTCCGCGGTTGGATATGCTTCAAAACACCATTTTTACGTCTCCGCGTTCGAAACAACACTGGTGACCGAAACAAACGCTCCTCACGCGCTTGTGGCCTATGAGTCACATGTGCGGCGACAAGGTCACGCGCTTAAACGACTTCTATTGCTTTATTATTTAGATTTCTGTGGTGGCAAATATGGCAAATATCCCTGCTATGAAGCAATCTACGCGGGAGGCCTATCTTCAGCAGTGGACTTTAATAAGCTACAGCGGCAACGATAGTCTAATAGCTAAAGTAGAAAAAGTAATGGGCCGGTCATATAGATCACAAAACCAAAAGCCCGTGAAAATAGTTTGCTAGTACCCTCGTAATGACAAACGCAGTGTAGAGTGGCGCCGCATTATATAGAATGACGACCTGAAAACACGTGCAGGGAGAGACCTGGTAACAAAATGGATGCAGGTGGTTCTAGACCGTATTCTGTAGCAGTTTTTGGGGGAAATCTATGTTTAATGAACATAATATGATGAAGTACAATGATGATGATATATCTGACAAGCAGAGTTTGGGTTCAACTAACTGCACGTTGTTAAAGACTTTCTATAAATCAAAGCCTATCAAAATTCCAATGATGAACACAGGCCTTTTTCATGGATTCCGTCCCATCCCTACAGATGACATGTGTAGCGGGCAAATTGGCAAACGCAGCTTTTTATCATTTTCCCTAAAATCGGAAAGATGCTGCTGCTAATCTCCTGTTTCTTTTTCCCCAGTCGACTCTTGCGATGCTCTCGGAATGATTTCTTCAGAGGGTAGGGATTATGCCATAGTTGCTGATGATATGAGGTGACTCCTACACCTCCATTACAAGGTGAATACCATAAATTCTATTACGATTATTATAAATACCAATTTTACTCATATTTTATATGCTTCCACAAAAATGCAAATAAATTAACTTTTACTTATGCAGGGTTATTTTGCAATAACCGGCAAAATTTGCAGAGAAGGTTCAGAATAAGTAATATAGACAAATGGTGAAGATAAATTAATAAAAATTAATCTCAAAAATTCTGTCTTTTTTCTCTTCTTTTAAATAAAATCTTTTAAATTCAAAATGCATGCTAATCTATTATTTTAACTGATTTTACTGCACATTCGCAAGGGTTGATCGGGGAACAGAAACATTGTTCCCCATAAATCTGATTCAATTTGGGATAATTTTAAATAAAAATAGAAGTCCTATTTACTCGTATTTTCAAAAATTGCAATAACAATATCGTTATTTAAATATTTCCACTTAAGTTTAAAATTTGTCTACTCTTTTAAAAATAACCCTGTATAATATTAATAAAACTCTACATCACAAAATAGGTATATCCTTTACTGATATCCTAATATTACGTTACGATGTAATATTGAAGTTTTCATAGAGTACGTCGTCTTATACGTGTCTAGGCACCCTCTAGGGAAATGAGGAGACTTCGAAAATAAACTCAATATTTTGAGCACACGTCCAGAGCAAGCCTTGTATCTATTTACTTATATATTATATTAAAATTGAAATAATCCAACGTATTCCTTATTTTATTAAATATCTCATAACAATTTTTTGTTTGCGCTTGAAACTATAGGATGGTGTAGGATAACAATAGCAATTAGTTAAAATTCAACAGTAGATTGCGAGCCCAAATTGCACTTAAATTTTACTAAACAACTCTTTTGTTAAAGTCATATGTACCTGGATGATAGCTACCTGGATACAGCTATCTTGAGCTATCAGTAGATATCTATCCTCGACTAAGAATCTAAATATAGATGCGTTTTCACTCCTGAGGACTGTGATAGAATGCCTAGTTCCCAGTAAAATGATCTCTGATTCTCTACACTCACCATACGAAACACAGCAGCATTATGCTGGTGTTTTACGATGATATTCTGTTGTCATTTACCGGTCAAGCCTATCTATACGTGCCTCAACTATAATAATATACAGTATGGCTCTTCTACGTAAAATAATCCATAAAAGTTAGTAACATTTAACTATTTATTTATATTTACTTATTTTTAATACTTAAAAATATAACAAATTTAAAATCCATTATTATTACAAAAGTTCAATCTTGATATTTTTTGTATAAATCAAAATTCCACTGAATGGTGATGGGGATTGATTAAGTGGTCGCCACATAAGAGAATTTTCATCACCACATTTCGTGCTGTAAGTGTCGTAATGGACGGCGATGGTAATATTACAAACTGAAGAAAACTATTTTCAAACCCACTTTAAGAAAAGGAGGAGGTTCTCATTTCGTTGGAATATTTTTAAGTGTGATCAGCGATAAGTCTTTACCACGTTGTCCAGTTTCATTTATTCTTCATGTGATTTTTGTTAGAAAGCGAGTAATCTCGGGGATTGGCCCCTATAAACTTGGTCAAGATCTGATGATGGGATCTATGAAAAAATCGACATTATATGGGTGAATAATACATTATCATTTCTCTTCATTTTATTCTTAATATTTCCTTGAAATGTTCGTTTTTTTGAGTAAAATTTTGTAGACAAACGCATTTTCCAACTACGAAAAACGGTTACAAATGTATTAAATTAGCTAGTCTTATGAATCACATACAAAGACTACCTCAATATTTATTTATTGCATTTACATGTGGTTTTATGTTACACATTGAATCAAATAATTTTATATAATTTTACATCATATAGTTTGTAAATAAATAGAAAACTACAAACAATCTCAATTTTCGTTTATAGTGTTTAGTAAACACGCCGAATCGTGCAATCACAATACTGTTGTGTAAATTGAAATAAACTATAAGCGAATTTATATTTATAATCTTTTTATCAGTATTTAATAATTTACATAAAAAAATTAAAATCCCCTAAACAAAAAGAACTGACGATCTTCAAACGGCTGAAAATTATTAAAAAAAATTATTAAATCATGACGAACACTCTCAATCAAGTTATCTTTCAAATAAAAAAAAAACTAAATCTAATCGGTCCATTCGTTTGGGAGCTACAATCCCATAGACAGACACACAGATACACATGTACATATATACATACGTTTGACGTTGACTTTTCTCTGATACCACCTATTCTCCTCAATAGTATTCACATACCTTACAGTAATAAATTTAAGAAATTGTAAATAGTAATAAACCGACTCCTGTCAGGATTTCCTGTCAGGAAAATGTTTGCTCACGGCTGAGAATTAGAAACTTTATTCCTACTGCCACTAAAGTTGCGCTTGTTCCTTAACTCCAAATTCTCCCTATTCTTGATTTTAATGGTGTTTGCTATCTGCACGTTAGAGAAGCGCAGTTAAATAAAACAAACAACTGTACATTCACATGAGATCCCAGCCGGCACCAATAAAACTATTTATACACAATTTGCAATTTTATGTGCTGAAATAAGATCTCCGTGAAAAGAGAAAAAATCACAAAACCTGTATATATGTAAAATATAATATTTCGACAAAAAATTACGCCCGCCAACACGCACCGTAGCAGAGCGATCGACTAACTGCTCCTCAACCATATTAGAAATGGGAAGAGGAATATGCCCAGCGGTGGGATATAAAAATATTGTAATTATAACTTGTAAAATATGAAGAAAATAAATAGCTTTACCTAAAAATCATGAGAATTAAGAAGAAGTAACCCTATAAAATACAAGAGATATATTGTCACTATAAAAATACAAAAGATATGTTGTACAAGCATGAGAAGTATTAGATACAATCTCATTTTGTAAGACATTAAAATAGGTAGTAATATGATTGAATTTTTATTTACAATATTCTATTCATTTTAATCATAGACCAACAACCTTAAGACACATAGCTCCGTAGAATGAGTTGCGGCTTATGTTAACCCTGCAGATCTGTAACATTTTGTATTCAACGAAACAGGAAATAAGGGAGACCCAGCTCTACTGGTTATCCAATTTGATCACAAAAAGATCCATTCTGGAATTGAATTATGTGAATTTATTTACAACGTAGCTTCAAAAAAAGATGTTTCTTTCCTCTTTCTATATGCATTCAACAAGTACCTGCGTATTTTATCAGATTGTTATTCCACCTGGGTTATGTTAGTCATTCTTGTATATTTACATATATTATATATTATACACAAATGTATCGAGCAAAGAAATTTCTGTTATTTGAGTGACTTTCAATTTCCTCATATGGCCAGCAGTGAAGTACATCATGTCAGTTCGTAAATCAACTCAACGCAACGCGTACTGGTTGCATCATTATGATGAAATTAAGACTTACGCTTTTTGGGCCACAGCAACCACTTACCATCAGGTGGACTGTGTGCTCGTTTGTCACCCTATCCTATAAAAAAAAACCTTTTTTTACAGGATGAGGGAGACCAACGAGCACACAGTCCATCTGATAGTAAGTGGATGTGGTGACCCATAGACATCTACATTTGACTTCGATTAATAATCAAAATGCGGATTCGTTGTCACCATTGAGCACTAAGATGGAATGCCTCGATACCAGTTAAACGGGTCTCCGGTTCTCTATACTCACCATACGAAACACAGCAGCATTAAGCTGCTATTTTACGCCTGTATTCTGTGAGAGCGTGTCCTATCCCGGTCGAGCTGATCCATTCATGCTACAATCACAATAAAGCAGCAGCGTGGCTCTACCACGTAAACTAAAAACCGTAACGAAATTTTGAACCGAATTTCATTCCTGATCCTCCTAAATCTGATCCAAATAAATTAGTAATAAACTGAGTGAGAACAAATTAAAAGGGCTTCTCAAATAACCGCTGCAATTAAGCCGCAGTATTTTATGTCCTGCAAAATTATGCATTGCGGTACAAATGCATATCGATCATTTTATGTAATTAAGATCACAGCTAATTAAGAACAAGGACTTAATACGGGATTTATTTAATCAACTTCGGTTTTAACTTATTTTTTTTAATCCTATAGATGAACATAATGGTTTTTGAATTTTTTAATAAATAAACAACAAATAAAATTAACGTAATTAAATACATATAAACAAAAACAAATTTGACATAGAAACAAAAAGAAATTTGAAGATGAGATGAAACATTCATGAGAAAAAAATATATCTGAATAATTGTTTGTATAATTTTAACCGCTGTTTCATTTATCTGTCTATTTTGACACAGGCCTTTAATTTTAAATAATCTAGGGTACAGAAAATTATTTGAGACATACTTTTTGAGATTGCACAAAATCAATTGAACTATACTGTGTGAGTTTTTCAGAATTTTCTGTAAAGTAGGAGGGTATCAATGAGAGGCGGTTTGATCTGTCTTGGATTTTAACTAGACTTCTCTCTTATTCTAAACTTGGTACAAATAGGTGTATAGGAGTCGTAGAAACTATACTACACTTCATTGTCATTGAGTATAGCATATCTTTTCACTCATCTCTAAATGACACACAACATTAACCGACGGGAAAGGATAAAAAAATCTGATATTTAAGGTCGTTTCGAAACATATGCTTTTTATTTGAATATATAACGCTACTATACATATACATAAAATGGGCAGCAGCTTCGTGCACTATGTAGCAACAAAATCATCAAAGTCTTGTTATAAACCACTAAAAAAACTACATTCGCCAACCCATTAGCCAATCGCGGTATCTATGGCGATACCCTTACTATCAGGCAACCTATGTTATTATTTAGTTTAAGTGTCCAGCAGTGGACTTTTGATAGACTGTATTGAATTATCTTCTATACATATAATAAAAATGTAAATAGCAGATGTCTGTACATTTTATATTTTTGTAACAACAAAATTCATTGATAGGGACTTTAATGTAACTAATGTAAATAATCCAATCTAGACTAAGGGGGCCCCGCTAGAGGGAACGAAGATATGCAGTATACATGTTATGCAGCCGTATTTCTTTGGAAATGGTCTATTTCAAACAGTTGACTTGTGAAGGACTGTCATGATGATGATAAAAACAGTCCATTTTTGAATGCTCTGGTATTGGACAATAGCAGGCCATAATCGTCTTGCTTGCCTGGTGGATGAACGGTCGCAGTACCAAATATCTCGCACCTTCGACTTTGCTTGTCGTTGCCAGTACTACATCATTATGTATTACTGGGTATTTACGTTTGTAATAATTTAGATGGCTTACCAACATCTATCGAAGGCTACGATTTTTTACGGGCTTTCCCCATATCCGCCTCTTAGGACGCTGTCAGCACAAAATGGGATGATGAAGTGAATTCTCTTAATTTTCCTTCTCTTCTTGATTCTCTTGCGTAGCGCATAATATGCGAACTGGATACTGCAGTTGCGACAGTAATTATCTTTGTTTTTATTAACAGATTAGAAAAGTGGCACGTTGGCCGCAAAAACATTAACTAATAAACAAAACATCATATTATTATTGAATATAGAATGTTATTGATATTTAAAATAGCTACTGTGTTTTTCTTTTTTGTTTTATATTTATTTATTTATTATCTATGTATACATATGTATGTGTATATATATATATATATATATATATATATATATATATATATATATATATATATAAACCTATTTATTAATATGTATGTTTATTTTATTATTATTATTTTTTATGTATTATTGTGGTATTTTAACAAAATATAGCTTAATTTATTTAGATATTTGAATGTAAGTGTAACATAAAACGCACCACCTCCTACTGTTCTTAATTCCAGTTTCTCCTTAGCCCAAAGTTTGTCTGGAAGAGAACGCTCTTTAGCGATAAGACCGCCTTATTATACATACGTATATATTAAGTTTCCTCTGTAATGTATTTATTCGTTGTATATGTGTGGTGTACAATAAAGTATATACTACTACTACTACTACTACTGTACTACGATTTCCTCAAATTCAGCAAATCTTCAAATTCTGGCAATACTGGCGTTGGCGACAGTATTTTCATACGTGTAGAGGAATTATTACTATAGTAAGTTTAATCAATGTGTATTGTTCACGTAAATATAGGAAATCATTATTCAACTATTTTCTTTTAGACGTTTTAAAGATCTGAACCAAGGACTTTACGTGCTTTTTAAGGCACGGGGCGAAACCACGCTCACTTTCCGGACGTATCCGGGCCGTTACAGAGAATTTCTTTCCGAGATTCAAACTCAGGACCACACGATCAGTAGTTGCGCTTACTACTACCAGACTAAAGAGGCAGTGATTTTGATAAAAAGATTGTCGTAAACAAACTGGTTAAAAATATTCTCCGTTTATTCGTCGTTACACCTTTAAAGGTGAATTGGTTGGTACCAAACCTTACTAGAATTTTATACTGTACACATACTACGTTCTAAACCCTGTTTGGCAATACGAAGATGTAATGAGGATGGTTTTGACAAAACAAGTTTAGTCATTCTAATAATTGATTGACTCTGTTCAACATCAGAATAATTTTTAATTAGTACCCATGTCAATCAAGAAAACGACACGGACACTCGCTCATCCCTTGTCAAATATAAATAAATGAACATCTGCTTATAAAGAGAGAGCTTTACTGCTGAACAAAAACACAAAAACGGTGTATTTCATGTTTTTCGCATATATAAAATAAGATCGGGTAGCTTCTTTAAAAAAAAGTTACCTCCACATAAGGATTTTCTACTGTATCGTGGAAGCAGTTTCAAACATTCAGACCTGGAACAATTATTTATCTGCAATACAACTTGTTTCGTGTGAAATTAAAACCAGCCACGGATCCGTCAATACAGTAACCAAAGCTACAGTGTAAATGCTTATATTCAACAAGAACACTCATAACACCACCAGAGCCTTACAGAACCAAGCGGGTATTGCCCAAATAGAACTAGGATTGGAATACAAGGTCTTTTCTTTGCGTCGTTGTTGTTGTTTTTTTGTTGGTAAATGGCTGTTGTAGCCAATTAACATCTCCCTCGATTTCTATTCTTTGGGGATTAAGATGGAATACCTCGAGCAGCCCTACACGAGATGCAGCTATAATACGCTACAGACCCTTAGCAACTCTCTTGTCATAATAATATTTTTTTCATCATCACGATACTATTAAAAAGTACTCATTACCGTGGTAACACACAGTCCAACTGATTGTAAATGAATGCTGTGGCCCAAAAACATCTACATGTATCTGCCATTATCATTTGTATGTATTGAAAACTAAAATGTAGGTTCATAGTCATCAAGGACAAAGATATAATGACTTGTTACTAATAAAAAGGGTCTCCGGTTCTACACACTCGCTATACGCACACAGTAGAATTAGGCTGCTGTTTCACAGATTTCTGCGAGAGCGTGGTCCTTCCCCGGTTGAGCGAACACATTCGTGATATAACCATTATGTAGGCTGTAACATGGTTCTACCACGTAAAAGACTAAAAGAAAAGTAATAAATCATGAGAAAACTTCCGTGTTTTAAAAAATAAAAAAACATTTTGAGGACATTTAATAGATACAGTTCGTTCTAGAACACCATGGTAGTCTTTCAGAAATAAGAATATACATGCATATTGTGGTAAAGTTGACATGTTTCCCCTAGTTTTTTTTCGTCGTAGAGCCATGCTGCAGCTATATTAATGGTATAGTTGTAGCACGAATGGATCGGCTCGACCGGGGAAGGACCACGCTCTCACAGAATACTAGCGTGAAATAGCAGCTTAATGCTGCTGTATTTAGTATGGTGAGTGTAGAGAACCGGATACCCTTTTTACTGGAAAAGAGGCATTCCATCTTAGTCCTCAAGGCTGAACACGCATCTGCATTTTGATTCGCAAACGAGGATAGATGTAGATGTCTATGGGTCACAGCAACCACTTACCATCAGGTGGACTGTGTACTCGCTTGTCACCCTTTTCCTATAAAAAAAGTTAATATTTTGAAAGAGATATTCTTAAAAAATAAAAGTGCCTATAATTTCCAAAAATTGCCTTATATACAAACATTGACTCTCACTAGTAAGAACCGTTGAAGCAACTCTAGGTGTTCACTGGGGAAATGTAAAAGTCACATCGTGATGATTAAAACACATCTTTGGAAATGGATTGAAAATACATTGTAGTTAGTAAGAACTTCCACGTTACTACTCTCAGTTTAATTATTTCAATCTGTCTTGTTTTTTTTTCTGCTCTCTATTGCGTTTTTGTTTTAGTATAGTAGCCTACATATGGTGTAGACTTATTAAAGAACAAAGAATTTCAATTTCTTTATTCAAATTCTCAGCTCCTCTCATAGAATTTTCCTTTGGTCAAGCATAAACATTTTGCTTGCACTATTGTTATCCTTACAAAAAACCTCTGGAACTCATTATCGTTGTTTATTAAACGTGCTCAAACAATAGATTCCTTTAAAAACAGGTTAAGAAACATTATTTTTACTTTTCGCCGTCTTACTTTTATTTTTTTCTAACCTTTTTATGATCATAATTCTTTCATTTTTATTATTATATACCATAATGTTATTTATAGTGCACCTTACCTATAAATTTTCCTTACCTTTTTTATTTCCTTCTTGTAGGATGTCTGAAAGAAAATGCTGTATATCAGTAAGACGGCCTTTTGTTTTCTCTGTATGTTTATTTATTTTATTATGTTATTTTTTACCTTGGTGTGCAATAAAGAGTACGGTATTTTTCCTAAAGTAGCATTTTAAATATAATTAAAAATATCAAAATAATATGTTAACTTTAAATACAAGGCGTGACATTAATTTATCTAATTATCTTTAATAACTAACCAGTTTCTTTCCGTGAATTTATCGTAACGGTTATTGATTAGTAAGTGATTGGAATTCAAATTAATTTACTTGTAATAAGATTCTATTACTTATTATATATAGAGGAGAGCCGTGGTAGCTCAGATGGTTAACGCTCGCTGTAAATATAACAGAACGCGAGTAACCCGGGTTCGATCCCCGCCGGCACCAATGAAATTGTTAATTGCAATTTTAAGTGCTGATTTACCACGTGCTCGGTGGTGAAGGAAAACATCGTGAGGAAACCTGCATGTCTGTGGGATAGGAAAAAAAAATATTTTCGAAGACATGTGAAGTTAGCCAACACGCATTGGGGCAGCGCGGCGGACACTACCTTGCCCTAAACCCTCTGAGAAATGAGGGGAGCCCTGTGCCCAGCCGTGGGACGTATATAGGCTGTAACTAACTTTAACCAAGATTATATTAAAAGTCAATTAAGTTTTTCATGATTTATTTACAATACACAGTAAAAATTGAGTAAATTAAAGTTTCATGACAATTTAATGGCCTGGCAGTGCAGCGTTAAACTTTACAGTTTTGCTGTAGGTCACGGGTTCTACTTTCGCACACAACAAGTATTTATCTGATCTACTAATTATTGTCCTAGATCTAGCGGTCTGTCTAAGCGCAATTTATGTATGTAAAAACTCGTGACAATACAGTTATAAGTACTAATATAAGAGGTAACTTCCTGAAAAATACAACAAAAAAACTTCTATAGACGTGGTAGCTCAACAAAATATGGGCAGCGGTATAAATATCATTGCATACAAGTAACACTACAGACATTAATGATGGCAATTTTAAGAGTTGATATACCACGAGTTCGGTGGTTTAGAGAAACATTGTGAGGGAACATACTTATCCTGGGGAAATATGATGGACTCCTATTCCCTGCTCCAGACCACATGTAAAAATTTTGAATATAATTATAGTTATGGTTAAGGTTTATCTATAATATTGAAGACCGAATTTCAGTCACGGCGGTCAGTCTCAACAAGTCTCAACGGTGACTAACCATCTGCATAGAACAGAATTATAGTGCACGAGTGTGTTCGCACATACAGGTGCACCGTCTATTCCCCAACATTCATAGTCCTTTGAGACGGAAATCTAACATGACCGGAAAAACATTAGGCGCAGCAAAAACGGCTTTAAGTACGGGCACAGGGGTAAAACAACGTCAACTTCCCAACTCCAGACTGATACTGAGAATTCCTTGACAGTTAACCAAATAACTGATATCGGTTGAACGACCATAAGACTAACGAGGTGGTCAAACCAGTTGGTTGACTGCATCCCATGAATATCTGTAGCAAACCCTAAGCAAACGATCTACGAAAATATTGTCGCCTATGACTAAGATGAAATTCTCCTTTTTAGCTTTAAATGCTGCCCCTACAAGCTAACCAAAGTGTTTTAAAAATATATTACCTCAGCGTCAGAGTCTTCCTTGACCGCTTGATTGTCGACAACTGATTTCCTTCTGATCGGCTTGCTTCACTGACGCTGCGAAGAGATGTTGCATGCATACCTTTCCATTTCAAAGAAGTGCGTTGAGGAATTCGTATTAATTCCAGCCGCCGAATTTCACCATCACATATCATGATAAAACTAACGATACCATCCACATCAACTGGATACTTGGAGGGCCACTCATATCCTTGTTTACCTACTGTTTTATAAAAATCATTATTGATAAATTCTTATATAGTCTTTTTATATGATGTAAAAATGAATTAATGCGATATAATGTATGTTTTATATTTACTTGTTTTATAGAATTTTATACGTGGTAGAGCCACGCTGCAGTTATATTATGGTTGTAGCACGAAAGGTTCGGCTCGACCGGTGTAGGATCATACTCTCATAGAATACCAGCGTAAAATAGCAGCTTTATACTGCTGTGTTTAGTATGTTGAGTGTAGACAACTGGAGATCCGTTTTGCTGGAATCAATGCATACCATCTAAGTCCTCTGCATTTCGATTCTTAATCGAGATTAAATGTAGATGTATATGGGCATCCACTTACCATCAGGTGGACTGTGTGCTCGTTTGTCACCCTAAATTCCATATAAAACTTCCTTATCTCTAACCTTGGCAAATGCGTGTATGTAAGTTATATAAATTTCCAGAAATTGCAATGATACAGTGTTCGAAATATTTTTATCAAAACTATTTAGTAACCGGCATTTTTTTATTTTTGAGATTTATACAGGACCCATATAAAAAGATAGCTACATACCGCTTCAAAAAATTAAAGCCGGAGCCATGCACCCCTCCACTAGCTACGCCGCAAACAATTGTTGGTGTACTAATAATACGTAAAAAGTTGATATATATACTATAGATAAGTATCTAAATGAACTCATAATCATAAAAGCAGCCTTACCAACGTGTTTCTTTAACTATTGTTGCTAACAAACGCCTAGTATGTTAGCCATCTTCGTACGTGGTAGGGCCATGCTACAGTTGTATTAGTAGTATATATAGTTGTAGCACAAATGATTCAGCTCGACCGGGAAGGACCACGTTCTCACAGAATACCAGCGCAAAATTTTAGCTTAATGCTGCTGTGTTTCGTATGGTGAGTGTATAAAACCGGATACCCTTTTAACTGGAAACGAGGCATTCCATCTTAGTCCTCACGGGTGACAACTCACCTGCATGTTGATTTGTAATCGAGGATAGATGTAGATGTTTATGGGTCACAGCAACAACTTACCATCAGGTGGACTGTGTGCTCGTTTGTCAACCTATCCTATAAAAAAGTCTCCAAGTATGGAGGAATGTAGGTAGAGTTGTTTCTCTTTCAAAATTTCTTTTAAAGGTCGTAAACTGAATTTGATTTCTATCAACACCGATAAAACTTTTATTTGTAATTTTCATGCCGGTCATTCAGGTGTCGGCGGTCAGGAGCCATAAGTAAGAAAATTTAAAAAAATTAAGGAAGAATAAAAAAATCGAAGGAACTGACAATGAACTCTTTATCCTAAACCCTCTCAGAGAGTAGATAGGACTTCCGTGCTCACCTGCAGTACTAATGCAGGCTGTTTTCACTTTTTAGTAATTGACTACAGCGAATAAGTACTCCTATAAATGGAAGAAAATACACAAATGCCCTGCGTACTACCTACACTAAGTCGCTGTCGTCGTACTAAGCCACTTGTACATTTGTTATAGTACTCAGTCCGGGCATTCACATTAATTAGTTATAAGGTTATATCTTTTTCTGTCGAGGCCATAAGATCTTATTTTCTATATTAGAGTCTCATGACTTCAATCGGTTAAACTTTCACCATTACTGAAATTCATTTCCACACGCTCTTATCTTAAAATGAAAATTTTATCGCTTTTCCACAAATCTCACACTGCTTATTTTCTTTAACTTCCACGATTCTTTCGTTTACCGCTATACTTATTTTATGGGTTTTTGTTTTATGACGGAATAAAAAAATCATTTCAGGAATTTATTTTCCAAAGCTAAAAGAATAGGTCCATAGTCCATAGTCCATAGTAACCGTACTTATACTAACCTACTCTCGAATAAGTACGGTTACTATCTTATTCTTATTTATAAGCTCATAACGATCTCGTGTAAGGGGGGGGGGCGCTAAATGGAATGAAGATATGCGGAATACACGAGGCTCAGGGCCGTATATCTTTGGAAAAGGTCTATGTTCAACAGTGGACTTGTGACGGATTGTCATGATGATGATAAAAGCAGTTCATTTCTGAAGGCTCTGGTATACTACTAATAGTAGGCCATAACCGTTATGCTTGCCTGGTGGATGGGCGATCGCAGTACCAAATATCTTGCACCTTTCGCGTTGCTAGTCGTCACCAGTACTATAGCATCTGGGTATTTACATTTGTAATATTTTAGATGGTTTACCAACATTTATCAAAGTCTACGAGTTTTACGGCCTTCCCTCATATTTGCCTCTTAAAACAATGTCAGGACAAAATGGGATGATGAAGTGAATTCTATTAATTCTTCATCTCTTCTTAATTATCTTGCATGGCGCGTAATATGCAGAATATGAAATATTATATTGATATCTAAAACACATATTAGTACCATTTCCTAAAATTCAGTAAATCTTCAAATCTGGCAACACTGTCGTTGGTGGCAGTAGTTTCATACGTGTTACATAAATTCTATTTTATGTATAGCATATTATTATTTTATTAATTCTCTAAAAATAATTACACACACAGTTATACTATAACGATACCTAAAAACAGATCATGGATCTGACAGGTATTTTTTACAAATTATATTAAACTTAATCGGGTCATAAGTTCTGTCAAAACTTTATTATTAAAAAATTTTGAATACTAGCTAGATGAACTTCACTAATTTTAAAAACATAGCGTTTGCACTTGTCGAAAATAAAAAAGATACTAATTTTCATTCATTTTCAAATATGGGATGGTCGAAGAAAGAAGATTTAGTACTGGTTATCGCATTGCATCGCTGTGGTTACGTGCCAAAAGAGATTTTAAATATTCTACAAAAATTGAAAATAACCCTACAATTGGTTTTATCGCACTATCAAATGATTCACTGAAGATTCAAGCTTCGAAGATCGTAAGAGGACCGGCCGAACTCGTACAGTTAGGACACCTGCGATCATCAAAACAGTGAAGGCGCGAATCCAACGAAATCCTGTTCGTAAACAAAAAATCGTAGCTCTTCAGATGGGCCTAAACAGAACCACGGTCAAAAGAGTAATCAATGAAGACCTAGGACTACGAGCTTATCATAAGAAGATTGGACATGTTTTGAACGAGCGTTTGAAAAAAATTGGGCTGGATAGATCCCGCGTTTTATTACGGCAATACATAGGAAAAAAATACCGCCAAATTTTGTTTTCGGATGAAAATTTTATAGCTTTATTTTTCGAAGAAAGTTATAATAAACAAAATGATAAGGTGTATAGTGTATACCCACAGCAGTGAAGAAGCCAGCACACGTATTTCAGGGGTTCAACGAGCACATTATCCTCCATCACACATGATTTGGCTTGGAGTCTCATATTCAGGCTTAACTGAGGTGTTTTTCTGTGAAAAAGGTGTAAAAACCAGTGCCAGAATACCGTCCTAACAAACATAGTGGAATCTCTTTCTCAAACAATGTTCATAATCAGACATTAATTCATATTCCAACAGGACTCTACACTAGCTCATAGGGCACGAAGCACGTAAAACTGGTTGACAGCCCATGGAATTGACTTTATCGGACATGAAGACTGGTCCTCTTGTCCAGATTTAAGCCCACTGGATTATAAGGTATAGCAACATTTAGAGGAGAAAGTCAGCGCTAAACCTCATTAGAATTTGGAATCTCTCCGAACATCTTTGGCTAAAGCAGCGGCAGAAATAGATATGAGTGTGGTGCGTACTGCGATTGATGATTGGCCGCGTCGATTAATGTCGTATTCAAAATAGGGGAGGGCATTCTGAATAATATAAATAAAATTGTATTCTAAATTAAAGTACCTTACATTTTATTTATGATTCCTATATAATTATCAAAAAGTGTATCAAAAGTGTGTTATAAAAAGTTTTTGACAGAACTTATGACAATAAAAATATTAATTACTTCGCAACCTTCCGCTAACTAAATACAGTAGTTAGCGGAAGCGGTCAGTCGGTGAGCCGCCGTAGAGTCTACATCACCTGAGGATGCCTCGTGTAGAGGCGAAACACGTGTCGTATTATCGTCAATGGTGTGTCTTACCTGGAATAGTGGTGTTGGAAGTAGTGGTGCCGGGAGTAGTGGTGTTGGGATTAGTGGTGCTGGGACTAGTGGTGACGGAGTTAGTGCATGCAATTGAGGGAGGGCGGGAGGTGCTCTTCAATCCAGGTAAAATCCATAATGGTATTTAGTTAGCGGAAGGTTTCTAAGTAATTAATATTTTTTATTATAATGGATTTCCGCAAAGTAACGCCTGATTCTATCAAGAACTTATGACCTTACTAGATAAACTATCCAAGGTAATAAAAATTGTACGTGAGTCGACAGAGAGTATGAAATCCATAAATATACAAGTTTATGACCGTGAGAAATCCTTTAGAAATGTTTCGAATAATATACTTGTAAAAAACTCTCACAGAACATTTTGGGAGAGATAAAATTAAGAAAGAAAAACTGATGAATAAAAAGAAGAAATTAACCTTCTTCATAATCTTTAGCTCGTAAAGGTCAACTGCTTGATGGGTCACTCTCATTATTCAGCTTTCGGCTCCGACTCAAATGATTTCTGATCGCCACGCTTGGAAGGTGAATGCACATATTTGAATTTTTAATACTGAATATTCTAAATACAAATATTCGGTACTAAAAATACAACATGTCATTTCGTAAATCAATTGTAGCAACTGTATACTGGTTACATCATTACCCCGAAATGAAGGCTTACGCTTTTTGTTTACAGGGTAATAGGTTTCAATACGTAATAATGTTTATCTAATATATACGTACTTTATACAAGAATTTACTCCTTTTCTAAATTGCAGAAAAAAGTAACTTATTACCAACTTAGATCAGGGTTTTTAAAAGGTCCGAAAACACCGGTAGGAGCCGGTTACAATTTTATTTGGTTTTATTTATTTGGCTATTTAGCAGCTACTATGCTAGAACTGGAACTAAAACAAAACTGAATTAATGGAATGACAGTTGTTCACACACATAGAAGACGACGGCAAGTCATTTGAGCCGGATCATTATATTTGAGATCAAAGTGTCATCGAGTCAATCAAGTGTCGCGCACCCGCGTACACTTGATAATACGATCGGTACGAAGTCATCATGCAGTTATTTATACATTTCTCTGTGCTATCGTTGTTTTTTTTATAAAATTGAAATGATAAACGAACTTACGGTCCATCTCATGGTATGTGGCAACTGAAGTTGCTGTAGATGTAATTACATATATAGTATTACAGTGATGATGACTTGACTGCCTCGTCCGTCTAGTAGTTGTAGTAGTGCGACGGCTGATCATGAGTTCCTGGGTTCGAATCCCGGGTTGGGCCAAAATCAATTATTGAGTTTTTCCGTCAAGAAATTCTCAGTAACTGCCTGGAGTCAGGAAGTTGACGATGTCTCACACCCATGCCTCGGAAAGCACATAAAGCCGTTGGTCCCGAGCCTGATCTCCCTACGGTCGTTCGGTTTACCGTCCCATCGGATTATGAGAGTGAGGATATAGAGAGTGACGATATAGAGAGTGCATCTGTGCTTGCGCATACACTTGGGCACTATAATCCTGTCCTGCGCCGATGGCTAGTCTCCGTTGAGGCTGGCCGCGCTGACCGAATCGGTCTGAAGGACATTATTAAAGTGATGTTTATGACTCAGGGCTTAAAAAGAAGTTTATCTCTGTCCTGCTATAATCGAAGTAAATGTATAAAAATAAAGCTAAACTCAATATCACGGAGACTTTCACTCATGACTTGGAACTTGAAAATGTCAATATAATATGAAATCGAAATTGATATATAAAATCTCTGTAACTTCTTCCTTTACCGGAACTAATATCAGAACTAGACGTGTAATACCGAACTGTACGAAAAAGTAAAATCCTAATTAAGCCTAAGTAAAATCCTAATTGAATTAAGAACCTTAAAAAGTGGAAACGCTAATAAAACTATACTGAAAATTATAACTAAATTTGAAATCGATTTTCATTTCCTGATCCTCACCTAGCCAACGCTTAGTACCTAAGTATCATTTAACTATGTCCTGTTGTTTCATTTCAAAATTTTTCAGCAGTAAAACGAGGCGTGCCGCAAAAATAGAAGACCTTAATTGCAAATAAAGTGGTAATGAACTGAGTGAGAACAAATTAAAAGGATTTCTCGAATAACCGCTGCAATTAAGGCGGGGTATTTTATATCCTGCAAAATTATGCAGTGTGGTATAAATGCCTGTAATTAAGCCCACCTGGTTTAACCTAATACGGGATTTCTTAATTTAACTTTGGTTTTAACTTAATTTATTTATATACAATAAATGAAGATAATTGTTGGTTTTGTAAATAAACGATCAATAAATACAATTAAAATAATAATTGAATACATACGAGTACTCGTATAAACAAAAATATATTTAACATTGCGCCCTCCTTTCTGCCAAGGAGGATCGCGTCCGTTTACGGCTTAAAGATCTCTCGTCAGATCAGTAAGCCAACCCATAAAGACGGTGTTTAGTGGGTAAAAGTGTCCACATAACCACACAGCCGGCTGTGTGGTACATTATGAGCATTCCCCACCTCCCTCTCCCGTTACCGGAGGGTTGCCCTTAATTGCTTCGGGCGCACAAAAAACATTGAAACAAAAACAAAAAGACAATTTTTTTGATTAGTTGACACATTTACGAGAAAAAAATTAAACTGAATTCCATTGAATAATTTTAAGCGCTGCTTGATTTTATTTAAGATTTATATTTATTTATTTAAGACGTCTGTTTTAAAACGGGCCTTTAATTTTTAATGGTGTAGGATATAGAAAATTATTTGAGACAGGCTTTTTGAGATTGCACAAAATTGATTGAACCATAATTGTGTGAGCTTGTCAAAATGTTCTCTAAATTAGGAGGGTGTCAATGAGAGGCGGTTTGATCTGCCTACGATTTTAATTAGACTACTCTCTTATTCTTAACTTAGCACTAAAAGGAATATAGGTGTCCTACCAACTACACTACACTTCATTGTCTACGATTTTCGCACATCTTTTCACTCACCTCAAAATGACACAAAACATTAACCGATGGGAATAAAATGGTATTTAAGTTCACTGAGAAACTTGTGTGATTTTCATTTGAATATATAACGCTACTATACATATACATATGTTGGGCAGCAGCATCGTATAAACTTCCACTCCACCACCACTCTAAAAAAACTACATTTGCCAACCCGTCAGAAAATCACGGTATCTATGGCGATACCGTTCCTATGAGGCAATATTAAGTATCCAGCTATATATGTCATTATTCAGTATTAAGTATCTACCAGCGGACTTTTGATAGATTGCAATGAATTATAAAAAATATAAGTTTAATATTTCATATTTTCAAGCAAATTTATTGTTATTAAATTTTAATACTCTTCCAAATATTCCACGTTAAAAACTGCAAAAGTTTATTGACGGGTCTTTCACCTGAAATTTCACGGTACACGATCAACCTGTATTCTAATTCGTGTGAAAGCATCGCTTTAATTATTTTAATTTAATTTAATTTTCAACACTCATTTACCTTTACACTTCCATTTCTTGGTAATAAAATAAACATTATAAGAAAACTAAATGTTTGTAAAATTGACGTGGTAGAGTCATGGTGCAGCTATATAATAATAATGTAGCATGAATGGGTCGGCTCGACCGGGGAAGAACCACGCTCTCGCAGAATACCAGTGTAAAATAGCAGATTAATACTACTGTGTTTTGTATGGTGTGTGTACAGAACCGGAGACTCTTTTTACTGGATACGAGGCATTCCATCCTAATCCTCAGGGGTGAACACGCATTCTGCATCTTGATTTTTAATCAAGAATAGATGTAGATATCTATAGACTATAGAATCCAATTACTATCAGGTGGAATGTGCACTGGCTTGTCACCCTAATTCCATCCATTCCAGTTGAATTATCGTCATTTAGCTTCTACACTAAATCGCAAAGATTTCGTAACAATATAATATTAAAATAGGAGCTTTAGAGATTCCACCACCATGCCGTAGGTGTCGTAACAGGCGACTATGTGAAACACCGGAAATCTACATCCAGACTGGCTACGGGCAGTAGCATTACAGATGCGATGTCTAGTACTAGAATCTTCAATAAACCCACCGAGCATGAGAATTAAGGCAAATCCTTCCTAGAACGGAGAGGCCGATGACAACTTTAGCTTTAAGCGTCGTTTAGGGCACCATGTTATTAAAAGAAAGTCTGCGGAGCTCAAACCTGTCGAGGCCGCTACCGAAATAGCGCTGATAACTTAGTTTGGTGTGTGTTTTATAAAAGTAAAAAAAAAGTAAAGTTACAGCCTATATACGTCTCACTGCTGGGCTCAGGCCTCCCCTCATTTCTGAGAGGGTTTAGGGCAAGGAAGTGTCCGCCGCGCTGCCCAAATGCGTGATGACGAACTTCACATGTCTTCGAAAATATTTTTTTTCCTATTCCTCAGACATGCAGGTTTCCTCACGATGTTTTCCTTCACCGCTGAGCACGTGGTAAATCAGCACTTAAAATTGCAATTAACAATTTCATTGGTGCCGGCGGGTTACTCGCGTTCTGTTATATTTACAGCGAGCGTTAACCGCTGAGCTACCACGGCTCAGTGTGGTAGCTCAGTGTTTTATAGTATACGTTTAATTATTTCAGTACCTTTTGATAACACTCTCAACTACACGGAATATAAGTACAAAGAAATCAGCTTTATTGTTATTATTGCATTGACGTATATTTTAGTAAGTCAACTACAGACAGGCAGACATATCGCCTTTTCTAATCTGATTCATACGGCTTTGCGCAAGCTTTCCCAATCAAGCTTTCCAAATCAGGTTGCCTACTGGAAAAAATTGATCACATTGCGCTAAGGAAAGAGACCTGTACAAACAGTCTATAGCTGAACCAACACTCACTCACTGATATACCGAACCAAATAAAGCACTCTCAATACCTATTTTAACATGAAACCATACATGTTCAAGTTCTCCAGGGGAGTGGTCTAAACTTTTTGTACATAAGAGAGATTTTGTGAAACACCAACACCACCATCACGATCAAAATGAAGGTTGTGCAAGACTCTATAGCCAAAAATTTTACATAAGTATTTGAAACTGCATGTATGAGGAATAAGAAAAAGTATATTTCGAAGACATGTGAAGTTCGCCAACACGTATTGGGGCAGCGCGGTGAACATTTCCTTGCCCTAAAAAACCCTCTCAGACATGAGGGGAGGCCTGCGCCCAGCAGTGGGACGTATTTAGGCTGTTACTTTACTTTACAATATTTGAAAAACGGTGAAGCCAAGTCTCAGTAAGATATAATATATCAGAATCTCTTATTCGGATACTTTGATTAAGTTCTTACAAATCGATATTTAGCGAACGTACGTTCTCACAGAATACCAGCGTGAAATATTAGCTTGATGCTGCTGTGTTTCGTATTGTGAGTTTAGAGAACTGGACACGCTTTTTGTTGGAAACAAGGCATTCCATCTTAGTCCTCACGGGTGACAACGCAACTGCATTTTGAATCGCATATGAGGATAGATGTAGATGCCTATGGGCCACAGCAACCACTTACCATCAGGTGGACTGTGACCTCGTTTGTCACCCAAAAAATCATTAAATTGGGAGACAATGTGGCACTTTTGTTCCTGAAAGTAGGGTCAAAATTAAAATAACAATAGCTTAACTAATCTCATATAATATTTAATATTATTTATGTAACAATAATGTAATAATTCAATTAATAATTTATGAACAATTTATTGTATAAGAATTCAAATAGAGTGGATCTGTATAAGTATTTCATTAATACATAATATTTTAATTCAAAATGAATGTTTACACCTAACTTTTAAGCAATACAATATTTTTAAAATATACAACAACGCATTGGGTTTGTGTAATTAGCCGTATTTCATATCATTTTTGCATGCCAATTATGGCAAAACATGTCAGTTCCACGTCATTGATCATTTTATGTACCATGTTTTTAAGCTAATAAATTTTCTGTCTATCTATCTATCTTCTTTTGAACTTGATATCTTTTTAAATTATTAACATAATTTTGTATTGCAAGAAGACACAGCGCGGACGCTGTAATTATTTCGACGTCTGCCATAGTCGAAAGCCGAAAGCGATGTGAGTGGTAGGGCAGAGTGTGAATACACACTTCCCGCGATCCTGCTACGGCAGTATTTAGGGAAGTATTGCCGGCAGCGCGAGGAGCAGTGGCAGGGGCTGAATGTAAATGAGGCTTTACAGTAAAACGCAGGTGTTTTTACATAGTAAAAGTACGAGCACTCAATCTACATGAGGATAAGTGGATGCTGTGGCTCACAGACATCTGCATTTATTTTCGATTAAGAATAAAAATACCCATTCGTACTACAATCATAATATAGCTGTAGCGTGGCTCTAATACGTAAAAAAAGTTATTTATGGTTTCAGCGGAAGTAAACAAATAAGCACACCACTCACAGGTAAACGTGAAGGTTATATAAAGCCATAAATGATATAGGTATTAAAAATGCAAATCCAGTCGTTAAAGTAAACTCAAATTGAAAAATAAATTGATTTCAAGTTTTGACAGAGCTGTGGACTGATGGAAATATTCACTCAGGGTTATTTGCTGAATATTTGCGCAACAAAACTCAGTCCATTCAATCCAACACGCTGAATTGCGAATTAATAATATATCCAGAATTATTGAATCAAAATGCATCCCTACAAATTTATGTCACGGGAAAAGTAAATAGAGCAAATATAAAAAAAGTGTATTTAGAAGAGGGAACTATTTTTTGACGTGGTAGAGCCATGTTGCTGCTATTTTAGTAGTAGGTGTAGTTGTAGCACAAATGGGACTCAACGCTGCTGTAATTCGTATGGTGAGTGTGGGGAACCGGAGACTGATTTTACTGGAAACGAGGCATTCCATCTTAGTCCTCACGGGTAACAATGTATCTGGGTTTTGATTCGTAATCGAGGATAGATCTAGATGTCTATAGGCCACAGCAACCACTTATCATCTGGTGGACTGTGTGCTCGTTTGTTACCCTTATATTATAAAAGAATCATTAATTTTGATTAGGTGTTTGGTAAGCACAGAACACTTTAACTCTTGCCCGGGAAGAGACGCAGGAAGTCGATGGATGCACATATCCCGGAACTGTGCTCGCTGGCATTCGTTGGGAAAAGTCTACTGCTGAACACAGACCATGAGCAGTAGACTTGTGACGGGCTGTTATTATGATGATGATGATGAATAAAAATTATGTAAAACTCTTACTTGTTTAACTCCCCCATATGTACATGTTATTAAGGAAAATTTAAAGTTTAAATAAGCATTATTATTGCAGCCTCGTTGGTCGACTGCCTCGTTGGTCTGGTGGTTGCAAATGCGACCGCTAACCATGAGGTCCCGGGTTCAAATCCCGGATCGGGCCAAAAAAATATTAGTTATTGAGTTTTACCGTAAAGAAATTCTCAGTATCTTTCCGGAGTCAGGAAGTCGGCGGTGTCTCACCCCCGTGCCTCAGAAAGCATGTAAAGAAGTTGGGCCTGCTCCTGATCTCTCGACACGGAATGATTACTTCATAGGGTAGGAAGTTTGCAATAGTTGCTCATGATATGATATTTCACCTACACCGCTACTACGCAACGAACATTATAAATTCAATATATTAATATGAATAATATGTATTCACAACAATCCAAATAAATTACCTTTTACTTATATAATGTTAATAAAACTCCAGATTACAAAATAGTTACATCCTTTAGTGATGTGCTAATATTACCTTCGGTTTGGATCCCGGGTCGGGTCAAAAAGAAGACTTTTTCCGTCAAGAAATTCTCAGTAGTTGCCCGGAGTCAGGAAGTTGCCGGTGGCTCATCCCCGTTCCTCGGAAAAGCACGTAAAACCGTTGGTCCTGCGCCTGATCTCTCGTCGGTTGTGTCGGCTTGCCATCCCATAGGACAATGAGAGTGAGTCAAGAGAGAGTATAATGGCCCGATGACTAGTCTCCATTGAGGTTGGCCGCCGTTATCGAAATTCGGTATGGAGTTACCAAAAAACTTAACGGGCACTCTCAATTATGTAGTCTGGTAATCTAACCGCTAAACCACATGGTTAGCTTGGACAAACTTGAAATAAAACAATTATTCTTTCGTAGAATATTTATTAAACTCACAAAAACTTAAATCAGTATTAGTTTTTTCCCTTATTTACTTACTTATCCCAAACAATTTCAATGAAAAAAGTAAATCTCTCTGTTCTGTAAATAATTTAAGCACTATACAACTTTGTATGTAAATGTAGCTTCAAAATCTTACACAGCAGTATTTTTGCATTTAGAGGCAAGAATTACAATAAACACTGTAGAACAACATATTTCAACAACTTTATTCTGCAGGCGTATAATTCAGTGAAAGGCATCTATACTTTATTATATTTACAGGAAAGAGCATATTATAATCACCACGTTTATTCTGCAACAAAAGGTCATTTCCATGCAATATTGAAAATGCATTTTATTTTGCGTTTAAGCACTCTATTGTATCGGGTATCTCCAACACAATGAAAGAGTGCAGATGTGTATATTATTATTTTAAAATTCGTACCAAAAACGCACGATTAAAAAAAATGTGTCTATTACTGTATAATAGGTCCTTACATATGAAATTGGCGTTTTGAACGGGAGGAATATAAAGTCAATTTTTTTGTAGAATATATTTAATTAATCAAAATATGCAACAATGTTATTATCTATGAACTTTTGCCATCTCATAGGTAGTTCATTGATCCCTTTACTAAAAAAACATGGGGGCGTGAATCAATAAACTCTTTGATGGCGGTTTGGACTGCCGCATTGGAGTTGAATTTTTTTCCTTGAAAGAAGTTGTCCGAATTCTGTAAAAAATGGTAATCTGTTGGAGCAAGCTCCCAGGAGTACGGTGGATGTCGCTGACATTCCAATTGTAGCTCATCTAACTTAGTGGTTGTTTGTTGTGTAGTGTGTGGTCTTGCGTTGTCGTGAAGCAGCAGTGGCCTAGAGCGATTGACCAATCTCGGTTGTTTAGCAGCTAGTTCTATCTTCATGGTTTGCAGTTGCTGACAATAGATATCTGCCGTAATCGTTTGGTCAGATTTTAGAAAGCTGTAGTGAACGACACCGGCGCTAGTCCACCAAACACTCACAAGTAACTTTTTCTGAGTCAGTTTTCGTTTAGGGCAGGATTTGGCTGGGTCTCCAGGGCTCAGCCATTGCGACGAGCACTTCTGATTTTCGTACAGTATTCACTTTTCATCATAAGTAATGATTCCACTTAAAATCCCTTCATTTTTATGTCGGTTGACCAAAGTAACACAGCAGTCGACTCGTGTTTGCCAGTTCGATTCACTCAATTCATGAGGTACCCATCGTTCAAGTTTTTTTTACTTTCCCGATTTACTTAAAGTGGATTAATACAGTTTCATCACTTACCCCAAAGCCTGCAGCTATCTGTGAAGTGCTTTGTGATGGATCCGATTCCACAGTAGCCTTTAATTCTTCATTTTCCACTTTGGTCTCCGGTCGTCCACGGTTCAGAAGGTCGAAATTTCCATAACGAAAACGTTAAAACCAAAAACATACCGTACTTTCTTTTGCGACACCAACGCCGTACACATCATTAATCCTTCGAGCTGTTTCTGCTGCACTGGTGCCACGGTGGAACTCGTACTCGTAAATATATCGATATTTCATGTTTTCTATTGTGCGGTAAGAAGCGACGCTTCTCTTAGGCGTCGCTTCTTAAATAATGAAAAAACAAATGAATGACTGTTTTCAAAACTCAAATGTGACAGCTAAATGAATTTATAAATTTGAATTTAGAATTCTTAACCTAAGAGGAGATATTTCAGATCGAATTGGTCAGTACGACAAAACGCTAATTTCATATGTTAGGACCCAATATTTATAAACCACCTGGATGGAGTATCAGCTATGAATGCTACTGGGATAATAACCCATCCCGCAATACTGATGATACCACTGCTACAACTGTTTCTACGCGCTTCTTGAGGTCGTTAGATGCATCATCATCATCATCATTACAGCCCTTCACAAGTCCACTGCTGAACAAAGGCCTCCCCCAAGGTATGCCACAAAGCACGGTGCTGAGCCACCTACATCCATCGACTTCCTGCATGTCTTACCAGGTCGTCACTCCATCTTGTGTGGGGTCGCCTTACACTTCGCTTACCGGTACGAGGCTGCCACGCGAGAACCTTTTTTCCCCAACGGTTGTCGGTTCTTCGAGCTATATGGTCGGCCCATTGCACTTCAGCTTACTAATCCGTTGGGCTATGTCGGTCACTCTGGTTCTACTGCGGATATCCTCATTTCTAAGCTTATCACGCAGAAAAACTCCGAGCATAGCCCTCTCCATAGCTCGCTGAGCGACTGAGCGTCCTCATACGGCCAACAGTGAAGGGCCACGTTTCGGTTCCATAGGTCATCACTGACAACGCGCACTGGTTGTACAGCTTATTTTTCAGGTTTTGAGGTATACCTGACGAGAAGATGTGTCGTAATTTACCGAACGCTGCCCAGCCGAGTTGAATCCGTCGATTGACCTCACAGTCGAAGTTGGACTTACCTAGTCGGACTATTTGTCCCAGGTAAACGTAAAACGTAAGTTGTTGACGTTAGATGCGACGTATGACGTATGCGACGTAAAATGATCGCTTAGTTAAATGCGCGTAGTTAGTCAGTCGTACATTGTTATAGCAATATCGTTAATGGGGTTCCCGCTACTTAATTTCAAATAATAAGCATCAATATTTCAAAATATGTACACACCCACCACTGCAACAGAACCCTAAATTGGATACGAGTTAGAGTTCTACAGCGGCCACGATCACAGATACCGATACACGGTACAAGATACAAGGGTAAGTGTAGCCACTTATCCGCCGCCAATGATCAGCCGCAACACCAGAGGGATAGCAGGTGCGTTGCTGGCCTTTTAGAAAGGAGTAAGCTCTTTTCCTGAAGGTCCCTAAGTCGTATCGTTCCGATAAAATTGCTGGTGGCAAACGATTCCACGAAGAGGTTGTGCGAGGAAGAAAAATCTTAGTAAAACGCACAGTGGTGGACCGCCAAGCATTCAGATGGTGTGGATGGCTCCGTATGTTTTGTCGAGAAATGCGTTTGTGAAATTTGGCCGCCGGGATTAATCCGAACAAATATCAGTCAGTTACAATTCTAAATGGTGCTACCAGAAAAAATGGTAATGTTAATAATCTATAAATATTATATGAAAGAAAAACGCATTTAGCCTATTTAGTAGGTAATCGTGGGAGATTTCAAAAGTAAGCTATAAGTGAGCTCACAGACTGAACTTTATTTGTAATTAACTTTCTATATCTAGATAAGATAATATGTAACACGTAGTAAAAAAGGTGGTGTAATTACTAACACAATTATTGAAGATTCTCAAATTCGTGATGTTGTATTTTCGTAAGAACATTGATAAGAGTCACCCTCAGTTCAAAATATACTATAAAAGGTACCGATTATAGTACACTTGAAAGAGGATTTTATTTACAAATCATTATCCTCTCAACTGTCCCGGCCAAAATGCCCGCTTTGGCGCATCTGTCCAACCCTGAAGTTTATATGTAAATAGCAACCTTCTAAAGGTTGTGGACAGACGCGCACTTTTTTTAATAGCGACCTTTAGAATTTTAATACATATACCAATCGCAGTATATGCTAAGATTACTCAGCAACAGCTGTTGGTGTGCGTGAGTTTTGGTGACGCGGACACTGCACTGCTACGCTGCAATGTTCAGAGGTGAACTATTGTTAATTTATTATCATTGCCTTGAGGTATTCTCTATCAGTGAGCTCATTACGTAAGTAGTATCATTGATTGAAGTTATGATAAAAAACCTAACGTCTGTGAGGAATATTGTATGGTAGATAAATTTGCCGCACTTGGTGGTTTTGTAGTGTTATCAGAAAGATACTGCTACCAATCTCCTGGTTTAGATTTCCTCTGTCGCCTCTTATGACTCCTTCTGGAAGATATAGAGTTGTGGGTATTGTTACACCACGACAATACGGATAAAGCCTCCTCGCCATCTCTAATATGGTTGTAGAACTAATAGGTCGGCTCAGCTCGATGAATCAGGGAAACTGAACCAGGGGATGGGATGGGCCGCAGCATTTCCTAAACAGCTAAATAAAAACAAAACCAGCGTTTGCCAACTTGCCAAGCGTGGCAACTATGGTAAATAACTTCCTTCAGAGGACTTTGATAGGCTGTAATGGTAATGGCTAATCTATCACGAAAATCTATTTCATTTTTACCTTTATTTAATGATGTTAAAAATACTCGTAATATTTATTTTTACAGCTAAATTACACGTGATAAAAATAGCAAATAAGCAATGTAACCACTAATGAAGTTTATGATTTTTATAAATTAATAACATTTATACTTTAAATTTCACGAAAACAAATCTATTTTTAAAATTAATATGTATTGAAAAATTTAATTGTAGAATATTGATAGACCTCTTTTGATTGGAGATATTTCTGCTGTAAATCATATTATTCGCTGAAGCGAACTGGAGTAGATAAAAGTCAATAACCGCTTCACCAGGCAGCTAGGCAAATCAAAATGGATTTATATTTTATTTTCTTTGTGCCCAATAGCTTTATACTTAAACGTAAGTTTTTGATTCGCTATAGACAGTCTTTACTACGAACGTTTAAGAGTGACTGTCCACGTCTTGACATAGAATCTCGAGCTGGACCCGTCAGTATATTTTGCTGGTCGGTATATTTTGAGTGTGACAATTTTTGACATATTTATTTATTTTGCCACGTATCAGTCAAAATATTTTCATAGTTTCTTTATCATATAAATTAAATGCTAGTATTTGATTACGATCCTACCTGGCACGTCGTGATTCAATCCTGCATGGTAAATTGCACTAAATTAGAATTGCCACTAAGTTATTGCAGGAAACAGAAGCAGAGTTTTTTTTATTCAATATAGATTATAAACAATACTTATTGAAAGTAAATTTTTCATTTACCACTGGTTCGCAAAAAAAAAACTTTGTCCTGGGAAGAACCAGCAAAAAACCCAGCGGGACTATTTTTTTTTCAAATAATAGCTTACAATCTTATGTTTTCTACTAGTCCATCTGGATGACCACCCTCTTACAGAAAATATGAGTAAATGATAAAAGAAATTACAGGCTGTAAGGCTTTTACCTTAATTCTCAGACAGACAGAGGTGACAACACTTCTGTCGCTTTCTTTATTTCAAATTGGTAATTGATGTGTCTATAGACTTGGATGTGGATTGAAAGTTTGTTTATTTTCTTATTAATAATTTAAAAAAATCTGTTGTCATAACTTGTCAAATGCTTAGATTAATTAAAATATTTTTTAAGTCTGGTCGTGCATACTGTGGCATAGAGTATTGTTACTGCAAAATGTCGTTTAGCTGTTTTGAACACAATGCGAAGACGTAGAGTTAAATCCAATCTCAAAATCAATCATTATCGAGTCAGCCTCAAAATAACCAGCCTTTCGGTGTTCTGCGGGATGAATTTCGTAGAGTGTGCACAGAAATTACATAATTTAATTCCTCTCCCTCCCATCCACGATCACATTTTTATAGGATAGGGTGACAAACGAGCCACAGTCCACATGATGGTAAGTGGTTGCTGTGCTCCATAGACACCTACATCTATCTTCGATTACGGATCAAAATGTAGATGTGTTGTCACCCGTGATGACTAAGATGGAATGCCTCATTTCCAGTAAAAAGTTTCTCCGATTCTCTACACTCACCATACGAAATACAGCAGAGTTAAGCTACTATTTTACGATGGTATTTTATGAGAGTTCGGTCCTTCCCCGGTCGAGCCGACCCATTCGTCCTACAAATATAAACCAATAACTATAATATAATTCTGCAGCATGGTTCTACCACATATAAAATTACATCAAGAGACGTTCGGCCAATCTCGATATAATACCATTGACCCAAATGATAATAGCTCTCACAGGTCCAATGAACAACTGAACTAAATGGCTTGCTTTATCGTTTGATATGCGTACAGCGAAGAATTTGAATAATTTGCAAGCATCCGTGTTTCGATCCTATTATAATGTGTCTTTAAGGTAAGAGTTTTCAAGGCTTTTTTACGCTAAGTCAGTATGCTTTACCTTATACGTGTAACTGTAATCTTCCCAATGCTTTAAACGATAGAAAGGCACATACGGTTACTTATATCGTTTAGATACGAGAATACAAATAAAACAATTCATTCAATTGTTTACCGCATTGGTTTAATTACATTAACTTAAATAAATTTTATAGAATACCTGAATAGCAAAAGGAACACTACTTTTCGATCTAGCTACTTAGTAGATACTTTGTGTAGACTTGGCTAATGAACAATTACATGCTTTTCCAACTTCAAGAAATATATTAAAAAGTGGTCTACTATAGAAAAGGTCTAAAATAGAAAGCTGGAAGGAAATAAAAATACAGAGATGTTCAGTATCTTTCTTTGTTTTCTATTACTGGCTAGTTTGAAGTTCAGTTTTCTGCATTCAACTTGGATTTCAAGTATATATTCGGTTTAAAGAACTTTATTTCTCATTAAGACAATAAGTCACTTACATGAGAACAATAACATCTATATTATAATTCTAGTGCGTGTGGGTAGTAAAAAAATAGATAAAAATTATACCGGTCGATCGTTAACCAAGAAGCGAGTTCATTGTGTTCCTATCAACTATAAGGCGGTGGTCCAAGTATAATTTTAATGCATAATTTCATCATTATAAATATATTCAAATAATCTTCTTTTAAAAATATTGATTGAAGTCGCTTCTTTCACATGTTTTGGAAGTTGATTGTATAACTGTGCTCCCCCAAATGTTATGTTATTTTTTCCATAGTTTGTTCTTACGGCAGGTAACACAAAATTGCTGGCTCGGTGGGTTATATATTTGTTTATTTGACTTTTTGTTGTGAATGTTATGTGTGAGTGAATAAGCTTGTGAGTTATCTTGTAGATAAGTAGACATGTATTATACGTAAAAAGTTGTTTAATATTTAAAATTTTTGTGTTTTTGTAAATCGTTTTTGATGGTGTTAAGAAGTCATAGTTGTGTAAGATTTTAATTATTTTATTTTGTAATATTTGTATTGGTTTTAAATTACTTTTAGCTGCAGTACCCCATATTTCGATTTGATACAGTAAGTGAGGCTTCACCAACGTATTGTATATTAAAAGTCGAGCATGTTTCGGTATACATCGAACTATTTTATGCAGTGCGCCCAAAAGTAAAGAGAGCTTGTTGTGAATATATTGCAAGTGAGCTTTCCATGTACTTAATGTTTTTGTCCAGTGTTAAGCCTAGGTATTTTTCTTGGTTAACTTGTTGTAGTACCTCACCGTTAATGCTAAGTTTAGGTCGATCAGGTATTTTTCTATTTTTGGAACTAAATATTATGTATGAAGTTTTAGAAGTATTAATTGTTAATAGATTGTATTGGAGCCAACACGCGAAGATGCGCGCATCGTTATTGCTCTTTGACATTGCTCCCGAAATAAAATTATTTATATTAATTATTAATTCCATAAATTAGTATTAATTTATCCCTTCTTTATTTGTTTTACTGTTCCCATTTAATGAGAATTATTTATGAAGGAAGACACGGAAGTAGAGGACATAGACGAGCACACAGTTTACTTGAAGGCAATTGGATACTGCGGCCCATAGACAACTACATCTGTCATCAGTTAGCATCAAAATGCGTTATTAACCCTAAAAACTAAGATAGAATGTCTCATTATCAATAAAAAATGTCTTCAGTTCTTTGCTGTATTCGTACGACATGCAGCAGCATTATACAACTGTTTGCGCTGGAGATCGCGCTCGTTTTCTAGTTGAGCTCACCTGATAACGTAGCTGCTTGAAGGCTCCGCCACGTAATTCGCGTCGTTTTAGAATATGAGTACAGTCATGGCACCTATGGTAAAGATACGGCATGCAGTAATAAGCGACTAGTGCGGAACGGATATATCAAATAAACCTATGCTACGTTTTTGATTTAAAAGCTTTTGATCTTTAAATTTCAGTCTTAATAACGAGCTCTGTTGAGGACTGGAGTTTACTGGGGTTTCGTTTAGTTTAGCTGAAGATGACAAATTGAAAGCTATTGTGTACAGAGTACAATATTAAGTACATAATTATTAAGTACAACTTAAACCACATTTATCACAAACAGTGTCAAAAAATATAAGAGTTAGCTCGAGAGGTTTTATAACTTGACCAAATGTAAAACACAATACCACATTTATGTAAATTTGGAATTCAAAGTAAAATATCAGATGTCGATCTTCAAACTAGCGAAAATAATAAAGGATTACGAGATATAAGGAGAAATAATCAACATAGAAGTATTTTATGTTGGAAATTTATACACAAGTGTTTAAAACTGTAAAGTACTGTAAGTTTAGGCTTTTATCATATAAATATATGTCTCTTTATTCAAACCTCTCACCTTATTTTTGTCAAACCTTTTCAAAAGCTCAAATATACATAATATGACATTTATATTACCGTAAAGTGGCGGTTTAAGAATATCCACTACCCCATATCTTCCCGTGGGTGTCGTACGAGGCGACAGAGGGACACGGAAAGGATGTGGGAATCAGCGTTTTTCTAATAACGACTAAAAACAAAACTGTGGTTATCAACACGCTTGCCAGCGTGGCAAATATGTCAAATATGGCCTCCATGGGGCAATCTATAGGGGAGGCCTGTGTTCAACCAGGCTGTAACGGTAACAGTTATTTATGTAGTGTTAAATAGTTGTATAGTTACTAAAGGGAACGGCTGCGAGGTAAGATGGACTTCTTATAGGTAGAAACGAGTTTCTAAATTAATATCGCTCGCTCGGAACAGTGCCGACCCGTTTCGCGGATAATAATAGCGTAGATTAATTTTCTGCTCCACATTTAGATAGATAGATAAAAAGTTCCTTATTGCATACACCAGAACACATAATATGACAAATTATTTTATTATACTAAATTAATATAATGTTTCAAAAATTTACATACTTTGTAATACATCTGTATAGTCATCACTACAGCTCATCACACATCCACTGCTGAATGTATATTCTATGGATATCCATATAATATTTGGCCTGCATCGAGAATGCAATGATTAGTTTTTTGAAAATAAATATAATTTTAATTTTATATATTCAATTTTATTTAAATTTAACATAAAATTAATAAAAAATATCCATATTTTATAAATGTATAAAGAATTCATCGTCACAGCTATAAAATACGTTTTGTCAAATGATGTCAAAATATATGAACTCACTCGCCAAGTGCTCATTGTAATTTCACAGTACTCGGGCAACCCGGATTCGATCTCAGCCGGCACCAATACTGTTGTTTTTCATTCAATAGAATTGTTAATTGCAATTTTATGAGCTTATTTACCACGTGCGCGGCGGTTTAGAATAACTTCGTGGGGATATGTACATATCTAAGTGAAGGTCACCTAATGGAGCATCTTACGACATATTATTTCCACAAATAATCGTATTCCAAAGAAAGAGGGAACAATCAAAATTCTTTTTTTTTTAAAATAGATAGATGTAGTATATATTTTTAAATACTTACCTATTCAAAATTAAATTAAATTCCAACAATTTTCAATGTAGCATCGCATTTTCCACGTGATTGCGTCAATTTTCACCGGTAGAGTGGTAATCTGAACGAATGCTTTATGAGAAATACGAGAAATTCTATTTCTAAGAGGGTTGAGTAAGTTTTATAAGATTGACGGTTTACACCGTGTTGCACGTTCTGGAATTGAAATAATATTTTACGTGGTAGAGCCATGCTGCAGTTATATTAGTAGTATAGTTGTAGCACGAACGGGTCGGCTCGACCGGGGAAGGACCACGCTCTCACAGAATACCAGCGTGAAATAGTAGCTTAATGCTGCTGTATTTCGTATGGTGAGTGTAGAGAACCGGAGACTCTTTTTACTGGAAACGAGGCATTCCATCTCAGTCCTCACGGGTGACAACGCATCTGCATTTTGATCTTTAATGGAGGATGGATGTAGATGTCTATGGGCCGCAGCAACCACTTACTATCAGGTGGACTGTGTGCTCGTTTGTCACCCTATTCTATAAAAAAATATTTAAGCCGTTCTTGGTCTATAAACAAATTAAATCACCATGTTTATCTTCAAAAGGTGGTAGATGTAATAGTTACGCAAAAGTGATTCGCCGTATGGTAGACGTGATCGGAATTATTTCTTCTGGGTTTGCACCAAGTTGGGTACCAGATAGTATAAAATAAATAAAAGGTTTAGCATTTACATGTTCTTAATTAAAGAATAAGATAGTAAATAGTTCTTTAGTTTCTGACTCTACAATGACTTACTAACTAACGTCGCATGCCAAGCGTCAGTATTTAATCAAATCTACCCTTTAGTGGGAGAGGGTGCTAGTGGTTGTCTTTTACGGATGACGAAGAAAAAAGTATTTATAGCAGCAGATTAGAATAGGTTATAAAAAATAATAACTCTCTTTATCTAATGGCTACTATATCGTGCAGTGGCGGTTTAGGAATATCAACTTCCCCATATTATCCCGTGGGTGTCGTAAGAGGCGGCAGAGGATAACAAATTAGATAGGCAGCACCGACTTCCTCATAACGTTTAAAAATAAAATAAAAACTGCTAATGTCAATCCGCATGCCAAGCGTGGCAACCACAGAAATCTAAATAATAAGGCACTAGAAATGCCTTGTACTGTCTTTTAATATCGGGACGTGTGTCGCCGGTTCGCAGCTTTTACACATGGACAAACAATCTACGCCTACACATATCTCTAGCATTCATGCAACAGAGATTAATTTATAAGCTATTGCGTTAAGGAATATTTTATAAAAATCCAAAATTTCAGGAGGCGGAGCTACTCGGTCCAATAGTTAAAGTGTGCGAAAAACAGAGAATGACTTTGCGCGCTCACTCTCACTTGGGCATAGTGCAGCGCAACGCACGTTTCTATAACTTTCTATTAAGCATCGTTGATCGTCCAGGAGTCTCACACCAAGATATAATTAATTAACTGGAAGTGTCTCAGTAATAGACGCTTTTAGTCTTAGCTTTAGCTTTTAGACGTTTTATAATTGGAAAAAAGGGGATATAAGTTAAGAATAAATATATCCATTTATCTTTGATAATCGGATCTTTTAGACATTTGTAATAAAAGCATTGTATTAAGTAAACCGATGCGTAAATAAAATGAATACAAAATTATACAAACAGCAAACAAATAAATATATGTATGAGTGACAGATTTATCATTTTTTATTAGTTTTAAATATATGTATCTGACTTTCTGTTGTTTGTTACTTTTCAGTTTCCCGGCTTTTTACAGATCGAGTGTAGACCACTATCCTTACAGTATAATTACTCAAGTAATTTAAAAGTACAAACAAACAGATAATCGCTGATAAATGGTTAACGGTATAAAATATTAAGAAAGAAAAAAATAGAAAGGTGTAAATAAATTTTTAACGAAAAATCACAATTGACTCCCGTTTCGGTAAAACTAGGTAAGCCAAACATAATAGATTATCTATACAAAATAGTAGTGTCACATAACTGACTCGCGTTCGACTCCTGCGGCCGTGTTCTGGGAAATTTACGTACGCAACAATTTGGTTTATTGCCGATACTATAAATCCATCGCTGCTTTTGGCTTTCGTACTCGTAGGACATGAACTAGCTTAAGAATCAATGTATATTGAAATGTGAAAACAGGACATTTTCGGAGACAATCGTAGTACTGGAGGTGGATAATTTTATTTTAAGTATATTTCATTAAACACAACATTGTTTAAATTACTAGGTATTTATTTATGAAATGTTATTCCATTATTTGAAAATTTGCAAGTTGTGGAAGAATTTCCGCGGTTGGATATGCTTCAAAACACCATTTTTACGTCTCCGCGTCCGAAACAACACTGGTGACCGAAACAAACGCTCCTCACGCGCTTGTGGCCTATGAGTCACATGTGCGGCGACAAGGTTACGCGCTTAAACGACTTCTATTGCTTTATTATTTAGATTTCTGTGGTGGCAAATATGGCAAATATCCCTGCTATGAAGCAATCTACGGGGGAGGCCTATCTTCAGCAGTGGACTTTAATAAGCTACAGCGGCAACGATAGTCTAATAGCTAAAGTAGAAAAAGTAATGGGCCGGTCATATAGATCAAAAAACCAAAAGCCCGTGAAAATAGTTTGCTAGTACCCTCGTAATGACAAACGCAGTGTAGAGTGGCGCCGCATTATATAGAATGACGACCTGAAAACACGTGCAGGGAGAGACCTGGTAACAAAATGGATGCAGGTGGTTCTAGACCGTATTCTGTAGCAGTTTTTGGGGGAAATCTATGTTTAATGAACATAATATGATGAAGTACAATGATGATGATATATCTGACAAGCAGAGTTTGGGTTCAACTAACTGCACGTTGTTAAAGACTTTCTATAAATCAAAGCCTATCAAAATTCCAATGATGAACACAGGCCTTTTTCATGGATTCCGTCCCATCCCTACAGATGACATGTGTAGCGGGCAAATTGGCAAACGCAGCTTTTTATCATTTTCCCTAAAATCGGAAAGATGCTGCTGCTAATCTCCTGTTTCTTTTTCCCCAGTCGACTCTTGCGATGCTCTCGGAATGATTTCTTCAGAGGGTAGGGATTATGCCATAGTTGCTGATGATATGAGGTGACTCCTACACCTCCATTACAAGGTGAATATCATAAATTCTATTACGATTATTATAAATACCAATTTTACTCATATTTTATATGCTTCCACAAAAATGCAAATAAATTAACTTTTACTTATGCAGGGTTATTTTGCAATAACCGGCAAAATTTGCAGAGAAGGTTCAGAATAAGTAATATAGAAAAATGGTGAAGATAAATTAATAAAAATTAATCTCAAAAATTCTGTCTTTTTTCTCTTCTTTTAAATAAAATCTTTTAAATTCAAAATGCATGCTAATCTATTATTTTAACTGATTTTACTGCACATTCGCAAGGGTTGATCGGGGAACAGAAACATTGTTCCCCATAAATCTGATTCAATTTGGGATAATTTTAAATAAAAATAGAAGTCCTATTTACTCGTATTTTCAAAAATTGCAATAACAATATCGTTATTTAAATATTTCCACTTAAGTTTAAAATTTGTCTACTCTTTTAAAAATAACCCTGTATAATATTAATAAAACTCTACATCACAAAATAGGTATATCCTTTACTGATATCCTAATATTACGTTACGATGTAATATTGAAGTTTTCATAGAGTACGTCGTCTTATCCGTGTCTAGGCACCCTCTAGGGAAATGAGGAGACTTCGAAAATAAACTCAATATTTTGAGCACACGTCCAGAGCAAGCCTTGTATCTATTTACTTATATATTATATTAAAATTGAAATAATCCAACGTATTCCTTATTTTATTAAATATCTCATAACAATTTTTTGTTTGCGTTTGAAACTATAGGATGGTGTAGGATAACAATAGCAATTAGTTAAAATTCAACAGTAGATTGCGAGCCCAAATTGCACTTAAATTTTACCAAACAACTCTTTTGTTAAATTCATATGTACCCGGATGATGATTATTTAAAAAATACTAAAAAAAGTGCTTGAAATAATAGATTTTCTTACAAAAGAAGGGAACTTGAAAAAAAAGAAGAAAAGAGCTATTACGATCGTTACGCTATTGGTCAAAATTTACCTTCTTACATTGTAGCAGTTTTTTTTATTGCCTGAAATCACGGACAAAAGGATATTTTCTAAAAATAAATCATTTTCTAAAAAGAAACTCCCTAAACTACACTAAATTTTATGAAAATCGTTAGAGCCGTTTCCGAGATTCCGATTATATATATATATATATATATATATACAAGAATTGCTCGTTTAAAGGTATAGGATATTTTCTACAAAATAAGGGTTACAAATGAACATACAATCAGTAGATCATCTTCATCATAATCATCATTACAGCCCTTCACAAGTCCACTGCTAAATATAGGCCTCCCTAAAGAAATGCCACAAAGCACAGTTCTGAGCCACCTGCATCTATCGACTTCCTGCATGTCTTACCAGGTCGTCACTTCATCTAGTGGGTGGTCACCCTACACTATGCCTACCGGTATGGGGCTACCACTCGGGAACCTTTTTTCCCCAACGGTTGTCGGTTCTTTGAGCTATATAGACGGCCTATTACCACTTCAGCCTACTAATCCTTTGAGATACGTCGGTCACTCTGGTTCTACTGCAAATATTCCCATTTCTAAGTTTATCACGCAGAGAAACTCATACATATACATAGCCCTCTCCATATTTATCACGAGTGACCTTGGGCGTTCAGTACAGCTATCTTGAGCTATCAGTAGATATCTATCCTCGACTAAGAATCAAAATATAGATGCGTTTTCACTCCTGAGGACTATGATAGAATGCCTCGTTCCCAGTAAAATGATCTCTGATTCTCTACACTCACCATACGAAACACAGCAGCATCATGCTGGTGTTTTACGATGATATTCTGTTGTCATTTACCGGTCAAGCCTATCTATACGTGCCTCAACTATAATAATATACAGTATGGCTCTTCTACGTAAAATAATCCATAAAAGTTAGTAACATTTAACTATTTATTTATATTTACTTATTTTTAATACTTAAAAATATAACAAATTTAAAATCCATTATTATTACAAAAGTTCAATCTTGATATTTTTTGTATAAATCAAAATTCCACTGAATGGTGATGGGGATTGATTAAGTGGTCGCCACATAAGAGAATTTTCATCACCACATTTCGTGCTGTAAGTGTCGTAATGGACGGCGATGGTAATATTACAAACTGAAGAAAACTATTTTCAAACCCACTTTAAGAAAAGGAGGAGGTTCTCATTTCGGTGGAATATTTTTAAGTGTGATCAGCGATAAGTCTTTACCACGTTGCCCAGTTTCATTTATTCTTCATGTGATTTTTGTTAGAAAGCGAGTAATCTCGGGGATTGGCCCCTATAAACTTGGTCAAGATCTGATGATGGGATCTATGAAAAAATCGACATTATATGGGTGAATAATACATTATCATTTCTCTTCATTTTATTCTTAATATTTCCTTGAAATGTTCGTTTTTTTGAGTAAAATTTTGTAGACAAACGCATTTTCCAACTACGAAAAACGGTTACAAATGTATTAAATTAGCTAGTCTTATGAATCACATACAAAGACTACCTCAATATTTATTTATTGCATTTACATGTGGTTTTATGTTACACATTGAATCAAATAATTTTATATAATTTTACATCATATAGTTTGTAAATAAATAGAAAACTACAAACAATCTCAATTTTCGTTTATAGTGTTTAGTAAACACGCCGAATCGTGCAATCACAATACTGTTGTGTAAATTGAAATAAACTATAAGCGAATTTATATTTATAATCTTTTTATCAGTATTTAATAATTTACATAAAAAAAATTAAAATCCCCTAAACAAAAAGAACTGACGATCTTCAAACGGCTGAAAATTATTAAAAAAAATTATTAAATCATGACGAACACTCTCAATCAAGTTATCTTTCAAATAAAAAAAAAACTAAATCTAATCGGTCTATTCGTTTGGGAGCTACAATCCCATAGACAGACACACAGATACACATGTACATATATACATACGTTTGACGTTGACTTTTCTCTGATACCACCTATTCTCCTCAATAGTATTCACATCCCTTACAGTATAAAATTTAAGAAATTATAAATAATAATAAACCGACTCCTGTCAGGATTTCCTGTCAGGAAAATGTTTGCTCACGGCTGAGAATTAGAAACTTTATTCCTACTGCCACTAAAGTTGCGCTTGCTCCTTAACTCCAAATTCTCCCTATTCTTGATTTTAATGGTGTTTGCTATCTGGACGTTAGAGAAGCGCAGTTAAATAAAACAAACAACTGTACATTCACGTGAGATCCCAGCCGGCACCAATAAAACTATTTATACACAATTTGCAATTTTATGTGCTGAAATAAGATCTCCGTGAAAAGAGAAAAAATCACAAAACCTGTATATATGTAAAATATAATATTTCGACCGCCCGCCGACACGCACCGTAGCAGAGCGATCGACTAACTGCTCCTCAACCATTTTAGAAATGGAAAGAGGAATATGCCCAGCGGTGGGATATAAAAATATTGTAATTATAACTTGTAAAATATGAAGAAAATAAATAGCTTTACCTAAAAATCATGAGAATTAAGAAGAAGTAACCCTATAAAATACAAGAGATATATTATCGCTATAAAAATACAAAAGATATGTTGTACAAGCATGAGAAATATTAGATACGATCTCATTTTGTAAGACATTAAAATAGGTAGTAATATGATTGAATTTTTATTTACAATATTCTATTCATTTTAATCATAGACCAACAACCTTAAGACATATAACTCCGTAGAATGAGATGCGGCTTATGTTAACCCTGCAGATCTGTAACATTTTGTATTGAACGAAACAGGAAATAAGGGAGACCCAGCTCTACTGGTTATCCAATTTGATCACAAAAAGATCCATTCTGGAATTGAATTATGTGAATTTATTTACAACGTAGCTTCAAAAAAAGATGTTTCTTTCCTCTTTCTATATGCATTCAACAAGTACCTGCGTATTTTATCAGATTGTTATTCCACCTGGGTTATGTTAGTTATTCTTGTATTTCTACATATATTATATATTATACACATATGTATCGCGCAAAGAAATTTCTGTTATTTGAGTGACTTTCAATTTCCTCATATGGCCAGCAGTGAAGTACATCATGTCAGTTCGTAAATCAACTCAACGCAACGCGTACTGGTTGCATCATTATGATGAAATTAAGACTTACGCTTTTTGTTTACAAGATAATAGGTTCCAATACATATGGTATATCCAATACACATGCATTGTGCAAAAAGACACTCTTTTTCCAAAATTGGGGGAAAAAAAGTTATTTATTACCAATTTAGGTCCGGGTTATTCAAAGTTCCGAAAACACCGGTAAGATTTTCCTATTTTATTCGGTTTTGTTTATTGGGCCATAGCCGTTACTATCCTAGAATTGGAACTAAACTAAAATGAATTAATGGAATGACAGTTTTCCACACACAAAGAATACGACGGCGGGTCATTAGAGCCGGATCATTCAAGGATCATTATGTTTGAGATCGAAGTGTCATCGAAGTGCCTGCTACAATGGAAGTAAATATACACAAATAAAGCTAAACTTAAATATCAGGAAGGCTTTCGCACATGACTTGAAACCTGAAAATCTAAATACGAACATAATATGAAATCGAAATTTTCCTTTATCGGAACTAAAGCCGGAACTTTACGAAAAAGTAAAATCCTAATTAAGCCTTGAATTAAGAACCTTAAAAAAGTGAAATCATTATTAAACCTTTTTTTACGGGATGAGGGAGACCAACGAGCACACAGTCCATCTGATAGTAAGTGGATGTGGTGACCCATGGACATCTACATTTGACTTCGATTAATAATCAAAATGCAGATTCGTTGTCACCATTGAGCACTAAGATGGAATGCCTCGATACCAGTTAAACGGGTCTCCGGTTCTCTATACTCACCATACGAAACACAGCAGCATTAAGCTGCTATTTTACGCTTGTATTCTGTGAGAGCGTGTCCTATCCCGGTCGAGCTGATCCATTCATGCTACAATCACAATAAAGCAGCAGCGTGGCTCTACCACGTAAACTAAAAACCGTAACGAAATTTTGAACCGAATTTCATTCCTGATCCTCACCTAGCAAACGCAAACATCTCTAAGTAATATTTTCTATTTCCTGCTTCTTCTTTACAAAATTTTACAGCAGTAAAACGAGGCGTGCTGCAAAAATAGTAGACCTTAATTGCAAACTAATTAGTAATAAACTGAGTGAGAACAAATTAAAAGGGCTTCTCGAGTAACCGCTGCAATTAAGCCGCAGTATTTTATGTCCTGCAAAATTATGCATTGCGGTACAAATGCATATCGATCATTTTATGTAATTAAGATCACAGCTAATTAAGAACAAGGACTTAATACGGGATTTGTTTAATCAACTTCGGTTTTAACTTATTTTTTTTAATCCTATAGATGAACATAATGGTTTTTGAATTTTTTAATAAATAAACAACCAATAAAATTAACGTAATTAAATACATATAAACAAAAACAAATTGACATAGAAACAAAAAGAAATTTGAAGATGAGATGAAACATTCATGAGAAAAAATATATCTGAATAATTGTTTGTATTATTTTAACCGCTGTTTCATTTATCTGTCTATTTTGACACAGGCCTTTAATTTTAAATAGTCTAGGGTACAGAAAATTATTTGAGACATACTTTTTGAGATTGCACAAAATCAATTGAACTATACTGTGTGAGTTTTTCAGAATTTTCTGTAAAGTAGGAGTCTATCAATGAGAGGAGGTTTGATCTGTCTTGGATTTTAACTAGACTTCTCTCTTATTCTAAACTTGGTACAAGTAGGTGTATAGGAGTAGTAGAAACTATACTACACTTCATTGTCTTTGAGTATTGCATATCTTGTCACTCATCTCTAAATGACACACAACATTAACCGACGGGAAAGGATAAAAAATCTGATATTTAAGGTCGTTTCGAAACTTATATGCTTTTTATTGGAATATATAACGCTTCTATACATATACATAAAATGGGCAGAAGCATCGTGCACTATGTATCAACAAAATCATCAAAGTCTTGTTATAAACCACTCTAAAAAAACTACATTGGCCAACCCATAACCAATCGCGGTATCTATGGCGATACCCTTACTATCAGGCAACCTATGTTATTATTTAGTTTAAGTGTCCAGCAGTGGACTTTTGATAGACTGTATTGAATTATCTTCTATACATATAATAAAAATGTAAATTGCAGATGTCTGTACATTTTATATTTTTGTAACAACAAAATTCATTGATAGGGACTTTAATGTAACTAAACACATTTCTAACCTTTTTAGAATTGTCTATCTTTATGTTTGTTTGTTAACGTATCACGTATAAAGTACAAGTTTATATCAAAATAATCTGTAAAGTATTTTGTGTTTAATTTAGTCTTTGTTTCATTAAAATCAGTTCATTCCATGAAAAGTTATGATTAATACTCTGAAGAATGGTTACGAATTATATGTAAGTACGAGTTTGTTCAATGGCACCGTTGAATCATCAAGTGCATGTTAATCTTACATCATAAATCATAATTAAATGATGTAAAATAGTTTTAAATAACGATATAATTATATCTGAACTGCAGTAAACTAAAATAAGAAAGAATAACGTAATAAATATAAACAAAAAAACATAAATAACCTCAATATCTAAAGTACAATAGTTAACCAATGTCACCGATAGATAGTGGTGCTGTAATACATAAATGCAGGTTGTGATTTCTTAAATTTACGCGAACACTACACATTGAATAAAACTACTATTTACGGATTTTATCGCGTTTAATTACTTTAATTTATTTTTATTATTATCCCGACGTTTCGGGTGCTTTACAGTACCCATGGTCACGGGGGGGACTGAGATGTTTGACGTCCCAATGTCATAGTTAGTCCGACTACCTTCAGTTTTTTTAATATTAATTTTTGATCCGATTTACGCAAAACGAGCTTATAGTATCATGAAGTCTTGCAGTGGTATATTTGGGTTTGGGTTTAATTTTGTTAATTATAAGATCCCAAGCAGATGGTAGCACCCAACCATCTTCTCTGTTGAAATTTGAATGTTTTTTAATTTCAATAGCCTCGCGTATCATCCTTGGTAGGAATCGGTGTTCTTTTGCGAGAATTTGTGGTTTATCAAATCTAATGTAATGGTGGGGACGATCTTGAACATGTTCGCAGACTGCAGACTTCCCGGAGCGTCGGTGCTTCACATCAGCTATATGTTCCTTCACGCGGGTTTTTATAGATCTCTTTGTTTGACCTATGTAAGAGAGACCACATTCACAATCTAGCTTGTACACACCTGCATCTTGTAGAGGAATATTACATTTGATGGATGGTAAAAATTGACTAATCTTCTTCAGCGGCTTGTAGTATGTCTTAATGGACGCTCGCTTCAAGATGTAGCCAATCTTGTCCGTGACTCCTCTGACATATGGTAGTAGAGCAGGCGTGCGCTCGACTGTGGCCGGCTTCACTCGTTCACTGTGACGTAGGCGTGGGACCCGAAGCTTGTTGTCTTGCAATACTTGCTTGACGTGCTGAAGCTCCGCGGCTAGATGTTTTCTGTCACAGATCCCTCGTGCTCTCTGAAACAAAGATTTACCCACGGTAGCTAACTGTGAAGGATGATGGTGAGATTCACCATTTAGATATCGGTTGGTATGGGTCTTTTTCCTATACACAGTGTGACCAATAGTGTTATCAGGATTTCGGATGACTAAAACATCTAGGAAGGCTAAAGAATTATTTGCCTCTAACTCCATTGTGAATTGTATTTTAGAGTTTATGGAGTTAAGTTGGTCTAAAAATGCAGTTACTTTGTCAGATGGTAAAATTGTGAAAGTGTCGTCTACGTACCGCTTGTAGAACCTTGGATTTACAGGAGCACTAAGAAGGGCTTTACTGTAAAGCACCCGAAACGTCGGGATAATAATAAAAATAAATTAAAGTAATTAAAGTAGTTTTATTCAAAATGCAGGTTGTGTTTTCCTTTCCTGTAGATGTGTCTTCATAGCAAACTAATTTATTTATAAAATTTTGAATAAGAAGTATTGCTTAAAACGTTTTTCTTTACCGTTGAGTAACTTAAATAAATTTTTGAAAGATATATTTACAATGACCAAACCACAGATATTCATTATAATAGATAATACATACATACATAAACACTCACGCCTGTCACCCAGAGGGCTAGGCAGAGACTACAGACTTCCATTTGGCATGATCCAAAAATTTTAAATTTTTTATAATAGATAAATCAAAAAAAAAATGTTAACAATGTGCAAACATTAAAAAAACCACAGAGGCATTGTTTTGTGTATTAATATAATACTCTAGAAGCTGATAAACTTTAATTAGAAACTAAATTATCAATTAAATGACATTGTGTAATAAAAAACTTCATCTCAATATCGACTACCAACATCTGGTGAGCGGTAAGATTATTTGGCCTCATTACGTTGGTTTCAGCTAGGATCGAACTTTCTTCTTTGCATATTATGCTACTGTAGGAGTGATTTGTTCAGCAGGTACTGATTTAAAAGTTCTGATGATGTGTGTAATGTACCTTCTGTGTACTAAATATCGGGAATTTGTCAATAAAACAAAAAATACAAATTATTCATCTAAATTTATTTTATCGCCTTCAAAGTAGGCCCCATCGCTTGCAATACAACATCTCCAACGCTTCACCCAGTCTTCCATACATTTTTCATAGGCTATTTGCGGTATGGCCTTTAGCTCATTCAGCGAATTTTTTGTTATGGCTTCTATCGACTCAAAACGTTTTCCTCGAAGTGGTAATTTTAACTTGGGAAATAAAAAAAAAGTCAGAAGGAGCCATATCAGGTGAATACGGTGCTTGGTCGAGAACTTTTGTTGAATTTTTCGCTAAAAACTCTTTCACTATAATGGCTGTGTGTGATGGTGCATTATCATGGTGCAGCATCCATGAGTTGTGTTGCCACAAATCTGGACGTTTTCGGCAGATACTCTCACGCAAACGCTTCATGACTCCTAAATAACATTCTTTATTCACTGTTTCACCCTTTGGAAGGAATTCGGAGTGAACCACACAATCACCTTGATTTTGGAGCGACTTTGCCGCGGTTTTTTGGGTTTCGGCTGGTTTTCGAGACGCCATTCTGAAGACTGTTGACTTGTTTGCATATCGTACTCATAAACCCATGTCTCGTCGCCAGTTATTATACGTTTCATAAAGGTCGGATCCGTAGAAGCTCGGGAAACCATGTCTTCAGCGACATGCTTTCGCTGCGCTCTTTGAGCAAAATTGAGCTCTTTTGGAACTAGTCGAGCGGCGTCGCGTTTCATGCTTAAAATGTCAATGAGAATGTTGTGGACGGACTTAAAAGATATGTTCACCTCACTAGCCAACTCTCTCGGACTCATACGTCGATTTTCGAGCACTAGCTTCTTGATTTTGTCGATGTTTTCTTTGGTCGTAGCGGTTGAAGGTCTACCAGAACGAGGCAAGTCTACTACTACTTCTCGGCCTTCTTTAAAAGCCTTATGCCATTCATAAGCCCTTGTCTTCGGTATACACGATTCGCCGTAGGTATTTCGCAACATTTTTAGTGATTCACTACACGAAATATCATTCGAAATACAAAATTTAAGGCACACTCTTTGTTCAACAATATTTCCCATTGTAAAAATCGCCGATAACTCAAAACTATGACCAACAAAAAGTCTAGTTTAAAACAAATTAAATGACAGATCCCGCTCAAACTTTGCGCGCTATATCAGTACAGTGCTACCAACATGCAGTACAAAAATTAGAACGACCTCTTTTACGCGGGTCTTTTTATTGACATATTCCCGATACTTTTTACACAGAGTAGTATCAATCGCGTCGAAATTTTTCTTTTATTTTTAGAAAATTGATGTTAACAGCGCCATCTCTCTTTAAATTTATACCTGTAATAAAGATGGTGATTACCTGTGTCTATATATTTACAATAATATTATATTTGTGAGAAAAATCATTAAGAGGACTGAAAGTAAGTAAATAAGAAGATTTTTATAATTTTTAGAATTGTCTGTCTGTTTCTTTATGATTTATTTGGTATCAAGTAAACTTTTTTTTTTAATGAAATCGCTAAGAAAATCATAAAGCGTGTCTTCGCATTACATTTAACGACACATCGAAAAGGCTATCGCCGTACTGATTCGAGTGAATACATAATTTCTATAAAAACTTGTAAAAACGCCGTCATAAGGTCTAAAATTGCGTAGCGCCCGCGACGATTAAAAGCGCTTATAAATTGTCAGAATCTTAAAATAATTTTTTTAAAAAAATTATTGATTTAAGTAATCAAAATAATGAGCAAGTAAATTATGGACATTGATGTTATGAATATATTTGAGTGATTCCCAAGCATATAGATTAAGTAATTTCGTTGTAATTTCAACTATAGTGATTTTTTAGAGGTGTTTTTGCAAATAATTATGATCGAGTCAAAATTATACAATCGTGTTTTTGAACAATCAAATTCAAGATAAAGACATGAATTTACCTATATCAAAATTCCACTTTCGTTAGTGGTGTCATAGTCCTATACTATTCGATAAAAGAAGGTGCATTTTTTCATGGTGTGCCGCGTTAAACTTAGCCTAGGAAAGTTTTTTGTGCTTTAAGTAATAGGTGTCACTGGGCTTAAAATCGGTTGGGTGTTCCATAAAGAAATTCTCAGTAGCAGCCCTGAGTCAAAAGTTTAGCAGTGGTTCATCCCTATGTCTCAAAAAGCACGTAAAGCCGTTTTATCTCTATCTGATCTCACTATATTTTTCTTGGATTACTAACTAGGACGCAATGATAAATAGACAATTTTTAATAATTTGTATATAATGATCGATAGGAACAAATTTTTGTGGCTTTTTTGATTCCGCTAGCGCCAATGCTCCCGAGCCTCTATTGGCCCCCTCAGAGCCTCCCTAGGCCCCCTCAGGGCCCTCCACGTCCCCTTTAGGGCCTTTCCCAGCCATCACCACCCCGCAGTTATCCCCTGGGGACCCTAAAAGGATGAACCCCCGCGAATCTCCATCACCATACCAGGCACAATCCTCATTGGCTGATGACCTTAAAACACTTCATTCTGTTATTCGGAGCATCGACATAGGGGAGAATTAAATCTTAACACGCAAACTGTGCGCTGCTCAGCCCACCCAGGACCGACTCCTTGTTCTAGATGAGCATCACAACCTTTTGTGTTCCCTTTAATTCAATATAATGTCAGAGCCTCCTGCTCGCACCATATCCCACGGTCGTATCAAGCCATAAACTTTATCACGTGTCTCTTTGAATATTCGCGATTCTTTGATATCGCGAAGCCGACCTCCTCCTCCTTCAGGAGACCAATCTCAAACCTAAGGACCCCAAAAGCCTCTCTATTAAAAGTATTCTCTTCTAAGTGATGACAGACCTGACCGCCAAGGCGGCGGTACTGCCATTTACTACAAGGAGTCACTTCACTGCTCCCACATCCCCACTCCGCCGCTTACCAATATGGAAGCCACAATATGCAGACTAGCCTTGACTGGATATCAGTCCATCATTATAGCCTCAAGTTATATCCCTAGTGGAACCCTCCCCCTTATGATCGATCGAAGCCACTCTCGCACTAGGAAATTCAGTCATAATGTTTGGAGATTTGATCTCCAAGCATACTGAATGAACCTGCCTTACTACTACTCATAGCGGTAACCGTCTGCATTCCCCCGCACTGTCACTCACTATCCCGATAACACCGACCATGCTCCTGACGTGCTAGACTTCGCGGTGGTAAAAGGAGTTTTCCTCAATCTTAGAGCAACCGAGACTCTCGATGATCTAGAATCCGACCACCGTCCTGTCTCCATCATCCTTGGCCATCAGCCACCTCCTCAAACTCCCTCCGCCAAAACCTTCATCAACTGGAAGAGCTTCAGGGAGTTTTTAGCCTCAGTTGTGGACTCTGAAGTCGAGGCTTTGCTGGACACAGTCTCGGTTTGAGAGCGACTAAATCTAGTCCAGTTTAATCCCTAGAAGACACGAGTCAACTCAGTTTCAAGGAACTCCCCTTGTTGCCTCAACTAGCATCGGAATCCTTGGCGTCGACATATCAAATAGTGTACAGTTTCATGGTCACTTGGAGGGAAAGGCCAAATTGGCCTCTAAAAAGCTTGGCGTGCTCAGCAGAGCGAGACAGTATTTCATGCCGGTACATCGTTTGTAACTTTACAAAGCGCAAGTTCGGCCTTATATGGAATACTGTTCTCATTCCAGTGCCAGCTCCTCCCACTTGACCGCATCCAGCGCAGAGCGATTCGAATCGTCGACGACCGAGTTCTTTCCGATCGGCTCAATTCGCTGCCTCTGTGTAGAGATGTTGCATCCCGTTGCGTTTTCTATTGCATATAGTATGGCGAGTGTTCTGAGGAATTTTTAGGATTAGTTCCAGTCGCCAAATTTCACGCACGCACACCGCGTCAAAATTCACGATACCATCATCACCATTTGCATGCTTGGCGGTCCACCACTGTGCATTTTACTAGGAGTTTTCTTCCTCGTACAACTTCTTTGTAGAATTGTTTACCACCGGCGACTTTACCGGACCGATACGACTTAGGGACCTTCAAGAAAAGAGCTTACTCCTTTCTAAAAGGCCAGCAACGCATCTGCAATTCCCCTGGTGTTGCAGTTGTTCATGGGCGGCGGTAGTCACTTACCATCAGGTGAGCCGTATGGTCGTTTGCCGCCTCTTATATAAAATAATAGCTATATACCGCTTCATAAATCTGAACCATGCACCCATCCACTAGCTACGCAACCAACATTTTTTGGTGTACTATTAATACGTAAGAAGTTGATTGATATACTACAGATAAGTATCTAAATGAACTCATAGCCCAAAAGCAGCCCTGCCAACGTGTCTCTTTAAATATTGTGGCTCACGAACGCCCGCCGAACATTTCTTTTTATGGTCGTAAACAGAATTTGATTTCCATCACCACTAATAACACTTTTAATTTTAATGCCGATTATTTAGGTATCGGCAAACAAGAATCCCATATATATGTATATGAAATCAAAGAAAAAATTTGAAGGGAAGGGCCTTAGGACTGGGTGACAGACTATTTCTAAACCCTGCTGGCTGTTTTCTCTTTTTAGGAATTTATTAAGTCGAATAGTCCTCTACGTGGAAAAATTTGCACGAAAATCTGTGCTTGGTATGTACACTGACGTAGTACTAATCCTCACATTACATACATTTATTGTAGCATCCAGTCTGGATGTTTCCATGTGGTATAAGATTATATCGTTTTCTATCGAGGGCATGAGATCTTTTTAATATTTTTTTATTCGAGTCTCATGAGTTTAGACAATAATATGAGATGATGATTGGTTAAACACACACCCTTAATAAAAAGCACACGTTCTTAGCTAAATCATGAAAATTTTATTGCTTTTCCACAAATGTCACACTGCTTAATTCCTTTTTACTTCTTCGATTCTTTCGTTTACAGCCATACTTATTGTATGAGTCTTCGTTTTATGATCGAATAAAAACGCTTCAGGAATTTATTTTTCAAATCTAAAAGAATAGGTTCATAGTTTATACTAACCTACTCCCGAATAAGTACGGTAGCTATCTTATTCTTATTTAAAAGCCCATAACGATCCAATTTAGAGTAAGGGGGCCCCGCTAGAGGGAACGAAGATATGCAGTATACATGCGGCTCAGTGCCGTATTTCTTTGGAAATGGTCTATTTCAAACAGTTGACTTGTGAAGGACTGTCATGATGATGATAAAAACAGTCCATTTTTGAATGCTCTGGTATTGGACAATACCAGGCCATAATCGTCTTGCTTGCCTCGTGGATGAACGGTCGCAGTACCAAATATCTCGCACCTTCGACTTTGCTAGTCGTTGCCGGTACTACATCATTATGTATTACTGGGTATTTGCATCTGTAATAATTTAGATGGCTTACCAACATCTATGGAAGGCTACGATTCTCGCCTCATAGGACGCTGTCAGCACGAAATGGGATGATGAAGTAAATTCTCTTAATTTTCCTTCTCTCCTTGATTCTCTTGCATAGAGCGTAATATGCGAACTGCAGTTGTGACAGTAATTATCTATTAACAGATTACAAAAGTGGCACATTGGCCGCAAAAACATTAACCAATAAACAAAACATCATATTATTATTGAATATAGAATGTTATTGATATTTAAAATACCTATTGTACTACGATTTCCTCAAATTCAGCAAATCTTCAAATTCTGGCAACACTGGCGTTGGCGACGGTATTTTCATACGTGTAGAGGAATTGTTACTATACTAAGTTTAATCAATGTGTATTGTTCACGTAAATATAGGAAATCATTATGAAACTATTTTCTTTCAGACGTTTTAAAGATCAGGTGCTGAACCAACGACATTACGTGCTTTCTTAGGCTCGGGGCGAAACCACGCTTACTTACCGGACGTATCCGGGCCGTTACAGAGAATTTCTTTCCGAGATTCAAACTCAGGACCACACGATCAGTAGTTGCGCTTACTACTACTAGACTAAAGAGGCAGTGATTTTGACAAAAAGATTGTCGTAAACAAACTGGTTAAAAATATTCTCCGTTTATTCGTCGTTACACCTATAAAGGTGAATTGGTTGGTACCAAACCTTACTAGAATTTTATACTGTACACATACTACGTTCTAAACCCTGTTTAGTCATTCTAATAATTGATTGACTCTGTTCAACATCAGAATAATTTTTAATTAGTACCCATGTCAATCAAGAAAACGACACGGACACTCGCTCATCCCTTGTCAAATATAAATAAATGAACATCTGCTTATAAAGAGAGAGCTTTACTGCTGAACAAAAACACAAAAACGGTGTATTTCATGTTTTTCGCATATATAAAATAAGATCGGGTAGCTTCTTTAAAAAAAAGTTAACTCCACATAAGGATTTTCTACTGTATCGTGGAAGCAGTTTCAAACATTCAGAACTGGAACAATTATTTATATGCAATACAACTTGTTTCGTGTGAAATTAAAACCCGCCACGGATCACCACGGATCCGTCAATACAGTAACCAAAGCTACAGTGTAAATGCTTATATTCAACAAGAACACTCATAACACCACCAGAGCCTTACAGAACTATGCGGGTATTGCCCAAATAGAACTAGGATTGGAATACAAGGTCTTTTCTTTGCGTCGTTGTTGTTGTTTTCTTGTTGGTAAATGGCTGTTGTAGCCAATTAACATCTCCCTCGATTTCTATTCTTTGGGGATTAAGATGGAATACCTCGAGCAGCCCTACACGAGATGCAGCTATAATACGCTACAGACCCTTAGCAACTCTCTCGTCATAATAATATTTTTTTCATCATCACGATACTATTAAAAAGTACTCATTACCGTGGTAACACACAGTCCAACTGATTGTAAATGAATGCTGTGGCCCAAAAACATCTACATCTATCTGCCACTATCATCTGTATGTATTGAAAACTAAAATGTAGGTTCATAGTCATCAAGGACAAAGATACAATGACTTGTTACTAATAAAAAGGGTCTCCGGTTCTACACACTCGCTATACGCACACAGTAGAATTAGGCTGTTATTTCACAGATTTCTGCGAGAGCGTGGTCCTTCCCCGGTTGAGCGAACACATTCGTGATATAACCATTATGTAGGCTGTAACATGGCTCTACCACGTAAAAGACTAAAAGAAAAGTAATAAATCAAGAGAAAACTTCCGTGTTTTAAAAATTAAAAAAACATTTTGAGGACATTTAATGGATACAGTTCGTTCTAGAACACCATGGTAGTCTTTCAGAAATAAGAATATACATGCATATTTTGATAAAGTTGACATGTTTCCCCTAGTTTTTTTTCGTGGTAGAGTCATGCTGCAGCTATATTAATGGTATAGTTGTAGCACGAATGGATCGGCTCGACTGGGGAAAGACCACGCTCTCACAGAATACTAGCGTGAAATAGCAGCTTAATGCTGCTATATTTCGTATGGTGAGTGTAGAGAACCGGATACCCTTTTTACTGGAAAAGAGGCATTCCATCTTAGTCCTCAAGGCTGAACACGCATCTGCATTTTGATTCGCAAACGAGGATAGATGTAGATGTCTATGGGCCACAGCAACCACTTACCATCAGGTGGACTGTGTACTCGCTTGTCACCCTTTTCCTATAAAAAAGTTAATATTTTGAAAGAGATATTCTTAAAAAATAAAACTTGCCTATAATTCCCAAAAATTGCATTATATACAAACATTGAATCTCACTAGTAAGAACCGTCGAAGCAACTCTAGGTGTTCACTGGGGAAATGTAAAAATCACATCGTGATGATTAAAACACATCTATAGAAATGGATTGAAAATACATTGTAGTTAATAAGAACTTTCACGTTACTACTCTCAATTTAATTATTTCAATCTGTTGTTTTTTTTTTCTGCTCTCTATTGCGGTTTTGTTTTAGTATCCCTACATATGGTGTGGACTTGTTATAGAACAAAGAACTTCAATTTCTTTATTCAAATTCTCAGCTCCTCTCATAAAATTTTCCTTTGGTCAAGCATAAACATTTTGCTTGCACTATTGTTATCCTTACAAAAAACCTCTGGAACTCATTATCGTTGTTTATTAAACGTGCTCAAACAATAGATTCCTTTAAAAACAGGTTAAGAAACATTATTTTTACATTTCGCCGTCTTACTTTTATTTTTTCCTAACCTTTTATGATCATAATTCTTTCATTTTTATTATTTTATACCATAATGTTATTTATAGTGCATCTTACTCATAAATTTTCCTTACCTTTTTTCTTTCCTTCTTGTAGGATGTCTGAAAGAAAATGCTGTATATCAGTAAGATGACCTTTTGTTTTCTCTGTATGTTTATTTATTTTATTATGTTATTTTTTACCTTGGTGTGCAAAAGAGTACGGTATTTTTCCTAAAGTAGCATTTTAAATATAATTAAAAATATCAAAATAATATATTAAATTTCAAATACAAGGCGTGACATTAATTTATCTAATTATCTTTAATAACTAACCAGTTTCTTTCCGTGAATTTATCGTAACGGTTATTGATTAGTAAGTGACTGCAATTCAAATTAATTTACTTGTAATAAAATTCTAATATTTATTATATATAGAGGAGAGCCGTGTTAGCTCAGATGGTTAACGCTCGCTGTAAATATAACAGAACGCGAGTAACCCGGGTTCGATCCCCGCCAGCACCAATGAAATTGTTAATTGCAATTTTAAGTGCTGATTTAGCACGTGCTCGGTGGTGAAGGAAAACATCGTGAGGAAACCTGCATGTCTGTGGGATAAGAAAAAAAATATTTTCGAAGACATGTGAAGTTAGCCAACACGCATTGGGGAAGCGCGGCGGACACTACCTTGCCCTAAATCCTCTGAGAAATGAGGGGAGGCCTGTGCCCAGCAGTGGGACGTATATAGGCTGTAACTAACTTTAACCAAGATTCTATTAAAAGTCAATTGGGTTTTTCATTATTTATTTACAATATACAGTAAAAATTGAGTAAATTAAAGTTTCATGACAATTTAATGGCCTGGCAGTGCAGCGTTAAACTTTACAGCTTTGCTGTAGGTCACTGGTTCTACTTTCGCACACAACAAGTGTTTATCTGATCTACTACTTATTGTCCTAGATCTGGCGGTCTGTCTTAGCGCAATTTATGTATGTAAAAACTCGTGACAATACAGTTATAAGTACTAATATAAGAGGTAACTTCCTGAAAAATACAACAAAAAAAACTTCTATAGACGTGGTAGCTCAACAAAATATGGGCAGCGGTATAAATATCATTGCATACAAGTAACACTACAGACATTAATGATGGCAATTTTAAGAGTTGATATACCACGAGTTCGGTGGTTTAGAGAAACATTGTGAGGGAACATACTTATCCTGGGGAAATATGATGGACTCCTATTCCCTGCTCCAGACCACATGTAAAAATTTTGAATATAATTATAGTTATATTATATTCAAAATTTTTACATGTGGTCTGGTTATAGTTATATTGTTAGAGGGGGCATGAGAGATAAGACGAATGAGTTGATCGAAATAATGAAAGAAAGAGAATTAGATGTCGTGTGTATGTCGGAGACCAAACGGAAAGGCAGTGGTATTGAAGAGCTCCCTGGCGGGACGTTAGCTATATGGTCCGGAGTCCCGGAAAGCGAGAACGCCTGCCAAGGAGTGGGAGTGCTGTTGTCGTCCCGGTTGGTCGATCTTATGACTGAATACAAGGTTGTGAACTCAAGACTTCTCTGGGTTCGCTTCAAAATGGGACTGACGAAGTTATTCCTTTTGGCTGTTTATGCGCCGGTAGCTTCGTCGTCCAGGGCTGAGCTGGAGGAGTTTTGGGAGAATGTAAGAGAAGTTCTAGATTTGGTTAAGGGAAACGAAAGAACTGTTGTATGTGGTGATTTGAATGGATGGGTAGGTATCGCTCGACCAGGATACGGGTCGGTGCTTGGAAAGTTTGGCGATAAAAGGCTTAATGATGCTGGCAAGCTTATACTGGCTGTATGCAAGGAAAAGGGTCTTCTTGTGACAAACACTATGTTTAATCACAGGAAGATCCATATGTACACTAGAGAAAGAAAGAATGAGAGAAGTATGATTGATTTGTTCCTGGTGGATGACCGACTGCGAAAACAGGTGATGGATACACGAGTGTTCAGGGGTGCTGACCTGGGAACGGATCATTATCTAGTAATTACTAGATTTAGGGGTTTGTTCGCGGGTTGGCGCCACCGGACGGCAGTAACAGAACCACAGTCGGTCTGTCGCATCCGAAGCTGGAAGCTTCAAGAAGCGGATACTAGGGACAAATATCACACGAGGGTAGCCGAAAAGCTTGACACCATCGATGGCAGGAAAGAATGTGTGGAGAGAACATGGCAGAACCTTAGGGATGGAATGGTAAGTGCAGCGGAAGAAGTATGTGGTACGACAAAAAGAGGTAGTAGTAAAAGAAGAGATGCATGGTGGAATGATGAAGTGAAAGAAGCTGTAAAAAAGAAGAAAAAAGCATGGTTAGACTACTTGGCCTCTAGTAACGATGAGCATATGAGAGAGAAGATGAAAGAAAGATATAAGCTGCAGAAAGTTCATGCGAAAACATTGATTGAGGAAGTACGTGAAAGGTGTAGAATAGAAGCGGACGAGAGGTTGTCGCACAACTTTAGGGAAAACTCCAAACTCTTCTGGAAAGAGGTTGGAAGGTCCCGGAGTGGTGCAACAGCTTTAAGAATGAACAAAGTGCTTTCGAGAACCAATGACGTCCTCTCAGAAAAATCGGACGTCATGCAGCGATGGAGTGAATTTTATAGAGAATTGTATGCGTGTCATGATCTTAGTGAAGGATCCGGGGGTGACGCCGTAACTGGCACGCCAGACACGGACCTCGATGACACTGAGGTCATCAGCATGAAAGAGATTGAACGTGCGATTCGAAGTTTGAAATGTGGTAAGGCTACGGGACTAGACAGAGTTACTGCTGAAATGGTCAAGTACGGTGGGACTCGCGTCTGGGACAGCTTTCATCTGCTATGCAATTTGTGCTGGCGGACGGGAGATGTCCCGGATGACTGGCGATCCGCAGTCATTGTGCCTTTATATAAAGGTAAAGGTTCACATTTTGACTGCGGGTGCTATCGGGCGATCAGCTTGACCAGTTTAGCAAGTAAAGTTTATTCGAAGGTTTTGACAAGCAGGATGCAAGAGAAATCGGAAAGATTCTTATGGGAGGCACAATGCGGATTTAGACCTGGAAGAGGATGCACGGATCAAATGTTTTCTCTCCGCATGATCACGGAGAAGCTTCTGAGTGTTAACCAGAGGATTTTCTGTGCTTTTGTGGATCTGGAGAAAGCATTTGATAAGGTTATAAGGAAGAAAATGTGGGAACTGTTGCCGGGATATGGTGTGGATGGTCGATTGTTAAGGGCTGTGCAGTCACTTTACTGTGACTGTAAAGCCCGTGTGCGGGTAGGGCATGACCTGTTACCCATGTTTAGCGTCCAAGCGGGCGTAAAACAGGGTTGTGTCATGTCTTCCTGGCTGTTCATACTGTATCTCGACAGCTGTTTACAGAAGCTGAAAGATAGCTGTTTGGGTGTGAAATTGGGTGACATAAAAGTTAATTGTCTGCTGTATGCTGATGATGCAGTGCTTATTGCACCATCAGAAGCAGAACTGCAGGCATTAGTCACGTGTATGAAAGAGGAATGTGAAATTAAAGGTCTCCGTTTGAATGCTAATAAAACTAAGGTTCTGGTATTTGAAAAGGACGAAGAGAGAACGAAATGTGAAATATGGGTAAATCAGGAATGTCTAGAACAGGTAAATGAAATTGTATACTTGGGGAGTGCTTTCAGCCGGGATGGAAGATGTGATTTAGATGTGGATAGGCGTGTCGCTGCCGGAAACAAAGTCAATGGTGCCCTGAATGCATTAGTAAAAAGGCAAGGCGTGGTGAAGAGTGCACGACTTGCAATACATAACGCAGTGTTGGTACCGACTTTGTTATATGGCAGCGAAACCTGGGTATGCCAGAGGAAGCATAAAAGCAAGTTGAATGCAGTGGAGATGCGATCTCTTCGTAAAATGTGTGGCGTTACCATAGCCGACCGAAAGCGAAACGAAGAGATTCGCAATATGGCAGGATTGAAAGATGACCTTATCACAAAAATTGATAGGGGCGTACTCCAATGGTTTGGGCACGTTGAACGAATGAGTGAAGACCGAATGGTGAAGAAAATATATAGAGCGAAAGTAAATATTAAAAGGTGTCGAGGTAGACCGAGACTAACTTTCGAAGACCATGTAAGCAAATTGCTCGGAGAGGGGAGGGTCAAGAGTACTCGGATACATAGACGTGCATGTATGAAGAAGTTAATGAACCTGAAAGAAGCGAAAGAGGTACGTAAGGATCGTGACACTTGACGATCTGTTCTCTCTGGCTACCCCGTTAGGGATTGTGCGTGACGATAAGTAAGTAAGTAAGTAAGTAATTATCGAAGATTATACAGGATTATACCGAGATTTATACAGGACCCATATAAAAAGATAGCTACATACCGCTTCAAAAAATTGAAACCGGAGCCATGCACCCCTCCACTAGCTACGCCACAAACAATTGTTGGTGTACAAATAATACGTAAGAAGTTGATAGATATACTATAAATAAGTATTTAAATGAACTCATAATCATAAAAGCAGCCTTACCAACGTGTTTCTTTAACTATTGTTGCTAACAAACGCCTAGTATGTTAGCCATCTTCGTACGTGGTAGGGCCATGCTACAGTTGTATTAGCAGTATATATAGTTGTAGCACAAATGGTTCAGCTCGACCGGGAAGGACCACGTTCTCACAGAATACCAGCGTAAAATTTTAGCTTAATGCTGCTGTGTTTCGTATGGTGAGTGTATAAAACCGGATACCCTTTTAATTGGAAACGAGGCATTCCATCTTAGTCCTCACGGGTGACAACTCACCTGCATGTTGATTTGTAATCGAGGATAGATGTAGATGTTTATGGGTCACAGCAACAACTTACCATCAGGTGGACTGTGTGCTCGTTTGTCACCCTATCCTATAAAAAAAGTCTCCAAGTATGGAGGAATGTAGGTAGAGTTGTTTCTCTTTCAAAATTTCTTTTAAAGGTCGTAAACTGAATTTGATTTCTATCAAAACCGATAAAACTTTTACTTGTAATTTTCATGCCGATCATTCAGGTGTCGGCCGTCAGGAGTCATAAGTAAGAAAATTTAAAAAAATTAAGGAAGAATAAAAAAAATCGAAGAAACGGACAATGAACTCTTTATCCTAAACCCTCTCAGAGAGTGGATAGGACTTCCGTGCTCACCTGCAGTACTAATGCAGGCTGTTTTCACTTTTTAGTAATTGACTACAGCGATATATATATCGCCCTATAAATGGAAGAAAATACACAAATGTCCTGCGTACTATCTACACTAAGTCAAGTGTCGTCGTACTAAGCCACTTGTACATTTGTTATAGTACTCAGTCCGGGCATTCACATTAATTTGTTATGAGGTTATATCTTTTTCTGTCGAGGCCATAAGACCTTATTTTCGATATTAGAGTTTCATGACTTCAATCGGTTAAACTTTCACCATTACTAAAATTCATTTCCACACGCTCTTATCGTAAAATGAAAATTTTATCGCTTTTCCACAAATCTCACACTGCTTATTTCCTTTAAATTCCACGATTCTTTTATTTACCGCTATACTTATTTTATGGGTTTTTGTTTTATGACGGAATAAAAAGATCATTTCAGGAATTTATTTTCCAAAGCTAAAAGAATAGGTCCATAGTTTATACTAACCTACTCTCGAATAAGTACGGTTACTATCTTATTCTTATTTATAAGCTCATAACGATCTCGTGTAAGAGGGGGGGCCGCTAGATGGAATGAAGATATGCAGTATACACGCGGCTCAGGGCAGTATATCTTTGGAAAAGGTCTATGTTCAACAGTGGACTTGTGAAGAATTGTCATGATGATGATAAAAGCTGAATAAAAATTGAATATGAAATATTATATTGATATCTAAAATACATATTAGTACAATTTCCTAAAATTCAGTAAATCTTCAAATCTGGCAACACTGTCGTTGGCGGCAGTAGTTTCATACGTGTTACATAAATACTATTTTATGTATAGCAGATTATTATTTTATTAATTCTCTAAAAATAATTACACACACAGTTATACTATAACGATACCTAAAAACAGATCATGGATCTGACAGGTATTTTTTACAAATTATATTATACTTAATCGGGTCATAAGTTCTGTCAAAACCTTATTTAAAAATTTTGAATACTAGCTAGATGAACTTCACTAATTTTAAAAACATAGCGTTTGCGCTTGTCGAAAATAAAAAAGATACTAATTTTCATTCATTTTCAAATATACTCCATATTTGAAAATCTTTCGAGAACCTTTCTTCCCCATCGCTTATCGGTTCTTCGAGCTATATGGCCGGCCCATTGCCACTTCAGCTTACTAATCCGTTGGGCTGTGTCGGTCACTCTGGTTTTACTGCGGATATCCTCATTTCTGAGTCTATCACGCAGAGAAACTCCGAGCATAGCCCTCTCCATAGCTCGCTGAGCGACCTTAAGCGTCCTCATACGGCCAGCAGTGAAGGACCACGTCTCAGATCCGTAAGTCAGCACTGGCAACACGCACTGGTTGTACAATCCAGTTTTTAGAGATTGAGGTATACCTGACGAAAAGATATGTCGTAATTTCCCGAACGCTGCCCAGCCGAGTTGAATCCGTCGATTGACCTCTCGGTCGAAGTTGGACTTACCTAGTCGGACTATTTGTCCCAGGTAAACGTACTCGTCAACAACTTTGAGCATAGTGCTCCCAACAACTACCGGCACAGGTGTGACATGGACATTAAACATGATCTTTGTTTTGTCCATGTTCATCTTAAGACCTATCCGTTGGGAGGCACTATTGAGGTCATTGAGCTTAATGCTTAAGTCCTCCAGCGATTCTGCCATAAGGACTATATCGTCGGCAAATCGAAGGTGAGTGATGTACTCGCCATTGATGTTAATACCGTATCCTTTCCAGTCCAGTAGCTTGAAAACGTCTTCCAACGCAGCGGTGAAGAGTTTCGGGGATATAACATCACCCTGTCTTACACCTCTCTGCAGTTGGATAGGTTTCGAACTCTGGTTCTGTACTCGGATAGCCATCGTAGCCCTACTGTACAAACACTTCAGCACTTCGATGTACCGACAGTCAACTTGGCACCGCTGAAGGGACTGTAGCACCGCCCAAATTTCGACGGAATCAAAGGCTTTCTCATAGTCCACATATGCCAGGCAAAGTGGCAGATTGTACTCTTCGGTCTTCTGTACAATCTGCCGCAGGGTATGTATGTGGTCTATGGTACTGAAGAAACCGGCTTGTTCGGGAGGCTGGAAGTCGTCGAGTCTGCGTGCGAGACGATTCGTAATGACTCTCTGGGTATTTACATTTGTAATATTTTAGATGGTTTACCAACATTTATCAAAGTCTACGAGTTTTACGGCCTTCCCTCATATTTGCCTCTTAAAACAATGTCAGGACGAAATGGGATGATGAAGTGAATTCTATTAATTCTTCTTCTCTTCTTAATTATCTTGCATGGCGCGTAATATGCAGACTGGGTGCTGCAGTCAAAACAATATTAAATTATTCACAGACTCAAAAAGGGGCACAATGCTACGGCATTACCAACAAAATAAAACATCATAATATTATAATTGAATATGAAATATTATATTGATATCTAAAATACATATTAGTACCATTTCCTAAAATTCAGTAAATCTTCAAATCTGGCAACACTGTCGTTGGCGGCAGTAGTTTCATACGTGTTACATAAATACTATTTTATGTATAGCAGATTATTATTTTATTAATTCTCTAAAAATAATTACACACACAGTTATACTATAACGATACCTAAAAACAGATCATGGATCTGACAGGTATTTTTTACAAATTATATTATACTTAATCGGGTCATAAGTTCTGTCAAAACCTTATTTAAAAATTTTGAATACTAGCTAGATGAACTTCACTAATTTTAAAAACATAGCGTTTGCGCTTGTCGAAAATAAAAAAGATACTAATTTTCATTCATTTTCAAATATACTCCATATTTGAAAATCTTTCGAGAACCTTTCTTCCCCATCGGTTATCGGTTCTTCGAGCTATATGGCCGGCCCATTGCCACTTCAGCTTACTAATCCGTTGGGCTGTGTCGGTCACTCTGGTTTTACTGCGGATATCCTCATTTCTGAGTCTATCACGCAGAGAAACTCCGAGCATAGCCCTCTCCATAGCTCGCTGAGCGACCTTAAGCGTCCTCATACGGCCAGCAGTGAAGGACCACGTCTCAGATCCGTAAGTCAGCGCTGGCAACACGCACTGGTTGTACAATCCAGTTTTTAGAGATTGAGGTATACCTGACGAAAAGATATGTCGTAATTTCCCGAACGCTGCCCAGCCGAGTTGAATCCGTCGATTGACCTCTCGGTCGAAGTTGGACTTACCTAGTCGGACTATTTGTCCCAGGTAAACGTACTCGTCAACAACTTCGAGCATAGTGCTCCCAACAACTACCGGCACAGGTGTGACATGGACATTAAACATGATCTTTGTTTTGTCCATGTTCATCTTAAGACCTATCCGTTGGGAGGCACTATTGAGGTCATTGAGCTTAATGCTTAAGTCCTCCAGCGATTCTGCCATAAGGACTATATCGTCGGCAAATCGAAGGTGAGTGATGTACTCGCCATTGATGTTAATACCGTATCCTTTCCAGTCCAGTAGCTTGAAAACGTCTTCCAACGCAGCGGTGAAGAGTTTCGGGGATATAACATCACCCTGTCTTACACCTCTCTGCAGTTGGATAGGTTTCGAACTCTGGTTCTGTACTCGGATAGCCATCGTAGCCCTACTGTACAAACACTTCAGCACTTCGATGTACCGACAGTCAACTTGGCACCGCTGAAGGGACTGTAGCACCGCCCAAATTTCGACGGAATCAAAGGCTTTCTCATAGTCCACATATGCCAGGCAAAGTGGCAGATTGTACTCTTCGGTCTTCTGTACAATCTGCCGCAGGGTATGTATGTGGTCTATGGTACTGAAGAAACCGGCTTGTTCGGGAGGCTGGAAGTCGTCGAGTCTGCGTGCGAGACGATTCGTAATGACTCTCTGGGTATTTACATTTGTAATATTTTAGATGGTTTACCAACATTTATCAAAGTCTACGAGTTTTACGGCCTTCCCTCATATTTGCCTCTTAAAACAATGTCAGGACGAAATGGGATGATGAAGTGAATTCTATTAATTCTTCTTCTCTTCTTAATTATCTTGCATGGCGCGTAATATGCAGACTGGGTGCTGCAGTCAAAACAATATTAAATTATTCACAGACTCAAAAAGGGGCACAATGCTACGGCATTACCAACAAAATAAAACATCATAATATTATAATTGAATATGAAATATTATATTGATATCTAAAATACATATTAGTACCATTTCCTAAAATTCAGTAAATCTTCAAATCTGGCAACACTGTCGTTGGCGGCAGTAGTTTCATACGTGTTACATAAATACTATTTTATGTATAGCAGATTATTATTTTATTAATTCTCTAAAAATAATTACACACACAGTTATACTATAACGATACCTAAAAACAGATCATGGATCTGACAGGTATTTTTTACAAATTATATTATACTTAATCGGGTCATAAGTTCTGTCAAAACCTTATTTAAAAATTTTGAATACTAGCTAGATGAACTTCACTAATTTTAAAAACATAGCGTTTGCGCTTGTCGAAAATAAAAAAGATATTAATTTTCATTCATTTTCAAATATGGAGTCGTCGAAGAAAGAAGATTGAGTAGAGGTTATCGCGTTGCATCGCTGTGGTTACGTGCCAAAAGAGATTTTCAATATTCTACAAAAATTGAAAATAAACCTACGATCTATTTATCGCACTATCAAACGATTCACTGGAGATTCAAGCTTCGAAGATCGTAAGAGGACCGGCCGAACTCGTACAGTTAGAACACCTGCGATCATCAAAACAGTGAAGGCGCGAATCCAACGAAATCCTGTTCGTAAACAAAAAATCGTAGCTCTTCAGATGGGCCTAAGCAGAACCACGGTCAAAAGAGTAATCAATGAAGACCTAGGACTACGAGCTTATCATAAGAAGATTGGACATGTTTTGAACGAGCGTTTGAAAAAAATTGGGCTGAATAGATCCCGCGCTTTGTTACGGCAGTACATAGGAAAAAAATACCGCCAAATTTTGTTTTCGAATGAAAATTTTTTTAACATCGAAGAAAGTTATAATAAACAAAATGATAAGGTGTATAGTGTATACCCACGGCAGTGAAGAAGCCAGCACACGTATTTCAGGGGTTCAACGAGCACATTATCCTCCATCACACATGATTTGGCTTGGAGTCTCATATTCAGGCTTAACTGAGGTGTTTTTCTGTGAAAAAGGTGTAAAAACCAGTACCAGAATACCGTCCTAACAAACATAGTGGAATCTCTTTCTCAAACAATGTTCATAAACAGACATTAATTCATATTCCAACAGGACTCTACACTAGCTCATAGGGCACGAAGCACGTAAAACTGGTTGACCGCCCATGGAATTGACTTTATCGGACATGAAGACTGGTCCTCTTCTCGTCCAGATTTAAGCCCACTGGATTATAAGATATGGCAACATTTAGGGGAGAAAGTCTGCGCTAAACTTCATCGGAATTTAGAATCTCTCCGAGCATCTTTGGCTAAAGCAGCGGCAGAAATAGATATGAGTGTGGTGCGAGCTGCGATTGATGATTGGCCGCGTCGATTAATGTCGTATTCAAAGTAGGAGAGGGCATTCTGAATAATATAAATAAAATTGTATTCTAAATTAAAGTACCTTACATTTTATTTATGATTCCTATATAATTATCAAAAAGTGTATCAAAAGTGTGTTATAAAAAGTTTTTGACAGAACTTATGACAATAAAAATATTAATTACTTCGCAACCTTCCGCTAACTAAATATTAGTAGTTAGCGGAAGCGGTCAGACGGTCAGCTGCCGTAGAGTCTACATCACCTGAGGATGCCTCGTGTAGAGGCGAAACACGTGTCGTATTATAGTCAATGGTGTATCTTACCTGGAATAGTGGTGTTGGAAGTAGTGGTGCCGGGAGTAGTGGTATTGGGATTAGTGGTGCTGGGACTAGTGGTGACGGAGTTAGTGCATGCAATTGAGGGAGGGCAGGAGGTGCTCTTCAATCCAGGTAGGATCCATAATGGTATTTAGTTAGCGGAAGATTGCGAAGTAATTAATATTTTTTATTATAATGGATTTCCGCAAAGTAACGCCTGCTTCTATCAAGAACTTATGACCTTACTGGATAAACTATCCAAGGTAATAAAAGTTGTACGTGAGTCGACAGAGAGTATGAAATCCATAAATATACAAGTTTATGACCGTGAGAAATCCTTTAGAAATGTTTCGAATATTATACTTGTAAATAACTCTCACGAACATTTTGTGAGAGATAAAATTAAGAAAGAAAAACTGATGAATAAAAAGAAGAAATTAACCTTCTTTATCACCTTTAGCTCGTAAAGGTCAACTGCTTGATGGGTCACTCTCATTATTCAGCTTTCGGCTCCGACTCAAATGAGCTCTGATCGCCACGCTTGGAAGGTGAATGCACATATTTGAATTTTTAATATTGTATATTCTATTTCATTTTAATCGTAAACCAACAACCTTAAAACATATAACTCCGTAGAATGAGATGCGGCTTATGTTAAGCCTACAGATCTGTAACATTTTGTATTCAGCGAAACAGGAAATAAGGGAGACCAAGCTCTACTGGTTATCCAATTTGATCACAAGAAGATCCTTTCTGGTATTGAATTATGTGAATGTATTTATAATGTAGCTTCAAAAAAAGATGTTTCTTTCTTCTTTCTATATGCATCCAATGTTAGTTAGTTACATATATCCTCGTTACCATTTTTATCCCTCAGAGAAATTTCTCATAAGGCCAGCAGTGAAATACAACATGTCAGTTCGTAAATCAACTGTAGCAACTGTACACTGGTTGCATCATTATCCCGAAATGAAGGCTTACGCTTTTTGTGTACAGGATAATAGGTTTCAATACGTAATAATGTTTATCTAATATATACGTACTTTATGCAAGAATTTACTCCTTTTATAAATTGCAGAAAAAAGTTACTTATTACCAACTTAGATCAGGGTTTATAAAAGGTCCGAAAACACCGGTAGGAACCGGTTACAATTTTATTTGGTTTTATTTATCTGGCTATTTAGCCGTTACTATGTTAGAACTGGAACTAAAACAAAACTGAATTAATGGAATGACAGTTGTTCACACACGTGGAAGACGACGGCAAGTCATTTGAGCCGGATCATTATATTTGAGATCGAAGTGTCATCGAGTCAATCAAGTGTCGCGCACCCGCGTACACTTGATAATACGATCGGTACGAAGTCATCATGCAGTTATACATTTCTCTGTGCTATCGGTGTTTTTTTATAAAATTGAAATGATAAACGAACTTACGGTCTATCTCATGGTATGTGATAACTGAAGTTGCTGTAGATGTAATTACGTATATTGTATTACAGTGATGATGACTTGACTGCCTCGTTCGTCTAGTAGTTGTAGTAGTGCGACAGCTGATCATGAGTTCCTGAGTCCGAATCCCAGGTTTGGCCAAAAATCAATTATTGGGTTTTTCCGTCAAGAAATTCTCAGTAACTGCCCGGATTCAGGAAGTTGACGATGTCTCACACCCATGCCTCGGAAAGCACATAAAGCTGATATCCCTCCGGTCGTTCGGTTTACCGTCCCATCGGATTATGAGAGTGAGGATATAGAGAGTGAGGATATAGAGAGTGCATCTGTGCTTGCGCATACACTTGGGCACTATAATCCCGTCCTGCGCCGATGGCTAGTCTCCGTTGAGTACACGAAAATTTTCGTGTACTTTATTTTAGCATATTTATGTTATTACATTCGATGAACGGACATCAGTGCGCCATCTAACGTCATTAGTCCGAAGTAACTAGAAATGTATATTGACGAATCGAGTTGGCTAATTGCATGCAATTGACCTTTCGTGTTAGTTCGAAATCCTACCACGGATCGACGGTGGTGCGTAGCCCAAGGGAGGCCTAGTTTCTTTTTGGAGCGAGCCGTTGTAAAGATCGGACACCCACATATATAATTTTTGAATCGAAACGCCGGAATATGAATTTAAAGTGACGAGTACTTGGGTGTACGGCCCCTTAAACACAATGTCTACAGGCAGTTTAATGTGTTGAAACACATCATCCCATAAATTGCAAGTACTTAATGTTTTTTTGCCTTCTTAAAAGCACAGGTGCTCTAATTAACGGTACATGGTATTTCACAGATTATTTTGTCTTGTCATAGGGGTCCTTAATCCTTTCTTTGAATATGGTCCATTATCAAGTTTAACTATGTGAACGAGGCGAGACAGCTTCAACTGGTGAATATATTGGGACTGGGCGGCATGGAGACCGCGACCGGAATACACCTGGAGGACATCTGTTACCTCACTGCTTCGCGGGATTGACCATAAACAGTGTAATATTGTGTAATCCACCAGGTTAGTCAAAACCTCAGTTCCCAGTGTATTTTAAAGTGACAACTTGATATTTAGAGCTATCCGTATGAACTTTAGAATAAAATAAACTACCTTTTGTCTGTATATGTATCTTTGAATTTTCATTTACTAATCGTCCAACCACAGGCGCCCTGGGATACTTTTATTTTGATACTCGAGTCTCTTAACTCTCCGATGACCGTAGCCGGTGAGTAACGCCCTAAAAAGTGTTATACGCTGACCGAAAAGGTCTGAAGGACATTATTAAAGTGATGTTTATGACTCAGGGCTTAAAAAGAAGTTTATCTCTGTCCTGCTATAATCGAAGTAAATGTATAAAAATAAAGCTAAACTCAATATTACGGAGACTTTCACTCATGACTTGGAACTTGAAAATGTCAATATAATACGAAATCGAAATTGATATATAAAATTTTTGTAACTTCGTCCTTTACCGGAACTAATATTAGAACTAGACGAGTAATACCGAACTGTACGAAAAAGTAAAATCCTAATTACGTTTAAGTAAAATCCTAATTGAATTAAGAACCTTAAAAAGTGGAAACGCTAATAAAACTAAACTTAAAATTATAACTAAATGCGAAATCTATTTTCATTTCCTGATCCTCACCTAGCCCACGCCTAATACCTAAGTATCATTTAACTATATCCTGTTGTTTCATTTCAAAATTTTTCAGCAGTAAAACGAGGCGTGCCGCAAAAATAGAAGACCTTAATTGCAAATAAAGTGGTAATAAACTGGTGAGAACAAATTAAAAGGATTGCTCGAATAACCGCTGCAATTAAGGCGGGGTATTTTATATCCTGCAAAATTATGCAGTGCGATATAAATGCATATCGATCAATGCCTGTAATTAAGTCTACCTGGTTTAACCTAATACGGGATTTCTTAATTTAAATTTGATTTTAACTTAATTTATTTATATCCAATAAATGAAGATAATTATTGGTTTTGTAAATAAATGAACAATAAATAAAATTAAAATAATAATTGAATACATATAAACAAAAATATAGCCCTCCTTTCTGCCAAGGAGGGTCGCGTCCGTTTACGGCTTAAAGATCTCTCGTCAGATCAGTAAGCCAATCCATAAAGGTGGGGTTTAGTGGGTAAGAGTCACCATATAACCACGCAGCCGGCTGCGTGGTATGCTATGAGCATTCTCCACCTCCCTCCCCCGTTACCGGAGGGTTGCCCTTAATTGCTTCGGGCGCACAAAAACATTGAAACAAAAACAAAAAGACAATTTTTTTGATAAGTTTACACATTTACGAGAAAAAAAATTAAACTGAATTCCATTGAATAATTTTAAGCGCTGCTTGATTTTATTTAAGATTTATATTTATTTATTTAAGACGTCTGTTTTAAAACAGGCTTTTAATTTTTAATGGTGTAGGATATAGAAAATTATATGAGACAGGCTTTTTGAGATTGCACAAAATTGATTGAACCATAATTGTGTGAGCTTGTCAAAATGTTCTCTATATTAGGAGGGTGTCAATGAGAGGCGGTTTGATCTGCCTACGATTTTAATTAGACTACTCTCTTATTCTTAACTTAGCACTAAAAGGAATATAGGTGTCCTACCAACTACACTACACTTCATTGTCTATGATTTTCGCACATATTTTCACTCACCTCAAAATGACACAAAACATTAACCGATGGGAAAAAAATGGTATTTAAGTTCACTGAGAAACTTGTGTGATTTTTATTCATTATATACGTTATATTTCATTTGAATATATAACGCTACTATACATATACATATGTTGGACAGCAGCATCGTATAAACTTCTACTCCACCACCACTCTAAAAAAACTACATTTGCCAACCCGTCAGAAAATCACGGTATCTATGGCGATACCGTTCCTATGAGGCAATATTAAGTATCCAGCTATATATGTCATTATTCAGTATTAAGTATCTAGCAGCGGACTTTTGATAGATTGCAATGAACTATAAAAAATATAAGTTTAATATTTCATATTTTCAAGCAAATTTATTGTTATTAAATTTTAATACTCTTCCAAATATTCCACGTTAAAAACTGCGAAAGTTTATTGACGGGTCTTTCACCTGAAATTTCACGGTACACGATCAACCTGTATTCTAATTCGTGTGAAAGCATCGCTTTAATTATTTTAATTTAATTTAATTTTCAACACTCATTTACCTTTACACTTCCATTTCTTGGTAATAAAATAAACATTATAAGAAAACTAAATGTTTGTAAAATTGACGTGGTAGAGTCATGGTGCAGCTATATAATAATAATGTAGCATGAATGGGTCGGCTCGACCGGGGAAGAACCACGCTCTCGCAGAATACCAGTGTAAAATAGCAGATTAATACTACTGTGTTTTGTATGGTGTGTGTACAGAACCGGAGACTCTTTTTACTGGATACGAGGCATTCCACCCTAATCCTCAGGGGTGAACACGCATTCTGCATCTTGATTTTAATCAAGAATAGATGTAGATGTCTATAGACTATAGAATCTAATTACTATCAGGTGGAATGTGCACTGGCTTGTCACCCTAATTCCATCCATTCCAGTTGAATTATCGTCATTTAGCTTCTACACTAAATCGCAAAGATTTCGTAACAATATAATATTAAAATAGCAGCTTTAGAGATTCCACCACCATGCCGTAGGTGTCGTAACAGGCGACTATGTGAAACACCAGAAATCTACATTCAGACTGGCTACGGGCAGTAGCATTACAGATGCGATGTCTAGTACTAGAATCTTCAATAAACCCACCGAGCGTGAGAATTAAGGCAAATCCTTCCTAGAACGGAGAGGCCGATGACAACTTTAGCTTTAAGCGTCGTTTAGGGCACCATGTTATTAAAAGAAAGTCTGCGGAGCTCAAACCTGTCGAGGCCGCTACCGAAATAGCACTGATAACTTAGTTTGGTGTGTGTTTTATAAAAGTAAAAAAAAAGTAAAGTTACAGCCTATATACGTCTCACTGCTGGGCTCAGGCCTCCCCTCATTTCTGAGAGGGTTTAGGGCAAGGAAGTGTCCGCCGCGCTACCCAAATGCGTGTTGACGAACTTCACATGTCTTCGAAATATTTTTTTTTCTTATTCCTCAGACATGCAGGTTTCCTCACGATGTTTTCCTTCACCGCTGAGCACGTGGTAAATCAGCACTTAAAATTGCAATTAACAATTTAATTGGTGCCGGCGGGTTACTCGCGTTCTGTTATATTTACAGCGAGCGTTAACCGCTGAGCTACCACGACTCAGTGTGGTAGCTCAGTGTTTTATAGTATACGTTTAATTATTTCAGTACCTTTTGATAACACTCTCAACTACACGAAATATAAGTACAAAGAAATGAGCTTTATTGTTATTATTGCATTGACGTATATTTTAGTATGTCAACTACAGACAGGCAGACATATCGCCTTTTCTAATCTGATTCATACGGCTAAGCTTTCTTAATCAAGCTTTCCCAATCAGGTTGCCTACTGGAAATAATTGATCACATTGCGCTAAGGAAAGAGACCTGTACAAACAGTCTATAGCTGAGCCAACAATCACTCATTGATATACCGAACCAAATAAAGCACTCTCAATACCTATTTTAACATGAAACCATATATGTTCAAGTTCTCCAGGGGAGTGGTCTAAACTTTTTGTACATAAGAGAGATTTTTTGAAACACCAACATCACCATCACGATCAAAACGAAGGTTGTGCAAGACTCTATAGCCAAAAATTTAACATAAGTCAATATTTGAAACTTCATGTATGAGGAATAAGAAAAAAATATTTCGAAGACATGTGAAGTTCGCCAACACGTATTGGGGCAGCGCGTTGAACATTTCCTTGCCCTAAAAAACCCTCTCAGACATGAGGGGAGGCCTGCGAGCAGCAGTGGGACGTATTTAGGCTGTTACTTTACTTTACAATATTTGAAAAACGGTGAAGCCAAGTCTCAGTAAGATATAATATATCAAAATCTCTTATTCGGATACTTTGATTAAATTCTTACAAATCGATATTTAGCGAACGTACGTTCTCACAGAATACCAGCGTGAAATATTAGCTTAATGCTGCTGTGTTTCGTATTGTGAGTTTAGAGAACTGGACACGCTTTTTGTTGGAAACAAGGCATTCCATCTTAGTCCTCACGGGTGACAACGCAACTGCATTTTGAATCGCATATGAGGATAGATGTAGATGCCTATGGGCCACAACAACCACTTACCATCAGGTGGACTGTGAGCTCGTTTGTCACCCAAAAAATCATTAAATCGGGAGACAATGTGGCACTTTTGTTCCTGAAAGTAGGGTCAAAATACGAAAATTCGATCGATGTGTAATACATTTTATCATACTTTGATCGAATGTTCGTCTCTCCCTTGGTGCGTAATATACTACTATTCTTTGTTTTCCTTTACCCATAGAATTTTATCTATTATATTTCGATTATTATGGAAACTTTTAATCAAAACGTTGCTATACATTCCGTTTCAACAGAATATACTGCTAACGCAAAAAGCATCTTAAATTATTTTAAAAATAATAATAACAATACACAACATAATACGGCGTAGGGAAGTGACGACCCCATCGCCCGCTGACGTGACGGTTCTTGTGATAAAGGACTTACCCCTCTATCCTTAGCCAAAGAGCAATGGCAAGACCCGGCAGTGCAGCGACCGGCAGACCGTATGGAAGGAGAAGGAGCTCCATGGGAGGTTCTACAAGGCTCTACATAAGCCTTTCGTAGACACAGCCTCCCACCACTGGCTACGTTTTGGTGATCTCTTCGGGGAAACCGAGGGTTTTGTCAGTGCAATACAGGATCAGGTTATTAAGACCAACAACTATAGGAGATACATTCTAAAGGATGGCACCGTCGACATCTGTCGAGCTTGTCGCCATCCCGGTGTTTCACTTAGGCATATCATCTCTGGTTGTTCGGCGCTTTCTAACTGCGACTACTTGCACAGGCACAACCTAGTAGCCAGAATTCTTCACCAGGAGCTCGCTCTGAAATACGGTCTCGTGGACCGGAAATTGTCGTACTTGCCAGAAGCCGTGCTCGAAAATGACCGCGCCAGGCTCTACTGGGGCCGGGCCATCATTACAGACAAGACTATTCTTGCGAATAAGCCTGATATTGTGCTGATGGACCTGGCACAGGATATTTTTAATCGAAATAGATAAGCAAACAAAATACCTGTACCTGGCTCACGAGGTGACCGACATGTGGGGTGGTCTGCCGATCGAAATTATTCCTGTAGTCGTTTCTGCAAACGGGCTAATCACAGTCAGCCTCTCAGGGCCTCTTGGCTGGGACTCCGTGACGGACCGCTCCAAGCTCAAATGCAGAAGACGATGCTCCTAGATACCACCCGCATCTTCCGCCGATTTCTTTTCCTTTCCACCTAACCCTCGGCCGTTTACCCTGCCGACGGCCTCCATCTGGTTAGGCTTTTATTTATTTATGTATTACTTATTTATTTATGTTAGTATATGAAATATATATTTATGTATATTTTATCATTTCTTTTTATATATTTATTCAGCCCAACCAGATGACAATGCACTATTAATACCCCATAACGATAATAATAATAATTTCTTTATTCAGGAAATATATTTTATATGATTAATTCATTCTTATGAATGAATTTTTTACAAAGTAATGAAAACCTTGAATTGTAAATTACTGTGGCGTAGTCTGTAGCGGTCATCCGCACTCGAACTCAAACAAAACGTGTCAGCTTTTGTATCACGTGCCAGATATTATGTCTTTTTCTTTTCCCCCATCAAAGTCGTTGTTTTAACATTTGATCCTCTTTTGTTTTCGTTTAATACTTTATTTTTAACCAAAAATTACGTGGCTATTATTCAGCTTATTTAGATGTTTGGAAGTGGACTTTGTCTAATGATGATGATGATGATGATAACCATGTATATAAAATAAATACCTTGGTAGTGTAAATTATTTTTTCATCAAATTATCTTCTTCTTAGGCACGGGCATTTACCATTTATTTTTTATAATTCCTCTTCTTTGTCAGTCTAGTCCCATGATGGACATGGACCTCTCATATAGCAGGTAGGATTCGCTTCATCTCACAGGATCGCAGTATCAGAAATGAGTTCGAAATGTTGGTATAGATAAACCGCTTCTTGTCGGTCACAAGAGATCGTTCGTTAGTACGCAAGATGTGCACGTGCAAATTAATGATACCTTGTTCATCCAGTTATTCGACTCCACAAAGTTAGTAATTTATTCACGGGGCAATTTAATACACTTTTAGTTAATACAAAATAGTCTTAGAAAATATACAAGGTAAATTTATAGACGTGTTTAAGGCATATCTTTATCAACTTCAAAATTTAGCATCATCATCGTCATCATTACAGCACATTGCAAGACCACTGTTGAACACAGGCCTCTCCCAAGAAATGCTACACATCACGGTCCTAAGTGAGTTTCATTTATCAACTTCCTGCATGTCTTGCAAGGTCGTCACTTCATCGATGACCACCACATGAGAATTTGCTGCCCATCGACACTTTCGTCAACATCGGTTGACACTTGACAGTTCTTCGAGCAATTTTTTTACTGAATATTGGTGATAAACGGGGACATATGTGCTACTTACAATACACCTAACTATAACTTCGATTAAGAATTTAAGCGTAGATGCGCTGTCACCTCTGAGGACTAAAAGTATGGTCTCGAGTTATCTATATTTACCATACGAAACACAGCAGTTTTCAGCCGATATTCTGTGAGTGCATGGTCTTTCCCCGATCGGGGCAACCCATTCTTGCTACAACCATAATATAAATATTATGTCAATTGCCAAGTCTGAATTATTTTAGAATTTATTAGTTTTGTTAACATTTCTTCAGTGATTATTATTTTTTATAAAATATTTCATTTACAATCATACATGGTTATATTATTAAATTTATATTTAAGTACACATTAAATTTTTCTAAAAGAGATTTTACAATTTATGTAAGTGTTAGAGTTACGCCAAGTACTTAGTTATCACGCAGAGAGTCACTCAAACTTCATATAATGTAAGATATTGCTTCAAAACCCTCTGAATCTTTATTTGAAATTAGCCAATAAAATTTATTCAAATTAAAATAATAAAGAAAATGAAAATGATTTTTTTTACAACAGAGTAATTTAATTAATTTCCATTTTGGTTACGCGGAAACGATTTGAGTATTTTAATTTTGTTCGCGGGTATATTTGCCAAGTGTTTGTCCTTCCCTTGACCTCATGTCCCTTCCGTACACACTGAAAGGGGAAAGGGGGGAGTCTAGAAGGTGACGCGATTCTTTCGACCAATGAGATGCGCGCCCGACCGAGGTGCTTTGGTGGGAAAGCCGAGGCAATAAAGACTCGCGCAATGCCCTCGAGCAGCCTCTTCCTTCGTACCCCGCTAGCCTGGAACGCATTTCTGGGGCGCCCCAGAAGAACCCACCTCACGTCGCATCACCGGGACGGCAGCGTCGTCCGCCGCATCAGAATCACACCCCGATAAGTGTGTTTCCTGTAATTTTGCTCCTACTTGAGCATTTTGTTTGTTAGTTAACCCAAGCCCCATTTTGTTTCTCCTAATGTGCTCAAGTAGAATTCCATCTTAATCTTGGCAAGCAATAGATTTGGAAGAGCGAGTGCATTATCCAAGGTTGCAGCGTGCCATGTCCGCCATCTTGTTGAGGCATAAGAAGCCTACCGCGTATACAGTTCACCTAGTATAACATCTCGCGCAATAGGGTCAAGGCTCGACCTGGGAATCGAACTCGGGAACCCCTAGGCCCGCCGCCCAACCACATATCGTACAAAAACAAAGTTTTTTTTTGTATTTGCCACATGGCATCAGCGTAAGAAAGTCTATCACGCTATTCTATCCCTTGGGTTTAGTAAAACTTCGGCAATGGGACATGCTAATAAAATTTTATGGCTTCCTAGAGATTCCCAAGCCAACGACAGGAGGCAGCGTTAGTGAATGCTGTGATCCATAGACACCCACATCTACCGACGATTAAGAATGAAGATGTGTTGTCACCTCTAAGGATTATAAGAAGAAAAAATAAGTTTTCTGTTCTCTACACTCACCATACAACAACAGCAGCTTTAAATTGCTATATTACGCCAATATTCTGTGAGAAAATGGTCCTTTCCCGGTAAAGCCGGTGCATTTGTACTGCAAATTATGTCGGGATAATCATAAGCTTTCTGTGTGCGTGTTTGGTATCAAAGGGCTGAACTCATTATAAATACGTGGTATTATCCACGAAATTGAAGTCTTAGATTAACACCGTATGCCTAGTGGATTTTGAAAGAATGCATGGCTTTAGAAATATCCTCATTCATTTTCTCCACCTCCTCATCGGGATGTACCGAGATTGGTGCGTAAACCTGTATGACCTTCAGCGAATACCGTTTGGTGATTCTGATTATAAGGTACGCAACCCTCGTCAACACACTCCCAATCCTTACAAAGTTGTTAACGAGAAACTTGTGGGCGATAAATCCAACACCTCCTTGGGACAGATGGTCGCCCTCCCGGTGACTGAACAAGTTAGTGCATTCGTGAATCACCGTGTTCTCCCCGCTCTTCGGACCTCGGATAATCCTATAATATTCCAGCGCAACTTGTCCGTCTGTCTCTTCTTCCAGCTCTACGATCTTCTCGTCAGCCCTCAGGGTGGGTTCGTTGTATGTTACCAGGTCGAGTGGTTTTAGGTGGAATATTTTTATGTGTGATCAGCGATAATTCTTTACCACGTACTCCAGTTTCATTTATTCTTCATGTGATTTTTGTTAGAAAGGTAGTAATCTCAGGGATTGGCCCCTATAAACTTGGTCAAGATCTGATGATGGGATCTATGAAAAAATCGACATTATATGGGTGAATAATACCTTATCATTTCTCTTCATTTTATTCTTAATATTTCCTTGAAATGTTCGTTTTTCTTAAGTAAAATTTTGTAGACAAACGCATTTTACAACTACGAAAAACGGTTACAAATGTATTAAATTAGCTAGTCTTATGAATCACATACAAAGACTACCTCAGTATTTATTTTATTTATTTATTGCATTTACATGTGGTTTTATGTTACACATTAAATCAAATAATTTTATATAATTTTACATCATATAGTTTGTAAATAAATAGAATACTACAAACAATCTCAATTTTCGTTTATAGTGTTTAGTAAACACGCCGAATCGTGCAATCACAATACTGTTGTGTAAATTGCAATGAACTATAAGGGGATTTATATCTATAATCTTTTTATTAGTCTTTAATAACTTACATTAAAAAAATTAAAAACCCCCTAATCAAAAAGATCTGACGATCTTCAAACGGCTGAAAATTATAAAACAAATTTTCATTGAAGTATAAGTTTGAGATAGCTATTCTAATACATACGTACTAGATCAGCAGTCTCAAACAAAAAGTGTGCGCTACTCTGTGTTCGCGCGGTTGGTTTTTTTTTATCATAGAATAAACATGGGTAGAATGATCCGTAGGTAATAGTAGATTGTATTGTTAAATAGGTAAATTATATCGAGAACAATATTTAAGTTTTGTCATTTATTTTGTATATTATATTTGCTTATTTAATATAATATTACATAATATTAAATCACAATTACATTTTAATGATATTTTTATCTGAATATTTTAAAAGGTATCTATTTCAAATATAAAAAAAAACATACTAAATGTATGTTTAACAAAACTTATTAACATAAAATTTAAATTACAAATATATTTATTTAAATTAGAATAACAGTCGTTCATAAATGCTGGGCACGCGAGAGTAAAAATGGACTTGGACACTTTGACTTTGATGTGGAAACCTAAAAATAAAATAAGAAAATAATAAGCAGTTTTAACAGCAATTTAAAGATGAAACATTTAGCATATATATGTTTCTACAAAAAAAATGTGTATAATAATATATTCATCCTTTACCTACTTAAGTACCCACAGAAATGTCGCATCTAAACATATTAATTTCATAATCTATATTCCATGACACGAGATGGCGTCTTAGGAATAATTTGTTTTATTATTAATCTATAATACTTTTTTTTTTGATTAAGTATCTTATTAACCAATGAAAAGTAATTCCTTGGTTTTTACCGACATTTCTTGAATTATTTGTGCAATGTCTAAGTACACACGACAGCATATTTTTATCAAGAGATTTTTTAAAATCAACACAACACGTGACAACTCTACAAGCGCCTAGCGAGTGACTGATTAAAGTGCGGTGTATTCACCGCAGTTGAGTGGAACAGAGTAGCTGAATGCAGTGTCGCCTCTAGTACGTAGTACATAATAGCTCAATGTAAATTTTCTTAAATCATGGCGAACACTCTCGATCAAGTTATCTTTCAAACAAAAAAAAAACTAAATCTAATCGGTCCATCCGTTCGGGAGCCACAACGCCACAGACAGACACACAGATACACATGTACATATACACATACGTTTGACGTTGACTTTTACCTGATACCACCTATTCTCCTCAATAGTTTTCACATCCTTTACAGTGATAAATTTAAGAATTTATAAATATAATATATCGACTCCCGTCAGGATTTTCTGTCAGGAAAATGTTTGCAGCGCTAAGCTCACGGCTGAGAATTAGAAACTATTTTCCTACTGCCACTAAAGTTGCTCTTGCTCCTCAACTCCAACTTGATTTGATGCTTGCTATCTGGACGTTGGAGAAGCGCAGGTAAATAAAACAAACAACTGTAAATTCACATGAGATCTCAGCCGGCACCAATAAAACTATTCATACACAATTTGCAATTTTATGTGCTGAAATAAGATCTCCGCGAAAACAGAAAAATCTAGAAACCTGCGTGTATGAAAAATAAAATATTGCGACAAAAAATTACGTCCGCCAACATGCCCCGTAGCAGCGCAATCGACTAACTGCTCCTCAACAATTTTAGAAATGGGAAGAGGCATATGCCCAGCAGTAGGATATGAAAATATAGTAATTATAACTTGCAAAATATGAGGAAAATAAATAGCTTTACCTAAAAATCATGAGAATTAGGAAGAAGTAACCCTATAAAAATACAAGAGCTATATTGTCACTATAAAAATTCCAGAGATATGTTGTACAAGCATGAGAAATATTAGATACAATTTCATTATGTAAGACATTGAAATTGTAGGTAGCAATATAATTTTATTTTTAATTACAATATTCTATTCATTTTAATCATAGACTAACAACCTCAACATATTAGTCTGTAAAATGAGATGCGGCTTATGTTAAGCCTGCAGATCTGTAACATTTTATATTCAACGAAACAGGAAATAAGGGAGACCCAGCTCTACTGGTTATCCAATTTGATCACAAAAAGATCCTTTCTGGAATTGAATTATGTGAAGTTATTTATAACGTAGCTTCAAAAAAAGACGTTGCTTTCTTCTTTCTATATGCATCCAACGACTACCTGCGTATTTTATCAGATTGTTATTCCACCTGGTCTATGTCAATCATTCTTGTATTTCTATATATATTATATATTATGCATATATAATCTACAGTAAAGAAGAAATTGAATAGGTCCAAAAATGGATTATTGTGGTTTATTTAAATGATGAGTTATATTTTTAAGCCAACTTAATTACAATTTAATACATTTATTAATATAGGTAATATATTCACATTTAATATTACATAACATAATATAAACAACATTCTAAATTCTACTTCTAAAACTAAAAACCTTAAAAATATTTATTATAATAACTAAAATATATTACTAAAAAAGAGGTCCTTTAGGCAAGGTTCCGAATATGAAGCGGCTGCAAAAGCTAAAGTATGCAAATACAGGGGTCTAGGCTCCGAATATATTTTTGTCCCTTTCGGTGTCGAGACCCTTGGTCCGTGGGGTCCTAGCGCTATAAGCCTTTTTAAGGAAATAGCGAAAAGGTTAATCGACGTCACAGGAGACCGAAGAGCTGGCAGCTACCTCGGACAAAGAATTAGTCTAGCTATTCAACTGGGAAACGCAGCGAGTATCTTCGGAACCTTGCCTAAAGGACCTCCTTTTTAATAATATATTTCAGTTATTATAATATATATTTTTAAGATTTTTAGTTTTATACATATATTATGTATCGCGCAGAGAAATTTCTGTTATTTATGTGACTTTCGATTTCCTCATATGGGCAGCAGTAAAGAACAACATGTCAGTTAGTAAATCAACTCAACGCAACGCGTACTGGTTGTATCTTTATGCTGAAATGAAGACTTACGCATTTTGTTTACAAGATAATAGATTCCAATACATATATTTATGTTATGTACGTTTATTACCAATGTACGGCAACCTGATTGAGCAGACCCATTCGTGATACAACCGTAACGTAACCGTAATAAGCATGACTCTACCACGTAAAAATAAAATAAATTTTTTGAATATATATTTTTTGTTGTGTTTGTGTTGTGATATATTTATATTCTATTTATGAACATAATACTCTTTGTAACGTACTGTCTTTCAACGTACAGGTTATTGATAAAGGTTTCTAAAACAGGAACCAAATATCTTTCAACAAAATTTGTATTAAAATATTTTTAATACAAATTTCGTTTCAACGGAGGATATTTTTATTTCTCTAAATCCGATTACTTATTACAGTTGAGTGCACAGAAATTGGAAACAGATTTAGATAGAGCAGATTTTTTATTATTATTATTATATATATATTTTTATATTGTGGGTTATAATAAATCACGGGTTATAAGAAATTGCCTCAGCACACACCTACACTGTTCTGCACATTTACTGTGCTCTATGATGATGATGATGATGATGATGATGATAATAATGTATCATCTGTACTGTGGCGACGTAACAGAATTATTTTTTACTGTGGGTGTTATGTGCATCAATTAAAAAAAATCAAAGATATAGTACCAAATGACAGAGTTACCATTTTGCCGTATTATACTCTTAAAATATCATATATAATTATTATAAAATAAAAAATAAAATTTTATATTTTATATTAATTATATTTTATTACCTATTTTATATTGTTTTATTTATTAGTACAATTAAAAATACTAAGAAAAAATATAATTCGATTTCATCAGTTATGCTTACTTCTATTAATCTGATAAGAAAATATACTTTTTTAAAATAAAAACGATTAACGGCAGCTTAAAAATCCTTTTTTTTTTTGCGTATTTTGGGTAAAATTTCATATAGTAAGCCTCACCAACCCGCCATAGCATGTTTGTGTGTCTATCTTTATCTAATCGTATCAACGGTATTGTTTTCGTAACTTGAGTAAGTGAGATAGATATGTGTGTATTTCAAAATGTTTAGTAGTTTCAAATCTACGTCGTTGCGGTTGGTTATCGGTTACACTTTTATCGACGCGCGGTAATGTGGTTTGCTCCTCTAGTTTTATATAATTTAATGGTTTTAATGCTATATCATTACGTAAGTAGCAAACCAAGTACCATAATTCTTTTTTAACAATTTTTTTTCTTTTTCTTGTTAATAATCAGTTTTATGATAAATACGGTAAATTTAAGTTTGACTTTTTATTTACTATATTCTTTTTAATTACTATTTAGAATATTTCTTTTTGATTTTTTATTTACCATAGGGTTTTGTCACTCCTGAGGAAAAAGATGAAATGTTTCGATTCCAGTAAAACGGGTCTCCGGTTCTCTACAATCACCATACGATACAGCAGCATTAAACTGCTATTTTACGAGTACGCTGCTAGTCTGTGAGAGCGTGGTCCTTCCCCGGTCGAGTTGACCCATTCGTGTTACAACCAACGTGTAAAAAAATTATTTGTATTTTTTTAACTCACAAAAAACTCATGTCCAGCAATGAACTAGTATTATGCTGATGAACAAGAAAACCATAAATAATTGTTTCTCATTAAAATGCTTGTGAGATCTCTATAAAAGAAAATTGGTTTCTTTATTTGTTAGCGTCACTTTTCAGGATTGTAATTCTGTTACCATCTCCATCGCGGTTCCATTCATTAAATTTGATTGAACTGGGTTGATCAATAAGTTTTTGGTATCAGATACTTTAAATTAAGTAAAGAACATAAGGTTTTTATTAACATACATATTAAAAAAATCCTCAGATCTTTTAAATCAAATTTATGTAGCGCTTGCTCAATCTATTATAATATATTGTATACCTATTGGGGGGGGGGGGGGATTGCTTATAAAAGTAAATTTATTGAAGTTGAGAGAGCTCAAAGATGTTTATTGAAAGTTATACATTTTATGCCATATAGGTTCTCCACTAGCATTTTGTATTCATCTTGTGGGCCGATTTCTGTGAGGCAGTTGTACATATTACTCACTTTGTTAAAAAAACATAAGTCTTTGTCTTTTAATCCTACTTACGGTAGTAGAATAAGAAATTATAGCGTAGTTCCTATATGCAGTACGAAAACAAACTTTGCGAAAACTCAATATGAAAAACAATCAGAACGCTTATATCATTAAATTAATAAAATATTGCAAATATATCCGTTAAAGACAAAAAATAATGCAGTGGCTTAAGACAATTACGATCGAACTGAAGCTTTATTAGAATTTATCCTATAAACGCATTCACATACTGTCTTTTTCTCATACATACACACGCACACACACACACACACACACACACACACACACATACACCCGCACACTGTTTCTCTTATGTTAAATATACTTAGTTAAGGGAGGGCGAGGGCCTTCTACCACAAGTATCTTTATACTTAAAAGAAGTCCTCAAACTCGTACTATAGTCAACCAAATCTAAGAAATATATTTTGACAGCTGTCAGAATTATTGCACCAAGCATGCCAACCAAAAGATGGGAACGTACAATATTCGATTCTTAAAAAAATCGATATCGATTATTTAAAGTTAGTAATCATTTACACTTTGGTTTGAATAATACCAGAATAAATTAAAAACGGATAATTTAAAATACAAGATTTATCAGTTTCTTCGTATTTGTTGTTACTGCTTATTTCTAGAGGCAACGTTATAAAAATTTAAGGTTGGAACTCGATTAAAAATAAATTTATTCAATCACTTTCAGTACAACTAATAGGGATGTCGTTGTTTATATTAATTATTATTTAATTTTAAATAATGCAGTTAAAATTAATGTCTCTTTCAAAGTCATCCATAATAAATTTTCCTGTTTTTTCTACCACTTTTGCCCAATCATCCTTTGTGACATGTGCATATACTTCAACGAATATTTTTTTATAGCATTGGGTGACAAATGAGCACACACTCCACCTGATGGTAAGTGGATGCTATGGTCCATAGAGATACACATTTATCCTCACTTAAGAATCAAAATGCAAATGCGTTGTCACGCCTGAGGACTAAGATGAAATGCCTCGATTCCAGTAAAACACTCATCATACACTCTTTCTCTACACTCACCATACGAAACACATCAGCATTACGCTGCTATTTTACGCTGGTATTCTGTGAAAGCGCGGTTCAGCCCCGGTTGAGCCGACCCAATCGTGCCACAACTATAATATAGATGTAGCGTGGCTCTATCACATACAAAGAGTTATTATGGAAGAAACAGTCCAAAAAGTTAAAGCTGAGTCACAGTCCAAAAAATTAAACACGAGCTCTCGAAACAGAAACAGAAACTTTTTTATTCAATGTAGATTATGAATAATACTTATTGAAAGTCACTTTTTTCGTTTACCACTGGTTCATAAAAAAAACCCACTGTCCTGGGAAAAACCAGAAAGAAACCCAACGGGACTGGTTTTTTTTAAAAATAAGAGCTTATAATCATGCGTGTTAAAATTAACAACACAAAACAAATTACAAATAGCAAGGTAGCGATCACCCTTCCCAGGGGTTATTATCATCCAAAAATTCCTTAATATTATAATTACCCTTTTATACAAACTTAGTTTAATAAAGTTCTTGAACTTAGTGTACTTACGTCAAATTTTGTATATTTTCTGGCATTTTGTTGTAAATGCGTCGCCTCAATAATGGATTACCGATTCTGTGGAGTCGAGTAACTTGTACCGAAATGGCGGGATGTTGAAATTATGTAGTGGTTATTTTAGTAGTAGCCTTGTATATGAGTTTTTTGCCTACACAAATTTACTTTGACAAAGTGAAAAAGATAAACTTTTTTATTCATGATTATTGTAATTTAAGGAATTTTGAGAATAAAAATTAAATTAAACAAACAATACATTAAAGAAATTTATGATTCGATTATTAAAATATTTTTACCGATTATTTGAATATTTTGTCGATTATTCGCATAACAATGAATTTTAATCATCCAAACACAACGGTAATATACATAGCGACATATCATTGGAACGACGTCAAGTAAAAAAAAAAAGTTAATACTGGTTATTTTTTAATATTTTGCTTTGTTTGAAAAATTCAAATTTAAATTAGTGATAAAAAAACTATACACGTTGTAATGACATATAGATAACTTCATAATTCTTCGGATTTAAGTAAAAGGTTATTTCAAATCGTTTGAGTACGCTTGTGAAAAGTTATTGCGGAAATATTAATATGAAACGTCAAAAGGTATTTCTTAGATTTGGTTAACTATAATTATAAGAAAATGTTGGAAACAATAAACTTTCATTCCATTTCATTTCAAAAAAATCTTTTCAATTTAAATCTTTATATTTTTTACAGAATCATATGACTTATCATTACATTACATTTTACTGTCGCTATATTAATTGTATAGTTGTAGCACGAATGGGTCGGCTCGGCCGAGGAAGGACCACGCTCTCAGAGAATACCAGCGTCAAGTAGCAGCTTAATGCCGCTGTGTTTCGTATGGTGAGTGTAGAAAACCGAAGACCCTTTTTACTGGAAAAGAGGCATTCCATCTTAGTCCTCAAGGCTGACAACGCATCTTCGTTTTGGTTCGCAAACGAGGATAGATGTAGATGTCAATCGGACACAGCAACCATTTACTATCAGGTGGACTGTATGCTCGTTTGTCACCCTTTTCCTATAAAAAAACGTACGTGAATAAATCACCTTTTAATATAAAATGTTGCAATGCTGTTATATTTTTGAAACCTTAAGTACGCCGATTGGTAATGATAAGTATAGTATTTTTTCACAGATGGAGATATAGGATCCAGCCGTGGTAGCTCAGGTGGTTAGCGCTTGCTGTAAATTTCACAGTACGCGAGCAAATCGGGTTCGATCATCGCCGGCACCAATGAAGTTGTTAATTGCAATTTTAAGTGCTGTTTTCGCACGTGCTCGCCAGTGAAGGAAAACATCGTAACGAAACCTGCATGCCTGAAAAATTTGAAGAAAAAATATTTCGAACACATGTGAAGATTTGCAACATGCATTGGGGTAGCGCGGCGAACACTTCCTTGTCCTAAAACTCTCTCAGAAGGAGAGGCCTGGGCCAAGCAGTTAGACGTAGAGAGGGTGCAAATTTAGAGATATAGAAAAAATTTACTGTTGTGTATTTTATTAAACTTTGACCGTGGAATGTATAGGGGAGACTACACGCTGTGTAAGGTACTAAGCCCGGGGAGCGGCAAAGGCCCCATGTGATAGTTTAGAGTAATTTTATTTATACCGCAATACTTCGAAACTTTTATAGCGCGATTTAGGCTTCGGTGTGTTTCTCTTGTGACACGACATTATGTATGTATAATCAAATCGCTTACCAATATGGAAGCCACGGTATGCAGGCTAGTCTTAACTGGACATCAGTCCATAATCATAGCCTCAAGTTATATCCCTAGTGGAACCCTCCCCCTTAAGAGTGATTTCGAGGCCACCCTTGCACTAGGAAATTCAGTCATTACGTTTGGAGATTTTAACTCCAAGCATACTGAAATAACCTGCCTTACTACTACTCGTAGCGGCAAGGATCTGCTAGATCTCACTCAGTTTTTCGACCTTACCGTCTACAGTCCCCACGCTGTCACTCACTATTCCTATAACACCGACCATGCTCCTGACGTGCTAGACTTCGCGGTGGTAAAAGAAGTTTCCCTCAATCTCAGAGCAATCGAGACTTTTGATGATCTAGGATCCTACCACCGTCCTGTCTCCATCATCCTTGGCCGTCAGCCACCTTCTCAAACTCCCTCACTTCACTAACTAGAAAGGCTTCAGCGAGTCATTAGCCACAGCTATAGACTCTAAAGTCGAGTATTTGCTGGACAAAGTCTCGGTTTGAGGGCGACTAAGTCTAGTCCAGTTCAATCTTCAGAAGACACAAGTCAACTCAGTTTCAAGGAACTTTCCTTGTTGCCTCATCTAGCATCGGAATCCTCGGCATCGACATATCGGATAGTATACAGTTTCATGGTTACTTGGAGAGAAATGCCAAATTGGCCTCTAAAAATCTTAGCGTGCTCAGCAAAGCGAGAGAGTATTTCATGCCGGCACATCGTTTGCAAATTTAAAAAGCGCAAGTTCGGTCTTACATGGAATATTTTTCTCATTTCTGGGCCGGGGCACTCCAGTGCCAGCTTCGGATTCTAATCGCAAGTCGTCGACGACCGAGTTCTTTCTAATCGGCTTGATTCACTGCCTCTGCGTAGGGATGTTGCATCCCTTTGCATTTTCTATCGTATCTAGCATGGGGAGAGTTCTGAGGAATTGTTCGGATTAGTTCCAGCCGCCAAATTTCACGAACGCACATCGCGCCAAAATTCACGATATCATCATCACCATCTGGATGCTTGGAGGTCCACCACTGTGCATTTTACTGGGAGTTTTATTCCTCGTACAACTTCTTTGTGGAATTGTTTACCACCGGCGACTTGTCCGGACCGATACGACTTAGGAACCTTCAAGAAAGGAGCTTACTCCTTTCTAAAAGGCCAGCAACGCATCTGCAATTCCCCTGGTATTGCGGTTGTTCATGGGCGGCGGTAGTCACTTACCGTCAGGTGAGCCGCATGGTCGTTTGCCCCCTCTTACATAAAAAAAAAATTGGTTGCCTGTAAAGTCGGTATACGGGCGAAAGTTTTACGTGACAACGACTTTGAGTGGTAAAATAATTTTAATGTGAATATTCATTCATATAGTAGGAAGAAGGATGAAATAACACTTTTTATGTCTGTCTCTCTCGCTCTTAGGCGGGCTAACCATGCCCGAGTGGAAGGGACGCGTGCCTCTCACTCGCTCTCATTGTGAGCGCATAACGTGAGCGGAGCGTAACGCAGTTTCTTGAAGTGTCACCCGGCAAACCAATTTATAAGACGTTGTCACGTCAAAAATAGCTATATACCACTTCATAAATCTGAACCATGCACCCATCCACTAGCTACGCCATCAAAATTTTTGGTGTACTATTAATACGTAAGAAGTTGATTGATATACTGTAGATAAGTATCTAAATGAACTCACAGTCTAAAAGCAGCCCTGCCAACGTGTCTCTTTAACTATTGTGGCTCACAAACGCCCGGTTTCTAGTAAGGAGGGCTGTCTGTATACTTGTAACATTACTTACTTTCAACATTTCTTATTTAAGGTCGTAAACAGAATTTGATTTCCAGCGGCACTAATAAAACTTTTACTTACAATTTTAATGCCGATTATTTAGGTATCGGCAATCAAGAATCCCATATGTATGTATATGAAATCAAGGAAAAAATTTAAAGGGACGGGCCTTAGGACTGGGTGATAGACTATTTCTCCTAAACCTTCTCAGACAGTGAAGAGGGCTTCCAGGCTCATCGGCGGGATTTATGCTGGCTGTTTTCTCTTTTACTACGTCGCATATTCCTCTACGTGGAAAAATTTGCACAAATTTCTATGCTTGATAGGTATACTGACGTAGTACTAAGCCTCACATACATTTATTGAAGCATCCAGTCTGTAGGTTCCCATGATATATATGTATAAGATTATATCGTTTTCTATCGAGGGCATGAGATCTTTATAATATTTTTTTATTCGAGTCTCATGAGTTTAGACAATAATATGAGATGATGATTGGTTAAACTCACATCCTTAATAAAATGCACACGTTCTTAGCTAAATCATGAAAATTTTAATGCTTTTCCACAAATGTCACACTGCTTAATTCCTTTTTACTTCTTCGATTCTTTCGTTTACAGACATACTTATTGTATGAGTCTTCGTTTTATGATCGAATAAAAACGCTTCAGGAATTTATTTTCCAAATGTAAAAGAATGGGTTCATAGTTTATATTAACCTACTCCCGAATAAGTACGGTAGCTATCCTATTACTATTTATAAGCCCATAACAATCCAATCTAGAGTAAAGGGGCCCTGCTAGAGGGAACTAAGATATGCAGTATACATGTGGCTCAGAGCCGTATTTTTTTGGAAATGGTCTATTTCAAACAGTTAACTTGTGAAGGACTGTCATGATGATGATAAAAACAGTCCATTTTTGAAGGCTCTGGTATTGGCCAATACCAGGCCACAATCGTTTTTCTTGCCTGGTGGAAGGACGATCGCAGTACCAAATATCTCGCACCTTCGACTTTGCTAGTCGTTGCCAGTACTACATCATTATGTATTATCGGGTATTTACGTTTGTAATAATTTAGATGGCTTACCAACATCTATCGAAGGCTACGATTTTTTACGGGCTTTCCCCATATCCGCCTCTTAGGACGTTGTCAGCACGAAATGGGATGATGAAGTGAATTCTCTTAATTTTTTCTTTCTCTTCTTGATTCTTTTGCGTAGCGCATAATATGCGAACTGGATACTGCAGTTGCGACAGTAATTATCTTTGTTTTTATTAACAGATTACAAAAGTGGCACATTGGCCGCAAAAACATTAACCAATAAACGAAACATCATATTATTATTGAATATAGAATGTTATTGATATTTAAAATAGCTACTGTGTTTTTCTTTTTTATTTTATATTTATTTATTTATTATCTATGTATACATATGTATGTGTATATATTTATATATATATAAACCTATTTATTAATTTGTGTGTTTATTTTATTATTATTATTTTTTATGTAATATTGTGGTATTTTAACAAAATATAGCTTAATTTATTTAGATATTTGAATGTAAGTGCAACATAAAACGCACCACCTCCTACTGTTCTTAATTCCAGTTTCTCCTTAGCCCAAAGGTTGTCTGGAAGAGATCGCTCTTTAGCGATAAGACCGCCTTATTGTACATACGTATATATTAAGTTTCCTCTGTAATGTATTTATTCGTTGTATATGTGTGGTGTACAATAAAGTATATACTACTACTACTACTACTACTACTACTGTACTGCGATTTCCTCAAATTCAGCAAATCTTCAAATTCTGGCAACACTGGCGTTGGCGACAGTATTTTCATACGTGTAGAGGAATTATTACTATAGTAAGTTTAATCAATGTGTATTGTTCACGTAAATGTAGGAAATCATTATTCAACTATTTTCTTTCAGACGTTTTAAAGATTAGGTGCTGAACCAAGGACTTTACGTGCTTTCTAAGGCACGGTGCGAAACCACGCTCACTTTCCGGACGTATCCGGGCCGTTACAGAGAATTTCTTTCCGAGATTCAAACTCAGGACCACACGATCAGTAGTTGCGCTTACTACTACTAGACTAAAGAGGCAGTAATTTTTATAAAAAGATTGTCGTAAACAAACTGGTTAAAAATATTCTCTGTTTATTCGTCGTTACACCTATAAAGGTGAATTGGTTGGTACCAATTCTTACTAGAATTTTATACTCTACACATACTACGTCCTAAACCCTGTTTGGCAATTCGAAGATGTAATGAGGATGGTTTTGACAAAACAAGTTTAGTCATTCTAATAATTGATTGACTCTGTTCAACATCAGAATAATTTTTAATTAGTACCCATGTCAATCAAGGAAACGAAACGGACACTCGCTCATCCCTTGTCAAATATAAATAAATGAACATCTGCTTATTAAGAGAGAGCTTTACTGCTGAACAAAAACACAAAAACGGCGTATTTCATGTTTTTCGCATATATAAAATAAGATCGAGTAGCTTCTTTAAAAAAAGTTACCTCCACATAAGGATTTTCTACTGTATCGTGGAAGCAGTTTCAAACATTCAGAACTGGAACAATTATTTATATGCAATACAACTTGTTTCGTGTGAAATTAAAACCCGCCACGGATCACCACGGATCCGTCAATACTTACTGTATTGACGGCTAAGTCAATACAGTATGTATTGAGTACTGTAAGGCCAAAGCCAAGAAGTGTAAATGCTTATATTCAACAAGAACACTCATAACACCACCAGAGTCTTACAGAACCATGCGGGTATTGCCCAAATAGAACTAGGATTGGAATACAAGGTCTTTTCTTTGCGTCGTTGTTGTTGTTTTTTTGTTGGTAAATGGCTGTTGTAGCCAATTAACATCTCCCTCGATTTCTATTCTTTGGGGATTAAGATGGTATACCTCGAGCAGCCCTACACGAGATGCAGCTATAATACGCTACAGACCCTTAGCAACTCTCTCGTCATAATAATATTTTTTTCATCATCACGATACTATTAAAAAGTACTCATTACCGTGGTAACACACAGTCCAACTGGTTGTAAACGAATGCTGTGGCCCAAAAAAATCTACATCTATCTGCCACTATCATCTGTATGTATTGAAAATTAAAATGTAGATTCATAGTCATCAAGGACAAAGATATAATGACTTGTAACTAATAAAAAGGGTCTCCGGTTCTACACACTCGCTATACGCACACAGTAGAATTAGGCTGCTATTTCACAGATTTCTGCGAGAGCGTGGTCCTTCCCCGGTTGAGCGAACACATTCGTGATATAACCATTATGTAGGCTGTAACATGGCTCTACCACGTAAAAGACTAAAAGAAAAGTAATAAATCATGAGAAAACTTCCGTGTTTTAAAAATTAAAAAAAACATTTTGAGGACATTTAATGGATACAGTTCGTTCTAGAGCACCACGGTAGTCTTTCAGAAATAAGAATATACTACATGCATATTTTGGTAAAGTTGACATGTTTCCCCTATTTTTTTTCGTGGTAGAGCCATGCTGCAGCTATATTGATGGCATTCCATCTTAGTCCTCAAGGCTGAACACGCATCTGCATTTTGATTCGCAAACGAGGATAGATGTAGATGTCTATGGGCCACAGCAACCACTTACCATCAGGTGGACTGTGTACTCGCTTGTCACCCTTTTCCTATAAAAAAAGTTAATATTTTGAAAGAGATATTCTTAAAAAATAAAAGTGCCTATAATTCCCAAAAATTGCCTTATATACAAACATTGACTCTCACTAGTAAGAACCGTTGAAGCAACTCTGGGTGTTCACTGGGGAAATGTAAAAGTCACATCGTGATGATTAAAACACATCTATAGAAATGGATTGAAAATACATTGTAGTTAGTAAGAACTTTCATTCGTTACTGCTCTCAATTTAATTATTTCAATCTGTCTTGTTTTTTTCTGCTCTCTATTGCGTTTTTGTTTTAGTATCCCTACATATGGTGTGGACTTATTTTAGAACAAAGAATTTCAATTTCTTTATTCAAATTCTCAGCTCCTCTCATAAAATTTTCCTTTGGTCAAGCATAAACATTTTGCTTGCACTATTGTTATCCTTACAAAAAACCTCTGGAACTCATTATCGTTGTTTATTAAACGTGCTCAAACAATAGATTCCTTTAAAAACAGGTTAAGAAACATTATTTTTACTTTTCGCCGTCTTACTTTTATTTTTTTCTAACCTTTTATGATCATAATTCTTTCATTTTTATTATTTTATACCATAATGTTATTTATAGTGCACCTTACCCATAAATTTTCCTTACCTTTTTTATTTCCTTCTTGTAGGTAGTCCTGTATGTAGGATGTCTGCAAGAAAATGCTGTATATCAGTAAGACGGCCTTTTGTTTTCTCTGTATGTTTTTTTATTTTATTATGTTATTTTTTACCTTGGTGTGCAATAAAGATTACGGTGTTTTTTCCTAAAGTAGCATTTTAAATATAATTAAAAATATCAAAATAATATGTTAACTTTCAAATACAAGGCGTGACATTAATTTATCTAATTATCTTCAATAACTAACCAGTTTCTTTAGATTTCTAGTGATTGCAATTCAAATTAATTTACTTGTAATAAGATTCTATTACTTATTATATATAGAGGAGAGCCGTGGTAGCTCAGATGGTTAACGCTCGCTGTAAATATAACAGAACGCGAGTAACCCGGGTTCGATCCCCGCCGGCACCAATGAAATTGTTAATTGCAATTTTAAGTGCTGATTTACCACGTGCTCGGTGGTGAAGGAAAACATCGTGAGGAAACCTGCATGTCTGTGGGATAAGAAAAAAATATTTTCGAAGACATGTGAAGTTAGCCAACACGCATTGGGGCAGCGCGGCGGACACTACCTTGCCTTAAACCCTCTGAGAAATGAGGGGAGCCCTGTGCCCAGCCGTGGGACGTATATAGGCTGTAACTAACTTTAACCAAGATTCTATTAAAAGTCAATTGGGTTTTTCATGATTTATTTACAATATACAGTAAAAATTGAGTAAATTAAAGTTTCATGACAATTTAATGGCCTGGCAGTGCAGCGTTAAACTTTACAGTTTTGCTGTAGGTCACGGGTTCTACTTTCGCACACAACAAGTGTTTATCTGATCTACTAATTATTGTCCTAGATTTGGCGGTCTGTCTTAGCGCAATTTATGTATGTAAAAACTCGTGACAATACAGTTATAAGTACTAATATAAGAGGTAACTTCCTGAAAAATACAACAAAAAAACTTCTATAGACGTGGTAGCTCAACAAAATATGGGCAGCGGTATAAATATCATTGCATACAAGTAACACTACAGACATTAATGATGGCAATTTTAAGACTTGATATACGACGAGTTCGGTGGTTTAGAGAAACATTGTGAGGGAACATACTTATCCTGGGGAAATATGATGGACTCCTATTCCCTGCTCCAGACCACATGTAAAAATTTTGAATATAATTATAGTTATGGTTAAGGTTTATGTATAATATCGAAGACCGAATTTCAGTCACGGCGGTCAGTCTCAACAAGTCTCAACGGTGACTAACCACCTGCATAGAACAGAATTGTAGTGCACGAGTGTGTGCGCACACACAGGGGCACCGTCTATTCCCCAACATTCATAGTCCTTTGAGACGGAAATCTAACATGACCGGAAAAACATTAGGCGCAGCAAAAACGGCTTTAAGTACGGGCACAGGGGTAAAACAACGTCAACTTCCCATCTCCAGACTGATACTGAGAATTCCTTGACAGTTAACCAAATAACTGATATCGGTTGAACGACCATAAGACTAACGAGGTGGTCAAACCAGTTGGTTGACTGCATCCCATGAATATTTGTAGCAAACTCTAAGCAAACGATCTACGAAAATATTGTCGCCTATGACTAAGATGAAATTCTCCGTTTTAGCTTTAAATGCCGCCCCTACAAGCTAACCAAAGTGTTTTAAAAATATATGACCTCAGCGTCAGAGTCTTCCTCTTGACTGCTTGATTGTCGACAACTGATTTCCTTCTGATCGGCTTGCTTCACTGACGCTGCGAAGAGATGTTGTATGCATACCTTTCCATTTCAAAGAAGTGCTTCGAGGAATTCGTATTAATTCCAGCCGCCGAATTTCACCATCGCATATCGTGATAAAACTAACGATACCATCCACATCAACTCGATGCTTGGGGGTCCACTCATATCCTTGTTTACCTACTGTTTTATAAAAATCATTATTGATAAATTCTTATATAGTCTTTTTATATTATGTAAAAATGAATTAATGCGATATAATGTATTTTTTATATTTACTTGTTTTATAGAATTTTATACGTGGTAGAGCCACGCTGCAGTTATATTATGGTTGTAGCACGAAAGGTTCGGCTCGACCGGTAGAGGATCATACTCTCACAGAATACCAGCGTAAAATAGCAGCTTTATACTGCTGTGTTTCGTATGGTGAGTGTAGACAACTGGAGATCCGTTTTGCTGGAATCGATGCATTCCAACTTAGTCCTCTGCATTTCGATTCTTAATCGACATTAAATGTAGATGTATATGGGCATCCACTTACCATCAGGTGGACTGTGTGCTCGTTTGTCATCCTAAATTCTATATAAAACTTCCTTATCTCTAACCTTGGCAAATGCGTGTATGTAAGTTATATAAATTTCCAGAAATTGCAATGATACAGTGTTCGAAATATTTTCATCAAAACTATTTAGTAACCGGCATTTTTTTATTTTTGAGATTTATACAGGACCCATATAAAAAGATAGCTACATACCGCTTCAAAAAATTAAAGCCGGAGCCATGCACCCCTCCACTAGCTACGCCACAAACAATTGTTGGTGTACTAATAATACGTAAAAAGTTGATATATATACTATAGATAAATATCTAAATGAACTCATAATCATAAAAGCAGCCTTACCAACGTGTTTCTTTAACTATTGTTGCTAACAAACGCCTAGTATGTTAGCCATCTTCGTAAGTGGTAGGTCCATGCTACAGTTGTATTAGCAGTATATATAGTTGTAGCACAAATGGTTCAGCTCGACCGGGAAGGACCACGTTCTCACAGAATACCAGCGTAAAATTTTAGCTTAATGCTGCTGTGTTTCGTATGGTGAGTGTATAAAACCGGATACCCTTTTTACTGGAAACGAGGCATTCCATCTTAGTCCTCAAAGGTGACAACTCACCTGCGTGTTGATTTGTAATCGAGGATAGATGTAGATGTTTATGGGTCACAGCAACAACTTACCATCAGGTGGACTGTGTGCTCGTTTGTCACCCTATCCTATAAAATAAGTCTCCAAGTATGGAGGAATGTAGGTAGAGTTGTTTCTCTTTCAAAATTTCTTTTAAAGGTCGTAAACTGAATTTGATTTCTATCAACATCGATAAAACTTTTACTTGTAATTTTCATGCCGATCATTCAGGTGTCGGCTGTGAGGAGTCATAAGTAAGAAAATTTAAAAAAATTAAGGAAGAATAAAAAAAATCGAAGGAACGGACAATGAACTCTTTATCCTAAACCCTCTCAGAGAGTGGATAGGACTTCCGTGCTCACCTGCAGTACTAATGCAGGCTGTTTTCACTTTTTAGTAATTGACTACAGCGAATATGTACTCCTATAAATGGAAGAAAATACACAAATGCCCTGCGTACTATCTACACTAAGTCAAGTGTCGTCGTACTAAGCCACTTGTACATTTGTTATAGTACTCAGTCCGGGCATTCACATTAATTTGTTATGAGGTTATATCTTTTTCTGTCGAGGCCATAAGATCTTATTTTCGATATTAGAGTCTCATGACTTCAATCGGTTAAACTTTCACCATTACTAAAATTCATTTCCACACGCTCTTATCTTAAAATGAAAATTTTATCGCTTTTCCACAAATCTCACACTGCTTATTTCCTTTAACTTCCACGATTCTTTCATTTACCGCTATACTTATTTTATGGGTTTTTGTTTTATGACGGAATAAAAAGATCATTTCAGGAATTTATTTTCCAAAGCTAAAAGAATAGGTCCATAGTTTATACTAACCTACTCTCGAATAAGTACGGTTACTATCTTATTCTTATTTATAAGCTCATAACGATCTCGTGTAAGGGGGGGGGGGCTAGATGGAATGAAGATATGCAGTATACACGTGGCTCAGGGCAGTATATCTTTGGAAAAGGTCTATGTTCAACAGTGGACTTGTGAAGAATTGTCATGAAGATGATAAAAGCAGTCCATTTCTGAAGGCTCTAGTATACTACCAACAGTAGGCCGTAAACGTTATGCTTGCCTGGTGGATGGGCGATCGCAGTACCAAATGTTTTGCACAAACATTTGGTACTGCGATCGACGAACAAAACAGTGAAGGCGCGAATCCAACGAAATCCTGTTCGTAAACAAAAAATCGTAGCTCTTCAGATGGGCCTAAGCAGAACCACGGTCAAAAGAGTGATCAATGAAGACCTAGGACTACGAGCTTATCATAAGAAGATTGGACTTGTTTTGAATGAGCGTTTGAAAAAAATTGGGCTGAATAGATCCCGCGCTTTGTTACGGCAGTAAATAGGAAAAAAATACCGCCAAATTTTGTTTTCGAATGAAAATTTTTTTAACATCGAAGAAAGTTATAATAAACAAAATGATAAGGTGTATAGTGTATACCCACGGCAGTGAAGAAGCCAGCACACGTATTTCTGGGGTTCAACGAGCACATTATCCTCCATCACACATGATTTGGCTTGGAGTCTCATATTCAGGCTTAACTGAGGTGTTTTTCTGTGAAAAAGGTGTAAAACCAGTACCAGAATACCGTCCTAACAAATATAGTGGAATCTCTTTCTTAAACAATGTTCATAAACAGACATTAATTCATATTCCAACAGGACTCTACACTAGCTCATAGGGCACGAAGCACGTAAAACTGATTGACCGCCCATGGAATTGACTTTATCGAACATGAAGACTGGTCCTCTTCTCGTCCAGATTTAAGCCCACTGGATTATAAGATATGGCAACATTTAGAATTCTAAATTAAAGTACCTTACATTTTATTTATGATTCCTATATAATTATCAAAAAGTGTATCAAAAGTGTGCTATAAAAAGTTTTTGACAGAACTTATGACAATAAAAATATTAATTACTTCGCAACCTTCCGCTAACTAAATAGTAGTAGTTAGCGGAAGCGGTCAGTCGGTCAGCCGCCGTAGAGTCTACATCACCTGAGGATGCCTCGTGTAGAGGCGAAACACGTGTCGTATTATAGTCGATGGTGTATCTTACCTGGAATAGTGGTGTTGGAAGTAGTGGTGCCGGGAGTAGTGGTGCTGGGACTAGTGGTGATGGAGTTAGTGCACGCAATTGAGGGAGGGCAGGAGGTGCTTTTCAATCCAGGTAGAATTCATAATGGTATTTAGTTAGCGGAAGGTTGCGAAGTAATTAATATTTTTTTATTATAATGGATTTCCGCAAAGTAGCGCCTGATTCTATCAAGAACTTATGACCTTACTAGATAAACTATCCAAGGTAATAAAAATTGTACGTGAGTCGACAGAGAGTATGAAATCCATAAATATACAAGTTTATGACCGTGAGAAATCCTTTAGAAATGTTTCGAAAATTATACTTGTAAATAACTCTCACAGAACATTTTGTGAGAGATAAAATTAAGAAAGAAAAACTGATGAATAAAAAGAAGAAATTAACCTTCTTCATCATCTTTAGCTCGCAAAGGTCAACTGCTTGATGGGTCACTCTCATTATTCAGCTTTCGGCTCCGACTCAAATGAGCTCTGATCGCCACGCTTGGAAGGTGAATGCACATATTTGAATTTTTAATATTGAGTATTCTATTTCATTTTAATCGTAAACCAACAACCTTAAAACATATAACTCCGTAGAATGAGATGCGGCTTATGTTAAGCCTGCAAATCTGTAACATTTTGTATTCAGCGAAACAGGAAATAAGGGAGACCAAGCTCTACTGGTTATCCAATTTGATCACAAAAAGATCCTTTCTGGTATTGAATTATGTGAATGTATTTATAATGTAGCTTCAAAAAAGGATGTTTCTTTCTTCTTTCTATATGCATCCAATGTTAGTTAGTTCCATATATCCTCGTTACCATTTTTATCCCTCAGAGAAATTTCTCATAAGGCCAGCAGTGAAATACAACATGTCAGTTCGTACTGTAGCAACTGTATACTGGTTGAATCATTATCCCGAAATGAAGGCTTACGCTTTTTGTTTACAGGTTAATAGGTTTCAATACGTAATAATGTTTATCTAATATATACGTACTTTATGCAAGAATTCACTCCTTTTATAAATTGCAGAAAAAAGTTACTTATTACCAACTTAGATCAGGGTTTATAAAAGGTCCGAAAACACCGGTAGGAACCGGTTACAATTTTATTTGGTTTTATTTATCTGGCTATTTAGCCGTTACTATGTTAGAACTGGAACTAAAACAAAACTGAATTAATGGAATGACAGTTGTTCACACACATGGAAGACGACGGCAAGTCATTTGAGCCGGATCATTATATTTGAGATCGAAGTTTCATCGACTCAATCAAGTGTCGCGCACACGCGTACACTTGATAATACGATCGGTACGAAGTCATCATGCAGTTATACGTTTCTTTGTGCTATCGGTGTTTTTTTATAAAATTGAAATGATAAATGAACTTACGGTCTATCTCATGGTATGTGGCAACTGAAGTTGCTGTAGATGTAATTACGTATATTGTATTACAGTGATGATGACTTGACTGCCTCGTTCGTCTAGTAGTAGTGCGACAGCTGATCATGAGTTCCTGAGTCCGAATCCCAGGTTTGGCTAAAAATCAATTATTGAGTTTTTCCGTCAAGAAATTCTCAGTAACTGCCCGGAGTCAGGAAGTTGACGATGTCTCACACCCATGCCTCGGAAAGCACATAAAGCCGTTGGTCCCGCGCCTGATATCCCTCCGGTCGTTCGGTTTACTGTCCCATCGGATTATGAGAGTGAGGATATAGAGAGTGTATCTGTGCTTGCGCATACACTTGGGCACTATAATCCCGTCCTGCGCCGATGGCTAGTCTCCGTTCAGGCTGGCCGCGCTTGTAACACGAAAATTTTCGTGTACTTTATTTTAGCATATTTATGTTATTACATTCGATGAACGGACATCAGTGCGCCATCTAACGTCATTAGTGCGAAGTAACTAGAAATGTATATTGACGAATCGAGCTAGCTAATTGCATGCAATTGACCTTTCGTGTTAGTTCGAAATCCTACCACGGATCGACGGTGGCACGTAGCCCAAGGGAGGCCTAGTTTCTTGTTGTTGTGAACGAGGCGAGACAGCTTCAACTGGTGGATATATTGGGACTGGGCGGCATGGAGACCGCGACCGGAATACACCTGGAGGACATCTGTTACCTCACTGCTTCGCGGGATTGACCATAAACAGTGTAATATTGTGTAATCCACCAGGTTAGTCAAAACCTCAGTTCCCAGTGTATTTTAAAGTGACAACTTGATATTTAGAGCTATCCGTATGAACTTTAGAAGGAAATAAACTACCTTTTGTCTGTATATGTATCTTTGAATTTTCATTTACTAATCATCCAACCACAGGCGCCCTGGGATACTTTTATTTTGATACTCGAGTCTCTTAACTCTAGGATGACCGTAGCCGGTGAGTAACGCCCTAAAAAGTATTATACGCTGACCGAACCGGTCTGAAGGACATTATTAAAGTGATGTTTATGACTCAGGGCTTAAAAAGAAGTTTATCTCTGTCGTGCTATAATCGAAGTAAATGTATAAAAATAAATCTAAACTCAATATTACGGAGACTTTCACTTATGACTTGGAACTTGAAAATGTCAATATAATATGAAATCGAAATTGATATATAAAATTTTTGTAACTTCGTCCTTTACCGGAACTAATATTAGAACTAGACGAGTAATACCGAACTGTACGAAAAAGTAAAATCCTAATTACGTTTAAGTAAAATCCTAATTGAATTAAGAACCTTAAAAAGTGGAAACGCTAATAAAACTAAACTGAAAATTATAACTAAATGCGAAATCTATTTTCATTTCCTGATCCTCACCTAGCCCACGCTTAATACCTAAGTATCATTTAACTATGTCCTGTTATTTCATTGCAAAATTTTTCAGCAGTAAAACGAGGCGTGCCGCAAAAATAGAAGACCTTAATTGCAAATAAAGTGGTAATAAACTGAGTGAGAACAAATTAAAAGGATTGCTCGAATAACCGCTGCAATTAAGGCGGGGTATTTTATATCCTGCAAAATTATGCAGTGCGATATAAATGCATATCGATCAATGCCTGTAATTAAGTCTACCTGGTTTAACCTAATACGGGATTTCTTAATTTAACTTTGATTTTAACTTAATTTATTTATATCCAATAAATGAAGATAATTATTGGTTTTGTAAATAAATGAACAATAAATAAAATTAAAATAATAATTGAATACATATAAACAAAAATATAGCCCTCCTTTCTGCCAAGGAGGGTCGCGTCCGTTTACGGCTTAAAGATCTCTCGTCAGATCAGTAAGCCAATCCATAAAGGTGGGGTTTAGTGGGTATAAGTCACCATATAACCACGCAGCCGGCTGCGTGGTATGCTATGAGCATTCTCCACCTCCCTCCCCCGTTACCGGAGGGTTTCCCTTAATTGCTTCGGGCGCACAAAAAACATTGAAACAAAAACAAAAAGACAATTTTTTTTGATAAGTTGACACATTTACGAGAAAAAAAAATAAACTGAATTCCATTGAATGATTTTAAGCGCTGCTTGATTTTATTTAAGATTCATATTTATTTATTTAAGACGTCTGTTTTAAAACAGGCTTTTAATTTTTAATGGTGTAGGATATAGAAAATTATTTGAGACAGGCTTTTTGAGATTGCACAAAATTGATTGAACCATAATTGTGTGAGCTTGTCAAAATGTTCTCTATATTAGGAGGGTGTCAATGAGAGGCGGTTTGATCTGCCTACGATTTTAATTAGACTACTCTCTTATTCTTAACTTAGCACTAAAAGGAATATAGGTGTCCTACCAACTACACTACACTTCATTGTCTATGATTTTCGCACATATTTTCACTCACCTCAAAATGACACAAAACATTAACCGATGGGAAAAAAATGGTATTTAAGTTCACTGAGAAACTTGTGTGATTTTCATTTGAATATATAACGCTACTATACATATACATATGTTGGACAGCAGCATCGTATAAACTTCTACTCCACCACCACTCTAAAAAAACTACATTTGCCAACCCGTCAGAAAATCACGGTATCTATGGCGATACCGTTCCTATGAGGCAATATTAAGTATCCAGCTATATATGTCATTATTCAGTATTAAGTATCTAGCAGCGGACTTTTGATAGATTGCAATGAACTATAAAAAATATAAGTTTAATATTTCATATTTTCAAGCAAATTTATTGTTATTAAATTTTAATACTCTTCCAAATATTCCACGTTAAAAACTGCGAAAGTTTATTGACGGGTCTTTCACCTGAAATTTCACGGTACACGATCAACCTGTATTCTAATTCGTGTGAAAGCATCGCTTTAATTATTTTAATTTAATTTAATTTTCAACACTCATTTACCTTTACACTTCCATTTCTTGGTAATAAAATAAACATTATAAGAAAACTAAATGTTTGTAAAATTGACGTGGTAGAGTCATGGTGCAGCTATATAATAATAATGTAGCATGAATGGGTCGGCTCGACCGGGGAAGAACCACGCTCTCGCAGAATACCAGTGTAAAATAGCAGATTAATACTACTGTGTTTTGTATGGTGTGTGTACAGAACCGGAGACTCTTTTTACTGGATACGAGGCATTCCACCCTAATCCTCAGGGGTGAACACGCATTCTGCATCTTGATTTTAATCAAGAATAGATGTAGATGTCTATAGACTATAGAATCTAATTACTATCAGGTGGAATGTGCACTGGCTTGTCACCCTAATTCCATCCATTCCAGTTGAATTATCGTCATTTAGCTTCTACACTAAATCGCAAAGATTTCGTAACAATATAATATTAAAATAGCAGCTTTAGAGATTCCACCACCATGCCGTAGGTGTCGTAACAGGCGACTATGTGAAACACCAGAAATCTACATTCAGACTGGCTACGGGCAGTAGCATTACAGATGCGATGTCTAGTACTAGAATCTTCAATAAACCCACCGAGCGTGAGAATTAAGGCAAATCCTTCCTAGAACGGAGAGACCGATGACAACTTTAGCTTTAAGCGTCGTTTAGGGCACCATGTTATTAAAAGAAAGTCTGCGGAGCTCAAACCTGTCGAGGCCGCTACCGAAATAGCACTGATAACTTAGTTTGGTGTGTGTTTTATAAAAGTAAAAAAAAGTAAAGTTACAGCCTATATACGTCTCACTGCTGGGCTCAGGCCTCCCCTCATTTCTGAGAGGGTTTAGGGCAAGAAAGTGTCCGCCGCGCTGCCCAAATGCGTTTTGACGAACTTCACATGTCTTCGAAATATTTTTTTTCTTATTCCTCAGATATGCAGGTTTCCTCACGATGTTTTCCTTCACCGCTGAGCACGTGGTAAATCAGCACTTAAAATTGCAATTAACAATTTAATTGGTGCCGGCGGGTTACTCGCGTTCTGTTATATTTACAGCGAGCGTTAACCGCTGAGCTACCACGACTCAGTGTGGTAGCTCAGTGTTTTATAGTATACGTTTAATTATTTCAGTACCTTTTGATAACACTCTCAACTATACGAAATATAAGTACAAAGAAATGAGCTCTATTGTTATTATTGCATTGACGTAGTATGTCAACTACAGACAGGCAGACATATCGCCTTTTCTAATCTGATTCATACGGCTTTGCGCAAGCTTTCCCAATCAAGCTTTCCAAATCAGGTTGCCTACTGGAAATAATTGATCACATTGCGCTAAGGAAAGAGACCTGTACAAACAGTCTATAGCTGAACCAACACTCACTCACTGATATACCGAACTAAATAAAGCACTCTCAATACCTATTTTAACATGAAACCATATATGTTCAAGTTCTCCAGGGGAGTGGTCTAAACTTTTTGTACATAAGAGAGATTTTTTGAAACACCAACACCACCATCACGATCAAAACGAAGGTTGTGCAAGATTCTATAGCCAAAAATTTAACATAAGTCAATATTTGAAACTTCATGTATGAGGAATAAGAAAAAAATATTTCGAAGACATGTGAATTTTGCCAACACGTATTGGGGCAGCGCGTTGAACATTTCCTTGCCCTAAAAAACCCTCTCAGACATGAGGGGAGGCCTGCGAGCAGCAGTGGGACGTATTTAGGCTGTTAATTTACTTTACAATATTTGAAAAACGGTGAAGCCAAGTCTCAGTAAGATATAATATATCAAAATCTCTTATTCGGATACTTTGATAAATTTCTTACAAATCGATATTTAGCGAACGTACGTTCTCACAGAATACCAGCGTGAAATATTAGCTTAATGCTGCTGTGTTTCATATTGTGAGTGTAGAGAACTGGACACGCTTTTTGTTGGAAACAAGGCATTCCATCTTAGTCCTCACGGGTGACAACGCAACTGCATTTTGAATCGCATATGAGGATAGATGTAGATGCCTATGGGCCACAACAACCACTTACCATCAGGTGGACTGTGAGCTCGTTTGTCACCCAAAAAATCATTAAATCGGGAGACAATGTGGCACTTTTGTTCCTGAAAGTAGGGTCAAAATACGAAAGTTCGATCGATGTATAATACATTTTTTCATACTTTGATCGAAAGTTCGTCTCTCCCTTGGTGCGTAATATACTGCTATTCTTTGTTTTCCTTTACCCATAGAATTTTACCTATTATATTTCGATTATTATGGAAACTTTTAATCAAAACGTTCCTATACATTCCGTTTCAACAGAATATACTGCTAACGCAAAAAGCATCTTAAATTGTTTTAAAAATAATAATAATAATACACAACATAATACGGCGTAGGGAAGTGACGACCTTATCGCCTATCGCTGACGTGACGGTTATTGTGATAAAGGACTTACCCCTCTATCCTTAGCCAAAGACCGATGGCAAGACCCGGCAGTGCAGAGCATTTCCGACCGGCAGACCGATGGAAGGAGAAGGAGCTCCATGGGAGGTTCTACAAGGCTCTACATAAGCCTTTCGTAGACACAGTAGCCTTCCACCACTGGCTACGCTTTGGTGATCTCTTCGGGGAAACCGAGGGTTTTGTCAGTGCAATACAGGATCAGGTTATTAAGACCAACAACTATCGGAGATACATCCTAAAGGATGGCACCGTCGACATCTGTCGAGCTTGTCGCCATCCCGGTGTTTCACTTAGGCATATCATCTCTGGTTGTTCGGCGCTTTCTAACTGCGACTACTTGCACAGGCACAACCTAGTAGCCAGAATTCTTCACCAGGAGCTCGCTCTGAAATACGATCTCGTGGACCGGAAATTGTCGTACTTGCCAGAAGCCGTGCTCGAAAATGACCGCGCCAGGCTCTACTGGGGCCGGGCCATCATTACAGACAAGTCTATTCTTGCGAATAAGCCTGATATTGTGGTGATGGACCTGGCACAGGATATTTTTAATCGAAATAGATAAGCAAACAAAATACCTGTACCTGGCTCACGAGGTGACCGACATGTGGGGTGGTCTGCCGATCGAAATTATTCCTGTAGTCGTTTCTGCAAACGGGCTAATCACAGTCAGCCTCTCAGGGTCTCTTGGCTGGGACTCTGTGACGGACCGCTCCAAGCTCAAATGCAGAAGACGAAGCTCCTAGATACCACCCGCATCTTCCGCCGATTTCTTTTCCTTTCCACCTAACCCTCGGCCGTTTACCCTGCCGAGGGCTCCATCTGGTTGGGCTTTTATTTATTTATGTATTACTTATTTATTTATGTTAGTATATGAAATATATATTTATGTATATTTTATCATTTCTTTTTATTTATTTATTCAGCCCAACCAGATGATAATGCACTATTAATACCCCATAACGATAATAATAATAATTTCTTTATTCAGGAAATATATTTTATATGATTAATTCATTCTTATGAATGAATTTTTTACAAAGTAATGAAAACCTTGAATCGTAAATTACTGTGGCGTAGTCTGTAGCGGTCATCCGCACTCGAACTCAAACAAAACGTGTCAGCTTTTGTATCACGTGCCAGATATTATAATGTCTTTTTCTTTTCCCCCATCAAAGTCGTTGTTTTAACATTTAATCCTCTTTTGTTTTCGTTTAATACTTTATTTTTAACCAAAAATTACGTGACTATTATTCAGCTTATTTAGATGTTTGGAAGTGGACTTTGTCTAATGATGATGATGATAATGATGATAACCATGTATATATAATGAATACCTTGGTAGTGTAAATTATTTTTTATCAAATTATCTTCTTTTTAGGCACGGGCCTTTACCATTTATTTTTTATAATTCCTTTTCTTTGTCAGTCTAGTCCCATGATCGACATGGACCTCTCATATATCAGGTAGGATTCGCTTCATCTCACAGGACCGCAGTATCAGAAATGAGTTCGAAATATTGGTATAGATAAACCGCTTCTTGTCGATCACAAGAGATCGTTCGTTAGTATGCAAGACGTGCACGTGCAAATTAATGATACCTGGTTCATCCAGTTATTCGACTCCACAAAGTTAGTAATTTATTCACGGGGAAATTTAATACACTTTTAGTTAATACAAAATAGTCTTAGAAAATATACAAGGTAAATTTATAGACGTGTTTAAGGCATATCTTTATCAACTTCAAAATTTAGCATCATCATCGTCATCATTACAGCACATTGCAAGACCACTGTTGAACACAGGCCTCTCCCAAGAAATGCTACACATCACGGTCCTAATTGAGTTTCATTTATCAACTTCCTGCATGTCTTGCAAGGTCGTCACTACATCGATGACCACCACACGAGAATTTGCTGCCCATCGACACTTTCGTCGACATCGGTTGACACTTGACAGTTCTTCGAGCTGTTTTTTACTGAATATTGGTGATAAACGAGGACATATGTGCTACTTACAATACACCTAACTATAACTTCGATTAAGAATTTAAGCGAAGATGCGCTGTCACCTTTGAGGAGTAAAAGTATGGTCTCGAGTTATCTATATTTACCATACGAAACACAGCAGTTTTCAGCCGATATTCTGTGAGTGCATGGTCTTTCCCCGATCGGGGCAACCCATTCTTGCTACAACCATAATATAAATCTTATGTCAATTGCCAAGTCCGAATTATTTTAGAATTTATTAGTTTTATTAACATTTCTTCAGTGATTATTATACCATACTTGGTTATATTCTTAAATTTATATTTAAGTACACATTAAATTTTTCTAAAAGAGATTTTACAATTTATGTAAGTGTTAGAGTTACGCCAAGTACTTAGTTATCACGCAGAGAGTCACTCAAACTTCATATAATATAAGATATTGCTTCAAAACCCTCTGAATCTTTATTTGAAATTACCCAATAAAATTTATTCAAATTAAAATAATAAAGAAAATGAAAATGATTTTTTTTACAACAGAGTAATTTAATTAATTTCCATTTTGGTTACGCGGAAACGATTTGAGTATTTTAATTTTGTTCGCGGGTATATTTGCCAAGTGTTTGTCCTTCCCTCGACCTCATGTCCCTTCCGTATACACTGAAAGGGGAAAGGGGGGAGTCTAGAAGGTGACGCGATTCTTTCGATAATGAGATGCGCGCCCGACCGAGGTGCTTTGGTGGGAAAGCCGAGGCAATAAAGGCTCGCGCGCTGCCCTCGAGCGGCCTCTTCCTTCGTACCCCGCTAGCCTGGAACGCATCTCTGGGGCGCCCCAGAAGAACCCACCTCACGTCGCATCACCGGGACGGAAGCGTCGTCCGCCGCATCAGAATCACATCCCGATAAGTGTGTTTCCTGTAATTTTGCTCCTACTTGAGCATTTTGTTTGTTAGTTAACCCAAGCCCCATTTTGTTTCTCCTAATGTGCTCAAGTAGAATTTCATCTTAATCTTGGCAAGCAATAGATTTGGAAGAGCGAGTGCATTATCCAAGGTTGCAGCGTGCCACGTCCGCCATCTTGTTGAGGCATAATAAGCCTACCGCGTATACAGTTCACCTAGTATAACATCTCGCGCAATAGGGTCAAGGCTCGACCTGGGAATCGAACTCGGGAACCCCTAGGCCCGCCGCCCAACCACATTTCGTTCAAAAACCATGTTTTATTTCGTATTTGCCACATGGCATCAGCGTAAGAAAGTCTATCACGCTATTCTATCCCCTGGGTTTAGTAAAACTTCGGCAATGGGATATGCTAATAAAATTTTATGGCTTCCTAGACATTCCCAAGCCAACGACAGGAGGCAGCGTTAGTGAATGCTGTGATCCATAGACACCCACATCTATCGACGATTAAGAATGAAGATGTGTTGTCACCTCTAAGGACTATAAGAAAAAATAAGTTTTCTGTTCTCTACACTCACCATACAACAACAGCAGCTTTAAATTGCTATATTACGCTAATATTTTGTGAGAAAATGGTCTTTTCCCGGTAAAGCCGGTGCATTTGTACTGCAAATTATGTCGGGATAATCATAAGCTTTCTGTGTGCGTGTTTGGTATCAAAGGGCTGAACTCATTATAAATACGTGGTATTATCTACGAAATTGAAGTCTTAGATTAACACCGTATACCTAGTGGATTTTGAAAGAATGCATGGCTTTAGAAATATCCTCATACATTTTCTCCACCTCCTCATCGGGATGTACCGAGATTGGTGCGTAAACCTGTATGACCTTCAGCGAATACCGTTTGGTGATTCTGATTATAAGGCACGCAACCCTCGTCAACACGCTCCCAATCCTTACAAAGTTGTTAACGAGAAACTTGTGGGTGATAAATTCAACACCTCCTTGGGACAGATGGTCGCCCTCCCGGTGATTGAACAAGTTAGTGCATTCGTGAATCACCGTGTTCTCCCCACTCTTCGGACCTCAGATAGATCCTCCTTTTACTGGAGGATATAGGGTAGTGAATATTCTTAACCGCCAATACATGGAACAGATTGTGTGGCATCTATCACCCTGAGCATGTCGTAAGAGGCGACACAGGGAAACTGCAACAGGAAATGGGCAGCAGCATCCTTCTGATAACATCTCAAATAGTAAAAAATGCGGTTGCCAACTTACCAGTCATCCGTAGCATGGCAATATCCCACAATGAGGCAATCTTTAGAAGAGGTCTATGTTCAGCTGTGGAATTCTATAGGCTGTAATGGATAGATGTAATGGAAATTTAGGAAATGTACTTTGAGCAACAACAAAAAATAAACTACATATTTTCATTTCATGTTGTTGGTTTGATGTAACATAAAACATAACAGAAAAAAGTAAACGAAAAATATATTACTTCAAATAAATGAAAAAAAAAACCTTTGAAGCGGCTTCGCTGGTGTATTCATAAAGAAACGAAGTAGTGAACACAAAAGTTTTTATATCGAACACAACTTCAATGAATTCACCCGCTAAAGATCTGACTATTTTTAGGAGAATAATTTGTAGAGAATATTATATCTATACATATAATAAATATGTAGAAAAGTCGTGTAGAAAATCGTGGGCCTTCTGAATCGATGGCCCTTCACTCCGAAGAACCACCAGCCAAAGCCCTTAACGCTGGCTGTCACAGTAGCAATCCGGCGAGTCTTCCAGTTCCTTACACGTCGATCTAAGTAACACTATGTTGGGTTCGAGACCACGTGATGGACGCACCCTTTCGATAACGCCTACTTCAGAAACACACACGCCCCTTCTTAAAAGGTGGTTGATGTCTGAGATTACGGGTCTACGCCAGGTCCCGATCTAGACATCAAATATGTGGACTGTATATTTACTTCACTTTCCCTAGCTTTAGGGTCAACACTGGGAATGAAACAGCGATTTTCTTGAGAAATGTGATAACCGGGGAACTTTTTGAATCTTGATGTTGAACCGGAGCTTTTTTCGAACTTAACTGCAGTGGAGATCTCGAACGAATTGCGAATGACTCGCCATGTGGATTATGGTTATGCTTTTCTAGCTATTACGTAAAGTGAGCTATGTGCAAAGAGCCTCCTATTTCGCGTCATCGCACATTTCTCTTTTTATCGAAATATTTTATTTTCAACTATGACATACAAAAATTATGCTTATTCAGTAAGAACACATAAGACTACATAATAAGAACAACAAAACATATACATTTTACATGGCATTAATAAAATACAAGGCATTATTACGTAATTTACGTCTTATCATACGTGTCGTACACCTCAAAATCTTAAATATTAAACTTTATTACAACGTATGTTAACAAATGTTGTTTAGTTTACACAGGTCTTATCATAATTAACACTTATCTCAAACAAATAGACAGCTAAGACAGAAAACAAAGCTTTAACCGCATACAAAGTTTTAAGCAATTTTTATCTACAAAATATTGTAGCAGCCAGACTAACCAACCCTAAACGGGAATAAATAATATACGAGTATACTCCGCTGCTACCATAACACAGAAGGCGAAAATAAAAAACATTTATTTCCTAACTATCCCCGGCTACTGAGATACTGCGGACTGCATATAGATAATTTGACGTTCTTATAAAGAAACAAGAAGCAGCCGCAAATATCAGCGCCACATTGTCTTCACACGCCGTTATCGTCACGTATCCGTCGACCAATTGTGAGCCGTTTCTTCAACGCCGCAGCTCGCTTCTTCTTGCTGATCCGGAGCTGTGTTCCACACCGCCGCCGCTCACCGACTACGCGCGCGCCAGTTTGTCGTCTACATGCACCAAGGTGCTATGCAGGTATCGGGCCTCTAACTATGGGCCAGTCTTTGGAGCCTATTCTAGGCGTAGATGGTTAATGCGGATTAGTCCGTAGTCAGATAAGATTTTTCCCGTAGTCCAGTAAAAAAGTCTAAGTTGACTTTTCAGCGGCATTGAGGGTTGTTACTCGACTCTTTAATCGATATAGAGAGGAGTTCTCTTGGAAGAGGTCGCCCGTCCGGGAGCCGTTGAGATGGTCGTGTGGCCCGTTGTCGGCGCGATCGAACATGCCGCGCGCTAGCCATGCCACGAAGTCGGTGATGGTCTCGACTTTCAGATCGGCCGCTATGACGTCGTTCCGGACGTAGCGACCTGCTCCGACGATCGTGCTTAACCCTCGGCATGCCTGGTTGGGTCTGTGAGACCCACCGCAGCCGTTAAACCGTTATAATTAATTGTAATTTGAAATTCGCTTGCAACTGCTCTCAGTAGCTGACCGTAGTGAACTAATTGACGCCCTCCGCCCGCTGCTTCAGTCCGGGGCGTGCTCCAGTAGTTAAAGGACGTGCCTAAAGTGCGCTCGGCTCTCGCAGACCCCACCAGGCATACGGCGTGACATTTTCATGTAAGAATTCATTTGTTGCTATTAGTGGTTTTGTGTCGTTAATTTGTTAAAAATAAACATAATATTTTAAATAGTAACATATTTTATATATAATACTCGAGATTATTATTGTTTTAATTTGTCTTTTTACGAATTTGATGTATTTTATTCATAAAGTTCTTTATTTTGTTTGGAATTCAACTTTATAGTATCATATTCTTTACAGTTCAAAATGGAGAGGTCCTTACAGGACAGGGAAATCGTTAGTTTGCTACTCGAAGAGGTGGACGAAGATCCCGAAGATGATATTGTATTCGACTCCAGCGACGAAGAGTCTGATGAGGTTACAGAAGAAACTTATGAAACCGACTCGATCGATTCGGAGGAAGACCTCTTCAAAATAGTTGATGATGAGACCTCTTCAGATTCTGAAATGGACGTGCCACTATCAGAGTTAACTTCGCGGCCCTCAGGAAGAACTTACAAAGGTACAGACGGAACTTTGTGGTACAAAATTCCAGCTAGATCAAACGTTCGAACACGTAGTGAAAATATAGTATCTGGAACACCGGGTGTCAAAGTATTAGCGAGAGGTGCAAAAACTCCTTTAGAGTGTTTCAATCTTTTTGTGGGCGAGTCTATGTTGCTGGATATACTAATTCATACAAATGTGAGAATCCGAAGAACGAGACTTGGTCTGAACACTTCAAATGACTACGCTTATGCAGAAGTTGGTATGGATGAGCTGAAGGCTGTCATTGGTCTAATTTACCTTGCGGGATTATATAAATCTGCAAGGCAGAATTTACAAGACTTGTGGTGTAATGATGGAACTGGTATTCCTATTTTTGCTATGACAGTGAGCTTGAGAAGATTCGTTTTTATTGTCCATCATTTGCGATTTGATGATGTTGATACACGTCAAGAAAGACTGTCACAGGACAGACTAGCCCCGTTCAGGAAACTGTTCGAAGAATTCGTTAGCAGATGCCAACAACACTACACGCCCTTTGAAAATTTGACTCTAGATGAAGAGCTTGTAGCTTTCCGTGGTCGCTGCAAATTTCGCCAATATTTGCCAAATAAACCAGGTAAATATGGAATAAAGATATTTGCGCTCGTAGATGCCAAAACATTCTACTCCCTGAATTTGGAGATTTATTTAGGCGAGCAACCAGAGGGACCTTATAAGGTCAGCAATAAGCCTCACGATGTAGTCGATCGCCTCGTCGCGCCAGTTTCTCAGTCAGGGAGAAATATCACGATGGACAACTGGTTTACGAGCTATCCAACATATGAACACTTGCTAAATCATCATAAGCTAACCGCTGTCGGTACAATAAAATCAAAAATAACTTGCATACCTGAAAAATTCAAAACAAATTCAACAATGTATTCATCACAGTTCGGATTTCAAAAAGATATGACTTTAGTATCATACGTCCCAAAACCTAGAAAAAAAGTGTTCCTGCTGTCATCTCTCCATCATGATGTGGAAATCGACCCGCAATCAGGCGAGAAGCAAAAACCAGCAGTTATTACATTCTATAACAAAACGAAAAGTGGTGTTGACAACGTTGACAAGCTTATTAGATCTTATGATGTATCAAAAAACTCCAGAAGATGGCCGCTCACTCTGTTTTTCTGGTTGTTGAACTCTGCAGGTATAAATGCAAAAATTATTCAAATGCTGAACTTCCCTGATATCAAAAACAATCGCAGAAATTTTATCAAAGATCTGGGTATCGCATTGATAGAATCTCATCTAAAAACAAGACAGAAAAATACTCGCCTTTCCACAGATCTCCGCAAACGAATTGCTGACCGTATTGGTCTCGATGAAGGTCCACCGGTGAAAAAAACAGCTCCAGGTGTAAGGCGTAGATGTTACGTTTGTACATCAAAGAAAGACCGTAAAACTCAAAGCGTTCGTCGCGTCGAAGCGTCGAGACGTGCAAAAGCCACGTGTGCCTAGATCATGCAATATTCCAGTGCGGAAATTGCTTCAAAGGCAATGTTCCTGAAAATGATGAAGACTAATTATTTTAGCTTAGAATATAAGATAACCTTATGTGCCTTATGATCCCCAAAGTCTGATTGTGATTTCTTTTGTTTTAGTTGATTTTGCATGTTTATGAAAATAAGATGTTTAATTATACGTTAAAAACGAAGTAAAAGTTTAATTAAAATTCTATTAAAAATATTATTAATTTGAACACATATTTTATTTGAAATCCTAAAAAACATGTTTAATTTTATTATAAAATCAAAAAATATACTACATTGATATCAATTTATAGGAGAAAAAATATTCAAAATTTGGGTCTCACAGACCCACCAGGCACGCCATGTAACTTTTTTCCACCAGGCACGCCGAGGGTTAATGACAGATTCTGCTGAGCCTGAAGTTGCCGCCTCAGAGGGTCGCTCAGAAGCGCGTACCAGGCTGGAGCAGCGAAGATGGTGATGGTCCGGATATACATCTTGTATATCCGGAGCTTGGTTTTTATTGGCAGCTTGGATGCCAGGACCGGGCGGAGCATCGCCCGCGCACATCTGACTTTGTGGACGACGAAGTCGACGTGCGCAGTCATGCGCAGCGCCCGGTCGATCCGGCACCCGAGGTATGTCACGGCCTTCTCGTACGCGATCTTCTGGCCGTTGAGGATCAGGGGAGGTGGTAAATTTCTGAGACGGCGAGTGAGTAGAGCGGTCGTCTTACCAACGTTGACGAACATCCTCCACTTGTTCAGCCATGGTGGCGGCAGGTCCAGCAGACACTGCATTCAGGCAGTGGCTATATGGGCTCTTCTGGACGAGGTGAAATAGGCGCTATCGTCCGCATATAGCGCCAGCTCAACGTCGTCCTCCCATTCTTGCAGCACACCTGCCAGTGTTGGTATGTCGTTAGTGTATGCCGCGTACAGGACTGGAGACAAACAGCTGCCCTGTGGGACGCCGGCTCTGATGGATCTTGTTGCGGACTTGGCGAGACGTAGAACTTCCTGTCTTCCAGGAAAGACGCCATTAACCGCAGCATAGCAGGGGGGACACTGGTCTGCTCGTGTAATTTGTATAGTAATCCTGAGTGTCACACCCGGTCGAACGCTTTCTCGATGTCAAAAAGACGCAAAACAATATGCGGCCACGATTGTACTCTGCCGCAAGGAGGTGCAGCACTCTAGTCAACTGTGTGACTGTAGAGTGACCCCTCCTGAATCCGTGCTGCTCCGCCCGAAGTTGGATGCACGGACGGAGACGTCTCAGCAGCAATCTTTCAAACAGTTTAGCTATGTGCGGTAATAGCGTAATCGGCCTGTAGCTGGCAGCTCTACGCCTGTCCTTCCCGGGTTTCGGCAAGACGATAATTTTGCCTTTCTTCCATTCCTTCGTGAAGTGGGATGTCCACAGTATCCTATTGTAGAGTCGACCAATCTCTACTAGGACTCTATTGGGCAGCTGTCGGAGTGCAGCGTTGGTAATCCCGCGTGCCCAGGCGCCTTCCTCGGTTGCAGGCGGGTTACTGTCCTCCGAAGTTCAACGGGGGAGATGAAACACTCTCCTGCAAGCGGTGGCGTGGGTGACGACAGGAACTCCTGTACGCGACTCTCCTTCCGGGCATGAAGCTGCATGAAATCCGCACTTGCTGAGTTCGGCATAAATTGCTCCTCGAAGTGCTCTCCTAGGATATCCGCTCTGCCCTTGGCATCATAGCAGCGTTCACCCACGCTGTTGGTCAGCGGGCAAACGGGAGGTCTGGCTTTGGTCAACTACCGGTTCAGTTTATAGAGTGACGCATCATGCTCATCCGCCTTCCGTATGCGCCGCTCCCAGGCCTCTCCTCTGTAAGCCTGGACTGCAACCGACAGTTCCTCCGATAAGGTGTTGAGTTGCGTCTTTAGTCTAGGGCAGCGAGTACGCGCCCAGAGCTTCCTCAGTGCTCTTTTGCGCCTGATCTGCACGCATATCTCTCGCAGCAGATCGTCTCGCCTTTCTGTAATCAGGAAGATCGTAGAGGCCGCGTAGAGGGCCTCCTGGATGTTTTTGGTAATTCTAGTAGCAGCGGCCTCTACGTCGTCTGCTGTACTTATGGGTTGGTAGACTGGAGGTCTCGCCTGCAGATGTTGTGAGTAGAGCCTCCAGTCGATGCGTGTCTTGAATGCTCTGGGCGGCGTTCTCACCGCCTTTGTGCCAAGGGTGATCAGAATCGGGAGGTGCTGTGAGCTCAGGTCGTATAGCACCTCTACCACTACTGGGTAGTTGACGTTCCTAGAGAGCACGATATCCAATACATCCGGATACTTCCGCGGATCTGTCGGAACGTGGGTTGGTTCTTCAGGACCTAAAACATCGTAATTGTTGTTCTCTGCGTCTTCATAAAGTGCATGACCCGGCGGGGTGATCACTCTGGACCCCCACGCCGGGTGTTTGGCGTTTAGGTCCCCGGCGATGATGGTGGGTATTTCGAATTCCATTATCGTCCGGATGTCTGAGAAGCAGAATGGAGTCCCTGGCGGGCGGTATGCTGCGTAGATCCTTAGTTCCTCGCCCGCTGCCTCCATTTTTACGCCGATAGATTGCATTGACTGGTGTGTTGGTAAATCCAGCTCTTGATGGACGATGTCCCTCCTCACTAGAACCACCGTCCCTCTATAGGCGGCCCCTTGAGGAGTGACCTCGTCTCTTTTGTACAGGTGGTAATTCGGCAGCTTAATATGCGTCTTTGGATTTAACTTCGTCTCTCCCAGCAATATGCAATAGCAATATGTGCAAGTCCTGCTGTTGGGCGACTGTGCGGAGTTCATGCAGCTTCTGCTCTATTCCGTCCGGGTTCCAATAGAGGAGGCGCAGATTACTCTCCTCCGTAATACCGGGCCAGTAAGTTTGCCAGCGCCTTCATTATCGCCGTCACTGGATCTGTCTCGGCTCTGATGTCGGCCAGGACTTGTGTGTCGACCTCGATGGCAATACCAACCAGACGTTGGATTGCATCTGCTGTTTCGAGGCCGGCAGTAAGCGGTCTCCTATATGAAGGCGTTGGCACTGGTCTCGGGTGTTGATGATCCTGCACTCTTGGCTTATGGGTAGAGCGCGCTCTACCTGTAGAGCAGGCTCTATGTTCAGGTAGAGCCCTTTCTGGCACTCTACCCACGCTCTTTTAGGTTGTCTCCAGAGTAATCTGCGCCTGTGAGGCTACTGGTCCAGTTGGTGTCAGGGTAGAGGTCCCGCCTCCTCCTTTTAGAGGATTGTTGTTCTGTGGTGGGGTTGGCGGGCTGGCCGGGGGGCTGTAGAGTCGCCCTGGTGGTTGCCCTTGCCTCTGCGGGTTCCACCGTTTCCATAGGTGTTACGGGTTGGGGGGGGGCTGGTTGCCTGCCCTTCCCTGTGACGGTAGCCCACCCGTCTTTCTGAATGGTTATAGATTTTGGGCGACTCTGGGGGATCTTTTACGGGTCCTCCGGAAGTAGCCCCGGCAAAGTCATCCCCTGCCTCCTAGCAGTCCTCCTCAGGACTGGGCAGCGGCGGTCATTTGCCGTGTGGTTTTTGCCACAGTTGGCGCATTTCGGTTCCTCCTCTCTACCCCGAGGGCAAAGGCTCCCTATATGCTCCCCAGCGCAGCGCACGCACCTCACTGGCCTGAAGCAGTTGGTGGAGGCGTGCCCGAAGGCCTGGCATCGGTGGCATTGAGCCAATCCAGCTTTTCTCTGTCAGGCCTCGATGAGGACCCCTTTCATATAGAGGAGTTCGTCGACTTTGAAAAGGTCCTGGAGCTGCTCCAGGCTCAGGTGGTCTAATTGGGCGAAGTAGATGCAGCCAGGTCTGCCCCTACGAGGTGGGATTGCCTTCACATATTTAACGGTGAAGCCCTTTGCCCTTATAGCCTCCTCTATGGTTTTGGTGTCCGTGCCCATTGGTAGACCCCGGATGCCCACTTTAGTGCGCTTGTCCTCCTCCGGGGTGTAACAATACCACGACAATGTTGGTGTTTCCTTTGATAGTTCAACCATGTACCGCTGGACGGTTCTGAACTCATTGGCACTTTGAGGTGTAAACCGTACGCCTCTCCCGAACGGACGGGCATTTAAAGGGTGGCCCAACATTCTGTTGAGCTCCTTAAAATGCCTCGTCCAATCCGGGAGGCATTCAGCCACTATGGGCGGATATCTAGTTTTATCCTGGTCGGCAGGCTTATCAGCAGGCACTGTCGCCGGTTGAGGTCGTGGTACTGCTGGTGCAGCTACCATATGGGCATAGCTGGTAGATGGCCGTTGGCCATCATCCTGCGCGAGTCCGGACGGGTTGGTTGTTGCCACCGGCGATGATCGAACGGCAGATGCTGCGAGAGTCGCATAGGTGGTTGACACCCAGCTATAGGATTCCTCACCCCCCTGCTCATACTGGGCCGAATCATGGCTTCGCCGATCCGGAGATATGAAGCGGGGGGGGGGGGGGGGGGAGGGTGACTTTGGCAGCGATCTGTGCGCCTTCTTCGTCGTCACCTGGTGGTAATCTTCATCTTCCGATGTGGATGGTGGTTCATCGGAAGATAGCTGGGAGCCAATCCGTTGCCTCTTTTCGTATAAAGAGGCTTCGGTTTCTGGAGGCGTACGGCGTCTGGCCGTTTTCTTTGCCCGCTGCTGCTGGGGCGACGGTTCCTGCCTGACCGTGTGCTCAGACACGGCAGGCGTGAGCGCGACGCTCGATGCGGGCTCCTTCCGCGGTGAGACGGGTTTCCTCATGGTTATCTGGGAGAATGATGACACCGTTCTGGTGCGCTCTGGGTTCGCCAGATCCCTGATGACTAAAGGTCTCTCTAACACTCCTTTCTTATCCGGCGGTACTCTAGACTTTGGGGGTGGCTCCCCTTGTCCCTACCTGACATGATGTTACCTAACCTAACACCGTCAGTTGTTTTCGAAAGGCCCTATCTATGATATGATGGTGATAAAATAGTAAGTGGCTTTCCAGTGGCACATTAATACGCGACTGGGCACAAAATGCACGTAACGCATAAAGTGCCAAGAATCACCTAGGGGCCGGTGACCTCGACGCCTCACGGAATCACGGGACTCGACGTTAGGCGGAGTATGTCGTACCGGCGGTTGTATGCAGCCACTGCTAACTACAAACAACGCACGCCTAGGAGATCCTTAGATACGCGCGCGCACCGATCTGCATGAGTTTTATAGCCCGGTCCAGCGACGTAGCTTCGTGAAGATAACACGAGTCTCACGCCGGGAAACGAAACGTACATAATAGTTGTGTATTTTGATTAATCTTCATTGTTCATAATGTAAGAATTATAATTGGCCAGGGAAAATGAAAATTATTACCATTGGTAAACTAACAACGCAGCCAGCTATAAAAATATAGGCAAGGTTGACGAAAATATATTCCATTCCATTCCATATTCATACTCCATTCGGCTTTACATAAACAGTAGTTTCATTTCTCCACCTTAAAACCACTCGGAGTCTGTTAATGGTGGACCGTTCATCTCCACCATTACAGTGGTGACCCCGTACGAACACCGCGAAGGGAGCCCGTGGCGAACACCGAGGAGGAAGATCCCGGTACGAGCACCAAGAAGGAACACCCTGCGACGTACCACCATTACAGTGTAGTAGTACGAACACCGAGAAGGAAGACATCAGTATATATAAAATCAGTGTAATCAAGCCGTCATTATGGAGCAAGAGGCGAACACATATACATCAATTTTTGAAGAAATTCGTAAGCTATCATACGAAGTCGCTGTACTCAAAGCTTCCCAGCATCACACCTTTTACCAGCAACAGTACAACCAGCGCAATCAGCAACACCGAAGATCACCTTTTCGTCGCAACCGCTCTGCAAGTAAAAGTCGAACAAGCTCAAGAATAAGATCCCCTTACTGCTACTATCATCGACGTTTCGAGTTCGAGGCAAGAAAATGCACAGAACCGTGTACATTCAAAAATGAAAATATGAAGGCGCTCGAACTAACTAATACCCTCAATGCGATGGGATCCAGCGTAACAGCAAAGTCCTACCGTCTTTTCGTCACCGATAAAAAAAGCAAGCTTACTTTCCTTATCGATAACGGAGCAAATATCTCAGTGTTACCGCCGAAACAAAGGCAGAAGTTGAAGCCATTGGATTTTCAACTCTATGCAGCAAATAATACGGTGATTCCTACATATGGAAAAAAAAACAATGGAACTTGATTTAAACCTACGCCGATCATTCAAATGTAGATTTATCGTCGCTAAAGTCAGCAAACCAATTATCGGTGCTGATTTTCTTCAACATCACCAGTTGATCGTCGACATCAAAATAGAAGAATCATCGACGGGAAAACCAATCTTGCATCTCAGTCTTTCGTCCAAGCAACCAACCTGCCCACAATAAGAAGCATAGATGTTCAACAACCGTATCACAATTGTTAAGAAGATACACGAAATATTAAAAAGAAATAGGTATCTTAGCAATGTTACTTGTTGATTGTCACGTTATTGTAAAACTATAAAATAAAACTTCTATTAATTTTTCTTATATTTTTTATTTAAAACTAATGTATATGTGATAAAAGTTACGAACTTTGTCTTTATTTCTTTAAATATCAAAAGGAAAGCAATCACAATATGGCTACCCATATATCGACTTTAAAGAATATTTGGCACGAATTAAATAAAAATTTAGAGTCAGCAGAAAATCTTCCTGATATTTTACTGATTTGTAAAATTCTTGACACATTGCCAGTTCAATATCTTGGATTCAAAAGCAGTTGGCTCTTAATGGCAAAAAAGGATAGAACAATTGAAAATTTAACTTGCCAGCTATGTGCCCATGAGAAAGCTTTGTCTGTCGGAGCAGAAGTTGAGAATTGTGCTGAGGCACTATACGCAAAACCAGAAAGAAAAATTAGCGGAAAAGATAAGAATTGGAAGAAATTTTTCAAATGTGATTACTGTGGGGAACAAGGACATAGAGTAAGGAAATGCAAGAAGTGGATCAGTGAAGGAAGGCCACCTAAACAATTAAGCGTGAATATAAATCAAAATAACCAAACGGTTTTATTGATGGACAATTTAGTAGATACGATAAATTGGTATGTGGATAATGGCGCTACCAGTCACATAACAAATAGAGGGGATTTTTTCGAACATTTTGAATATTTTAAAACTTCCCACACCGTCACAGGGGCTAATGGGCAAAGTATCGAGGCTGTTGGAATTGGTACTGTCCGTGCTGAAGCTTATGTTAAAGGTGGAGTAGAAAATATTTTACTAAAGGATGTTTGGTATGTACCTTCGATTACAAGAAATCTATTTTCTGTGCTTGCTGCACAAGATCGCTCACCGAATTGTCTTTTCGAATCAACAGCTGAGACCTGTTCATTGAGAGTAAATGGAAAGGTTGTGCTAACTGGAAATAGGCAAAGACATGGAGGGTTATTTAAACTGAATTTAAAGTGTGTACCACCTACGCTACATATTAATCAGATAACCACTTCCAATTTACTACAAGTTTACCATGAGAGAATGGCGCATCAAAATAAGAGACATATAAGACAGTTGATAGATAAAGAGCTCGGCATTAAAGTAGCTCTAGACAAAGAACTTTGTGAAGGATGCATAAATGGTAAAGCCCACCGCAAAAGTTTCGGAACGAGACCAAGAGCATCAAAGGCAGGTGAAATTTTTCATACCGATGTTTGCGGGCCTTTCCCGTATTCATTTCAGAAATACAGATATTTTGTTTTATTTAACGACGATTTCACCGGTTATCGCTTTATCTATTTTCTGAAAGAGAAGTCAGAAGTAGCTTCAATGCTTAATAATATGGTAGCAGAAATAATGGCGTCTGGGCATAAAATAAAAGAAATTATTTCTGATAATGGGGGAGAATTTGATAACCAGGTCCGGGACATTTTACGCATTAATGGTATTATTCAAAGATTAACTATGCCATATACTCCCGAACAAAATGGAGCATGCGAAAGGGATAACAGGACAATTGTAGAGGCTGCACGTTTGATGATGTATGCTCATGAAGAAATACCAAAAGGACTATGGGCTGAAATCGTAAATACCACTGTTTACATTTTAAATCGAACAGGGCCAACGAAGATTGCAGGAAAGTCTCCTCATGAATTGTGGCATGGCAAAAAACCAGCTATTAAACATCTGAGAATTATAGGTTGTCAGTGCTATGTTCATATTCCTAAACAAAAGAGAATGAAACTTGACAAGAAAGTTCAAAAAGGAATACTGTTAGGTTATGAAGGAGACAATGGTTATCGAATTTGGAATAAAACAGATCATAAACTTATTTGCTCCAGGGATGTTACTTTTCAAGAAATACCTTTGATAGATAAATCAAATAACCTTCAAACTGATGACGTAGAAACTATAGCAAAATGTAATCAGTTTGAGTTGCCGGATTTTTCTGCCTTATCTACTGTCCCAAATGATAATGAAATACTTCAAGAATTCATTTCAAATGACGAGATTGAGGGATCTCAAGAAAAGGTTACTGCAATGGAAGAAAAGGGTGATATAAATGAACAGGAAACTTGCATACAAGAAGAAAATGAGGACAACATAGATGAATTGTTAGAAAATGAAATTCAAAATGAATCTCAAATGACACTTCGAAATCAAGCAAATCTTAAACGGCCTATTCGTTTTCAGGACTATACCTATATGTCTTTGAATGATGAAATGATGGAACCCAAAACGTATAAAGAAGCAATTTCATGCTCTTATAGAGATAAGTGGCGTGAGGCTATGGATAGCGAAATCAATTCCTTAATGGAAAATGAAACCTGGGAAATGGTAACATTACCCGAAGGTCGAAAAGCAATACCTTGTAAATGGATATATAAGTTAAAAAGCAACTCCGAAGGTGAAATAGATCGCTACAAAGCCAGGTTAGTCATTAAAGGTTATTCACAAAAGGAGGGCATTGACTTCTATGAAACGTTTAGCCCTGTTGCTAAAGGAAGCACTATTAGAGCTGTGCTAAGCGTCGCAGCAAAAGAAAACTTGGATATTGCCCAATTTGATGTTTCAACCGCAATCCTATACGGAACACTTAAAGAAGATATTTATATGAAGCCTCCCGAAGGTTATTACAGTAAGTCCAACATGGTCTGTAAATTAAAAAAGAGTCTTTATGGCTTAAAACAGGCGCCACGCTGTTGGGATCATTGTATTACACAATATATATTACAAATTGGTTTTAAACAAAGTGAATCTGACCCTTGTTTGTTCGTAAGGGAGCGGGGAAGTATTAAAACTATCATAGCTCTCTATGTCGATGATGGATAAGTAGCAGCAACAAATTTAAATGAAATAGACAAATTTATGGGTAAGATGAACAAAAATTTCAAAATCACGTTCAAAACTGCATCGTATTTTCTCGGAATTGAGATCGATAGAAAAGTAGATGGATCTATAAAAATTGATCAAAAGGGATTTACGAAAAGGATACTTGAACGGTTTGGTATGCAGAATTGTAAACCAGCTGCTACACCGATAACGAAGGATATTGACAATGTCAAAAATTTCAACAATGAAACTAATCCAAAAGTATCATTCCCTTATCGTCAAGCCGTGGGTTCTTATCTGATGACTGAAACTCGACCAGATATAGCATATTGGATTTGTGTCACGAAATCTGGATAATCCTACGGCAGAAAACGTGGCTAAGGTGAAACGCATAATGCGGTATTTAAAAGGTACAACTGACTATGGTATAATTTACAAAAGTTCGAGTAATTGCAATCATTTAGAGTGCTATAGTGATGCAGATCATGGAGGTGATCATAGCACTGGACGGTCGACATCAGGTATTCAGTGCATTTACTCTAGTGGCGCAATAGCATGGCAAAGTAAGCGGCAATCAAGCGTAGCTATATCATCTACAGAAGCTGAAATGCTAGTGAAGCAGCAAGAGAAATCATTTGGATGGATAAAATATTAAGATTTTTAGTTGATAGTTGTGAAAGTATTCCCAGACTACATCCTGACAATGAATCGGCTATAAAGCTAGCCCATGATCCATTTGAAATGCACCATCGAACCAAACATATTCGTATACCACACTTCTTTATAAGAGAATGTGTTGAGCAAAGAAATTTGGAGGTGCTGAAAACATGTGCTAAAGACCAGCTTGCTGATATATTAAGAAAACCTTTATATAAGCCACGAGTTTTGGAATTAACTATAAAAATGGGCATGAAGTTCTAAAAGGAAGGCGAATGTTAAGAAGATACACGAAATATTAAAAAGAAATAGGTATCTTAGCAATGTTACTTGTTGATTGTCACGTTATTGTAAAAATATAATTTAACCTTCTATTAATTTTTATTATATTGTTTATTTTAAACTAATGTATATGTTTTAAATCTTAACAACAATATCCTCGAATAATACCCTGGTATCACAAGAATAACTTCAATTAAATTAACACCGAAGAACGACGTTGAGCATTTCATCGAAACCAATGGACCACCACTTCATTGCCGTGCACGTCCAATCGCACCACACCTATACGAGCAAGTTCGAAAGGAATTCGAAAACATGATTGAGCAAGGAATATGCCGTCCAAGCAAAATCACCACTTCACATTGTACCGAAGAAGAACGGAGAATTACGAGTTTGTGGAGATCACAGAAGACTGAATTCTATTACTACTCCTGACCGCTACCCAATACCGCGAGTCAGGGATTTCACTCATCAACTGTCAGACAAGACTATATTCTCCACCATCGATCTCAACCGAGCGTACCAACAAATAAGAGTACGCAACGAAGATATAGAGAAGTCAGCAATAATTACCCCAATGGGATTATTCGAATTCCCAAGAATGATCCCGGGATTAAAGAATGGAGGTCAAACTTTCCAAGGATCCATACACGAAGTACTTCATGGACTGGATTTTGTTTTCGCATTTATTGATGATCTCCTTGTTGCAAGCCCTGATAAAGAAACGCATGAAACCTATCTACGCACCGTGCTACAGCGACAACGGAATCGCAATCAACCCTTCGAAATGCATATTTAGCCAACAAGAAGTTCAATTTCTTGGTTTCACCGTCAGCAAGGAAGGAATCGAACCGCCTGCCGAAAAAGTCAGAGCAATCATCGATTATGCGAAACCTAAAACTATCGAAGAACTAAGGCGTTTTCTTGGGATGATAAATTTTTACAGAGAACACATACCTAAAGCCGCTGAAATTCAAGCACCACTTCACGCCTACCTTCACAACACGAGGAAAAAAGATAAAACGTCAATCGAATGGAACGATGAAGCCACGAAGGCATTTGAAGCTTGTAAAGTTGCGATCCAAAATGCAGCTTTACTCGCTCACCCATCACATGAAGCAACCCTTGCTATCTTCAGCGACGCATCTGATCTCTCAGCAGGAGCCGTTCTCCAACAATACAGCAATGGGAAATGGCAACCACTTGGCTATTTTTCGAAGAAGTTCTCCGATACTCAACGTAACTACAGTACATTCGACCGAGAGCTACTCGCTATTTACATGGCTATCAAGCACTTCAGAAAAACGTTCGAGGGTCGAAACCTGATCGTTTTTACCGACCACAAACCATTAACATATGTTCTTTCGAAGAAACCATCGCTATCGGAAACACCACAAAGAGCAAGACAACTTATTTTCATAAGTGAATTCACGACCGACATACGTCACATCAGTGGAAAGGACAACATGGTCGCCGACGCACTCAGTCGCATACCAATCGACAGTGTAACGTGCCCTACATCAATCGACTATCATAAGATCGCCGCAGCACAAGACAGAGATAGCGACATTATAAAACATCTATCGAAGCAAGGTAACTTGTCCATCAAGCAAGTTACAATGCCAATGACGCATCTTCCTATATACTGTGAAGCCTCAACGTCAACCATGCGACCATACCTACCAGAAGAATGTCGTTGCGAAGTCTTCAATGCACTGCATAACATGAGACATCCAGGTGTTAGAACAACAAGAAAACTCATCACTGAAAAATTCTTTTGGCCTTCAATGCAAGGGATGTTGGCAACTGGGCGAAGCAATGCATTCAATGCCAAAAATGCAAAAAACAAAGGCATACATCAAGTAGCCTAGCTACATTTCCACCCACGGAGAGATTCGAACACCTGCACGTTGACATCGTTGGACCATTACCTACTTCACAGCAAGGACATCGTTTCCTCGTAACAATGATCGACAGAACAACAAGATGGCCAGAAGCAATATCTACCGATGATACTTCAGCCGAATCCGTCACGAAGATAATTCATGAAAATTGGATTACTCGTTTCGGATCACCTAAAACCATTACAACGGATCAAGGAAGAAATTTCGAAAGCAACCTATTCCTCAAACTTCTTCAAACTATGGGAATACAGAAGACACGTACAACAGCATACCATCCTCAGTCAAACGGAATAATCGAACGATGGCATCGTACATTGAAAACCGCACTCAAAACTCGTTTATCTCAACATACAAAGTGGATCGATGAGCTACCTACAGTGCTATTTGGACTACGAGCAACACCGCGTGCAGAACTAGTCTTAGCGCCGCTCAGCTAACCTACGGCTGCAGCATAAGACTGCCGTGTGACTTCTTCAGCTCAGCAGTGTCAATCAAACAAGAAATGGATTACGATTTCGTAACTCAACTTCGAGAATCAATCAGCAAAGCCTTATCGTCGAAATGCACCGAAATGCAATCACACAGAAATAATAAATCAGTATTCATTCACCAAGATTTGAAAACATGCAAGCAAGTTTTTGTAAGAAACGACGCAGTGAAAAAACAGTTTCAACCTACCTACGATGGACTGTATAAAGTATTAGAGAGAAATAGCAAGACTTTTAAATTACAAATACCCGGAAGGAAATCTACGATTATATCGATCGACCGACTAAAGCCTGCCTATATTATTAACGAGGATACTTCAGAGGATTCATCATCATCATCACAATCACCAGTGAGGAAGTTTGAAAATCCATCATCTACATCAACCCAGTTGAAACCTATTTTAAAAACTACGAGATAATGGCGAGTCGTCAAGCCTCCGGTACGCTTTCGCTAGGGGGAGAGTGATGTAGCAGACAGACTAACCAACTCTAAGCGGGAATACATAATATAGACTCCGCTGCTACCATAACACAGAAGGCGAAAATAAAAAACATTTATTTCCTAACTATCCCCGGCTACTGAGATACTGCGGACTGCATATAGATAATTTGACGTTCTTATAAAGAAACAAGAAGCAGCCGCAAATATCATTCAGCGCCACATTGTCTTCACACGCCGTTATCGTCACGTATTCGTCGACCAATTGTGAGCCGTTTCTTCAACGCCGCAGCTCGCTTCTTCTTGCTGATGCGGAGCTGTGTTCCACGCCGCCGCCACTCACCGACTACGTGCGCGCATTTTTTTTTTGCGCCCGAAGCAAATACGGGCAACCCTCCGGAAAGCGGGGAAGGGAGGTGGGGAATGCTCATAGCATACCACGCAGCCGGCTGCGTGGTTATGTGGAGACTTTTACCCACTAAACCCCACCTTTCAGGGACTGGCTTAACGGTCTAACTAGAGATCTGTAAGCCGTATAAGAACGCGACCCTCCTTGGCAGAAAGGAGGGCGCAACGCGCGCGCACCGATCTGCATGACTTTTATAGCCCGGTCCAGCGACGTAGCTTCGTGAAGATAACACGAGTCTCACGCCGGGAAACGAAACGTACATAGTAGTTGTGTATTTTGATTAATCTTCATTGGTCATAATGTAAGAATTATAATTGGCTAGGGAAAATAAAAATTGTTACCATTGATAAATCAACAACGCAGCCAGCCATATAAATATAGGCAAGGTTGACGAAAATATATTCCATTCCATTCCATATTCATACTCCATTCGGCTTTACATGAAGTTTCATTTCTCCACCTTCATATTCATACTCCATTCGGCTTTACATGAAGTTTCATTTCTCCACCTTAAAATCACTCGGAGTCTGTTAATGGTGGACCGTTCATCTCCACCATTACAATATGATAAGAGGCTATCGCCCTCTCGCTCTAGCTATAGCTATTCTTGTTTTTCTTTTAACATACATGTTTACTACTCTAACATTTTATTATCTCTTTCTTTCTTTGAAAACAATGGAAGTTTTCTAGAACTATCAATAGGTAGCAAACAATATTTTGAATTATTTTAATCATTTTTATCTTTAATCGATTAATATTGCGGTTCGTGTTGCACAACCGATTCTTACGTAACACATGACTTTAAGTTGAAACAAATGTACATACATCCATTACAAGTTCACTTTTCTTTGGCAAATAGATCGTCATACGTGGGAAGTAGCGGAGTGCGCGGGGTGTGATCGGGTCACGACGCAATTTTAGCCGCCATGAGTCAGTTCACGGGGGAATAGCGCGCGTTCGCGGTTCAAGCGTTTTACGAAAATAGTCATTCTTATATTATTGTGCGGCGTATGTTCAGAGTTAAATTCAATTTACGGAGTATCCGGCAGTGTCTTAGTACTCAGTTGCTAAAACAATGGCTGAAGAGGTTTCAAAAAACCGGTTCGACGCTACCAATGAGACGTCAAGGTCGCCCCCGTACTTTACGCACGGAGCAAGCGATTCAGGAGGTTAATCGATCTGTCCAAGAAAATGCGGAACTCTCTACGCGACGACGTTTTTTGCGATTTTGGCGATTTCGCGAAGCAGCTTAAGACGAATTTTGAGACAAGATTTGAACCTTCATCCTTATAAGATCCAGTTGGTGCAAGAACTTCCCCATGATGACCATACAAAAAGGGCGTCATTTTCCACCCTGATGTTAGAGCGGTTTTCCAACTTCGGGAACATCCTTTGCTCGGACGATGCCCACTTTCACCTAAACGGATTTGTCAACAAGCCTAATTGCCATTTTTGGAGTGCTGAACAGCCTTTGCGCAAGCATCAAAAGCCACTCCACTGCCAAAAAGTGACGGTTTGGGCTGCCATTTTAGCCAAAGGGCTGATTGGGCCTTATTTCTTTGAAAATTCTCGAGGTCACGCAGTAACCGTTAATACAGACCGTTATGTGGAAATGCTTCAAAAGTTTTTAAGGCCAAATCTTTCTGGGCTGCAAGAGTACAACTCCCTGACCTGGTTCCAGCAGGATGGGGCCACCTGCCACACGTCTAATGCCAGCATGGAGGTCGTACAGGAGCTGTTCCCCGGTAAAGTCATCTCAAAGAGAGGTAACATCGAGTGGCCACCACGAAGCCCAGACTTGTCCCCACCGGATTTCTTTTTGTGGGGATTTCTCAAGAATAAGGTCTATTCCAATAAACCGAGGACAATTACTGCCTTAAAAGCGAACATTCGAGCAGAAATGGCGGCCATATCGACAGCAACGTGCCGGCGTGTTTTTGAAAATTTAAAGTCCCGCTTAGAAAAGTGTTTGCGGCGAGACGGGGAACACCTAGACGATGTTATTTTCAAGAAGTAAATTAAATTAATGATAAATTAAGTAACTTTTTGAATAAACTCTCTAAGTACTATCAGTCTTTTTTATATGGGTTTCAAAAGTGACTTTATTCTGGCCCACCCTATATGTATATTTACAACCGGACAAAAAAAGTTAAGATTTATTGTAATTTACGATATAGGTCGTATTTATAGAGCAATAAGCTACCTAGGAAAAATACTGAAAAAAATCGGAAAAGCTAGGTTTTCCTGAAAGTCGCCTGCACGTTTGTGCACTTTAGGATTAGTTTTACATATGCACATTTGTGCATCTTTATGGATTTGTGTGTTTATTGAGGTAATTAGACAACATTTATGAATTAAATAATTATTTAAAAAAATTAAGTATTACTATAATAATCAGTCTTAATAATAAGTATCAAAATAAGGAACATTTCCTTGTTAAACATCAACTTAAACTTTTTTATGTAATTAAATCACAATTAACAAGTAATTAAACGTTAAGTAATCATGAAAATTTAATAAAAATGGTAGCAATTATTATCTAATAACATTTTTGGCATATTATTAAGAAAAGTAAATTAAAAAAAAAAACAATTAGATACAATGAAATTTTTTAAAGCAATTCTGTCCTCGAATTACACAAAGATAAGCGTTATATTTCAAACAACGAATTTTTGTGCGGCTTCTACACGTTTCTAATTGGCAAAATCTAGGCGATTTTAAATAATTGAATACCGGCAAATTGATCATACCCATCGTACCGTAGTGTTGCCGATGGCATTAGAGCTTTTTTAAATTTCCTCGGCATTATGTTTTCAACTTCCTCCATGCCTTTTGTGCGACGTTTTTCAAGGAAACTTAGCAAGACCTCAGATATCTCAAGACGAAAGACTAATAAATCTAGTGTTTTATTCCGTGTTCCGTATTCGTGATCACACATTAGACCAGCGCGGTGGACATTTCCTTGCCCTAAATCCATTTCGGTGATGAGGGAAGGGCACAGCCCAAGAGTGAGTAGTAGTAGAATCATCATCATCATCGTTACAGCACTCCACAACTCCACTGCTGAACACAGGCCTCCCCCAAGGTATGCCACAAAGTACGGTCCTGAGCCACCTACACCTATCGACTTCCTGCATGTCTTACCAGGTCATCACTCCATGTAATGGGTGTTCGTCCTACACTTCGCCTACCAGTACGAGGCTGCCACTCGAAAACCTTTTCTCCCCAACGGTTGTCGGTTCTTCGAGCTATATGGCCGGCCCATTGTCACTTCAGCTTACTTATCCGTTGGGCTATGTCAGTCACTCTGGTTCTACTGCGGATATCCTCATTTCTAAGTTTATCACGCAGAGAAACCCCAAGCATAGCACTCTCCATAGCTCACTGAGCGACTTCGAACGTCCTCATACGGCCAGCAGTGAAGGACCACGTCTCATTTCCGTAGGGCAACACGCACTCATTATACAATCTAGTGTTCAGAGTTTGAGGTATACCGACGAGAAGATGTGTCGTAATTTCCCGAACGCTGCCCAGCCGAGTTGAATCCGTTGAGACCTCTCAGTCGAAGTTGGACTTACATAGTCTGACTATTTTTCCCGGGTAAACGTACTTCACTTTCAACTTCGAGCATAGTGCTCCCAACTACTACCGGCATAGGTGTGACATGGATATTAAACATGATCTTAATTTTGTCCATGTTCATCACAAGACCGATCCGTTGGGAGACACCATTGAGGTCATTGAGGATAGTGGATAGTGCTTAGGTCCTCCAGTGATTCTGCCATAAGGACTATATCGTTGGCAAAGCGAAGGTGAGTAATGTAGTCGCCATTGATGTTAATACTGTAGCCTTTTCAGTCCAGTAGCTTTAAAATGTCTTCCAATGCGGCGGTGAAGAGTTTCGGGAATGTAACTTCACCCTGTCTTACACCTCCCTGCAGTTGGATAGGTTTCGAACTCTGGTTCTGTACTCGGATAGCCATCGTAGCACAGAAGTCTGAAGAGTAGTAGTACTCTTCAGACTTCTGTACAATTTGCCGAAGGGTATGTAAGTGGTCAATGGTGATAAAGCCTTTTCGGAAACCGGTTTGTTCAGGGGGCTGAAAGTCATCTAGTCTGCGTGCGAGACGATTCGTAATGATTCTCGAGAATAGCACGTAGACGCGGCTCAGAAGGGATAGCGGTCTGTAGTTCTTCTAGAGAGCGTTGTCACCTTTCCTGAAAAACAAGATCACCGCACTTCTGCTCCGCGCCTCGGGAGTAGTGCCACTATGGTGGATGGAATTTAACAGCTTCTGAATGACTTCAAGAACCGGTTTTTCACCCGCTTTCGGAAGCTCCGATGTAATTTCATCTTTGCCCGGGGACTTGCCGATTTTAAGGTGTTGGAGAGCCATTCTAGGCTCTCTCAGACTGACGTTCGGGTTATCATCGGAATAGTGTCAGATAGGACTTGCTCTTGGATCACTATTTACACTTGCGTGTGGCTCCGACAATGACGTGTACAGTTGCCAGTAGAACATCTCAATCTTACTCAAAATCTCAGGTGTACCGGAAACGATGCTGCCACACTCGGTCTTTAGCTTCGACAGTTGGCTCTTTCTTACAGATAGATCCCTGGCAAAGACTTTGGAGCCTTCTTGAATACGAGCTGTACTGATGTTGCGTAAGTCCCGCCGCATGTCTTTGGAGATCTCTCTGTTCAGTTGCCTGTATGCTGCTAAATCTCCTGAAGACTGCTGCTTCATTTCCCATCTAACAGCCATGAAATTAAGAGTGTGATCGGAAAGTTTTTGTGTTTTTCTGCGGCGGGTCTTGCAGAAATTAGCTCCGGCTACATGGACAGTTTTCACGAGCTTTTCATTCAAATCTTCCACTGTATTGCAATCTTCTAGGCACTAAAAACGGTTTTGTTACTCGAGCTTAAATGTTTCGGGACCGTGGATTAGGGGGATGGACGGACGGACCCTTTTATGCATGAGGGGGATGGGGAGGGGGATCGTTCATTAGACGAAACCTCTCCAACTTCACGTTCTAGTTCAATATGCCTCGAACCATTCGGTGATCGCTGCCAGTTTTCACCACTGAGAAATCACCGAACAGTTGGCGTCTGGTCGTCATAACGAAATTAGTCTCACTTTTTGTCGAACCGTCGGGGCTCAACCAGGTCAACTTCCTGTGGGGCCGCTTCTGAAAGAATGAGTTCATTATAAAGAGTCTCTCTGTCTCCATGAAGTCGGCTAACTGTTGACCCCTTGGGTTCTATTGCCCCATTCCAAATTTCCTTAATTTCTGCAAACCGCTTTCTCTTGTATATTCTAAATATCTGCATACCTATAGCTTGGAAAAGAACAAATTTTCTTGAATAGGAGTCTAAATTGTGAGCAAAAAAGCCTCATTCTTGTGAATCAACGAGTTTGAAAATTATCTAATTACTGACATACTCGGGCGAGTTGGTTTTGAACATTTTTACATTTAGTGATTTTAGTTGTTTATAAATTAGTAATAAAAGATAATAAGTGCTCGTAATTACGGTTTGCCTCGGTGCTGGCTATTTGGCGCACTCCCAAATAAAGTAAATAACAGTGAAATAGCCCTACATAGTAACTTTATTCGGTACCTAGTACTAAGTATAAGCAATATTTTTTCGGAGTAAAGTATACCCATTGTACCCTAATATATCAGAATCTTTGAGATATTTTTGTCTCTTTCTATAATTGCCTTGTTTCTACTTCTAATTTAATTTAATCTCTAATAAGTGTAACTAAATAATACATAGCATAGCTGCTGTATGATGGCGGAATAAGAGAATTCATCCACACATTACTCGCCCTACTCGTATATTAGAGGGTTTCTTAGAAGCAACAATGACTGTACCAGAAAATATTATAGCTTCCGATAGATGGCGGTACAACTATTTGGTTTACGTCAAATGGGAAATACCTGGACCGACCGCCAAGCGTGACTATTAAGGCAAATTCTGTCTCCACCGAGAGGCTTATGTCCAGCTGTGAACATTTACTAGCTAAAGTAGAACATAGTAACCGGAAAGAATAAACATTCATTTAAGTATTTGCGCGTAAATTTATGATCTTACTCCTATGCCCATACCATTATATGTGTCCACTAGGAGAACATGACAATGTGGAATATCTATAGACAGGCTATACAGCTTCTTTCTCCTCCTCATTAAGCCGTTAAAAATCCATTTTTGGACACGGGCTTTTTCACAGTAGCCACGATTTGAGGTGAATGTCATGTATGTGATAGACGAATCATACTTTGACGTTGATTCCAGCCACTGGTCTGCGTGTTTTACAATATTACATGATGTAAGGGGAATATGTCAATGTTATATGTTGTAGAACCATGCTGCAGATGTGTTATGGTCGCAACGCGAATTTGTCGGCTCGACCGGATGAGGGCCACGGTCTTATAGAACCGACGTAAAAGCAGCTTATTGCTGCTGAGTTTCGTATGCTGAGTGTACTGAAGTGAAGATTCTTTTTGCTGGAAACGAGGAGTTTCATTTTAGTCTTCAGGAGTGCCAATGCATCTGCATTTTGATTCTTAATGGAATATAGATGTAAATGTTTATCAACCTTACTCTTAAAAAATTACTTATACAGGCTGATATCTGGTAAAGAAGAAGAAAGAAGAAAAAGTCAAGTGTAATATCATTCTACAAGATGAAGGAGTGCACAAGCTTGATTGTGAATAAGGCAAACAAAAAGATCAGTTAGAACCCGCATAAAAGAACATATAGCTGACGTGAAGCACCCACGCTCCGGGATGTCTGCAGTCTGCGAAGGATAATTTGCGAAGACACTGAAATTAAGAAACATCCGTATGGATTATAGAATAAGGACAATTGAGCACAAAGTCCACCGGACGGTAAGTGGTTGCTGTGGCTCGTAGACATCTACATTAATCTTCAATTAAGAATCAAAACCACCCACCCACCCACTTGTCACCCTTGAGAATTAAGGTGGATTGCCTCGTTTTCAGTAAAAAGGGTCTCCGGTTGTCTATACTCACCATACGAAACACAGCAGCATTAAGCTGCTATTTTATGCTGGTATTCTGTAAGAGCATGGTTCTTCTCCGGTCGAGCTACAACCATGTTATTTTATACTGTTATGCTATAATGTAAGGTATGGCTTTTGCACGTATAAAGGTTTAGTAATGGACCTCCTCCGTTGTAGGCAAGAATTGCAATTACGGAAGAATGATTAACGATCGCAGTGTCAGAAGTCTTGCATCTTCGCCGCTGCTGCGCGCCGCTGGTCTAAGTATTTTACGCCAGGCATTAACGAGATGGTTATACTGCCTATCTATCGGAAACCTCAACAAGAAGTTGTGTGAATTTGCAATATTAAATAAGCCAACTAGTAAATAGATTAAAATAAACTATTACAATACAAACGAGATGAAATCGAGTGATGTTTTCGCCCACGCCGTCACCAAATCTCTACATAAAATACACTATCTTAGTAACAATATACTATTTGTTGAAACCTTAGAGCAATAACTGTCTGCACATGCGACGACAGACTCGATAAAGTAAGATGTTTATGCGCTTTCGATAAATCCCGCAGATTTTCCTTAACATTCTATATTCAACGAAATAAGAACTTATAGAGAGATATCTCCTTATTTAAATTCAAGTTTTCACGTACGTGAATTATCAATAATTTCGTATGATAATAAATATTGTATTAATTTTTGTTTGGTTATACTTAAATTGAAAAAAAAATAGAAATTTATTAATAGGAATCATAACAATATTTCCCTTTTTAGGGACGTGAATGCAGGTATAAGCGCTTGCTTATAAATTGAATAAAAAGATTAAAATGTGATTAAAATAAGCGAGCATACCAATTCATTCTTCGTTTGATGCTTATTGTGGTGGTAAATATATATACATTGATTATACAGTTTATTTACTTATATTAGTGTTATTTATTTTGTTGTAAAAAAGAATAAACCGAGAATTTTTTTAACCTCTGAAACACCAAGCTGTCAAATTTGACCGCTTCGATATTTCGTCAAAATTCAAGCGGTCAAGTATGACCGCACCCACCCACAGCACTTTAACCCATAAAAACTTATATTTAGAGACAACTTTTTTATGATGAAGTTTGGCATTACGGAATCAATATAAAATTTGCTATCTTCTAGTGGAAGTAAAAAAAAACAGATATTAATTTATATTCTACGTTCATTACGTACGCCATTTTCATTTGGATGTTGTTGTGATGATTTTTGGATTTTTCTAGTGTTTTGTTAGTGTTTTATTATGGTATTTTATTATAAAATTGTTATAAAAGTATTTGTGTGAATATAATTTATATTTTTACGTAAATAATTTCAAGTAATATATAGAAATAATTGTGATTTTCACGCTGCCGACGTCCGCTTGATATATTTTTTTTTAATCGAAATACAATAAAATCTTCTCATCTTCTTAATTAATAGTACTTACAGTAAAAATAGAATTTACTTCTTACAGCTGAGCTCCGCTGACGCTCGGCGGGTGACGAGGCAGCTATGCGTATCTTGAAATTTTAAACTTTACGACCAATATTTATTATCATTCGAAATTATTAATAATTCACGTATGTGAAAACTTGAATTTAAATAAGTAGATATCTCTCTCATCATCATCATCATTACAGCCCTTCACAAGTCCACTGCTGAACATAGGCCTCCCCCAAGTAATGCCACAAAGCACGGTCCTGAGCCACCTGCATCCATCGACTTCCTGCATATCTTACCAGGTCGTCACTCCATCTAGTGGGGGGTCGCCCTACACTACGCCTACCGGTACGAGGCTACCACTCAAGAACCTTTCTTCCCCATCGGTTATCGGTTCTTCGAGCTATATGGCCGGCCCATTGCCACTTTAGCTTACTAATCCGTTGGGCTATGTCGGTCACTCTGGTTTTACTGCGGATATCCTCATTTCTGAGTCTATCACGCAGAGAAACTTCGAGCATAGCCCTCTCCATAGCTCGCTGAGCGACCTTGAGCGTCCTCATACGGCCAGCAGTGAAAGACCACGTCTCAGATCCGTAAGTCATCACTGGCAACACGCACTGGTTGTACAATCTAGTTTTTAGAGATTGAGGTATACCTGACGAGAATATATGTCGTAATTTCCCGAACGCTACCCAGCCGAGTTGAATCCGTCGATTGACCTCTCGGTCGAAGTTGGACTTACCTAGTCGGACTATTTGTCCCAGGTAAACGTACTCGTCAACAACTTCGAGCATAGTGCTCCCAACAACTACCGGCATAGGTGTGACATGGACATTGAACATGATCTTTGTTTTGTTCATGTTCATCTTAGGACCTATCCGTTGGGAGGCACTATTGAGGTCATTGAGCATAGTGCTTAAGTCCTCCAGCGATTCTGCCATAAGGACTATATCGTTGGCAAATCGAAGGTGAGTGATGTACTCGCCATTGATGTCAATACCGTATCCTTTCCAGTCCAGTAGCTTGAAAACGTCTTACAATGCAGTGGTGAAGAGTTTCGGGGATATAACGTCACCCTGTCTTACACCTCTCTGCAGTTATGTAGTATATCTGCAGTTATGCAGATAGGTTTCGAGCTCTGGTTCTGTACTCGGATAGCCATCGTAGCCCTACTGTACAAACACTTCAGCACTTCGATATACCGACAGTCAACTTGGCACCGCTGAAGGGACTGTAGCACCGCCCAAATTTCGACGGAATCAAAGGCTTTCTCATAGTCCACATACGCCAGGCAAAGTGGCAGATTGTACTCTTCGGTCTTCTGTACAATCTGCCGCAGGGTATGTATGTGGTCTATGGTACTGAATCCTTTTCGTAAACCGGCTTGTTCGGGAGGCTGAAAGTCGTCGAGTCTGCGTGCGAGACGATTCGTAATGACTCTCGAAAACAGCACGTAGACGCGGCTCAGAAGGGAAATCGGTCTGTAGTTCTTTAAGAGAGCGTTGTCGCCTTTCTTAAAGAACAAGACCACCGCACTTCTGCTCCACGCCTCTGGAGTAGTGCCACCATGGAGGACGGAATTGAAGAGCTTCTGAAGGACTTCAAGTACCGGTGTTCCACCCGCTTTCAGAAGCTCCGCTCTAATTCCATCGTCGCCTGGGGCCCTGCCGTATTTAAGTTGCTGGAGAGCCATTCTAATCTCGCTCAGACTGACGTCCGGGATATCATCGGAATAGTGTCGGATAAGACTTGCTCTTGGATCGTTACTCACATTTGCGTGTGGCTCCAACGATGATGTGTACAGCTGCCCATAGAACCTCTCAATCTCAATCAAAATCTCAGATGTCCCAGAAACGATGCTGCCACACTCAGTCTTCAGCTTCGACAGTTGGCTCTTACTGGCAGACAGATCTCTGGCAAAGACTTTGGAGCCCTGGTTCCGCTCGATCGCTTCTTTAATACGAGCAGTATTAAAGTTGAGTAAGTCTCGCTGCATGCATTTGGAGATCTGTCTGTTCAGTTGCCTGTATGCTGTCAAATCTGTTGACGATTGCAGCCTCATCTTCCGTCTAACAGCCATGAGATTAAGAGTGTGATCGGAGAGTTTTTGTGTTCTTCTGCGGCGGGTCTTGCAGAACTTAGCTCCGACCGCGTGGACAGTTTCCACGAGCTTGTCATTCATATCGTCCACTGAATTGCAATCTTCTAGGCACTGAAAGCGGTTACGTAACTCGAGCTGAAAGTTTTCGGGATTCTGGATTATAGCACGAGGGGGACGGAGCGTTGACTTCATTAGACGAGACCTCTCCAACTTCATGTTTAGGTTCAGTGTGCCTCTAACCATTTGGTGATCGCTGCCAGTTTTCACCCTCGCGATCACTGAGACATCACTGAACAGTTGGCGTCTGATCGTCATAATGAAGTCAACCTCATTTTTTGTCGAACCGTCGGGGCTCGACCAGGTCCACTTCCTGTGGGGCCGCATCTGGAAGAAAGAGTTCATCATAAAGAGTCCCTCTTTCTCCATAAAGTCGGCCAGCTGCTGGCCCCTTCGGTTCCGTTGCCCTACTCCAAATTTCCCTAACTTCAGCTCACCGTTTTCTCTTGTGCCTAGTTTTGCGTTGAAGTCTCCCATCAACACCGTGTATTGAGTTTTGGAGGAATGCATGGCTTTGGAAATAGCCTCATACATTTCCTCCACCTCTTCATCGGGATGTGCCGAGGTTGGTGCGTAAACCTGTATGACCTTCAGCGAATACCGTTTGGTGATTCTGAGTATCAGGTACGCGACCCTCGTCGACACACTCCCAATTTTTACAACGTTGTTGACGAGAGACTTGTGGACGATAAATCCGACACCTCCTTGGGACAGATGGTCGCCCTCCCGGTGATAGTACAAGTTGCCGGATTCGAGAATCACCGTGTCCTCCCCCTCTCTTCGGACCTCGGATAATCCTATAATATTCCAGCGCAACTTGTCTATCTCTTCTTCCAGCTCCAGGATCTTCTCGTCAGTCCTCAGAGTGCGTGCGTTAAATGTTGCCAGGTCGAGTCGTCGTAGGTGGCAACCGAACCTCCACCGGAGATTCTTAGCACCCCCTGCCCCGCCGTTACCATGGTCGCCACCGTAGCCAGGAATAGCGGGGCCGCCGGAGACTGGGGGCCGTCTATTTGTGTAATTGTTTATGGGGGGTATATTGCTATAGTTGCCACGCTTGGCGAGCGGGTTGGCAACCGCAGTTTTTTTTGTCGTACAGTTGCTGTTATCAAGAAGATGCTGCTGCCATCTCCTGCCTGTGTCCCTCTGTCGCCTCTTACGACACCCACGGGAAGATATGGGGTAGTGGATATTCTTAACCGCCACTACACGGCACGGATATCTCTCTATAAGTTCTTATTTCGTTGAATATAGAATGTTAAGGAAAATCTGCGGGATTAATCGAAAGCGCACATTAAACATCTTACTTTATCGAGTCTGTCGTCGCATAAAATGCTGACAGATCCAGGTGGCGCTTCAAGCGCCATCTTGGAAAAACGTTTTCAGCCGATATCTCGGAAACTATGCACTTTCAGGCAAAAGTTATTGAAATAATTATTGTAGAGAATAAACTTTGGCAGGTTTTGTTTCCAGTAAACTTTTTGTAAAACTTACTGTTTACGATTAATGGCCCATTTAATGAACCGGTTTTTCTATCGCGGCCAATAAATAACTTTTGAAATACTAGATTAATAATTAAAATGCATTAATCTATTTTTAAAGATGAGTTTATTCTCTACAACTTGTGGAAAAAGAAAATTTTCTAATCTCCATACTTTTTGAGTTATAGGACGTTTAATGTTGGACTACCGGGCGTAAAGTTTAAAATTTCAAGATACGCATAGCTGCCTCTTCACCCGCCGAGCGTCGGCGGAGCTCAGCTGTAAGATGTAAATTCTATTTTTACTGTACTATTAATTAAGAAGATGAGAAGATTTTATTGTATTTCGATTAAAAAAATATATCAAGCGGACGTCGGCAGCGTGAAAATCACAATTATTTCTATATATTACTTGAAATTATTTACGTAAAAATATAAATTATATTCACACAAATACTTTTATAACAATTTTATAATAAAATACCATAATAAAACACTAACAAAACGCTAGAAAAATCCAAAAATCAACACAACAACATCCAAATGAAAATGGCGTACGTAATGAACGTAGAATATAAATTAATATCTGTTTTTTTTTTTACTTCCACTAGAAGATAGCAAATTTTCTATTGATTCCGTAATGCCAAACCTCATCATAGAAAAGTTGTCTCTAAATATAAGTTTTTATGGGTTAAAGTGCTGTGGGTGGGTGCGGTCATATTTGGCCGCTTGAAATTTGACGAAATATCGAAGCGGTCAAATTTGACAGCTTGGTGTTTCAGAGGTTAAAAATATTCTCGGTTTATTCTTTGTTACAACTATAGAAGTAAATAATACTAATATAAGTAAATAAACTGTATAATCAATGTATTTATTTACCATCACAATCAGCATCAAACGAAGAATGAATTGGTATGCTCGCTTATTTTAATCACATTTTAATCTTTTTATCCAATTTATAAGCAAGCGCTTATACCAGCATTCACGTCCCTAAAAAGGGAAATATTGTTATGATTCCTTTTAATAAATTTCTATTTTTTTTCAATTTAAGTTTCAAAAATTTATACAATATTTATTACCATACGAAATTATTAATAATTCACGTATGTGAAAATTTGAATTTAAATAAGTAGATATCTCTCTATAAGTTCTTATTTCGTTGAATATAGAATGTTAAGGAAAATCTGCGGGATTTATCGAAAGCGCACATTAAACATCTTACTTTATCGAGTCTGTCGTCGCATGTGCAGATAGTTATTGCTCTAAGGTTTCAACAAATAGTATATTGTTACTAAGATAGTGTATTTTATGTAGAGATTTGGTGACGGCGTGGGCGAAAACATCACTCGATTTCATCTCGTTTGTATTGTAATAGTTTATTTTATTCTATTTACTAGTTGGCTTATTTAATATTGCAAATTCACAAAACTTCTTGTTGAGGTTTCCGATAGATAGGCAGTATAACCATCTCGTTTATGCCTGGCGTAAAATACTTAGACCAGCGGCGCGCAGCAGCGGCGAAGATGCAAGACATCTGACACTGCGATCGTTAATCATTCTTCCGTAATTGCAATTCCTGCCTACAACGGAGGAGGTCCATTACTAAACGTTTATACGTGCAAAAGCCATACTTTACATTATAGCATAACAGTATAAAATAACATGGTTGTAGCTCGACCGGAGAAGAACCATGCTCTTACAGAATACCAGCATAAAATAGCAGCTTAATGCTGCTGTGTTTCGTATGGTGAGTATAGACAACCGGAGACCCTTTTTACTGAAAACGAGGCAATCCACCTTAATTCTCAAGGGTGACAAGTGGGTGGGTGGGTGGTTTTGATTCTTAATTGAAGATTAATGTAGATGTCTACGAGCCACAGCAACCACTTACCGTCCGGTGGACTTTGTGCTCAATTGTCCTTATTCTATAATCCATACGGATGTTTCTTAATTTCAGTGTCTTCGCAAATTATCCTTCGCAGACTGCAGACATCCCGGAGCGTTGGTGCTTCACGTCAGCTATATGTTCTTTTATGCGGGTTCTAACTGATCTTTTTGTTTACCTTATTCACAATCAAGCTTGTGCACTCTTTCATCTTGTAGAATGATATTACACTTGATTTTTTCTTCTTTCTTCTTCTTTACCAGATATCAGCCTGTAAAAGTAATTTTTTAAGAGTAAGGTTGATAAACATTTACATCTATACTCCATTAAGAATCAAAATGCAGATGCATTGGCACTCCTGAAGACTAAAATGAAACTCCTCGTTTCCAGCAAAAAAGAATCTTCACTTCAGTACACTCAGCATACGAAACTCAGCAGCAATAAGCTGCTTTTACGTTGGTTCTATAAGACCGTGGCCCTCATCCGGTCGAGCCGACAAATTCGCTTTGCGACCATAATACATCTGCAGCATGGTTCTACAACATATAACATTGACATATTCCCCTTACATCATGTAATATTGTAAAACACGCAGACCAGTGGCTGGAATCAACGTCAAAGTATGATTCGTCTATCACATACATGACATTCACCTCAAATCATGCCTACCGTGGAAAAACCCGTGTCCAGAAATGGATTTTTAACGGATTAATGAGGAGGAGAAAGAAGCTGTATAGCCTGTCTATAGATATTCCACATTGTCATGTTCTCCTAGTGGATACGTAGAATGGTATGGACATAGGAGTAAGATCATAAATTTACGCGCAAATACTTAAATGAATGTTTATTCTTTCTGGTTACTATGTTCTACTTTAGCTAGTAAATGTTCACAGCTGGACATAAGCCTCTCGGTGGAGACAGAATTTGCCTTAATAGTCACGCTTGGCGGTCGGTCTAGATATTTCCCATTTGACGTAAACCGAATAGTTGTACCGCCATCTGTCGGAAGCTATAATATTTTTCTGGTACAGTCATTGTTGCTTCTAAGAAACCCTCTAATATACGAGTAGGGCGAGTAATGTGTGGATGAATTCTCTTATTCCGCCATCATACAGCAGCTATGTTATGTATTATTTAGTTACACTTATTAGAGATTAAATTAAATTAGAAGTAGAAACAAGGCAATTATAGAAAGAGCCAAAAATATCTCAAAGATTCTGATATATTAGGGTACATTGGGTATACTTTACTCCGAAAAAATATTGCTTATACTTAGTACTAGGTACTGAATAAAGTTACTATGTGCCCTACATAGTAACCTTATTCAGCACCTATTTCACTGTTATTTACTTTATTTGGGAGTGCGCCAAATAGCCAGCACCGAGACAAACCGTAATTACGAGCACTTATTATCTTTTATTACTAATTTATAACCAACTAAAATCACTAAATGTAAAAATGTTCAAAACCAACTCGCCCAAGTATGTCAGTAATTAGATAATTTTCAAACTCGTTGATCCACAAGAATGAGGCTTTTTTGCTCACAATTTAGACTCCTATTCAAGAAAATTTGTTCTTTTCCAAGCTATAGGTATGCAGATATTTAGAATATACAAGAGAAAGCGGTTTGCTGAAATTAAGGAAATTTGGAATGGGGCAATAGAACCCAAGGGGTCAACAGTTAGCCGACTTCATGGAGACAGAGAGACTCTTTATAATGAACTCATTCTTTCAGAAGCGGCCCCACAGGAAGTTGACCTGGTTGAGCCCCGACGGTTCGACAAAAAGTGAGACTAATTTCGTTATGACGACCAGACGCCAACTGTTCGGCGATTTCTCAGTGGTGAAAACTGGCAGCGATCACCGAATGGTTCGAGGCACATTGAACTAGAACGTGAAGTTGGAGAGGTTTCGTCTAATGAACGATCCCCCTCCCCATCCCCCTCGTGCATAAAGGGTCCGTCCGTAACCATCCCCCTAATCCACGGTCCCGAAACATTTCAGCTCGAGTAACAAAACCGTTTTCAGTGCCTAGAAGATTGCAATACAGTGGAAGATTTGAATGACAAGCTCGTGAAAATGTAGCTGTCAGCCATGTCCGTGTAGCCGGAGCTAAGTTCTGCAAGACCCGCCGCAGAAAAACACAAAAACTTTCCGATCACACTCTTAATTTCAAGGCTGTTAGATGGGAAATGAAGCAGCAGTCTTCAGGAGATTTAGCAGCATACAGGCAACTGAACAGAGAGATCTCCAAAGACATGCGGCGGGACTTACGCAACATCAGTACAGCTCGTATTCAAGAAGGCTCCAAAGTCTTTGCTAGGGATCTATCTGTAAGAAAGAGCCAACTGTCAAAGCTAAAGACCGAGTGTGGCAGCATCCTTTCCGGTACACCTGAGATTTTGAGTAAGATTGAGATGTTCTACTGGCAACTGTACACGTCATTGTCGGAGCCACACGCAAGTGTAAATAGCGATCCAAGAGCAAGTCTTATCCGACACTATTCCGATCATAACCCGAACGTCAGTCTGAGCGAGCCTAGGATGGCTCTCCAACACCTTAAAATCGGCAAGTCCCCGGGCAAGGATGAAATTACATCGGAGCTTCCGAAAGCGGGTGATAAACCGGTTCTTGAAGTCATTCAGAAGCTGTTAAATTCCATCCACCATAGTGGCACTACTCCCGAGGCGCGGAGCAGAAGTGCGGTGATCTTGTTTTTCAGGAAAGGTGACAACGCTCTCTAGAAGAACTACAGACCGCTATCCCTTCTGAGCCGCGTCTACGTGCTGTTCTCGAGAATTATTACGAATCGTCTCGCACGCAGACTCGATGACTTTCAGCCCCCCGAACAAGCCGGTTTCCGAAAAGGCTTTAGCACCATTGACCACTTACATACCCTTCGGCAAATTGTACAGAAGTCTGAAGAGTACTACTACTCTTCAGACTTCTGTGCTACGATGGCTATCCGAGTACAGAACCAGAGTTCGAAACCTATCCAACTGCAGGGAGGTGTAAGACAGGGTGAAGTTACATTCCCGAAACTCTTCACCGCCGCATTGGAAGACATTTTAAAGCTACTGGACTGAAAAGGATACAGTATTAACATCAGTGGCGACTACATTACTCACCTTCGCCTTGCCAACGATATAGCCCTTATGGCAGAATCACTGGAGGACCTAAGCACTATCCACTATCCTCAATGACCTCAATGGTGTCTCCCAACGGATCGGTCTTGTGATGAACATGGACAAAATTAAGATCATGTTTAATGTCCATGTCACACCTATGCCGGTAGTAGTTGGGAGCACTATGCTCGAAGTTGAAAGTGAAGTACGTTTACCCGGGAAAAATAGTCCGACTCTGTAAGTCCAACTTCGACTGAGAGGTCTCAACGGATTCAACTCGGCTGGGCAGCGTTCGGGAAATTACAACACATCTTCTCGTCGGTATACCTCAAACTCTGAACACTAGATTGTATAATCAGTGCGTGTTGCCAGTGATGACCTACGGAAATGAGACGTGGTCCTTCACTGCTGGCCGTATGAGGACGTTCGAAGTCGCTCAGTGAGCTATGGAGAGGGCTATGCTCGGGGTTTCTCTGCGTGATAAACTTAGAAATGAGGATATCCACAGTAGAACCAGAGTGACTGACATAGCCCAACGGATAAGTAAGCTGAAGTGACAAAGGGCCGGCCATATAGCTCGAAGAACCGACAACCGTTGGGGAGAAAAGGTTTTCGAGTGGCAGCCTCGTACTGGTAGGCGAAGTGTAGGACGAACACCCACTACATGGAGTGACGACCTGGTAAGACATGCAGGAAGTCGATAGGTGCAGGTGGCTCAGGACCGTGATTTGTGGCATACCTTGGGGGAGGCCTGTGTTCAGCAGTGGAATTGTGAAGTGCTGTAACGATTATGATGATGATTCTACTACTACTCACTCTTGGGCTATGCCCTTCCCTCATCACCGAAACGGTTTTTAGGGCAAGGAAATGTCCACCGCGCTGGTCTAATGTGTGATCACGGTCTTCACATCTCTTCAATTTTTTATTGCTCATAAATACAGACGATTATTTCACGGTTTTTCTTTATCTCGTGGTACCGATCACCTAAAATAAAATTGCTGGTTGCAATTTCAAATGGAATCAGCATTTAACATTGCGAGCGCTTAGTCCTTGAGCTGCCACGGCTTATCATAACGCAGCAGTATCATATTATTATTACGACGCAATCGAGACGGCCCAAAACATGCTGCAGCCATTACATTGTTCCAATGATACTCTATCATGCTTGATTTTATGCTTGCTCGAGCTTATGATAATTTAGCATCTTTCCCGTTCTCACTATTAGGTTTTAAATAAAACACTGCTGAGCAACATAGATATAGATAATATCTTAACTCAGAATTTGCTGCTGTCTTTAAATTATATTAAATAATAAGATCCGGCTTCTTAAGGCATATAAAAGGTACAGAAGATTTAATAAGGATAGGTTAAAAATGGATAGAAGGATTTTTGTTCCCTTAAGTTAAGACTTGTTACAATATTATTATATGGAAATGTATATTATTAAACTTAATATTATTAAACACAAATATATATTCAATAATAAATTATTTTTCAAAGAAATAAGGATGGCAATCAGCAGTCCACCTGATGGTAAGTGAATGCGGCGGCCTCGATAAAAATTACTGTTATATAATTTATGTTTATTTATTTTTAGGTTAAATTAAATTTTAAAAGACATTTTAAACTTGTAGTGGCGCTGTAAAAATGTATTTTCTTCGAATAGAAATAGTCAATACAAAACGTAATTTACTTTGTGTTCATCGTTATTCACACATGGAATTGCTCATTTAATATGGTAAGTGGGTGCTGTCACTTTCCCATATCGTCGTAATGGGCATCAGAGGAAAATTGAAACATGAAATAGGCAGCAGCGTCTTCCAGATAACAACTTCAAGTAATAAAATACCGCGGTTATTAACTATACTGCCGAGCATGGCAACCACCAAAAATAGCGCTGTTCAAACATCGATTGAGGCTGCCCTTGGAGGAGGCTGCACAAGGAGGTGTTTTGTCGCCCATTCTTTGGACTCTTGCGGTTGACCAACTATTGTACAACATGGCAGACCTACGCATTGACACACTGTGTTATGCTGATGACCTTGCCTTGATCATTGCGAGGGGCTTTTGCCAAAATACTTTATCGTCAATAATACAAAGAACCCTATACATTATAAAGGTGTAGGAATAACAGTTTATCAGTTAATGCTGATAGAACTGTTATAATACCCTTTACCAAAAAGAGACGGTTGGACAAATTAGTCCAACCAAAACTTGATGGTAAAGAAGTACCATTTTTCACGGAAGTTAAGTACTTGGGCGTAACAATCGACCAAAAACTGACGTGGAACTCTCACCTTAGCAACGTATGCCATTAGGCACAAATTGCTTTAGATACGTGCAGTCGTTTGGTCGGGAACAACTGGGGCTTGCGTCCCAGTATGGTCCTATGGCTGTACAGCAGCATAGTGAGGCAGATTCTCATCTATGCCTCTATTGTCTGGTGTAACAAGGCCAACCAAAAGACGACTGCGGGCAGACTAAACAGTCTACAAAGGAATTCTATGCCTAACGCCCCTTGATCTCTATCTAGACAAGGAGGCGAGGGCTAGTTTGTATAGGATTAACGCCCAGGGTGGTCTGAGATTGCTCTTCTACAGATTGCGATCCATGCTTGACTCAATTAAGGAATAACCGGTCTTATGCATGATCTCAGATATCGTGCATCCACTACACACTTTTGATAAAAAGTATATAGTGGAATTACCCAGAAGACAGGCTGAATGGCCAGGTTATCTGTGAGGTCGGTAGCCTCATATGGTATACCGATGGGTCTAAAATTGGCCTCGACGTAGGCTTTAGAATTTACGGGGAACGCCCCAAATTCAAACTTAGCATGAATTTGGGTAGATACACCTCTATCTCCTAGGCAGAAATTTTCACCAAACTTCGGTGTGCGGAAATCGATCTGCAAAAACACTACGTCAAACATATAATTTACATAAACTTTAGACGATAGTCAAGCAGCACTGCTAGCGCTGAGGTCAAACTTAGTGAACTCGAAGCTAATTGGAGACTGCGTGAACCGTTTAAACGCCCTGGGATGTAACAACAGGGTCGTTTTAAGATGGCTTCCAAATCACGAGGGTATTGTAGGCAACGAATTTGCCGACAAACTTGCACGGGAGGGCTCATAGTTCACACAATTTGGACCTGAGCCATTTTGTGGAATCTCAAGAAGCCTAGCCCGATTGACCCTTGAAACTCTTTATCGCAATAAATTACTTAAGATCTGGTCTGACACACCAGGCTTAAAACATTCTAAAAACTTAATCCGGGCTTTTGATCGTAAATTCGCCTCAGACGCCCTAAGATTAAGTAAAAATAAATTGCGCATTCTGGCCCCTAACTACCGTCTTAAACAGACTGCCGTCTTAAAAAGCACATTGCCGTCCTGGGACTAAGCAACTCAAGCATGTGTCGGTTCTGTTCCATAACGGAAGAAACGCCTCTACACATCCTAACTGATTGCGGACCCTTAATGCGAAAACGTAACACTCATATGGGAAACTATCTACTCCGACCGGAAGAAGTGAAATTGCTCACGGATAAGCAACTCCTTCTATTCATTGAAGACATAGGGCTTAGCCGTGAACTATAGCCATAGCGGCGATCACAATAGATCTTCTAGGTTGCAGTGGTACTGGTCTCTTTCCCTAGACCTGCATAGTTGCTCGCACATAGTAAAAAATGGCTACCATGGCAAAAAGAAAGTTTGCCCGTATGATGGCCCAGTGAGATAATCTATAGGGGAGGATTCAGCTGTCGACATTTATTGGCTGAAGAGGATGAATGGATGGATGAATCTTTAAATTAACTCCAGAGATAAAGTTACGTGATAATAAAAAATAAATTGCTGCTTTGTATAAAAAATAACAAGAACACAACTTTGTGTTACTTATGATGTATGTAGAGAACCGGGGACTTTTTACTGGAAGCGAGGCATTCCATCTTTGTCATTATTTATTCTGTAAGAAATAGTCAAAGCATATTTTTACTATCAGGTGAACTGTGCGCTTGTTTGTCACCCTTATTCTATAAAAAGGATCGACAACCGAAGGAAAAGGAACGTTCACGGGTGGCAGCCCCACACCGGTAAGCAAAGTGTAGATCTGCTACCCACCAGATGGAGTGGTGACCTGATGAGAGATGCCGGAAGTACATATATTGATGCAGGTGGCTCAGGATCTTGCTTTTTGGCATTCCTAGGGAGAAACCTAAGTTCAGCAGTTGACATGCGGTAGACTTCAGAAATTTTAGTTTATTATATAAGCGTATTATCTTCCATTAATTACGTAAGAACATAATTAGCACAACCAGGTGTTAATATGCGACAATTCTTAATTTATTTTTTTATTTATTTATTTATTACACAATTATAACATCATTACAGTTATTAAACCAATGCGATGCTATAACTAACCTAAATATAAGAAAACTACTGACTAATAAATAATGGTATCTAGTATGAAATCTATCAAATTGATGGTAAAATAAAATACTAATTAAAAACATTACAATTTTTGACGCATTTGTACGCTGCAATCATGAATTTCGTCTCACTACATGCAAATATGTCAATATCCTGTGAAATGATATTAACGTAGTGTATATATATATATATATATATATATATATATATATATATATATATATATATATATATATATATATATATATATATATATATATATATATATATATAGCCCGTGACCATGGTGCATTCTGAAGCAACTTCGTCCTAGCAGCGGGCACGAGGAGTAATGGGGGACGACGACGAGAACACACGTAATATCAAAATGAGTTAGCTATGTTTTAAAAATACGAAGATCACGGATAGTAAATTTTATTTTTCACCCGGATCTAAACTTATTAATATTCACAATATTAATTAGCGTTAAAAATTAAGGAATAGATAACCCAATATAGCAGCCACATAATCAGTAACAGAAATCTAGGGAGCAGTAGAGCTATTGATAAAAATGGAGAAGAAAGATTCAAAATGTATAAAAATCTTTTACGAATCAAGATTTTACTTTACGAACGAACAGTATTAGATTGAAACCTCATCTCTCAAAGTCACGTATCTTATAAGAAGGTTATCCTGTACCCAGCCTGCTTCTTCTCGTTACTTCGTGAAACTTAATAAAAATACAAAACTTTCTTGTACTTCAATTTTTTTTGGACTTATTTATAATAATTTCGAAAAAGGAATGACAGGATGAAGGACAAGATAATGCAGGAACTATGCTTCTGTATACTTTATGTACGCGTATTATGCCGTGTGGATTTAGAACAAGGATTAAAAATCGTACCTAAATTTCGTCACACTTCTTAATTTAGATTCTTAAAATGGTTCCTCTTTTTTGTAGCGTACGTTCCAAAATCCCCAATTGGCAATTTAATCGCCTAGGCGAATGGTTCTGCTTATGGAAAATCGAAGTGAACCCCGAAAAAGTGAATTAATATAATTTCAACGGCGTCCAACGCCACACCACAAGACTCGTGGAACAAAATCAAGACTTAATGTCATTTCCTTATACGACCACCCCATTAATTAGGAAGAATTGGCCAAATATCTAGGAGTCACGTGCGACGCCCGCATGAGTTTTGCGAAACACAAAAGTATAGTTACGCAACAAAGCCAAGTCAGTCATTGGCCATCTTCAGCCTCTTTTTAACAGAAAGAGTAAGCTGTCTTTAAGACACAAACTCCACATATACAAAACTTGCGTTAGACCTATTATGTCATACGCCAGTGTAGCCTTCGCCCACACGTATAGAACTCACGTATAAAAACTACAGAAAATTCAAAATTTCTTTATTCGAAAAACCACCGGTGCATGGAACTCAGATTTGCACAATGATTGCCGAATCCCCTCAATCTCCGAATGCTTCAAAGGATATTACAGTACCACTTGCATAGCTCCGAAACTCATCCAAACCCGCTAGTGGCAAACGCAGCCAACTTCGTCCCTATACCAAACGTCGCGCCGGTTCTCCGTAGACTGCGTAACATATTTATGGAACTACCACGACCGCTCGATCGCGTCCACCCAAATGCCGCAGGCACATCACGCAATAGCACTGCACCCACATCAAATGGGAAAAGCACCAATAGGATAACGGATAGTGCGCGTCGCACCCGTAGACGGACACGATACGTTATAGCACGGGAACACACCTCGTACACACCGTCCACCCGCGTATATCTGGGCGGTTGTCCAAATTTTGGCAGATCCTCTTTCGAGATTTAAAAAATTATTTTGAACAAAAATAATGGAGATCCGGAGACCCTTTTTAATGGAAACGAGGCATTCCATCTTAGTCCTCAGGAGTGACAACGCATCTGCGTTTTGATTCTTAATCTAGGATGGATGTAGATGTCTGTGGGCTACAGCATCCACTTACCATCAGGTGGAGTGTGTGCTTGTTTGCCAACTTTATTCTATAAAAAATACTCTGTTTCTTTAATTTTGAGAATAACGAAGCAGGCTCTAATGAAGACGAAGAATGAGTTGCTAAAAATTATTTTACTGGTCTTCCACAGAAGCTCTCCTTATTGTTTAGATTTAGCACATCAAGGAAAACTTGAGGAAATTGAGCAAAGGATATCTCGACGTGGCAGCGTACTATGTTTATAAAAAATTCTTTCGCCTTATATTTTCTAAGGTAATTGCAAAGGTTTTTTTTACGGTGAGGCAGTGTGATTTATAAATTAACGGCTCATCACCACTTACCACTAAATCAAAGATTATAGCCAAGAACTATATAATGGAGTAATCATCAATGTTTTCACCTAATATTGGTTTCCTAAATTTTAAAATCTGTATTTATAATAATTACAGTCATTTAGTGTAACTTTGTAACAGTGGAAGGATTTGAAAGGATGGTACTAATTTAGGTTTCAAATTATTAATGATATGACGTTCTGTCGTTTTGTAAATACTATATAAGTTTATTTTCGTGATTTTTTTTATAGGAGAGGGGCAAACGAGCATACGGCTCTCCTGATGTTAAGTGACTACCGCCGCCCATGCACAACTGCAACACCAGGGGAATTGCAGGTGCGTTGCCGGCCTTTTAGAAAGGACTAAACTCTTTTTTTGAAGGCCTCTAAGCCGCATTGGTCAGGAAAAGTCGCCGGTGGCTAACTATTCCACAGGTAGGTCGTACGTGGACAAAAACTCCTAGTGAAACGTACAGATACTGGTAACTATAGAAAAACAATCGGAGACAACCGATTCCGGTAAATTTGCGTCGATATGCCGGCTAATATATAAGTATTGTTGTCTAAAAATAGTAATTTTGCCGCAAATACAATTATTAATAGCTTAGATTGTTTCGGTCATGGTGATCTATTATCACATATTAAAATCTCATGAGGTTTATAATAGACCATAGAGACAGGAAACTTCGCAAATGTTACTTAGAATAAGTCTATTCCACAGTCAGTATGACACAATACATTAAAGAAAGTATCATTAATACGTGAAATATTAGCGGCTGCCAATCAGGATAAAGTGAAGTGAAAACACGCGAATCCCCTATACTTAAACCTCAATTTATTTAAGTGACATGGATAAATGAAGCATTTTACGTTACTTATAATTTGTCTTTTAAAAAAAGGTATATTTATCATGGAAGACTAAGAAAATCCTGACGAATATTCCCTTAATACCATTATCAATGTCACCACGTCTTTGTCACCAGCAATTGATAATTAGTAATATGTTTAAACTGGAACCTTTTGCAATAAATAAAACCTGTGACAATTATGCGAACTAATACTATGTGAAGTATGGAAGTGACTTGCTTCATGACAAGGATTCTTCTTTAAATCCAAAACTATTAATAAACCATTTTTTATAATAAAACTGCTTAAGATAAACTTGATCTTGACGGTATTTTATTTGGAAGAGGCTTACTGATGGTAAGTATTGACTGCCGCCCATGAACAACCGCAACATCAAGGAAATTGGAGGTGCGTTGCCGGCCTTTTAAAAAATAGCAAGTTCTTTTCTTGAAGGTCTTCACAGGGAAGTTATGCGAGGAAGAAAACTTCTTGCCTATGGTATCGCGAGTTTCATCGCGATGTACGGTGCTAAATTTGAGCGGCTGTAATTGGTCTAACCAACTCCTTAGAGTACTCCCCGTGGTAAATGCTATAAAATACGCAAAGAGATGTTCAATCTCTTCGCAGTGCCAGTGAGTCAAGCCGATCGGAAAGAGCTCGGTCGCCGACGATTTAAACCGCTCTGCATGGATGTGATCAAATAGAAGAAGCTGGCACTGGGTAGCCTCGGCGCAGAGATAGGAAAAGTATGCCATGTGAGGAAGGAACTGCGTCTTTTTAGTTACCCCCAATCCAAGACTTTGTTCAACAAAGACTCGACGACTTCAGATACAAGTTTATTTTGGTGATCGGCGTCGTTTTCCCAAAAATATTGGCACAGAGGATATATAAAGCACCACAGTGCTGTCGTTTGCATAGCAATGAATGTTACTGATTCGCAACATATCAATGATATGCCGAAGAAACAGCGTCGGTGATAGCACGCAATAGTATAAGTTTGGTACATTGGGAGAGAGCCATATAATGAGATTTTACGTGCGTAAACACTTTGGTAGCAACTTATTTAAAACCGGTGCAGCGGTGTTGTCAGATATGGTTGAATGAAGCTGGTGGTGCAAGTATCCACTAGCATGTTCGTGGTTAATATAGTATCCAAACAAAATATGCCATCGTCCGCCCGGGATACCATACCATTCAAAACGATACGTTGTAAATATTGGCATCTAGTTTAAAAATGCAGAAATAAATGAACGTTGTGCTTGACAAAAATGATTTTCTATGAAATGTTACAGTAGAAAAAATAGAAGAGGACAGTGTAAAGTCTTTGTGTGTATAGAATTAAAAATGTCAACTTCAGTCGACTTGTCACAAAAGTTTTTCTGACCAACAGCGAATCTGTCACAAGTATTTCGTATTTTTTTCCGTAATTGTTAGATTATTGTACATCAAAATGAACTTTAGAATTTGTACTTTGTGATAATATGTAGGCGATAAAGTTTCACGTACTAAATCGACGCTAATTTGAACTTACTTTCTTAACAAAATATTATTGTTACCAAAACAGTGACATCTTTGTAATTCACAGTCGCTTTCGTTATATTTACGATAGATTTACGTGCTATTCAGTGAAATAATAGTGATTAAATCTCTAATAAAGATGTTCATACACTTTTTTAGTTAAAAATATATTAAAATAATAAATCCGATATTTAAAAAGTTTGAACTGATCAGTTGGAATGATCAGTTGAACTGACAGTGTGTGTCGTCCATTAGATAGAAGACCGCATGACCTCTCGATAGATGGTGGTATAGCCATCCTGTACCTATAACATACTTATACGATGTTCAGAAGAACACAAAGATACGAGTGTGAAATGAGTTCATTAGGATATATTCAGTTGATTCGAAATAACACTGCAATTTTTTATATATTGCTAAAAACCGAAAAGCCATCCTACAGTTATTTACTAAATTATTTTACATCATTAAGTTTATCACACAGAGCTATTATATACAACAACCTAACAGTCGAAAACTAACTGTTCTCTAACGTTTATTGCAGCTATATATTGTTGAAATGCATAAATTGCCCCATTATTTATCGAGCGCTGTAACGATTCATTCGGTCCACTAGGAAAAAATTTATGAAGTAGACTTCAATATAGAAAACACGACACTATTTCGAAATAGCTATCCATTTTAAATCATTAATTGAACGCAAAATTACTTCACTCATCACATATTACATCATATCTAAAGTACACTGCTGAACATATAGGTTTCCGCAGATTGCCTCAAAGGAGGAATTGCCTTTTTTCATAGTTGCAAGTGGGTTGGCAACCGCAGTTTTTTTTTAAATATTTTGAGTAGCTCTCAAGAAGATGCTACTGCCTATACCTCCCGTTTCAGTTTCCCTCTGTCCTGGCACTTATCACACCCAGGATATAAAGTGGAGTAGTGGATTCTCATACGTCGCCATTAAACGATATATATATATATATATATATATATATATATATATATATATATATATATATATATATATATATATATATATCGTCACCAATGAAATTGTTAATTGCAATTTTAAGTCCTGATTTACCACGTGCTCGGCGGAGAAGGAAAACATCGTGAGGAAACCTGCATGTCTGAGAAATAAGTAAAAAAATTATTTCGAAGACATGTAAAGTTCACCAACACGCATTTGGGGAGCGCGGTGGACTATTCCTTGCCCTAAAACCTTCTCAGAAATGAGAGGAGGCCTGTGCCTAGCAGTGGGACGTATATAGGCTGTAACTTTAACTTTAACTTTCATATATATATGAAAAATAATAGTTACAGCGTATATATGACCATTATTTAACACAGGTCTCCTCTCATTCCTGAAAAGGTTTTATGGAGCAGTTATTTGCAGTTAACGGCATGCAAGTTTCCATGCGTTATTTTTCTTTATCTATGAGCACTTGGTAAATCAGCAATTAACTGGTTCATTAGTACCGCACGGTTGATTTTCTCGCTTGCTACATTTTCACGCATACCGAGAAATTTATGGCATACTTCTGAGCTGTTATAGTAAATTTAAAGCTGATTAAATTTCATAAGAAGCCGTCAAGTCGTTTGTTGTTATGATTAAATTAACTAAAAAACTGGGAAACTAAGCGAATTTTATAACGGCTAATATCGACTACTTGCTCATCCAGGTTCTGAATATCACCAGGGCAACTGCTTAACAAGTACCGTGCACGTAAATTTTATAGTTGAGACGTAAGAGAATTCACTATTCCATATCATCTGGTGGGTGTGTAAAATGAGACAGAGAAGAGAGTAAATAAAGAAACAGTAGATGAGTTTACAGCAAAAATAATGAATGTGTCATCATTTACGGCTACACATTTTTATCCATTGTTCATTTCTGTTTTCATTTATATAAAAAAAAATAATCCACAATTTTCCTTAAGCAAAAAGGACTTGGCGTGAAGCTAAATAGTTTAAGTCTCCGTACGTCGTCGCGAAATTGAATTCTCGGGTGACCCTTCTGACAGCCTCTCAAACAGGATGACCAATGTAGCTTGATCTGCGACATTTACTGTTCTAGGGGGCGAAAATCGTTATATAAATGAGATACAGCATGTACAACGTGGTAAAGAAAGTTTTTATATAGTTGGTCTGTTATAGACCTCGGATTTTTATTCAGGAAGTCGATATATGCGATATGTGTACTTTTGTAATTTAAGTGGGCCATCGATGAGTCTTTTTTTTTATTTATTTTTATACACAAAACAAGCTACAGAAACAGTCTTATAGTAAATGAGTACGCAGGTTCTACTTATTCCATAATTTGCCGAAAATATATTGAAAAGGCAAACTTAGTGCATACATTACTAGTACTAATAAATAAATGATATTATACAAAATGTTACTTTAGTTATATTAAATAATGATAACTACATATAATATGTACGAAATAATATTAATATAATAAAATAATATATATCAATTAATAGTTTGCAAAGAAATTATCTCTAACACGTTTTTTAAATACCACTAAAGTTTTGGAATTCCTCATATTAAGCGGTAGTGAGTTTCATAACCTAACCGCGTGGACAGAAAAGAAGTAGGAGTTAAAGAAATTATGAACGGGAAAGTCAAGAAGAGTTCTAAAAAGGGATCTGCGTGGTTCATCCTGAGGATGGGTAAAGATAATCGGCTTCTGAGGTATATGGGAGACGATGGATTATGCAGGATGTTATAGAAGAGACATGACAATCGGGTGTTCCTATGAAGTCGAATTGGGCTACTTGAGCTGCTTGCAAAACTGAAATATTCGGCCAAATTTCCTGAGCCCAAATACGAAACGAATGCACTGATTTTGCAAGCGCTCAAGTTTATTAAGGAGCACCTCCGTAGCATCTAAATAACAGGTGTCAGCGTAATCAACCATAGGTAAGATAAGAGTGAGCACGAGTGATATTTTAGCTTTTAGGGGTAAGACATTTTGTAGACATTTAAGTGAATGCAAGGTAAAGTGAACCTTACGACTAAACTCAGCGATATACGTGGACCATGATAAATGGTGATCAAATATGACGCCCAAGTTTTAGACAGTATCGGCAAATGAAACGCCGTTAATGACAGGTACGTTTCATAAAGATATCATTTTTGAAATTTAGATACACTATTATGTGTACTTGATTTTAAATACATTATAATTTCATACCTTGTTATTACATCTAACTAGCATTGAGGTTACCAGGTTCAATCTAGTCTCCGGAGGTCTCCGCGGTTTCATGACCTGTTCGGCTTGACTTCAATGATGCGCTTAGTAAATCAATCTATGAAATTAACGTATTTGTTTGTAATTAATTTGTATAATGTTGTGTACGTCAATTTAAAAAAGCAACATCACATCTTATATACTGTCGCTAACCCTTCTCATTTCTAAAAGGGAAAGGAAATGTTAACCGCGCTGCACTAGTGCGTATTCGCTTGCTTTACATGTCTTTGAATTTTTTTTCATACACATAGACTGCATGTATAATTGCATGACGCATGTCTCTTAACCTACATAGATCCTTACGATATTTCATGTAAAATCATTTGACAGCCCTGAGGACTATAATAGAATGTCTCGTTTCCAGTAAAATAAATCACTGGTTTTCAGTCTTATGCTGCTATTTTACGCTGGTATTCTGTAAGAGGGTGGTCCTACCCTAGTCGAACCGACCCATTCATGCTACAACTATCATAGTTGCAGAGTGACTCTACCACGTAACAAAGAAAAAAATTAAAAATTTGAAAAAATTAAAAATCTTTCTAAGTCTTAATCAAATCAAACTAATAACACCGATGAATGGTGAGTGACATATAGTAACTAAATTCGAATTATTTAAAATGTAATGTATGTCGATGTTATTAACGAAATGTTGTAATATTGTTATTAATAAAGAACATTGTGATTTTTATAAGAAAGTAATTTTTTGTCAAAATACAGAGGAGCTTAATATATTTTATTATAAAACTCCTTTCTTAACACTTGTATTCGCAAATAAAGATTTGATTCATTGAAATCTTATTGCAAAAGTAAGAATTATTCTTCTCAAGACTTTTTCAATCCCCTGCTGCATTTAGGCCTTTTCAAAACTCGTACCAGTAGTGCTGCTCCCTTGTCACCAGTTATTTGAATTTGTACATGTTTTTGCAGTACTTAGAAAAATTACGGTATCTCCCATTTTCCCTAATAATTTATATTTATTTATTATACAACGACTCGAAAAATTCGTCTGCTGTTTCTCAATCAGTTTAAATTATTTTATTTCATGAAGAAAACTTTTTAAAGACCGAGTAAATATTAATTAAGCGGGCTCGTAGTATTATAAAATTATTCAACATTAAAAGAAGCAAGTTCCTTCTCGCTATTTACTTTGTAGGTACTAATGATGGTCTGGAAGGCGAACTAACAAGTTTATCACCTACTCTACAATATTTTAACATTTTAATGGTTTTCTTCGAAAGAATGACTTAAACTCAATGTACAATGTGCATAACAATAAAAAGCTGAAAACTGCAATATAAAACATATTGTGTACCATTTGTAATATTTTTTCACCGCACTCTCTAACTCTTCCCCCCGTTCGTTTCCCTCATTTATTGCCAAAAATGGTTTGCTGTATCCAGCCTTTGGTCGAGAAAGGATGCAGTCGTCTTGTTGTCAGCGGCGACGACAAACTTATATTTACGATTTCCTTTGAAACTTCACCGCGCAAGGTTTCAATACAGTAAACTCTAAATCATTGACGTTATTATCATCATTATAGCCCTTCACAAGTCTATAGCTAAACATAGGTATTTTCCATGTAATGCCACAAAACACGGCCCCGAGCTCCTTGCATCCATTGATTTCCTGCATGTCTTAACAGGTCCTAACTCCATCTAGAAGGCACTAGACCAATATATCCTTATCTAGACTACACACATCATATGGCATAAGTATAGAGTCATCTTTTACAAAATTCTATTTATTAAATTCAGCCGTTCTGCCCCAGTCCCAAAGGAAATAATCCAAAGATTTTGACTTCCACGTGTATAGACACAGGCATACAAAGTGTCTACGCACGTAGCTTACCACACAAGAGCTTTCCCTAAACATAAAAGTAGGTAGGTATAATATATTGTATTTTATATTGTGTATATCTGCGGAGGTATAACTCATTTTTAGTAATCAAAATGTACAGGTTGTACGTTTACCAAAAATAAAATGTATTTAAGTATTTAGTACTAATGTTACTGTATTTATTTGCTGCCTTTGTTTATTTCTAATAACGAATAAAGGTTAAAAGTTACAGCCTATATACGTTTCACTCCTGGGCACAGGCCTCCTCCGCTCATTTCTGAGAGGGTGTTAGGGCAAGTAATTGTCAGCCGCGTTACGAGTATCCCAATGCGTGTTGGCGAACTTCACATGTCTTCGAAATATTTTCTCTTATTTCTCAGACATGCAGGTTTCCTCACGATGAATTCCTTCACCGACGAGCACGTGGTAAATCAGCACTTAAAATTGCAATTAACAATTTCATTGGTGCCGGTGGAGATTGAACCCGGTTTGCTCGCGTACTGTGAAATTTACAGCCAGCGCAAACCATCTAAGCTACCACGGCTTATAATAAGGAATACATAAATAAAATTAAAGTATACTAAATAGACGTAGTTATATTTTAATTTATTTATTTTTCCCGTAGAAGGAACTTGTAAGCTTTTTATATGAGGTCGTAAAAACGACAAGGTTACTACACCCAGAAAAAAAAAACCAAGCACATAAAACTGTACAGTTGTTCTAAATAAACTATAAAATTGACTCGGTCAACTTTGGTTCTAAATAATGCAGATAATTGTAATTTTTATGTTTCAAACACTGTGCTTAATAGTCTAAACTGTTGTCGTAGCAAAATCGTACAAAAGATTTATATTGTTTCAAAAATATTAAAAATATTTGCAATAACTATAATATTTCTTCGTATTTACTTTTATCAATATTTTAGATAACCTTTTAGACAATCTTGAATGATTCTTTCGTTTGAGCTGAAACACTTAAAAGTATTGATGGTTCATTCATCTGTTTTTGAATGTTCAACAACCAATCACAAACAATTGACGGTACCTTTTTAACTCGTAATTGGTGTGAACTGTGAATGAGTCGAAAACCGACCGAATCCCGTATGATCTGAACAAATTGTTTTAGTGTAGGGTACTGGAGCCCGAAATGATCAATTTGAATGATCGATATGAATGTACCGGTACGCGTGACGAAATGTACTAGAGCGATTCGGTCACGAGAAATGAAAGATTGAAACATGTCGACTAGCTAAGGCACTGCCGAACATAGGCAACTCACAAGGAATTCTTTATTGTTGATTAAATTATTAATGAGTGTAGCCTGTGCGTGACAGCAGGAGAGGAAACAATGCTGAGTTTAGCATTATTACTTAGCATGTATGATGTTATTATTTATCCATACCTACCTATAGATATAATAAACACTAAAACGTAGTTTGAATTATATTTGGCTAAATTTAGAACTCAAAAGAACTTTGGAATATTTTCAGACACAGAAACTATTTTGTATATTAGTTCATGACTTAAAAATGTTTAAAAATTAATCATACTCGTAGAATTATCTTGCATTCTAAATAGCTATCCCACGGCCTGCATGAACCGTGCATTTCGGGATAAAACGTACCTCGAGTTTTGCTTTTTTGCGTGAAAGAAGGACAAACCAATAAACACATTTTAGCATTTATAATATTTGATGATTGTATTTAACGCTGGCATAAACAATATTAGACATTTTAGATGTTAGAACTTAGAACATGTAACCAGTGAATAAATCAAACCAACTAGAAAACGGGCTCGATGAAATAAATAATAAGTACAGAAAAAGTTTTTATTGTCCATAATAAATACAATGTTAAAATTTGAATAGACAGCTTAATAATTAGTTTTAACAAAACGGTCTGTCACTCTGTTGTAACGGGAAACCCATTACTCCTTATATTCTGACACAGCGTTTGCGCATTTACTATACAGGGTCTTAGGCATATGATGAAACACACGTATTTTAAAATAACTAATGAAAATTAAATTAAAAGAAAACTAAAGCAACAAATAAATTCAAAAAATAAAAATACAAAAAAGACAGAAAATTTAAGGGGTTATCAGAGCCTATAGAGCCAGAGACTGTCGTTGAATTAGCCACTTGTAGCATCTTTACCGGAAGGTAGATTGAGTATAACAGCCTGGTGGTGGCAAATCGTTCCATGTTTTAGCAGGGGTGAATTTAAAACAACCAATTAGGGTAATGAAAGCCGATGACATTGTTCTCTGACCAAGAGCAAATTATTTTCAGCAGATATATTGACGTACAAATAACTGGGAGATGATCGTAAGCACACATATTTGAACGTTGTACTATTAGACATATTCAAAATAACATTAATGACATAACTTTGTAAATGTAACTTTTCGGTATATTTAAACAAAACGCATAAATGCATTCTCTTCCCACATCCCTCTCGCTATCGAGTGAGTTAGCAGGCCGAGAAACTCTCCCTCAGACCCCCCCCCCCCAGCTCTCGGCTGACCTGGACTGCCTCCTAACCAGGCCGAGTCTTCTCCCAATTCGTAAGCTGCCTTAGTTAGGCGCACCTCTTAGCGGTTATTCGTCGCCTGTACCCCCTTTTACCCAAGGAGGGTCGCCTCCTATATGGCTGAAAGGCCCTTCAGGCCATAGCCAGTCTCAGGTGGTGTTTAGTGGGTAGGTAATTACGTTTCTCGGTGAGTCCCACATAACCACGCAGCCGGCTGCGTAGTATGCTTAGAGCATGTTACACCACCTCCCTCCTCCGCTTCCTGGAGGGTAGCCCTTTATTTTGTTTCTGCGTGCAAAAAAATGCATTCCGCATTATCTGTATATTTCTTGCATTTTTTCTAAATAAGCAAGGACCGTAAACAATATCACATTAATGAAGGTGGCGTAATAGTAAATTGTGAACACAACCCTGGTAAGGTATGACGGTGTCAAAGATCCTTACAATAGGGTTCATTAACCATTTTTACCTGGTGCTTGGTTTCGAGTGTAATGGTGACACTTTTTGAGGGGTTAAATCATCATGATCATGTATCAAAGACCACTCCGCAATAGCATGTAAATCTTTATTGAACTTATAGATAGCAACAGCTAGCTCCTCATCGATTGGCGTTGTGTGAACTGCTGACGGTTATTGCCAAGAATCGCAAATTATCGTGGAGAAGCTGACCCTCAAATAAACCAATTTAATGAAATGCTTTTCGCCATTGCTTCGCCTTTCGTATTCCGCCATTTAAAAAGGACATGACTATTTTTTCTGACACTTCCCACAGTCACCTCTTCATAGACTATCGGAGCGAAATAGATTGGTGGATTCTTTTAAGCCGCTTTTATACGGCACCAAACTAATTTAACTTTGGACAATATTACGGTCTATTTGAATACTTCAGTTTCATACAACCAATTCTTATAATTTCGTTCGGTTGGTCCGTAATAATATGTTTATATATCATTAATTCTAAAGTTTGACTGAAGAATGTTTTACAAAAAACACTGTTTTTTAATATAATTTTCCAAATGGGAAGATATTAACTTTCGTAATATGAAAATTTAACATTATTTTATTTTATGTGATGCCCATTTTATGTAGAAAACAAAGAACAAAAATTTTACTGACCTTCCAAATAGAGCTGGCATCATTTCTTAAAAATATTTATGACGTCCCTTAAACCACTTTTAGCAATGACTCAAATTTTTTGAAAATATTCAGTTTCAAAATTGCCTGCAATATATGATATCACTTTAAAACCAATCCCCCCTCGAGACAGGTGTTTGTGGGGCATAAAAATAATTTTTCTAGGTCTGGTGTTGTGCACGTCGTACAATATGAAATGCCTCGTTACCATTAAAAAGGGTTTCCGTTTTTCTACACTTGCCATAAGAAACACAGCAGCATTAGGCTGCTATTTTACGCTGGTATTCTCTGAAAGCGTCCGGTAAAGCCGACTCATTTGACCTACAATCATAATAAAGCTGCACCATGGCTCTACCACGATGAATCTTATAGTACAAGCATATAATATGTAGGTACAATTTAAATTCTCCGGTTTTGAACTCTTTTGACTTTGTAAAACGATTTATAAACGCTTGATTGGAAGATAAAACCTTGCTGAAGTGGTCACTAGCCAAGCCCAATTTGACACATTTTAACCATCATACTGAAACTATTTTCTTTCAGACGTTTTAAACATCATGTGCGGAACCAACGACTTTACGTGCTTTCTTAGATACGTAACGCCGCTTACTTTTTATAACCGGGCTGCTACTACTGAAATTTCATCCCGTGATTCGAACTCAAGACCACACGATTAGCATTTACGCTTACCACAGTAGTATTAAGTGCAACTGCTACTGAGAATTTCTACAGTAGTAAGCGTAACTGCTACTGAAAATTTCCGCAGTAGTAGCAAGCGCAACTGCTGATCGTGTGGTCTTGAGTTTGAATCTCGGGAAGAAATTCTCAGTAGCAGCCCGGATATAGGAAAGTAAGCAGTGTTTCGCCCCGTACCTAAGAAAGCTCGTAAAGTGGTTGGTCTAGTAAGACTAAAAACACAGTGAATTTTATAACAAGATTGTCGTAAACAAACTGTTAAAAAATATTATCTGTTTATTCCTCGTTATACCTGTAAAGGTAAATTGGTTGGTACAATCCTTACTTGAATTTTATCTCAACATATACTACATTCTAAACCCTATTTGGCAATTCGAAAATGTAATTAGAATGGTTTTGACAAAACAAGTTCAGTTATTCTGAAAACTGATTGGCTCTGTTCAACATCAGATGAATACATTTTTAATTAGTACCAATTTCAATCAAGGAAACGACACAAGCACTCGCTCATCACTTGTCTTGAATAATTGAACATCGGTCTGCTAGCGAGAGAGACTGCTAAACAAAAACTTCTGCTAAACAAAACACTAAAACACTGTATTTCATGATTAATGATTATAATGTTCTATAATTTATTTTTCATTAAAGTTAATGACGAAAAAATTAACTGATATTGCATTAATGTCAAAAGTTATGCCGGTTGTCTGTCTCTTCTATTTTTCTTCTCTTTCGCATAAAGACATACACAATGATATTATTGACATAAATTTAATTTTTCTTTGTAAGTCAACAATATTTTAATCACTTCATGATTTGCTATTTAGGTGGCAAACGGAACTTACTTTTTTTCAGCACAAGAAACGTATGCCGCCTGTTTGTTATTTCTTTAAGCGCGTCTTCCACCCGGATCTTTTTAACTTAGAACCAATACTGAGCTTAGTATGTGCATATGTTATTATTTTATTCATATTTACCGGAAGGGAGGTATAAATATGAATACTTAAATTTAAAACTCAGACGAACTGTGCGTTCTTTTCCGAAAAAAAAAAGTATTTTATATGTTATTATTTCATGACTTGAATCTTCTTTGACTCATTTTTACACATGAATCATACTCGTAGAATTATGCTAAATTCTAAATAACTATCACATAGCCTACGGGAATCGCGTATTTTTTCAGCATAACAAAATACCCCGTTTGTTTGTTATTCTAAGACACCTCTGGTCGAATAATCAAACGCTACTCAGTTTTAAGATGTTGTTAAGTCTCGTGGTGTTACAGTCACTTTGACTTAAAGAGACAGAGACAGCACGAGACTTAACGGCATCTTAAGTCAATTTTAAATTGCCGTTAATGCACTTGGGCACTTAATACTTTCATTATTTGGGCGCGTAATACTTAATTTCATTAATTTTTTTCACGAAACTATCTCTATGGAAAAACGTTTTCCTTTTCTGCGTTAATCAAGGGTAAACCAACAAACATACTTTCGCATTTATAATAATAATAGGGATGGCTGCGTTTAACAGTGGCATTAGCATTAGCAGAAATTTTAACTGTACAACATGTAACCAGATCATTTCGAAAATTTTTAAGCCCGCGACTTCGTTCGAATTTCTCATTTGTTTTGAAGTTTTATTTCTTGGTACTATTGATTATATTTTATAAACTACATCACAGTTTCAACTCAAACAGTAATAATATCGATAATTTTAGTATACGGAGTAATTTAATCACTAAACCGATTAAGTGCATAGAAGATTTCAACACGGAGGATGTCGGGTTCGTTTAATATTATATTTAAATGAAACTAAGTAACCTAGATATGCACTAACGTAATGTAAAAAAGAAAGTAAAAATGGGTTAGCAATTAATCTAATTTATAAAATAATAAGGAGGGAACGACAGTTCGTTTGCTCATCAATCCATCATTGCCTAGACTGATTATTCGTACCCAGACTGGCTAGTTGTACCCCGACTTGCTAATCGTACCCAGCCAGCAACGTCAAGATGCGAGATGTCTTTATTACGATCGTCAATTTGTATGCAAACCTTCAAAACAATAACAAATCACTCCTGAAAAGAGAGAGAGGTCCATGTTTTGTAGTAGATTTTTACGGGCTAATGATGAAGGATAGAAGAAGAATAGATAATATTTGCAAAAACATACTAGAACTTTTAAATCAGTGCCTGCAGAATAAATCACTCCTGCTGTGGCATAGGCGAAGAAGAAACTTAGATCTTAGCCAAAACCAACGCAATTGTTAATAGCTCTTTTAAAATTTTATTTGTCATGTAGGTTACTTGGCGGTAAAGAAAAACATTTTAAGGGGATATAGTAAGTCGGCTCAAATTCTAATTTTGTCCCCACTTGCCCGCGCGTCGTATGCTGTGTACCGACATGTTTGTAATCACTAATACTGTAAGTAGAAAGGTCGTTAGACATTTATTTCATTATGTTTATCATATTTATGCCTGTTAATTGACGGAAACCCAGTCGCTTCTTATTTTTATTACGGTTATTTCCCATTTTCATTTTACATCGTCTTGTTGCGTAATGTATATTCTGATCGTAAGCGACACAACCTCCCCCTTCAAAGGCCGAAGCGAAGTGACCGGGCGGCAGCAATCACGCTTCAAGAGGCCGATAATTTAGGTAATTTCTTTTTACAGTGAAAAATAATGGTATTTAAAAAAAAAAGTAAATAACATAAGCACTGCTTTATAGTTAGTTCAGTTAGTATGCAAAGTTTCATGATCTTATTTAAAGTATTTTATGAATAACAGCGGTTTATTGTTTATTGTATTATGTAACTTTGGTTTTTTTTTTCTATCGAGAAAATTTTACGAAATCGTGTTCGTCTAACATAATCCTTATAATTAATCCTCAACTTTGCCATATATTTGTTTCAAAATTAACGCTGCAATATTTTCGGCATAGCGAAGGATCTTGCTAAGCCATTTGAGATTATATTTCCCCTTAAGCAAACCTACTTATTCAAAATTTATAATAATATAAATATATAACTCGAAATCGGGCAGCGAGTAATATAAAAATCAGTAGTTAATATCAAGACAAATCTACAGGAAAGAAAAACACAACCTGCCTTTGTGTATTACATTTGCACAACACCACCATCTATCGATGACATTGCTTAACTATTGTACTTTAAATACTAAGGTTAATTATATTTTGTTTATATTTATTACGTTAGTTTTTCTTAGTTTTCTTTACTGCGTTTCACATATAGTTTTATGGTTATTGAAATATTACCTTACATCATTTAATTATGATTTAAGATATTACTTTAAAATGCACTTGATAACTCAACCGCCATTGAACAAATTCGTACTTATACTTCGTACCCATACTTCAGAATGTTAATCATAACTTTTGATAAAATGAAAATAAAATGAAATGATTTTAATAGATTAAAGACAAAACGTAGCACGAAGATAGGCTTTGTAATTTTTTTACCAATTATTTTGATGTAAATTAGTACTGTATACATGATACGTTAACAAACAAAGAAAGAAAGAAGAGCCGTGGTAGCTCAGATGGTTATCAGCGCAGCGGACCCTTCCTTGCCCTAAAACCCTCTCAGAAATGAGGGGAGGCCTGTGCCCAGCAGTGGGACATATTTAGGCTGTAACTTTACTTTACTTTAACAAACAAACAGACAGACAGACAATTCTAAAAATGTTAGAAATGTATTTATTTACTTATTTTTAGCCCCCTCAATCACTTTTATTACAAAGATATAAAATGTACCGACATCCGCAAATAACATTTTTATTTTAAGTAAATAGATTTAATGCAAATAAAAAATTACCTTAATTATTTTTAAATGTGTTTTATACGATTAATTATTGCCTATTCATGTAATTTTTCACGAATTAATTAATTTATTGAAATGTAATGTAAAAATATATTTTGGGTAGTGTGCGCAGGAATAAAATTACTTATTTCTCCCTCTCCCATCCACCATCGCGTAATCTGATTACTTTTTTGTCCACATACCTACCATGTATAAGACCAACCGGTGGTAGTTCGCCGTTTAGAATATATACAAAGTAGTAAAGTGAAAAGTCATTTATTTCTACCAGTGTATATTTTATATATTTTTATATCTCTGGTGTTCGCTATCGATAACGGTCTATTTATAAACATGAACTTTAAGGAAACGCGTGTTATTTTTGAATATGAGTACTGACGTGGAAGCAATGCGTATCAAACGGCACGCAATATCAATAACGTATACGTCGAACTTCCACCCGCGCGTTATGGGTTCAAACGCTTTTATTATGGAAATTTGTGTCCGCTCGGAGAAAAAGGGTTAATAATGATAAATAGATGGCCATAATGGAGGTGGATCCGTCTTAAACTACCGCTGCGCTTACGTCACCATTTGATGTTAATATCAAAACAATAAAAATCATTTGAACAGCGTCACGAACTAGGTGCGTCGTTAACCGGGAGTACCTTCAGCTTTTTAATTATTATCTTTGGTCCGATGTACGCAGAATGAACTAACTGTGTTAGGATATGATTATGTCTGCAGTTTGTGATTTCAAGAAACGAGGGTATTAAAAATAAAATAAAGAAAACGCGATAAAATCTGGAAAAGTAGCTTTAATCAATCTGCCTATAGCTATTCCACATTGCCAGGTTCTCCTAGTGGGTGCGATAATCTTTCGTATACCTTCATAACATAATGGGCTGCTCATACTCGTAGAAGTAAAATCATAAATTTACGCGCAAAAACTGAAATGAATGTTCATTCTGCACCAGTGTCCCATATTCTAGTGCTGGACATAAGCCTCCTGGTGTAGAGAGAATCTTAATTATATATATATATATATATATATATATATATATATATATATATATATATATATATATATATATATATATATATATATATATATATATATACTAGCGGACCCGACAGACTTCGTCCTGTCAAAAAGATTTGTAATGTGGCAGTTTTTTGTTCCTACGTATTTTATAGTCGGGGCAAAAAATTCTCCTGAACAGAACCGTGATAGGGCGTTGTGAATAAAAAATAATTAAATAAAACATAATAACGATTTAAAAGTAATCGCTTTATTGTTAATCATGTTAATCATAATTATTAACAAAAAATAGTTTTATTATCATTGTAGTGCTTTATAATATACGATGTTTTTTGTTTGATTACCTGGCGCATAGACAAACAAGTCTGATGGTTTTCCAACACGGTAACAGGCAACATACTATTGACCATGTGAAAAACATGGGTTTTCCAGATTAATACCACAAACACTTAATGATTTCCCCTGGGATTTGTTATGGTCATAGCAAAAGCAAGCCGCACTGGAAACTGTAGTCGTTTAAGCTGAAATGGCACATCAGTCGGAATCATTGGGATGCGCGGTATAAGAACATCTTCACCTTTATACTTTCCTTTGAGTATAGTTGCTTCTATCACGTTGCTTAGTAATTTTTTTATCGCTAACCGTGTTCCGTTGCAAAGACGCGGTTGGTTGATATTTCGCAACATTATAACAACCGATCCAACCTTTAATTGAAGATTGTTAGGTGGCAATCCTGGTAAGTCCAGCGAGATTAAAAATTTCGGTGGATAGTTGACTACATCATCTTGGTTAGTAGCCGAATCAACTGATTTATATATCCTCGCCTGTAATTTGTTCTTGAATTTTGAAATTTAATTCATTTACATCAATGTTTTTTGCAGCCAATATAGCTCGTTCCCTCAACCAATCATGGTTTCTGTAATTTTGAGAAACATTTGGAAACACCTTCAGAATGAGTTCATTTTTTGATCGAGTTAACTGACAAAAACTTTGAGGAAAGTTAAAGCAGCCAGTCAACGTGTCAATAGGGAATTTGCCGTTACCAATGTCAATGAGTTGTTTAGAGAATATGTTTCCAGATTGGTCATTTTGCAACTCGACACGCATATTCTTGCTTAAATGAAGTACTTAGACATGTTTCCACAAATTGGAGGATTTTAGACATGCATTGAGTTCATCTGCTGGCGTTGATCGTGGAATCACTGGCAATGTTTGACGAAAATCTCCTGCTAATAAAATCAATGCACCACCAAATCGGTTATAATTGCTCCGTAGATCTTTTAAGGTTCTGTCTAAAGCCTCCAAAGATTTTTTATGTGCCATCGTGCATTCATCCAAAACAATAATTTTACATTGCTGCAAAACCTTCTTCGAAATGTTGCAGGTTGGAGTTTCATTGCTTTGCATATTTAATGGCAATTTTAGTGCTGAATGGGCTGTTCGACCACCTTCAAGCAAAGTTGCTGCAATTCCCGATGAAGCGAATGCAAGTGCAATTTTATTTTGTGAGCGAATTGTCGCTAATATTATAGAAATCATAAAAGTTTTTCCTGTACCACCAGGTGCATCTAAGAAGTAAATCCCGCCAGTTTCATCACTTGTTACTTTCGTAAGAGTATCAAATACATACTTCTGTTGTTCAACAGTGGAAGATTTGTTTGAATTAATTCTTTCAAAGTGTTGAGATCATACAGTTTTTCTCGATGCAACTCTTGGTTAAAAGCATCATGGACGATTAGGCGCGGCCAGACCTAATTGAATTAATAGTTTGTTTGATATCATCAAGCACATGTCCTCAATTGAAATCAATGCTTCATTGTAAATTTCTTCACCGATTTGTATATTTGGATTTCCCATTCTATTCCGTATTTGATATAAAATATCATCACACATATAATCCTTGTACTTGATCCACAAATCAATTTGGTTTGATGGGAAGCATGTAGATATGATTAATGAAAACAATGTTCGTATTTGATGAGCGTGTGATGATATTACAGCCTCATTGAGAGTTTTATCCCAATCAGCGTCATTTTCTAGCAATTGCAAACGTTGACAGGCTTCTCTGTAGGATCCACACAATTCACCATCAACAGTTCGTAAATGTTGGAATGATGTTGGGCCACGTACATTGACTAATAGCAGCCGTAAATAAAACATTCATCATTGCTTGGAGGTACTGAATAAATTTGACCAATCGCATCGGTGGAATATACATCTGGGTATCCTGCAACTGGTTTTCCTTGTTTCAGTCGTATAAATCTCCTTGAGGATTGATTCCAGGTATAATATTTTGGCATTTCAGAATATAACAATGTTTGTGCAAAATCATCGTTTTGGCATGTCTCAAAAAAACTGGTTAATGTCGTAGATGGTGGCTGAGCAGCTCTTTGTACCGCATTCTGTGCTGTAAAATACACTCTTTGTCTCTCATGAATAGGAAAAGAATATATTCGCCAAACTGCTTCATTACTACTAACATAGCGGCCCATTTGGTAATGGGTAACTTCATCATTGGAATTCTCTGCCCCAATTTCAATCACAGCCATATCACTCCCTTTGGTTACATATTTGCAAATGTGTTTAATAGATTACACTGAATGGCAAGATTCAACGTTGCTGTGTGCTTTGAATGTCTTTGATAAAATGGGTGAATATGGAACAATCCAACGATTATCTATTTCAATATCTTGTTGATTTAATTTGACAATTGTTGATTTTCCATTGTTTGCTGTCGATCGGCGACGATACAATGGATAACCGTCATTACCAGTAATTGTTTCCGATATTAATATCCGTGGATATCGTTTTGAACATTTACCATCCATCATACACGGTGAATTTTGAATAAGAGTTCCACAGGGACCATGCATCATGTTTTTGATAACTACCTATGATTAGACTTGAAGTCTTTCAAGCCGTACCAATGTTTTATGTCTGTAAAATAGGGATATTAAAATTTTTATTAACGCGATTTGTATTTGACTGATGTAATGACGTGAAAACTGATGCATTTTATGTCGCGTGCCGATAGTAATACAAAAGAAATTTAATATGAACTTTATACAATAGCAATAAAGCTCAAATTGACTACGTTTTAGTTAGAAAACGTTTGTATGGGAAAAAGAAAAGGGCTGTTTTAAGGGTTTTTCCGGCAAATATTCTAATTTTTCTCGCCGTAAAAACCATTCTTGATCTCCAACGAACATTTTAAAAAAATTGGCCAAATTGGTCCAGGCGTTGTTGAGTTATGCGCTTACCAACACATTTTGCGATTCATTTTTATATATATATATATATATATATATATATATATATATATATATATATATATATATATATATATATATATATATACATAATCGGAATCTCGGAAACGGCTCCAACGATTTTCATATAATTTTGTGTCCAGGGGGTATCGGGAGCAATAAATCGATCTAGCTAGGATTCATTTTTAGAAAATGTTGTTTTATCCGTTCGAATAAGAAGGTAAATTTCAACAACGTATTGATGATTATAATAGCTCGGAAGGGATATCGGACGGATGATTTCAGCATAGTGCCTTGGTTCGAGTCCTGTCTTCGGTCCGATTTTTTTTAAAGTTCCCGTCTTTTTTGAAAAAATCCCTTATAGAGCCCTTTTTTAGGATTTTAGAATTTTTTTAAAGACACGAAAATTTTAATTAAACTAATTGCACTCATGATTTATTATTCAAACAACTAGTTCAGTTTTTTCTATTATGTCGGTAAAATCAAAAAATATTACCTATTCATATTTCATCAGTATGTAATTTGTATCTAAATATAATTTCCAAAACACACGATTTAAAAAAAAAACCGAGCAGAGCTCGTTCATCCAGGTACTTTGCCTTAATCGTCACGCTACGCCCAGGTATTTCCATTTGACGTAAACCAGATAGTTGCACCGCCATCTATCGGAAGCTATATAACATTTTTCTGGCACTGTCATAGTCGCCTCTAAGAAACGCTCTAATTTACGAGTGGGGGGGGGGGGTTAATGGGGGGATAAATTATCTCATCCTGCCATCACACAGCAACTATGTTGTGTATTATGTTACGCTTATTTGAAATTGAATTAGATTAGAGGTAGAAGCGACATTGACTAAGCCACACACGATAGGCGACTATAGGAACAGTCAAAAAGATGTCATAGATTCTGATAGATAAGGGTATTATATACAATGGATAGTATATACAATGGGTTTTCTTACTTCGCAACAACATAGCTTATATATTACTACTATATACTTAATAGAGTTACTATGAAAGGCTATTTCGATGTTATTTACTTTATTTGGAAGTGCGCCAAATAGTCAGCAGCGAGCCAAACCGTAATTGCGCACACTTATTACCTTTTATTACTAATTTATAAAAAGCAAAAATCGCTAAATGTAAAAATGTTCAAAACCAAATCGATTGGGTATGTGAGTGATAATATAGTTTAAAAACTCGTTGATCCAGAAAAATGAGACTTCTTTGCTTACAATTAACCTCCTATTGAGGAACTTTGTTCTCTTCCAAGTTAAAGGTACAAGTTAAAGGTAAGGTAATACAATTGCAGATACATTTAGAATTGCTGTACCTGACATCTTGCACCTGGTTTCTCAAATCTGTAATCTTTTTCAATACCTATGTTTGTGTACAGGTAAGAGTGACAAATGAGCGCACGATGACAGTCGTGGCCTACCCTCGACTAAGAGCCAAAATTCAATTGTGCTGTGTTGCCCACGAGAATAAACCTAATCGATTGGGGGATTTTTTTCCGAATTCCTATTCTATCCGAATTCGTATATGGAGCCATATTATAAATGGTACAAAAATCTTCCTATCCATTTTTGCCCTTTATTATATAGCTTTTAAAGGTATAATTAAATGAGAGCGTAGTAGGCGAAGGTGGTTCAAAGCGTAAAGTCAAAAGCGTCGGTCTTTATGTACACGTCTTATCTGATCTCTACCTATAGCTTACACACACACGCGCATTCGGAAATTTATAGACTATTTTTATCAAAGAATATGTGATAATTGAGCTTGGTATCTGTCTGAAGATGTCAAACCATTTTCGCCACTTATTGACACCTGAATCTGATATAAAATTATCACTGATTTAGAATTAAGATTTCGTTAGCTTTTGTCATACACGAAGAAAAAGATATTACGTAAAAGTCGTGTATAAAAGCAATATAAAAAGAAAATGTATATTTGTCATAATGCCTTCTCATAATTTCGCGAAAATTTTACGGATTTTTTTTGCATTTAATTTTAACTTTTTAATTCACGACGAGGTTCATCTATACTTATTACTCTTTAAGTTCACCTCACTGTGGTGTTTGACTTCCCGACGTCACAGTTGTCACGGGTACCTTCAGCTTTGTATGTATATTAATGTAAATTAATTTCAAATCTTTGAGGGAGGCCTATGTTCAGCATTGGCTGTAAGGGGGAGGGGGGGGGGGTAAGGGAGTAATTTTTGATCGGATCTACGTCGAACGAGCTTACATTTTCTTGAGAGGTTTTTTTATAGGAAAAGGGTGACAAGCGAGCGCACAGTCCACCTGATGGCCCATAGACATCTACATCTATCCTCGTTTGCGAATCAAAATGAAGGCGTTGTCAGCCTTGAGGACTAAGACGGAATGCCCCTTTTCCATTAAGCTGCTATTTGACGCTGGTATTCTGTGAGAGCGTGGTCCTTCCCCGGTCGAGCCGACCCACTCGTGCTACAACTATACAATTAATATAGCTGCAGCATGGCTCTACCACGTAAAAAGTTGCAGTAGTACACTTAGATTTGGATTTAATTCCTTCCTCCCCCTCCCCCCTCCCGTATCCGTGGGCGCTGTAAAGCGCCTGAAACGTTGGGAATTAAAAAGTTCAGCAAGCTCAGTATGTTTAGATCTAAAGTTAATATTTAATCAGACTTTTATCGTGTATCAATGATGAAGTATAAACGTTTTAAGTAGATAAAACGATCCGTTCGTCGTTGTGAACTGTTTTGTTATATTATGTACAGTGCATGTACACCGTATTTAAACCATTAAGTCCAGCAACTTACGATTCAATTTATGACGGAAAAGTTGTTTCTTTATCATATTTTTTCATATACTTTCTGCATCGTCGAACGGGCTATAAGGCGAAAACATTTTTTATAATTTTAATACTAAAAGCTATATGTACATAGATATAAAGAGCAGTGTAAATAGTTTATTTAGGTAATACGTTGTAAGACCTAAAAAACCAGTGATGCCGTTTTACATATCCAATATTCCGTCGTAGATTCTTACTATTTAAAAAAATAGTTACGTCTTTAATTGTAAAAATGTCGGCAAATCTGCAAGCAATTTTATTTACAAAAAAGAAATTCATTTTCCTAGTTGATTTACATTCAAAATTTTCCTAGAACAGTTTTTATTGACTACAGTCTTCTATAAAAAGTTCCGACTTTTCCATTTTAAGGATGGCTTTTCAATTTCGCATACTATTCCGCCGTATTCGTTCGCAAGAGGCCTGAATAATTTTGCTGTTGGGGCAATATACAGGGCATTTGGATGCGATTCGCCAAAGTACGCATGCAATCAACTAGCTCGCATTGTTAGCGATTTTTCGGTGTCGAATATTTTGCTGCACGGAAGTCCATTCACTAATTGCCAAAACTGTGCTTATTACGTCTGTAAACACAAAAAGGTTTTTATTCCCTTTTATTTAATAAAAGGGAATAAAAACCTTTTTGTGTAGTAAATGAAAAAGATATAAACAAAATGTTATGAGTTATCATCGTTTTCAATTTAAAATTCTTAAGATATATTTATTCTGGATAAGGGATTCTTTGTCCAGAATGTGTGTGTATAAGAAATTGTCAATCAATAATTACGTGGAAATTTTCTTACTTTGCCCATTTTTTAGTATATATCTTTTTTATAGGATAAAGGTGACAAACGGGCACACAGTCCACCTGATGTTAAGTAGTTGCTGTGACCCATAGACATCTACATCTATCCTCGATTACGAATTAAAATGCAAATGCGTTGTCACACGTGAGGACTAAGACGAAATGCCTCGATTCAAGTAAAAAGGGTCTCCGGATCTCTACACTTAGCATACGAAACACAGCAGCGTTAAGCTACTATTTTACGCTGGTATTCTGGCTACAACTATACCAGTAATATAGCTGTAGCATGGCATTACCACGTAAATCTATATCTATACAAATAAATACAATTGATTTGTATGTTTGTACTGACAAAATGACAATTTTTAAACTTTTTGTTAGTCTGGCTCTCCGTCTGTCTGTCTGTCTGTTTACTCCGGCTAATCTCCGAAATGACTGAACTGATTTTGAAAGGACTTTCACTGGCAAAAAGCTAATGTTATAAGGAGAACTTATTTTCGAAAATTAATTAGAGTTCCGCGCAAAAAATTAAAACACATGAAATCCAATCATAATAAATTTCACACGGATGAAGTCGCGGGGAACAGCTAGTATAATAAGATATATAATAATTAATCACTTAAAAATATTCCAAGAATCAGAATCAGAATCAGAATATTTTTTTATTGCCAATATACTGTGTATGTGTACAATTTGCGGGTGACATTGCAATTAAATGTTACACGGTTTACTCATATCGGGTATGCAATAATTAGAAAACAAAACATAATTTAAATTATTTGGTATTAAAATATTCATCTAAATTATAAAAACATTAGTATGCAATATTTAAAAAAAAACAGAACTTAATTTTAAATTATTTGGTATTAAAATATTCATCTAAATTATTAAAAACATTAGTATGCAATAATTAAAAAAACAAAATTTAATTTAAATTATTTGGTATTAAAATATTTATCTAAATTATAAAAAACATTATGTATTAACCATTCTTTTAGTTGTTTTTTAAATTTTGGCAAGTCCATGGCTTTTATATGAGGTGGCAGATGATCTACGCATTGATCTTTGCTAATATATGTATGTGTGGAGTGATAACTGCATGAGAAAAACCAACTCACGTCGTACCTTAAGTGTCATGAGAGGGGACTAATGGATATTATCTTATTCTATTCCTTATTAACCGAGAAAGTTTCTTCCGTGTAATGAACTATGTAAAATACTCCAAACGCTGAAAGATAGCATTTTTAAAGGTATGAAACTTCTGGTACTGCAATTGCAAATTGCCAAATCGTCTACCAAATATAGCGACTATTGAAATTTTTATTTTTGTGATTGAGGGCCATGTCGAGCTAAGTTTCTTATAGGCTGGTCAAGAGGTAGGAAAAATATAGCTATCTGACTCTTATAAATTTTTTAAAACCATAGAATACTATAATACATACATAATAGAACGGGGGAGTGCGCGGAGCCCGTGTAGCCACTAAAATGCCACTAACACGTCAATTCACACGTATAAATGTCAACACGAGATGTGTTTTGACGTTACAATAGTTTCCAAATTTCGCATGCAAATTATTTAGAAAATGCCAAATCGCACGCTATTTACAAACAAATATATATTAAAATCCGTCTGTCAACACAGCGAATCGGTTTTGTAGTAGTGATTATCCTATACCTTTAAACGAGCAATTCTTGTATATATGTATATAAATATATATTCGGGATCTCGGAAACGGCTCCAACGATTTTCATAAAATTTAGTGTCCAGGGAGTTTCGGGGATAATAAATCGATCTAGCTTGGATTTATTTTTAGAAAATGTCTTTTTGTCCGTGTTTTTAGGCAATGAAAAACTGCTACAATATCGTTAGAATAAGAAGGTAAATTTTGACGGATAGTTAGTGATTATAAATAGCTTAATTGGTATAATGGTCGGTCACAAAATCGTAAAACCCTGGTTCGAGCCCAGACCGACCGACTTTTTTTAACTTTTTTTTCATCCTTTCTTTTTTGAGAAAATCTATTTTTTCGAGCCCTTTTTTTAGTATTTTTAAAAACACGAAAATTTAAATTAAAATAATTGCACTCATGATTTTTCATTCAAATAACCAGTTCCGTTTTTTCTGTTATGTCGCTAAGATCAAAAAATATTATTTATATTTCATCAGTATGTAATTTGTATCTAAATATAATTTCCAAAACACACAAATTAAAAAAAATCGAGCGAAAAATACCGAGCAAAGCTCGGTCAACCAGGTACTAACTGATAATACGACGTACTTGCTTGTATATGTGCTCCCGGCGACGCCGAATCTCGTACAAAATAAGGTTGACAGCCATTCTATTACGTATTATAGTATTTTATGTTCAAAACAAACATGTGTAACCAAAAAGCTCCTCCCTATACTTATTTAATTTTATTTAAAAAAGCCTAAATCAAGAAATCATCAAATGGTGTTCATTACTAGGACATACTCTAGCGGCATTGGCTTGTGACTTCTCCAGAGCTTATTCCACATTTATAAATGTGTATAGTAAAAGTAATACCTAAGTACTAACGTACGAGTATGTGTATTCTTGTCGTGATAACAATGTCTGGTGCCGATAAAAACTATTTCACTTTTCTTATTTTAACAAGCACTATCAGTCTTAATATTAGCTTAATTAAAAAAGTTACAACAAGAGTACAGCGAGAATACAACCGGAAAACGAAGGCGAATGTTTCAAAATCGGCAAAGGCGTACGACAAGGAGATCCTCTGTCACCAAAGTTATTCTCGGCGTTGCTTGAGTCAATATTCAGAGGTCTTCATTGGGAAAATCTCGGTATCAACGTAGATGGTCGTTCACTAACTCATCTGAGATTCACGGATGACATTGTGCTATTTGAAAAAACTCCCGAAGATTTAACAAAAATGATAAACGATTTAGCAACGGAGAGCAAGAAGGTGGGTTTACAACTGAACCCAGAAAAAACTAGGGTGCTGACCAACGGAGAGAGAACAGCTATAAACTTAGGGAGTAATAAAATCGAGTATACGGAAGAATATGTTTATCTCGGATAACGAATGGTAACCCCATGCGCAAAGAAGCTGAAAGAAGAATAACCAACGCCTGGAAAAGGTACTGGGCTTTAAAAGAGAATATGAAGGATAAAAATCTGCATATTAATATAAAAAGCAAACTTTTTAACACATGCTTACTGCCAGTTCTCATGTACGGCAGTCAAACATGGACCTTGTCACAAAACCTGACTAACAAACTTGCAACATGCCGGCATGCAATGGAAAGAAGCATGATGAATGTGAAAAAATCGGACCGACTGAGAAACTGTGTAACAAGAAGCAAAACAAAGGTTACAGACATAACGTACAAAATTAGAAGACTGAAGTGGTGATGGGCGGGGCACATGATAAGAGGAAGAGATAAATGGAGCAAAAATGTGACGCAATGCTATCCAAGAGGAAAAAAGAAAAATCATGGTATCAAATCAATGGTATCAAAGAGAAAAAAGGAAAAGAGAGAGACCACAAAAAAGTGAAAGTGCAATAGTGGCAGGCGTCACATGGAACAGGGTGGCTCAAGAAAGACGTGAGTGGAAAAGGTTGGAGGAGGCCTTTGCCGACTGGCAAACAGATCTTTAAAAAATAAGAAAACCTCAAATAAAAGACTAGATTAAGGATAACAGTAGTACTAAGCTTTGCATGTATTTCTCTTTTTATGTAATTTTTGATCTGAATAAAAAGGCTATATATATAAGTCTTAATAATTTTAAGTTTTAATATAAAATCGCTTTTAATGTTTTGTACGCTTTTTAAGATTTTTTATCGGAGAATCTAAATTTTGTCTTGGATAGCAATAGTCGAAACAAAACGTTATTCACATTGTGTTCGTTGTTATTCAAATTAGGAATCGCTCTTTTTTATGGTAAGTAGATGCTACGGCTCATAGACATCTTCATCTATCCTCAATTAAGAATCTAAATACAGATGCGTTGTCACCCTTGAAGGCTAAAATGGAACGCCTCGTTTCTAGTAAAAAAATAATATCCGATTCTATACTCTTACCATACCAAACACATTTAGCTGCTATTTTACGGTGGTATTCTTCGAGAGCATGAACATTCCCCAGCCGAGCCGACCCATTCATGCTTTAACCATAATATAGCTGTTAGATGGCTCTACCACGTACAAAGACAGACATATATATCATTGGCTCTGTGTCGGGAGGACGTTTGCAGATCCAAAATAATTATTTGTAACCAAAACAAATATCTGTTCTTTGCTGAAATCTAACCCGAAGCCTTAGCTTCATAGGGCGCTGCAACCAAACGCTTAACCACTGCGCTACTTAGACATCATTAGGTCACTTTATGTAATGGATGGCATGATAATTTACCTTTAAAAATTATTTCACGTATATTATTTAATCTGTCGACAAAATATAAGTGGATATAGTAAGTCGTGTGTACGTCTATAATCTATTTCGTAGCTCGTTCCAACCTAATACAGACGTGAAGATTCGAACGAACACAAATTGGATTTACCAGCAAGTGCGTAAGTAGATCATCGAAAATACCGTAGTTTATCTGTAATAGGCTCACCGAATATTTCTTTACGTTAACTTATTTAAATTATTATGTAATTTAAATGTATGTCTGTATAAATATTTATCTTTAAAAAGTCGTGACTTTTATTATAATGTCATTCTACTACTACTCACTCTTGGGCTGTGCCCTCCCCTCATCACTGAAATGGTTTTGGGGCAAGAAAGTGTCCACCGCCCGGTCTAATATGTGTTGACGTACTTCATATCTCTTCAAATATTTTTGTTTGCTCATGCAGCAGTTGATTACCACATGATTTTTTCTTTCACCAAGCTCGTGGTCCTGATCACCTAAAAATAAAATTGCTGATTACAATTTCAAATGGAATCCGCATTTAAAATTACGAGCGCTCAGTCCCTTAGCAACCACGGCTTATCATAACACAGCAATATCATATTTATTACTACGATGCTATCGATCCGGTCCAAAACTTGCTGCAGCCATATATAACTGCAGCGAGGCTCCATCATGCTAAATTTTATGGTACAAGAATATATACGAATATATTTTACTAACTTTCAGAGTTCATGATATTTTAGCATCAGCATTTTTCTCGTTCTCAATATCGGATTTTAAATTAAAAAAGAAACTGGACAACATACATATAGATATAGTTTTACTCAGAATTTGTCGCTACCTTTTAAATTGAATTAAATATTAAGATACAGCTACCTGAATGGTTATACCTTCGACAGTTTAGGGATAGTACCTGGTTGACCGAGCTTTGCTCGGTATTTTTCGCTCGATTTTTTTAATTCGTGTGTTTTGGAAATTATATTTAGATACAAATTACATACTGATGAAATATAAATAATATTTTTTGATCTTAACGACATAACAGAAAAAACGGAACTGGTTATTTGAATAAAAAATCATGAGTGCAATTATTTTAATTTTAATTTTCGTGTTTAAATAAAAATACTAAAAAAAAGGCTCGAAAAAATAGATTTTCTCTAAAAAGAAAAGAACATGAAAAAAAAAATTAAAAAAAGTCGGTCGGTCGGTCTCGAACCGGGGTTTTAAGATTCTGTGACCGACCATTATACCAATTAAGCTATTTATAATCACTAACAATCCGTCAAAATTTACCTTCCTATTCTAACGATATTGTAGCAGTTTTTCATTGCCTAAAAACACGGACAAAAAGACATTTTCTAAAAATAGATCCTAGCTAGATCGATTTATTATCCCCGAAACTCCCTGGACACCAAATTTTATGAAAATCGTTGGAGCCGTTTCCGAGATTCCGATTATATATATATTTATATACAAGAATTGCTCGTTTAATAGTATAGGATAGTATAGGATAAAAGGAACAAAAGATTTAATAAGTATAGTGTAAAATCAATAGGAAGATTTTTGTTCCCCTCAAGTTAAGGCTTGTTACAATAATTCGGATAGAAAAGACTATTATATGAAAATATATATTTTACTAAACTCATTATTAACTTAATATTATTAAACGCAAATATATACAATAATAAATACCTTTTCAAAGGAATTTGGGTGGCAATCACCAGTTTACGTGATGGTAAGTGAATGAGGCGGCCCATACTACAAATGTAATACATATTATAACCTCGATAAAAACTACTGTTATTTAATTTATGTTAATTTATTATCTTGAAATTAAATTAAATTTTAAAAGATATTTAAACCATGTAGTGGTGCTGTAAAAATATTCACTAGCCCATATCATCCCGTAGGTGTTGTGACCGGCGACTGAGGGAAACTGAAGCAGGAGATGGGCAGCAGCATCTTCCTGATAACAACTTAAAGTAAAAAACACTGCAGCTACCAACCAGCCTGCCAAGCGTGGCAACTATGGCAAAATGAGAGGTTGCTCCTATGATTGGCCCTATGAGACAATCTATAGGAGAGGCCTTTATTCAGCTGTCGACATTTATAGGCTGTAAAGGGTGGATAGATGAATCTTTAGATTAGCTTCAGAGACAAAGTTACGTGATGATAAAAAAATGTTGCTTTATAAAAACTAACAATAACTAAACATTGACAATCACAATAACAAAAATGTTACGACTGTTTACAAAATTAATTATTCACTAACTTTATGCTAAACTTAACTTTTATTTATGTTATAAAAACTATTAACTTTCTTCTGTTCGTAAAACTTATTTTTGTTCCAACTACCATTAAAATAGTCAAATTATAAACACTGCTTTTGTTTTAGAATGATGTGTTCTCCTATAATTGGTAGTACATAGTAATTTATAGATGTAAAGGATGTGTTAGAAGTAATTTAATATGTACAACTGTTGGAGATCCATATAAATAAATGAATAAATAAATAAATTGTGTTACGTATGATGAATGAAGACTTTTTACTGGAAACGAGGCATTCCATCTTTGTGCTCACGGGTGACGACGCATTCTGTATTTTGATTCTTGATCGTGGATAGGTTTTTCTATAAAAAAATAGCCAAAGCATCCACTTACCATCAGGTGGACTGTGTGCTCGTTTACCATCCTTATTCTATAAAAAAGGACCTACAACCGAAGGGAAAGGAGCATTCACGAGTGGCAGGCCCATAACAATAAATAAAGTGTCGATCAGATCTCCACCAGATGGAGTGAAGACCTAATAGGAGATGCCGGAAGTACATATATCATGCAGGTGATTGCGTTCAGCAGTTGACATGTGATAGACTCTAGTGATTTTTGTTTAATATATATGCGTATTATCTATGATTAATTAAGTAAGAACATAATCAGCACAATCAGGTTTTAATATGTGACAATTCGTTACGTAAAAATGAATTAGTTGAGTTTTAAAAATACGAAGATCCCTGCTAGTTAGTTTTATTTTTCACATGGATTTACTTACATTATTAATATTGTTACGAGCTTAGGGTTCGTGACCGTTAAAACTGCCGATTGAGTTACCAAAATTGACTTGACTTGATTTGATTAAATAAAAACTTAAAACACACTAATAATTAATCACACTTAACACTTTGTTTCACTTTATTTCGCCCCGAAGTCTTCGCTTGATTTGCCATTTCAATACTGCTGCTAGTCGCGGTCAATACAAGTCTTATATAGGACCTTTTTTACTGAAAACGTCTAGAATGTTCGAGTAGATGTTTTTATTCGTGGTAGAGCCACGCTACAGCTATATTATGGTTGTAGCACGAATGGGTCGGCTCGACCGGGGAAGGACCACGCTCTCGCTGAATACCAGCGTAAAATAGCGGCTTAATACTGCTGTGTTTCATATGGGGAGTGTAGAGATCCCGTGACCCTTGTTTACTGAAAACGAAGCATTCCATCTTAGTCTTCACGGATGACAACGCATCTGTATTTTGATTCTTAATCGAGGATAAATGTCTATGGGCCACAGCATCCACTTACCATAAGGGGGACTGTGTGCTCGTTTGTCACCCTTATTCTAAAAAAAAAAGTAGAAAGTCGATAGTTATAGCAAGGAATTTTCTAGAAAGCTCTCCTAATTCTGCTACTCGATACTAGATGGCGCTAGTGGCATTAATTTTGACGTGCAACAGTATTCACAAAATTAATTAACGTTCAAAACCAAAGAATTAATAACCCAATATAGCAGCCACATAATCAGTAAGATAAATCTAGGGAGCCGTAGAGCAACTGATAAAAATTGAGAAGAAAGATTCAAAATGAATAAAAATCTTTTACGTATCAAGATTTCACTTTACGAAAGGGGACATCATTGATCCGAACGAACAGTATTAGATTGAAACCTCATCTCTCAAAGTCACGTATCTTATAAGAAGGTTATCCTGTACCCCACCTGCTTCTTCTCGTTACTTCGTGAAATTTAATAAAGATACAAAATTCTCTTGTACTTAAATTTTTTCTTGGACTTTAAATAATTTCGAAAAAGGAATGACAGGATAAAGGACAGGAGAATGAAGGAATTATGCTTCCGTATACTTTATGTTTAAAAAAAAAGAATATTAACAATGCTAAAAGACCTTACTAATATTTCCCTTAACTACTCATGGTAAGCTTAAATTGCTTGTGTTACGAGTGGTTCACGCCAGTAGTCGAATGGCGGATCCCACGACCTTTTTGAGTTCGCGGTCCGCGCCCTGCCATTAGACTACTGTCGCTTATTATACCGTTATTTATGTTGCTAGGTACCTACCACCATTTAGAAACCAAGCACTTAGACACACACAGGCTATAAGATTCAGTCTTAATTGGTGATAACGGTTCTGTAACATTCTTTGTGTGTGTCCAAAGGCTGCAGTAGCCACTTACCATCAAACGAATATTCCATTGTCACTTTAATAAAAAAAAATTTGACCGGGTCACTTGTGTTCAACAGTGCAACTGTATATCCCTGGTGAAATAGCTTGCCGGATAGAATCACTCCGCAATTGCGTTTTCTTTTCATTATGATAACATTTTGAGACTTAAAATTAGCTGGTAATTTAAAATAACTTTTAGTAAATCCAAATGTGCATGTCTTAAGCGCTCATAATATACGTCAATTTTTAAAGTATTTTAAATACACACAAGTTTTCACTAATAACCTTATCTTGTAGTCCGATTTTTCGTTAAAAAATTCCGTGCGCGTCCCTTTCCTCGGCACGTGCCAAGTTCCACCACTGTCCAGAGGTAAGGTCTCATAATAACTAACAAAAAGAGCTCAAACTCAGCACACCTATTACTATTACTATTTTTCGAGGAGTTCCAGGTGCATCCACCGAAGTATACCTTTAGGTCACTATAGTCTCATCATAACTAACATACACGAGCACAATCTCGGCACACCTAGTTCTACTCGTCGAGAATTTCCAGTAGCAGATACCAAAGTACACCTTCAGGTCACTTCATAAAGTCCAAGACGTATAAATATATCTATATATATGTAAATCCTACGTACTTTTAGCGAAACAATGTATTGTAATAAAATAATATCTTACCTTGGTCAAGTATGTATTAAATTTGATTTTCGGAATATTTTGTATTTCTACAGCGATTGATATTTTTCATCACGAGCCGGTGTAAACAAACGATACGGTAATCCACTCACGACGAGCCTGGAATGATTCAAAGTGTACATACTTGGTAAAATATATCGCTGCTTTGGAAGAATAGCGTATTATTACCAAATACTACAAAATAAAGTTTTCAACAACATTCAACGTAAAATGATCTGTTTTGTATACACAATTAAGATCATATTTCTATAACAACATTTACGGCCGTGGCGCCACCAAAAGCCTGTATACTATTGGTCAATTTTGGCAGCCATTTTTTATAGACAGCGTTGTATCGCCAGTTGCAACTTGCCCTTAGAAGTAAATACTCGGTTGGTTTTCTGAAATATGGTCATATTACAAAATAATACAAATTTTGAGTGCGCATTTATCTAGAACACTGCATTACTTCGGGATGTGACATTATTGTTTAAAAAAATCTACAAGAACCTTTAGACACTTCTCATAAACAAAGTATCATTTGGGATTACTACGTTGTTCTACAAAAAGTAAGTATAACTTAAATGTATTAAAATTAGATATTACTGTTTATAATAAAAAATACGGTCGATAGTATTTGTACAATTAAAATTAAAACGTTTTTCTAGATAAATTATTTCGTGATTGTAATAGTATTTTTCGTAATAAGACTTTATCTGTTTAACAATCTGTCGTATTTTTGTACTTGACACAGTATTTCAGATAAAAAGCAACTCGAAAACGCATTTAATTTTTTTAAAATGTCAGATACGAGTACCTACCTAACTAATCGTAATGAGCTTACAGAACCTAATATTTTAGTAGGTATCTAGTATTCTTTTTACCTATCGACTCTACTATTCTAGGTAGCTATAACCAAGGTACCTAGATTCTACTACTACGGTACTTAGATACTTGATAAAGAGTAGGTATTATAGGTAGGTACGTAGATAGGTACCTATACCTAGAATCTAGGTCCGATAGGAATCAGAATCAGATAATTATGTGAAAGTGCGGGTATATACCTACCTAAGTTTTAATTGTTTTTATTTTTTATTTTAGTGGCAAACCGACGGACACTAAAGCTCTTCCGGAACATCAATGTCCCGTTGAGTATCAAGGGAATAAAAGAAGTGGTACGTACTTTTACATGAAGTGTAGGTAGTTGGATTTTTTGATTTTATAATAATAATAATATTTATTACCAATTACTATCGAGAAGAATATTATTTTAAACTTTATGATTTATTGATTGAAACTACTTTTACGGATTTTTTCGCGTTTTATTTATTTTATTTTTAATACCCGACGTTACCGACGTGGTCACGTAACCATAGGTGCTGGAAAGCACCCGAAACGTCGGGTATTAAAAATAAAATAAATAAAACGCGAAAAAATCCGTAAAAGTAGTTTTAATCAATGTACAGTGTTCGCGTAAATATAAGAAATGTTTATGATTTATGTTTCATTGGATACTTTTTCATTTCATGTTTTGTTTATGTTACAGGACAATCAAGCAGAGGATAGAATAGGTCAAACGGAACGCGCGATACTATCTCCTTTACCGTCTGAAAACAACAAGCTTCTAGATGCAGAAGATCCGCTAAACCAGGAAGTACATGACTATTGTTCAGATGACAGCGTTAAGGACCCAAGTTACGTAAATAATGATGACTATTATTCCGATTCTGATCGTAGTGACTTCAATAGTAAGAAACGCGTAAAGCGATTTAAAAGAAATAAGTTTGCTGAAAACATCGATCCCATGCTTTCAGTTGCGACTAAAAATTCAAGTTCAAGTCAAATTAGTACGCCCAATTCTCAACAAAAAATTGACTATTCAAACAAGCCCAAACCAGGTCCTTCAAAAATATTGTATATACCACCGAGTAGTTCATCTAGTTTAAGCTCTTCTTTGGACTCTTCTGACAGTTCATCATCGTCTAGCAATTCTTCAGACACGGAAGAGGATGTAAAAAGAGTTGAGGAACAAGTTACAGAACCAGATACTGAAAAAAATACAGAAATGTATAAAGAAACAGATAGAGAACAAGATTTAGAACAAGTTACAGAACAAGAAATAGAAAAAAATATAGAACAGGATATAGAAATGGATAGAGAACCAGAGAGAGAACAAGACGTAAAACAAATTACAGAACAAGAAACAGAAAAAGGTACAGAAAAAGATACAGAAAAAAATACAGAACCAAATACAGAGCCTTCGAAAAAAATTGGACGTAAACGCAAGGCAAAGCCTAAGAACTGGATATCTGTAAGAGCAAAAATTTTAAGAAATCATGGCAAATCAAAATAAAAAAAAAACAAAGTAATTCCCGAGAGACAATTGAAAACTCCATGCGAACATAAATGCAAATTTAAGTGTAAGGAAAACATTACAGAATTACAGAGAAAAATGATATTTCGAAACTACTGGGATATGGGGGACTTGGAACGGCAGCGAGAATATATTATGCGACATATTTCCGTTATCAAACCGAGGTACTCGTACAAAGTACACAACAGTAATCGAGGAAATAATTTTGCTTTTTATCTTTCAATAGGGGATAGTAAACTTCGAGTTTGTAAAACTTATTTCAAAGCCACTCTTGATATTAACGACAGGGTTATTAAGATTGTTAACAATAAAACGTCAGACATGGCTATTTTAAAGCAAGATCGTCGAGGCAAACACGAGAACCATGCTCATCTTGATCCTTTGGTAAAAGATAGCATAAGAAAACACTTAGATTCTATCCCGAAAGTTGATAGTCATTACTGCAGGGCAGACACCAAGCGAACATACATTGAAGGCGGCAAGACTGTAGCTGATTTACATAGAGACTATGTTGCTGAATGTAAAAGTAAAGGTTTACCTATTGGTAATTATCTAGCATATTACAACATATTTTGTACCGAATACAATATGGCATTCTTTAAACCTAAAAAAGACCAATGCGAAACCTGTACAAATTATACTAATGCGACTGAAGAAGACAAACAAATTATGAAACATGATTATGAACTTCACCTAAAGGAAAAACAACTAGCTAGGGATAAAAAAGATGAGGACAAAAACTATACTCCAGACAATTGTATAGTATCCGTTTATGATCTACAAGCTGCAATGCCTTGTCCTAAAGGTGATACGTCGACATTTTATTACCTATCCAAGTTGAACTGCTATAATTTTACTATTTATGATATTAAAACCAAAGATGTGAACTGTTACGTATGGCACGAAGGCGAAGCTAAACGTGGAGCTATTGAAATTGGTACCTGTGTACTAAAATACATTAAAAATCTGGAAGAGACCGCCAAAAAACTTGATTCAAAATTGGATTTGATATTTTACTCAGATAATTGCTGCGGACAGCAGAAAAGTCATTATTTGATCACAGTATACATATTTGCTGTGCATAATTATGATTTTATAAATTCAATTTGTCATAAATTCCTCATAAAGGGTCATACACAAAATGAGGGCGATAGTGTTCACTCTGTTATTGAGCGTCAAATCCAAAGAAGCCTCAAATCTGGTGCGATCTATACACCTGATCAATACACACAGATAATACGAAGTGCGAAGAAGACTGGTACCCCCTATAAGGTATATGAACTGACCCATGCCGATTTTTATGATGTCAAAAGTTTAGCAACTGCTATAGGCAAGAATTTTTCTAAAAATGCAAACAAGCAATCAGTAAAACTTACTGATATAAAAATTTTAAAAGTCGATCCAGACGACACTCAAAATTATGTCTTATACTACAAAACATCATACGAAGAGGAACATTTTAATAAAGTTTATATTGATAAGATAGGGAGAACAAGAAACATACAAAATAATAATATAGTTTTGACTCAAGCATACAAAAATAAGATGGAAGTGTGTGAAAAGAAAAAACGAGGATTATTAGGTTTACTACAAAAGAATACAATTCCAAAATGTTACTCGTTATTCTATGAGAATCTTTAGGATTTTTTTACAGGGGGGTTGGTCATAATAATAAAATGACATGTTGAATTTTTTTTGCGTATTAGCAACTGATTATTATGATCTCAAAGTGTTATAGTTAGATTTTTAGATAGTTTTTTTTTAAAAATTTAAAAATAGAGACTGATGTAAACTCTGTTTTGTGTTTAGAATTTATAAAATTCTTTTAATTTTTATGTTGATAAAAGCTACATTGTTCAATTTTGAGTTTTTTTCAATTTTTATGTTTTGTTGCCAGAATTTAGAAGATTCTATGCTACAACAATTACTTAATAATATTAGCTATTTTTAAAGATTTAAACTTTCTCATTTTCTAATTTTAGTATATTTATTACTTGTTGTAAAACCAGTTAATACTTTATTTTTCCATAAAACATGCCCCATACAGCAAGCAATTTTGTAAAAGAACGACCAAATTGGTACTGTAACACTATTGAATTAAAATAAATAATGCTAAGATGTCACAACTCAAAATGTATCAGTATGACTGAGAAAAACATAATGAATATTTTGTATTATTTCTTAAAACACCATTGTTAATAAATAACCTTATTTTTTCTCTAATATTTTTTGTAATGAGACAGTAATCTTCATAAGTTTATCTGTGTCATTTTGTTATAAGTCTGAGACCTAGTAGTCGTTTTCAATATTTAGTACTAAATAAGTATCATTTTCTTAAAAACATTTAATAAACGTAAACTGTAATATATTTCAGGTGTTTTATTCAAGTTTCATCAACAATTGCGCAGTAAATAAAAAAATACAGCATTTTGAAGATTTCTGATGGTTTAAGAAAAAACTTTAAAGTGCTCTACTGAAAAATTCACTCAATTTGAGTTACGACAGTATCCTTCCAAAGCAGCGATATTATTATTATAATAAGGCTGCTCGAATCATCGAAATATTCGGAATTTCTTAGTCGAAAAAAAATAATTATACATTATTATTATATAAAATTAATAATATAATAAAATATATATAAAATTAATTATAAATTAAACTGGCATTTACATTTAGTGGCTTGCCACATGATAGATGAAGAGATGAATAAATAGATTGAGTTGAACGATTCATATTTTCGAAAGTTATCGCTATTATGTTTACTCCTCCGTGCGGACTTGATAAATCTACACCATAAGCCGCTAAAACCACTTTTTAATTTAAAAATAGCAATTAATCGATTAAAAAAAAATTATATTTTATTCTTGCATATCTAAGCACTTTGCGCTTAAGGCATGCAGAAAGACATCGACTTTATAATCTATTCAGATACATTTAGACAAAACCCTATATAAGGAATTTTCGAACTTTTTCAATACCTAATAATAAAAATTTTATACCATTTACCCCGTGGCCCAGGTGCCTACAGAAGCGATTATAAAATATCTCTCGGCCTTCAATGTGTTCATCGGAATCATACCCGGACGGTTGTCTGCGTTCAAGCTACGTGGACTTATTTCAGCGGTTGAGCTCATGCGCAATAATGTTTATATATTTGTAATAATATCCTTCAGACCGAAGAGAATTTCTTGAGAGAAAATTTCAATAACTGATTTTCGACTCGACCCAATATTCAAACACCAGTCCAAAAATATGTCTCAAATTTTTTGTAAATACTCTTTGGATTTCATGTGATCTTAAAATATCCCTCTACCATGTTCTTGTTTGTATATATTGTATATCTATAGTGTTAAATATTTTAAATTAGATTTTAAAAATTTTATTTTCAAGAAAATATTATTACTGTATTGCAATCTCAATGCAGGCCTATACTGTAATGAACTTGACCGTTCGTAATGATAATCATATACTAAATAGTATACAAATAATATATATATATATATATATATATATATATATATATATATATATATATATATATATATATATATATTAAAATAGAACCTTGTGGAACTCCGGATGTTATTTCCACGAAGTCAGAACGGAACCCTCCTAAGACTACTGCCTGAGATCGTTTCCACAGATATGATTCCATCCACCTGAAAAGGTTACTTCGTATGTCCAGCTCAAAAAGCTTACGTAGTAATATGATGTGATCTACGCTATCAAAGGCTTTCTCAAAGTCAGTGTAAATGACATCTACTTGCGACCCTCCATCCACATTTGAGGTAGTGTAATCAATAAATGCGCAAAAGTTAGTTGCTGTAGAGCGCCCTTTCACAAAGCCATGTTGTTCTGGGGGTATTGAAGGTAATATGATGGGGTATATGTGCATATGAACGATTCTTTCTAGCAATTTACTTAACACATTGAGTATTGATATTGGCCGGTAATTCTCAATCATTGTCTTCAGCCCTTTCAGATTAATTCAACGGTTATTATGCAATTAACTCAATTAAAAATAAACTCTGACATTAAGTTTTAAAAGCAACAAACATTAAAATAATATTTTTGTTGTTGAAGAGAAAAATTGTAGGTACAAGATAAAATAATCATTTTCATTCGAAAACAGTGTCGAAAATGGGGATCAGGGGATAATAGAAAATGGGGATGACCATAGACATAGATCTTTGTCTATGGTAAAGTTGTACAATACGGGTATAAAACAATAGCACGCTATAGACTAAAATTATAAAATTTTAGCGCACTATTAAATACGCTATGGTATAACACGCTAGTTTTAAGAAAGCGTGTGGGAGGCCGGCAAGCGCGTAAAGTTTTGCAGAAGGCTAAATCTCGTAGCACGTTACATTACATGTCGTTCGTTGGACAGACTGCATACTATGTAAGAACATTATCGCGTAATAAGTTGGATTTTAGACTAATATAAAATAAAACAGTTAAGAATAATTTTTTTTATTATATGCGAGCAGCTATGCTGGTCTAGAGAAAGAGACCAGTATCGCTGCGACCTATAAGATCTGTTGTGATCGCTGCTATGGCTATAGTTCACTGCGAAGCCCTAAGTCTTCAATGAGTAGAAGGAGTTGCTTAGCCGTGAGCAATTTCACTTCTTCTGGGCGGAGTACATAGTTTCCCAGATGAGTGTTACGTTTGCGCATTAAGAGTCTGCAATCAGTTAGGATGTGTAGAGGCGTTTCTTCCATTATTGAACAGAACCGACACATCCTTGAGTTGCTTAGTCCCAGGATGGACATGTGCTTTTTAAGACAACAGTGCCCAGTTAGGGCTCTAACCAGAATGCGCAATTTATTTTTACTTAATGTCAGGGCTTCTGAAGCGAATTTACGATCAAAAGTCCGGATTAATGTCTTAGAATGTTTTATGCCTGGTGTGTCAGACCAGATCTTAAGTGATTTATTGTGGTAAAGAGTTTCAAGGGTCAATCGGGCTAGGCTTCTTGGGATTCCACAAAATGGCTCAGGTCCAAATTGTGTGCACTTTGAGCCCTCCCTTGCAGGTTTGTCGGCAAATTCGTTGCCTACAATACCCTCGTGACCCGGAACCCATCTTAAAACGACCCTGTTGTTACATCCCAGGGCGTTTAAACGGTTCACGCAGTCTCCAACTAGCTTCGAGTTCACTAAGTTTGACCTCAGCACTAGCAGTGCTGCTTGACTATCAGAGTTTATGTAAATTATATGGTTGACGTAGTGTTTTTGCAGATTGATTTCCGCACACCGAAGTATAGCGAAAATTTCTGCCTGGAAGATAGAGGTGTATCGACCCAAATTCATACTCAGTTTGAATTTCGGGCGTTCCTCGTGAATTCCAAAACCTACGTCGAGGCCCATTTTAGACCCATCGGTATACCATATGGGGCTACCGACCTCACCAGTAAAGAATAACCAATAAAAACTCTTCCATACTTTTCATGCTTACAACTGTCTATAATCGATGTAAACTTTATCCCTTAACTACCTACCCGTGTTCTCACAGACACTAGTGATATTACTTTTGTGAATATCTAGGTGTATGTGCATCTTTATGTTTCGTGGGTTCATATACCCTCTCCCCACTATCCATAGTTCCACACCTGCAGTTGCCGAGGAGGAACTTGCCAGCGTTTACTTTTGGAGAATGAAAACCTATTTTTATTGGTAAGAGAGAAGGCGGGTAGGTAGTGACTTTTTATCAATATGTCCTTAGTTTTTAGTGAAAAATTGCGGTTGATGATCAAATTATTGAGCGCAGGTTAGAGAAAAAAACCTTCGAATGAAGAGGATTTGCCAACTGAAGACTGTAGTGCCATGGAACGTGATCTAGGAGATGATTTTGTGCTCGAAAAATTTCGTGAGTGAGATTTCAAAATTGATGGTGAAAAGAAGTCAGAAAATATCGATGTTTAGCTTCAAAATACGCCTCATGGTACTATCCTTGTCAGATGCAGGTGTCCGTTGGAGGAATGTCAATACAGGCTCAGAAAAAAATTCTTTCGGCAAGAATCACGGTCATCACTATTAGTGTTTTCTCAAAAAAGAATATTTATTCACTTAACTGCACAAGACTAAAGGTGAGTTTCAATTTTTAGAAAGGCTGTCTGAATTACTTACCAGGGAGTACATGGAGCGTTGAGAAAAAGAAACAGGCCAATTCAGAGGGACATCAAATGTTTCCTTCATCAGGTGCTGCTGCTAATCAACGTGAAATAGTTTTATGGAGCTTCGGGAAATAAAACAGATGGAATAGACAGATTGGAGTTCCGCGAGATTTGGTCTGTGTGTGGTCTGAAGGAGAAACGCAAGACCCAATACTTGTGTTTTTAATGCAAAAAACCTATTTGTCGCGTAAATGTGCAACTTCATGGCTTGCAATTTTTGTGAATCAAGAGACATTTTTTACCGTAATAATTATCTGGGAGCTTAAGTTGATTTTTAAATAAACAAGAATTGGTAAGGAAAAGTTCTAGCTTATATATTTCTTTGATCCAAGATCTCCATTTCCTAGGTGGTTGTATTTAAAAGGTGTTAGTATTTTCGTTTTTTTTTTCATATTGATAGAGAATTTTCTAGTTTTTTAATAATTAAAGTTGTTTATTAAATTTTCTAAAATTATAAGGTAAAGTAATTCCATTACATTGTCACGTTTTATTTCGGTTTCTCTTCCCCTACCTTAATTTTTTTTTCTATTGACCAAAATTTTGGCTTCTCACAGACCACGGGTATGTAGTTACGTGACTAAAGTAAAGGGTAGGTTAGCTACCCAGGTTAGTGAATGCAAATTATAAATCAATTAAAGGCGTATTTAAGAGCTTACTGAGTGTATATACAAAAATCAACTATTTACATATACTATTATACACACTTGTGTATCTATATCAAAATGTTGACAGTGCCAAAGCGCCATAGCGCCATGACGGCTACTTACGTAGTATGCGCTGTGCGCTACGGAGAGTTAACACGCTATGATATGGTGCTATGCGCTATTTTAAAAACCATTAGTCTATGGGTATGACAGTATACTGGACTGCGTTCCGTTTTAAACAGTAACCAATATAGCAAACTGTAAAGGAACGGCCTCACAGTATACCGAAATGACGTCACATCTTACAGTACTTACAGTGTATATCAAACACATCCTTTATTAGCCGCGCGGTCGCTGGCGGTTGGCCGAAAGTTGGCGACGCCGGTCTGGCACTTGAGTGGTTAACATGCAAAGGTATGCCTTGCTTATTTAACATAGTATTTTTTTTAATTTTAAGCTTCCGTAGCTCTATGTTCTTCTAGTAGAAGTGGAGTGGCAAACGAGCACACAGTCCACTTGATGGTAAGTGGATACTGTAGTAGATTTTCACAAAATATTGATGTTCGACAAAAATTGTTGAAAATAATTAATATAGAAGAATGGGTTCCCAAAAGAAAATATTTGACTATGTGCAGCAAGTACTTTGAAGAAAAATGTTTTCCGCATAGAGGTGCCCACAGTGTAGTGGCGGCGCGCGATGTAAGAATATTCACCACCCCATATCATCCCATGAGCGTCGTTAGAGGAAACTGAGGAAAACAAATCTGGAGATAGGCATCACCAGCTTCTTAATAATGACTGAAAAAAACCTGTGGTTGTCATCCCGCTTGCCAAGCGTGGCAACTATGGCAAATATTCCTCTGTGAGCAATCCACGGGGGAGGCATTAAGGGTAAACTACAACACATCCATCCATAAACACTTATTAATAAAGTTACATTTTGAAACTTATTTTATTATCAGAATAAAGTAGGTAGCGAAATTAAAAAAAAATATCTTTAAGGACAGAACATTTTTATAATAAATTAGTTCCCCTTGAGGGATTCTAAAAAATTGACATAGTAGTCTCGTTTAATACTTTTTTAGTTTTACGTTTTCTATCGCAGTTTGGTTTTAGTTATAAACATTTAATTTATAAACACATCATAATACGAATCTCATTTGTAAGCGAAGATTATTTCAGCGAATTTATATTTCTGTTTAAGAGGTCGTCTGGGTACGTCTCACTCTCTTACCTAGTACCGGTATAAATAAAATCTTTAAGGCATTCCGTCTCTGTCCGTAGAGGTGACAACGACCTCCTTTGTTTGAAGTTAGCTACAAGTTTCCATGGGCTACAGAAGCTCATCATCATCGTCAGGTATACTGTAAGTTCATTGGATACTACAATTTAAAAAAAAACTTTAAGTAATAAATACTAAGTAACATTTTTATAACATGTATTTTCAGAATGTCGAGAATATTCTGAATTACACCTTTTATTGTATACCCAGATACGATATTTCAATATTCATTAATTAGTACAGCCATTTAGCGACGAATCACAGCCAGCATTCTTGGCACAACACCAAGGGGAGTAGGACTGTAAAAAACTAAAACTAAAAACCTAAATTATCATTTAGGTTTTTAGTTTTAGTTTTTTAATATTTTATGTCCCCATTAAGCAGCCATGCTAGTTTTTATTTGATTTCATGCAGCTTAAAACCGGCAAAAGTGCACAATGCCTTTAAAGATATCCTATTTGTCAACATAAAATGAGTAGTTTAGAAGATTTGAGGGAACAGATGAACATACATACATATATACATAACCTTCTTAAATTGTAACCATCCTTTTGGCTTCATCGTAGTCGGGTAAAAATTTTAAGCTACATAATCTGCGTCAGATCAGAAGACACGAATATGTGTATTGCACTCGGTATCGATGATAAATGAAGTTGAGGCAGGCAATGCATCGTGCAGAAGAAGAACACTGGTGTATTTTGATTTTGGTCTCGTCCTAATCACTCCATCGCCAATTTATACTGCAATATAAGGTCTAAAGCAAATTTAAAAGTTACATTTGATTAATTATAAAGCTTTGAGAATTGAGCACAAATAAAAAAAATACTATATCCTTTTTTGCCTTGCTGCCTAGTGAATTGGGTATTGACTTTGGTTTACTTCACTTCGCTTCAGCGGGTAATTTGATTTAAAGCAGAAATATATCCAATCAAGAGAGGTCTATCAATATCTTACAGATGTCAATTCATGTTTATTTAAAAATATATTTGTTTTTTTGAATTTAAAGTGCTATTAATTACAAAAACTATTTCATAAATTTCATAACTGCTTATATTGCTTATTTGCTATTGGTACCACTTATATGACCAAGTTGCAAAAATATTACGAGTATCTTTATGTCATTAAACAAAGGTAAAAGTGCAATAGTTTAATATGGTAGAACCATTATACCAATACAGCCTATCAAAGTCCTTTGAACACAGTATAGTAGACAACGACAGTTTTATTATTTTATTCAGCTGTTCAGGAGATGCTGCTGAACATCTCATCTCCTGGTACAGTTTTCCACGTCGTTGAGCCGAGCGGACCTATTCGTTCTGCAACACAAAATATGTAGCATCATCTTTCTGATAACAACACAAAACATTAACGTACTGCATTTGTCAACCCTCCTGCTTAGCGTGGCAACTATGGCAAATATTCTCGCTACCACGCAGACTATGGAGACCTATATTTTTTATAGAATAAGGCTGAAAAACGATCACACAGTCCACCTGATGGTAAGTGGAGACTACGGCCCATAGACATCTACACTTTCCAAGATTAAGAATCAAAATGCAGATGTGTTGTGACCCCTGAGAACTAAGATAGAAACCTTACCTCTTTTAAAAAAGTATATATATAGGGTAAAATATGGATGTCATTTTTCTAGTAAATCGGAAGATACAAGTTAACTTACTCTCATAATTGGCATTGTATAAATAATGAGACCAAAGATGACCACATGACATTTCTGTTTCCACGCATGAATAACACGCAACATCTTTTAACAGATCTGTCTTTTTTGCCTTATTTAAAAATTAAATTATAAAAGGCGAGACAAGTATATTGACTCCATTTATGTAGAATTGTGGATTTTCTCTATGCATACGTATGTAGCTATGTAATTACTCCATGGTGCCACTAAAACACCAAAATCAGCGGGCGCGTTTGGTTACTAGAACGCCACAAAGGAACCACAACATATATATTATATAGTATTTTTATTTGAAGTTAGTTGCAAATGCTCATGAGCCATTACATACAGTAACTATTTAAAATCAAGTGGACTGTTAGCTCTGCATTAATACCTTTACGTTGCTATCAAATTATTATACATATATAAATTATTATCATCTAAAAGTAATAGAATTTAGAATATTAAAGTAATAAATATATTATTTTATTACATGGCTTTTTACCCGACTTCGGAGGATAATGTGTTTTTCACCCTGTGTGTATACGTTTGTTCCTTTAAGGCGCTCTAGAGACCGAGCGCGTCAGCCTATTTTGATGATTCTTACGTCAATCTATTCGTATTGATTTTGTGAGTGTCGCTGAAGACACATGACTGTAAAAAAATTCAATATGGCGACAACCAGACGCCATATTACTTAGAAGAAAAAAATGAAAATCGAAATACGATAATCAAGTATCATTGATTAGATCGTTAAAAATCATATTCAGATCTCTCCACTCATTTTTAACGAATGTTGTTGTTAAAGTTAGTTAGCAATAATTCTATGACTAATTATTAACAATAATTCTATGCTTAAATTTTTCAAACTAATAAAAACATTGTGTTAAATTTCGTATGTAATCGTATAATGGGAGTTGTTGGTAATATTTTTCGCAGTCGGGTTTATTTAAAACAGTATCTATTGTATAGTACCTTGCGCGTTTTTCAAATCCGTATAATGTATTAAAATCTTTTATCTGAATCACTCGTCAGAGTCCTCTTTTATATTATTTGAAAATCAGATCGTCGCTGTTTGCATTTGAATATTCGAGACGACCTCAGGTGATGGAAAAAATATTACATTTGAGACATTCAATAGTGTAAATGTAACGCGAATTGGGAAATAAATTATATTGGCCTGGATGGGGAAAATTGGATATTTATATATAGAGTATATTTAATAAGTATGATTCTACCATAGAATACTATAATACACAACAGAATGGCTACCTATTTTATACGACGATAATCGTCGCCGGGAGCACACATACAAGCAATAACGTCGTATTATCACTACTACAAGCCCGATTGGCTGTGTTGACAGATTTTAATACATAACATAACATAACATAAACACTCACGCCTGTCACCCAGAGGGGTAGGCAGAGACTACGGACTTCCATTTGGCACGATCCTGACATACCTCCTTCGCCTCTTTTATATCCATATATCTACGCATACCTGCTCGTCGGTTAAGGGTACTTCTAGCGTGGCCCATTTTCAAAATATCGCCAATTTGGTCGATAAACTTTTTTCTGGGGCATCCCTTCCCGACTCAGCCGTTCACATCTGCCATATAAATTTGCTTTGTCACTCTTTCCTCATTCATTCTTTCCACATGACCAAACCACCGAAGCATTCCTTTCTTAATCCTGGTCACAACATCATCTTGCATACCACATTTATCTCTTATCACGCAATTTCTCACCCTGTCATTCAGATTCAACCCTAGCATATTCCTTAAAGACCGCATTTCTACAGCATTTATTCTACTTTCGTGCTTCTTCTGCCACACCAAGCTTTCACTACCATACATTAAAGTAGGGACTAACACAGCATTATGAATTACCATACGTGCCTATTTTGACACATTCTGGTTCTTCATAATAGAGTGTAGTGCCCCATTCACTCTATTCCCTGCATTTACTCGTCGTTCTATATCCCTATCATATCTACCATCCCTGCTAAATACACATCCCAAATACACAAACTCATCCATTTGCTCAATTAACTCTCCTTCTATTCTTATTTCACATACCGTTTTGCTTTCTTCTCTTTCAAAAACCATCACTTTCGTCTTACATGCGTTCACTTTCATTCCCCTTTAATACATATTTATTTGTAAATAGCGTGCAATTTGGAATTTTCTAAATAATTTGCATGCGAAATTTGGAAACGATTGTAACGTCAAAACACATCTCGTGTTGACGTTTATACGTGTGAATTGACATGTTATTGACATTTTAGTGTCTACACGGGCTCCGCCCACTCCTCCGTTCTGTTATGTATGTATTATAGTATTCTATGGATTCTACTGTTATTCCACTACATAATTGTCCGCCTCGTGGTTTGTAACAATCATGGCTGCAGCACGAATGGGTCAGCTCGACCGGGAAGAACCATGCTTGCAAAGAAATCAGCATGCAATCAATGATGTATAAACTTATAGATACGTTGTCCGCACTCTAAAATGGCAACATGAAATGAAGCCAATTGGCCACATCGCGCTTAGTCACGCACCAACCTGTCGCGCGACGCTACGTTTGTTTTTAATTCATTATATCGTGGTTTGTGTGTGTAAACCTGTGCAAAACATAAAGAAAACATGCCGTCGTGTGTTTTCTGACGATGTACAAATTATACCCCAAAAGTTAAAGACAAAAATGTGTCATTTCATGCGTAAGTTCACAAAACTACCTATTTTCATCATCATTTTTGTGACACGACGCCGTCTAATTGCGGCCAGCGCATGCAGCTAGTAGTCAAGCAACAGGCATCCCGCCGTACCTACGGTGTCATATTTTCTTTCTCTTTCTTCATACGTATAAGTAGTTCTAGTATTTTCGCCGTTTTTAAGCGCCGCGATGTTCGTTCATGACGTGTCTATATATAATACGGCATTGCATGCAATAGCAATATAATGCTTTCGTATGATTAGTGAATTGAAAAACGGGGTTACTTTTTATTGATAAAAAGGCATTCCTTCTTAGTCCTCAATGGTGTGAATTGCCTGGTTGTTTATCTCTTTTACAAATATAAAAATGTCTTCTTTAAATTTCATAGTCCCCTGTACGCTGCGTCTTTACGGCAAAACGGATAATATATATATATATATATATATATATATATATATATATATATATATATATATATATATATATATATATATATATATATATATATATGACGTTCCAACGACTTCACATTCGTATGTACAATACTGGCAGTGTGCATGGCCGTGATCAACAACGTACAGATTCGGGAAGACCGAGAATGTATGACGACGACATCGAGGAGCACATTCTCGACATGTTTGAGGAAGATGCGACGCGGAGCACACGCTCGGTGTGAACCATAAGCGCGTTTGGAGAGCCCTCAAAGATGATGGCCAGCACCCATATCATTATCGTCGAGTTCAGTGTCTTCTTCCTAACGACTACGAGCCGAGAATACTTGATAAGGTTGAAGGAGATTCTGAGTTTTTGAACCGCGTACTTTTTACGGATGAATGCTCTTTTGTAAGAACAGGTGTATTTAATGTTCATAATGAACACGTATGGTCAACGACAAATCCGCATTCGTATAAACCAAACCACTTTCAACACCGATGGAAAATCAATGTGTAGGCGGAAATTATAGGTGACAAAATTATTGGTCCGTATTTCCTAGACCACACAATGGGCGGTGAAAACTACGAACGTTTTTTGCGAGAAGAACTAAGCAATGAAATTGACGAAATAAATTTAGACCTCGTTCGTCTCATGTGGTTTCAACACGATGGTGCTCCACCGCATTTCTGCCGTTGTGTAATAAGTTTTTTGGATACTGAGTTCGGTGAAAGATGGATTGGCCGCGGTGGACCGGTCAACTGGCCGGCACGATCACCTGATCTCACACCTTTAGATTTTTATCTCTGGGGTACGATTAAGCAGACTGTATTCCAAAAAATATGCGATACCGAGGCAGAAATGCGTATGCGTATAGTCGCAGCCTTTGAAAAATAAAGTCCGAAATGTCTGTTATGCAACGCGTGCGTTCAGACATTATAAGTCGGTGTCACAAATATATAGAGGTACAAGGTGGACATATTGAACAACATCTACGTGCTCGTCAAGTAGACATAGTGATAAATTAGTGTTTGACTATAACAGCTGTGATGTGACGAGGTCACGACCTCAGTGTGCAGTTAGTGTAGGTAAGACGCGCGCGCGCGCGTCCCGTCTTTGATGTACGTCACCGCCGGCCGCCGCCCGCCGGCCGCCGGCCGCCGCCCGCCACTCTCGATAATTCCAGGCAGAGGTAATCAATCCACATAAAATTTACAAATATTATTTAATTAAAATTTAATTTGATTATTTTTATGTCGAGTTTTCTGAAGTAAAGTATACCTTATACCCATATATATATCGTTCCAAGGAATGCCATAAGGCCCGGGCCTTATAGCATTCCACGGAGGAGGCCTATGTTCAGCAGTGGACTTTTAAAGGGCTGTAATGAATAAATAATGTACGAAATGATTATGAAGGCTCACGAAATTATAAAATATGTCTGTTGCGAAAAGAAAGGCTCAGAAGAGCTTGCGGGTTCTAATAGATGGTAATTAATATAAAAATCTTATATTTACACCATACATATAATTTCTAGACAAATGATGGCTATTTTATAACAATTTACTACGTATTCTGTTAGAGCGTGATCTTTCTTTGGTCGACGAGACTCCATTGGTGCTGCACCATAACATAGCTGCGGCTCTACCACGTAGAAAATTACGATCTTCCGCATTCATACGCAATATGTTATTTCAAAAGTATTATATTTCTTTTACAAAATAAATTTTTTAATAAAGAGAATATTGTTTCGAATGGAACAATGCCAGATCAAGCATGTTTGACCTCGACAGTTTGGCTTCCATCGATTACAATATTTTATAGCTTGAGTTTAAATAGTGTTACCGATGTTTAAGCCAACTTGGCGAATATTCTTATGTAAATAGTTAGTAATGATAGCAGTTTCCAAAGTTATACAATATTTTTATGTATGTATTTACCGTTATTAGTATGTTGTTATTAATATGTGTAAGTTTTGATTTTTTTTCATTATTAGATTATTTTTTTATATTTGATATTAATAAATATCATTTAAAACCATCCATAGACGTTAGGTTTTTATCATAACTTCTATTAATGGTACTACTTAATGAGTTCACTGGTGGAGGATACCTTAAAGCAATGATAATAAATTAATAAGTGTTCATCTCTGAACAATGCAACGCAGCAGTGTAGTGACCGCGTTACCGAAACTCTCGCACACCAGCTGTTAGTAGGTGTAAGTAATCTTAGTATATAATGTGAATTTGTTTATGTATTAAAATTTATATATGGTTTTTTAATAGTTATTCTATAAAAACCATTTATACATTTTAGAAAACAACATTTACGGGTGACAAACGAGCACACAGTCCACTTGATGGTAAATACATGCTGTGGCCCATAGACATCTACATTTATCTTTAATTAAAATCAAAATGCAGATGTATTGCCAGCCCTGAGTACTGAGATGGAATACCAAGTTTCCAGTAAAAAGGGTATCCGGTTCTCTACACTCACCATACGCAATACAGCAGCATTAAGCTAGTATTTTACGCTGGTATTCTGTGAGAGCGTAGTCCTACCCCAGTCAAGCCGTGCCATTCACGCTGACACCATATATAGCTGGCTCTACCACGTAAAACGTGTATGCGTAAAGCCCACTGTGTAGGGCTTGCGATGATCAATAATCAATAATAATCAATAATAATTTCCTCCAGGCCGAATTTCGGTCACACCGGCCAACCTCAACGGAAACTAGACATTGGCGCAGGTCACTCTCCATTCGCTCACTCCCGTAATCCGGTGGGACAGTAAACCGACACAACCGACAAGACATCACGCGTAGGACCAACGGCTTTACGTGTTTTCCGGGGCACGGGGATGAGATACCGCTGAGACACTTCTTGACCCCGAGACCGACTTCCTGACTTAAACCCGAGACCTCATAACCAGCAGTCGCGTCATAATAAGACTAACGAGGCAGTCGACTAACGAGGCTGCAATAATAATGCTTAACTAAACAATGATTTTCCTTAATAAAAATTTACTTATGGGGGTATTAAACTAGTAAGAATTTTACACAGCTTTTATTCATGTTTATATATGGTCTGTGTTCAGCAGTTGACTTTTCCCAAGGAATACCACAGAGCACAGTTCTGGGATATGTGCATTCATCAACTTCCTGCGGTTCTTCCCAGCCAAAAGTAAAAGTGTTCTGTGGTTGCCAGGCAACCGATCAAAATTAATCATTTTTATAATATGGGGTAACAAACAAGCACGCAGTTCACCTGATGGTAAGTGGTTGCTGTGGCCTATACACATCTACATCTTATTTAGATTATAATAAAATTCAGATGCATTGTTGCCCGTGAAGACTATGATGAAATGCCTCGTTTCCAGAAAAATGGGTCTCCGGTTCTCCACACTCACGATACGAAACACAGCAGCGTTAAGATCCATAGTTGCCACAATTATACTACCCAAATAGCTGCAGCATGGGTCTACCACGTTAAAAATAGTAACTCCGTCTAAATACATCTTTTCGTATATGCTCTATTTATTTTTCGCCTGACGTAAAATTGTAGGGAAAAATTTTGACTCAATCATTCTAGATAGGTAGATTATCTATATTTTCAATTTACAATTCAGCGTGATGGATTAAACGGATTAAGTTTTATGGCGCACAAATTCAGTAAATAATCATGAGTGAACATTCCTTTCAGTCCACGGCTCTGTCAACTTGAAATCAATTTATTTTTCAATTTGTATTTATTTTAACGACTGGATTTGCATCTCAATACCTATATCATTTATTGCTTTATATAGCCTTCACGTTTACCTGTGAGTGGTGTACTTATTTGTTTATTTACTTCTGAAACCCAAAATAACTCCTTTTTTACGTGGTCGGGCCACGCTTCAGCTATATTATGGTTGTAGTACGACTGGGGAAGGACCTCACTCTCACAGAATACTAGCATAAAATAGCAGCTAAATGCTGCTGTTTCGTGTGGTTTATGTAGAGAACTGGATAACTGCAAACGAGGCATTTCATTGTAGTCCTCAGGGGTGACAACGCATTTGCATTCTGATTCTTAATCGAAGATAAATGCAGATATTTGTGAGCCATAGCATCCACATACCATCAGGTGGATTATGTGCTCGTTTGTTACTTTAATTCCATAAAAAAACCTGCGTTTTACTGTTAACAAATTTATATAAGTAATTGTAATGAATAAACACATAGCTCAACTAATAATGAGTAGATATCTAGACGCATTAACACCTATATTTATCCCCGATTAGGAATCAAAATGTGTATCTTCTCTCTATCAAAATGAGTAAATACTTTGGTCCAGTAAAGAAGGTCCCCGGTTCTCGTTAATAATTCCCTTCAGGCCGAATTTTGGTAACGACGGCCAGTCTCAACGGACGATAGCTATATACGCAGGACAAGACTATAGTGTATGTGCTAGTTCAGGTGAACTCCTATCCCTTAGGAGTCGGGCCAATGGCTTTACGTGCTTTCCGAGGCACGTGGGTGAAACACTGCAGACTCCTGGACTCCGACTGCAGCTACTGAGAATTTCATAACAGAAAGATTAAATTATTGATTTTTGACTTGAACAGGGATTTGAACCCGGGACCTCATGATTAGTTATCGCGTTTACACGACTCGACCAACGAAGCAGTCACTCGTTCACGTTACTTACCATTACTTACCATATATTGTAGTGTTATATCTAGTCGAGCCAGTCTGTTTGTGCTACAGCCTTAATATGCTTCATCATGGTTCTGCTAGAATATATTAGGCAATTATATTCCGACTTGTATCATACTCTAACCCACATACGTTTAACTAATATGCACTTGTTGGGAGTTTGAGCCGTGGTAGCTCAGATGGTTAACACTCGCTTTAAATATAACAGAACGCGAGTAACCCGGGTCCGATCCCCGCCGGCACCAATGAAATTGTTAATTGCAATTTTAAATGCTGATTTACCACGTACTCAGCGGTGAAGGAAAACATCGAGAAGAAACCTGAATGTCTGAGAAATAAGAAAAAAAATATTTCGAAGACATGTGAAGTTCGCCAACACGCATTGGGGCAGCGTGGCGGACATTTCCTTGCCCTAAAACCCTCTCAGAAATGAGGGGAGGCCTGTGCCCAGCAGTGGGACGTATATAGGCTGTAACTTTACTTTTACTTTTACTTGTTGGGAGTAGTGGTGTTAGGATTAGTGGTGACAGGGATAGTGCACGCCGTTGATGGAGCGGTTAGTGCTCTTTAATCTAAGTAAGACAAACAATTTTTATTTTAGCTAATTTATTTTTAATATCTTTATTATAATAGTTTTACGCAAAGTATCATCCAAGTCGTCGTTAACGCTGCAATGGGCAGCAAATTGAAAATATTAGATTTAATGGAAAACTACAGAAACGATTACTTTTCTGATGAAAAAAAGCTAGTAATCGGAAAATAATAACTCAGCGAGAGCCTCAAAATTTAAAATGAAATCTTTTTCCGGCTGAAGCACGTTTGCTGGGAGTGGCGACGGGCCGCGCGAGCACGTGGAAGCCGGCTCTTCAATATATTTTGCGTCCGCCTGCATTACTGTCTAAGCGTTGACTGACGCGTGATTGACGAAATGCCATAACACGTTCAAAATTCGTGACTGATGGTTGATTGACGTAAAAATCAAAATATCCAGATAATTGTCAATCAACGTCATGCAACCGTCAATCACCGCATTACATGATACGTTATCGTCAATCACAACCGTGATTGTTGTAAAACTGACAACAAAAGCTACTGTGTATTTGGCACCTTAGTCCATACAAAGCTTCAGAGGTGACAACGTGTCTGCAGCTTTCTTTACTTGGAATTGGTTGTAGGTGTTTATGCAGGAGCCATTTACCATCAGGTGGACTGTACGTTTGTTTGTCAATTTAGTTTTATATAAGAAAGTTTAAGATTTAAAAGGAAAACTTGGCTTTATTTTTATAGAATATAACAATTACATTCTATAATATAATATTTAGTCATAACAAGCACACAGTCCACACGATGGTAAGTGGATACTGTGGTCCACAGACATTGAAGTCACAGTCTCGTTTTAGTTAAGAATCAAAATGCAGATAATTTTTCACCTCTAAGGACTAAGGTGGAATGTATCGTTGCAAGTAAAACTGCACCCACCATTTCCACACCCATCCCCATTCGCGCTACAACCATAATATAGCTGCAGCGTAGCTCTACCACGTAGAAAATATATACGCAATACGATATGATCCAGTTCGTTTTTGCGGGGAAATAACGTTTTTAAATTCCATTGTCAGCCATTGATTAAGTATGAGAATAATGTTCATTGATACAATATTAGGTAGAGGGTAGAAACTAAATTGAGGCTAGGAAGATGGCGCTGCTTTAACTTAAAATTAATTTTTTTTCTTGGATCACAGAATTAATTTGCTGCAGTTGTATTGCTTGTTTCTTTATATGCAATATTTTTGTGATGTAAAGCGATTTCAATGATTCTCTAAAAATTATATGTAATCAGTGTTTTTAGTAGAACACAGTGAAATTTTATCACTGTCCAAAGTTGACTGGCAGAGAGCGCTTTTAGCTTTAAGTGCGCCGTTTGATCCTGCACTTATGTGAGGTTCAATAAAGCTTTAAAAAAATTAAAAAATACCTTTTGATATTTAATAGGGGACTATAATTTAATTTCAATAGATGGAGTTTTTAATTAGTTTCGTGGATGTCCCTGAAAAGTAAAATTATTATATAAAAGTAAGTATGTATATTTGAAATTAGTAATGCCTATGTTTAACTATTTTAAAGTATACTTAGATACTTATCTTATTAACATTATATAATTATTCTAGCTTGCCAGGCAAACGTTGTACTGCCCTTTTCAACAACCGTTTATCATGTCCTACTAAAAATCCTAAAATTCGCAAAAAAATTGTAGGTCACTCATGGGCAAAGAAACTATCCTGTCTCTCAAGTTGAACCAAACTGCACACGGAGTTTAAAGATTAAAATCAATTAGGTAGTTTAGGAGTCCATCGCGGATAAACAACGTGACACGTAATTTATACGTATTAAGATTTTGTTTAAAATGGTGATGTTAGTAAAGCCAGCTTTACTTACTAGGATTCCGTAGTGTTGGATTTGTGCTTTGTTCCGACCACAGTATCTCGGCCATGATGTGTAAAACATGATATGAACGTGGCGGGGTCAAAATAATGTAGTAGTAGGTATTTTACTGTCTGTTATATTATTGTATAGGATATCTATATATACAAAGAGAGAGTTTAGCCTTTGATGCACTAACGCTCTCTTATATCTACTCGCCCTGTATAATGGACGCCGCACATGGTCAGTTAAAATGATGTGAGTGCGGAATCTTAAGTTGAAATTTTCAACTGACGACAACCCACGGATTTTTTCGGTCGCAATGTCAGTTGAAACCGCTCAGTCGATCTGACGAAAATCCAAAAACAGATCGTGAGTAAGAAATCTTAAGTTGAAATTTTCAACTGGTGGCATTCCACGGAGTTTTCCGGGCGCGCCGTATTGCGCTGGCTTCAGATCGTTTTAATTACTGGTAAGTACCTACTTTCTTAGTAGCTACATACATTATTTATATGCTATTTAGATATTTATTATTTTATATATTTATAGAATTTCGTTTGACGGATGATGAAGACTAAGGTGACTGTGATGATGTCACCTTCCTTATGATTGACTCAGAAGAAGGATCTTAGTAATGCTACGTAGAACCATCGTGTTTTTTGTCAACTCATTTTCAAAAGGTTAATGAAGACGTATTTTTGATTCTGATGATATCACCTAGTTGATGGTGGAGTCCGAAGATGGGTATAGGATCTCAATGACGCCACTAGATGGGACGATCGTGTTTGAACTCATTTGAAAAGGCTTATAAAGACCTAGGTGATTGTTATGATCTCACCTTTCTGATTGTGCAATACGAAGGTGGATATAGGATCTCAGTGACGCCACTAGATGGGACAGTCATGTTTAACCTCATTTGAAAGGGCTCATAGAGACCTAGGTGACTGTTATGATCTCACCCTTCTGTTAGTGCAATTTAAAGGTTTGTATAGGATCTCAGTGACGGCACTATTTTTATTATTGAGGTATCTATATAATTTTTTCACCTGGTTGGGGTTCTGTAAATATATAATTATAAATTAAAATGAAAAGATAAATATACATAAATATCAATAAAATAAAATAAATACAAAAACTACATAAATAAATAAGATCCAACCAGATGGGAGCCCTCGGCAGGGGAGACCAAACGGTCGAGGGTTAGGGGGAAAGGGAAAGAAACCGGCGGACGATGCGGGCGGTATCGAGGAGCACCGCCTTCTGCATTTGAGCCCGGAGCGGTCCGTCACGGAGTCCCAGTCGCCTCAGATGACCCGAGAGGCTGACTGGGATTAGCCCATTCGCAGAGACGACTACAGGAATAATTTCGGTCGGCATACCACCCCACATGTCGGTCACCTCGTGAGCCAGGTCCAGATATTTTGTTCGTTTATCTGTTTCGGCTTTCACGAGGTTCTCGTCATACGGAATGGTAATGTCGACCAAAAATATCCTGGACTGCGCCCGGTCCATCAACACAATATCAGGCTTATTTGCAAGAATGGCCCGGTCGCAGTAGAGCCTGGCGCGGTCATTTTCGAGCAAGTACTTGTAATACGGCAATTTTCAGTCCACGAGACCGTATTTCAGAGCGAGCTCCTGGTGTAGAATTCTGGCTATTAGGTTGTGCCTGTGCAAGAACTCAGAGTTAGAAAGCGCTGAACAACCGGAAATGACATGCCTAAGTGACTCCCCGGGATGGTGACAAGCTCGACAGACGTCGACAGTTCCATCCTTTAGGATGTATCTCCGATAGTTGATGGTCTTAATAACCTGATCCTGTATTGCACAGACAAAACCCTCGGTTTCCCCGAAAAGGTCACCGAAACGTAGCCAGTTGAGGGAGGCGGCTGTATCTACGTGAGGCTCATGTAGAGCCCTTTAGTACCTTCCGTGAAGCTCCTTCTCCTTCCATACGGTCTCCCGGTCGGAAATGCTCTGTACTGCCGGGTTTCGCCATTGCTCGTTGGCTAAGGATAGAGGGGTAAGTCCTTTATCACTAGAAATGACGTCATTATAGAATGGATCATCCGATCTCGCCAGGAAGTAATGACGGAGGCTGCACACTTCGCGATTATGCACGGTGAGCGCGCTCAGGAAGCCACGCCCACCATGCTTTCGCGGCAAGTACAGCCTCATTACCGACAATCTCGGATGATGCATCCTATGGGACGTCATTGTAGTGCGGACTTTTCTATCCAAGGTGTTAAGTTCAGTCTGACTCCACCTGAGTAAGCCAAAGGTATACATGAGGACAGGCATGACCCAACCGTTATATGCATGTGTCTTATTCACACCGGACAAAAGGCTGTTAAGCACTTTGGTCAAGCGTGCATAAAACATGTCGCAAACTGACTGTTTCATACCAGCCTCATCGATACCGATGTTCTGTGACATACCCAGGTGTCGGTATGTTTCAGCCTCGGAAAGGGCCCTTAAGTTGACTGGCATAGATAAGTCTATGCCCTCAGAGTTAGCAACCCTTCCCCTTTCAACATGGAGGACCGCACATTTATCCGTCCCCAGCTCCATTCTAATAGTATTGCTAAATTCACAAGTGATAGAGTTTAGCAATTCCATAAGATGGAAGCGACTGGAAGCGAATAATTTGAGGTCATCCATATAGAAAAGGTGGGTCACTTCTGTACCTCCTTTCGGAAGCTGAAATCCGCTCCCGGAGCCCTCCAGTAAAGTACTGAGAGGGTTCAAAGAGAGGCAGAACCAGATTGGACTTAGACAGTCGCCCTGGAATATACCCCTTCTTATCCTTATGCGGCTTTCCGCGGCCGTCATCCGCTCGCCTAGATGACAGAGGATCATACTCCACTGCCCCATACACTGCTCGAAGAAGTCCCTAACTATACAGTCAATCTTGTACAGCTCGAGGATCCTCTTTAGCCATGTATGGGGCACCGAGTCAAATGCCTTTCTGTAATCTATCCAGGCGGCGGAGAAGTTCCGACGGTTATTATTATTATTAATTTATAGGAGTCACGCAATTTTTTTATCTGCGATACTTCTAAAAGGGGGAGAAAACACAAGAAAAATGAAGAAAACTAAACTAAATATAGTGTACCTATATGTGTTATGTATCTTAATACAATACGAAAAAATTATTTTATAAAATTCAACATATGTGTTATCAAACAAATCAAATAATTATTTTATTAATTCTAGACTTTTTATTTAAAAAAAAATATTACCCATGTACTAGGATTTTCTCCCGTATCGTGGAGGCAGTTTACAAGCATACTTTGCACAAGGATAAACATCCAGACCCGGAACAATTATTTGCAGAAAATACAAATACTTGTTCTTGCAACTCATGGCTAAGCCACTGCGCCACGGAGCTTGTTTATTTTATCATTTTTGTACAATCTTATGCTGAGGCCGCACTAACGAGAAATGCCGTTAGCTATCGCGTTGATGGGCGTTGGATGTAGGTGTGGCCACGACTTAACGCGATAATTTGACAATGACATTAACAATGACGTTTGCCGTTTGGCGATAACTCGAGTAGCGGTACATAAAAGAGAACGCAAGAAATAACACGTGTCGTGAAGCGACAATAAAAAAAACTAAAGAACCTAACTTAACTACAACGAAAACAACCAAAATAAAATAAATTATTTAAAAATTTGAAAAGTTTTACAGTTTCTTTTATAAAAAAAGGTATGAAGGTGATGATGGGTTGTAATGAAGATAGTGATTTACAATATTATTAAAAAAAATAACAAAGATAAAGATACTGCAACGAAGTATGCACAGGCTATGCCTATGATAGGTGCACAGCTCCTGCTCTAGGTACACGCAGAATCTGGAGAAAGCACACGCAGCGTCTGGAGAAGGTACACGCAGCGCTTGGAGTAGGCACACGCAACGCCCGGAGTAAGTACACGCAGCACCCGGAGTAAGTACACGCAACGTCTGGAGTAGGCACGCAGCGTTTGAAGTAGGTATACGCGGCGCTTGAAGTAGGCAAACACAACTTCCGGAGTAGACACACACAGCGTTCGGAATAGACACGCAGCGTCTGGAGTAGGTCCACGCAACGTCTGGAGTAGGCACGCAGCGTTTGAAGTAGGTACACGCGGCGCTTAAAGTAGGCAAACACAGCGCACTAGTAGGCGGAGGCGAAAGCTTGGCTAGGCGACGACTTAAGGCACGGGCAGAGGCTTGCAGGATCCCGAGGCAGTGCGGAAAAGGCCTTTAGGAGATGCTTCAAGTATCAAAGCTCAAGTCAGACTCCCCCATTCGCCGATTGTTCGGCTTATTTTCCCTTTTTGACGGATCTGGCATAAGAACGGAAAATTATTCTCATTAAATTTGAAATTATTTAAATTAAAAGCAAATTCTTGTAAATGGCCAAGAAGAAAGGAGTATTTTGAAGTGAAACATCAGGCCGGTAACGATATTTGAATAAAAATCGCCATGACAACCCGATAAACAACGATGTCAAAACATGTCAAATTTTGGTTTTAGGCTCGTAATAGAGAAACGGCAAGATTGAAGTGAAAAATGAGATATTATTGATATAGGAAAAAAGGTAGCGCAACAGCGCGCACGAAGCCCGAAGTTGCAGAGTTACGGAGAACTAAATAAAAGACCGAAAAAGGTAGACTCCATTGACATCAATTTAAAAAGTGCTGATAACGTGAAAATACGACGTGAAAATGATTTGTTATTGTGTTCTTATGGTTTAAAAATGTTAAAGGTTCCTATGGAAATAAAGGTGATGCAAAATATCTAGTTTTGAGATGAATGCAGAAAACAGAAAACAGAATGGAAAAATAAATTTAAAATAGTTAAAATGGTATGTAAGTAACATAACACTACACACGTTGGAGCGGCCACACTACGTTTGTCTGACGATGTGATGTGCACGATGAGTGCAACAAGGTCGCACGTATGTCTACGATGGAGCGGAATAATAAAAAAAGTTATTACGTTTCTTAAGATTCTGCAAACAGGGCCACGTTTGTGGGATCTGAGACTCAAAAGTTTTAAGAATCGTACAACGCAAAATGATGCTTTGCAATGAATTATCCAATTATTTTCTTTTAATAAAACTATCGAAGAATTAGAAAGGCGAAGGAAAACCTAATGGGATTTTATAGAACCATTTTTGACAAATATAAAAAGTATTCAAGGAACATTATGTTCAGTGTGACGTCTTGGAATCATAAAAGGTGAAAATTAAACTCTAACCGAAATCCTATATTTTTGTACACTACACTAAATAATATAAATAAAAACCAATTTCACTAAATCTGAATTAACTTTCTTAGTCCCTTGACAGAGTCACAGTCAACATCAGCCCCCTCAACAGTAAACCCAATCTTTAGAAAAACAATATGTTCCAGGAATAGAGTTCTCATATTTTGGACGGACATACACGTATAAGAAATATGCTACAAAATCTAATCGGAATCAACTTCACCGTAACAACTTTAAGTAAACCCGGTGCAACGACTGACAAAATATCTTGAATCAACTATGTAAAGACTATAATAAATTCGATTATATTGTAATTGTGTGCGGTAATAAAGATAAGGATTAATTATGGTTACAATCAACCCTATATTTTCACTTGAATAAATTAGCACATACGAATGTGTTACTCTGTAACACAAAAAGAGGTAGGTTCTGAAGTGAGATAAAACTTTGTAAACAGTCCACCATATCTGTTTCCAGTTTAGTCACAGTATATTTATAAACATAGATTCTAAGTTCCCATATACTTCATGCTTTGTGATACTATGTAGATTAGTTCTAAAGGAAATATTGCATTTAAATTATTCTTATAATTATAAACAGTACATCGAGTCTTATAGGCAAAATATTAAGAAAAACACAATATCAACTTCCACGCAGACAGATCTGTTACTCGTACTGTAACGTAATTTATTATCAGTCGAAACTCAAACGAAAAACCATTTATTTCAAGACTGACAACTTTACAATACTACACAATAATATACAAGGCATGAAATCAAAAATTTGTGATTTAGAGTTGTTAGTGGATTCAAGAAACATTGACGTTCTTTATCTAAGTGAAATGCACATATTGAAAAAATAATTAAAAAGATATCCAGTGCATGTTACGCATTGTCCATCCTGGCAGAGACTACAAATATAAGTGTTACTAGAAATGCCTATTTCGGGAGCGTTTATCCATTTCTAACTTACGGTATCATATACTGGGGAAACTCAACAGATATACAATCCACATTCGTTCTCCAGAAAATATGACTTAGAACAATATATAACATGCATACATAGTACCGAATCATTGAGAGATGTTTTCAGAACAAAGGGTTTCCTAACACTGACGGGAATCGTTATCCTAGAATTATGTCTATTTGTTAAAAACAATATGCAATATTTTAATTTGAAATCTCATTCAAAGAAAAACATTCGCAATCAATATAAATATGATATAAACTTACCTATTATTAAAAATATGACATACTTATATTACAGCTATTCATGTATACAATCAGTTACCACCAGCTATTAAACAATTAAATGGAAATATGTTCAAAACATAATTCAAGAAATTGTTAATTGTAAATGTTTTTTACAATCTCAATGAGTTTTTTAATAAAATTAATGTTAGTAAGTAGTAAATTTTAAATTTATTTTTTTAATTGTTGCATATCCGAAATGGGTAAACTGTTGAGCCTAAAACTACGTTTTTGTACTAAGATCATATAGTACACAGTTATGCAATAAATGTTGTATCTTTATCTTTAGTATTCATTTTTACAGCTTTTTATACTGCCTTGTAATGTTTTGATGAAAAAGTAAACCACAGAATACTATTACTCCATCCGGAGAAATAAACTAAGTAAAATGATAATAAACTGACGGGCTTCGTTTACACAGTTTAAATTAACACCAACCAATATTTCAGCCATTAGCGTAACAACGAAATACATAAAATTAACATCAACCACTAACGTATTCAGGCAATAGCGTTACCCATATGCGTTAAAAATATCAGTTTGAACGGTTTTATAAAAATATCACTTCAAGTGACATAACGGCAAATGATTTGTTATTTAATAATATGATAATTTTTAACCACAATAAGATATAAATTTAATTTTATAGCAAATAATTGTTACAATCCTTTTTTAATGTGAAGCCTAAATTTTAATGTAGGTACTAAATCAAAAGAATACATGTATTGATGTTTTTGAAGAATATTTCCTTCATTTCGTCAGTATATAACATTTTAATAGCGCCATCGACTATATTCTATATGAAGTCATTTTATCGAACGAAAATTGATTCACACTCTTGGTGGTACGCAAAGATTACGCTAGATGACGCAAACACGGCTATGATGACTGTTTATAAAATTTCGCGCGTTTGTTTCGTTGTAAATCATCATGGCTTTCGCTATCGCACGTGATGTCGGCTGAGATAGCATGCATTTGAACCCCGCCCACCACTTAGTTCATGCCACCGAATAGGGCTACCTTAAGATAATCATTTACAGAATAATATGGCTAAACAAGCTACCCTTCAAGTGCCATAAAAATCCCATGTAGTCGCATGTGCCCGGTGAATACCGAGCGGTCGCATGCGACCACACCCACTACTACTTTTTATGAAGAAGTTTAGCATTGTGCGATTTAAATTGAAAAGATGAAAAATCTAACATTTCTTTTGGAATCTTATTATAAAAGCGTATATCGCTACGTGATACATACGAACGAATTGTACACTTTGTGTAATCGGAAAGCAGGTAATGTGATTTTATTTTTATTTCTACTATTAAAATTGTGCAAATCAATATTCCTTACATCTAAGTGAATGTATTGTCGTACATACACGATATTTGCAAAAATATATTGTGATAAAACAGTCAAAATATCAATTTCTTTAAATAATTCTCTCTGAGATACTCGGACTCCTAAGCAGTACAATCTTATTGCACGCTTTTTATTTTATATGCACGCCTTTTATATAATTCGATTAGCATTTTAGAAAAATTTTACGTTTCAAGTATGTTAAAATTTTCTACAATGTTTATGAAATGGGTGACGACATATTCGAGCACTTTGTGTTTTAACACACTTCCAAGTATCGAGCTATGCAATAAACTTATTGAACATGTTTATCTATTAGGTGATAGTAATAATAATAATATTAAGTAATTATTATCAACCCATATAGTTAATATTATAATAATTACTTACTAGAATAAATTATTATGATATATACCTATCCTTTCCATTATCTAATAACAATATTCCTTGCAAGATCAGCATAACGTATTCGTGTCCATTCTGAGCACCCGGAAACTTATTGTATTCTGATTTGATTTTGATTCGTAAAAGTGATGCGATTTTGTAAATTAAGTGTCTGCGTATGTGAACTATTAAAGAAAACGACGTAGCAAGTGCTTTGATGTTCATATAAACCTCAAGTTAATTTGATCGCTTGGACGCCTTATGAACTTGAGTGGCTGTCGTCATCAACTGTCCGCTGGGTTGAGCTGTCGTCAAAATCTCCAAAATACTCGCAATGTGACGCATCAGCATATTATAAAGAAAAATTATATAAAAATGAAGATTCCGAAAGATATGATAGTCTCAGAAGGGCTAGAACCCAGAGCCGTAAAGCCAGTTAAATAAAAAAATGGTGTCAAATATTATGAGTGCATTGCGGCGACGAGTACTAAACAATCAAAAATCAAAATTACAATCGAAATATGAATATCACAATAACCTAAAAACAAACTAAAAGCGACTGTTTAGTATTTTTCACTGGTATTATAAGTTAAAATAGTGCACTGTTCAATAATTAATATGAAAGAAAGTTGAAGGTACATTTAGCAATTATAGGTACTTTAAGATCGATGGAAAATTATTTTAGTAGTTCCAACAAAATATAGTGCCTGTCAACAAATGTTGTATAAATAGGTACTATCTTTTACGTGTGTTAATTGATTGTGAGTACTCATCCAAAATACCATTAAAGTAATATGATTAAAGCCAAGATAAGTTAGGGATAATATGTCCATTTATAATATTACCTTCACACGCTATACCTATAGCGTATAATAGTAAGAAAGATGTTTTAAACTGGTTGTGCTAAGGTTAAAAAACACAAAGTGTTTAAAGTACATCACAAATGCAGTGGCATTATACTTTGTGTTTTATAAATCATAATTTTCAAAGTAGAATATTAATAGCAGAACAAACGGACAGATATGCACCGTGTTAAGACTTTGTTTTAATATGTTTTCTTTGATAAGTAAGTACTTATACATCTTAAATAACATAAAACCCAAAAATGACTTGGTAATAGAAACCCATTTATGGCGGGTAAAATGTTTTGAACTGGTTGTGTTTAGATAGAAAACCATTAATATCACTGTAAAAAAGTGGCATAAACAGAGTTGTGTGGGAAGTTCGTTTATATTGGTTGATTGGTTAGCATATCCTCAACACTATTTAAGTCTTGTAATGTAAACAATAGAATAGAATTATTTTTTATTCAATATAGATTACTGGTAATTCTCATTGAAAGTAAATTTTTTACTTTATCACTGGCACGAAAAAAAACCTCTGTCCTGGGAAGAACCAGCGAAAAACCCAGCGGGATTTTTTTTAAATAAATTTTACAATGTCAAATTGTATGTGATATCAATAGAAGCCACTGGCAGGACACTGGCACTGGAAGCGTGACGTGTCATGGTCTTGACCTTGTGCTTCCAAATAGGTGCAAAATTTCTTTGACAGGTTAGTATCCGACCTTTGATGATGCCGAAAACAAGACGACGCGCACTATCAAAGTGCCGATGGTCCAAACTAGGGATGCACTCTTTTTTTCTTTTAATGGATATTTTCATTCGCTGTATATTATGTTTAAGGTATTGTTCGTAATGAGCATAAGTCGCACTTGCCAATTTTTTTAATATAATTTTTTGCATGTCATAGAGTCCATAAGCGTATACCCGAACTCCTAAACTCCCTGAAACGACACTCAGTCCTAACTTCAAGACGCAAGAGTCTCGCATGCTGTCTTGTTATTGCTCAAATCTTGCACGGTCATTCTTGGTCTTGGTCTTGCTAAAATTAAGCGGTCTCGGTTTTGGTCTATCAAAAATACAAGAACTAGACCAAGACTGCAAGATCAAGACTGATTTTGGGCAACACTAAGCTTCATCTACTCACGATTAAGAATCAAAATGCAGGTGGTAAGTACTACCTTATGCAGCCTGTGGCGGCCATACATGTCACTCTCTAATAATTCAAAAGCTTCTTTATAGTGGTGGCTCCCTTCGTTTTGGTCCACCATACTATAAACACCGTATGTGATAATTGTGGTTAATATAGCGCATAGCGCCATATTATAGCGCGCTATCTCTCCATAACACATAGCGCGTGCTATGTTAGTAGTCGCCGTGGCGCTTTGGCGCTATTAAGTATTAATATCTAGCGGCAACTAGTTCTAGCAGCAGTGCTGTTGGGAGAGGACGTGTGACGCAAATTTGATCTAGTAGCACGCTATTCGTCGCGCGCGACCTAATTTGGTGTTAGACGTTGTTTAGTTAGTGTATACAGTATAATTATAAATGATCGAAGGACGCACTTGTCTGCTATAAAAGAAGCATAACTGACTGATGTTTTGAATGTAAATAAAATATAGATACAAAAGAGTATACAACATATAATAGTGTATGTAAATAGTTGATTTTTGAAAAAACAATTAATAAACTTTTAAATACACCTTTATTTGATTTATAATTTATATTAAGGTTAAAATAACGTTTACATCAGTTATAATAAAAATAATTAATTTTATTTCGTTTTAAAAAGTAGTGGATAGTGAAGCACTTTGCAGTACAAACTGCAAAGTGCTTCCAGGTGAAGACTTAGTTTTCCAGCACCGAATTCTGCTGGCTGACATCTGCTTAACTGTTCGCCTCAACAAACATAAGGATCGTCTCCCACCCAAAATAAAGTGGCATTTGTTGCATATGGAGGAGTATGCAAGTGAATTTAGAGAGCTAGTTGTAAACAAGATGATAGAGATGGGTGATATGGAAGGAATGAGTGTGAATGAGTGCTGGAAGGAAATGGCTGATTGTATCCGAAGTGTGGCAAGGAAGGTGTTAGTAGAAACAAAAGGGAAGCGTATGATAGATAAGGATGGGTGGTGGTGGAGTGAAAGTATTTGAGAAGTTTTGAGAGAAAAGAAAAATGCCTTTAAAGAATGGCAGAGCGTAGAAGACCAGAATGAATCCATAAAAGAAAGTAAGAGAGGGGCGTATAAAGAATGTAAGAAGAGAGCGAAGAAGGAAGTTGCTATTTGTAGGGCAGAGGCACAAGATAAATTATATCGGTCAAGGACAAAAACGACTTTTTCAAATTGCAAGAGCGAGAGAATGGAATGGAAGAGATGTTTCACATGTAAAATGTATAAAAGATGATTCTGGAAGGATTTTGACTGACGATGAAAGTATAAAGAAGCGATGGAAGGAGTATTTTGAGAAATTGATGAATGAGGAGAATGAATGGAATGGTATGCTTGAAAACCCACCAGTGAATATGGGCTTAGTGAGAGAAATTAGTGTGGAAGAAGTAAAAATGGCTGTTAGGAATATGAAGAATGGGAAGGCGGTCGGCCCAGATAGAATACCAGTAGAAGTGTGGAAGTTGCTGAGTGCGGATGGATGAAAGTGGTTGAGTTTATTTTTCGGTAAATTGTTGCAGGAAGAACAAATACCTGAGGAATGGTGCAGTAGTATACTGGTCCCCATTTTTAAAAACAAAGGAGACGGTCAAAACTGCAGCAGTTACCGGGGAATAAAACTCATGTCATATACGATGAAAGTCTGGAAAAGAATAATAGAGAGAAGAATGAGAGAAGAGTGTGAGATAACACAAAACCAGTTCGGATTCATGCCCGGTCGAGGTACGACAGATGCCATTTTCGCATTACGCCAATTGTGCGAAAAGTACAAGCACGTGCATAAAAATCTGCACATGGTTTTTGTCGACCTTGAAAAGGCGTACGATCGGGTTCCCCGTGAGGTTTTGTGGTGGGCGTTAAAGATGAAAGGTATGCCTGGGAAGTATGTGAGGTTAGTCCGTGCTATGTACAGAGCATTCCGTACATGTGTACGATCTGCCGCGGGAACTACGGGCAGTATCGATGTGGCTGTAGGGCTGCACCAAGGGTCGGCATTGAGCCCTTACCTCTTCCTACTGATTATGGACGCCTTGACGTCGGACCTGCAGGATGAGGCACCCTGGTGCATGCTCTTTGCCGATGACATCGTGCTTGTCGGGGAAGAAGGCATCGAGGTACAGAGCAGACTGACGGGGTGGCAACAGAGGCTGGAAAGTGTTGGCTTGAAGATCAGCAGATCCAAAACCGAATATCTGTGCTGTGATTTCGGCGGTCTTTCCAGTCCTGTACCCATGTCGTTGGATGGCGCTATACTGCCTACCTGCTCAGATTTCAAGTACCTCGGTTCCCTCATTCAAGGCGACGGCGAAATAGATAGAACTGTGCAGCATAGGATTAACGCAGGGTGGATGAAATGGCGACAGGTCACAGCCACAACGTGCGATGCCCGAATGCCAATAAGGCTGAAGGGGAAAATTTACAAATCGATCATCCGACCTGTCGTCATGTATGGAAGTGAATGCTGGGCCGTCAAGAAGAAGGATGAAAATAGATTGCATGCGAATGAAATGAGAATGTTACGATGGATGTGTGGTGTGACAAGGATGGATAAGATAAGGAATGAGTATATAAGAGGAAGCCTGAAAGTAGTGCCAGTGGTAGAAAAGGTGAGACGAAGCAGATTGGCATGGTTTGGGCATGTGATGCGGAGGGATGAAAGTCATGTCACAAAACGAGTGTTGAATATGAATGTGGAGGGACACACGGACAGAGGAAGGCCGAATAAAAGATGGATCGATTGTGTGAAGAGTGATATGAGAATGAAAGGAGTAAGTATGGAAATGACGGCTGATAGAGAGGAATGGAACAAGAAGATTTACTGCGCCGACCCCAGATAATGGGAAATGGTTTAGAGAATGATGAATGATGATGATTCGTTTTAAAAAGTACATGCCTTGAAAATATTTTTAGAATTACAGAAAGTCGTAAGCCTGAAAAGTATGAAAAAGCGTTCATTGGTTTTTCTTTACAGCTTTATTTTATTTTAGTCTAAAATGCGATTTATAACGAAATAATATTCTTAAATAGCACGTGGTCTATTCATGAACGACATGTAATGTAACGTGCTACGAGATATAGCGTGCTGCTAAACTTAACGCACTTGCCGGCCTCCTAAACGCTTTCTTATAAATAGCGCGCTATAATATAGCGTATTTAATAGCACGCTAGAAAATTATATCCTATAGTATGTAGCGTACTATTGATTTATGGTCGTTTTGAACAACTTTAGTACGTGATCATGGGCCAAATTACAGTTTTGTACAGTCACAGTATAATTTTTGGCGTCAGATCCCATCGTTTGCCAATCACGTTTCTGCATTGCCAGAAAGTTATAGTAGCCTTGCTGGTTTTTTTTATTTTTTTTATTCTAGTTGAGTTTACTGCCCAAAGTAAGATTTAAATATTTCACCTCATAGATTAGCTGCAGGTTGCTGAAAAGACTTGGAAGGTGATAGTTATTCAGAATTCATTTTTGTATGTACATTACTAGAACCGTTTTATTTGAAGGTGTACATCTAATAGCTTTTGAGTTTTACATAGTTCGAAAGTGGCTCGAAGCGGCTAGTGTATAATACATAGATAGACACATAGCCGGAGTGTTGCCTTTATGCTTTTATCATTTCCGAAGTTGGCCTACGCAACCTTGTGTTTCAATTTGCTGCCTCTATTGTTTGGTGTTCTCTTGTTAGAAATATACTGTACAAAGAATATTTTCTTTATTTCTAAGATACTTAATATCGTAAAAGCTCGGCACCCACACATGTATGGATACCTGTTGGCGACGCGCCTATAAGAATATTTCAATTTATTAGTTAACCGATTACAAACGGCTTCTAAAAAGCAAATTATCAAGCAACAATGTTCTAATAAGAAAATGCTTAGTTAAATCTTAAAGGAAATATCGAATTAATGATATGAAGGTCTTGGGCCGGAATAGTTTATCGTTTTCTTAGTAATGTTTTCTTAATAAATTCATATAGGCAATTTTTAAGATATAAATTATGTTACCGGATTTGTTCCCCGGTTGAAATAATCTTTCCAATGATGTTAATTTAAAGAAATATTAAAATAAAGTAAGAGACCGGATTTGTTCCCCGGTCGAGATGATCACTTTGTGAGTACATAGAATTAATGGAAATTAATAGCATAAGTGTTATCTTATATGAGTTTGATATGTTTTGTATGAAAACAAATGCCTATTTTCTATGATTGATTTATGAAAACATTCACTTATATTGTTTGATAAGAAACATGATAACTGATAAGAAATAGTTTCCTACAGTTTGAAAATTGTGTAGAAGCATTTATTCACCTAGTATTGTTGATATTGGTGTATATTAGATTTTCCATTTTTTCTGATAGTCGATAGCCATGCAAAAATTAGTTGTTCAAATAGTGTGAGATCATAGACGCACGCTAGCCACGTACTTAGGAGGCCATATATGTAGAAATTTAGTATTTGCAATTTCAGCAATTTATGTAAAAATGACTTGTGAAACATTTCAGATTGACTGTACGTGTAAAAGAGGTGAATTCTGTGTTATTTTTATGTGAAAATTCCTGTGAATAAGTGAAATAATGATAGTTTTGTATAAGAAATTTAAAAGTGTTCTAATAGTGAAATGTATAGAGAAAATGTAAATTAAAATATTGTATTGGTTAAGATATGTGTAATTTCAAGTGAAAACATTGTTTTAACTTTCTATGTTAAATATATAAGAAATTTCGACTTTGAACATGTGAGTAAAATAGGCATATTTTGTTAAATAAATAAAAGGTTTTTTGTGATATGAAAATGTAATGTATATCGTAGTATAGATATATTTTTTGTGCTATCTATACAAGGAAATTGTGTAAATGTATGTCTTATACAAATAAAGTTATTAAGTAAACCGTGAGAGAGTGATAGAACAAATTGATGTAATTGAGTTGCGCAAGCGCGCGAATGGCGCGGCTCACTTTCGCGTATAGCTCTGGGGTAGCTCAGTAAACGGGTTTGCTTGCAATTCGTTTGCCGCCGATTGTCGCAGAATGCGTCCCGGACTGGACCAGGCATTTCAAGGTCCTCAATGAAAATTTGGGCCGCCCTCCTAATGCCCGTTCGTTCGGGAAGGGAGTCAGGTTCACGCCACAGAGCCCGCATGAGTTCCGTACCATCCAGAAATACATGGTCGAGCTCTCCGAAAAAGATAAAACCATGTCGTGGTATTGTTACACCCCGGCAGAGGAGAAGCCCACCAAAGTGGGCATCCGTGGCCTGCCAGTGGGCACCGACGCAAAGATGATCGAGGAGGCTATTCGGGCAAAGGGCTTCCCCATCAACTATGTGAAAGCCATACCACCACGTAGGGGCAGACCGGGCTGCCTCTACTATGCACAGTTGGAGCATCTGAGCCTGGAACGGCTACAGCAATTATACCACATCGACGAGCTCCTCTATATGAGAGGAGTCGTCATCGAAGCCTGGCAGAGGAAGACCGGACCGGCACAATGCCACCGTTGCCAGGCTTTCGGACATGCCTCCGCAAACTGTTTCAGGCCAGTGAAATGCGTTCGCTGTGCTGGAGAACATATTGTCAGCCTTTGCCCAAGGGGTAGAGAGGAGGAGCCGAAGTGCGCAACCTGCGCTAAGAACCATACGGCCAACGATCGCCGCTGCCCGGTCCTGAGGAGGATTGCCAGGAAGCAGGGGATCGTTTTACCTGGGCTACTCCCGGAGAACCCTAAGAGGATCCCCCAGAGTCGCCCAAAGGCCATCACCATACAGGAGGACGGGTGGGAAACCATCACCAGAGGGAAGGGTAGGCACCCCCCCCCCCCCTTCCTGCAGCACCAACAGAAACGGTGGGTCCCACAGACCAAAGGGCAAGACCGGGGCGACTCTCCGACCTCCTGCCAATGACGCCACTGAGAGGCAACCCTCCCAGAGGAAGAGGCGGAGGAATAGGAGCAGGAGAACGGAACAGCCTCCTCCTCAGGCTGTGACCACCTCTACCCCTACAACCACAGGACCAATAGCCTCGCAGGCGCAGGTTGCCGCAAGAACACCAGCACCAACCACGGCAGGTAGAGCACCAGAAAGGGCTCTACCAGAAAGCAGAGCCCGCTCCACACACAGAGCGACAGAGCTACCCAAAGGAAGACCTCAATCAATGCCCCGAGACCAGTGCCTTCACAGCGTAGTACAGAACGCAGACCACCAGCGTCCGGCTTCGAGACGGCTGATGCCATCCACAGATTGGTAGGCATAGCCATCGAAGTCGGTACACAAGTCCTGGCCGATATAAGGGCCGGGACAGACCCCGTTACCGCCGTCATGAAGGCACTGGCATCGCTACTGGCAAGGCACTACGGAGGATAGCAACCTGCGTCTGCTATACTGGAACCCGGACGGGATTCGCCAAAGGATCCGTGAACTCCGCACGGTCACCCAGCAACAGGGCATCCAGGTGATCTTGCTGGGTGAAACCAAATTAAGACCAACAACGCATCTTAAGCTGCCTAACTACACCATCTATAGGAGGGACGAGGTCGATCCTAAGGGGGTCGCTTATAGAGGGACAGCACATCCCTAGCAACCCCAGGAAGCGTCCGGATGTATTAGACATCGTGCTCACTAGGAACGTCAACTACCCAGTAGTGGTAGAAGTGCTGTACGACTTGAATATACAGCACCTCCCGATTCTGATAACCCTTGGCACTAAGGCAGTGACTTCACCGCCCAGAGCCGTCAAAACCAAGATCGACTGGAGGCTCTACCACCAACACCTGCAGGAGAGACCTCCAGTCCATACACAGATCAACTCAGCGGACGACGTAGAGGCCGCTGCAACTAGAATATCCACGTGTATCCAGGAGGCCCTCAACGCGGCCTCTACGATCGTCCCTCTCACGGGGAGAAAAGAGAAGCTGCCGCTAAGACTACGCGTGCAGCTCAACCATAAAAGAGCGCTGAGAAAGCTCTGGGCGCGTACTCGCTGCCCTAGAGTAAAAAGGAAACTTAACACCTTGTCAGACGAACTGTCGGTTGCAATACAGGCCCACAGAGGAGAGGCCTGGGAGCGGCGCATATGGTAGGCAGACGAACAGCACGCGTCGCTATACACATTGAACCGGCAGTTAACGAAAACTCGACCACCTGTTTGCCCGCTGACCAACAACGCGGGCATTCAATGTAATTTAAAATAATGGTCCATTAATGTCGCACTTACTGCTTTAATTTGTCTGCATAATGACTCAACATTATTTTTAAGTACTGCGTAATTTATACACTACGTAAAATTAAATACGTGCTAATTAAACGCGACCTACCTCATTTCAGAACAGTTTTTCCAATAAAAATTCAATATAAAACCTTATAATTTTTTAACTTGTTAACATCAAGTACAAAGATAATTTTTTGGTTTAACACTTATATTACTTATATTTTATTACTATACCAATAAGTTTTATATAACATATGCCTGTAATCAAAACGTGTCGTCATGAATTGAGCCAATTAGACTAGAGTACGAGTAAATAAATATTTATGTTCATTGATTTGTATCGCCCTGTCTACTCACGTACACTTCCAATCTCCTTCGCCAATACAGAAACATCACATAACTAAATCTATTTATTTTTTACGTGCGTTAATTTTTAATACGTTACGAGACCTCCATTTGATTTTTTGTGTAATGTAACTGACATTATAAATATTAGTTTTGGTTTTAATTACAATCTTTTATTTCATTCTGCAGCCTTAAGTACTTTGTTGAATGTAGATGATAGAGTCATGATGTTGCTAAATTATGGCTGCATTACTAATGGGTTGGCAGAGGTAGGGCCACGATCTCACAGAATATCAGCGTGAATAGCTTAGGCTGTTTCGTATTTAGTCCTCAGAGGTGACAACGCATCTGTATTTTAATTCTTAACCGAGAATGGATGTAGATATCTATGGGCCGAAGCATCCACTTACTACTTATCAGGTTAATGCCTGTATATCATTCGTTTTAGTTAAGTTTCTTCGTCAATATAGCGATCCAGTCGTTTTTAACTGAATTTGGCAGATTTGAATAGACTGATTAACCAACAAGTTGGCCAAATTATGGCAAAATTTTGCCATAATTTGGCCTTGTTGGTTAATCAGTAGGCTGCAGCTCTCACAATTAAGATTAACATTTGGACAAACGGTTGTGGTATTTCTTACAGTCTTAATCAATTCATTTATCAATAACTTAATATCAACAAATAACATCTTGACGAAGCAAAATCACTTAAGTCATCACCTCACTTTATTTTCACCACCACATTACTTGTATAAGCATACTAACTAGTTCAATAGACGTTGTTCTGTCCTTTCTGATTTTCATCCGCGTTCAATCCATAACTTTTTAAAAGTGCAAATATAAAATTTAGCAATAACTCGACCACAACGCTATCACTAGGAGTTTTCTTCCGCGTATGATCTCTCTGTGAAATAGATTATTAACCACTGGCGATTTTTCCGGACCGATACGATCTAGGGACCTTCAAGAAAAGAGCTTACTCCTTCCTAAAAGGCCAGCAACGCATCTGCAATTCCCCTGGTGTTGCTGTTGTTCATGGGCGGCGGTAGTCACTTAACATCAGGTGAGCCGCATGCTCGTTTTCCTATAAAAAAAAAACTTCGAGTGTTATAGTTTCTTTACATATGTGCTCACAACAACTACCGACGTACGTGTGATGTTAACGACAAGTCAAAGGGATTTGTCATTTATTTTAAAACCTATCCGTTGAGAGACAAATTGCACAAATGTGCCAGCTGGTGAGAGTTACTTGAAAACTTTTTACATACCCCCCATACTATGCAGGTGAGTTGGTGAGCGCGTGAATGGACTACCTCGCACTGGTAAATGAGTTGTAGTTGATCCAGTCTCGTGGACAAAATAAACTAAAAGTTAAATATCATGAAATAAAATGATTATTGTAACAAATACAAAAACAGAAAGACTTGGACTTCTCCCGCTACGTGGAGGTTTCTCCTTAATCGTCTCTCTCTTGGTAAACGAATAGACAACGACCTCTGTAGTGTAGTAGTAGGTGTGTAAGAATATTTCCCCTCCGTACATCCCGTGGGTATCGTAAGAGACAACAGAGGGAAGAAATCAGAAGGTGAGCTGCAACTTGTAACTAATAAAAACTAATAAGAAGCGAGCTTCCATTAAAACATACTACAAGCCGCCGAAGAAGATTAGTCAATTTTTACAATCCGTCAAGTGTAATATCCCTCTACAAGATGCAGGAGTGTACAAGTCAGATTGTGAATGTGGTCTCTCTTATATATATGTCAAACAAAAATATCGATAAAAACCCGCGTGAAAGAACATATAGCTGACGTGAAGCACCGACGCTCCGGGAAGTCTGCAGTCTGTGAACATGTTCACGATCGTCCCCACCATTACATCAGATTTGATAAACCACAAGTCCTCGCAAAAGAACACCGATCCTACCAAGGATGATACGCGAGGCTAGAGAATATGTATATAAGACCAGATGATGACACAAAGGATAGGTAGGATAAATAGAATAATAGAATTAAGGACGGGAATTATGATTGGAAATATTAGAGCTCCAATTAATTACAACTTTTGAGTAGAATTTTGAAGAAAAAAAGGGACTGAGCACTTCGAATATAGCAAGGAGTTCCACAACCAACAAAAAAGACAACCCTATGAACCGATCTAGAACCATCAATAATTATTGCTTGAGTGTTTGTGGGATATATTTCATTTATGATTCATGAATATGGCGCTATTGTGCATTTTTATACACGTTGTTACGAACGATTCCGTATCAATCTAGTCAAGATTACGGGAACGTAAAATGATTTTTTAAAAACTATTTAAAATCTATTTATTTATAATTACAATTATAATTATAACTACTTAATTAATACGTCTTGACAGAAGTCGATGTCAAAACGTAGTGGCCGCTCCCATGAGCTCTGCCTGATACCTCATGCAACCAAAAGCGCTGACTCTACAGTTACTGGATACTGTCTAATGCTTATGCAGCCCCCTCTGAGTACGAATCGTAACAACCCCATGGGCTTGAGGTTGCATAACTCCTCCCTCTCCAAGAGCAGAATTATCGGCTGCAGTGTTTTCAGCTGTTGTCCGATGATTCCACCATCTGTTAACTAATTAACTTTTACATTTTCTTAAAACACTAAGGAAAATAACAATAGGTAAAATATACAGTAATAAAGTAGCTAAGCTAACACCTCTAACCCTTATCACACTATTGTCACTTTGATCACTTTGTTCACTGCCACTGAATTTAAGATTTTGATTCAACACATATGCTAGATGTTTCAGGTCGTCTAAGACTAAGCCTTTCAGGTTAACTGCTCCAGTATCCGGCAGGTTCAGGTGATCCAGTCTTGGTAAGTTTATTACTGGAGTCAATCTATAGCCCAATTCCTTAGCAAAGTATAGGCGGGGAAACAATTTATTATAATTATCTATGAATGTCTCGCATTCCTCACTAATTTTTACGATGTATGTTCCCAAAAGTGACCCCTTAGTCATGTCATCCCGGCATTTGTTTGTTAATATATTTGTTTGTTATAAGGGCCGATGGACTGGATTTTGACATCCTCAAGATCAATGAGCCGAGGTTCGCATAGTGTGCGATTGTTTTGGAATTTCATCAGTTGTTCAGCACATGTGTTTCTAGGATAGGATACCATGTTTGAGCTCATACACAGGATTTCATCCGCCGCTATTTCGGTGCACGGCCGAGAGACCGGTAAGTATAGTGAACCTTTCACCAAAATGTAAGGATACTTGGGAATTATCACAGACGTTCTGTTTCTAAGTGCATTGAATACAGGTAATGGGTATAATTTGTAATAATTGTAATTAAAACTATCAGTAAGTGGAACTTCCAACAAGTACGTAATCTGGTTTGATGTAAGCTTTTATAACAATAGTTCTTTCAATCTTTATTAAATTCCCTACATTTACAGGGTACACTAGGTTGTCGACTTTGGCTATATCATTACACGACGGATACACGACGGGTGTATGGTATACTATCTTAAACAGTACCAAATGGTTTGGCAATATTAGTGAGATTTATGGGAAACGCACCTAAATTGCAGGCAAAGTGCTCAAATCTCATCTTTTTAATGTGTAATTAAAAATAATGTTCCATTAATGTCGCACTTACTGCTTTAATTTGTCTGCATAATGACTCAACATTATTTTTAAGTACTGCATAATTTATGCACTACGTAAAATTAAATACGAGCTAATTAAACGCGACCTACCTCATTTCAGAACAGTTTTTCCAATAAAAATTCAATATAAATCCTTATAATTTTTAACTTTTTAACATCAAGTACAAAGATAATTTTTTGGTTTAACACTTATATTACTTATATTTTAATACTATACCAATAAGTTTTATATAACATATGCCTGTAATCAAAACGTGTCGCCATGAATTCAGCCAATTTGATTAGAGTACGAGTAAATAAATATTTATGTCCATTGATTTGTATCGCCCTGTCTACTCACGTACACTTCCAATCACTTTCGCCAATACAGAAATATCACATAGCTAAATCTATTTAATATATCAGTGACGTGAGGTATTTAAGTGACGTTACGAGACCTCCATTTGATTTTTGTGTATTGTAACAGACATTATGAATATTGGTTTTGGTTTTAATTACTATGTTTTATTTTATTCTGCAGCCTAAGGTATTTTGTTGAATGTTGATCTTTTTGTATACAGAACGTATATACGCGATAGAGTCATGATGTTGCTAAATTATGGCTGCAGTACGAATGGGTCGGCTGAGGTAGGGCCACGATCTCACAGAATATCAGCGTAAATAGCTTAATGCTGTTTCGTATTTAGTCCTCAGAGGTGACAACGCATCTGTATTTTAATTCTTAATCGAGAATGGATGTAGATATCTATGGATCGCAGCATCAACTTACTACTTATCAGGTCAATGTCCGTATATCATTCGTTTTAGTTAAGTTTCTTCCAGTTGTTTTTAATTGAATTTGGCAGATTTGAATAGACTGATTAACCAACAAGTTGGCCAAATTATGGCAAAAGCCATAATTTTGCTTTTTGACATAATTTGGCCTTGTTGGTTAATCTGTAGGCTGCAGCTCTCGCAAGTGAGATTAACATTTCGACAAACGGTTGTGGTATTTCTTACAATCTTTATCAATAACTTAATATCAACAAATAACATCTTGACAAAGCAAAATCACTTAGGTCATCACCTCACTATATCTTCACCATCACATTACTTGTACAAGCATACTAAATGGTTCAATAGACGTTCTGTCCTTTCTGATTTTCATCCGCGTTCAATCCATAACTTTTTAAAAGTGCAAATATAAAATTTAGCAATAGCAACCACAACGCTATCACTAGGAGTTTTCTTCCGCGTATGATCTCTCTGTGAAATTATAGTTTAACCACTGGCGATTTTTCCGAACCGATACGACCTAGGGACCTTCAAGAAAAGAGCTTACTCCTTTCTAAAAGGCCAGCAACGCACCTGCAATTCCCCTGGTGTTGCAGTTGTTCATGGGTGGCGGTAGTCACTTAACATCAGGTGAGCCGTATGCTCGTTTGCCCCCTCTCCTATAAAAAAAAACTTCGAGTGTTATAGTTTATTTACATATGTACTAACAACAACTACCAGCGTACGTGAGACATTAACGTTACACGACAAGTCATAAATGCGTAAACGTGTCTGTGTGTGTGTCTGTGTGTGTGTGTGTCTGTGTGTGTGTGTGTGTGTGTGTGTGTGTGCGTTCGTGCGTGCGTGCGTGCGTGCGCGCGCGCGCTTTAGTTTATGCGTGCGTGCGTGCGTGCGTGCGTGCGTGCGTGCGTGCGCGCGCGTGTGTGTGTGTGTGTGTGTGGCATCGTACCTCCCAAACGGATGAAGTGATTTATATTGGTTTTTTTGTTTGAAAGCTGACTTAATCGAGAGTGATCTTAGCTATGATTCAAAATAATCTTTTCAGCCGTTTGATGACTTTTTGTTCCGGTTTTTTTAATTTTTTATTTAATTTATTAAAGAATGACAAAAATATTATAACCATAAATCCCCTTATAGTTATTGCAATTTACAAGCGTAAATGTTTACGTATGTAAGTAAATAGTTATAAGAGATTCGATAGCATCCAGCTTTAACGTTCGCATTGGCCCGTCAGAACTACTTGGGTAAACACAACAGGGTTGTGATTGAACGATTCGGCGTGTTTACTAAACACTTCAAACGAAAATTGAGATTGTTTGTAGTCTACTATATATTTACAAATAATGTACTGAGGTAGTATTTGTATGTGATTCATAAGACTACTGTATTTAATACGAAATATAGTGGGTGTCATGACAAGCGGCACAGGGAAGTGGAACAAGAGATGTGAAGTAGCATGCACCAAATAACTACTGTACTATAATAGTGAAAACTGTGGTTGCCAACTTGCTTGGAAACTGTGACTGAATCCACCCTATGAGGCAATACATGGGGGAGGCCTATTTTCCGCAGCGTATTTTGATACGCTATAATTGGTGAATGGATAAGTGGACGTGGTCCTTCACTGCTGGCCGTATGAGGTCGCTCAAGGTCGCTCAGCGAGCTATGGAAAGGGCTATTCTCGGAGTTTCTCTGCGTGATAGACTCAGAAATGAGGATATCCGCAGTAAAACCAGAATGACCGACATAGCCCAACGGATTAGTAAGCTGAAGTGGCAATGGGCCGGCCATATAGCTCGAAGAACCGATAACCGATGGGGAAGAAAGGTTCTCGAGTGGCAGCCTCGTACCGGTAGGCGTAGTATAGGGCGACCCCCCACTAGATGGAGTGACGACCTGGTAAGATATGCAGGAAGTCGATGGATGCAGGTGGCTCAGTACCGTGCTTTGTGGCATTACTTGGGGGAGGCCTATGTTCAGCAGTGGACTTGTGAAGGGCTGTAATGATGATGATTGATATATATATATATATATATATATATATATATATATATATATATATATATATATATATATATATATATATATATATATATATATATATATATATCAATTGCTGTCCGTTAGTCTCGCAAAAACTCGAAAATAGTTGGACCGATTTTGATGAAATCTTTTGTTTGTGTGTGTTGGTCTCTGGATGGTTTAGATTTACAAGTATACCCGATAGGTGGCGTTGTTGACGAGACCCAGAAATTAACCGTGCGAAGCCGGGATGGATTGCTAGGCTGTACATATAACAAAGATGTAGAAAAGTCATGTCTTTTAGTAATTATTATATTTTGCAGAAAAAAAGGAAGCTGGGGCCAAATTAGTAATTTTTTGTTCATATGAATATTCACAAATTACGAAAAAATTACCAAACAATGTTTTATAAATTTTGATATAAACATAATTAATGATCCCCAGGATCATTAATTATTTTTACATATAGGCTTCTTTTTATTCGACTAAGAAATTGCTAATAAGAAGTGTTACGACTGAACTGTCATGATCCCCGGGATCATTAATTATTTTTATATATAGGCTACTTTTTATTTAACTATGAAATTGCTGCTAAGAAGTGTTATGCCTGAACTTTCTTTACTTGTTAATATTCATAAAAGCTGCAGATGATGCCATCAGACAGAAGAGAGGTACGAAGATTTCATATCATTCATACCGTCGTACGTAGAATACATTTATAAATAAAGTTTTAATTTTTTTTAACCATTTTATCATAATTAGAAACTGCGTAGACAAACTACGTTGTCTGTTTTTTTTTTCAACACTTAACTTTGAAAAAACGAAAAACAGATTTCAAAGAAATTAAAAAAATGTAATCATTAAAATTGGTAGAAGTTGTAAAGAACTATTCATCAATATAATGTCGATATTCTCGTGGATCCCATAATCAGATCTTGACCAAGTTTATATAGGACAATCTTTAAGGATACTCACTGATCACCCAAAACAGACAACGTGCTAAAGAATTATAGCTTAACATACTTAAAAATATTCCGACGAATTGAGAACCTTATCCGATCTATTAGAGTCATTATATCCTAGTACTTGGGAGTGATAACGTATCTACATTTTGATTATTAGTCGCAGATAAACGTAGTGCCTACTCGTATTAACGTAGTAAATACTCGTATAAAAGTATTAAACGCAGTGCTCGTTTGTAACCCTTATTCTATAGAAAAATATTATGAGTTTAATAACAAGAGCTGCTTGGTATAATTTAAGTGCTATTTGGGTTCGCAACGATTTAATGAAAATCTTTCGTTGAATTTTAACCAATTACTAATGTTATCCGACACCATCCTATAATTTCAAGAATTAAAACCATGAATTCATTATTAGGTATTAAATAAAATATGGAATACGTTGGATTATTTCAATTTCAATACAATATATAAGTAAATAGATACGAGGTTCGTTCTGGACGTGTGCTCGAAATATTGAGTTTATTTTTGAAATTTTCCCTAGAGGGTGCCTAGACACGGATAAGACGACGTACCCTATGAAAACTTCAATATTACACCGTAACGTAATATTAGGATATCAGTAAAGGAAATACCTATTTTGTGATGTAGAGTTTTATTAATATTTTACGGGGTCATTTTTAAAAGAATAGACAAATTTTAAACTTAAGTTGAAATATATAAATAATGATAAACTGTTATTGCAGTTTTTGAAAATACGAGTAAATAGGGCTTTTACTTTTGTTTGAAATTATCCTAAATTGAATGTGATTTAAGGCAACAACGTTTCTGCCTACCGATCAACCCTTACGAATATAAAATAATTCATTAGCATTCATTCTGAATTTAAAAGATAAAAATGACAGAACGTTTAAGATCAATTTTTATTAATTTATCTTCACCACTTGTCTATATTACTTATTCTGAAACTTTTCTGCAAATTTTTGAAAAATAATAAAAAAAGTTTGGCAACTCACTCGCTTAGCATGTCACCTGTAGGGATGGGACAGAATCAATGGGAGAGGCCTGTGTTCAGCGGTGGACTTTTGATGCGATGTGATTTATAGAAAGTCAAGAACAACGTGCAGTTAGCTGAAACCACAATTTGGTTAACAGATATATCATCATCGTTGTAGTTTATAAGTTTATTGAAGATAGACTTTCCCTAAAAACCGCTAAAGAACTCGGTCTTGAACCACCTGTAGCCATCGTCTTACCAGGTCTCTCCCTGCACATGTTATCAAGTCGTCATATCATTTAGGGCAGCTACACTGCGTTTATCATTACGAGGGTGCTCTCAGAGAAATATTTTCACGGGCTATCGGATTTGATCTATATGACCGCCCCTCTCTCTTTACAATCATACCCTTCGGACTATCACTACCGTTACGGCCTATTAAAGTCTCCATAGATTGCCTCATAGGAGGGATATTTGCCATAGTTGCCACGCTTGGCGTCAAGGTTGGCAATCACTGCTTATTAAGAAGACGTTGCCGCCCATCTCCTGATTTATTTCCCTCCGCCACCTCTTACGACACCCACGGGATGACATGAGGTAGTAATATTCTTACACCGCCGCTATACGACATATTAGACATTAGACTAAAACAGTTATTATTTTTTATAATCTATCCTAATCTGCTGCTAGAAAAGCATACTTTTTCTTCATCATCCTGAAAACACAACTTCTTGCATTGATTTAATCGTGATGCTTGGTAGGCGACGTAAGTTAATCAGTCATTGCAGAGTCAAAACTAAAGAACTATTTAATACCTTTCTCTTTAATCAAGGACAAGTTAATGTTATACCTTTTATTTATTTTATACTATCTGGTATCCGGCGCGCTGCAACGCCAGAAAAAATAATTGTGGCCACGTCCACCATACGGCGAACTACTTTTGCATATGTAACTATTACCACGTACCACCTTTTGAAAAAAAAAATAATGGTGAATTAACCTCTCAAACACCAAGCGGCCAATTTTTACCGCTTCGATATTCCGTCAAAATTCAAGCGGTCAAATATGACCGCACCCACCCACAGCACTTTAACCCATAAAAACTTATATTTAGAGACTATTTTTAGATAAAAAGTTCGGCATTATAGAACCAATATGAAATTTCCTATCCTCTAATGCAATAAAAAACAGTTAGTCGATGGATATTAATTTATATTCTACGTTCATTACGTACGCCATTATCATTTGGATGTTGTTGTGTTGATTTTTGGATTTTTCTAGTGTTTTATTATAGTGTTTTATTATAAAATTGTTATAAAAGTTTTTGTGTGAATATAATTTATCTTTTTACGTAAATAATTTCGAGTAGTATATAGAAATACACATCAAAATCAAACAGACATCCGCTTGGGATTTTTTTTGTCATAATACAATAAAGTCTTTTTGTTATGAAGAAAAACCTGACTTTTGTTTAGATCACAAGATAGAAAATTATGTATAAATTTTATAACGCAAAACTTCTTCATAGAAAAGTAGTCTCTAACTATAAGGTTTAATGGTTTTAAGTGCTGTTGGCGGATGCAGTCGCATGCGACCGCTCGGGATTTGTCAGGCGCGTGCAACTGAATGGGAATTTTATGGGGATTTAAGGGTTAATAGGTTTATAGACAAAGAAAGACTAAAATATTATTCCAATTCCAGAACGTGCAACATGGTGCAAACCGTCAATCTTATAAACATTATTCAACCCTCCTAGAAATGGAATTTCTTGTATTTCTCATAAAGCATTCGTTCAGATTACCACTCTAATACCGGTGAAAATTGACGCAATCACGTGGAAAGTGCGATGCTACATTGAAAATTGTTGGAGTTGAATTCAATTTTGAATAAGTATTTTAAAATATATACTTTTTATTAATACATTCATATAAAAACGTAGCGTATCTATCGATTTTGTAAATAGGAATTTTGATTTTTACCTCTTTCTTTGGAATAAGATTATTTGGGGAAATAATATGGCCTAACATATTTTCATCTAAATATAAATACAGCCAGTGCCCAATATAGGCAAAATAGCCTTATCCCATTTCACTTAAATTTATAGAGCCAGTAAACCCAGTTGCTCCAGTAGGCGACCTTCACTTTATTTCTTAGATATGTTTGATGAAGTTTTTCTAAACCGCATAACACGTGATAAATAAGCACTTAAAATTGCAAATAAAGTTTTTATTGAATAAAAACAACTTCATTGATGCTGACGGGGATCGAATCCGGGTTGCCCGAGTAGGTACTGTGATTACAACGAGCGCTTGGCGAGTGAGCTTTGATACTACGCCAATGTTGTTCCCTGATTGAATAAATAAAAGTAAAATCGCATATATATTCAAAAAAAACTAATATTATATTGTAGTCTCGATACAGGCCATATATTCTATGGACATCCATGGAATATATATTCAGCAGTGGATATGAGATGGTCTGTAGTAATGATTATATAGATGTACTAAAACGTATGTTACTTTTGAAATATTATATTTATTTAGTATATTAAAACGATTTGTGTTATTATGTGTTCTGGTGTATGCAATAAGGAACTTCTTATCTATCTGTCTAAATATAGTAGTACAAAGTTTATTTACGTTACTATTATCCTCGAAACGGGCAGGCATTGATCCGAGCGAGCGATATTAATTTAGAAACTCGTTTCTAAAATCACGTACCTATATGAAGTTCATCTTACATGCCGGCCGTTCCCTTTAGTAACTATACAACAATTTAACACTACTTATATAACCATTACCATTCCAGCCAATTAAAGTCCACTGCTGAACTCAGGCCTCCCAGATAGATTTCCTCCCAGGGGAGATATTTGCCATAGCTGCCACGCTTGGCAAGCGGTTTGGCAACCACAATTTTTATTTTTATTTTAGTAGTTATTAGGAAAACGCTGCTTCCCATCTCCTGGTTTGTTTTCCTCTGATATAGGGTAGTGGATATTTTTACACCGCCACTAGGTGGTATTTTTAAATAAAATATTATGTATATTTGAGATGTTGAAAGGGTTTGACAAAAAGATGGTTGATGTTTCTTTATTTATATGATAATAGCTTTATCTTAAATTACTTTACAGTTTTATACACTTACATATTTTTTGTAACGATGAAAGTAAAATAATTTCCAATATACAAGGTGGCCCATAAGTCGTTAGAAATGTAAATTTCGAATAAAATACAAAAGGCGCGCATGAGTGGCGCGCGCGGTACGGGGGGAGTACCGACGGTTCCTGGGAATGCAGTCGCCATGAAGCGTTTCACCGGTGCGGACCGTGCATTTTGTGTGCGCGAGTTTTATCGAAACAATGATTCGGCTACCATTGCGCGGCGTAAATTTCGAGAATATCAGAATTTACGCAACTTTAAAGACATTCCAAGTATTCAAACGATTAAGAACTGGGTTATTAAGTTCGAAGAGAGTGGTTCGACGTTGGATAAACAACGGTCAGGTCGACCAAGGACATCACGGACGGAAGAAAACATCGATGTAGTGAAACACTCAATTCGTGAAAATCCTACCCAGTCTACTCGTTAGCGTTCCAGTGCATTAAACTTACCCAGAACATCGTTACAGCGAATTTTAAAGAAAGATTTACATCTTCACCCGTACAAGATTCAGATAGTACAGGAATTAAAAGATACTGACACTATCCACAGACTAAATTTCGCAAATGAAATGTTGAACCGCTTTACTTCGTTTAATAACGTGTTATTCTCTGATGAGGCTCACTTTCACATCAACGGCCATGTCAATAAGCAAAATTGTCGCTACTAGAGTTGCGAAAATCCAAATCGCAAACATCAAAAGCCCTTACATAGCCCTAAAGTGACAGTTTGGGCGGCTATGTCAGCGCATGGCATTATAGGCCCTTACTATTTTGGGGACGGCAGAGGCCGCGCGCTTACTTTTACTTCACAACGGTATGTAGCTATGAACCAGGACAGGACGAGCTATGAGACAGGACATCAGAGTTGCAGAATTTTCCAGGCTTCAATACGCGGACCTGGTTTCAACAAGATGGAGCAACTGCCCATACCTCTAACGTCGCTATGCCGGTCGTCCGTCAACTTTACCCTAATAAAGTGATCTCTCGAAGAGGAGATATTCCTTGGCCACCACGTAGTCCAGATCTGACCCCAATGGACTTTTTCGTATGGGGTTATCTTAAGACTAAAGTGTACGAAACCAACCCGCGGATAATTGACGTCCTGAAAGAAAATATCCAAAGAGAAATGGCAAACATTACAGAGCTTACTTGCCGCGCAGTGATGGATAATTTTAAACGTCGCTTACAGGAGTGCCGCGATCGTAACGGATTACATTTAGATGATGTAATTTTCAAAAAATAATTCCCATTTTATAAGGATTATGACAAAATAAAAACCTTTTTCATAATGTCATTGGTTTTTTTTTAAATTATTATTTTACATTTCAAGGGACTTATGGGCCACCCGGTATAATACTTTTATGTTGATTATCTCTCCGTATATTGCGAAATCCTTAATTATTTAGGCTAGTTTGAAATTTTACATCTAATATTCTACTTTGAATTCCAAATTCAAATAAATTTATGTAGTATTGAAACTTATTCTTGGTCAGTTACAAAAGCTCTAGAGCTAAATCTTGTATTATTTGGCACTGGTTGCGATAAATGTGGTTAAACCACATATATAATAATAAGATATACTTAATAGTTATGTACTCAATAATGAACTTTCTACACTATCACTTTCAATTTGTCACCTTCAACTGTAAACGCCGATCCTCAACAGAGCTCGTTATTAATATCGGGGTTTCTAGATCAAAAGCTTTTGAATCAAAAACGCAGCTTGCGTTCATTCGATATATCTGATCCTTACTATTCACTTATTAGTGCATGCCGCATCTTTACTATAGGTGCATTAACTGTACTCATATTCTAAAATGACACAAATTACGTGACGGAACCATCAAGCAGCTGCGTTATCAGGTGAGCTCAACCGGAGAAGGAGCGCAATCCCCAGCGCAAACAGTTGTATAATGCTGCCGCATTTCGTACGTTGACAGCAGAGAACTGAAGACATTTTTTATTGGTAATGAGACATTCCATCTTGGTTTTCAGCATTAATAACACATTGTGATGTAATTGATGGAAGATGATGAAGCACACACTTTACTTGAAGGCAATTGGATCCAATTCAATTGCCTTCAAGTAAACTGTGTGCTCGTCTATATCCTCTAATTCCGTGCCTTATTTCATATAATAGCAACTTCAGTGGTAACAGAAAAACAAATAAAGAATTAATAATTAATATGAATTTAAAATCCAAGTCGAATGCAAGAAACTTAACTGCAAACTAGCCAGTATTAGAATAAAAAGAAAGAAACTGAACATCTCTGTATTTTTATTTTCTTCCAGCTTTCTATTTAGACTTTTTCTAAAGTGGATTACTTTTGAATATATTTCTTAAAGTAAGAAAAGCATGCAATCGTTCATTAGCCGAGTCTACAAAGTATCTACTAAGTAAGTAGTCCTAAAATAATGTTTCTTTTGCTATTCAGGTATTCTATAAAATTTATTTAAGTCAGTGTAATTAAATCAATGCGGTGCACATATCAGAATTGTTTTATTTGTATTCTCGTATCTAAACGATATAAGTAACCGTATGTGCCTTTCTATCATTTAAAGCATTTGGAAGATTACAGTTACACGTATAAGGTAAAGCATACTGACTTAGCGTAAAAATAGCATTGAAAACTCTTGCATTGAAGACACATTATAATCGGATGGAAACACGGATGCTTGAAAATTATTGAAATTCTTCGCTGTACGCATATCAACCGACAAAGCAAACTATTAAATTCAGTTGCGTCGAGTCGAATTAGTTATGTCGAGATTGGCCGACATCTCTATGTTATAGTGGATGGGAAAAGTAGGAATTAAATTACGCAATTTCTGTGCACACTCCCCGAAGTTCATCTTCTAGAAAACCGAAAGGCTAGTTATTTTGAGACTGACTATAATGATAAGTTTGGATTTAACGCTACATATTCACATTGTGTTCAAAGCAGCTAGACGTCAATTTGCAGCAACGGCAATACTCTATAATAATAATATCTTATAAATAATATAATATAATCTTTATTGTATCCTTAAGATTAAGTACACACGATAACAAAAATAACAAAACTAAGCTTACAGTTAAGTATTTCTACAATTAATATGAAACTACTGACATCTAAACTAGGCAGAGCCTGTATTTTAATTGTCTGTCTTAAATGTCTATACCACACTCTATGCACGACCGGACTTAAAACATATTTCAATTAATGTAAGCATTTGACAAGTTATAAAAACAGATTTTTTTAATTATAACTAAGAAAACAAACAAACTTACTATCCATATCCGGGTCTATAGACCTGTCCTGTGACCCGATGTTGTCACCTCTGAGGACTAAGGTAAAATTCCTTTCAGCCTGTAATTTATTTTTTATCCTTTACATACATTTTTTGTAAGAAGTGGTCATCCAGACGAACTAGTAGAAAGCAAAAGAATCCTACAAGAACTTAGTGGGAATTCTTATTTAGTGCGATTTACCATGCAGGATTGCATTACGACGTGCCGGGTAGGATCGTAGTCAAATACTAGTTTTTAATTTATATGACAAAGAAACTATGAAAATGTTTTAACTGATACGTGGCAAAATAAATAAGTATGTCAAAAATTATCACACTCAAAATATGCAGAACAGTAAATACTGATGGGTTCAGCTCGAGATTCTATGTCAAGACGTGGACAGTCACACGTAGACATTTGTAGTAAAGACTGTTTAAAGCGAGTTAAAAACTTACGTTGTTTAAGTATAAAGCTACAAGTCACAAAGAAATTAAAATATACATTCATTTTTATTTGTTTTGCTACCTGATGAATCAGTTATTCACTTTTATTTATACTCCACTTCGTTTCAGCGGATAATATGATTTAGAGCAGAAATATCTCCAATCAAGAGAGGTCTATCAATATTCTACAAATGAATTTTTCACTACATATTTATTTAAAAAAAAAATAGATTTCATTTTTGGATATAAAGTATAAATTTTATGAATTAAAAATATCACGAATTTCATAAGTACTTATATTGCTTATTTGCTATTTTTATCACTTATAACTACACTATAACAAAATACTATATTTCAACAGTGGTAGAGCCACGCGGCAGCTTTTGCCGTTGCACGTATGGGCCAGCTCGAGCCGGGGTGGTATCACGACCTCGCAGAATACTGGCGTGAAGTGGAAGCTCTGCTTCCACGATTCGTCTGGTGAGTGCAGGTGGCCGTAGACCCGATTCTCCCGATCCCCATCGACATGGTAGCGGAACAAAATGTTAGATCATCTCAGGAGGGAGGGAGGTTACCACGTCCCTGGAGAATCCCTCGCTGAGCATTCACGACCAAGCTACTCCACTACTAAGCGTGGTTGCTCAGGCTGCCCCGAGTATTATTTGGGAGGGACCCTGCCATGCTACCCTTGAAATTCCGCAACATTAGGGGACTTCAGTCGAACCTCGATGCCGTCCACTATCATCTCGAGACGGCAGATCCGGCTCAGCTCTTTCTGACTGAGACGCAGATGTCCTCTCCGGCTCGTGCTTTGTATCTCTCCTACCCGGGGTAGATTCCTTTGTGCCTCGGGCTGGAGTTTGCGTATATGTCAGAGAGAACATCTGTTCTCGACGCCCATAGCGGTAAGCCGAAACAGACCAACTCTTAGACCAAGTCCAAATGGCTAAAGAGTCGTTGCTACAGCAGATCCCCTTCGCAGAGAACTTTAACCGATCATGCAGAGAGATCTGTTCACGATTTTGCCTTGGCATATGATTTTACATAACTGGTTACTTCGCCTACGCGGATTTCAGACGTGGAGGATCATGCACCTTTCCTGTTGGCCCTTCTGCTGACCTCTTACCTGGACAGATATCGAACTCTGTCGATGCCCCTCTTGGCTTCTCAGATCATTGTCTTGTCCCGAGTGTGTTGCCACTCACGCTGAAATTGCGGTTCCATTCTGCAGTCTGTCACCGTATTTGGCACTATAGGTCAGCCGACAGGGGTAGGATGCAGTATTTCTTTACATCCTACCCTTGGGGCGGATTTGCTTCTCGCCAGATGATCCCAACTTTGTTTCTGACGCTAATTCTGTCGCTGATGTAGTACTTCATAAGTTCTTTCAGGTTATGGAAGTTTTTATTCCTTCATCTGAGGTGCCTATTGGGGGTAGATATAAGTCACGGGTTAGTCGCTCCCGTAAAATAGCATCATGCTATAAGCACAATGCTACCGGGCCTGGACTGACCTATCAATGTCCCGGGATGTAAACACTAGCACCCAAAAATAAGTATAATTCGGCCTCCAGGTCCTTCAAAAGAATCATTATAAAAGCAAAGTCAGAGCACATAGGCAGAATTGGTGAGAAACTAATTCGCCCGTGCATTTTAGTCTCTCGCCAGGGCAGTCCAAGGGAATTTCTGTCAACCATCTCTTCCATCTCTACACAGGGAGGACGGCTCACTGACCCATGTTGCAAAGGAGAAAGCCGATCTGCTAGGCTCTTTGTTTGCGTCCAACTCGACTCTCGATGACGGGGGGAGCACACCGCCGACCACTCCGCGGTGTGAGTGCTACATTCCGGATATGTAGTTCACACAGCGCTCAATTCGCAAAACACTCTTCTCCCAGGACATCCACAAGTCAAGTGGGTTTGACAAAATCCCTCCAATTATGCTGAGGACGTGTGCCCCAGAGTTGGCACTGATTCTAAAACGCGTCTTTTCCGGTACTCCAACTCTCTAGGCGTAGTGTTAAAATCATAGAGGATGGCTATCATTCACCCACTCCCTAAAAAGACGACCGCTCAGATTGGTCAAACTACAGGCCTGTCGCCATCACCTCCGTTTTCTCCAAAATAATGGACTCCATTATAAACTGCCAGCTCGAGTGGTTCCCTGAGGATCACCAGCTGATTAGTGACAGCCAATACAGTTTTCGTCGGGGTCTACCTGACTTGAAGCTCCCTTCCTATAGGCTCCCCAAGAATTGTGCAATCGGATCACCAATTTCCTTGCAGGTCGGAGCATTGAGTGAGGTGCATGCTCCGATTACAAACTTCGGTTCGATTTGAAGACGCGGTATCACTGAAATGGTTATTCAAAGTTTAAAATCTGAGTTTTTTTGTTCGAGTTTCTTTGGCGGACTCTCGAGTGAGAGAATTTTTATTTTTTTTTATTATTTATTTATTTATTTAACACCAACAAGACATACACTAACAAAAGCATAATATTTTTGCAAAAAATCATAAAAACTAAGTGTAGACTTAATTATAGGTGTTACACACATTTCATTACAAAAAAATAGACACAAGTAAACATATGCAGTGAATTAAATTGAATACAAAAATTAAGAGATCAATAAATATATCAGAATTCAGTGTTATATAATTAATTAAATTAAATCATGCATATTCCACTATTGTTATTAACATTAGAAATTTTATGAACGTTAAATATAACAAAAATAAAATCATTAACAAATTATAATATACAATCATTTCCTAATCACAATTTAGCTTAAAGAAAAATAATATAATTTTACTGTGAATTACAATTATTTGAGGAATATAAATGTAATAAATCACGCTTAAATTTCCAAAGATTATCTGAAAATATGTCAATATCAACTTTTCTATCTTTATGTTTGTTATCATTAGTCATTATGGCACCAAAACTATTCTTATGTGATAATTTATATATAGCATTAAAACTCAACATCAGTCTATTAATCGGAGAATAGCGCGCTTGACGAGAACGTGTGCTCTTTTCTACGAATGGTATATAAGACGACGGTCTTTTTGACTTCAATGCGGTACGAAAATTTAATTTGGCTAGTAAGTAAGAACTATCAATGACGCCATTCACCAACTTATACAAGAAAATAAGGTCAAGGAGCTGTCTTCGATTCGAAAGCGGCTGAAGCTTAAAGTAATTTAGCTTATCTTCGTAAGTTCTAAGAGTTTTAACTAGGTTATGATCGTAAGATAAATGCAAAAGAAATCTCTTTTGTATCCTTTCAATTCTATGTGAGTAAATATCAAAGTGGGGATTCCATACTACGCTGCAGTATTCCAAGATACTTCGTACCAAGGCTGAGTAAATAATTATTTTAGTGCGAGTATCTCTGAATTGCTTACAGTTACGGAAGAGGAAGCCAAGAGTCCTAAAACCCTTGTTGACAACATTATCTATGTGGATATTATAACGAAGCTTATTGTCGAGAATAACTCCTAAATCGCGTATGTGGGGAACTTCAGACAGAATACGACCATCAATGTAATATGTTTTATTATGTCTGTAATTTTTGTAGAGTAAAGGAGCACACAGTCGACCTAATGGTAAGTGAGTACTGTGGCCCGTAGAAATTCACATTTATTGTCGATTGATAATCAATATACAGATGCGTTGTCACCACTGAGGACTAAGATATTTATAGAATGCCTAGTATCCAGTAATAAAAGCGGCCAAGAGCGTGTCGGGCCACGCTCAGTGTAGGGTTCCGTAGTTTCCCGTCCGTCACAGTAAGTATTCCCACTTATGAGTTTGTACAAAAACTGTAGTTTCCATCCAAGTTCAAAATAATTTTCCTAGAAAGTCCTTATAAAGTTCTACTTTCCAGATTTTTTTCATACTTTCTAAACTTATGGTTCAAAAGTTAGAGGGGGGGGGGGGACACATTGTTTTTTACTTTTGGAGCGATTATTTCCGAAATTATAGACATTATCAAAAAATGATTTTAGTAAACCCCTATTCATTTTTAAATACCTTTCCAACAATATATCACACGTTAGGGTTGAAATTAAAAAAAAATCACTTCCCACTTTACATATAGGGGGGCTACCCTAATAAAACATTTTTTTCCAATTTTCATTTTACCACTTTGTCGGCGTGATTGATACACATATTGATACCAAATTTCAGCTTTCTAGTGCTAACGGTCACAGAGATTAAGCGAGGACGGACAGACGGACAGACAGACATGGCGAAACTATAAGGGTTCCTAGTTGACTACGGAACCCTAAAAATGAGTTTCTGATTCTCTACACCATACGAGATACAGCAGCATTAAGCCGCTATTTTACGATGGCATTCTGTGAGCGTATTTCTCACCCGGTCGAGCCGACCTAGTCGTACTACAACTGTAACATAGCTGCACTACTTAAGTCGCGTACGGACCGCGCTCCCAGCCGGTCACGTCCGTCGGTCGTCGGCTTCCGCCCGGGCGGGAGAAGTACAGTTCGTTGCTTTGCAGTGGGTGTACGTGCCGTGGGGCAAACTCGGCTCGGTCTAGCCTCGATGATGCCCCTGACCCCTCCCGGGCCGATACATACTTCACACTGCGTGTCACCTAACATGCTAGGAAGCAAACGCTGGAGGCCTGGCGTGCTGCTAGGAGAGCACGCGCCTGTTGGTGACATCGGCTCCGCGTCGAGACCCGTCTCCGAAGGACCTAGAAGTCGCTGACCCTTCCCAGAGGCGCGAGATACGCTAACTATACCTAGGAAACTGCCAGGCTATTACCTAGAGCTAGGGAGGAGCACCAGAAGCCCGGAGTGCTGCTGGAGCGCACACCTGTCGGCAGGATTGGCCCTGCGTCGAGACCTGTCGTCCACGGAACTCCACGGGGCTTCGAGACTGCTGACCCTTCGGAAGCACCTACCTAGCGGCGCGCAATACGCCAAAGAAGATTACCTACAATGTCGTTCATGAACGGCTCCCAGGATCGGCCCATAGAAATGGACCGTGATGATTGCCGTGGTAAGGGGGTATACCCCGAGGCCCGACGCCTGCAGGGAATGAACAAGAGTGGTCCTTTTGTAGACGACAGCACGAAGAAGCTGCACGACTCGTATGGCTTATACAAAACACAACAGCATTAAGCTGCTTTTTTACGCTGGTATCTGTAAAATCGTAGTCCTTCTCAGATTGAGCCGACCCATTCGTGCTCCAACTGTTTTTCTATATCATGTGAAATACTTTCCTTGCTTTTTGAGTAAGACACATGTATCGTCAGTACTTATATTGTGTCCTCGTTTGCGAGGATATAAGTAATTACAGATGTTAAGATCTTTTCATTTAAAGTAGCGGTTGAAAATCTATATTAATCGACCCCCTCTTATCAATTATTTATGCAAAAATATATCACAAATGTGGTAGACATTTCAGACTCGTTATGTTTGATACAGATATCTTAATACTAGCTTCCTTTTGGAATCTCCCAAGATAATCCGGTATTTTATGTGGCATTTTAAAGTATTAATAATTACTACTTGAATTTAAGTAGTAAGAAGCCTTTAAACGATATTGGTTTCACAATGTAGGTCCTACTAGGCGTATCCAAGCGATAATTTCACGACACGTAGGAGATTACGACCTCACAAAGCGCGTAGCAATAATGGTAGCAGCTATATCACCTGTAGTGCGTGCTTTATTCTTCTACCCAGAGAAATTCGTAGCAGATACTCGTCCAGTTGCAAGTAAATCTTTAAAGCTTATGTGTTCCCGTTAATATTTCAAAATTTTTAATGTTTATGCAAGCGTTTAAATGACTTTTAAAATTACAAAATACACTTCTACCCTATTTCACACCCAGGGTGAAGGAAATACTCAATACAATTAGCTCATTATTTTTATGTTTTAGGTTACAGCCTGTATACGTCCCACTGCTGGGCTCAGGCCTCCACTCATTTTAATGAAATGAAATTAAACTTTGTTGAGGAATAAATGTGGTGATTATAAAATGCTTGCTATAAAGATAATAACGTATTGTTGCGTTTCACTGCAGTGTTAGTTTAAATTTGGGCATGGGCGGCGGTAGTCACTTAACATCAGGTGAGCCGCATGCTCGTTTGCCCCTTCTTCTATGAAAAAAAAAATTACGAGCCTGTAGTATAGATAAGTTGAAAAATGTTTGATGACCTTGGTACTTCGATCAATGTATATAATTGATCGAAGCCTAGGTAGGATGATAGTTATTTTCTTCTGAGTGCAAAAATATCACTGCGTAAGATTTTGAAGCTACATTTACACACATAGTTGTATAGTGCTTACTATATGAACAGAACAAATAGCTTTTATTTTTCACTTAAATTGTTTGGGATAAGTAAATTCAGGAAAAAAAACTAATACTGATTTAAGTTTTTATAAGTTTAATAACTATTCTACGAAATAAGAACTGTTTTGTTTTGACATATTTTTATTGAATAATTTGTTTGTCCGAGCTGACTATGTGGTTTAGCGGTCAGAATACCTGACTACATTGAGAGTGCCCCGTTTCAAACTCAATTTAATTATTAAAGTAGTTTGTTTTGTCGCGGTTATTGAGAGACAATGTTCAACAGTGGGCTTGGCTGCAATAATACACAATAATAATGCTTAATGAAACAATGATTTATCTTTATAAACATTTACATATTAAACTAGTAAGAATTTTACATAATATTCATCGTCGTCATGATCATCATTACAGCCCATCAAAGTCCACTGGTGAAGATTGGCTGTGTTTAGAAGTAGACTTTCCTCAAGGAATGCCACAGAGCACAGTTGTGAGACACCGGCATCCATCGACTTCCTGCATCTCTTCCTAGACAAGAGTAATAGTGATTTGTACTAACCAGGTTTCCCTCCATCTATATATAATAATTGTTTATATTTGTTCTATTTATTTTTCCCCTGACATAAAATTGTGGGGACGCATTTCGATTTAATAATTCTCAATAGGTAGATTATCTGTATTTTCGGTTCACAATTCAGCGTGATGGATTAAACGGATTGAGTTTTATGGCGCACAAATTCAGCAAATAATCATGAGTGAACACTCCCTTCAGTCCACAGCTCTGTCAACTTGAAATCAATTTATTTTTCAATTTGAATTCATTTTAACAATTGGATTTGCGTTTTCAATACCTATATTATTTAAGTTTTGATATGGCTTCCAAATTTATCAATGAGTGCTTGTGTATTTATTTATTTCTGAAGCCTACAATACGCCTGCGTTTGCTGGTACATTTTTATAAAAGTAAGTGTATTTATTAAACCCACAGCTCGATTAACCCGTGGGAAGGCGCGCCTAATTTTCTTACACGAGTAGGCGCGCGTGAGCAAATTGCTCACACTATCATAAATGTTCATATTTTTAGTGTTTCTATATTTATTGGCTTATAATGTATTTAAATAAATAACACAAGGTTTAGTAAGTAAGAAAACAAGTATTTTAATCAAAACTATTAAACATAATAGCAACTTCTAATGCAAATAACAAAACAACATAGTATTAATTAATTTTTTGGCACGTTTCATAAAAATCACAATAAAAACTGTTACATAACAAAAACTAAAAAGTGTTATTCATCCATTAAATCTACACTAATGTGCCTCTCGAAGCACACTGAACACATGTATTTTACATGTTCGGTGCAAAGTAATTGCTTGCACGAAGTACATGGTTTTTTTGACCTTCTATTTTTACGTCTAGGACATATTGCACAAAATCCGCTTGGTCCTGGCTCCGCAACAGGCATAGGAGCCGGCACAAATCGCTTTATTAGAAATTTGAGATCTGAGGATATGTTCTCCATGCGAATCCGGCGTGAAATATGTGGTTTCACGAGCTCGAGAGCCACCTCTTTCAAGAATGTTCGTCTCTCAATCAGAGTGTTTGTGTTGGCTTTGTATATTATTTGGGTATTGATTCCAGTTATATTCAAAATGGAGAAGAATAAGCGCATTGGCCATCTTGATGTGATTCTGACAACGGAATATCTCTTTCTTTTGATATACAACATCTACGCCTCCTTTTGTGGAATTGTAAAATATTACAATCTCAGGTTTAGCTTCACTTCCAGTTTCTTGGTCTATAGCGTCGTCATTGTGAAGTGTTGATAGCATAAGGACAATCTTCTTTGTATTTTTCTTTGGCACATATGATAAGATTATCTTATCTTCACCGAAACCAAAAATTGAACTTGGCATTGGCATATCCTTTTTTGACAAAAAAGAAGGCGGAATCTCTTTTTTATTTTTTCGCAGTGTTCCCTCCCACCGCAGTTGTTCTGTAGGTGTTTTTCAGTTCATCAAACAACGGAATGGATGTAAAATAATTGTCCATAGTTAGATTTCTTCCTGTGTTCAATATGGGTTGTGCAATTCTCTTCACTACATCAGCAGCGGAGTTACTCAAACTGAATGGAGGGCCACACGCAGGGGCGGGTTGTTTCCCGGCATAAATCTCTAAATTCCTTGTGTAGAAGGTTTTGGAATCTACAAGTGCATAGATTTTGATGCCGTACTTTGCGGGTTTGTTGGATATATAAACTCTAAATTTACAGCGGCCTCTGAATGATTCCAACATTTCATCCACAGTGCAGTATTCCCCGGGTGTGTAATTTTGATTACAATGAGCAACAAAGCTTTCAAAAATTTCTCGGATTGGTGCCAGGTGGTCGGTTTCCTTTCTGTTATCACGAGTATGTATGTCATCGAATCACAAGACCCGTAACAAAAATAAAAATCTTTTTATTGACATGGTTGCTCTAAAAAAATCACATGCTGTTCCATCATCTAGCCACATTTCTTTTACATTTAAATGACAGATCTTTTTCAAGCCCGCCATGTACAAAACTCCGATCAATGCTTTAATTTCAACTGCATCTGTAAGTTTGCAATCCCGTTCACGTGAAAACTTTTCTTGTAGTTTAGTTATGTACACATTTGTGTACAGGACTATTTGTCTATCATGGTATCATCCACAAACAATGAGAAACATTGTAAAGGTTCTTTGGCATTCTTAGCTACATTTTTTACTCCTGGCAGGTTAACTATGTTATAACTCCTAGTACGTACGTTACGTAAAGGCTTGTGGTTAAGCCATTTTGTGGAACGATCTTTGCCAATATAGTATGGGATCCTACCTCTTTGTTGTTGAGTAGCGGGAGTTGAAATATCAGCATCGTTTTCATCCAACGATTGCTCCGTATCAGTTTCGTGAGGACTACGGATGACAGAACTATCGCTTTCTATGGTGTCAACACAATATTGCTCCCCATTTTCAAGATCTGCATCCAATTCATCACTAGAATCCTCTTCCAACCACGAACGAATTCGTGCTTGCATTCGATCTTCCATTTTGTATCGGTAGTGTAGCTAGAAGAAAAATAAAAACAATAACATTATTACTAAAGAGTTTTTACATGATAATCAACTAATATAAATCAAACAAATAATAATAATAATTTAATAATAAGAAATAATATGGCAGAAATAACAATCTAACTTTTTAAACCACAAAAATAAATACTTACACGGATGGGCGCGTGATGAGCAAATTGCCGCACGTTGGTACACGGCCTCCACAAACGCCTTGCTGCGCGGTCGCAAAGCCACTGAGCGGATCGAGAATTGCGTCAGGGAAGAGGGGGTGAATATTTAGGAAGGTACTTAAGTGCTTGAATTGGTGTGGCAAGGGAAAGACAAAAAAATTTTGAATTAAATTTTTGTGTGAGCAAATTGCTCATAGCGCGCCTTCTCACGGGTTAACGACGAGTGGATATCTACCTATATTTGTGAATGAAAGTGAAGAAGATTTCCCTCGTTCTCAATCTCGTTAGTAATGTCCTCCAAACTTAATTTCGGTTACAGCGGCCAGTCTCAACGGGGATTAGCCATCTGCGCGGAACAAGATAATAACGTACGCGCAAGCACAGGTTCACTCTCTATCCCCTAGGCGTTGAATCAATGGCTTTACGTGCTTTTCGAGGCAATTTGAAGCCGGGACCTTATGAACAGTGGTAGCGTTTACACCACAAGAACAACAAGGCAGTCATCAGTTAACGTTACTCACTATGCGAAACACTGTAGTATGCCGCTCTTTCACATTAATATTTTGTGTGAAAGTGATCCTCAACTTGTGGAACCGGTCTATTCTTGTCTTAATACGCATCATCATGGCCCTATTAATACATACTAGGTAATCATATTACGAATTGTAACGTATTCTACCACTTTTATGTTTAACTGATATGCAATTTTTGGGGTTAGGATTAATGGTGACACGGATAGTGCACGCCATTGATCGAGCGGTAGGTGCTCTTTAAATCCCCCGAAAGGGTTCCCGCGTGTTCGTGGCGCGAGAGCTTAGTAGCCGTGGCTTGGTCACCCGCGTTGAACTAAAAGGAAGCCGCATGGCTGGTCCAAGAAGGCCACTCCAAGTGGGCTTGGCGAGCCCACCATGGGTGTCGATGGACTGCGGCAAGAGGGGTGCCTCTCTCCCTGCCGCTGCAGCTGAGGTGAAGTCGTGGAGGAAGAGGGGTGCTGGTATGGCGATACGCCATTCACCCTCCCCTCCGCCACTCTAACGATGCTGCCCAGTTAATTGATGCGGTGGTGATGGAGCTGCGGGATGATAGAAGTGTCGAGCTGCTGCGCTGGAGGGGCCACCGATGTGTGTGAAACCTGCCAAGTGCGTATCAGCCCACGCATAATTTAGGGTTCCGTAGTTGTCCGTCACAATAAGTGTACTTAGAGGGGGCCAGATACTATGAACATATTGAGTTCACAGTTTGATCAAAAATAGGTGAAATAGGACACCGTTAACCGAAGGACTTATTTTCCAAAAAGACTTATTGGTTATGGTATTCAAAAAAGATTGAAAAACTTTTCGATTTAAAAAATCAATACATCAAATCATTCACATGCCAAGTCTGTAGAAAAAGTCCGTAGTTATATTTTCCTATCCATCAATCACTTCCCGGCAATGCTACCCTAAAATATATATGACCGTACCTAACTTTCCCCTAAACCTCCACTACCCTAAATCTACCTACCCTATAAATGAAACTGTATGCCTACAATAACTACTTACAAAAAACCAAATGTACTACCAATTGTAATTAAAAAAACTATATTTACGAATTTTATCGCGTTTAATTAACTACTTTAACTTATTCTTAAAGTCCCGAAGTTTCGGGTACTTTACAGCACCCCAGGTCACGGGAGAGACTGAGATGTTTGACGTCCCAATTTCATAGTTAGCCCGGCTACTTTCAGTTTTTTGATATTAATTTTCGGTCCAATCCACGCAGAACGAGCTTACAGTATCTTGAAGTCTTGCAGTGGTATTCTTGTGTTTGGGTTTAATTTTGTTAATTATAGGATCCCACGCACATGGCAGCACCCATGAAGCTTCTCAATTGAAATAAGGATGTTTTTTTAATTTCAATAGCCTTGCGTATCATCCTTGGTAGGAATCGGTGTTCTTTTGCAAGGATCATCAAATTTAATCAAATTTAAATTTTGAAGGTTTATCAAATCTGATGTAATGGTCGAGATAATTTTGAACATGTTCACTGCAGACTTCCCGGAGCGTCGGTACTTCACGTCAGCTATATGTTCTTTAACGCGGGTATTTATGGATTTTTTGTTTGACCTATTTAAGAGAAACCACATTCACAATCTAACTTGTACACTCCTGCATCTTGTAGAGGGATATTACACTTGACTTAATTATGTAATAATTAAAATAATAAATTATTTTCTGTGTTAAAGTTAGCTAATGCAATAAGTAAAGAACGTAAGGATATTGTATGCCTCTCTGTTGAGCCAACTGTAGAAATAGCGTGTGTTAAGCTCGAGCACTTCATTATTATCAGTCTTTGCAGACCCCACATTCTATGTATGATTGTTTTGAAAATTTATGGAGGAAGTTTTGCTTAAGCTTCATAAACAGAATTAATCCATCGATGCATTTGAAGACATTAATATCAATATTTTTGAAACTTCTTCCATAAGTATTAATGTCGATCGATCGACGAGTTTAGATCATTACTCAAAACATACAACCTTGTTAATTTGGACATTGCGAAGGCCTTCGATCGGATTTGGCACAGAGCGCTTCATTCGAAGCTCCCTTACTATGGGCTTCCCGAGAAATTGTGCGATTGTATCACCAGCTTTCTTGCAGATCGGAGCATCAAGGTCGTTGTAGACGGTGCAAGCTCCGATTGCAAGCCTATTAATGCTGGTGTTTCACAAGGCTGCGTGCTATCACCAACGCTGTTTCTTCTGCATATCAATGATATATTGCAAACCCGTAACATTCATTGCTATGCAGATGACAGCACTGGTGATGCTCTTTACACCGGCCGAGCCAATATTTCTCGAGAAAACGTCTCCGAGTGCCGGGACAAACTTGTGTCTGAAGTCGAGTCTTTGCTGAACAGAGTCTCGGATTGGAACGACTAAATCCAGTCCAGTTTAACCCCCAGAAGACACAAGTTTGCACGTTAACCGCTTAAAAGAACCACTTTGTCGTATCTCCTCAGTTACAAGGCACTCCCCAGCCCGTATCGGAATCCTCGGCGTCGACATATCGAGTGACGTGCAGTTTCGTGGTCACTTGGAGAGAAGGCCAAATTAGCCTCTAAAAAGCTTAGCGTGCTCAGCAGAGTGGGACAGTATTTCATGCCGGCACACCGCCTGCAACTTTACAAGGCGCAGGTTCGGCCGCACATGGAATACTGTAATATATAATACCTCAGTACCAGCTCCTTTCACGTGATCGCATCCAGCGCAGAGCGGCTCGAATCGTCGACGACCGAGTGCTTTCCGATCGGCTCGATTTACTGGCACTGCGAAGAGATGTTGCATCTCTTTGCATTTTATTTCGTATATGCCATGGAGAGTGCTCTGAGGAATTGATCGAATTAATCCTAACCGCCAAATTTCGTGAACGTACTACACGGCAAACGTCCCGATTCCATCCACAACATCTGGATGCTTGGCGGTCCACCACTGTACGTTTCAATGGGAGTTTTCTTCCGCGTACAGCCTCCCTGTGGAATAGTTTACCACCGGCGATTTCTCCGGACCGATACGACCTGGGGACCTTCAAGAAAAGAGCTTACTCCTTTCTAAAGGGCCGGCAATGCACCTGCAATTCCCTGGTGTTGCGGTTGATCATGGGCGGCGGTAGTCACACAAAACATAAAGTTAAGAAAGTTGTGGTTGTTCTAATAACTGAACATCCCTTACAGAGACTTAGAACTAGTAGAAAGAAATACTGCCATTTATTCCATATAAAAATAATAATGACTATTTACGTGGATCATTATTTGAACTTATAAGTATTGAATTCAATAAAATATTTACATCACACATACACTTTCTTTAAACAGTCACAAATCGTTTAATGATTGGGTGACTGTAGGTATCCATAGGAGTAGACAAATGTTATCAATGACCTTTACAATGAAAGGCTATGAAATCATAGTGTTTCATTTAGAAAATATGTAAAAAAATATTCCAAAATATTAAAAAACGTGTGTTCCAAAGTAAAGTCTTTACATTTAAGAAACAAAATTAAGAACTAACTAATTAAGACTAATAAAATTAAAATGAATTGTAGTATGATCAATAGCGAAACTGACATGATGAAATTACACAACTCAAATATTGAATTAAATTTTAAAAATAATTTAACAAAATCAGATCGAGATATTGCAACAGCTTTTGAAAAACATTTTAACAACATTCCGATCGTGATTACAAATTCAATGAATTCCTCCCCTACTGTTGCCGTGTCATAACTCAAAAATAATGTAAACATATGTAAAAAAAATAGCATTTCATAAAATATTATCAGGAGGTATTGTAAGATATTTCAAAACTATTGATGTTAAGAAAACATCAGATCTATGGGGAGATTCCGTTAAAGTTACTGTGTCTATAATAGGTGCATTTGTACCACAACTTGATATTATTTTCAATACTGGTATCGAATCTGGTGTGTTTCTTGGTTTAATGAAACATATTCAAGTTATACCTTTATTTAAATCTGATCGTACATCGGAGCTCACTAATTTTAGAAATTATTTCTAAAATTTACCTACTCTGTAAACATCAACACCGTCACGACACGTATACGGACGTGTCGTGACGGTGTTGATGTTTACAGAGACAACACTTAGTAAAATTTAAAAAAAAATATGCTAGATCAAATGTATTTTTAATGTAAATAAATTACTCCATAAAAATCAGTTTGGCTTTATAAGTAGTCGTTGGACAACTGACGCCGATGTTGAGCTGATTAAACATATTTTCTCTACAGAGAAAGCTTTCCTTACTGCACCTGTAACTCCAAGGTTCTATAAGCGATACGTAGACGATAATTTTACAATTTCACCATCAAATAAAGTGACTGAATTTTCAGAACATTTGAATTCCATCTGTTGGCGACGCGCCTATAAGAATGTTTCAGTTTGTTAAGTCAACCGATGACGAATAACTTTTCGAAGACTCATTGTCCAATGGAAATATTCTGATAAGAAAATGCTTAGTTAAATCTTAAAGAAATGTCGAATTAATGATATGAAGGTCTTGGGTTCAACTCCCAGGCCGGACTAGTTTACTGTTTTCTAAGTAATATCTTTCAATAAATTCATATAGGGAATTTTATGTTATAAATTATGTTACCGGATTTGTTCCCCGGTTGAAATCGTCTTTCCAACGATGTAAATTCAAAGGAATATTAAAGTGAAGTTAGAGATCGGATTGGTTCCCCGGTCGAGATGATCACTCTGTGCACAAACAGAATTAACGGAAGTTGATTGCATAAGTATTGTCTTGTATAAGTATGATATGTTTGTACGAAAACAAATGCCTATTTGTTATGATCGATTAATGAAAACATTCACTTGTATTGTTATCTGATAAGAAACATGATAACTGATAAGAATCTTATCAGAGATAGTTTCCTACAGTTTGAAAATTATGTAGAAGCACTTACTTATTTAATATTGTTAAAATTAAGTGTATTTCAGACTTTCATTTTTCTGATAGCCGAGAGCCGTGCAAAGTTAGTTGTTCAAATAGTGTGAGTTCACGGAAGCACGCTGACCACGCCCCTAGGAGGCCGAATATGTAAAAATTTAAAATGTTTGTAATTTCAGCAACTTATGTAAAAATGACTTGTAAAACATTTCAGGTTGATTGTACGTGCTAAAAAGGTGAATTCTGTGTTATTTTTATGTGAAAATTCCTGTGTATAAGTGAAATAATGATAGTTTTGTATAAGAAATTTAAAAGTGTTTTAAATAGTGAAATAAATAGAGAAAATGTAAATTAAACTATTGTATTAGTTAACATATGTATAAATTCAAGTGGGAAACATTGTTTTAACTTTCTGTGTTAAATATTTAAGAAGTTTGGATTTTGAATTTGTGATTAAAATAGGCATGTTTTGTTTTATAAATTAAAGGATTTTTGTGATACGAAAAAATAATATATATCATGGTGTAGATATTGTTTTGTGCTATCTAAATAGATAACTTGTATTTATGTATGATTTATGTGAATAAAGAAATTAAGTGAAACGTGAGAGAGTAATAGTACAAATTCATGTTGTTAAGTTGCGCAGGCACGCGAATGGCGCGGCTCACTTTCGCGTATAGTTCTGGGGGTAGCTTAGTGAACGGGTTTTATTGCAATTCGTTCGGGAAATTAGTTCGGGAAATTAGTTCGGGAAAATAGTTCGGGAATCAAACCAGCAGTCAATAAGAAGAAGAAAGAAAAAGTGTAGGGAAGTGATAGGGAAAAGTGATTACTCTCTCACGGAACGGTTTGAAGATAATTGCTGTTTTATTCCCAAGTAATTCATCCCTAAAGTTATACAGTCCACATCGAAGAATTAAGGCGTCGGGACCGGGACGACTTCGGAAGACCCGTAATCCCCGTCTGAACCTACTTGCTGAAAAGGAAGAGGTTATCGCCCTTTTGTGTTACTCCGTTGCGGAGATCACATACGTTGTTCCCGAACCCAACGTAGGCGTTATAGGAGGCCGGATCGAGAGAAGCCTCGATTCCTCCCTTCTGTTTCAGAGCCCGAACGTTTCCGCCCGCTGTTTCCTTTTCAATTGGACCTTCGGAGCCGGATTAAAAGGACCACCCGAACCCCGCCAGCTGGATCAAGGAACCAGCTGTGGACTGCTGGTTGTGGAAAAAGAAGACCTTCGGAGCCGAGTGAAGATCAGCAACCGAAGGAAGCCGGAGGTTTGAGCTGAAGCAATAGGACCAAAGGCCAGAAGACCAGGACGTCAGCGCTGAAGGACTGGACCTGGAACTACCGGAAGAAAGAAAACCGGGATTGCGGCCGGGGGCGTGTGCTCGCATGGGGCACGTATCGCAGCCGGGCGCAGGTGTCTTGTGAAGGCACTCATCGTGGCCAAGCAGGGCTTGGCATTTTTCCTGTCGGGCAAGCGTGTCTGGCATTTTCCTGTCGGACGACCGTGTCCGGCATTTCCTGTCAGGTCATCAGGGTGCAGGAAGAAGCATCCACCGCTGCTGCTGCCAGGCGAGGGTGCGCGTGGGCACCTGACTGCATCGCGGCCGGAGGAGGGCGCTCGGACGAGGCGTCACCGGCAACTGGGCGGCGAGCACAGCATACATCCCGACCACCTAACGGTGCCAAACGGTTGGGCTCTGGCACAACACCTTCGGGTGGAGCAGTTCTCTCGAGCGAGACTGCGCTTGCACTACCGCTCGACTGTTTCGTCATATTCCTTGGCGGGACAGTTCCTAAACCTTTCCTCCATTCCATTCCTGCACGACTCCATCCCTGGACGGCTCACCTCGGTAGGCCCCGTCCAGGATTGATAGGGCTGATAGGGCTGTTAGGGTGGTAGTAGGGTTGTAGGGTTGGGAGATAAGGGGGGGGGGAGGGGTAGTGGTGTTAGGTTGGGGTGTAGAGGGGTTGTAGGTAAGGGGTTGTAGGGACCGTAGGGACAGTTAGGGACCGTAGGCCAACAATCACCTTCCTGCAAGATGAAGAAGGCACAAGACCAGACAGGGAGAAGCGAAGGGAGCAGGACAAGGACAGGGCTCTCAAGAAAAGCTAAAGAAGCGGAACCATCTGGAGCGACCACAGCTACTGCGTCGAATGGAGCAACTCCTTCAAGTGGAGCCACCACCGACACGTCCACATGCACGTGGGACACAGGGACGTCCGTGGCAACGACAAGCAACAGGACGGACACCAGTGGTACGCAGGCCAGCACCGCACAACAATCCGTTATATCCAGGAGTGAAACGGTGGTCGAAAAAGTAGGTCAAAGGACCGAAGAAGCGGCATCGTCAAGGACAGTAATCGGGCACACTAGTGACAAAGGGTCACAGAGAGGTAGTAGGTCATCGCGATCGGCGAGGCTGAAAGCCGAATTAGAGGCGCGGATTAAATTCGAACGCTCAGAGCTCGAACGAGCACAGGCAGCTGCTGCCTTGGCCAAGTCTCAATTGGAGTTGGCACGACTCAACCGAGAAGAGGAGATCGACTCGAGTGAGGATGATGAAGAGCGGAATACTCAGGTGGAACCTTTCGTAAGGAGTTGGGTTCAGCAGACCATAATGAGCGCGCCGGTTAGTGTGGCACAACCCGATATTGCTGATAAGGAAGCATGTAAAGGATCACGCCGCAAAGGGGCGGAGATCGAGCGCAACCAAGGAAATGCACAGAAAACACACGCGAGTGAGGTGTCAGAATTGACCGAAGCGATTGTGAGTGCAATAAAAATAGCTGGTAAAGATAAGTCTTCCCAGCTTCATTTCCTCCAGGATTTACCGGTGTTCGATGGAGACCCGGGTGAATGGATAATTTTCAAAACGGTGTTTGAAGACACGAGAAGCCAATTTTCAGGGGTGCAAAATGTTGCACGCCTTAGGAGGGCATTAAAGGGCACCGCTAAGGAAGCGGTTAAATCGTTGTTGTTTACTTTGTGTGAACCGGAAGAAATAATGAACGCTCTCGAAAGAAGATTCGGTAGGGTTGAGATGCTCATTCTAGCCGAAATCGAGAATGTAAAGCGTATGCCAAGATTGGCAGAAGATTGCCGGAATATAGGATCTTTTGCAAGTCGTATTACGAACGTGGTTGCCACGATACAAGCGTTGAATCAACCACAGTATTTGTACTCACCGGAGTTAGTGAGCCGCATAGTGGAGAAGCTCGGAACTATGATTAAATTTAAATGGTTTGAATATCGAGCTCAGTATCCTTTGGAGCCAGAGTTACAGAAGATGGCCAAGTTTTTAAATTTATTAAGTGAACAATTTGGAGCGTCCTTAAACAATGAAAATGCGCCTGAAAAAGGAAGCGTCCTGAATTCAGGAAGCAAACTGTACACACTTCAAAGGGAGGTGTACGCAGCTGTGCCGTGAGCGAGCGCTATATGCGCCGAAGTAATTCGAGCGAGCGTTTAGAACGCCGAAATAGTAAAGGGCACAACCGACAAGTGGTTATGACAACCCAGGATAAGCCTGTAAGTCGGGTAACACATAAGTGTGTTATATGCAACAAGGAGCACTCTATAGTGAGTTGTTACAAGTTTAAGGACATGAATATTCGCGAGAAATGGGAAGCGGTCAAAAAAGCGAAAGTATGTTTCCAATGTTTGTCACCTAACCATAGGAGGTTAGAGTGCAAAGCGAAAAAATGTGGTGTAGAAGGATACAGAATGTCACATCATCGAATGCTACACCGATACCCCAATGAAAAAACCTCGCCACAAGGGGACGAGGGGGGTAAAGATGCTCAGATTACAACTGTTAGTACAGTGAATGCACTGGCATGTGCATACTTAAAGATTATACCGGTCGAGTTGTATGGACCTAGAGGAAAGGTCAAGACAACAGCTCTTCTGGATGAGGGATCGACCATGACACTCATAGAGGAGTGTATGGCTCAGAAATTAGCGCCTCGCGGACGTAAAGAGGGATTACGTATCGAAGCCGTGGGAGGTAAGCGAATTAACGACGACAGTTCGTATCGCTTAAACGTTAAAATAAAAGGCATTTACTCGAGCGACTTAGAAGAGATAAGTGTACAAACAATTAAGTCACTTAACCTTTCTCCTCAGTCGGTAAGCCGAGAATTATTGCAACGGTGTTCTCATTTGACACCGATTAAGGATGAGTTGATGTATGAGAGGTCCAAACCTACCATATTAATTGGTCAGGACAATTGGCATCTCATAGTTACTCGTGAATTAATTTCAGGAGGTAAGAACCTACCTGTAGCATCGCTCACCAAACTTGGATGGGTTTTACATGGTCACATATCGGGTGGTATTAAACCGATCAAGATCGTTAACCACATTTCCGCCAAGAAGGAGGAAGATATGGATAAATTGATCAAGGATTATTTTAGTTTGGAATCTCTGGGAGTGTCGGCTAGAAAGCCAGCGAACGACCCAGAAGAACGAGCCTTAAGTATTTTGAACAAAACGGTACGTCGTGTACCTAATAATAGGTACGAGACTGCTTTGTTATGGCGTACAGACAATGAGTGCATGCCGTCGAATAGAGCGCAGGTTGAAAGTCGCCTGTTAAAATCGCCGAAGGGCGTAAATGCGTTAAGAAAGCAAGAACCGTTAAGTCTACCCGACTACGGACGATTTAGCAGCTTTAAGAAACTCCTTGGGGCAACTACGCGCACCTTACAAGCGGTAGAAAAATTCAAGAGTTTAAGAAAGTTGGTTAAAGGACCCGACGACGCAGCCGAAAAGTCGGTTATGTGTTCCAACAAAGTTTTAGCAAAGTCGGTTAAAGGACCCGATGGCGCGTTGGACATAGCGCTCTTGAAAAAAGCGGAATTATTAATTTGGAAGTTCGTTCAAGACGAGTGTTTTTATTCGGAAATAAAATGCTTGAAAGCAGGCAAAAGTGTTGAAAGAAGTTCACGCTTAAGTAAATTATCTATGGAAATAGGAGAAGATAACTTACTCCGTTTAAATGGACGTTTACCTTTCAAGTCTAATTTGACCGAGGAAAATAGAAAACCTGTCATATTGGACGGTAAACATGAAATCGTTAAAATGATGATTAGAGAAGTTCATCATCATTTTGGACATGCCAATCACCAGACGGTGATGAATGAGGTGAACCAGAAATTTTATGTCTTGAACTTACGTAATGTAGTACGAAGTGTGTCACATCATTGTCAGTGGTGCAGGACATACAGGTCAAAACCGCAGAAAGTGCCACAAGGAAATATTCCTCTGGAGAGAATAGCTCATCATGAACCACCTTTTACATGCTCAGCTGTGGATTATTTCGGTCCTATGAGTGTGACTATAGGAAGGCGACACGAAAAACGTTGGGGTGTTTTATTCACGTGTCTGACCATCAGAGCAGTACATCTGGAATTAGCAGCCTCGTTGACACCAGCGTCCATGATAATGGCGTTGAGGCGATTTATCGCCAGAAGAGGAAAACCAGCCGTTATATACAGCGATAACGGGACAAATTTCAAAGCTGCGAATAAGGAATTATTGAAAGCATGCGAAGAATGCCATGAGGGCATGAAAAATGAGTCATTTAAGAAATACATTAAATGGAAATTTATACCTCCGGGAGCACCGCACATGGGTGGCGCCTGGGAGAGGTTAGTAAGGTCGATTAAAATTGCGTTGACCGCTACGCTCAGAGAAAGGAGCCCACGAGAGGAAATGCTACATACGTTGCTTTTAGAAGCAGAGCACACAGTAAATTCCAGGCCTCTGGTAACATTCAGTATGGATAGTCCTGAAGAGGGTTTGACACCCAATCATTTTCTTCTGGGACGCTCATGTGGTGATCGACCACCTGGATTATTTCTAGAGCGGCATCTGACGGGTCAACTCAATTGGAAAGCTGCACAGAGGTTAGCCGACCATTTTTGGACAAGGTGGCTGAAGGAATACATGCCTACCTTAATACCGCGAACAGGTAATAACGGAAAGTTCATGGAACCTAAAGAAGGCGATATTGTTTTGATAATAGATCATTCGTTGCCACGAAATACGTGGCCGAAAGGCAAAATTAGCAAAACGTTACCGGGACCAGACGGTCACACCAGAGTGGTTGACGTCATTACTAGCACAGGTATCTTGAGGAGACCTACATCCAGAATAATAGTCCTGGTACCCGCAACGCCTCCCAAATGATGGTGCTAACGCACGGGGGGGAGATTGTTGGCGACGCGCCTATAAGAATGTTTCAGTTTGTTAAGTCAACCGATGACGAATAACTTTTCGAAGACTCATTGTCCAATGGAAATGTTCTGATAAGAAAATGCTTAGTTAAATCTTAAAGAAATGTCGAATTAATGATATGAAGGTCTTGGGTTCAACTCCCAGGCCGGAATAGTTTACTGTTTTCTAAGTAATATCTTTCAATAAATTCATATAGGGAATTTTATGTTATAAATTATGTCCCCGTCTGAACCTACTTGCTGAAAAGGAAGAGGTTATCGCCCTTGTGTGTTACTCCGTTGCGGAGATCACATACGTTGTTCCCGAACCCAACGTAGGCGTTATAGGAGGCCGGATCGAGAGAAGCCTCGATTCCTCCCTTCTGTTTCAGAGCCCGAACGTTTCCGCCCGCTGTTTCCTTTTCACCATCATTCAATTTACTTTGGAGTCAGAGGCAAATAACTGTTTGGCCTTCCTAGGTGTGTTTGTTATTTGAAATCCTAACAACACCGTGGGTCACACTGTGTATTAAATAAGACCCATAATATTTAATCGCTGAATCTCACCATCATATTTCACAGTTAGCTACCGTGGGCCAATCTTTTTTACAGAGAGAACGAAGGATCTATGAAAGAAAACACCTGGCCACAGATCCTTCGTAATCTCTGTAACAAAGATCTGCCCACGGTAGCTCCTTCACAGGTAGCTATAGCACAGTTACTGCCAAGGATGATACGTGAGGCTAATGAAATTAAAAAATATCCTTATTTCAATAGTGAAGGAGGTTGGGTATTACCACCTACTTAAGATCCTGTAATTAATAAAACTAAAACTAAAACCAAGCATACCACTGCGAGACTCCAAGTCATAGTAAGTTTATTCTGCGTAGATCGGACCATAACTAATAATTATAAAGTTGAACGTATAATTGCCGACATAAGTCGTGAGCACACTTTTTATTGGTCGATACGTCGTTGATCACGCTGACGTTCAACGTCATAGGTTCATCGGTCGATTCTCGTAGTCTATTGGTTTCGAACGTATCATTAGGCTTCCGTACACTTCAGAGCAATAATTTTAGTGATAATTTTTTTAATTAGTTTATTTTCGTTAATTGTTTTTGTTCTTTCTTGTTTTTAATTATTTTTGTTGTTATAATTTGAGTGTTCAGATTTTGGTCTAAATGTAGATGCAGAGAAGGAAGAATTCGGTGTTAAATAGACAATCCCGACAAATGGTCTACTCAGTGTTTAGTTACGTGAAAAAATTAGGTGCTGCGAAAAACATCATAGAAGTATATAAACAGACTGCTGAGGCGACTAATGCTCGCGGGCCGATAAACTCTCACTCGGACCCGCCTAATAAACTGTCAAATGACCTGAACTGCCTCCTGGCGACTCAGGCCAACTCTAATTAAATTAAATTATTCATAATTAATTTTCCTTCGTAGGCACTCCCTCAGCGGCTCGTAGTGGCCTGCGCCCTCTTTTTCAAAAGAGGGTCGCTCCCGATACGGCATAAGAAGCTTAAACAGTCAGTTGCCAGTCCCCAAAGGCCGTTTTTAGAGGGTATCACTTGGGTTCCCCCGGTAGGCAGTGAGTCCCTCATAACCACGATAGACCGGCTACCGTGGTATGCGTAATGCATTTTCCGCCTCCCTACATAAAGGGTAGCCGTTTCCATTTTCTTCGGCCGCAAAAAAAAGCGACTAATGTCTCAGTAGCTACTGTATGGTGCACTGCAATACCAGATTTTATGGAAGGCATATCACCTCTTCCTTCTTCTTAATAAAATAATCAATTCTAGCCACCAGGTATACATTAAATACTTTATAGTAGATAATAAAATAACGGACACGAATATCTGCAATATTACTGTATCAAAGTAAAAGTTGATGTGTTCGAGTAAACATTTTCATAAAAGTCGGCGAAAATATTCAATTACGAATTAAAATAATAAAGATACCCAATAATTTTGCCCGACAGTGTACCTACCTCGCACCACAGTTTATCCGTGCTCACGACTTGTGTCGGCAACTTTACTCCGTGTTAACACCGAGACCGAGACGTCAATCGCCTCAGTCGCCCGTGACCATTGGTGCTGGAAAGAACCCGAAACCACGGGAATTAAAAATCAAGTAAATTAAAAGCGATAAAATCCGTAAAAGTAGTTCTAATCATTGTGTATTCTTCGCTTAAATATAAGAAATCATTATCTTTATCAATGTTAAATTATGGCTTTGTAGCATCTAGGCGTCTCTGAGTAAACGGACGGATAGATGGACATGGCAAAACTACAAGGATTCCTAATTGTTAAACTATGGAACCCTAAAAAGCTAGTATATTACTATGTATTTAGCAGAAGACTTTATAAGGTGCTAAGATTCATTTACTGCCTATGATTCCGTCTGGATAGGTAGCACACTCTTACCTATTTCTGTCGGCAGATGGTCGTGCGTGCACCTTTCAGCGGTGCCAACATGTCTAGTAGCAGCTTTCTTTACTTGAAATTGGTTGTAGGTATTTATGGGCTTGCAGAAGCCATTTACCATCAGGTGGACTGTACGTTTGTTTGTCACTTTGATTTTATATAAAAAAGCTTGGGATTTAAATGGAAAACTTGGCTGTTTTATGTAGTAAAAGTGACTAGCACACAGTCCACATGATGGTAAGTATAGTCAACCAAATCTAAGAAATACATTTTGACAGCTGTCAGACTTATTGCACCAAGCATGCCAACAAAAAAATGGGAACGTACAATATTCAATTCTTAAAAAAATTGATATCGATTATTTAGAGTTGGTAATCATTTACAGTTTGGTTTGAATAATACTAGAAGAAAATAAAAACGGATGATTTAAAGCAAAAGATTTATCATTCTTCGTATTTGTTGTTACTGCTTATTTCTAGAGGCATAGTTATAAAAATTTGAGACTGAAACTAGATTAAAAATTAATTTATTCAATCACTTTCAGTACAACTAGTTGAGCTATCGTTGTTTAGATTAATTAATATTTGATTTTCAATAATGCAGTCAAAATTAATATCTCTTTCAAAGTCATCCATAATCAATTTTTGTTTATTCTACCACTTTTTCCCAATCATCCTTTGTGACGTGGGCACATGCTTCAACGAATATAGAAGAAACAGTCCAAAACGTTTATTCTATATACACAAAACCCACAAAATTATGCACAGTAAGCTCCTGAAATGGCAGGAGATTGAAAATACGTAGTGGTTTTTTCAGCGCGACCTTGCATATGAGTTTTTTTGCCTACAAAAATTTATGATAACAAAGAAAAAAAATTAATTTGTTTTATTCATGGTTAATTTAATTTAAGGAATTTCAAAAATAAAATTTTTACTAAACGAATAATACCTAAAAATATTAAGGATTGATTATTGGAATATTTTTAGCGATTATTTGTATAATTTTTCCGATTATTCGCATAACAATGAATTTTAATCATCCTAACACTACTGTAAGGTACATAGCGACATATCATTGAAACGACGTCAAGTAAAAAAGTTGATAGTGGTTATTTTTTTAACATTTTGCTTTGTTTGAAAGATTCGAATTTAAATTAGTGATAAAAAACTATACACGTTGTAATGAAATATAGATAACTTCATAATTCTTCGGATTTACGTAAAAGGTTATTTTTAATCGTGTGAGTACGCTTGTGCAAAGTTATTGCGAAATGATTAATGTGAAACGTCAAAAGGTATTTCTTAGATTTGGTTGACTATAGATACTATGTGTGACATGTAAGTCTAAGTCTCATATCAGTTGAAAATCAAAATGCAGATACATTTTCACCTCTAAGGGCTATGGTGGAATGTCTCGTTGCCAGTATAAAGAGTTTCCGGTAATCTACCCTCATCATACGAAACACAGCAACATTTTACACTGATATTATGTAAGAGCATAGTCCTTCTCCGGTCGAGCCGACCCTTTTTTACTACAACCATAATATGCAGCCATAATATACCGTAAACTGCAGCGTGGCTCTACCACCAAATTTTTTTATATATATTATTTGAATGAAATGATTTGATGTGATATTATTTTTTTTTACTTACGAACATAAGAAACTCTTTATAACTTACTGTCTCAACGCACAGGTTATTGATAAAGGTTTCTTAAACAAGAACAAAAAATTGTTCAACAAAATTTGTATTATTTTTTAATACCAATTTTATTTCAACGAAGGAGATTTTTTGCTCTAAATCGGATTACTTATTACAGTTGAGTGCACAGAAATTGGAAACAGATTTTTCAATCTTGTAACGAAATAAACATTCACTGTATTGTGGGTTATCTTGTTGCCTATGCACAGATCCTTACTTAAATTATCTTAACCGTACTGGAATAATATATCGTACATACTGTGGCAATAATATATCGTACATACTATGGCAACGTAACAGAATCCATGGCTCATTAAATAATTGTCTGAAAATTATATGAAACTTACTTTATTCTTTTTAGTTTTTTGATATCGGTTTTTACTGTTTTTTAAACTGAATTATCAAGGTCATTGTAGAAAAATGTTGGATTGTTTGATTATTCTATTTAACGAGAAAACAATTACAAACAAAACATTAATAAAAATTGCGTTTGTCAACCCGCATGCCGGGCGTGGCAAAAACGGCAAAATCTCCCATATACATAAAGCAATCTATCTAGGCTATGTTCAGCAACTTTTCTTATATTTACGCGAACACTATCTTATATTTAAGCGAACTTTCTTGTAATAAATTGATGTATGGGACAAGCTTAACAATAATGTCAATGTAACGAGCCCCGGTGCTTTTATGTGATACGCACTAAAGTGCAACGTACAAGCAATTAAACATTTAAAAAATCAATGTGTTGCTTTAATTTAAATGGGAAAAAAAACGTAACAAAAGTTCCGACTCACATCAGCCATTGACCCGAAAAATACGTATAAAAAACCCAAAACAAAAACACTTGCTGGAATATATAATTACATCACGCGCAACATGTTGCAACATTGTATTAGTTGATAACAAAGTTTTTCTTATTACATATTGTACACCTCAAACACATAAGTACAATGAGATAGAGTTTCTTTACTCATATGATGTCAACTTGACAAGGTCACGCTACCCACACCCATTAAATCTAGTTTTTTTTTATAGAAGAGGGGGCAAACGAGCATGCGGCTCACCTGATGTTAAGTGACTACCGCCGCCCATGATCAACCGCAACACCAGGGGAATTGCAGGTGCGTTGCCGGCCCTTTAGAAAGGAGTAAGCTCTTTTCTTGAAGGTCCCCAGGTCGTATAGGTCCGGGAAAATCGCCGGTGGTAAACTATTCCACAGAGAGGTTGTACGCGGAAGAAAACTCCTTTTGAAACGTACAGTGGTGGACCGCCAAACATCCAGATGGTGTGGATGGTATCGGGACGTTTGCCGCGTAGTGCGTTCACGAAATATGGCGGCTGGGATTAATCCGAACAATTCCTCAGACCATTCTCCATGGTATATGCGAAATAAAATGCAAAGAGATGTAACATCTCTTCGCAGTACCAGTGAATCGAGCCGATCGGAAATCACTCGGTCGTCGACGATTCGAGCCGCTCTGCGCTGGATGCCGTCAAGTGGAAGGAGCTTGTACTGGAGAGCCCCAACCCAGAGATGGGAACAGTATTCCATATGCGGCCGAACCTGCGCCTTGTAAAGTTGCAGGTGGTGTGCCGGCATGAAATACTGTCCCGCTCTGCTGAGCACGGCAAGCTTTTTAGAGGCCAATTTGGCCTTCTCTTCCAAGTGACCACGAAACTGCACGTCACTCGATATGTCAACGCCGAGGATTCCGATACCGGCTGAGGCAACAAGGGGAGTGCCTTGAAACTGAGGAGATACAACAAAGGGGTTTTTTTTAGCTGTTAACGCGCAAACTTTTGTCTTCTGGGGGTTAAACTGGACTAGATTTAGTCGCTCTCAATCCGAGACTCTGTTTAGCAAAGACTCGACTTCAGACACAAGTTTGTCCCGGTACTCGGAGACGTTTTACTGAGAAATATTGGCTTGGCCGGTGTAAAGAGCATCTCCAGTGCTGTCGTCTGCATAGGCTTGCTTAATAGGCTTGCAATAGGAGCTTGCACCATCTACAACGACCTTGATGCTCCGATCTGCAAGAAAGCTGATGATCCAATCGCACAATTTCTCGGGGAGCCCATAGGAAGGGAGCTTCGAAAGAAGCGCTTTGTGCCAAACCAGATCGAAGGCCTTCGCAATGTCCAAACTAAAGGCCAATGCCTCCCCCTTGGACTCTACTGCCTCCGCCCATCTGTGAGTTAGGTAGACCAGAAGATCACCAGCAGACCGACCACGGCGAAAACCGTATTGGCGGTCACTAATCAGCTGGTGATCCTCAAGGTACCTCATGAGCTGGCAGTTTACAATGGACTCCATTGTTTTGGAGAACAAGGGGGTGATGGCGATTGGCCGATAGTTGGACGGGTCTGAGCGGTCGCCTTTTTTAGGGATCGGGTGGACGAAAGCCGTCTTCCATGATTTTGGGACTACGCCTAGGGAGTAGGAGTACCGGAAAAGACGCGTTAAAACCGGTGCCAACTCTGGAGCACACGTCCTCAGCACAATTGGGGGGATTCCGTCAGGCCCACTCGACTTGTAGATGTCCAGGGAGAGGAGTGCTTTGCGAACCGAGCGCTGTGTGACCTGCACTTCCGGCATGGAGCACTCACACCGCGGGATGGTCGGCGGCATACTCCCCCCGTCATCGAGAGTCGAGTTGGACGCATAGAAAGAGCCTAGCAGATCGGCTTTCTCCTTTGCGGTATGGGCCAGTGAGTCGTCCTCCCAGTGCAGATATGGAAGAGATGGCTGACAGATATTCCCCTGGACAGCCTTGGTGAGAGACCAGAATGCACGGGTTCCAGAAAGAAGATGAACTAGTTTCTCGCCAATTCTGCCTATGTGCTTTGACTTTGCCTTGGCTATGACTCTTTTGAAAGACCTAGAGGCGGAATTATACTTCTTTTTTAGAGCGCTGGTGTTTACATCCCGGGACGCTGATGCATTAGCCCGGGCTTGGTAGTACTCCTGCTAACAAACAAAAAGTTCCATACCCTGAAGTACCACATCAGCGACAGAATCCGCAACAACGTTGGGATCGTCCGGCGAGAAGCAGGGTAAGCAAGGGTAGGATGCAAAGAAAGATCGCATCGAATCGCAATCGGCTGACCTATAGTGCCAAACACGGCGTCATCCTGCAGAATGCAACTGCGATTTCAGCGTGAGTGGCACCACACTCCGGACAAGACAATGATCCGAGGAGCCTAATGGGGCGTCGACGGAAATCTGATATCCGTCCGGGTGAGAGGTCAGCAGAAGGTCTAACAGGGAAGGATCATGATCCTCCATATCTGGAATCCACGGAGGCGAAGTAACCAGTTGTGTCAGAACATATGCCAAGGCAAAATCATGAACATATCGCCCCGCATGATCGGTTAAACGTGTACCAAGCCATTCGGCGTAATGGGCGTTAAAGTCGCCGAGGATCACGATCTCTGTGGAGGGGATCTGCTGTAGCAACGAGTCTGTAGCCATTTGGACGTGGTCGAAGAGTCGGTCTGTTTCGGCATTACCGCTATAGGACCTATAGAGGCACCCGTAGACGCGCGGATGGTCATCGCTGTCTACGCGTAGCCAAAGGATAGACAGGTCCGAACCTTCAAGCCTGCCGAGACGTCGAGAACAGATTTTCTCTCTGACGTAAACGCAAATTCCAGCCCGAGGCACAAAGGATTGTTCCAGTTTGTAACCCGGGCAGGAGAGATACGAGACATCAGCCGGGGAGGACACCTGCGTCTCGGTCAGAAAGAGCAGAGCCGGCCTCGCCGTCTCGAGATGGTAGTGGATGGCGTTTAGGTTAGAGTGAAGTCCCCTGATATTGCAGAAATTCACGGATAGCGTGGCAGTGGTCACCTTGGTCTTGTTGCTCCGTTTGCCCCGAGCAGTTGTAGTCTTGAGCGGAATTTTGCCCCCCCCCCCCCAGAATACGCAGGGCAGCCTGAGAACCCACGCTCAGAAGTGGAGAAACATGGTCGTGGATGCTCAGCAAGGGATTCTCCAGGGGTGCTGGTACCCTCCTGGGGTAGTCCATCATCATTTAATTCCGCTACCATGTTGATGGGGGGGGGGGGATTTGGGCCTCCGGCCACCTGCACTCACCAGACGAAATGCGGAAGCAGAGCTTCCACTTCACGCCGGTATTCTGTGAGGTCGTGGTACCACCCGGTTTAAGCCGGCCCATACGTGCAACAGCACAGCTGCCGCGTGGCTCTACCACTGTTAAAGTTTATATTTTTTACTGTGTAAAAAAGCACATTACTATGGAAACGCTAATGAAAAAAATAGTTACTTTTATAAGGATTTTCAATACGTATCACTATAAAAGTAATTTGACTGCCTCGTTAGTCTAGTGGTCAGAAATGTGGTTGCTGATCATGAGGTCCCAAGCTCATATCCCAGATCCGGTCAAAATCAGTCATTGGGTTTATCCGTCAAGAAATTCTCAGTAGCAGTCAGGAGTCAGAAAGTTGTCGGTTTTTCACCTCCGTGCCTCGTAAAGTACGTAAAGCCGTTGGTCCTGCGCCTGAATTCTCTCCGGTCGTGTCGGTTTACCGTCCCATCGGATTATGTGAGTGAGAGAGAGTGCACTTGTACTTGCGTACACTCGGGTACTGTAATCCCGTCCTGCGCAGATGGCTAGTCTCCATTGAGACATAACGTGATCAAATTTCGATCTGGAGGACATTATTATAATAAAAATTAGTCTAAATGTTGTTAGAAGATTCATATGAACTAAGTTTTCTAATAACAATACTGTGCTCTTTCTCGTTTTTATAATAAAATCACTTTTGTTGAAACTGGAATTTTATTTGTAAACAAATACTAATTTATAAACAGTAATCAGTGTTGTTTACTTCTATCACTGTCCAAAGGTTGACTGGCAGAAAAAGCTTTTAGCATTAAGTCCGCCTTTTGACCCCGTACTTACGTGAGGTTGAATGAAGCTTTAATTAATAACTAAAAAATACTTTTTATTTTGTAATAGTAGATCACAGAGTACCTTTAAACTAGTGGAGTTTTTAAATACTTCCCGAAAAGTGATATTTTTTATAAAAAAGTATATATTTTTTCATATTAAAATCGCATATTTGTAACTATTTCAAAGAATACTTTTAGGTACTTATGTTATTAATATTAGTATTTATTTTGTTTTGGTTGAAAATGGTAATGTTAGGAAAACTTTACTCCTCCGTGGAGATGGACTTGTTTTTTGTTTTGACCATAGAATCTCGGCCAAATCCAATCTTTATAAAATCCACCCGCGCGAAATCGCGGCGAACAACTAGTTTACTATAAAGGATTTCTTATCTAGGTGATTATTTTGATTTATTTCACACACACGTTTTATTTTAAGATTTCTGGAGTTTATAGTTAGTAGAGAAATAAATATGTAACAAATATCTCCAATAAATCCTCCTACTCTTTGTTATAGAACAAGGGTAACAATCAGCACTCCTATTCCCATGGACATCATACGTCCACAATTGAGAATCAAAATGCAGATGCATTGGATTCTCTAAGGACTAAGATAGAATGTCTTGTTTCCAGTAAAAAGGGTCTCCAGTTCTCTCATCATGCATCTCATACTCATCATACGAAACACAGCAGCTTTAAGTTGCTAATTTACGATGATTTCCTCAGTCGAGCAGACATATTTGTCTTCTTTTCTAAATTATCCGTTACAACTATAATATAGCTGTAGGATATCTCTACTACTTGGTTAAAAACTGAAAATTCATCATTAATTATTTTTTATAAGTACATGAAAATTTAATGATTTTTCACATTTTTGTTTCATTTCGCTTAAACATGATATTTTATCTGTACAAAAAAATATATATTCATTGACATTGACCTAGTAGCCTAGTTATTCATATCCATAAGCTGCACTTTAATTTTAGCAAAATCATAGTGATTAATTAAAACTAGCTGTTATCAGCAAGGCATTAAAGGAATATACTATTCCTAAACTAGAAGTTTTCAGTTCGTGGTATTACATTGACCAAAACTAAAAATAGTGATATGGTAAATTTTGTTTAACAGGTCCATTAAATTCTTTATTATTTTATTACTTTTTTACATTATTACTTCGAACGTAGTAACAAGATTTATTACTTACTGACTTATTTAAATAACAGAAATAGACATGTCGCCAATAAGACGAGCTTCTGAATTATAATTCAAGGTCCTTTCAATAGACCAGCCCGATAAGAACTTTCTTTATTTCCGCTAACTCATTTTTATAGCTTGAGGTTGTGTAAAAATAAGAAATGAAATAGATCAACTTCTACTGGTTACTCTTAGAATCGTAATGTCAGAAGGGCCACCTGAGAATTCAATTTAGCGACGGTGAATAAATTTATTCGGCTTTATACCAAGCCTTACTTTTCTTTAGTGAAATCGTTGTGTCCATTATTTTCAGTAAGAAACTAAGAGCATAAAAAGTTAAATAATATATATCATTAGTAAAGAATAAAATTATTTGTAATTCACTTTTGGGAATTGAATAAATATAAGAGGTATGAAACTCAAGTGATCTTGGTCTAATCCGTTTCAAATCACTTTTCACACTTACAAAAAAATTAAAGTAACAACCTAATATGTTCATAATTTCTGTTACACACAAAATCGACAATTTAAAAGAATAACAGTGTAGTTTATTTGCGATCAATTTAAATAATATATTCAAAGTGAATTTTATACCAATGATCATGATGTTGAAAATTACATCCCCATGACCACGTTAAACTTTTTTCGCTTTGTTTATTTTCGTTTCTCGTACTGCTTTTTGCATACTAGTTTTGCGTTTTGATCGATCCAATGCCTTGGCTTTCGCTGCAGAGACAAATTTAGCGTTTTTCCTGTGTTTTGACAGTAAGCCTTGTTTAATAATTTGCGACATCCTAACGTGTAACGCGATTCCTAAGGGGAATCTTCATTTCACGAGATAATATTTTTGGTTTCTCTGAAATGACGAAAGGTCGGTCGTAGATTCTTACATTATAAACAAATTCCAAATATGAATTTAGAAAAGAGAAATTTTGAATTGTAACATTATGAATGGTTGAGCTATAATAATTAGGTATAGATAGGTATAGATATTAGATGGTATTATTGCAAAAGAGAGTCCAGCGCCCGGACGTATAACTTATATTATTACTGTATGACTTAAAATTACGTATATTATCTTTTTATTTTAGTAGTATTTTGTTTTTACTTTATCGATAAGAGAGTTTCCCCACAGTGCTTTCGTTCTTAGTCATGCACGTGGTAAATGACGCCAAGGATTGAGTTGAAAGTTATATATATATATATATATATATATATATATATATATATATATATATATATATATATATATATATATAATTAAAGTTTGCGAAGAGATGTTGCATCTCTTTGCGTATTTTATCGCATCTATCACGGGGAGTGCTCTGAGGAATTGTTCGGATTAATCCCAGCCGCCAAATTTCGTGAACGCACGACACGGCAAACGTCCCGATACCATCCACACCATCTGGATGCTTGGCGGTCCACCACTGTACGTTTCACAAGGAGTTTTCTTCCACGTTCAACCTCTCTGTGGAATAGTTTATCACCGGCGATTTTTCCGGACCGATACGACCTGGGGACCTTCAAGAAAAGAGCTTACTCCTTTCTAAAGGGCTGGCAATGCACCCGCAATTCTCCTGGTGTTGCGGTTGATCATGGGCGGCGGTAGTCACTTAACATCAGGTGAGCCGCATGCTCGTTTGCCCCCTCTTCTATAAAAAAAAATAAAAATAAAATAAAACATAATCTAAACAAGTCAAAAAAAACTATTCAAATCGTTATTTGCCTTTTCAAAAATCTGTTACATATATACAAGAAGTGATTACCTAAATTATGGGAAATATGATGTGTGTATAGTATAAATATTTTTCGATCATAAGGTTAATTTTTTTCTTTTCTAATTACGAGTATAACTAAAATACTAATAAAAGCAGTCTAGGTGCGACTCGAAAGGTCCACACGACTGACTTCCCAGTGGAAAGAATAAAAAAATATCGTATGTTTTAATATTTTATACAATTTTTGATTCAGTACGAAAAACTACTTGACTGTAATGGGTCTGATTATTAAAGTATGAGTCTGTTTTCTAATAAACAGGTTCAGTACCGAAGTTTTGAAATTGAATTCTAAATATTTCTATAACAATAACAAGTTAACCTATTTAAATATTTAAATCCTTACAAAATCAAGTGTTATCTACAAAATCAAAATAAAAATCAAAAATCTACTTTTGATTTATGTAGGATAAAATATATTTGTAAATTATTTTCTACCTCTAAAAGCTCTCTGGGAAAAACGTTTAAAACTCGACAAGTCAACATACTCCCACTCCGCATTTGAAGCGCGACGCTTGAGGAAATCGAAGTTCACTTTTAATTTCCACTATCCGTGTAAACTGAGTTTGTCCTGGTATCTTAAATGTGCAGAGAATTCCTAAACCACGTGTACTTAATTACTTTTGCCCTATTTTCTGTTTATTATTAATTAATAATTAATAATATAAAGAAAAAATAATGGTGGAAATATTGTATCGTTTAATTATAAATGATAATACACTCATTGAAGTTGGATGATATATAACTTTCAAATAAATGAGATGTTTCAAAATGTATGGAGCCTGGGTCAGGTCCTTGTACACTATACTTAAAAATAGGTAAACATATTTTAAATGGTTCTCAACTGTATAATTACTTTATAATGGCTTTGTTTGCTGATAAAACACAGAAAATTATACTTGAAATTTTAAAGGTGAACCAATTTTGATGATTACTTATTTATTTTAAGCTGGTGTTTCTCTTGTCGTCCCATATACATTTTATCAATACCTGACCAGAAGTTTTTGAGTTATCCTTAATAATGCATATTTAATTCACTAAGACTACATTGATGATTTTGTATTATTAAAGTCGGTTGCACAAAATTTTTAATTTTATCCTTTTTTTAACTAATATCAATATTGCGTCTGGCAATAGCCATATGGCGTTTGGCTATCGCCAAATTGAATTATGATTACTATCATGTCTTAACACTTACAAGGGTATAGTTTAGGACTTTTATCGACTCGACCTGGCAACATTTAACTCACGCACCCTCAGGACTGACGAGAAGATCCTGGAGCTGAAAGAAGAGATAAACAGGTTGCGCTGGAATATTATAGTGTTATCCGAGGTCCGAAGAGAGGGGGAGGACACGGTGATTCTCGAATCCGGCAACTTGTTCTGTCACTGGGAGGGCGACCATCTGTCCCAAGGAGGTGTTTGATTTATCGTCCACAAGTCTCTCGTTAACAACGTTTTAAATATTAGGAGTGTATCGACGAGGGTTGCGTACCTTATTTTCAGAATCACCAAACGGTATTCGCTGAAAGTCATACAGGTTTACGAGCCAACGTCGGAACATCCCAATCAGGAGGTGGGTGAATTGTATGAGGACATTTCTAAAGCCATGTATTTCTCCAAAACTCAATATACGGTGTTAATGAGAGACTTCAACGCAAAACTGGGTACAAGAAAGAACGGTGAGCTGAATGTAAGAACATTTGGGATAGGGCAACGGAACCCAAGGGGCCTGCAGCTGGCCGACTTCATGGAGAAAGAGGGTTTTTTTATGATGAACTCTTTCTTCCAGAAGCGGTCCCACAGAAAGTGAACCTGGTCGAGCTCCGACGGTTCGACAAAAAACGAGATTGACTTCATTATGACGACCAGACGCCAACTGTTCAGTGATGTCTCAGTGATCACAAGAGTGAAAACTGGCAGCGATCACCGAATGGTTAGAGGCACCCTGAACCTAAACGTTAAGTTGGAGAGGTCTTGTCTAATGAAGTCAACGCTTTTTCCCCCTCGTGCTCTAATCCAGAATCCCGAAACCTTTCAATGACTGTGATGACGAGCTCGAGTTACGTAACCACTTTCAGTGCCTAGAAGATTTCAATGCAGTGGACGATATGAATGACAAGCTCGTGGAAACCGTCCATGCGGTCGGAGCTAAGTTCTGCAAGACCAGCCGTAGAAGGACACAAAAACTCTCCGATCACACTCTTAATCTCATGGCTGTTAGACGGGAGATGAGGCTGCAACCGTCAACAGATTTGACAGTATACAGGCAACTGAACAGACAGATCTCCAAATGGATGCGGCGAGACTTACGCAACTTTAATACTGCTCGTATTAAAGAAGCGATCTAGCGGAACCAGGGCTCTAAAGTCTTTGCCAGAGATCTGTCTGCCAGAAAGAGCCAACTGTCAAAGCTGAAAACTGAGTGTGGCAGAATCGTTTGCGGGACACCTGAGATTTTGAGTGAGATTGAGAGGTTCTATGGGCAGCTGTACACATCATCGTTGGAGCCACACGCAAGTGTGAGTAACGATCCAAGAGCAAGTCTTATCCGACGCTATTCCGATGATATCCCGGACGTCAGTCTGAGCGAGATTAGAATAGCTCTCCAGCACCTTAAAAACGGCAGGGCCCCAGGCGAGGACGGAATTACAGCAGAGCTCCTGAAAGTGGGTGGAACACCGGTACTTGAAGTCCTTCAGAAGCTCTTCAATTCCGTCCTCCATGGTGGCACTACTCCCGAGGCGTGGAGCGGAAGTGCGGTGGTCTTGTTCTTTAAGAAAGTCGACAATGCTCTCCTGAAGAACTACAGACCGATTTCCCTTCTGAGCCGCGTCTACGTGCTGTTTTCGAGAGTCATTACGAATCGTCTCGCACGCAGCCTCGACGACTTCCAGCCTCCCGATCAAGCCGGTTTCCGAAAAGGCTTCAGTACCATAGACCACATACATACCCTGCGGCAGATTGTACAGAAGACCAAAGAGTACAATCTGCCACTTTGCCTGGCGTGTGTGGACTATGAGAAAGCCCTGTGTCCTCAGAGGTTCCAAGTTGACTGTTGGTATATCGAAGTGCTGAAGTGTTTGTACAGTAGGGCTACGATGGCTATCCGAGTACAGAACCAGATTTCAAAACCTATCCAACTGCAGAGACGTGTAAGACAGGGTGACGTTATATCCCCGAAACTCTTCACCGCTGCATTGGAAGACGTTTTCAAGCTACTGGACTAGAAAGGATACGGTATTAACATCAGTGGCGAGCACATCACCCACCTACGATTTGCCGACGATATGATCCTTATGGCAGAACCGCCGGAGGACCTAAGCGCTATGCTCAATGACCTCAACGGTGTCTCCCAACGGATAGGTCTTAAGATGAACATGGACAAAACAAAGATCATGTTCAATGTCCATGTCACATCTATGCCGGTAGTTGTTGGGAGCACTATGCTCGAAGTTGTTGACGAGTACGTTTACCTGGGACAAATAGTCCGACTAGGTAAGTCCAACTTCGACCGAGAGGTCAATCGACGGATTCAACTCGGCTGGGCAGTGTTCGGGAAATTACGACACATCTTCTCGTCAGGTATACCTCAATCTCTGAAAACTAGATTGTACAACCAGTGCGTGTTGCCAGTGATGACTTACGGATCTGAGACCTGGTCCTTCACTGCTGGCCGTATGAGGACGCTCAAGGTTGCCCAGCGAGCTATGGAGAGGGCTATGCTCGGAGTTTCTCTGTGTGATAGACTCAGAAATGAGGATATCTGCAGTAAAATCAGAGTAACCGACATAGCCCAACGGATTAGTAAGCTGAAGTGGCAATGGGCCGGCCATATAGCTCGAAGAACCGATAACCGATGGGGAAGAAAGGTTCTCGAGTGGCAGCTTCATACCGGTAGTCGTTGTGTAGGGCAACCTCCCACTAGATAGAGTGACGACCTGGTAAGATATGCAGGAAGTCGATAGGTGCAGGTGGCTCAGGACCGTGTTTTGTGGCATTACTTGGGGGAGGCCTATGTTCAGTAGTGGACTTTTGAAGGGCTGTGATGATGATGATGATGATGGCTGATGAAAAAGGAGAAAGGTTTCTTTCTGCCAGTGGTACCACCACTCACCCGTACCCACATCTACCTTGTCGGCTGTAAAACAGGTGTGCACATCTGCGTTCCGGGTTGAAGGATAAAAAGTCAGTTTAATGTAGTCCGTGGTAAAAACGCATCTGTAAACATCTGTAAATTTAATTTTCAATTGTTGATTCGGTTGCGCAGCAGCGAAGCGTTTGCTTGGGCGTGCTGAGGTTCAAACCCCGCACGGAACTATCATTTGTATGACCTTCTAAAAAATTTTCCCGTCTGAGCCCAATTATTGGCAGAAAAAATCTTAGTGTGTAGTTTTTTAAAACAGACGTTCTAATCTATTTTCATAATTTGAAATGAATTCATAATTCAAACACAGGTTTACTCAATAATCCTATATTATCAAACGAGCAATTCTTCTTGTATATATATATATATATATATATATATATATATATATATATATATATATATATATATATATATATATATATATATATATATATATATATATATAATCGGGATCTCGGAAACGGCTCCAACGATTTTCATAAAATTTAGTGTCCAGGGAGTTTCGGGGATAATAAATCGATCTACTCGTAGCTAGGATTTATTTTTAGAAAATGTATTTTTGTCCGTGTTTTTAGGTAATGAAAAACTGCTGCCATATCGTTAGAATAAGAAGGTAAATTTTGACAGATTGTTAATGATTATAAATAGCTTAATTGCCATAACGGGCGGTCCCAGAATCGTAAAACCCCGGTTCGAGCCCAGACCAACCGACCGACTTTTTTTAATTTTTTTTTTCAAGTTCCTTTCTTTTTAGAGAAAATCTATTTTTTCGAGCCCTTTTTTAGTATTTTTTAAAAACACGAAAATTTAAATTAAACTAATTGCACTCATGATTTTTTATTCAAATAACCAGTTCGGTTTTTTCTATTATGTCGCTAAGATCAAAAAATATTATTCGTATTCCATCAGTATGTAATTTGTATCTAAATATAATTTCCAAAACACACGAATTAAAAAAACCGAGCGAAAAATACCGAGCAAAGCTCGGTCAACCGGGTACTAAATTATTTAAGTGGTAAATACCTCATGAGTGGTTCCATATAAATTTGATCAAGATCTGATCAGTAGTTTTTTAAGTTATCCTTATATTAGTATTTAATTGACTTCGACTACATTGATGATGTTCTCATTTTATTTATATTGAAGTGTGTTGTACAAAATTTTTGTTTTACCACTTGTTATATTACAGCCTTTCAAAAATTCACTCATAAATATTTGCCTCCACATTCATTGTCTCATGAGGAGGATTTTCTCATAGCTGCCATATGCTACATGCTGCTTTGGCTAGAGGGTCCACAACCGCAGTTTTTTTTTCAGTTGTTATCTGGAAGATATTGTTGTGCATCTTCTATTTTAGTTTCCCACTATTGCCTCTTACGACACCTACTGATAATATGGGGTAGTGGATATCTTTCTGCCTCACCTCATATTATTATTATTATTTGTATTTTACGACTGAAACGAATTTAGTAGTACAAGTTGCAATTCAACAGTTCTATCGAAAATGTATCCTTGCGGAAATAACGGAAGTGTACACAGAACGAGAGCTGTACTCACGATCCGATTATTTTCTGAAATAGTGTGCAATAAAATTCTGAAACCAATTCGAGCTGAATTCACTGTGTATAGGAAAATAAAAAGGATAAATGCAGACTTTCAAAAATAAAACGAGTTTTTACGGGTTTTACCGCGTTTAATTAGTTTACTTCTGGATTCTGGTGATGTTTGTGCTATTAGCCTTTTAGCTGTTACAGCATCATCGGTCTCGCGGCTTGAAAGGCCGCAAGCTGTAAAAAGGAATAAATTTAAATGTTTATGCATCGTGTACTTACTTACTTGCGTAACGATGTTCACTTACTTCGGTTCAAAGTGCACGTAGGTGAGTTATCTAACGGCCGTCCGAACAGAGGGTGGTGGGCCCCGGCTCTGGCAGCTAACTATTCAGACGACACGCGTTCGATATTCCAGGCGGTGAGAACCGTCCAGGGACGGGGTTGTGGTTGTGCCGCGTGCCCGTCAGCGTACTCGCAGCGTCCCATCCCATGTCCTAACTGTGTTCGTGACACCAGGTGTGTGACTAGCTGGCCACAATTGGGTCGTCGGAATCTGGCGGAATAGGGGGTTCGATTACAACGTTACAGTGCCTCCGGAGACTATCCATATCGTTTGTAGTCGGGACATAAGTAGTCGGGACGTATGTAGCTGCGTTTACCACTAGCGGGTTGGTTTGTGTCTCGGCCCTCTTAAAGTAGCGCTGAGTGACATTTTCTTGAAATATTCAGAGATCGTCGGAAGTTGACAGGCAGCGTGCGTGAAAACTACGCGTGCGTAGGACATGATAGGTCTTAAGCAAACTTTGTAAAGATTGCGTCTTAGGGATAGATTTCTCATACTGTTAACTAGCGGGTGGAGACGACTAGTGACGATTTTGACACGTTTGCGAACGGAAGGAATATGTTTCGCGAAGGTCATACCGTGCTTGAAAGTGACCTCTGGATATTTGGCCATTGATTGCCAAGGGATCTGGTGTCTGAATATCGAACCTATAGATTTCTCGGGATTTTTGTTTTGACGTTGAGAGTGGGGGTTCTATGAGAATATATTGCTACACTTTTCTCAGGATTCACTTTGATTTTCCATAAACTTAACCAATCACCTAAGCGGTTGATTGCTTTTAGGAGAAACTTGGTGAGAATCATTTCATTGTGATGGGCGACGAAGAGTGCTGTGTCATTGGCGAAAAGAGCAGTGCTCAATACCGGGTCTTTAGGGATGTCACTCGTGAAGAGTGTGAAGAGGAGTGGGGAGAGGACAGAACCTTGAGGAACTCTAGCCTTGAGGGGATGCTTTGAAGAGCAGATGTCCTCAATTCGATGGTGAAGGTTGACAAAAAGGGCTCAGATGGTATGAGTGAGCCTATCAGGAATGTTGAGTTTACACAGCTTGTAAAGCAATCCACCGTGTCAGACTTTGTCAAACAATTTTGCGACATCGAAGAAGAGGGTGCTGGTGCTTTTTGTCTTGCGACCTTTTTTTGGAAGGTTGAAACCTTTTAGAATGTATTATGTGAGGCGATGTAACAGGCTTGTGCAAGAGTGTTCGGTTCTGAAGCCCAACTGCTCATCTGGAAGAAGTTTGTTAGCAGAAACAAATTTTTGGAGGTAACTTAGTATGAATCGCTCGTAAATGTTTTACGGTGTGCTGAGGGGATTAATAGGTTTATAACTAGAGGCTAAGTTGCCTGGCTTCCCTAGTTTCGGGATTCTTATGACGTCACCTTCTTTTCAGGTGTCCGAGAAAGAGAAGTTGGTGAGAAGAGCGTTGAATATTCATACTAGGAGCTAAACTAATTATTTTATTTTATATTCTCGAAGTTTCGAGTATTTTGAAGCTCTCATGGGCACGGGGAGACTGAGGTATTCAACGTCCCAAAACCGTAATTATCTAAATCTACCTTCAACTTAAAAATTATAATTTTTTAGTTCGATCAACACAAAAGGAATTTAATGTATCTTAAAGGCTTGCAATCGTATGATTAGGTTAAAATTTAATGTCTTTAATTACAGGATGGCAAGTTATGGTAGCACCTAGATATTTTTCTGTTGAAATTGGCATGTTATTTTGATTTCAATAGCCTCGCGAATCATCCTTGGTAAAAATCGGTGATCTTTCGTAAGAATTTGTGGGAATCAAATCTGATGTAACGGTGGGGGCGATACTAAACATGTTCATAGACTACAAACTTTCTTGGCAGTTGATTATTTACTTCAGCTTCGGTTTTATGGGGGGTTTTATTGATCCTTTTGTTTGCCAGTGCGTATACATACATACATGTAGCTTATATTAAGCTTTTATACTTCTGCACTACCAATGCGTAGTGTTTGCGTTAGTATAATAAACTAATAAATACAACTTGCGCTGCTTTATTGGTAAAATATAAGAGTTATCTAATATTAGCAATCGTTATAAAGATTAAGTACAATAAAATAATGTAATTTTACTTCCACCAAACTTCGCATGACATAATTATAGTTTACGAATATGTGCGCCAACACATGTATTTTTTATTACTTAGATTTTACACTGGGATGGCAATCCCATATGAATGAAAAAAATATCAGGCGCAGGACGAACGGCTTTATGAAGCGCGGGAGATAAAACTTCGCAACTTCCTGACTCAGGTTTGCTACTAAGAATGTCTTGACAGAGAGAACCACAAAACCGATTTAAGTCAGACACTGCATTGAGCCCGGGATCACATGAACAGCAGTCGCATTTGACCAGAACAACTGAGGAGAAAAAAGTTAAAACAAATTGCAATAATACATATAATACTGAAATACTATACTAACCAAAAAAATTTATTCTTTGTTTTTTTTTTTTTTTTTTTTTTTTTATAGAATAGGGTGACAAACGAGCACACAGTCCACCTGATGGTAAGTGGTTGCTGCGGCCCATAGACATCTACATCCATTCTCCATTAAAGATCAAAATGCAGATGCGTTGTCACCCGTGAGGACTGAGATGGAATGCCTCGTTTCCAGTAAAAAGGGTCTCCGGTTCTCTACACTCACCATACGAAATACAGCAGCATTAAGCTACTATTTCACGCTGGTAGGTGGTTCTGTGAGAGCGCGGTCTTTCCCCGGTCGAGCCGACCCATTCGTGCTACAACTATACTACTAATATAACTGCAGCATGGCTCTACCACGTACAAAATGTTTCTTTTCCAATTTTTGTTTTACAAAACGTTACCCCAATAATAGAATTTTCTCCTATATAGATTGTAAGGCGTTTTACATATATACATAAATTGCATGTGCAAATCATCCAGAACTGGAACAAGTTGTAAGCATACAACAAGCGTTTTAAAATCCGGGGCGAACAGCGTCACAGCCAAGCGCTGAACCGTCATTTATATAATATTCATCTTAATTTGAACATAGGCGTCGTAAAGTTAGAGTCAACTGTAGAACATGGGCCCAAGGACTGCCACAAAATCCATGATACATGAAACCTGAGATTGTTGACAAAATGCTGTCATTCAAAAATCATGCATCTTTATCAGTTGTCAGTTTTAAGAGGCCGATTTGATTTCAGCTTCTACTATGATGGTTACTTTAGTTCTACTATGGATAATAATTTAAGCCTCAAACAAAAATAAAAACAACGACAAACATAAGCCACTTTGTATCAACAGAATTTTTGTAGAAATAATAACATAAAACAGATTTTTTTAGTTAGCCTTTTTCTCTGACTATCAATAATCTAAACATTTAACTATTTGCTGTTAAACTGTAGTAGATATAGTTTACTGGATATCAATAAAAATGTTTTATATTTTGAAACATGTACGAAATAAAAATAAATAATATAGTATACAATAAAAACCAAATTTAACTGAAACATTCCTCTTACAAAAAACACTTATACAATAAATTACCTCATTGTTTCATTTTGACGACTATCCAGACTAACCACATAACATAATGGAAACAACGTCCAACTTTTACTGCAACTCACAAATAAAAAGTTACATAAACAAAAATTATTATACGTCGTCGTTATTACTATTGCGATCCACCTGTGTGATATGATAAGCATATAATTCTCAGGTAGAATATGTAATATGTGAAGTAACATCCCAATCTATACATAATCGTAATATTAGTGCAATAATTTAATTATTTATGTTCAACCCTCTGGATAGAATGAAGTGGCTGTTTTTAAGTGCTTTAACATACTAAATAGATAAATCGTACATGCTTGTTATAATTTACGTGGTAGAGACATGCTACAGCTATATTGTGGTTGCAGCACGAAAGGGTTGGCTCGACCGGGGTAGAACTACGCTCTCACAGAATACCAGCATAAAATAGCAGCTCAATGCGGCTGTGTGTCATATGGTGAGTGTAAAAAATCGGAGGCACTTTTTACAGGAAACGAAGAATTCTATGGGTGACAACGCATCTGTATTTTGATTCTTAATTGGAGATAAATGTAGATGTCTATGGACCACAAAATTCACTTACCATCAGGTGAACTATGTGCTTATTTTTCACCCTTATTCTATAAAATAAAAACATAATATACTCGTTCGCAAGTTTAAATTTTAAAAGATAGACACCATTTGTACAGATGTGTACACGTAGAGGGATTTTCTCGCACGATCGGATTATTTGCTGAAATAGTACGCAATAAAATTTGAAAAACGATCCACTGCTAGCTGCAGTAAAAATAAACCTAGAAATGCTTTCGAAGCTACATAGGCACTTGAAATACTACGATCGGTTTAATGATTTTAAAGTGCGCGTTATTACATATGAGCAATCTAGTCGGACCATACTCCGTAAATAAACGTCCGAGCGGAATTAATATAGAAACATGGATATGAGCTTGCACAGAATTTCACTTCCTTCTTCATTAAGTGATAAGTTGTAAGTAATATTAAGTTATATGTTTTTTACAGCGTTATTTTCACACTAGGATTTTCTTCTGTATTGTAGTGGCAGTTTACATACATATATTTCACAAGGACAAATATACGGACCCGGAATAATAATTTGTAGACCATACAAATAGATGTTCTATGCGAGATTTCAACTCATGGCCTTTGTCGCTTCTGCTCATTGCTATGTGGCGTAGTGACGTAGCCGGAGCCGTCTTTTAAAAAGTATGTATTTTATTAAGAAGTATGTAAATAATTCTATATCATTTTATTCTTTACTGTCACAGTCATAGTTTTCTGAAATATTAGTGATTATTATATTAATATTATATTACTTTTTGTAACTTATAATTACACTTAAAATTAAATAAACCAAAAAGTTTTAATAAGCCTTCCGCAAAAAATATACTAATAGCACAACAACAACTAAACATAGCATAGTATAAAAGAAACTAATGATCGCTTCCCAGACAAAGTGTAGTTTAATAGTACTACTATATTTTATACTATATTAGGTAGTATTAACTTTATTAATTAGTAGTATTAATAGCTCAGCGACAGAGTGTTCCTTTCTCACATGTTTTCACCACAGAGTAAGGATTTCTTTACACATATGCTCTCACTGTCGACCACGTTATAGGCTGCACTATTTTTACTTACAACCCATAAAAGTCCACTGCTGATGTAGGTCTTCCACATAGATTACCACATAGGAAGCATTTTGCCACAGTTGCTAAGATTGCCATCAGGAAGATGCTGCTGCCAACTTCTGTTAAAGTTTTCGTCCGTCCGTCCGTCCGTGGAAAAAATGTTTTATTAGGGTAGCCCCCCTATATGTAAAGTGGGAAGTGATTTTTTTTTTTAATTTCAACCTTAATGTGTGATACATTGTTGGAAAGGTATTTAAAAATGAATAGGGGTTTACTACAATCATTTTTTGATAATGTCAATAATTTTGGAAATAATCGCTCCAAAAGTAAAAAACAATGTGTCCCCCCCTCTAACTTTTGAACCATACGTTTAGAAAATATGAAAATATCTGAAAAGTAGAACTTTGTAAGGACTTTCTAGGAAAATAATTTTGAACTTGGATGGAAACAACAGTACCAACGCGGAGCGCTGCTGGAGCGCGAACATAATGGAATACCCACCTTTAAACTCATAAGTGGGAACACTTCTTGTGACGGAAGGGAAACTACGGAACCCTACACTGAGCGTGGCCCGACACGCTCTTGGCCGGTTTTTAATGATAATGATCGCCTCCTAGGCGTGGTGTGACCTTGCGAGCTAACAGGTTATAACTCAATTGATATAATCAGGCGTTACTTTGCGGAAATCCATTATAATAAAAAATGAAGATATAAATTTCTTCGCAACCTTCCTTTGACTTAGCGGTCAGCCGCCGTAGAGTCTACATTACCAGAAGATGCCTCGTGTAGAGGCAAAACACGTGTCGTGTTATCGTCGATGGTGTATGGAGAGGTATGTGGTGTTGGGAGTAGTGGTGCTGGGACTAGTGGTGACGGAGTTAGTGCATGCAATTGAGGGAGGGCGGGAGGTGCTCTTCAATCCAGGTAAGACACATCATTGTATTTATTTAGCGGAAGGTTGCGAAGAAATTTATATTTTCATTTTTTAGGTTATAACTCGGCAATTAAGTGTTCCTTTCTAACATGCCATCTTACTGTCTACCACGTTATGGGCTGTACTGCTTATGACGTTTTTTCATCCATTAATTCATTAAAAGTCCACTGATGAATATAGGCCTCCTACATTGATTGCCTCTAGTGCGGGGGGGAGGGGGGCATATTTTCTATAGTTAGCAACTCTTATCAGGTAGTTGATTTCGAGTGTTTACGTCGCAATTAAAAGATATGTATTTATACTGTACTATTTCAATATCTATGCGTTTATGTTACACATAAGATAGAGTTAAAACGAGCATACCAACTGATTGAAGTTTGTCGGATGCTGCGAACATACATTTATTTACTTACATGGCTAGAATAGAATATATATTAAAGATAGAATACCTTGTTACTAGCAAAAGGGTATCTGGTTCTCATCACTCACCATAAGAAACGCAACATCTTTCGCGCTATTTGACATGAGATTTTGTGGGAGCGTGGTTGAGCGTTAATAGTTCCAGCGTGACTTTTATACGTCACTCGTCATACGCCTTTAAACATTTCTCCGCTGTAAATGCCAAACAAATGTAGAATCGACTGGTATTGCTGGTATTGCCTCTCTTGGAAGCCGTATAAACAGTAATATACGCTATCAGATTGCACCAGACGTTTCGCAACTTTATCGTTGAACATTTTGATAACGGAATAATACGTCTAATCAAAAATAAATTTATATGCTAACTTTAATTGAAAATGAAAAACTGAAATGGGCTTTTTCACGCCGATTATTTTTAAGCGTCTGTGAGTGGCATCCGAAATGAGCTTTTTATTCAAATGAACATCATAACGTCTCAGTAGCATTCGCACTTACTCTCTGTTAAAAATAATATTTAAATTCTTTTTGCATGTTTTAAAGTATGTGAAAGATTTATGAGTTGCATGTTTTATCTAGTTTATGTTATATTGTTTAAATTTACGATGTATTACGTATTACGCGGATGTTGCATCTTCTGACGCGCGCACGCACACACACATACACACATAGAAGGATATGGGGTAATAGTTTCTGTAGTGCCGTCCTCTCTCCGGTCTTAGTTTCTAGCCCGTAAACAAGCCATGCTCACTTTGTATCGCGCAATACCAACCTTCCGTCCGCCAAACCGTGATCTAATTCGATCAGAATTATGTAAACATGTCTACCTATGAAAAAACTATTTTTTCGTTTTAAACAAAACCAAAGACACTATGCAATAGATATTAGTATCAAAGACAAAGATATGTTCTTTTATTTTAAACCATAACCTGGCAATGTTTCTTAGAAAAAAAAAGAAATCACTCTGAACTTCCGACGTTCCACGTGTCACTTTGATGAAGGTGCTCCGTCTTTTTTATAGAATTTTATATTTGTGTCTGGACTAAAAACGAAAGTATTATACTTTTTACATTTCTTGTAATATAGTAAACACGTAGATATATAATTTGTGGTATAAAAAGTGAAAAGTAAATTGCCAAAAGTACTTCAAACTTCGGAAGGCCTAGTTTGGAGGTTGGTTCATAAATGTGTTATTTATCAAATTCTCATTTATTTTTAGTGTAAAATGTAAGTAAAAATAGTTTTCGTATATATTTCAAATAACATGACGTTGTATTTATTTCAAATTCACACAAACATATTTTAGAAATATTGTTCGAAATGTCACAGATAAAATATTATTTTATTTTTTTTTAATTTTTTAATATTTTAATATTTTGGTATGAGTAACGAATGGAAACACATAAAACATAAAAATATACATATTTCCAAACAATTTGATATAAATTTCTCCAAAAACAAAAGTGTAGAATTCAAATTAGTAGTAATTTTGTCACTAAAATTGAAGTATATACCACTACTATGCTATACAGGGTAATTTACGTATTTTATTGCAATTTCTAGCAACCAAAAATAATTTTATTCGATAGTTTTTACATTCAACAAGAATTCCTGTAAGTTTTATCCATAAATATTGTCTCAAAGTGAAAATATAGCAAAATTTGCAATATAGCAAAAAATTTTCTAACTTACAAATTTTCCCGCCAAAAAGGTCCCGAGGGAACGGGAGTATAACATGTCGCGCGCTGTCAGAGCGAAGAGGCTAGCAGATGAGGAAAAAAGCTACTGCTAATGTGTCTGTATACTTAAGAACATATCTTGATTTGGAAGTTCAGACGTGTTCGTTATTCATTCTTTATATAAGAACTAGCCAGTTCTGCCAGGCAGACGTCGTTCTGCCCTTTTCTACGACCCTGTCATGTCCTATTAAGAATCCTTAAATTCGCAAAAAATAAATTGTGGGTTACTCATGGGCAAAAAAAATATCCTATCTCTCAAGTTGGACCAAACTGCACACGGTGTGCAAATTTCATTAAAATTGGTTAAGTAGTTTAGGAGTCTATCGCGGACAAACAACGTGACACGTAATTTACATATATTAAGATAATCCACAAAACGGCATATTTTCGCATATCTCACTTAAGTAGCAACCATGGAGGTTGGAGAAAAGGAGAATGTCCGTGGAGTTTTTATATGTTTTGTTTTTATTTTAATTTTTTAAATGAAAAAAAAAATGAAAAAAAAAAACAGATGACACAAATAAGTAATCAAAATATGTAATTTTGACAAAAAATGTAAATTGCTTTATTGAGACTTTTTTGTTTTTTAAAAGGAATCGTTTCAAACGTAGCATTGACGCATGCGCAGTACGGGTACGTACTGCGCATGCGTCAATGCGCTTGAAAGCGTATGTATTGTGACTGTCAAATTATATACAAATATAATTTGGAATAAAATAATATTGCGAATATGAATTGAAATGTTAGCTATCCTATCTCTCAAGTTGGACCAACCTGCACACGTTGTGCAAATTTGATCAAAATCGGCTAAGTAGTTTAGGAGTCCATCGCGGACAAACAACGTGACACGTACTTTATATATATAAAGATAAATACTTAATCTGTCTCAAATTGTGTATTTATATTTTCACTAGCTGATACCCGCGAGCTTCACTGGGTGCACTATAATATTTTATTGCGGAACCTATTAACGTCTTTTTTGATCGAACTATTGTAAATTCCGTTCCTAGTGAGCTTCTACATTAAACGTTTTAGAGCCATGCTGCAGTTATATTAGTAGTATAGTTGTAGCACGAATGGGTCGGCTCGACCGTGGAAGGACAACGCTCTCACGGAATACTAGCGTAAAATAGAAGCTTAATGCCGCTGTGTTTCGTATGGTGAGTGTAGAGAACCGGAGACCCTTTTTACTGGAAAAGAGGCATGCCATATTAGTCCTCACGGGTGACAACGCATCTGCATTTTGATTCGTAATCTAGGATAAATGTAGATGTCTATAGGCCACAGCAACCACTTACTATCAGGTGGACTGTGTGCTCGTTTGTCACCCTATCTTGTAAAAAAAAGAAAGAAATGAGTAACTATACTAAATTTCAAGTCAATCGGGTGTAAGATTATTTTAGAGATATCGTGATCACAAATATATAGATTAGTAGTGTTATGTTTTTAATTTGATATTTTTACCAATTTTATTGTAACGAAATAAAAGTTAATCAAATAGAAGGAACAGTTACAAGGGAAGTTCGCACAACTCTGTTTTAATCTAAACTTTGATCACTGCAGTCGTCTTGGACAAAGTCGCGAGTGATAATTGTCCAATAGAACTTTTTCAAATGAACTTCAAATGAAACAGATACTAATTCACGGATACGATGCAAGATAGCAAAAGATTTACGGAATATTTATGTTCGTGTTATCCTAACTTTTTAGTGTAATATAGTGTAATAAACAAACTTCGATCCATCCTCACCATCATACGGTACTCCCTACTAAATAACAAACGATTAAAAATGTATAATGAAAAAATGATGTAGAAGGTAAGAGATGTTTACAAAAAAAATACTCGGACAAAAGTAAGCTGGCTGTCTTTTATCTTATTTATTAACATTGAAAGAATATAAAAATTGGGATAAACAAAAATAACAACTAGGATAATCACGTGGATAACATTAAACCCACAAATCCAGATTAACACGGGTCACTCTTACAGATTCCCACAAATCACGGCCTTAAAACAAATGCAATTATTCACTACCTATCTGCCTTATCGACGCTTTTCTTTCCCTTCGATTGTAATAAAAACACACTAACAAATTATGATATATTATTAATTGTCGATAAGTTATGTAAGTATGTTGACAGTTTGACGTGGTAGACCCAAGCAAAAGGGAGGTCTCAACCGGGATAGGACCTCGTTCTTACCGAATATAAGCCCTAAATAGCAGAATAATGATGTGTTTCGTATGGTAAATGTAGAGAACTGGGGACCTTTTTTTCTTGTTACGAGGCCGTTTTTTTTAAAGAATATTAACAATGCTATAAACATTACTAATATTCCCCTTAACCACTCGTGGTAAGCTTAAATTGCTTGTGTTACGAGTGGTTCTCGCCAGTAGTCGAATGGTGGATTCGAACCCACGACCTTTTTGAGTTCGCGGTCCGCGCCTTGCCATTAGGCTACTGTCACTTCACCTTCACCTTTTTATTCAGGGGTGACAACGCTCCTGCATTTTGATTCTTAAACGAGGATAGATGTAGTGTGTCTATGAGCCAACATTCACATACCATCTCCTTATTATATGTGCGAGTAGGGTTCTAGTCCTGAGGACTTCGTATACACTTAATTATGTACGTAGATAGTACATCTATTCCGGGAAATGAGAATATTGACCGTCTTTGCCTATTTTCGATACAGATACTGGCTACATAATATCGTAGCCGGGTCTTCCGATACATTCAATAATGTTTAACATTTAAACTGCCGTCGGTCACGTTTTAAATGCAATACTGCTTTCAAAGTGAGTGATACGCCAGTCAAAGGCTTAAAGTTTGTAGAATCTTGAATTTACAGGAGAAGTAAGAAGGGCTTTCTCCTTTTGAGGAAAAAAGTCCTCCATAAATATATCGATGACAGTAGAAGATGCAGGTGGGCCTATCGCCATGTCCTCTACTACTTTATTCGTGGTAGAGCCACACAGTAGCTATATTATTGTTGTAGCACGTATAGTTCATCTTGACCAGAGTAGGACCACACTCTCATAGAACACCAGCGTATATTATTGTACAATAGAAAACCTACAAATAACCTCGATCCTACATCGATCCTCGATTTAGACTCACATGCAGATGCATTGTAAACCCTGAGGACTGAGATGGAAGCTTTCTTTGCCGGTAGACCCAGGTTCTCCGGTTCCTTCCTCCATAGCACACAAGACACAACAGCATTTATGTTGATGTTTTATATCGGTATTCTAAAAACATGGTTATTTCCGGTCAACCCTATGCATTCGTGCTACGACGCCAACAAAATAGTGTAGCTCTACCACAAATAGTACCAATGGGACCTTGATAATCTTTGTATACGTTTTTCATTTCTTTTAATATAAAATGGTATTTTATAATAGAAAAGGTTAAGCCATTCAACAAATTACGTTCTTATAAATTCTGAATATTATACCAAAGGTAAATTGTATACCCTTCAACCGAAGAGATGAGTTCACTCACTCGTAGCATGTCGTAGCTTCGCGCCGTAGACTTTCATTCTATGAGCTTAATTCTACGTCGGAATAAATTTATATCGCCTCGCGGTTCCCTCGCGTATCGAGTGAAAAGACGAAGAAAATATCCTTGATAGTTTCCTTTTTGAGTCATTTATAATTAATTTAAATTAAATATTTACTATTTCTCCGCTCTTTTAATATAGATTTTGTTTTAGAATTCGTAATAAAATATTTTTACAATATTACTAACGGTCAGTCCCGGCGTCGCATATATATATATATATATATATATATATATATATATATATATATATATATATATATATATATATATATATATATATATACTAAGTGATATTACGCCATCCGCAACGCACGGCCACCCGTCGCGTCTTATATATATTAACCGCAAACCGCGCAGGACGAACATTGAGTTCTCCTGTTTATGTTTAATATTCACCGCATCAGACATTGTGTCTTTGTAACTCATAAAAGTGTGAGACGCCCCCGTAAGGGCAAAGGTGGAGAGTGTGGGACTTCACGAGACTGTTCCGAGAGTGCGTGTGCGCCGAACCACGTGGCGAGCTTGCTGTATAGCAGACACTCCAGGAGGAAGGCGCGGCAGCCCTCATCAGGTCAGTGCGTGCTATCCCACCTATTTATTTTCCCCTTTGCCGTATGCACCAAAATTACAGTCCACTAAATCTTTATCGAAGATACCTTAAGTTGCTGGCGTCTCCATTTTTAATGGTACTATATATATATATATATATATATATATATATATATATATATATATATATATATATATATATATATATATATATATATAGGTTAAATGTCTTATTTTACCAGTCCATAAAAGGATTTGTTTAATGGTCACGTTTGGCACGTGGATTGTCGATAGCTGAGCCATAAAACGCGAATTATTCAATATGAGTATTTTTTTTACAAAATTTTGTGCAAAGCTGAGGTGGCCAACGTTTAGATATAATTTAGCAAGTAAAGATAAGAACAACAAACGCAGAAAAGCAAGTATCAAATCCTTCTAGGATCTACCTAGAAGGATTTGAGACTTTTTTTTTGCTGTTTTTATTCATAAAAATGATTGCGCCGTCGTAGCATAGAGGCTAAACACTCGCAGTAAATAAATAACTAAAGGTACGCACGCAACCCCGGCTCGATTCTCGCCGGCACCAATGAAATTGTTAATTGCAATTCGGATTTGAAAGGTATAAATTAGAAAAAAACCTGCATATTTCTATATGTGGAGTCCACAATCATGTACTAGAGCAGTGTTGCCTCTTCCAGAAATAAGAGGAGTGCTGTACCTAAAAATGGGACATATAAAAGCTGTAAAATTTTAACGAATCAAGATAATGTTTAACTGACTTAATTATATTTATTAACATGGAAAACAGATTAATTATGTATATGCAGCATTCACCTCCTTGAGTATCATTCTTCATAGGCCTCTGCCCATTAATGCCATAATACACGATCCTGAGCCAACCGCATTCATCAACTTTCTGTATTTTTTACCGAGTCGTTATTCAATTTAGTGGCACTACACTTCAATTACCGGTATAACGCTGCCACACGAGAAACTTTCTTCCCCATCGTTCACCTTGTCGCGTTGGCTTAAAATAATCTTCTCGATTATCGTAAGATGTTACTACGGGTATGCTTGAGAAATCTCAATACATAACATCTCGTTTACACCAGATGGAAAATAACAGGTCTAGCTACAACTAGGAGCAGCGACAAAGGTTCGAGAGGTCTGGTACTGCTCTAATATAAACATGTCAAACGTGGTGTATTTGGCAACCCTTTCTACAGCGGTAGAGAAAGAGAAAGATGGAGAGAATTCAGTAAAGTTATTTTAAGAAGAATTTGGAACAAAAGAAATTATTTATTTATTTTTAACTGGCTTATACCCGGCACGTTGCTGCCATAGATGAAATAATTGTCGTATGTCGTTTTAAATTTGGAAGATTTATATTAAATGATAACACATTGGGTGCGTTTGGCAGAAAAAAGCGCTAGCAAGCGCTTATAAGCGCTAAAATAGTTTTCGGCCAGGACACGATTGCTACTTCAGTAGCGCTGACAATCCGCCATTTTGCTTACTTAATTTGTTTGTTATAAAGTAGAGTTTATAAGTTGTTTTGTGCAATATTAGTTTTAAGTAATATAATGACATGAATAAACATATGCATGCTATTAAAAATTCATGATTGGTAAGTTTTTAATATGAATACTTTACAAACATATATTTAAATTAGGTTAGATTCCCCGGTTAAAACTAACATCGTGTCCTGGAGGAAAATAGCTACTTACGATTTGACAGCGCTTACCGCTTACGATCGCCATTTTGCTTACAAGCGCTTGCTAGCGCTTTTTTCTGCCAAACGCACCCATTCATTGAGTTTGAATGATGTTCGGTACGACACGCGCGCCACCTATTGTTAGCCCGTAACTTTCGCATTAATTCAATCAATAAGTTGACAAAGTTTGAGCACAATTTGATGAAAAGTATGGCAGCACATAAAATACAAACAAACAAATATTATTTTTTATTAAGATTGTGCACAAAATTGATGAAGTAGTGATATATTAAAATTTTGTTTAATAGGAGGTTTAATCAATCTGAAAGTAATTTCTTTCAAACAAAATTTACGTTAAAAAGTGAAGTAAAAATGGGGCATGGTGGGATTGATCAGGACGTTGCACAAAACAGAGGAATGAGGCAAACAAAGAGAGAGTATATGTGGTGTTTTTCTGTAAAGCTAAAATCGAGAGTCACTTGAGTTATTTGTAAAATTCGGAAATGTTATTATACATATTTGCGAAGTCCAAATATAAATCGAACAGAAATTTTGAACGCACGCTAGCTTATTCAAGGTCAAATATTCTAAAAATTTGCTGAATATGGTGTAATGCGTATCGCGTAGTTGCGCTGTAAGAATATCTACCTCATATCGTCCCGTGAGTGATTTGAGAGGTGACGGAGGGAACCTGAAACACGAAGTGGGCAGCAGAATCTTCCTGATAACAGCTCAAAATAATAAAAAAACTGTGGTTGCCAGTCCGCCTGCCAAGCGTGGCATCTTTGTTCAGCACGGACTTTAAAGGCTTTTATGGAATCTATTATATCGGTCAATTAGTTTCTAAATCGAGAATAGATCATTTTCATTCTGTAAATATTACTCTCTATACCTCCGCAGTAATTGTTTTGGTAGATCTTAAGAGTATGTAAAGAATAATACCGACACGGATAGACCAATAAACAGTGTAGCAGCATTACATTATTTTGCTTTTTTTCTGGATCCAAACATCAAGTAAAACGTTTTCGATGATTTTACAAAAATATTTTTCATTGAAAGTGAAAATCCGATTAAATTTTTTTTTTCATTTTAGTGCTGATTCAACATACTAAAGCAAGCACAGGCGCGAGTTTTCTTTTGTTCTTCAGTTAGTTCATAATCCTGTTTTAAAGCTTCTTTATTTATTACAATTTGACGCAAATGAATTATATCGTTCCGTCACTTAGATTGAAGTATCCTACTAACTCTTTAGTGGTTTTGTGTGAATACACTACCATTATTGGTTTTATTTCGACATTATTGTCCTTTACTAAATACTAATTTATAAATAGTAATCAGTGTTGTTTACTTCTATTACTGTCCAAAGGTTGACTAGCAGAAAAAGCTTATAGCATTAAGTCCACCTCTCGACCCCCTACTTACGTGAGGTTGAATGAAGCTTTAATTAATAATAAAAAAAATACTTTTTATTTTATAATAGTAGATCACAGAGTACTTTTAAACTACTGTAGTTTTTCAATACTTTTTGAAAATTAAAAACGCATATTTTTAACTATTTCAAAGAATACTTTTGGGTACTTATGTTATTAATATGTTTTGGTTGAAAATGGTAATGTTAGGAAAACTTTACTCCTCCGTGGAGATGGACTTGTGATTTGTTCCGACCATAGAATCTCGACCAAATCCAATCTTAATAAAATCCACCCGCGCGAAATCGCGGCAAACAGCTAGTTTACTATAAAGGATTTCTTGTCCAGGTGATTATTTTGATTTTTTTCAAATACACGTTTTATTTTAAGATTTCTGGAGTTTATAGTTAGTAGAGAAATAAATATGTAACAAATATCTCCAATAAATCCTCCTACTCTTTGTTATAGAACAAGGGTAACAATCAGCACTCCTATTCCCAAGGACATCATACATCCGCAATTGTGAATCAAAATGCAGATGCAGTGGTTTCTCTAAGGACTAAGATAGAACGTCTCGTTTTCAGTAAAAAGGGTCTCCAGTTCTCTCATCATACATCTCATACTCATCATACGAAACACAGCAGCTTTAAGTTGCTAATTTACGATGATTTCCTCAGTCGAGCAGACATATTATTAATATAAATTATTCGTTACAACTATAATATAGCTGTAGGATATCTCTACTACTTGGTTAAAAACAGAAAATTCATCATTAATTATTTTTTATAAGTACATGAAAATCTAATGATTTTTCACATTTTTGTTTCATTTCGCTTAAACATAATATTTTATATGTACAAAAAATATATATTCATTGAGATTGCCCTAGAAGCCTAGTTATTACTATCCATAAGCTGCACTATAATTTTAGCAAAATCATAGTGATTAATTAAAACTCGCTGTTATCAGCAAGGCATTTAAGGAATGTACTATTCCCAAACGAGAAGTTTTCAGTTCGTGGTGTTACATTGACCAAAACTAAAAATAGTGATAATTATGGTAAATTTTGTTCAACAGGTCCATTTAATTCTTTATTATTGTATTACTTTTTTACTTTATTACTTCGAACGTAGTAACAAGAATGGAGCTAATGGCTTATTTAAATAACACAAATAGACATGTCGCCAATAAGACGAGCTTCTGAATAATAATTCAAGGTCCTTTCACTAGACCAGCCCGATAAGAACTTTCTTTATTTCCGCTAACTCATTTTTATAGCTTGAGGTTGTGCAAAAATAAGAAATGAAATAGATCAACTTCTACTGGTTACTCTTAGAATCGTACTGTCAGAAGGGCCACCTGAGAATTCAATTTAGCGACGGTGAATAAATGTATTCGGCTTTATACCAAGCCTTACTTTTCTTTAGTGAAATCATTGTGTCCATTATTTTCAGTAAGAAACTAAGAGCAGAAAAGTTAAATAATTTATATCAATAGTAAAGAATAAAATTATTTGTAATTCACTTTTGGGAACTGAATAAATATAAGAGGTATGAAACTCAAGTGATCTTGGTCTAATTCGTTTCAAATCACTTTTCACAATTAGAAGAAATTTAAGTAACAACCTAGTATGTTCATAATTTCGGTTACACACAAAATCGACAATTTAAAAAAATAACTGTAGTTTATTATAAAACTTATATTTGCGATCAATTTAAATAATATATTCAAAGTGAATTTTATTCCCATGACCATGATGTTGAAAATTACATCCCCATTACCACGTTAAACTTTTTTCGCTTTGTTTATTTTCGTTTCTCGTACTGCTTTTTGCATACCAGTCTTGCGTTTTGATCGATCCACTATGCCGCCTTGGCCTTCGTTTTTTCTGTAATTTCACAGTAAGCCTTGTTTAATAATTTTCGACATCCTAACGTGTAACGCGATTCCTAAGGGGAATCTTCATTTCACGAGATAATATTTTTGGTTTCTATGAAATGACGAAAAGTCCGTCGTAGATTCTTACATTATAAACACATTCCAAATATGAATTTAGAAAAGAGAAATTTTGAACCTTAACATTATGTATGGTTGAACTATAATAGTTAAGTATACGTGCCTTTACAGTAAGCAGGTCTCATCGCTGAGATGGTTTTATTGCAAAAGAGAGTCCAGCGTCCGGACCTGTAACGTATATTATTACTGTGTGACTTAATATTACGTATATATTTATATATATATTACTTACCCAATTCAATCCTTGGCGTCATTTACCACGTGCTCGAGCACGTGGTAAATGACGAACTAAGAACGAAAACACTGTGATGAAACAATCACATGTTAGCTTCGAGCTTTTCCGAATAAGTATTAATTATTATTCCATTCCTGAAATACTACCTAATTTCTATTTTTGTATATTTTTAATTCATACATTCATTCACATAACATTTACATATATAACAATATTAAAAAACTATAATAAAGAAAAATTTTTATTTGTATCACATAATAAACAGAATGTAAATTTATTTTGGTAATTTTATACTATCGTGGACCCTCGTTTTTTGGCACTAGAAAATCAAAAAAAGAGAGAAAATCGAAGGATGATTTTTCGATTTTGTAGTGCCAAAAACGAGGGGACCGCGCGAAAGTATAAAACTGCCTTTAAGATTGTGTTGTGTTTTTGAATGCGTTCTGTTAAGCACATGCGTTGACTTATATAAATAAATGGACTGGCAGCGCATCCACATTTTTATTTTTAAATAAGGACAGCTGCCTATGAACAGTATCTGCTTAGCATCAGGTAGACTGTGTGCTCACTTGACACTTTTACTTGTACTTGTGCAAATTACCATTAGAGCTTATAAAAGCTTACTGCTGAACAAAAGCCAACCCCATAGATTGACTCTATAGGAGGATTTTACCACAGTTGCCACACTTTTTTTTATTTTTAACTCAACTGTTATCAGGAAGAAGCTAATGGTACTACTAGTACTCCATCACCTAGTTTAATTTCCCTCTGTCGCCTCTTGCGACACCCATGGTACGATATGGGGTAGTAGGTATTCTTACATCGCCACTACACGATTAAAACATAATTGTTATTTATCAAAATGCAACATCACTATTCAATAAAAGAAGTTATAGAAAAACAGTAACAATGACAAAATTTTTAAAACTGGAACACTACCAGATCAGCGACCATATTTGACGCAGACAATTATCGGCTTGTGACGCTTCCAATACTTATCAAAATACGCTGGCGTAGATTTGAAACAAATTTGAAGGGTATTTCAACCTATTTTTTTTCAGTATTAACTAGTATACAATAGAACACACACAGCACAAACGAACCAACAGTCAAAGGATTTTTTATAGGTTTCCATTTACCATAAGGTTTCCATTAACCGGAGCCATCTATTTAAATCAGGATTATATTGCAGGAGTACTTACTGCATGTCTTATCAGGTTATCATTCCATCTAGGTTGGGCCGCCCTGCACTCCTCTTACTGGTACGAGACTGAACGTCGATAACCTTCTTTACCCATCGGCTGTCAGTTTGTTGTCGGTATAGTGCCACTTCAGCTTATTCCGATGGGCTATGTTACTATTGTTTTGCAGCGGATATCTTCGCTACGGATTACCGCTAACACTCTTTAGCATTCTTTAACATTCATTACAATGACACACTTAAGAGTTACTTCGTTCGTTTTGGTACTGATCTTATGATCAGCACCAACATCATTTGAATATGTCACGACTATTTGAGGTAAATGTTGAGTATAAACGGTAACTTTTATACCGACTTTAGTTTTGCTATCGTTTTGAGGACGCCGTATGAGGGCGCTCAAGGTCGCTCAGCAAGCTATGGAGAGGGCTATGCTCGGGGTTTCTCTGCGTGATAAACTTAGAAATGAGGATATCCGCAGTAGAACCAGAGTGACCGACATAGCTCAACGGATTAGTAAGCTGAAGTGGCAACGGGCCGGCCATATAGCTCGAAGAACCGACAACCGATGGGTAAAAAAGGTTCTCGAGACGCAGCCTCGTACCGGTAGGCGTAGTGTAGGGCGTCTCCCCACTAGATGATGTGACGACCTGATAAGACATGCAGGAAGGCGATGGATGCAGGTGGCTCAGGACCGTGCTTTGTGGCATTCCTTGGGGGAGGCCTATGTTCAACAGTGCACTTGTGAAGGCCTGTAATGATTATGATCGTTTTGTTCGGGACTGCTTAATCTTGTATATGTATAGAGTATAAGTATATCTCAGAGATTAAATACAACTTTCTAGGTAAACTTCGAATATAAAACATAATCTAAAGAAGTTAAAAAAAAACTATTCAAATCGTTATTTGCCTTTTCAAAAATCTGTTACATATATACAAGAATTGCTTACCTAAATTATGGGAAATGTGATGATGTGTGTATAGTATAAATATTTTTCGATCATAAGGTAAATTTTTTTCTTTTCTAAGTACGAGTATAACTAAAATACTAATAAAAGCAGTCTAGGTGCGACTCGAAAGGTCCACACGACTAACTTCCCAGTGGAAAGAATAAAAAAATATCGTATGTTTTAATATTTTATACAATTTTTGATTCAGTACGAAAAACGACTTGACTGTAATGGGTCTGATTATTAAAGTATGAGTCTGTTTTCTAATAAACAGGTTCCTTTTAAGTCAACCTATTTAAATATTTAAATGCTTACAAAATCAAGTGTTGTCTACAAAATCAAAATAAAAATCAAAAATCAACTTTTGATTTATGTAGGATAAAATATATTTGTAAAATATTTTCTACCTCTAAAAGCTCTCTGGGAAAAACGTTTAAAACTCGACAAGTCAACAAACTCCCACTCCGCATTTGAAGCGCGACGCTTGAGGAAATCGAAGTTTACTTTTAATTTCCACTATCCGTGTAAACTGAGTTTGTCCTGGTATCTTAAATGTGCAGAGAATTCCTAAACCACGTGTACTTAATTACTTTTGCCCTTTTTTCTGTTTCTTATTAATTAATAATATAATATAGAGCGCATTGTACCTATAACATGGCACTTATTCCATACTAGCTGATACTTGGCGAGTTGCAGTCGCGGAAAAAATAATAGTGGAAATATTGTATCGTTTAATTGTAAATGATAATACACTCATTGAAGTTGGATGATATATAACTTTCAAATAAATAACATGTTCCAAAATTTATGGAGCCTGGGTCAGGTCCTTGTACACTATACTTAAAAATAGGTAAACATATTTTAAATGGTCCTCAACTATATAATTACTTTATAATGGCTTTGTTTGCTGATAAAACACAGAAAATTATACTTGAAATTTTAAAGGTGAACCAATTTTGATGATTACTTATTTATTTTAAGCTGGTGTTTCTCTTGTCGTCCCATATAAATTTTATCAATACCTGACCAGTAGTTTTTGAGTTATCCTTAATAATGCGTATTTAATTCACTAAGACTACATTGATGATTTTGTTTATATTAAAGTCGGTTGCACAAAATTTTTAATTTTATCCTTTTTTTTAACTAATATCAATATTGCGTCTGGCAATAGCCGTATGGCGTTTGGCTATCGCCAAATTGAATTATGATTACTATCATGTCTTAACACTTACAAGGGTATAGTTTAGGACTTTTATCGACTCGACCTGGCAACATTTAACACACGCACCCTGAGGACTGACAAGAAGATCCTGGAGCTGGAAGAAGAGATAGACAAGTTGCGCTGGAATATTATAGGGTTATCCGAGGTCCGAAGAGAGGGGGAGGGCACGGTGATTCTCGAATCCGGCACCTTGTTCTGTCACTGGGAGGGCGACCGTCTGTCCCAAGGAGGTGTTGGATTTATCGTCCACAAGTCTCTCGTTAACAACGTTTTAAATATTAGGAGTGTATCGACGAGGGTTGCGTACCTTATACTCAGAATCACCAAACGGTATTCGCTGAAAGTCATACAGGTTTACGCGCCAATGTCGGAACATACCAATGAGGAGGTGGGTGAATTGTATGAGGACATTTCTAAAGCCATGTATTCCTCCAAAACTCACTATACGGTGTTAATGGGAGACTTCAACGCAAAACCGGGAACAAGAAAGAACGGTGAGCTGAAGGTAAGAAAATTTGGGATAGGGAAACGGAACCCAAGGGGCCTGCAGCTGGCCGACTTCATGGAGAAAGTGGGACTTTTTATAATGAACTCTTTCTTCCAGAAGCGGTCCCACAGAAGGTGAACCTGGTCGAGCCCCGATGGTTCGATAAAAAACGAGATTGACTTCATTATGACGACCAGACGCCAACTGTTCAGTGATGTCTCAGTAATCACAAGAGTGAAAACTGGCAGCGATCACCGAATGGTTAGAGGCACACGGAACCTAAACGGTAAGTTGGAGAGGTCTCGTCTAATGAAGTCAACGCTTTTTCGCCCTCGTGCTCTAATCGAGTTACGTAACCACTTTCAGTGCCTAGAAGATTTCAATGCAGTGGACGATATGAATGACAAGCTCGTGGAAACTGTCCATGCGGTCGGAGCTAAGTTCTGCAAGACCAGCCGTAGGAGGACACAAAAACTCTCCGATCACACTCTTAATCTCATGGCTGTTAGACGGGAGATGAGGCTGCAACCGTCAACAGATTTGACAGTATAGAGGCAACTGAACAGACAGATCACCAAATGGATGCGGCGAGACTTACGCAACTTTAATACTGCTCGTATTAAAGAAGCGATCTAGCGGAACCAGGGCTCCAAAGTCTTTGCCAGAGATCTGTCTGCCAGAAAGAGCCAACTGTCAAAGCTGAAAACTGAGTGTAGCAGCATCGTTTGCGGACACCTGAGATTTTGAGTGAGATTGAGAGGTTCTATGGGCAGCTGTACACATCATCGTTGGAGCCACATGCAAGTGTGAGTAACGATCCAAGAGCAACTCTTATCCGACGCTATTTCGATGATATCCCGGACGTCAGTCTGAGCGAGATTAGAATAGCTCTCCAACATCTTAAAAACGGCAGGGCCCCAGGCAAGGATGGAATTACAGCGGAGCTCCTGAAAGCGGGTGGAACACCGGTTCTTGAAGTCCTTCAGAAGCTCTTCAATTCCGTCCTCCATGGTGGCACTACTCCCGAGGCGTGGAGCGGAAGTGCGGTGGTCTTGTTCTTTAAGAAAGTCGACAATGCTCTCCTGAAGAACTACAGACCGATTTCCCTTCTGAGCCGCGTCTACGTGCTGTTTTCGAGAGTCATTACGAATCGTCTCGCACGCAGCTTCGACGACTTCCAGCCTCCCGATCAAGCCGGTTTCCGAAAAGGCTTCAGTACCATAGACCACATACATACCCTGCGGCAGATTGTACGGAAGACCAAAGAGTACAATCTGCCACTTTGCCTGGCGTGTGTGGACTATGAGAAAGCCTTTGATTACGTCTAAATTCAGGCGGTGCTACAGTGTCCTCAGCGGTGCCAAGTTGACTGTTGGTATATCGAAGTGCTGAAGTGTTTGTACAGTACCAGAACCAGATTTCGAAACCTATCCAACTGCAGAGAAGTGTAAGACAGGGTGACGTTATATCCCCGAAACTCTTCACCGCTGCATTGGAAGACGTTTTCAAGCTACTGGACTGGAAAGGATACGGTATTAACATCAATGGCGAGTACATCACCCACCTACGATTTGCCCACGATATAGTCCTTATGGCAGAACCGCCGGAGGACCTAAGCGCTATGCTCAATGACCTCAAAGGTGTCTCCCAATGGATAGGTCTTAAGATGAACATGGACAAAACAATGATCATAATTAATGTCCATGTCACACCTATGCCGGTAGTTGTTGGGAGCACTATGCTCGAAGTTGGTGACGAGTACGTTTACCTGGGACAAATAGTCTGACTAGGTAAGTCCAACTTCGACCGAGAGGTCAATCGACGGATTCAACTCGGCTGGGCAGTGTTCGGGAAATTGCGACACATCTTCTCGTCAGGTATACCTCAATCTCTGAAAACTAGATTGTACAACGAGTGCGTGTTGCCAGTGATGACTTACGGATCTGAGACCTGGTCCTTCACTGCTGGCCGTATGAGGACGCTCAAGGTCGCCCAGCGAGCTATGGAGAGGGCTACACTCGGAGTTTTTCTGCGTGATAGACTCAGAAATGCGGATATCTGCAGTAAAACCAGAGTAACCGACATAGCCCAACGGATTAGTAAGCTGAAGTGGCAATGGGCCGGCCATATAGCTCGAAGAACCGATAACCGATGAGGAAGAAAGGTTCTCGAGTGGCAGCTTCGTACCGGTAGCCGTAGTGTAGGGCAACCTCCCACTAGATGGAGTGACGACCTGGTAAGATATGCAGGAAGTCGATGGGTGCAGGTGGCTCAGGACCGTGTTTTGTGGCATTACTTGGGCGAGGCCTATGTTTAATAGTGGACTTTTGAAGGGCTGTGATGATGATGATGATGATGGGCTGATGAAAAAGAAGAAAGGTTTCTTTCTGCCAGTGGTACCACTCACCCGTACCCACATCTACCTTTTCGGCTGTAAAACAGCTGTGCACATCTGCGTTCCGGGTTGAAGGATAAAAAGTCAGTTTAATGTAGTCCGTGGTAAAAACGCATCTGTAAACTTCTGTAAAGTTAATTTTCAATTGTTGATTCGGTTCGCAGTAGCGAAGCGTTTGCTTGGGCGAGCTGAGGTTCAAACCCCGCACGGAACTATCATTTGTATGACCTACTAAAAATTTTTCCCGTCTGAGCCCAATTATTGGCAGAAAAAATCTTAGTGTGTAGTTTTTTAAAACAGACGTTCTAATTTATTTTCATAATTTGAAATGAATTCATAATTCAAACACAAGTTTACTCAATAATAAATTATTTGAGTGGTAAATACCACATGAGTGGTTCCATATCAATTTGATCAAGATCAAATCAATCAATCAGTAGTGTTTTAAGTTATCCTTATTAATGCGTATTTAATTGACTTCGACTACATTGATGATGTTATATTGAAGTGTGTTGTACAAAATTTTTGTTTTACCATTTGTTATATTACAGCCTTTCAAAAAATATAAATTATATCTACTTATGTATGTTGCATGTATTTACCCAAACCGATTACTCATCTGTGAAAACTTTTAATAGGCTTACTTTGTAAATTATATTATATACCATATAGTATTAATTAAAAGCTGTAAGTTTTCCTGTTATAACATACATACATACATACATAAACACTCACGCCTGTCACCCAGAGGGGTAGGCAGAGACTACAGACTTCCATTTGGCACGATCCTGACACACCTCTCTCGCCTCCTTCACATCCATACACCTACGCATGCATGCTCGTCGGTTAAGGGTACTCCTAATTTGGCCCGTTTTCAATAAATCGCCAATTTGGTCGATAAATTTTCGCCTAGGACGTCCCTTTCCGACTCTGCCATTCACTTCTGCAACATAAATTTTCTTTGTCACTCTTTCTTCATCCATTCTTTCCACATGACCAAACCACCGAAGCATTCCTTTCTTAATCCTGGTCACAACATCATCTTACAAACTACACTCTTCTCTTAACACACAATTTTTCACCCTGTCATTCAGATTCAGCCCTAACATACTCCTTAACGACCGCATTTCTACTGCATTTATTCTACTCTCGTGCTTCTTCTGCCATACCCAACTTTCACTACCATAAGTTAAAGTAGGGACCAACACAGCATTGTGAATTGCCATACGTGCCTTTTTTGACACATTTTGACTCTTCACAATAGAGTGCAGGGCCCCATTTACTCTGTTTCCTGCGTTCACTCGTCGTTCTATATCCTTATCATATCTCCCATCCCTGCTAAATACACACCCCAAATATACAAACTCATCTACTTGCTCGATCAACTCCCCTTTTATTCTTATTTCACATATCGTTTTACTTTCATCTCTTTCAAAAACCATAATTTTCGTCTTACTTGCGTTCACTTTCATACCCCTTTCTTTTAATGATCTGTTCATTAATGTAACCATCATTTGCAACTCAGCCGCCGACGACGCAAGGATAACTTGATCATCGGCGTACAAAATGCATTTGATGGTTAACTCACCCATTCTTAACCCGCATTCTTCAACTTTCAAATTTTACAAACAACTGTCCATAAATAGGTTGAACAACCACGGGGAAGCCACACAGCCTTGTCTGACACCTTTATGGATGCCAAACCAGTCCGAGTAGACCTCGTTAATCCTAACACAAGCACTAGAGTCCCTATAAAGAGATTCCAATGCCTGTATCAAGCCAGCGCTCAACCCAAATGAGTTCAGTGTTTGCCATAGCACATTCCTATCCACTCTGTCATAGGCCTTCTCCAAGTCCATGAACGCACAAAAAACCTTTTGTTTTTTGGCCAAAAACTTCTCCGCGATCATGCGCATGGAGAAGATCCTGTTATAAATAAATAAATTAATATTATAATTATTTTTAAGTAGCGAATATGAAGCTGTGGAGTGACGATTTAAAAATATCAACTTTCCATATCGTCCCGTGTGTCGTAAGAGGTGAAAACTGAAGTTGGCAGCAGCATCTTCCTGATGGCAATAACTGTGGCAAAATGCTTCCTACGTGGTAATCTATGTGGAAGACCTACATCAGCAGTGGACTTTTACAGGTTATAATGGATCAAAGAGCCACTGCAATGTGTTCATGTAAAAATAGTGCAGCCTATAACGTGGTCGACAGTGAGAGCACATGTGTAAAGAAATCCTTACTCTGTGGTGAAAATATGTGAGAAAGGAACACTCTGTCGCTGAGCTATTAATACTATAAATTAATAAAATTAATACTACTTAATATAGTATATAATATAGTAGTACTATTAAACTACACTTTGCCTGGGAAGCGATCATTAGTTTCTTTTATACTATGCTATGTTTAGTTGTTGTTGTGCTATTAATATATTTTTGCGGAAGGCTTATTAAAAATTTTTGATTACCTAATTTAATTTTAAGTGTAATTATAAGTTACAAAAAGTAATGTAATATTAATATAATAATCACTAATATTTCAGAAAACTATGACTCTGACAGTAAAAATAAAATGATATAGATTTAGTTACATACTTCTTAATAAAATACATACTTTTTAAAAGACGGCTCCGGCTATGTCACTACGCGACATAGCAATGAACAGAAGCGCCAAAGTCCATGAGTCAAAATCTCGTATAGAACATCTATTTGTATGGTCTACAAATTATTATTCCGGGTCTGTATATTTGTCCTTGTGAAATATATGTATGTAAACTGCCACTACAATACAAAAGAAAATCCTAGTGTGAAATAAACGTTGTAAAAAAACATATAACTTAATATTACTTACAACTTATCACTTAATGAAGAAGGAAGTGAAGTTCTGTGCAAGCTCATATCCATGTTTCTATATTAATTCCGCTCGGCCTTTTATTTACACAGTATGGTCCGACTAGATTGCTCATATGTAATAACGCGCACTTTAAAATCATTAAACCGATCGTAGTATTTCAAGTGCCTATGTAGCTTCGAAAGCATTTCTAGGTTTATTTTTACTGCAGCTAGCAGTGGATCGTTTTTCGAATTTTATTGCGTACTATTTCAGCAAATAATCCGATCGTGCGAGAAAATCCCTCTGCGTGTATACATCTGTACAAATGGTGTCTATCTATCTTTTAAAATTTAAACTTGCACCGACTCTAGTAAAAAATGATATATTCGTACATATGTGCGAGTATATTATGTTTTTATTTTATAGAATAAGGGTGAAAACAAGCACATAGTTCACCTGATGGTAAATGGATTTTGTGGCCCATAGACATCTACATTTATCTCCAATTAAGAATCAAAATACATATGCGTTGTCACCCCTGAGGACTGAGATAGAATTCTTCGTTTCCTGTAAAAAGTGCCTCCGGTTTTTTACGCTCACCATGTGGCGGCGCTGTCGTCGCGCCGCAAGCGAAACACACCGAAGCTTAAATCACGCTATCGACATTCCGAATCATAAACAGCATATATAGAACATCTCCGAACTATCACACGGAGCGTTGGCTGCTCCCCGGGCAGAACACCTCGCCCGGCGGGAGATCTCCCCTTTTCCTTCTACGGCCACAACCATATGAAACACAGCCGCATTGTGCAGCTATTTTACGCTGGTATTCTGTGAGAGCGTAGTTCTACCCCGGTCGAGCCGACCCTTTCGTGCTGCAACCACAATATGGCTGTAGCGTGTCTCTACCACGTAAATTATAAGAAGCATGTACGATTTATCTATTTACTATGTGAAATCACTTAAAAACAGCCACTTCATTCCATCCCGAGGGTTGAACATAAATAATTAAATTATTGCACTAATATTACGATTATGTATAGATTGGGATGTTACTTCACATATTACACATTCTACCTGAGAATGATATGCTTATCATTGCACTACACAGGTGTATCACAGTAGTAATAACGACGACGTATAATAATTTATGTTTATCTAACTTTTTATTTGTGAGTTGCAGTAAAAGTTGGACGTTGTTTCCATTATGTTATGTGGTTAGTCTGGATAGTCGTCAAAGTGAAACAATGAGGTAATTTATTGTATAAGTGTTTTTTGTAAGAGGAATGTTTCAGTTAAATTTGGTTTTTATTGTATACTATATTATTTATTTTTATTTCGTATATGTTTCAAAATATAAAACATTTTTATTGATATCCAGTAAATTATTTCTACAGTTTAACAGCAAATAGTTAAATGTTTAGATTATTGATAGTCAGAGAAAAAGGCTAACTAAAAAAATCCGTTTTATGTTATTATTGCCTTAATAGTTCCAGCGTGACTTTTATACGTCACTCGTCATACGTCTATAAACATTTCTCCGCTGTAAATGCCAAACAAATGTAGAATCGGCTGATATTGCTGGTATTGCCTCTCTTGGAAGCCGTATAAACAGTAACATACGCTATCAGATTGCACCAGACGTTTCGCAACTTTATCGTTGAACATTTTGATAACGGAATAATACGTCTAATCAAAAATAAATTTATATGCTAACTTTAATTGAAAATAAAAAACTGAAATGGGCTTTTTCACGCCGATTATTTTTAAGCGTCTGTGAGTGGCATCCGAAATGAGCTTTTTATTCAAATGAACATCATAACGTCTCAGTAGCATTCGCACTTGCTCTCTGTTAAAAATAATATTTAAATTCTTTTTGCATGTTTTAAAGTATGTGAAAAATTTATGAGTTGCATGTTTTATCTAGTTTTTGTTATCCTATACCTTTAAACGCGCAATTCTTGTATATATATATATATATATATATATATATATATATATATATATATATATATATATATATATATAAACGGCTCCAACGATTTTCGTAAAATTTTGTGTGCAGGGAGTTTCGGGGGCCATAAATCGATCTAGCTAGGATTTATTTTTAGAAAATGTCTTTTTGTCCGTGTTTTTAGGCAATGAAAAACTGCTACAATATCGTTAGAATAAGAAGGTAAATTTTGACAGTTTATTAATGATTACAAATAGCTTAATTTTTTATTCAACGTCGCTACGATCAAAAAATATTATTCGTATTTCATCAGTATGTAATTTGTATCTAAATATAATTTCCAAAACACACGAATTAAAAAAAGCCGAGCGAAAAATACCGAGCAAAGCTCGGTCAACCGGGTACCATTGTTTAGATTTACTCTCCGGTCTTAGTTTCTAGCAGATGAGGAAAAAAGCTAGTGCTAATGTGTCTGTATACTTAAGAACATATCTTGATTTGGAAGTTCAGACGTGTTCGTTATTTATTCTTTATATAAGAACTAGCCTGCCAGGCAGACGTTGTTCTGCCCTTTTCTACGACCCTGTCATGTCCTATTAAGAATACTTAAATTCGCAAAAAATAAATTGTGGGTTACTCATGGGCAAAAAAAACTATCCTATCTCTCAAGTTGGACCAAACTGCACACGGTGTGCAAATTTCATTAAAATCGGTTAAGTAGTTTAGGAGCCTATCGCGGACAAACAACGTGACACGTAATTTATATATATTAAGATAATCCACAAAACGGCATATTTTCGCATATCTCACTTAAGTAGCAACCATGGAGGTTAGAGAGAAGGAGAATGTCCGTGGAGTTTTGTTTTGTTTTTATTTTAATTTTTTAAATAATTGTAAAGAATAAAAAAAACAGTTGACACAAATAAGTAATCAAAATATGTAATTTTGACAAAACATGTCATCGCTAACGTATTGCAAAAATGTTAATTGCTTTATTGAGACTTTTTTGTTTTTTAAAGGAACCGTTTCAAACGGAGCATCGACGCATGCGCAGTACGGATACGTACTGCGCATGCGTCAATGTGCTTGAAAGCGTATGTATTGTGACTGTCAAATTATATACAAATATAATTTGGAATAAAATAATATTGCGAATATGAATTGAAATGTAAGCTATCCTATCTCTCAAGTTGGACCAAACTGCACACGTTGTGCAAATTTGATCAAAATCGGCTAAGTAGTTTAGGAGTCCATCGGGGACAAACAACGTGACACGTACTTTATATATATAAAGATAAATACTTAATCTGTCTCAAATTGTGTATATATATTTTCACTAGCTGATACCCGCGAGCTTCACTGGGTGCACTATAATATTTTATTGCGGAACATATTAACGTCTTTTTTGATCGAACTATTGTAAATTCCGTTCCTAGTGAGCTTCTACATTATACGTTTTAGAGCCATGCTGCAGTTATATTAGTAGTATAGTTGTAGCACGAATGGGTCGGCTCGACCGGGGAAGGACAACGCTCTCACGGAATACTAGCGTAAAATAGAAGCTTAATGCCGCTGTGTTTCGTATGGTAAGTGTAGAGAATCGGAGAACCTTTTTACTGGAAAAGAGGCATTTCCATCTTAGTCCTCACGGGTGACAACGCATCTGCATTTTGATTCGTAATTGAGGGTAGATGTAGATGTCTATGGGCCACAGCTTCCACATACCATCAGGTGGACTGTGTGCTCGTCTGTCACCCTATCCTGTAAAAAAAGAAATGAGTAACCATACTAAATTTCAAGTCAATCGGGTGTAAGATTATTTAAGAGATATCGTGATCACAAATATATAGATTAGTAGTGTTTATGTTATTGATTTGATATATTTACCATTTTATTGTAAAGAAATAAAAGTTAATCAAATAGAAAGAACAGTTACAAGGGAAGTTCGCACAACTTTGTTTTAATCTAAACTTTGATCACTGCAGTCGTCTTGGGCAAAGTCGCGAGTGATAATTGTCCAATAGAACTTTTTCAAACGAACTTCAAATGAAACAGATACTAATTCACGGACACGATGCAAGATTGCAAAAGATTTACGGAATATTAATGTACGTGTTATCTTAACTTTTTAGTGTAATATAGTGTAATAAACAAACTTCGATCCATCCTCACCATCATACGGTACTCACTACTAAATAACAAACGATTAAAATGTATAATAAAAAAAATAATGTAGAAGATAAGAGATATTTACAGAAAAATACTCGGACAAAAGTATTTTGCGGGCCGTCTTTTGTCTCATTTATTAACTTTGAAAGAATATAAAAATTGGGATAAACAAAATAACAACTAGGATAATCACGTGGATTACATTAAACCTACAAATCCAGATTAACACAGGTCACTTTTACAGATTCCAACAAATCACGGCCTTAAGCCAAATGCAATTATTCACTACCTATCTGCCTTATCGACGCTTTTCCTTCCCTTCGATTGTAATAAAAACCCACTAAAAAATTATGATATATTATTTATTGTCGATAAGTTATGTAAGTGTGTTGACATTTTGACGTGGTAGACCCAAACACAGGGGAGGTCTCAACTGGGATGGGACCACCCACGTTCTTACCGAATATAAGCCCTAAATAGCAGAATAATGATGTGTTTGGTATGGTAAATGTAGAGAACTTGAGACCTTTTTTTCTTGTTACGAGTCCGTTTTTTTTTGTTTTAAAAAAGAATATTAACAATCCTATAAACATAACTAATATTCCTCTTAACCACTCGTGGTAAGCTTAAATTGCTTGTGTTACGAGTGGTTTACGCCAGTAGTCGAATGGTGGATTCGAACCCACGACCTTTTTGAGTTCGCGGTTCGCGCCTTGCCATTAGGCTACTGTCACTTCACCTTCACCTTTTTATTCAGGGGTGACAACGCTTCTGCATTTTGATTCTTAAACGAGGATAGATGTAGTGTGTCTATGAGCCAACATTCACATACCATCACCTTATTACATGTGCGAGTAGGGTTCCAGTCCTGAGGACTTCGCATAAACTTAATTATGTACGTAGATAGTACATCTATTCCGGGAAACGAGAATATTGACCGTATTTGCCTATTTTCGATACAGATACTGGCTACATAATATCGGAGCCGGGTCTTCCGATACATTCAAGAATGTTTAACATTTAAACTGCCGTCAGTCACGTTTTAAATGCAATACTGCTTTCAAAGTGAGTGATACGCCAATCAAAGGTTTAAAGTTTGTAGAATCTTGAATTTACAGAAAAAGTAAGAAGGGCTTTCTTGTCTTGAGGAAAAAATTCCTCCATAAATATATCGGTGACAGTAGATGATGCAGGTGGGCCTATCGCCATGTCCTCTACCACTTGAATCGTGGTAGAGCCACACAGTAGCTATATTATTGTTGTAGCACGTATAGTTCATCTTGACCAGAGTAGGACCACACTCTCATAGAACACCAGCGTATATTATTGTACAATGGAAAACCTATGAACTACCCCGATCCAACATCGATCCTCGATTTATACTGACATGCAGATGCATTGTAAACCCTGAGGACTGAGATGGAAGGTTTCTTTACCAGTAGACCCAGGGTCTCCGGTTCCTTCCTCCATAGCACACAAGACACAACAGCATTTATATTGATATTTTATATTAGTATTCTGAGAACATGGTTCTTTCCGGTCAAGCCTTTGCATTCGTGCTACAACCCCAACACAACAGTGTAGCTCTACCACAAATAGTACCAACGTGACCTTGATAGTCTTTGTATACGTTTTTCATTTCTTTTCATATAAAATGGTATTTTATAATAGAAAAAGGTTAAGCCATTCAACAAATTACGTTATTATAAATTCTGAATATTATATCAAAGGTAAATTGTATACCCTTCAACCGAAGAGATGAGTTCACTCACTCGTAGCATGTCGTAGCTTCGCGCCGTAGACTTTCATTCTATAATCGTCGGAATAATTTTATATCGCCTCGCGGTTCCCTCGCGTATCGAGTGAATAGAGGAAGAAAATATCCTTGATAGTTTCCTTTTTGAGTTATTTATAATTAATTTAAATTAAATATTTACTATTTCTCCGCTCTTTTAATATAGATTTGGTTTTAGAATTCGTAATAAAGTATTTTTACAATATTACTAACGGTCCATCCCAGCGTCTCATATATGTAACTTATGTATATGTATATATAGGTTAAATGTCTTATTTTACCAGTCCATAAAATGATTTGCTTAATCGCCACGTTTGGCACGTGGATTATTGATAGCTGAGCCATAAAACGCGAATTGTCAATATGAGTATTTTTTTGCAAAATTTTGCACAAAGCTGAGGTGGCCAACGGTTAGATATAATATAGCAAGTAAAGATAAGAACAACAAACGCAGTAAAGCAAGTAGGTAGGTCTAGGTAGATCCTAGAAGGATTTGACACTTTTTTTTTTTTGCTGTTTTTGTTGATAAAAATGATTAAGCCGTCGTAGCATAGAGGCTAAACACTCGCAGTAAATAAAAAAATAAAGGTACGCAAGCAATCCCGGTTCGATTCTCGCCGGCACCAATTAAATTGTTAATTGCAATTTTAAATTCAGATTTGAAAGGTATAAATTAAACCTGCATATTTCTAGATGTGGAGTCCACAATCATATACTCGTACTAGAGCAATGTTGCTTCTAATATGCTCCATAACTCTCCCAGAAATAAGAAGAGTGCTGTACCCAAAAATGGGACATATAAAAGCTGTAAAATTTTAACGAATCCAGATAATTTTTAACTGACTTAATTATATTTATTAACACGGAAAGCTGATTAATTATGTATATGCAGCATTTACTTCCTTGAGTATCATTCTTCATAGGCCTCTGCCCATTAATGCCATAATACACGATCCTGAGCCAACCGCATTCATCAACTTTCTGTATTTTTTACCGAGTCGTTATTCAATTTAGTGGATGTTGCACTACACTTCAATTACCGGTATAACGCTGCCACACGAGAAACTTTCTTCCCCATCGTTCACCTTGTCGCGTTGGCTTAAAATAATCTTCTCGATTATCGTAAGATGTTACTACGGGTATGCTTGAGAAATCTCAATACATAACATCTCGTTTACACCAGATGGAAAATAACAGGTCTAGCTACAACTAGGAGCAGCGACAAAGGTTCGAGAGGTCTAGTACTGCTCTAATATAAACATGTCAAACGTGGTGTATTTGGCAACCCTTTCTACAGCGGTAGAGAAAGAGAGAGATGGAGAGAATTCAGTAAAGTTATTTTAAGAAGAATTTGGAACAAAAGAAATTATTTATTTATTTTTAACTGGCTTATACCCGGCACGTTGCTGCCATAGATGAAATAATTGTCGTATGTCGTTTTAAATTTGGAAGATTTATATTAAATGATAACACATTCATTGAGTTTAAATGATGTCCTCAAGTAAATTTTTAAGGGTCCGACACGCGCATCACCTATTGTTAGCCCATAACTTTCGCATAAATTCAATCAATAAGTTGACAAAGTTTTAGCACAAGATGAAAGGTATGGCAACACATAAAATACGAACAAACAAATATAATTTTTTATTAAGATTGTGCACAAAATTGATGAAGTAGTGATATATTAAAATTTTGTTCAATGGGAGGTTTAATCAAGCTGAAGGTAATTTCTTTCAAACAAAAATTACGTTAAAAAGTGAATTAAAAACGGGGCATGTTGGGATTAGTCAGGACGTTACACAAAACAGAGGAAAGAGGCAAACAAACAGAGAGTATATGTGGTGTTTTTCTGTAAAGCTAAAATCGAGAGTCACTTGAGTTATTTGTAAAATTCGGAAATGTTATTATACATATTTGCGAAGTCCAAATATAAATCGAACAGAAATTTTGAACGCACGCTAGCTTATTCAAGGTCAAATATTCTAAAAATTTACTGAATGTGGTGTAATGTGTATCGCGTAGTTGCGCTGTAAGAATATCTACCTCATATCGTCCTGTGAGTGATTTGAGAGGTGACGGAGGGAATCTGAAACACGAAGTGGGCAGCAGAATCTTCCTGATAACAGCTCAAAATAATGAAAAACTGTGGTTGCCAGTCCGCCTGCCAAGCGTGGCATCTTTGTTCAGCACGGACTTTAAAGGCTTTTATGGAATCTATTATATCGGTCAATTAGTTTCTAAATCGAGAATAGATCATTTTCATTCTGTAAATATTACTCTCTATACCTCCGCAGTAATTGTTTTGGTAGATCTTAAGAGTATGTAAAGAATAATACCGACACAGATAGACCAATAAACAGTGTAGCAGCATTACATTATTTTGCTTTTTTTCTGGATCCAAACATCGCGTAAAACGTTTTAGATGATTTTACAAAATATATTTTTCATCGAAAGTGAAAATCCGACTTTTTTTCATTTTAGTGCTGATTCAACATACTAAAGCAAGCACAGACGCGAGTTTTCTTTTGTTCTTCAGTTAGTTCATAATCCTGTTTCAAAGCTTCTTTATTTATTACAATTTGACACAAATGAATTACGTATTCCATCACTTAGATGAAGTTTGCTACTAACTCTTTAGTGGTTTTGTGTGAATACATTTCCATTATTGGTTTTATTTCGACATTATTGTCCTTTACACTGCAGTTTTTACAGATCTTACTGTGTTTGAAATTTCTCGAACGAAAACGCCCATATCAAAAATTATTTCACCGTTATTACTAGGGCCCGGATTAATATGTATATATAATATCAAAATATGTACATTTAATATGGACTTAAAATCCTAAAATATGGAAAAAATATGTGTAATAAAAGATAACGACATTGTACATTAAAACGATTTCCTATTAAGAAAAAACAAAAAAAATACGATTTTACTTAGCTTAGGTTCATTATTATTTAAATTACAGTATATAATTACGTGTTTCCTTAAATTTTCTGTTTGGACGAAATAATGCTTTATTCTAGCTGAATGATTTTTCATCATAGGATGTGGTTGGAGCTTATTTAAATTTGCATAATTCTGCAAGTGAGTAGGGCACATCTATGGTGCCTTCTAATGTTCCACACAGCATGCTGTTGATTTTCTTTAGGATCCTTTCCTAAAGAAAATCAACAGCATGCTGTGTGGAAATCCTTTGTTTTTTTTTCAGTACATAGAGTAATTTTTGCCTCGCTACTTCAGCAACGGGACCTTCTGATTCTAAAAATATTTTCGATAGTCATCAAATTATCATTTAGAGAAGTGGAAGAATTTTCGAGTGCCTTTATATGGTATGATAAAAAGCAATAATTAGTGTTTATGTACATAAAGCAAATAGTTACGTAGGGTAATCTTGGAGAAGTTCTTTTGAGATTGAAATATCAGCAGCTTTATTCTCCAATTCAAAGATAATCATTTTGATTTCAGTGTAATACTGGGCATAGTATTCATTTGCTCTCAGCTAAGTTCCCCAGCGGTTCAGCACTGGCTCTAGCGGTAAAGAAATGTCGGGATACCAACTCTTTAAATTTTAAGATCCTGCTTGCTGCTTTCAAAAACTTTTTCTTTACGTTTCATACTAAACTGTCAGCCTTTTTAAACTGAGACCTTATTCATTCAGCAAATCTATTCATACCATGAGCCAAGCACTTCATATGAATAATTTTTGGATACAAAACTTGTAGGGAATCTACAGCTTTTACCATACAAGGAGCAGCATCACTAAGTAGCAAGACAACTTGGTCATGTTTAACTCCATAAGGCCACAAAACTCTCATTGCATCATTAAAAAGCTTTACTGACGTTTGGTGGTTGCATTAAAGAAGTTCTTCACACGCCAATAAAAAGGATTTGCTGGCATTTTCGTCATCTAAAACTAATTTTTAGTCATTTCACAGACCTTCTCATCAACCTAACATAAAATAATGAAGATATGGATAAATTTATTTAATTTCTTGTGGAATATGGATTTATACTTGAAATATGGAAAAATATGGAAAATAGAAATTGCATTTTCTTGATCAAAATATCATAATTTATGTAGAAAACATATTCAAGAACAAAAACCATTTCAATTAAAAATATGGATTTACATATTAATCCGGGCCCTAGTTATTACCTTTATACTCCGGTTTTCTACAAAACTTCTTACTGTGTTTATCATTTCTTGAACAAAAGCGCCCATATCAAAAACGTACAGTGCTTTCCTTTACAGTATATTTACAATACTCGTCACTGATATTGCGTGCCATCTGTGTACACTGGTACCACGGCGGTACACATATTCGAAGATAAAAACAAATTTTTAGTCATCGTATGGTGTTTCATAAAGACAACCGTATAATGGCGGTGTAAGAATATCCACTATCCCATATCGAAGAGACGATAAAGTAAAAGAAGATGGGCAGTAGCATCTTCCTAATAACGGCTAAAATTTAAAAAAAAAACTGAGTTTGCCAACCTCTATGGCTAATATCCCTCCTAAGGCAATCTATGAAGGAGGAATTTTTACGTGGTAGAGCCATGCTGCAGTTATATTAGTAGTATAGTAGCACGAATGGGTCACCTCGACCGGGGAAGGACCACGCTCTCACAGAATACCAGCGTCAAATAGTAGCTTAATGCTGCTGTGTTTCGTATGGTGAGTGTAGAGAACCGGGGACTTTTTTTACTGGAATCGAGGCATTCCACCTAAATCCTCACGGGTGACAACGCATCTGCGTTTTGATTTGTAATCAAGGATAGATGTACACGTCTATGGGCCGCAGCAACCACTTACCATCAGGTGAACTGTGTGCTCGTTTGTCATCCTATCCTATAAAAAAAGGAATGTATTCAGTAGTGGACTCTAATAGGCTATAACGACACGCCTGTTGGTCTAGTGGTTAGTGACCCTGACTGCTAAGCCGGAGGTCGTGGGTTCGATTCCCACCCAGGACAAATGTTTGTGTGATGAGCACGATCATTTGTTCTGTGTCTGGGTGTAATTTATCTATAATATTTATGTATTTAGAAATATATAAGTATGTTTATCAGTTGTCTAGTACCCATAACACAAGCTCTGCTTAGCTTGGGACTAGATGGCGTTGTGTGATAGTTGTGGAATATTATTATTATTATTATTATTATTGTTAACGGTAACAGTAACACAAAATCAACAAACAAACGCACGGCGGGAAAACGAATAATATGTAAAGTTTTAAAATCCATGCCAGTAGAACTGGAAATATTAAAAATTGTTACGCTGTCATCAATGTAAGGCAAGGGAGTTTTACGTACTGACATTTCTGTATGTTGATTTTTTAAATACCTACGTTATAAGATACGATCACATGAGTATCCTTACCTCCTTAATCTGTGATAGAGTCGCTGTATCAATAAATTATTTATTTATTTTATTTTATTTTTTAAATTTAATTAAATAACTTTGTATATTAAACATAAACGGTGACTTAAAAATAGTTATAATTTTTTATGTATTTCACCTTTAGCTTTTCACTTTCAGTTATTTTATTTAAAAAATAAAGTAATCAAAGCGTTAAAGGTCGATAAGACGATTTCTATGATGTATATACATCATACACATGTCTCGAGATCAAAAGTAGTGATAAAAATTGATCTCAATTTTCCAGCCCATCGGAAAGTTTTCCCATATACCTTTTAGCTAATGGACTTTTGAAAGACACTTTCGGAGAAGTATTCATCGTATTACCAGGATATTGTCTTTACCTTTTGAAGTTTTCGCGCAAGTTTTTATTACTTCCTCTCGGAATAACAAAGTTATTCTTCTATAAATAGAGTTACAATCGACAAATGTGCAATATGGAGCTGTTTAATATTGTGTGGGTAATTGATTCTCCGCAGACCGTCTATATGTGGGCATTGTTGGAACGGGTGTAATAAATAATATTTGATGATGTGTCGGTTCTCTAGACAGTTTCATACACTCACACTCTGGCTGGCGTTGGGCACTGCTGTGTCGTGAGAATCCATTTTTCAAACGCTTAGCAAAAGCACAAAAATTAAGGATCCACGAATTAAATTGACATAACTGGAATCTAATAGGTCTACGAACTTCAAACCCTACGTACTCCAGGTTCCTGCAAAGTACAAAGAGACATTCCTTGCTCCCGATTTCTGGCCCTATGGGGTAGTGTTTCGCTGATGCAGGGACGCGCCAAAGAAGAAAGTTCCCTAAATAGTGTTATATCTATATTTTATATGTATTTTTAGGTTACGGAATATATTGCTATGTGCCAATGTTCCTAATTTTTAAGTCCTTGATGCCTAAAATAAAGTTATTGTATGGTATTGTATTCTATAAGTAAATTGAATTCCGTCCCATTTTTATGTATTAATGTATTAAAAGAATGCAATAAAAAAAATTCAAGAGCGCGTTATATGGCAACCTCTGAGGTTTATTTATTTATATTATTTATTTTTGTGGGGTATCTATATAGTTTTCTCATCTGGTTGGGTTCTATAAATATATAATTATAAATGAAAATGAAAAGATAAATATACATAAATATCAATAACATAAAATAAATATAAAAATACATAAATAAATAAAAGCCCAACCAGATGGACGCCCTCGGCAGGGGAGACCAAACGGCCGAGGGTTAGGGGGAAAGGGAAAGAAACCGGCGGACGATGCGGGCGGTATCGATGAGCACCGCCTTCTGCATTTGAGCCCGGAGCGGTCCGCCACGTAGTCCCAGTCGCCTCAGATGACCCGAGAGGCTGACTGGGATTAGCCCGTTTGCAGAGACGACTACAGGAATAATTTCAGTCGGCAGACCACCCCACATGTCGGTCACCTCGTGAGCCAGGTCCAGATATTTTGTTTACTTGTCTGTTTCGGCTTTCACGAGGTTCTCGTCATACGGAATGGTAATGTCGACCAAAAATATCCTTGACTGTGCCCGGTCCATCACCACAATATCAGGCTTATTCGCAAGAATAGTCCTGTCTGTGATGATGGCCCGGTCCCAGTAGAGCCTGGCGCGGTCATTTTCGAGCACGGCTTCCGGCAAGTACTTGTAATACGGCAATTTCCGGTCCACGAGACCGTATTTAAGAGCGAGCTCCTGGTGTAGAATTCTGGCTACTAGGTTGTGCCTGTGCAAGTACTCAGAGTTAGAAAGCGCCGAACAACCGGAGATGACATGCCTGAGTGACTCCCCGGGATGGCGACATGCTCGACAGACGTCGACAGGTTTTGTTCCGTGACGGGGATAGACGGCTCCAGCTCAGCAAAATAGCAATGCATCCGAGACCTATACGCTATTCCCACAGTTTCTTCCCCTTTCGCCCTATAGTACGCCCGCAATGCGTTTTCGTTCATGGATTTTGTCCAACGCATGCGACGTGCTCCACCAGCGGCGGGTGCCGCTTGCTGGGTCCGGGAAGACCCAGCCGACACCAAGCCTTCTGGTGGGGATGATGGATGCGAGGGGCTGCTAGGTGATCGTGCAGCTCCTCGCGTTCGGCTGGCGGCCCGCATGCTGCCGCGTCCAGCGCCAGCTCCAGACGCGCCCCGGCGACCCCCAGGCAGCGGCCCTATGCGCGTTCCTTTTTTTGTTTCTTCCATCATCCATTTTATGGGCGCCAAATAACGGGAGACGCCCAAGCCCGGCACCGTTTCGTGGTTGGGTCATATGCACAAACGGACCTTTGCATCTACAATTTTGCCTAGGCACGGCGCTCACACCTCTTGGCAGGATGCTGACTGACTGCGCCGAAGTTTTGTCACATAACTGTTACGTCAGCGGGCGATGGGGTATTTTATTATTATTATTTGGGGTATCTATATAGTTTTCTCATCTGGTTGGGCTATATAAATATATAATTATAAATTAAAATGAAACGATAAATATACATAAATATTAATAACATAAAATAAATACAAAAATACATAAATAAATAAAAGCCCAACCAGATGGAGGCCCTCGGCAGGGGAGACCAAACGGCCGAGGGTTAGGGGGAAAGGGAAAGAAACCGGCGGACGATGCGGGCGGTATCGATGAGCACCGCCTTTTGCATTTGAGCCCGGAGCGGTCCGCCACGTAGTCCCAGTCGCCTCAGATGACCCGAGAGGCTGACTGGGATTAGCCCGTTTGCAGAGACGACTACAGGAATAATTTCAGTCGGCAGACCACCCCACATGTCGGTCACCTCGTGAGCCAGGTCCAGATATTTTGTTTGCTTGTCTGTTTCGGCTTTCACGAGGTTCTCGTCATACGGAATGGTAATGTCGACCAAAAATATCCTTGACTGTGCCCGGTCCATCAGCACAATATCAGGCTTATTCGCAAGAATAGTCCTGTCTGTGATGATGGCTCGGTCCCAGTAGAGCCTGGCGCGATCATTTTCGAGCACGGCTTCCGGCAAGTACTTGTAATACGGCAATTTCCGATCAACGAGACCGTATTTCAGAGCGAGCTCCTGGTGAAGAATTCTGGCTACTAGGTTGTGCCTGTGCAAGTACTCAGAGTTAGAAAGCGCCGAACAACCGGAGATGACATGCCTAAGTGACTCACCGGGATGGCGACAAGCTCGGCAGATGTCCACGGTGCCATCCTTTAGGATGTATCTCCGATAGTTGTTGGTCTTAATAACCTGATCCTGTATTGCACAGACAAAACCCTCGGTTTCCCCGAAGAGATCACCAAAGCGTAGCCAGTGGAGGGAGGCTACTGTGTCTACGAAAGGCTCATGTAGAGCCTTGTAGAACCTCCCGTGGAGCTCCTTCTCCTTCCACACGGTCTCCCGGTCGGAAATTGTCTGCACTGCCGGGTCTTGCCATTGCTCGTTGGCTAAGGATAGAGGGGTAAGTCCTTTATCACAAGAAATGACGTCCTTGTAGAATGGATCATCCGATCTCGCCAGGAAGTAATTACGGAGGCTGCACACTTCGCGATTATGCATGGTGAGCGCGCTCAAGAAGCCACGCCCACCATGCTTTCGCGGCAAGTATAGCCTCATTACCGACGATCTCGGATGATGCATCCTGTGGGACGTCATGGTAGTGCGGACTTTTCTATCCAGGACGTTAAGTTCAGTCTGAGTCCACCTGAGTATGCCAAAGGTATACATGAGGACAGGCATGACCCAGCCGTTATATGCGTGTGTCTTATTCACACCGGACAAAAGGCTGTTAAGCACTTTGGTCAAGCGTGCATAAAACACGTCGCAAACTGACTGTTTCATACCAGCCTCATCGATACCGATGTTCTGTGACATACCCAGGTATCGGTATGTTTCAGCCTCGGAAAGGGTCCTTAAGTTGAAGGGCATAGATAAGTCTATGCCCTCAGAGTTAGCAACCCTTCCCCTCTCAACATGGAGGACCGCACACTTATCCGTTCCCAGCTCCATTCCAATAGAATTGCTAAATTCACAAGTGATGTTTAGCAATTCCATAAGATGGGAGCGACTGGAGGCGAATAACTTGAGGTCATCCATATAGAAAAGGTGGGTCACTTTTGTACCTCCTTTCCGAAGCTGAAATCCCCTCCCGGAGCCCTCCAGTAAAGTACTGAGAGGGTTCAGGGAGAGGCAGAACCAGATTGGACTCAGACAATCGCCCTGGAAGATACCCCTTCTTATCCTTATGTGGTTCACCGCAGCCATCATCCGCTCACCCAGATGACAAAGGATCGTACTCCACTGCCCCATACACTGCTCGAGGAAGTCTCTCACTGTACAGTCTATCTTGTACAGCTCGAGGACTCTCTTTAGCCATGTATGGGGCACCGAGTCGAATGCCTTTCTGTAGTCTATCCAGGCGGCGGAGAAATTCCGACGGTTGCGTATCACCACTTTGCCAATGACCGCGTCAATGAGGAGTGGTTCCTTAGTTCCACGACCACCGCCCCGACATCCATTTTGAGCGCGTGACATCACCTGATTTAGCTCCAGGTGACGAGTGATTCTCGCGCTCAGAATGGATGTCAGTGTCTTATATATGGTGGGTAGACACGTAATGGGGCGGTATTTGCTCGGGTCTGTGGTAACCTGGTCTTTAGGAACCAAATGAGTGATCCCAGTAGTGAAGAGGCTAGGGAGCGACTTCTGGTTGAGAGCCTCTTGGAACTGACGGGCGAGCACAGCGTGACACACCATGAACCCCTTCAGCCAGTAGTGATGCAGTCCGTCGAGTCCCGGGCTTTTCCAGTTCGGGGCTCTACGGACCGCCTCAGCTACGTCATCCGGCGTTATGATGACGGGGTCCATGGGCGTAATACTCGCACACTGACTCGCCACAACTTCCGTCCAAGGGCCCTCGCTGTGGTTTACGGGCTCTGACCACAGGCCACGCCAAAATGCGACAGTGTTAGCCTGATCCGGTCCTGGGCCCGCTCCACATACCTCTGGTCGCTCCAATGATTTGTAGAGCCTCTTCTGATCACTCTGGAAGAGACGATTCTGGTTGAACCGCCTTGACCTCTCGGTAAATCGGCGAATCCGCTTCCCCCAAGCAGCAATCTTTTGCTTCAGGTCGTCTATGCGCTCCGTTAGTTTCTGCGTGATGTCCGGCTGGGACAAACTGATATTTGTCCCAGCAAACGCCATTCTAACGGTGCGCACAACCCTTGGTCTATTATTACCCGACCTGAAGCTTATCAGTCTGCCGATAAGGGCCCTTGCCTTTGCGATACGGTCCTCAATTCTTTTTCTCCAGGCTGGGATGGCGCTACTTTGTTTAGTAGCGCGTCCAGCCATGGGAAGTTTGGCGCCAATAATACGGCAAGCTGCCACTGCGGCGCCAAAAAGAACTGAGTCCGTCTCGCAAAGGTCCCGGCTGGCTTCCAAATAGGTTACCAGCATTGGGTTAAGAGCCCTCACGACAGCCCGATTTCGCTTGCTTAGGGGTATGCGGGGAAGTCGCGGTCGATTTTCGAGAGGCATGCTGAGCGTTTCCAAAATCGCCTCTTCCAATATACTCCTCATTTGCTCTAGTTCGTGGGAGACCATTTCATCATCGTCTGAATCAACCACAACTGGAAGATCCATGGCGGCTTCTACGCGTGGCAGCTGGTCTGTCGCCTGAGGAGCCGCATCCCCAGCCGTAGCCAATTCATTCGATGAGGGAATAGCCTCACGTCGTAGTCGTTCGAGCTCGGCATCATCAAATATATTATTATTATTATTATTAATAAAACCTTTGAGGAGGTCACCTACGTTCAGCTGTGATGGGCAGTAATGATGATATAGAAACTGCAGATTGCTGTTAGTTCTCAAATACAGTGCTATTTTCAAAGACGGAAATTGATAAATGTTCTATTCGAAAAAATATAATTTGCGTAAAAATGGAACTCATAAATCGAAAGAAAATATTTTACGGTCCGGCATTCACAGCGTTGCGTTCAACGTTGAACGAATAGTAGAAAGGAAAGGTATAAAAGCTTCACCCTTTCTAAAAAAACACGTAAATAGAAGAGTCGAGCTTTCGTTTCGTTCGGTTCAAATGGCAGCAAGGCACACATACGTACAACACCTACACTGCCCGCGTTTCACATACGGCGAATAAACGATGTGAAATGGGAAAAAAGTTAAATATGTATGAGTGTGGGTAAATATATAAATCGGTATATAAAAGTGTTTATATAAAATAGGCAAGAGAGCGCGGACTGGTAAAGCTCAGCGAGGCTCAGTCGCGCGCGATCCTCGCAGCCTCTCTGCCGCATCCCACGGAGAGCGGTCCATGACATCCCGCCGAATTACTTCTAACACAAGTTGTATGACATTTTATAAAAGTGTTGTCAAATCGTTTTATGGACTAAAACAAGCTTTTTCTTTATCTTGTTGATGAGACTGTGCTATGTTAAAACAAGTTTTTCAATATATTTGGACTTTGACACGGCTTGACAAAAGTTGGTAAGAAAATTACGTAGAGTAAAAAAAGTTTCTAAGTAATCAATTAGGTATATTAAGTACAGTTCATTGTTTTTCGTTATTTTATTATTAATTATAACTGCTATAATCAATTAGGCATATGAATTAAACAAAAATATTTAAAAGGTTAAATATTAAGGCATACATAAAATATTATATTATTTACCTGCTTACATAAAAAATATAAAAGCTTATATCACGATTAGCAAAAAAAAGATTAAATGTAGTGTTAAATAATAATTTTAAAATTAATTTTTATTATTCATTACTTAATTTTTTTATTTCATGCATCATTTTCTTTTTTTATTCTTCATCATCAGCTCGTAAAATTGGCCTATCGCCGTTAAGAGACTTTACCGTTAACTGTATCGTCACGCCATCAGGTGGCTCGACAGTACCAGGTGTTTCATAACTTTGAAGGTGTCTCACATCACCAGTGGGAGAAGATAGCACGTCTTATGACATCCACGGGACGAAATAGGGTGAAAGATTAATTTATGTCACCATAACATGGCATTGGCCTTGCTCACTAATAACCGATACTGTTATAGCCTATTAAAGTCTATTGCTGAACATATTTTTATTTTTATTTTGTATAGGATAGGGTGACAAACGAGCACACAGTCCACCTGATGGTAAGTGGTTGCTGTGGCCCATAGACATCTACATCTATCTTCGATTACGAATCAAAATGCAGATGCGTTGTCACCCGTGAGGACTAAGATGGAATGCCTCGTTTCCAGTATAAATGGTCTTCGGTTCTCTACACTCACCATACAAAACATAACAGCGTTAAGCTATTGATATACTATTTGACGCCTGTATTCGCTGAGAGCGTGGTCTTTTCCCTGGTCGAGCCGAGTTAGTGCTACAACTATACTACTAATAAAACTGCAGCATGGCTCTACCACGTATAAAAATATATAAAATACATAGGCCTCCTCATAAGTTGCCTCAGATGGTGGATATTTGCCATAGTTGCCACGTTTGGCTGGTGGGTTGGCAACCGCAGGTTTTTTTTTTAATTTTAGTCCTTGTTAGGAAGAAACTGCTGTCCATCTCCTGATTTCCTTTACTCTGTCGTCTCATACGACACCCACGGTATTAAAATAGTGGATATTCTTACTCAATACACGGGAATCACTAACTACTCACTAATTACGAGTACTAAGTTAAAAATGCAGCCTTATAAGCAAAAATAGTTTAACCCCAGCAAGCGAGTATCGACTGAAACAAAAATAACTCAGTACCGTCTGGTAAGATGAGAAAGATCGTCCATCAAACAGTTTCACATAATTAATCAGTTGTAATGGTTACTATACCGACAGTTTTACACTGAGCTCTCGATATATCTGAAACATTTTGTTGTGCCCGCTGGCAATTTTCGTCTGACAGTTAAATTTGTACAAAGTCCGCAAACAAATGAAACGCCTGTAGTCACAACGTATTGTACCTAAGTCATTTTACGGCGCCTTTATTAGAAAACAAATAATTTTCGTAGGTACTATTAATTAATAATTTAAAAAACTTAAACTCTTAATCAAGAGAAAAACTGAACTAAATAAATTAATCTCCACAAAAAAGCTTCTGTATTCGGTGCTAAGACACACAGCCCTACTTATAAGAGTCTAAACTTAAAGAGATAATAAGTACTGAATCTAAGTTAGGGATGATCAAAAATTATAAGTTAGGTCGTAGGAGAATTAAATACTAACTTCATCTTCTGTTTTCCACCTTGGGCGGAGTTTATTCATCAAATTTGTACGGGACAATACCTTAAATATTACTCTATTTAATTTAATAGGTAATAACCTATTTAATAAAAAGGAAATGAAAGGAATCAACAACATATCACACATAAAATAATACAGTTGAATTGGGAGTTTCCTCCATTTTAAAGTTGACTAAATTATAGGAATAAAAGGGTGTGAACGTTATTTCGTGTGTACTCACTATTAACTTCCTATTGGGTCGTTAACTGTAAGTTCGATATTTTTTAACCCAACAGAATCGATTTTATTGAAATTTAAGTAGGTATTGAGCAATTACGCATCGAATAAAGATTTATCTTGGAGTCGATATCATTATTTTGTTTTAAAGATACGGCGTAAAAAGTACACTAACTTACACACTTATACACGTACTTTGAAAACCATAAAATTGGATTCTCAGAACATCGAAACGTGGCGATATTTTGAAATTTTTACTTTCAATCTACGACAACAACTTTATTATGGAGTTAAGGCAGAGGGATTTCAAATACATAAAAATGAACATTTAACGATGTAACTAATAACATAAACACTCACGCCTGTCACCCAGAGGGGTAGGCAGAGACTACAGACTTCCATTTGGCACGATCCTGACACACCTCTCTCGCCTCCTTCACGTCCATACACCTACGCATGCATGCTCGTCGGTTAAGGGTACTCCTAATTTGGCCCGTTTTCAATAAATCGCCAATTTGGTCGATAAATTTTCGCCTAGGACGTCCCTTTCCGACTCTGCCATTCACTTCTGCAACATAAATTTTCTTTGTCACTCTTTCCTCATCCATTCTTTCCACATGTCCAAACCACCGAAGCATTCCTTTCTTAATCCTGGTCACAACATCATCTTGCAAACCACACTCTTCTCTTATCACACAATTTTTCACCCTGTCATTCAGATTCAGCCCTAACATACTCCTTAACGACCGCATTTGAGATGTAACTAATATTCTGTTACTAACATCTATGAACAAGCAATGGTTCTTGATCTGAAATAAAATGATTATTAATAAATTATTTTTATTACTAAAACGTAAAGCCTCGGTAAAAATGTCTAAAATTTTGCCCATAAATTCCATGCAGTTTTAATTTACTGATTTTCCTAATTCTACTGTAAATTACTTCATTTTAATGCAGTTTACCTGTATATAATATATAATATTTGATAGTGATTTGGTGGTAAGAAACCAACGTGCAATTTTCTTTCACTTCTTTTCACTTTTGTTGCAATAGTAGTAATATGGAAACTGATTTTCGTAGAAAGATGGCACTTTCTAAAAGTATGCGACATATTTTATAATAAATTATACAATACACCATATTAAAACATTTGAATGACATTTCAAAAGATATTTTATAAAAATATATTACATGCTTCTCTTACCAAGTTAAACTACAGGAAATGAACAGCAGTATCTTCCTTCTAATAAAACAAAGCAATAAAAAACTAAGGTGTCAAACGTGGAAGCTATAGCAAATATACCCTATGCAGTAATCTACGATGAAGCTAACGTTCAACAGTGAACTTTTGATAGGCTGCTGCGTATTAATGAAAATAATAGAAAACTTAAGCAAGGTTTACACGAAGAAGGCAAGGTTAAGACGACGCCAGTAACGCTGGCGCCAGTCCTCAGACAAGCCAGCGCTGGCCTGGCCCGTGTTATTTAGATGAGGCCAAAGAGATTCATTTTATTCCTGGATTAATCTTGTAGATCGTTGTATTAAATTACTTAATTAACTGAAAAATAGTGTTTATGATATACCTACATACATCAAATATAGGAATTTGTATATATATAAAATATATAATATAATATCACTAGTAAAAATTTTATATTACATATTATTTATTCAGGCGCGGGGGTTGCGACACGCGGGCGGAGGTCACTGGCTTGAAAAATAGGCCGGCGCTCTATTCCCGCCAGTGCTAGCAGCCAGCGCTGGCTTGTCTTGAAAAACTGTTTATACGAGGCCAATAATACGCCAGCGCAGACTGCCAGTTAACTGGCAGCCAGCACTGGTTTCGTCTAAACCTTACTTAACGCTGGCGCCAGTCCTCAGACAAGCCAGCGCTGGCCTGGCCCCTATTGTTTATATGAGGCCAAATGGATTCATTTCATTCCTAGATTATTGTTGTAAACGTTGTACTAAATTAATTATTCTTTTAACTTTAACTTGAAATAATGTTTATCATATATTACATATATCAAATATAGGAATTTGTACAATATCACTAGTAAATTTTTATATTACAAATTATTTATTCTGGAGCGAGGGTTGTAGAGCATGCGGGCGGAGGTCACTGGCTTGAAAAATAGGCAGGCGCTCTATTCCCGCCAGTGCTGGCAGCCAACGCTGGCTAGTCTTGAAAAACTGTTTATACGAGACTAATAACAAGCCAGCACCAACACTGGCTTCGTCTAAACCTTTCTTAACTCGCAATGGCGTAGAAGCAGCAATAAAGAGGTCAACAGACAGTGTAGCATTCCATCTTAATCCCTACAGGTAACAACGCAAATGCCACTTCATTTTTATGAAAAAAACTTATTCCTATACATAAAATGCTGAAACATATTCTCTTCATGTTTTTATTGTACAGTACAGTACAGTGGAAGCGAAAACAACCCTTGGAAAAGAATTTTGGTTCATTCATAATGGCACATAACGGCATTACTACAATCGTCCATTAATATTTATCACTTAAGTAACCAAGTATTAGTATAGTTGTTATTTTACAGCTTTACTTGTCTTTTTTATAGAATAAGGGTGACAAACGATCACACAGTCCATCTGATGGTACGTGTATGCTTTGATCCATAGACATCTACATTTATCCTCAAAACGTAGATGAGTTGTCACCACTGAGGATTAAGATGGAATGCCTCGTTTCCAGTAAAAAAGAGTCTTCGGATCTCTACACTCACCATACGAAACACAGAAGTATTATGCTGCTTTTTTTCGCTGCTTTTCTGTGAGAGCGTGGTCCTTCCCCGGTCGAGCCGACCCATTCGTGCTACAATTTGACGTTGATTTTTAAGAAAATACCAGTCAATTGCTTATAATGAACCCTATTCAATAAACAGCGACAAACTTTCAAGAGAAATACTCTGGCTCAAATTGGATTCTATTTTAGTACAAAACTAAATTAAATATTTTTGCTTTTTATTTAGTTGTCACCTTCATGATATAGGTTACGTACGTTCGGTTATGTGTGTTCTGTTATTATTTATAATGACTATATGTTAACGGTAAAAAAAATATTTGAATAATAATTATGCCTATGTAGTTCTGTAAGTATTATTCATAAACATGTAAAATTATTTTGCTCATTTAATTATTTTTTATCACTTTCCATCTATTTTTCTTAAATTATAGTTTTATAAAATGTGTTTTTTTTTTTACTTTAGTTTTAGTAATCTATGATTTTTTAGCATAACGTACTGCCTCAATTTCACAAATTTTGTAGTTTTATGAAGTATCTATATAATATTTTCGGTTATAACGTAATTTTATAAATAATATAATAATTATTTTATCTTTCCAGATTCAACGAAAATGTTGCCTACCTTCTTAATATTGATTATTGGTAAGTAAGACTTATTCTAAATATTATGTTTTTCAATTCAAATTACAATATCGTATACTAAAAATATTATCACAATAAAAATTATATCATATATATATATACATATATATATATATATATATATGAATCTATATATCATCTATTTTGTAGCGTGTTGAATTACATGCATATGTATATTCCGTTAACTGCATTAAGAATTATTTAATAATGCCATCGTGTTGCTGCACTTGCTAATCGAAGGTGACGGTTTTGGCAAATCCCAGAGAGATACCCATGTCAATCAGTAAACTGTGTATAGGCTGATAGGGAACTGAAGGGGGTAAGGGCGCTATTATATCTGCTGCGCTGCTAAAGGCTTCTATTTCGGTGAATTCCCAGGTTACCCAAAGGTACACAATACAGTCTTCTTTCGATCATCTATGTAAAAATGTCTCTGGAAAGTACGTTTATAACAGAGACAAACGCATTGACTGGCAACGAGAAAAAGGCAAAAAACAGAAGTGTTAATAATTGAATTCTGTTTTTATTTCAAATTTTATGAGAGTTTACGCACGTATGCATTTGGACTAACTACTTAGTCAAGCATCTTTCATCTTCTAATGTTCCTTAATTATACCGCGGTCTCGCATTCTATATTTATAAAAATTAAAATGAATTAATAATGCGTTTAAAACTTTCCTACTATTTAATATTCAACTTTTAAGCGCAATATAATTAAAATATGGAATAAAGTAACATCCAACGTCCCACAGCTGGACGAAGGATCTTATTTATTCTAAGAAGGTTTTAAAGTTTCCTGCTTGTGTTCGCGCTACTCCAAAGAGTGTGGATGAACTATACATATGTTCAAAACATTTTCAAAATCTCATAGATAATAAAATAACATGTCAGATATATCGATGCACATCGAGAGGTAATATATTATTATACTGGGTGATTTTTTTTATCGTCTGTAAAAATAGGGTGTAACAAGTAAACGGAACAAAAACCTATGTCACTGATATTTTACATTTTTTTTTAATTTTGCATTAACATAATATTATGACATTGATCTATCAATAAATACTACTAATTTGAAATTAAATATTGGTACTAAAAATAACTACAAATTTTGTGAATTAAATAAATAAATCAATTAAAACTATCGAAATCAAAATAATACGTACTCAATTGGTAGTATTTATTGATAGATCAATTTCAATAATATGTTAATTTAAAATTTAAAAAAATGTAAAATATCAGTGCCATAGGCTTTTATTCCGTTACAATATTTTTTCCAGGCGTTAAAAAAATCATCCAGTATATTACCGTTACAGTATATAATAATTAGACGTGAACTCTGGTTTCAATGTAAGCATCTCGTCAATTTACTGTGTCATTTTAAGTTCGAATTTAGAACATGGTATCTAGAAGGAGAATTTTGATACTTAAATTTGACAATATTTTAATACGTGAAATATACATGAACTTATATGATATTCCCATTTTATTTCAAATAAAGCACACTCCTTAATTCTCCCCGTTTCTTGTTATATTTAGCATTAAAAAAGAAATATATTATTATGATTTTGCTCCTAATTTCAGATCATAAACAATACAGGTATTTTGCTTTTAATTTTCCTGAAGAATAAAAATTATTTGTTACCAATAACTAACCTTGTAAATTTTTACCGGTTGATTTAATTAAATAACAAATTTTCAATTTTCCTCTTAATTTGGAATTCGTACTTACATTTCTTTCCTATATATTAATGAATTTTAAGAATAAAAAATACTATATCTTAAAATCGTAACAAAAAAGAATACACTTTAAGGAATGTGTACGGGGGGTATTACATATGTGGAGGGGGGGGTGTTACATGATTTATTTATCCCTCCCCGATCCACCATTGGATAGCAGAACGAGTGGCGAGTCTTCTTTCTCTTTTGTCGATCTACGAGTACCACAAATTCGTACCAAAAGGCTTTCTTTGTCATTTATGAGTACAGCAAATAGTTATCACTACATACTCATCATATAAAACAATTTTGTTTCCGTTTTCAAAACATAATTGTTGTTAAATTTTCTTTATAATTGTAATTAATCTACCATTGTTAGACACTTATTATCTAAACCTTGATCTCATATGAAACACAAATTGACTTTTTTATAGATTAAAGGTGACCAAGCACACACTCAACCTGATGGTAAGTGGATGATGTGGCCCATAGACATCTACATCTATCCTCGATTACGAATCAAAATGCACATGCGTTGTCACCCGTGAGGACTAAGATAGAATGCCTCCATTCCAGTGAAAAAGGGTCTCCGGATCTCTACATTCACCATACAAAACACAGCAGTATTAAGCTGCTATTTTACGCTGATATTATGTGCGCGGTCGAGTCGACCCATTCGTGCTACAACCATTATATAGCGGCAGCATGGCTCTACACGTGAATATTTTTTTTTAATATTCTAGCCAGCGCTTAACTACAATCCTAACTGATGGTATTTGATGTAGCCTAAGCTAATGAAGCGTACTGAATTAACAATAGCCCATTCGCCCTTGCCAGACACTCACATTGTAATCGGATGGAAAGACAGATTCTGGCACCTTATTTGACTTCTTTGCTGTAAGAATGGTGAACGATGTAGCAAACCGTTTGGTTCGAATGCGTTGTAAGTAAAATATCAAATAATAAAATATTTAACTTATATGATGGTAATAAATAAAAATAACAAAAATGCGTCATATATTAAACTAAAGAGCTTTATTTTCTCCCTTCGCGTCGGACAGTCACATCGGATATGAGATGTCGTGAACGAATGTCTCTATGATTGCGGGCGCACGTACGGTATAATAATAAATCTTGAGCGAGTGACAGCATCTTATGTTTTATTACTTTACCAAAATATTCTAGAAAGAATATTATAGAATACTAAGGAATTATGCAGTACAAATTATTAGGAGGGTGCTCACTGAAGAATTGTTTTCATCAACGTCAAAGCCAAACAAAAGCATATCGTCTTATTCCTCTACACCGACGTCGCTCGGGTATTACATTATTTGCATCGACATCAAAGTCTATATTTTTTAGCATATAGGTGACCAACGAGCACGTAGTCCACCTGATAAGTAAGTGGTTGCTGTGGCACATAGACATCTACATCTACTTTTGATTACTAATGAAAATGCAGATGCGTTGTCACCCGTGAGGAATAAGATTCTTCGTTGAATGAAGAGTGAGAACGAAGATGCTTCATTTCCAATAAAAAGATTCTCCGGTTCTTTACACCCACCATATGAAATACAGCAGTATTGAGCTACTCTTTTCCGCTGATATTCTGTGAGAGCGTTGTCCTTCCCCTGTCGAGCTGACTTATTCGTTGACTATACTTACTACTAATATAGCTGCAGCATGGCTTTACCACGTAAATATATTTTGTAATTATATATACAACTTTTTTAAAAGGAATAATTATAAAGATGTATATTTTTATCATTCATATCGTAGGTTTTTCAAGGTTACGAGTACATTTCGATTATTTTTTTGGTGTAATGTTAAACGTTCAATCCTATAACGTAAAGATTTTTCTATACTTTGGCTGTTTGGTTTTTGGTGTGATTGTCACTATAATTTTGAATGGTTTGAATTATATATTTTAACAAGATTGATGGTTTTGACGGTCGCAATATAACAATATAACGCAATATAACGCGTTGATCACTGTGGATTTTTGAAAATATTTGACCACCTTGACTTTGATTAAAACTACTTTTACGGATTTTATCGCGTTTAATTTTAATTTTAATTATTTTTATTTTTAATTCCTGACGTTCCCTTTTAACTGAACGTGACAACCTACAACAATTTGATGTAACACTGATGAATTAAGATCTAGGAAGTAGGCATAAAGAAACTGCCCGTGACAATGGACCTATTACAATGCAATAAGTTCAAAGATATGTAATTTTATGTTTTTGCACAAATGTCGTATATGGTTGGAATTCCAACAAATGAGCGGTCACGAAATAGCCAGTATACTTTAACATACCGAGTAAATACTGTACAGAAAATTTCGGTAAAATGTCATACATGACTAAACTTAAGCCCGATAAATATGACTACAGGGGGAATGGGTCGACTCGATCGGCAAAGGACGACTTTCGCGCACATTAATAGTGTGAAATAGTCGGCATAGTGCTGTGTTTAGCACGTTGAGTGGTAAAAATTGTAGACATTTATTGTTAAAGAGCTATTCCGTTTTAGTGCGCAGGGGTGACAGCGCATATAATGCATCCTAATGTTTAATCGAGAATAGAAGTCGGTCTGTAATGGGTTACACAACATCAGTTGGACTATGAGCGCGACGTAACTTTACGTCTATTAAAACCTTAGGTAAAATACTAGGCTTTTCAAAGTACGAAGAGGAACGCCACATGGTTGGTAATGATGAGATCATTTGAAATACACGTTAATATAGGTTGACAAAATTTGTTCCCTAGGTTGGTGCTATTGTTCGTGCTGCTGTAAAAATATATAACAATGCTATAATTTTGCTGCTACCGCTTTCGACTGCAAATTCATTTAGAAAAATTTTGCGGTATAAACATACTAGCCGAGCAGAAACTATACGCTTAATAAAATATGTACATAATATTTTTTTTTACTTGATACATTAATATTGTTTTTAGATACCTATATAACACAAACTCAACACTTAATGTAAAATTGTTGATTTTTGAATATTATCCCATTGAGTTCGAAGTTTTATTGAAGTCCTAACAATTACTATTACAAATAAAACTGAAATGCTTAATAGTGAGAATACTTTAACGCTGCGAGGGTTCAGGCTTCAAGCCCTCTTACACATATGGCTTGTCTGGTATGAATTATTGTGACTATTCTGTACTTACTTGTGTACAAATATTTTCGATATTTATGACATATTTAGGGGAAGGAAAAAATTGTTAAATAGATAATGCTTACTACTTAATACTTTAATACTATATTATAGTATATAATAATAAAATATTTACTATTTTCTCGCTATGCACAGGTAGCATTTTTATCAGTATATTAAAATGATTTTAATCTTCCTGATACTTAATGATTTAATATTCCTGAGTTGCATTGACTTTTTACTACTTTTTTAAATTTGAGTATTAAAAAAATGCTTCGACGTCTTAGATGGATGGATAGATAATTCCTGATTGCACACACAAAACTCAAAATAAGAAAGAATAAATTAAATACGAAATGTTGTAAGGTAGTAAGTACAATGGGCGGTCTTATCGCTAAAAACGCTTTCTCCCAGATAACTATGGGAGCAATATACTCAGTGGAATGACGTGTTAAGGGGTTTACTGATAACCTTGATTTGGTTGATACCAATCTTTTCAGAAACGAGCATAGGGACAAAGTAGCCAGCCTCTCGGTATTGTATAGGATGCATTATGGGAGGCGTGCGCAGGAATTAAATGCCTTAATTCCTCCTTTCCGGATTCACCATCGGACAACCAGGCCGACAGCGGGTCTTCATCCCTTAGTTGTCAATATTCCACGCATTCGAACCAAACGGTTCGCTTCGTCTTTAGTAATGCGTACAGAAAAGGAGTTGAATGATTTGCTGACGTCTGTCTTTCCGATTACAATCTGGGCGTCTCTAAGGCAAAAAAGCGAATAGGTTTTTCTTTAAACAAAACTATTTATACGAATTTTATCGCGTTTTCGTTCTATATGTAGAACATATAGCTGACGTGAAGCATCGACGCTCCGGGAAGTCTGCAGTCTGTGAACATTCAAGATCGTCCCCAACATTACATCAGATATGATAAAGCACAAATTCAGCGCAAAAGAACACCGATTCCTACCAAGGATGATAGCGAGGCTGTTGAAATTGAAAACATTCTAATTTCAATAGAGAATATGGATGGGTGCTGCCATCTGCTTGAGATCCTATAATTAACAAAATTAAATTAAAAAAAAATTATATTCAAGATACTGTAATATCGTTCTGCGTAGATCGGACCTAAAATTAATATACAAAAAATGAAGGTAACTATTACATTGGGACGTCAAACATCTCAGCCCCCCCCCCCCCCCCACCGTGAACATGGGTGCTATAAAGCACTCGAAACATCAGGAATTAAAAAATAAGTTAATTAAATGCGATAAAATCCGTATAAATAGTTTTAATCAATGTGTACTGTTCCCGTAAATTTAAGAAATTATTAGGCTTACGCAAAAACATTGTCTCTCACCCACTCAAGTCAACACGTAGTAAGTAAGTAAGTAAGTAAGTAAGTAAGTAAGTAGTCAATCGCCACTTACCACCAGGTATTGTAGTCAAGCAGTGACTTATTATAAGTAAAAAAGTTTGGAAATTATAGCATTTCTCAACCCAATAGAACACTCTTAGGTATATATATTTATGGTATATCTATAAGATAAAACCGATATAACACTAACGAAGAAATTTTGCACTAGCTTCGCTAAGGGATTTTAAAAGGGCATTATTAGAAAATGTTATTAGTATATGTAGATAATGTTCACGATATTTCCGCATACTCACATTACATACTCACATAAGCGTTCCGTTGATCATATTACTGATTTTGCTAATGATAAAAAAATGTTGGCTCGACTGGAGCAGAAACACGCTCTAACAGAATACCAGCGTAAAATAGCAGAATAATGCGGTGTTTCGTTTCCGTTTTGGTTCTTAATCAAGAATAGTATGTAGATATCTATGGGTTACAATATCCACTTACTATCAGGTGGATTGTGTTTGCTTGTCTGTCAACCTAATATTACTCGAAACACGTTGAATAAACATAGGAGTTGATCTTATGTGACGTCCTGAAGTTTTGACTTTTTAAGTACTGTGTTTTAGTTATAAATTAAATTAAAAATCGACTGCTATGAGTTACTACCAGCTAACAAAATTACACGTTCGGCTGAATGCGCTCTATTTTAGTTGGTATCATTCTCATTAAATGTAGCCAATAGCATCCACCCTAAATGGAAAATGGACAGTATTTATCTACATACAAATATAGCCATTGTTTTAATAACTGTCTAACAAATAAAAGAGCCATATCATTGCTTGAGAAAAAATCCTTTTAGTAAGCTTAGCGTAACTTGAGAGGCCCATGACTTTTACGAGCTGATAATACTGCAGTAGTTGTCAACCTACAACTTTCATCCTCTTAATATCATCTCTGACCTCTAAACAAAGGAAGGTAACTTGTCCCATCTCTAGAATAAATATTAAATCACATTACGTTTGATAACTTATCTAAGCGGACGTAAAAAGGACAAAAAGAAAATCCTTTGTCAGTCTACCGAAGGCAAAGTTTATCGAGTCACCTCCGCTTCTGATCGCGCAAGTTTGCCGTGGCCCTAACCAATTGAATTACTGGAAACTAGCAGAGACCTTAACAAGTCAAAAGTCTTTGTCAAATCAAAAGGTTTTGTGACTTGAAAATTTTATATTTTAACTGTTACCGTTACCGTTACAGCCTATTAAAGTCCACTGCTGAACACAGGTCCCCCATAGATTGCCTCATAAGGGGGGTACTTGCCATAGTTGCCACGCTTGGCAAGTGGGTTTGCAACCACAGTTTTTTTATTTTTTGTTTTTATTAGGAAGACGCTGCTACTCATTTCCTGATTTGTTTCTCTCTGTCGCCTCTTACGACACCCCGGGTACGGTATGAGGTTGTGGATATTCTTACACCGCCACTACATGGTATGATATTTTGCCATACGTGCTTAAAATGAGTTTTATTTTTATATTTTTTTTTTGCCATGTAGTTACGTTGTAAGCTAATCCATGACCCTATATCATCCTTCGGGTGATATAGGGTCATGGATATAGGGTCATGGGTAAAATATATAAACATGTGAAGAGGCACCGCGATCTTCAAACCACCTACCTAACGACAGCGGACTTATACAGGCTAATGGAAAAGATGAAGTCATTTTTATAGGCAAGCACATTACTTTAATCTAACAGAGAATTTATATCTTGAAGTTAAATTGTGTAAGGAAAGTTTTTTTTTTTTGGAAAAAGTGACAATGAGCTGACCATATAGCTCGAAGAACCAACAAACGATGTGATTGATTTGCTAGAATGGATCTCGAGTGGTAGCCTCGTACCGGTAGGTGAAATGTAGGACGGCCCCCCACTGGATAAAGTGACGACTAGTAAGAAACGCAGAAAGTCGATGGACGCAGGTGGCCCAGGAGCGTACTTTGTGGCGTTCTTTGGGGGAGGCCTAAGTTCAGCAGTGGACTTGTGAAGGGCTGTAATGATGATGATAAATACAGAATATTTTATAGGTAAGGTAGTATAAATTAATTTCTTGTTGGCGATTTATATAAAAACCGAGATTATCTAAACAATGCCAAAATCGATCAGGACATTTCATTGTGTATGATGATAAATACAGAATATTTAGTTGGGTAAGGTAGTTTAAACAAATTAATTATTTCTGTTGTAAAATATTTATATTTTATAAATCTTTTTGGCAATTTATATAATCCGGCATTGGAAAACCGAGGTAATAATGCCAAAAACGATCAGGATATTTCATATTGTATGATATTTTATACACTATGAAATATAATTTCTGTGGGTAATTATTCATCGTTGTCAACTTCATCATCATTTCAGTCAATCACAAGTCTACTGCTGAATGTAGGCCACAAATAACCTCAAAGGAATGCCACAAAGCACGGTCCTGAGTCACCTGCATCTATAGCAGGCAGAGTGTGTATATTATTTTATCATATTTCTACCCACTCGTAAATTTATCATATTTTTCCTTCTTGTTTATCCGACATATAATTTCGTACTAATTTATATATTATATAAATATCTGCGTCTTAGGAGTGCGCCTCGGATCACCCCAGCCGCACCTCAACCCACTGTCACTCATATTACTTGATAGGTGTTTTCGTATTTTCGACATTTTCCTTTACTAATTCTATGGTATTATCTTAATTTTTACACATGTTCAGAAAAAAAGGTATCGTATACATTAGCAGAATTATAAACTTTGCTGGTAACATATATATAACTAACTATACATTTTATTACACCAGCCAGCTGATTATGAAATTAAATGAGGCAAATAACCGAGTATGCACAATAATCATAGTTTGCGGACGCTCCTATTTTTATTAACATGCTGCGAATATAACATTGACCACAAATTTTCACTGTGCATTTCCATTTACCTTTAATACATGGATAATATTTCTACACTTATATATTACAGCATTTTAACAAAAAAGTATCTTTGACTAAATAATGAATTGATCGGAACAATTGCTTGAAAAACACTTGTACAAGACATGTGCATTTTTTATATTTTTATTGTAAAAAGTTTACACGTTACTTCCACACTCTCTTATGTCGTGGAGGCAGTTTACAAACATAAATTTCGTAAGAAAAAACATCTAGACCCTGAACAATTATTTGTAAGCCATTCAAATACTTGTTCCCTGCGGGACTCGAACCCGTGGTCCCAAGCGCTTCAGTTAATCGCTAAGCCACTGCGCCACGGAGCCGTCAATGCATTAGCATTAGGGCATTAGGGCAATAGTGTAGTAATATTTGTAACAGAATGAAGACTTCACATCGCCTGCATTCGTCTAAATACATGGTGGTAGGACTGTCTGAAGGGTAAAGAAAGCCAGTTAGTCCTTACCATCTTAGTCCTCGGAGGTGACAACGCATCTGCTGCCTTCTTACTTTTAGGTTGAGGCATCTGCTGCCTTCTTACTTTTAGGTTGAGTAAAGGTGTACTTTGGACAGCAGATGCCACTCAAGACCGATTTATACTTCGACAAGTAGTAGCGAGTTAACTTGCGAACCTGGCGAGTTAAGTAGAAAATCTCGTTTGAACGGCAATTAGCGAGTTAAGTAGCAAGTTAACAATTAAATTGAATAGGATGGCCAGCCGCGGCCGGTCTACTTTTCGGCGAGTTAAGTGCGAAGTGATGCCCTTCCCGTGCATCTCCAGCCACCCGCAACTAAACTCGCTGCTCGTGTGAACGATCGAGTTTAGTTCAGTGCGTAAGTTGACAGGACGTGTAACGTGTTCGCGTTCAACCCTCAAAATAGAAAATTGTACATTATTTAACTAACTCGCCACGAAGACATTTGAACGCTACTGTTCTACTTAGCCATTTGCTGTCCACTGTCCTGTAACTAAACTCGCTACTGTACCTGTCGAATTGTCAACCGGTCTTTACTGTGAACAGTCCTGTAACTAAGCTTGCTACTGTACTTGTCCAGGTGTAAATAGGCTATGACAGGTGCTACCCTTCGTGGGCCCTGGCCTCCTCTACAATATTCCTCCACTTGTCGCGATCCTTCGACTCCTAGCGCCAATTGGTGTATTTACCCATTCTTCTCAGATCCAGACTGCTGGGGAGTCCACCTGGTCATGATTTTCACGGCCCTAGAATCCGGCATTCGTTCCAGGTGGCCCGCTCATCTCAGCCGCTGTGACTTACAGAACCTTACGATGGTCTCACGCCCTATAAGACCATCAAGCTCGTGATTCACGCGCTGGCGATACGTGCCATCAGATTCTCGGACTGGTCCAAATATGTTTCTTGTTTCTGAGCACTTTTCTTTCAAATACCGCCAGTCTCGCTTCGTCCCTCTGTGTAAGTGTCCCGGTTTCGCATGTGTCAGTCACAACAGGTCTTTTTGATCGTCCGGTAGATGGTGAGTTTGGATATATATATATATATATATATATATATATATATATATATATATATATATATATATATATATATATATATATATATGTACGTATGTGTGTATGTACATATGTGTTCATTTTGCGTATGTGTAGAGCCATGTACATATTTTAACCAAAGATCGTGGCAACTTTACTGCCCATAATTCAGTCTCTGTTCTACCAAAGGTTAGCTGGTAGAGAATACTATACAGCATTAAGCTCGCCTTTTGTACAAAATCTTTGGTGCCATAAATAATAAAATAAATAAATATATACTTATAATATGAGAAGCAACCGCGAAGCTTTGAGGCTTATGCTGTTGCTATCACCTATCCGCTTGTTTGCCAAGCATGACGATCGATGTAAGTTCTTCCAAATGTAGACGAGGTCCATGTTGAGTAGTAGACTATTAACTTGATTGTTTTTTTTTAAATAGAAAACCGTGGATGATGAGTAAGGGATAGAGCCGTGTTTGGCAAGCGGGTTGAATGCAGTACAGGCCTCTGTTTACATGTTTTAAGTCCTTGAAAGTCTTTTGGAAATTTTAAAAAAATTTGAAAATCTTTTGGAAGCCAAAAATTTATCTGTATTTCTCTGTGTTAAATCCTGTAGTACAACACGTACGAATTAACTTGAGACTCCGCTGGAATGCGACCCCCTTCCCGACTCCCCGCACCGCGTCCCGCGCTGGCCGTGCGCGCTCAGTACCGATAGCATTTTTCTTACGGATACGCGTCTCGACTCTAGTTCGATATTTTTGATAATTGTTTGTTGTTTGGTTTGGACTTTTGTTTGTTTTTGTTATACTTGAACGTTATTTTATCTGTTTGTTGTTAATTGCGTTGTTTTATTGTTAAGTTTGGACGTTGTGTTGTGCCGTTTTCTTGTGAAGCTTAAGAGTTACTCCGCCTTTTTTATTTAAAAAAAAAAGATGCGAGGAAAGACAATACATAGCCAAACACGGACACTTGCTCTAAAAGTTTTAAAATTTTTCGAAGATGAAAAATCAAATAAAAAGTTTCTTATTCCTGTGGACCAAGCTTTAAAGAGGGCTTGTGCAGCAACAGGCATATCAAAGGCAACACTACTAAGAATGAAAAACGAGGCGAAAAAAGTTCAGTCAATTTCTCAAGACCAAAATGATGATGTCACAGTAGTATCGGAACCATGTACTTCTCAAGCAAGACCAGAACTTAAACTATCAACTCCAGAAAAAAAGGAAAAAGAGCTCAAAAAAAACTGAACTCGACAATTTTGATCTGTGTGCTCTAAGAAACCTTGTCAACAGTTTCTATACAGTACGGAAAGAAATTTCAACATTGAAAAAGATTTTAACGGCTGCAAAACCAGATCTAAATTTTTCAGGTACGTACCCATATTTATTGACATGTTTTATATGTATTATATATCATACTTTAGGTCATATCATAAACAAGGTGACATTTAATTCAAGCATAATCTTGTTAGGGGTGCTAGAACTGGTAATTTGCAACAATTTTATGTATGGACACCCATATGCAAAAGTGAACCATTTCTGAGATATTTAATTTTAAATTATTTTTTGAAAAAATACTAAAAATTAAAAATAAAATCTTTATTTTACAGGTGAAAAAACCACGTTACAACGAATACTCGTTGACTACTTGGTTTTTGAATTGCTGCCTGGAGAGCCCGTTATTTACGAAGGAAGAAAGAAAACAATAAACTTGCGGTGGACAAAAAACCCGTAACTTATTTAGACGAAACATGGATTCACTCCCACTATACCGTGCGCAAATGCTGGCAAAATAACAATGACGCAAACATTAGAAAAAATGATAATCCAGGACAGCGGTGGATATTGGTGCACGCTGGCGGTGAAAACGGCTTTATCCCTGGTGCCAAATTGCTTTACAAATGCAAAAGTAATGCCGGGGACTACCATCACGAAATGGATAGTAAAAACTTTAAAAAGTGGTTGACAGAAAAACTAATCCCAAACTTACCTCAAAACAGTCTCGTCGTTATAGACAATGCTCCCTACCACTCAACGCAGTCTGAAAAACCACCCGTGAGCCCGTCCCTGAAAGGTGAGATGCAGAGTTGGCTTCGAAAAAACAACATTCCTTTTGATAAAAAAATGACGAAACCGGAACTGTACCATATAATACTGCTCAATAAACCACCGAAAAAATATATAGTGGACGAACTCATGAGGGAGCGTGGACACGAGGTATTACGGCTGCCACCCTACCATTGTGATTTGAACCCTATCGAATATATATGGAACTTAATAAAACAAAGGGTGGCAGCTAAAAATGTTAACCAGTTTGAAAGGGAAATAGAGGGTTTGACAAGAGACGCACAGCATATCACTTATTACTTCACCCCTTGCCAGAACATTTTATTTTGTTTTTATTAATAATCTCATGCAAATCTCAAAAATTTCAAATAAAAAAAATATTACGACGCATTATTTTGCACACCGTACATTGACAATTACGTCATCGGCCCAGGTCTCAAGTTAATTCGTACGAGTTACACTTATAATATCTATCTACTCTGTCAACTCATAGTTTTTACGCTGTGGTCGCACTACGAACAATACGAATAAATATTAGATGAAACAAATTAAGATTTAATTATGAACATCACTCGGCATTGAATAATAAAATTTAGATTCCATTATATTCATATGAAATTAAAAGAAACTTATTACTCTACATAACATTTATATTAAAAAGTTTTGATAAGTGTACAAAGACTTAAAGAATATTTAATCACATCTAGTCATACATCTTCTATTCGGTTAACCGAAACTTAGATAAACATAAGCCGCAAAGGTTCAACGCTTTGTACAATTCAATCAACGCTTTGCACTGGGGGCCTAAATATCAAATGGTATAAAGAGGATCTTACAATAGAATTGATTAACTGTTTAATTAAGAATATTGAATGGACGGGTCCTAATAAAGGCAAACACTGTGATAGTGTGTGTAACTTTGATTGGTTTATTTCATATGAGTCAAGTGCCGTCTGCAAGCAATTGATTCACACTTGCAGCTCCCAATAAATAAAAATACACTGACCCTCTATACCTTTAAACAAAAACTCAACATCGGAATAGGTGGAAGAAAGAACCTACCCAGCTGGACATTTAATAAGATAAAAAGTCCATATACACAATAAATATAAGTAGATTTACGTGTGTGTGTATTAAACGTACACACACGCGCGCTCGCAAACGTCTACTATTCACGCAACACTTTTAATTGAATTCTATAAGTGTACCACTGATTGGGGAAGACACTGGTTTATAAGACACAGTTATTACAACTAGTTTAGAAGCCAGGTTTCCATTTCATTGTTAAAAGATTTCAATTTTTTATTGAAGGCAAATAGATAATTTATTATTATTAAAATTCCAAGTTTTAATTAATTGTGAAAACTTATCAGCGGTTCAGCTTTTATGCAGTGCCATGGAATGACAGTACATTTTTCTAAAATTAAATTCAAATTCAAATTCTTTATTCTACGACTTTATCTATTACATAAAATTTTGGTTGGAGCTTAATTTTAAGCAAAGAATTTGCTTGTACAGAAAGCGTCGCTCTTCCAAACAATGGGTACATTACATTAAGTTAAGCTGAAGACTAATAGTTATTAAATTATAAAAAAATACAAGCAGATTGTTTTCATATTATTGTACTAATTTGGCGTTATAGTTATCATTGATAACTACTAAACTTAAAACTACTAATGGATATTGTGCTAATATATTTTATGTTAACTTACATTAACTGATTAAAAAGAAATTTTGATATAAATTGTTTTACGCCATTTTGTTTCGTTTTAGTCATTGGTGATGACAGCTATCTCTCAATTAGTTTTAATAATTAAATAAAATTCTACCATTCAAATTTCTCCTTTCTGGGGGGCAATAATTAATTCATTAATTACAGCCTACTGAAATTCCATTGCTGAAGAAAAGCTTCCCATATTTGTAATAGTTGCTGTGCTTGTAGCGTTTCTTGGCAACCGTAGATTGCTATTATTTTGGGCTTGTATCACGAAGATGGCAGCTGTCCATTTCTCATTACTATATATTTCCCTCTGTTACCTCTTACGACACCCACGGTATGAGGGTAGTAAATTTTTTTGACCCGCCACAACACGGTGGGCTAAATATCATTTTGAATAAATTTTATATTTTTCATGATCGCTTACTTATTGTAGATTTTTTAACTTTCAGGTTTAGCAAAAGGCAGAAAACAATTTTAATTTAATATTTCAGAAGTATGTCTGTATTGATAAGGGATGATTTAATGTTATATATATATATATATAAAACCAAGTGTGAGTCGAACTCGTGCATGAAGGGTTCAGTACCATCATAAGATTTAATAGTATGTAGGTCGAAAGCAATACAAACTCTGTGAGCATTTCAAGCGTCTACTCCTTGTCGTTATTAAGATCGAGAAAAAAAAACCCAACAAAACACGTTTCTAGTAGGGTAGAGTTAATTTTATTTTTATTATTTGTTTGTTATACCGGTAACAGAAATACACAGTCTGTGAAAATTTCAACTGTCTACCAATTACGGGTCATGAGATACAGCCCGCTAACAGACAGACGTATGGACAGCAGAGTATAAAATTTAAAACAGAAAGAGAAACAGAAACTTTTTTATTCAATATAGATTAAAAATAATACTTATTGAAAGTCACTTTTTTATTTACCACTGGTTCGGAAAAAACCTCTGTCATGGGAAGAACCAGCAAGAAACCCAGCGGAACTTTAAAAAGAATAATAGGTTACAATCATGTATGTTTACACAATTAATCAACACACAACGAATTAGAAATATTGCAAGCGATCACCTTTCCTAGCGGTTATTATCACGCATAAATTCCTTAATATTATAATAACCCTTTTTATACATACTTAGTTTAATAAAGTTTTTGAGCTTTGAGTAGGTGAAATTTTGCATATTTCTGGGTTTTTGTTGTAAAAGCGTACCCCAAAATGAATTACTGACTAGGTGGAGTCGAGTTACTGGAAAAGATCATGATATACGTATAAAAATGTAAAAGAGCATATCAATAGAAAAATCTAAATTAAATTATCACATTAAGGTAACTCGTTGTGTATTTTTTTGCCGCGAATCTTTTTTTTTCTTATTCTTCATGCGTTAAGCCACGATATAAATTTGGAGTTTGTGACATAATAGGTCTGATGCAGCTCCGGTCTTTTTCCGCAAAAAGGCGCGGCTTTTATTTGTTCATTTGTTTTGTACTTCACATCTCGCCAGCTGTTTCCGATGGCGGGCTCAAAATAACGACTGGATGAGTGCAGACACTATACATTTCCAAAGCTGTTGAACAAATTTGCTATTTTACTTCTTTTCAACCATATAAAGTTTTTGTATTATGCGTTTCGACAGAAATAGCTTATTAAGAGACAAACGCATAGTGGCAAACATATTATTCTAAACATTAATATTTCATTGAATATTCATAATATAAAAAGTAAAATTAAAGTGAAGATGTGAAATAAATGCCCATACACACATCCATTTTTTCTAAATCATGTCTATCTGTCTTTTTCCGCTAATCTTCGAAATGGCCAAATCGATTGTGATGAATCTTTATTAACAGAGAGCAACGCCAGGAGGGTTCTAGGCTAAATTTTAGGTATCATTATATATCATTAATGACTGATATATAATGATCCCTAAATGACTGTCTCGCTGGTCTAGTAGTTGTACTGATACTGACTGCTGATCATGAGGTCCTGGGTTCGAATCTCGGGTCGGTCCAAAAAATCAATTATTGAGTTTTTCCGTCAAGAAACTCAGTAGCTGCCCGGAGTCAGGAAGTTGGCGATGTCCTCACCCCGTGCCTCGGAAAGCACGTAAAGCCGTTGGTCCTGCGCCTGATCTCTCTCCGGACGTGTTAGTTTACCGTCCTATCGGATTATTAGAGAGAGGGAATAGAGAGTGCACCTGTGCTTGCACATACCAAGTGTATGTGCAGGTAGGTACCTACTATAATCCTGGCTCACGCCGATGGCTAGTCTCCGTTGAGACCGGCCGCCGTGACCAAAACGCGGTCTGGAGGACATTATTATATTATTAATAGATTCTATATAGGCGAAGCCGGGGCTGGTTACTAAGTTAATAAAATATAAAGAAGCTGGTGCAAAAAGAGATATAATGTACATGTAGTAGACTGTTATATTTAATTAGAAACTTTAATAAAACTTATTTTATATTGTCTAATAACTATTAAAATTAATAGCTAATGCATCTAAAAACAGTAATACTAAATATAATCGAAAAAAAAAAACTGTTTGCCTGAAAGTAAATTTTAAACAAATATTATATATAGATGAAAAACATAGGAACGTAAATCTCACTACCAGTATTAAGTTAGACTTACAACAACAAACAAATGTTCGTTTACTTTTCAAATCATCCAAGTTCAGTTTAGAACTGCAAAATATTTTCTCTTGAGTAACAACTGCGAAATAACACGTTCGGTAGAGAGCTCACGCGCGCTCGTTTAAAATTCGTCGATTCAATAACTTTGTGTTTTACATAAAATGGGAAATCATCTGAGCTATTTTAACAACATTTTTTATTTCAGATATATTTAAATACATTATAAATATATAAATAGTCCAGGAGGAATCGGAAATGAATGAGTAAAATGTATCTCAATTTGGCATTTTTCAAACATTAAAGATTCATAACTCCGAAAATATTAACCTTATCGTAAAAAGTCGAGTAAAAGGACGTTTTAATTTGTATTAACTTCAACTATAAGCCACCGAGTTTCCCCATGGCAACATGTATTTATATCATCAGTAGGACAATTTGAAAAGAATCGCGTAAAAAAATGAGGTGGAATAGTTTTCCGTATGTACCGATTCCTCCTGGACTAAAGTCTTCTGTGAAGTTCTTGGATAGATCCTATCTTACACCTCTTTCCAGTTGGATAGGTTTCTTACTCTAATTACAGAGTCAGATATCTTAGCCTTTCTGTGGTGCTACTGAACATTATTTCGGGAAAATTAAGGACTTTTATGTAGCTTGAAGAACAGATACGTTCAGGGTAAGAAAGTTTTCGACTGGCACCTCATACAGGTAAGCGAAATGTATGAATGATTATGTAATGAAGTGTCGACCTGGTAAGATATGCAGGAAGTCGATGGATGCAGGTGAAGGACTATAATAAAGATGATGATGAAAGACTTCTACAAAGCTTCTATTATAGCTGTGATACATAGCAGGGCCAACCTATAGCTATATTAGCAGCATTATGCTGATGTGTTTCGTATGGTAAGTGTATTGAACCGGAGTTATTTTGACTGTAAACGAGGCATTCCATCCTATTGCTAAATGTAGATGACTATGGGCTACAGTATCCACTTACCATCAGATGTACTGTGGAAATGTTAGTCACACTAATTCTAAAAAATAAAAAAGCTTATAGCTTAAAGCCGTTTCGAAAACTGACTTGTTCAGAGAGTAGAAAGTGGTCAAATTTGGGTGCCAGTTGAATAATAAAACGAATCATCTAAATGGTCTTGTACTACACGTGCGGTTAAAGAAAGGGATTGAAAATGGCATCGACTCTATTTACGTCCCGCTCGCATATTGTCGTCATCTATACTCACACCCGCCGGTAAAGACCGCAAAAAACCGTTTCGATATGGGTTTTTCGTACGTTATAGAATAATTACAATCCAAATTGTCAGTGCAATCAATAACAACAAATTCCCATAAACTACAAAAAGACATCAGTTTTGCTAATTTATGAGCTATGACGCGTTCTAAGAGTTTACTTTATAATTATTGATAACTTTCTTTGTTAACATTTTTGTATAAAATGTTTACGTGTCTTTGAGACATGAGTAACCATTTTCAAAATGTTTGTTTGTCTGAACTGATTGTAATAAAACTTGACAAACAAATAGAGAGTAAATAGCAGAAGTGATCCAGACTAAATTTTAACCAAAACTTTTAGGGATTTTATTGAAATAGAAATATTGATAAGATAAAATAAATGATCTATTATTATTATGTTAAGTCTAAATAACTTCACATTAATAGATCTCAATCAGGCGAATCCAAAGGTGGTCGCTTGTTATATATTTTTTAATTACCGTACCTAAGCAGGCATAGTAATTTTAGCAAATTTCCAATTTACCGAATAATATACTTAACATATATACACAACGTTATAACGAATATCGTTATTAGAGTTATTAGAGGGTTTTCGCTAATGTTACTATACATGATGCGGTACGGGCTCGATGAGCCGCCATTTCTAATTCCATTCTTTATCCATAGAACAGAAATATTTTATATAAATGAAAAACTAACTATTGTTTACGGATATTCGAAAATAATTAGTATCTGGATGTCGGATAGATCGGAACATAAATTATTTTGAAATTGTTTAATAAACTAAGACTAGATTTATTATTACCCTTACTAATAGTATTTATATTATTTAGTTTTGAAATTACTTAGTTTTTACGTGGTAGAGCCACGCTGCAACTATATTATAGTTATAGCACGAACGGGTCGGCTCGACCGTAAAATAGCAGCTCAATGCTGCTGTATTACGTATGGTTAGTGTAACCGGGGACTCTTTTAACTGGAAACGAGGCATTTAATCTTAGTCCTCACGGGTGACAACGCATCTGTATTTTGATTCTTAATCGAGGATAAAATAAACGTAGATGTCTATGGGCCACAGCATCCATTTACCATCATGTGGACTGTGTGCTCGTTCGTCGTTGTGTTCCATAAAAAATACAGCCTGATAAAAGTTCACTGCTGTACATATATATTTATAGGCCTCCCCTATAAATTGCCTCGTGAGGGGATATTTGAGGGTTGCCAAACGAGATTTTTATTATTTTGAGCTGTCAGTAAGATGCCGTCAACTGTTTCATTGGGAGAAGTTGCCTCTTACAACACTCACGGGATGATATGGGATAGTGGATTTTCTTACACTACTGCACCGCCTCAAATTAAAATGAATGGATTTACCAAATGTATTTCACTTCGTGTTAAAGTTTGAAAAATTAGAAATAAACCCTGTACTTACGTTACTTTATACAGTCTACTCCCGCTTTATTAAATAATAAGAAATGGTTTTTATAAACTCGTTAATGACTGGTCTGAAAGTCTTCATCGGCTTTTATTATGAAAATAACTGTAAGTATTCGCGACTCCGCCGAAATGATTCGACTTTCTTACAACGTCGTTTGTGAAAATGAATTATGAAATCTTTCGGCGCGAAATGAAAGTCATTAGGACTAATCGAACGTAAAAATTCAGTTGTAAATCAATTTATTTTCGAATCACTTTGTTCGTTTTCATTTGGATTATTATAAATGATGTTGCGTAATAAAAATTAGACTTAACGTTTTGGAAGAAGTACATAAAATAATATTACAACACAAAACAACAGGACTATTGCGAAAACTTGACAAAAGAGAAAATTTAATATTACAAAAAGCGATAGAGCCGTACATAAACAATAGATAATAGGTAAACAGATACAGGAAAGGCAAAAAAAGCAACAAGAATATTTTAATAAAATTAAAACTTAAAATTAGGTAAAAAACGTGCAAATACTGTGAGTACCTAATGACTCTGCAAGTTCAAAAAGTGCAAGCCATAAACTTCAACTGTGATTATTTTGTTTACTAAAAGGTTCCATACTATTTTTGGACTAGTACCTCTTTCTTTTCCCTGAACTTCTATAAAATACCGAATGACAGGAGTATAGACTTCATAATTACTCTGTCCGCGAAATAGAGACAATATTAAGCATTACGTATGTCACTCAATAAGTTTTGAGATGCTTGAAATTAAAAATGGAACAATTGGAATGGAACATGGGTGTTATATGTTTTTAAGAAACACATTTATTTAAAAATAGAACTCCATAAGCCAATTGCTCAATATTAAAAAAAAAACACAGTTCTATTAATTTTCCTGCAACGCTTCCCGCGCTTTTCGTTTAATACGATGGATCTTAACCGTGAACATTTGCGCGCTATGATCTATTATGATTTTAAATTTTGTTTAACCGAACAATTGAGTTTACAACGGTTGCAATCAGCATTAGGGGACTCAGTTCCATCACGCGCAGCAATTTTTAGGTGGTTAGCAGAATCCAAAAGTAGAATAACTATACTACACTATATTATTGCACAAAATTAAGTTTTATATGTAACAAACCGTTCACTGCTACATATAAAACTTGTAACTACGTTGTTCGGTCCGGACGGTCGCAAGTGCTTTTCATTCCATCGCACAGTAACAAAATGCTTTATTTTAGAGTTTTCGCGTACGACTATTTATGCAATAAATGCGTTGCTATGCCTGTTTTATTGCAAACATTCGCGAACAAAACATATCGCGGAAAAAATCAAAACTCAGCAAAACTTTATTCAAACAAAGAAACATTATGTTTTTACTTGTAAAGATACTCGTAGGTAGATGTTCTGAGATTCTATACTGTTTTAGTATTAACATATCTAATAATATTTAATAGCATTAAATAAAGTACGTGAGGGTAATATGGTCACGTCACGGTCAAGTTTTTCCGCCCTATAAAATTAAAACTAGAAAGATGACACACAAATAACACAAAAACACAAGCATTGGCAATAATTAGGAACACTGAAAAATATTTTATATTTTATACTCATACGTGGTAGAGCCATGCTGCAGTTATATTAGTAGTATAGTTGTAGCACGAATGGGTCGGCTCGACCGGGGAAGGACCACACTCTCACAGAATACCAGCGTGAAATAGTAGCTTAACGCTGCTGTGTTCCGCACGGTCAGTGTACCCTTTTTACTGGAAACGAGGCATTCCATCTTAGTCCTCACGGGTGACAACGCATCTGCATTTTGATTCGTAATCGAGGATAGATGTAGATGTCTATGGGTCGGAGCAACTACCTACCATCGGGTGGACTGTGTGCTCGTTTGTCACCCTGTCATATTAAAAAAAACTACTTAAAAAACTAACTACACTACACCATACTAAAATCGATTAAAATATTTAATATAATGTCAACAGTCAAAATGGCGTCGATAAAGCAGCGCCCTTTTAACCCTTTATTATTTGATTGAACGATGAAGAGCTATCGTATTACAAAGCCATCTATGCAAACAAGATTGTAGTTTTTAAGTTATAAGAGAGTGACCATCTTAACCGGATGAACATATTACCCTCGCGTACTATTTTATTATTATTATAGCCTGGGTAGGATCTATTAATGTGGCGTTATTTAGAATTAAGATATTCAAAATCCATTATTTTAACAATTAAAGGTTTTGTTTTTCAAGAATTGATTGACCCTGCAGGTCATCCCTGGAAGTTCTCGCTAATTTCAAATGCAAAGCGCACCAAATTTCAACAATGAATATGAAATATCGGAGTAATTTAAAAAATTCAATCATTACAAAAATTTTCGTTAAAGATATCTCACGAATGAATTAACCGATTTTGACCGGACCGGCGGCAATCGATGTGGTTTTTCAAGGTTAAAAGCTGATTAGTTTTTGGAATCAATATTATAAATAATGGTTTAAAAATTATTCCAAAAAAACAGTTTTTCTTAATTTTTTACATTTGAGATTATTTAAAATCTGCCGGTGCAAATTAGTTAAAATTAATAGGAAATCTACTTTTCATGAAACACTTTGAAAATCCGCTTAGTTCATTTCAATCGGCCGTCAAAACCGTAACCAAATCAAACATACACACCTACATACAGACACCGTCGAAAAATTGTCAGGGTGGTTTCCTATGGCCTTAAAACATCCAGATTTATAAAATTTCCGGATAAAATATAGCCAAGATCACTCCTGGCATTATTTTCTACATGGTCGTGAGGTTTCATAACAATCAGTTCAGTCAGATAAGCAGACAGACAGACAGACACTTAAAAATGGTTATTCATTTGTTATTGACATACAAATGCCCCCTCAGCTCAATATCAGGCAGTAAGATATTACAGACAAACATTACAATTTTATATATAGGTATAGATGTACATACAACAAATTAAAAGTTTAGAAATGTTTCGTCTTGTTACAGTTTTGTTAATATAAAAGAAACCATTTTCACCTTCTTTCCATCATGGTTGAATCACTTCTTTAAATAAGTAATTTAATAAAGGTAAACCGTAACGCCGCCCGTTGCGTCGTAGCAGCGCAGTATTCATGTGGCAAAAATTATTACTATACATTTCGCTTAGTATCACACAAATTAAATTTACTCCGGGGCGAAATGTATATTACTTTGAGGAAATACAATTTGTACGTGCAATAAAAGAACGAGTTGCAAGAGAAAATTCACGTGTGTAACCAACATTGCTCTGTGGTATAAGGGAAGCCATTAACTCATTTCATCGCGTGGGCATTGCAAGAGGCGGGAAGAACCAATGACCGCAGGGCTTCCGATAGATGGCGGTATAACTAAACATCTCGTGCGCCACCTTGTCATACCGCCATTAGCGCAAGACATCTGATTCCGCCATAAGGAATTAATGGGTTTTGAGATACGAAACTTTAATATTAGTTTTTCGCCATCATACGGTTGCGAGAGCCCCATGTGCCAAAACAGTGCATTATTCTTCTTCTTTATAAATGTTTTGATTTCACAAAAGCATGTGAATTATAATAGGTCTACTGGCCATTTTGGATCAAATATTTTTGTTTGGTTGACAATTCTAAATTCAAAATAATATTGTTTTAAAAATATGCAATTCTTATTCAAAATAAATATTTTATTATTGATTAGTGATATATTCAATCGCATTTGAATCATTTTCGTTATCGCAGCGTCGTGGCAGCAACGTGGCACAAGCGGCACGCAACACCAACGACGTTTACGTCGTTTCGACGGAGCGAATAGTACAAACGCACGCACCACCTGTTATTGGGTTGCCCGCTTCCGTTCTGGAAATTTAGACCTAAAAAATGAACCCCGTGGTCATCCAAAAACAATGACCAATTAAAGGAGATTCAGGAAGCTGATGATACTCAATCTACGCTCGAATTAGCAGCAGCTTTCGACGCTACATATGCGTCAAATTGGCAAGTTAAAAAAGCTTGAAAAATTGGTGACTCACGAACTCAATGATAGTCATCGCAAGATACGCGTCGAAACGTGCCTTGCACTGCTCAACAGGAACACAAACGAAGGAATTTTGCACCGCGTTCTTACTTGCGAAGAAAAATGGATTCTGTTTGACAATCGCAAGCGCTCAGCAAATTAGTTGGATCCTGGTTCAGCATCTAAACAATGCCCTAAACGGAAACATACCCCTAGAAAAGTGGTGGTCACTGTTTGGTGGTCAAGTGCCAGTGTGATTCATCACAGCTTTTTACCCAACGGTATGAGAATTACTGCAAATGTTTAATTTGAAGAACTGAACACAATGATGGAGAAGCTTGCACGTCTCCAAACTAACTTTGGTCAATCGCTCGTCCTCGCTGCTCTTGCTCTTTTTAGACAAGAACCTGTTAATTTACGTGTACGCTTTTGACACATGCATCTTCTTCGTTTTCGTAAACCCGTATAAGATGACAATTCAAGGAAAGATTTGCCTTAGTCGTCATGCTCAACCGTCGAAATGATGATCTCAGTACCAGGCGTTATTGCACCATGCCACTCTTGCCAATATTTGTCCGGAAAAAACAAGATTACGATACAGAAAAGTATATTCAACTGGGGGCACGGCAGTGCTCCCGCCAAGTCGAGGAAAAAAGCAGCACGGCCGTACCATACTTTTCTCGAAGCAATTCAGGCAATTTTCGACCCACTATAACTTCAAAGTTGATAAAACTAGAAGCCTGATTTTTAGTAACAAATTTCATTCAATTTGAACCAGTACTTTAAGAATTATAACTAGTCAAAGTTTCTTAATTTTGTCACTCACTGACTGACCGTCCATCAAAACTCTAAGGAACTTCTAAAACTTCTAGCAGACATAGAAGCTTCAAATTTAGAATACAATTAGTATTTAGTATACAAATCAAGGAAAAACTAAAATATTTTGCAATTTCGGTCCAGTTTTCTAGACACACCAACTTCATAAATGACTTTGTAATCCCATATAAATATATAGAATTACAAAGTTACATTTGCGGTTAATGAATCAGTGTACTTGTATATGTATAACAGGTGTAGATAGGTACTTTGTTGGTATTCAAGAAATAGAAGGTACCGGAAAGGAAAAAAAGTAGGACTATCTTATCTACAAAAAGAAATGAGATGCGATCAAAAACATAACTTGTAAAAAAAACAAGTCTCGCAACTCAGTTCTACAGTAAAAAGTAGTGAGATCCATGTAAGTCGGTTAATTTATTCAGTCCCTACTTCCTTTTGTCCTTCTGTTTTAAGTAACTACATATTAGCTAACCTAACAACATATAGTGACCATATCAATGTTAAAAATCTGTTATGGGTTATGTTTTTAATCGCATGTATTTTTTCATCTTACAAAAGAAAGTTGGATCAAATATTTGTAACAATCCACGGCACATCTCAAAAGTGTCAGTACTGTACTACACTATATGAATAAAAGATACTTTCTGAGCGCATCGTCGAGCTCGGGGGCGTTATTTTTTCATATCTAAATGAGCGACTGGAGGGTACACAAAAAAATCTAAATTATTATTCCCAGTCCCTTGGCAGTTGTAAGCACATTACCTGCCGAAACCTTCAACCTTTATTCATTTGAAATTGTAACTTGCAGAGAGGTCCCCATACATTATTGATGTGCTGAATAAAAACTTCTTATATTACTTGGTACATTGGACATTGATGTTAGGTTTTCAAAATATTTGTTTTCGAATGTTGATTGAAGAACTGATTCTAATTTTATTTGCGAATTAGGTGTCTGTCACTGCTAGTGACTTTGTTCTTATGGTACGCTATACCTGTGGGTCTTCCTGTAAAATTAATTGATAAAAAAATATAAAGTCTATATGATAAGTTCATCGCTTTTTTAACTTCCCGCTTGGAAATTAATGATTTTTAAAAGTAGGAGGTTATAGATTTCGGTCAAATTTTGAGGATGCGAGTTTTCATCAAATCTACGCTTTTTTACGCATAAAACAAGAACGACTTCTTATCACCCGCATTCTGATGGAATGGTAGAATGATTTAGTCAGACATTGGAGAGGTACCTAGCAAGAGTTGTAGACAATCGGCAACGAGATTGGGACAAACACATACAACCGTTTTTGTTGTCATATCGAAGCGCTGTTCACAAAAGTACAGCAGTGACACCAGCTTTCGCAAGTTTTGGAAAGAGAATTACGGCTGCCTGCAGCCTGCCTATGAAGTAGTTCCGGCTGATTCCGACTGGACGCCCGGCCATGTGTGTGTAAGTGTGTGTGTGCGTGCGTGCATGCATGCGTGCGTGCGTGCGTGCGTGCGTGCGTACGTGCGCGGGTGCGTTATGCGTGTGTGCATGTATGCTTTCGCACATGTGTGTGTGTGTGTGTGTGTGTGTGTGTGTGTGTGTGTGTGTGTTGGCGTGTGTGTGTTGGTGTGTGTGTGTGTGTTGGTGTGTGTGTGTATATGTATGTGTGTAAATAAAATTTCATCGTACAGTATCTTTGTAATGACTCAACACACCCTTGACTTTTATTGATGAAATTAGTACTTCAATACCTATTTAATTTAAGAATTTCTCTTTGATATTGTAATTCTACTTTCATAACTTTTTCATGTTGTATTTTCGCTCATCCTAGATAATACAGCTTTAAAATTTATTAAAGTTCTCTCACCATAATGCTTGTCTGTACGATTGGTTGTTACCTGTTTAAGAACGCCTAAAGCTAATGGCTATATGTAATATATTTTTAATTCTTCTACTTTGTATCTTCCATTTAATGGCATGGGTCTTTCCTGTAATAGTGATGGTTTTCCATGATTTGCTATGTTTAGAGAACGGATTGGCGATCGCAGAAAGTGGCGCTGCCAGAAGTCTTAGATGTTTAACGCTGCGCTCTAGCATTATTCTGGGCTTTAAACATTTAGTATATGCGAAATGATACCAGCATCGATCTGAGAGTGTAAGATCCGACTGGCGTTTCCCATTTTCATTTACTAGGTCGCTTTTACGACAACCTCGGGACGAAATGCGGTGATAAATTTTTTACGTCGCAACGGCACGGCTAAATATTTCAATATTACTATGGACGGAGCCGTTTCAATATTTATTTGCATAACAAAGAAATACTTGGGTTTTTGTGCAAAATGTAATTTAACATAAATTATGGAAATCTCGCAGTCATTAGAGCAAATTGTTTACGTACAACAAGCTGTTTAGATAACTAAAATAAAATAACTTGATTTGTTGTTTAATATATAATAGTGTGTAAAAGTAACAAAATATTAAAAATATACGAGTAGAATGTTTTATTCCATTGTACTTTTTAATCGTTTATGCTTAAACGCGCTTTTACTGTATATTTTTTGTATTACGAGTACAAGCGAGGCACGGTTTTCATTCTCGTCAAAATGTACGTTTTGTTTTTTTTACGTCGGAATAAAAATTGCAACTTAGTTATGTGTAAGATCATCACGATAATATATCATACCATAAAATACCCAGACCGATAACTGGGAACAGCTTTAAAAGTGCAAGACTTCTTCGCCTTTATTCTGAACTGTTAGTGCTGTTATTTTTTTTATTTTTTTTATAGAAGAGGGGGCAAACGAGCATGCGGCTCACCTGATGTTAAGTGACTACCGCCGCCCATGATCAACCGCAACACCAGGAGAATTGCGGGTGCGTCGCCGGCCCTTTAGAAAGGAGTAAGCTCTTTTCTTGAAGGTCCTCAGGTCGTATCGGTCCGGAAAAATCGCCGGTGGTAAACTATTCCACAGAGAGGTTGTACGTGGAAGAAAACTCCTTGTGAAACGTACAGTGGTGGACCGCCAAGCATCCAGATGGTGTGGATGGTATCGGGACGTTTGCCGATTTGTTTTTTTTTTTTTGTTAACCTTTTGGCTTTTACAGCTTCATTTGACTTAAGGTTATATACAAAGATAAATGCTATCACGATCTGATACTGCGATTGTAAATCTACCTGGCAAGCGTGGCGGTTAAGGCAAATCTTGCCTACAATAGCAAAAGCCTATATCCGGCAATGAGCTTTTATGTATCGTTAAAGAAAAAGAACTTATTTAGTTATTTATATATCGCGGGTCTCAAATCATAGGGGCGTATCCATAAAACCGTTATTTTTCAGGAGATACAAAAAACTTAATGTTTTTTTTTATATGGAGGAGGGGACAAACGAGCACACGGTACACCTGATGTTAAGTGACTACCGCTGCCCATGAACATCCGCAACACCAGAGGAATTACAGGTCCGTTGCCAGCTCTTTAGAAAGGCGCAAGCTCTTTTCTTGCTCTACTGCGGCCGCCCATCTTCTTTGGCAATCACTTTTCTTGTGATTTAGCCAACTCGTTGTGTTTTTGCACGTGGCCATATATTTACATTTCTGTTACTATTGAATAATTGATTTTAAGTTATTTCCTCTATAACACTTGTTTTTTGTCGTTACGTCTATTTAATAAGATATTTGGTGACATTGGGGAAGGCTGACTTTCAACATCTGAAAGAATGTAGTTAGGATACGTCAATGTTTTATTATTTGTATTAGATGTGGTAGTTTGTGTTTCCAATATGCTTGGTCTTAACAATGTCTGCACATAGGGGATTAGTGTAGAAAGTGGTGTAAGTTCTCTTCTTTGAAATAAAGAAGCTCTTCAATATAGTTTACAAGTAAATAAGTATTATCTTAATTTTACCACTGGTTCAGAAAAACCTGGGCAGAACCAGCAAGATATACAGCGGGACTTATTTTTCAAATTATATAATTTTTACTTATGTTGTATAAAACCTATTTGCGAAGATGCGATAAAAGCGATCGCCTCATTTGCAGGGGTTATTATCAACCAGGTATTCATTTATATTATAATAACATTTTTTAACAGATTTTGTGTATTTAATTTTTTAACTTGGTTATAGAGAGACCTTGTATATTTTTCAAGACTTTGTGGTTTTAATTACTGACTCTGAGTTTATATTTTAGGTTTGTTGACATGACTGTGCGTCCGCGTTCTGACGAAATCTTGATACACAGCATATATATTGTGTGTCTGATTAAGTTGATCCCGGTAGGTAGGACTGTTGTTGAGATGTAGAAATCACCAGTGCGAAGCCGGGGTGGATCGCTAGTTTATTTATATATATTTTTTATTACTTAACGTAGTCACTTTGAGTTTAACAATGGGCGGATTTAATTCCTTGAGGCATTCCCTGCCAGTCAACGCTGAGAAAATAATAAAAAAGTTGACAGATGCAAACTGATGAAAAAAAGATAAACGCATAACTCTACCATCTACCCATTCAAAAATGTATATGTTATAGATATAATGAGATTATGTCACGTCTTTGCCTCGAGATAATGACGTCGAAACAGTGTTTTAATAAATTTCTGAATATTCTACACTGTAAGTACATCATATCACATATTAAACATAAATACAATTCCACACGTAGTAGAGCCATGTTGTAGTAATATTATTATTGTAGCACGAATGGACCGGCTCAACCAGGGAAGTACCGTGGTACTACTTTTACAAGGTACCAATGTGAAATAGCAGCATAGATGTTTCGCACGGTGAGTGTATAGAAAGCCAAAGACCCATTTTACTGGAAATGAGGCGTTCTATCTTAATCCGTAGTGGTGATATCGCAACACATCTACATTTTTATTCTTAATCGGGGATAGATATAAATATCTATGGGCATTCACTTACCATCAGGTGATACAGTTCGCCTGATCGTTTATTACGCATATTCTATAAAAATACTATATGGTCTTTTGTAATAAAATTTCAATTGTATCTGTCGTTAAAAATTTTACAGAACCTATTGTATTAAAATATATTTATCATTATTGCAACAATACAAAAACGTTAAAAAATAAGCATTAGAAAATAATAATGAAAAAGCTTTGCAGTCGGTCATAATGAGAGTAGATGTCATTCTTATTTATGGAAAGGAAGTATAGAAATGACATCAGAGTTTGTATTTTGTAATTTTTTTTAAATATAATAAAGTAAATTATTCTCGTATGATATAGATAATTGTTGCAGATTTGTTAAATATTTTTTTTATTCGTGACAAAGGCTTTATTTCACTAATATATAATGAAAAATAAAATACACTTATGTAATGATTCCGGTAACATCGAATTTTTCGATACTGGCAAATTTAACGTGAAACGAATAATCGGATGTCTTTTCTTCCAATAGGCGTGATGTAAACAGATGACCATGAGTTCAAAAGTCTCGTTACCGCGGGGCCGAGGGGATGGAAACAAAAGATGCTCGTTTCCTCCACTGTTCTGCAACAGAGGTCGTCGGGGGAGTTTGAGCGGGGAGCGGGATCGTGACCCTACAATGGAGGCATTGTTTGTGCCCGGTGACAGGAAAAACTCCGACCTCCGTGTTTCCGTGAATTTTTTATTCCTTTCTTTTTTCTTTCTGCACTTTTTTACTTCCTTTGACTGCGTTGGGGAGGAATCGAAATCGTTTGTTAAAACCGAGTTTCATTTCTCTCACATTATGGGTATTAAAAACGACAATAAGTTTCGAACAACTCAGTATGAAAAATATTGCATTTAGAGATGCGGCTTCTACGTCTTTGCTTTTCCACGACGCAAATTTCAATATAGAATGGTAAATATGAAATTCTTCGAAAGTTATTTGACATATTTGTAAAACTCCGCGATCCGTAGCTCCCGGCAACGAGATACGCAAGCTAAGCCAACGGACGACTGTATATCCGCCGGAACAACTCCGTGCCTCCTTCCACACACCCACTGCCTGACCCTTTCCGTACCCAGTCGCTTCACGATTCCTTATTTACCCATTTTTCCTTATCAAACTGTACCATTCGCAACGCATTACCGGAATCCTGTTGCTGAAATTGAGTATGTTTGATACTGAGTGTAAACACGTGATTAAGGGTTTTGTTTTGCAAGATTTTCTCTTTTCAATTTTCTAAATCAACGAGCTGAATTGATTACTGTCCCAGCTTAACGTTAAGGTATAGCCCAGTTAAGCTCATGATATGTTACAGTAAATAAAATGTATTAAAATAATCGTAAGTATTAAAATTAAGCTGGGTGTCCTTAATCGAAATCAAAAATCGAACGTCAAAACCAAATTTTCCGGGCATAGACTTTAAGTCATCTGCATTATTTGTGCAACAAAGTCTAAATAAATAAATAAATAAAAATATTGTATATTTTATGTCATTTTATTTATTAGTTCACCAACGTTTGTTCACATTATTACAATGTTTGTTTACATCATTGTTCACAACATCGTTGGTAGCAGGGTTCTTATTTACGTCTAGCTAAATATGACAAGCACTTACTGGTAAGACCACTTGATATAACTGTAAGTAAACACTAAACAGTGGTAAACAATATTACAATTATACATGTACTTGTGAATTATACAATCGAATTTCAATTATAAATAAGCAAGATTTTATTATTATTCGAAGACTTATTAGGTTTTCTTATAATAAGAAAAAAATCCTACATGAAACGTAAATTAACTAAGTAAACGTAAGTAACTTTTAAATTATGCAACGGATTTTGAGGCGATTTTCATCAATAGACAGAATGATTCAAAAGGATCGTTAATAAGCATAATTATATATATATACATATATATATATATATATATATATATATATATATATATATATATATATATATATATATATATATATATATACAATATGTAACGTAATTAACGCAAACCCTCAGACACCCCAATTAGTATATTATGTTATAATCATAATACATAGGTACACTGAATTTTTAGTTAAACATTTTTATGCACTGATTATTTATCAAATTAGTTATACTAATTCCGGAATAATGTTGTGATCACGTTGTGTTAACGTGCTTGAAATAAAGTTCACTTTTCTTTATTTTTGTTGAATGACAGAATTAGTAATAATACAAATAAAACTGCACTCTTAAAAGTCTTATTGCCTTAAGTTACGATCCATTTCATTTTTTTTTACTGTACAGATAAGTGTGACTGTAATTTACGTATAATTATAGTTTTAATTATTTTTCGGATAAAAAATTACCTATATTAAAAATGATACGAATCTTGTCAGTAAACGATTCTGAACAAACTACTTTCTCAAAGTGCGTTAATTATGTTACGTGTTATATATATATATATATATATATATATATATATATATATATATATATATATATATATATATATATATATATATATATAATTCATTAATTATGTTACGTGTGAGGTGAAGCTGAGACTTGCTAGTTCACTAGGTCTCATGCACCTAAGTTGACCGAAAAGGTACAACCGAGTCTTACGAAGTCGTTTACTATATCTACATCTCAGCAGCCCAAAGAGGTCAAGCCGAGTCTTAATGAGTCTTATTCTAATTCTATTTCTATTTTATATATATATATATATATATATATATATATATATATATATATATATATATATAATTCATCTGTCCGTGTGTATGTTGCTGTACTCCTAAATGGTTTTGTGTGTCTTATTAAGTTAATGCGAGAAGTATTTACGATTGGTACTAAATGTAATGTAAAGTAAATAAAGCAAGTGGCACTGTTGACGAGATCCAGAAACCACCCATGGGGCCGGAGCGGATCGCTAGTATGATCACAATATAACCAGTACCTAGAAATCATTATTCCCTTTCAACGTAGCCGATACGTAAGCTACAAAACTTTGATTAATTACCAAATTTCGCAGACCGTCAATAATTTGCATGCTACAAACGAGAAATGACATAGTGACGACGCAAGAATTTGTACGTGTTGTAGCAGCCTGCTTAAATAAGCTTGACCTCGCCTCTCAACCTCATTCCCCTGCATATGCAAGATTCCTTCCTAAAATGCATGATGAATAAACCGTTTGAATAAATTGTTCTGTTTACCGTTTATGACTATTGCGATACTACCATATAAGCTACAATATTAACATTTAAAATTGTGCTTGAAATAAATTATGTGACCATTCTTCGTTAAAAAAAACTTCATTTTAGTAGTTTCGCAGTTATCAGTACATATTATATTAATTGGTTTCTCGAAAACTGATTTGAAAGAAATTTTGTATTAGGTTGTCGAGGAATTTTTTACCTACGAACACAAAGGGCCGATTTTATATGTAAATCACACGAACAAATGAAAGCTAAATAGAGGTTTTTTATCTTATATTTTAAGCGAGTAATTTTTATATATCTCATCACATATTATATTCATATCGATGCATATTCGCTGGTTAGTGGGGGCGTTATAGTTCATATCATCCCGTGGAAGTCGTAACCAGTTATAAATGTAAATTAAGCAGGAGGTGAGCAACAACATCTTTCTGATAACGGCACAGTAATAAAAGAAACTGGTAAATAAACAAATTTACGCGGTTGAGCCACGCTGCAGCTATATGGTTGTAGCAAGAATGGGTCGGCTTGACCGGGGAATGATTACGCTCTCACAGAACACCAGCGTAAAATAGCAACCTAATACTGCTGTGTTTCGTATGGTGATTGTAGAGAGACCGGAAACGAGGCATTCCATCTTAGTCCTCGGTGGTGATAACGCATCTGCGTTTTGATTGTTAATCGATGATAAATTTAGATTGTCTATGGGCCACAGCATCCACTTACCATCGGGTGGACTGTGTGCTCTTTGTCATCCTTATTTTATTTTTAAAAAAAACTCTGCCTGCTGTTTTTTACTTAGAGGTGAAATTTAATATCTCATATGTTATGTTATGTTACACTATTATAATGTACTGCTATGTTAATTTACACTTACAAATTAAAGTTTAGTTATTTTAAAAGTAAATAACTATCGTTATATTAAATAAACGTTAATAAACGTTTTGGGCTATGTAAAAATTATCGGCATAATACAAAGCTTCCAAAAATTATTGTTACATTGTATATTTGGTTAAATTGTGCATGTAGGCTAGCTATAAAATATTTGAAGCGGAATAAGCTTTAAAACAATTTCAATTTACCTTGCAAAACTGCATATCCACGTGCCGTGCGGGCACATAAACATCGCTGAGACAAAAATGTGCCACTCGGGGTTACGTCGACATTGCTCGTTGTTTTCATTTCGTGTAACGCTGTTGTTGTGCAGTTTGCAACACTTCGAGCAGAGATAAAAACACTTGAAACGCGTTATATTATTTAAATATCCCTTGCGTAAAATCTCTGTTCTATTTATGGAGAACTGTAATATTATAAATAAACGATGAGATGTTTTAGTTTATGACTTGGTGGCGATATGTGTACCTGGTGAGACTTCCATCAAATTCTAACAAGAAAATATATTGTACTAACACACGCACATGATATTTCATTTCGAATTAAACATTTATAATTTGAAAAAGCCTCTGTGTATGATAGTCTATATGACTCAAATTCTGATTTTTAAGATATTAGCTGGGCCCGACATGAGTTGCAATGCCGTAAGTTGCAGTTGCAATGGCTTTACTAAGGTTTCATTGCAATGTTGTAAAAGCGAATACGGGACAAACATAGAGACATTCATTTTTATATATATGAAGGAGAGGATAACCGTTTGCAACACTTCTATTATTTTTTAATCTATGTAAGGGTTACTTACCGATGATATCGCCGTGTTTGTCACCAATCAAAATATAACCTTCATTGAATTTATAACGTTGGTTATAGAAACAAGATAATATACATTTTAAAATCAGGCACGTAAAATCAATAATATAAAATGTGCTTTGAAATATTTAATCAACTTGTTGTGTTATATCTTAATGTGAGTCATTTTCAATTAGCAATGGGTCATATTTACTTTTGCCTTAAGCCACCGGTAAGCAGCGGTTTTACCAAAGCTGCGACTGGGCAAATGTTTTGTTCCTGTTTGAAAAGTAAGCCTTCGGTATTTATTGTTTACTATAGTTTGAAGAAAATGGATAATTTTATGGAATTTATCGCGTCTAATTTTAACATTTTTAATTCCCGACGTTTTGAGAGCTTCACCCATGGTCACGAAGGGACTGAGGTGCTCGACGTCTTTATGTTGTAGTTAACCCGTTGTAAATTTAAATTGCACATTGAAAATGACTCATATTAACAATTACTCGTAAATATGGTAAAGTATGGCAACAAATTACATATAATATAAATTTTTCTTTCAATAAAGTTTTTACTTTTTGTATCGTCAAAACCGAGGCTGCTATTACCTGAGTTATGACGTTGTCAAATATTTACCAGCTTAAAATTTCACGTTTTTCGCTCTCGGCAAACTCGGTCGATCTCGGTATCATCACGTCCATTTAAATAAATTAATGCCAAAGCATAAAGCTTATAACTTAAATATTTAAAAAAAACCAAAAGAAAAAGAGCTGATGATTTTCAAACGGCTCAACAGATTTTCTTACAACATAACTAACAATACTCTCGTTTAAGACTCCTTTTTAACGAAAATAAACTAATTAAAAATTGGTTCATCCATTCAGGAGCTATGATGCCACACAGCACCTGATTTAGAGTTTCGACAGCCCTAGGTTAACAATGAACATGCACCCCCACTGGCTCGTTCTGTATGTGCCTGCCCAGCCCACAAATATATCTCACTCCGTAGTCTCGCCCGCATATTTCAAATTTTCTTGAAAGTAAGTGTCGACCATCGAACATGAATAACTCCAACACCAGGAAGTTGCAGAGTGCGCTGCCGGCCTTTCTAAAAGTAGTAAGCTCGTTTCTTGAAGGTCTCTATGTCATATCGGTCCGGAAAATCACCGGTGGTAGATGATTAGAAAAAAGTCTTGCGAGAAAGACAACATCTAGATGTTGCCGTAAATTTTGTCCCGATATGCGTTGGTGGAATTTGGCGGCTGGAATTAATCAACATCAATACAACAATTTGTCTAAGTACTCCTCGGGGAAAATCAGATAAAACAGCTGAAAGAACTCGGTCGTCGATATTTTGTGGTACTCTTCACTGGGCTATCTCGGCCTAGATGATGATGAGAACAGTAGTGCATTTGAGGACGAACGTGTGCCTTGTAAAGTTGCAAACGGTATTCTGATACGAAATACTGACCCGCTCTGCTTCCAAGTGACCACGAAATCAACCGATATGTTGATGCCAAGCATCGATCATTAGTGATCGATGATGCCAAGGATTTCAATGCTGATTGATGCAGCATGGGGAGTGTCCTGAAATTGAGTAAATACAACAAATGGGGTTCTCTTTAGTAGTAAATACGAAATTATTTATTTTCTTAAGCTTAAACTGGACTAGAGTCGTCCCTAACCCGTGATTTTGCTTTTTAAATACTCGACCTCGGACACAAGTTTGTTCCAATACTCGATGGCGAGTTCGCGAGAAATATTAGCACAGTCGGTGTAAAAAGCATTACCAGTGTAACAAATAGTAACAACAAAATATAATTTGTAAACAGAAGAAACAGCGAAGATGAGACTACGCCGCCTTTTGGAGCACTTAGCATTAAAAATCTCGCAATTTCGGCATGCACCATCTACTACAAACTTGATCCTCTGATTTGCAAGAAAACTGATGATCAAATTGCACAAAATCCTTAAAATCCCATAATAAGGAAGCGCCTAAAGAAGTGCTATGCGCTAAAGCCCTTACGCTTTCGCCGTAATTCCTTCGATGGGCTTTATAGATGGAATAGAATGGGGTTTCTAATTGCGTAAAAGAACATAAAGCTGATGTGAAGCATCAACGTTCCGGGAAGTCTGCAGTTTGCGATCATATCCTAGACGGCCCCAACCATTACATCAGATTTGATAGACCACAAATCCTCGCGAAAGAACACCGATTCCTACCAAGGATGATACGTGAGGCTATTGAAATTAAAAAACATCCTAATTTCAATAGAGAAGGAGGCTGGGTACTACCACCTGCTTGGGATCCTATAATCAATAAAATTAAAACTAAACCCAAGCATACCACAGCAAGACCTCAGGACATAGTCAGTTCATTTTGCATAGATCGGACCATAAACAATAATTTACAAAAAAATGAAGGTACTCCGGTTTTAACAATGACATTGGGATGTCAGTCATCTCAGCCCCCCGTGACCATGGGTGCTGGAAAGCGCCCGAAACGTCGGGAATTAAAAATAATAGTGAAATAAACGCGAAACCCGTGAAATCCGTAAAAGTAGTTTTAATCAACACCCCTCTGTTTTTGTCAGCAGTTAAAAATAATTATAAACTTACTTCTTTTTATTACAACTTTTAAATGCTTTGTCCGTATGGTAAAATTTATAGTCTTATTTTGTAAATGTCCCTATCTGCAGTACGCAGTATTATTGTTATATTAGAAAGCATAAATAATCCAATGGAATAAAAAGAATTGCTCAGCATAGTTTTTCGAAAAAAAAGTGAACATAAGAGTAAATAAAATACGCGTCGTTTAGAAATATTTCTATTTTTTTTAATTGGTAAAAAGTCATTAAAATCGGTTCTGCCGTTTCCAAAAAATCGCCTAACATACGTATAAAACACACAAGGCCAATATAGAAGCTTCTTTTTTATTGTATAAAACGACAGAAGTATCTCCCAAATGCATTCACACTCATGGCATACAAAGCTTTAAAAAATTTAAAAATCAAATTAAGTATCTCATATGGCACTAAATACCAACATGACACATAAAGTTTATTTTATAAAATACCTTTCATCGTCTACTTAATTTTCACACAAATGAGAATTCAAATGGTTTAATGAACCAAATAATTGCAACGGTGACGCAATTTCAACTCGAGTTGTGTGAGGATTTGAGCTTAACTGAAATTGGGTACAATTTTAGCGACGTTTGTCTCATTTATTCAGTAAGTATAAAACTACTCGGTAAACTATATAGGGGATTAGGTTTTAAAATTGCTTACGATGTCTTATGTAAAAATGTTTCAAATAAAAAGAGATGTATTGTACCTACATTGCATTAATTTTTAAATGTAAGACAACTAGGTTGTAGGATTCCCTTTTATGGTTATATCCATGGTAGAATCACACTGCAGCTATATTATGATTGTAGCATGAATGGGTCGGCTAGACCGGGGAAGGATCACGCTCTCACAGAATACTGGCGTAAAATACCATCTTGATACTGCTGTGCTTCGTATGGTGAGTGTAGAGATCCGGAGATCCTTTTTTACTGGAAACGAGGCATTCCATCTTAATTCGCAGGTGACAACGCATCTGCGTTTTGAATCTTAATTGAGGATAAATGTAGATGTCTATGGGCTACAGCATCCACTTACCATCAGGTGGATTTTTGTGCTCGTTTGTCACCCTTATCCTATAAACAATGTACCATCCTCTCACCTAATTCTGCCAACAAACGACAGTGCGTGAACTATTGTGCTGCGGTCTGAATGGTATTGAGAGACAGAATGATCGGCAGTGAGATCAGTTTAATTACAGGTGACAACGCATCTGTAGAGTTATTTTTTAGAAGATGGTTGCAGGTGTACACAGCGCAGGCGCACAGCTACAGTAGCCACCTACCATCAGGTGGACTGTACGTTCGTTGTTCACTTCATTTTTATATAAAAAAGTCTGCATTTAAAAGTTTACATAAGAAATTGACAATCGTAAGGGTAATATTGGAAGCTGCCATGGTCGTAAAGTAAATGTTAGAGTTCCAAACAACCTCTTAAACTCTATTTCGCGAACACTCATAACGATGAAACGATTGATCTATGCAATTATGCATGTGGTATTAGAGGAACGATATACTACGCCTTTTCTCATATTCTAATATTTTATTGTTACAACCTACTTAAACTTTTTTTTAAATCTTTTTGATACATAATGAATGAGCAAAGGAAGGAGTGAATGAGGTAATAGTAACAAAACAAATTTATGTTGCAGAAGTGAACGGAAGAGTCGGATAGGGACGTCCTAAGTTTATCGACCAAATTGGCGATATATTGAAAATTAGCCAAATTAACAGTACCCTTAACCGACGAACATGTATGCGTAGGTATATGGATGTGGAGGAGGCAATAGAGGTATGTCAGGATCGTGCTAAATGGAAGTCTGTAACCTCTGCTTACCCTTGTGGGTGACAGGCGTGAGGGTTTATGATTTTTCATACATTTTTATAACGATTCACGATTCATTAGTTATTACAAAAAGCGATGTAACCAAAAAGCCGTACACATCATGTACAACATACCTTTTATGCATGCTAAGGTATGCTATACGTACATCACAACTTGAAAACAAGGGGTGATGATTCGGCCAGCAGTGAAAGACTGCGTCTCAGATCTATACTGAGACGTGGTAGTTCACTGCTGGCCAAATGAGGAAGCTCAAGGTCGTTCAACGAGCTATGGATATGGCTATGCCTGGAGTATTTCTACATACGAGTGGCCCGATGGATCTATAGATTGTTCTTTAGGGCAGGCCCGCGTTCAGACCATTGACATACTGAGGTCATATTCCCATAACCTATTGGTTTTGTCGTGACGATGATTCATAGTCATATTTAGTAGAGTAATTCCACGAAAAACTGTGGCATCAACAAGACCCAATATTTTATTGAACACTTACTATTTGTAAAACCTTATTGTTTTCCTGACTTTCTATATAACACCATATTTTGCACATATGAAAAAGAATTGTGGCGCGGCTGTCAAGTTGTTGATAAATACCTACTAATATGTATATGGATCAAAGTGACTCATATTTACGACATATGCGTATATTGGCTTAATGATAATAAAAGAAAATAGCAAAATCTGAATTTCGGTATTTTCGGTACCTCTACATAATTTGTAAAAAGTGGATCCGATGTGGCGTGCCACCTACCGAACACGGCAGAAAGTCTGCCAGACCAGCTAGCACTTTCATAAAACAATAAGAGCGCCATATTGGCCTAAAGTTAAGGCGCTGTTTAATTTAATACTTCTACTGCAGTAGTGAACTCTCACGGACTGCAAAAGATAAAAGAATATATGAGTAGAATTTATAAGACAACCCTAGTCCCAGATAGGTCCTAGATACAAATAGCTTAAACGCTTTAGCAAAGTAAAAATAAACTTATAGACCTCCCACTCCCAAACACAGGCCTTCTCCCATTTCTGAGAAGGTTTCAACGAAATGAGTAATGCGTATTGGTGGATCTCACATGGCTACGATTTCTTTTTTATTTCTCTAACGCGCAGGTTTCCTTCACACTTGTCATAGTATAGACAATATTATGTGTTTAAAGTAAAGCACATAAACATATAACGTAAAAATATACGTATGTATATACTTACTTATACAAATTATTAGGGTCTTACTACATTTGAAAATTTATCTACAATTTCGACAGAAGCCTAATGGCAGGGTGCGGACAGCGAACTCAAAAGGTTGTGGGCTTGAATCCGCCATTCGACTGCTGTTGTGTACCACTCCTAACACAACCATTCACTTACCATTAGTGGTTAAAGGAAATATTGGTAATGATATTTATGATGATTAATAGAATTGTTAGTATTTTTTTAATTAAAAATACTTTTTTTATCGAATAAGGGTGACAAATGAGCACAGAGTTCACCTGATGGTAAGTGGATGCTGTGGCCCACAGACATATACATTTATTCTCGATTAAGAATCAAAACGCAGATGCATCGTCACCCCCGAGGACTAAGTTGAAATGCCTCGTTTCCAGTAAAAAAGGCTCTCCGGATCTCTACACTCATCATACGAAACACAGCAGTATTTTGAGCTACTATTTCACGCTGATATTCTGTGAGAGCGTGGTTCTTCCCCAGTCGAGCCGACCCGTTCGTGCTACATCCACAATATAGTTGCAGCGTGGCTCAACCACGTATAAGAACTAACATCAATAGAAGTTAAAAATTCTATTCTATGAGTATAACTCCTTCAAACATTATTAGTCAATCAAAAGAATTTTCCCTTTGCTATCGAATAAATTTCGTACTGCTTTTGCTTTACGCCAATTAACGCTACCAAAGCAAAAATCAAACTTTCTACAGCAGAAAAGAGAGGAAAGTAAACGAATGAACATTTTATTTGAGCAATCAATTAGTTTCCGGTATAGAAGGAAATACTCTCATAAGATGAATCTAACGCAATAATTACATTTAATTACCGCCATTTAAATAAGTCTGTGATTTTAAGTAACTTTGACAAAAGGAAGTCTAAACTAAAAATTACAACATCCGTTGTAAATAAGATATATGAGAATATTTGTCATAACTTCAATATATATTTTTATCGGAACAAAACATTTTGTGTGTTTAATTTTTCCAGTTTACCCTACTAATTTTACACATCAAATATAAACAATAAAAAATAAGTTTTACGTGGTAGAGCCATGCTGCAGTTATATTAGTAGTATAGTTGTAGCACGAATGGGTCGGCTCGACCGGGGAAGGACCACGCTCTCACAGAATACCAGCGTGAAATAGTAGCTTAATGCTGCTGTATTTCGTATGGTGAGTGTAGAGAACCGGAGACCCTTTTTACTGGAAATGAGGCATTCCATCTCAGTCCTCACGGGTGACAACGCATCTGCATTTTGATTTGTAATGGAAGATAGATGTAGATGTCTATGGGCCGCAGCAACCACTTACCATCAGGTGGACTGTGTGCTCGTTTGTCAGCCTATTCTATAAAAAAAAATACATAAAACTATTATATTATATTATAATATTTTTAGTTGATCATTTACTTATAATTTATAGCTATATAAGCCTTGAAAATTTTTCAAAACGACGTAAGTAGTAAATAACAGACTGAATGAGCAATGCCAAGACCAAGACAACAAGTATTTGAGCGAGACCAAGACCGAGACCGATAAGATTAAATAATACTACCAAGACTGTCTTGGTCTTGGTCTTGTCTTGCTCATCACAAATTGTTCCAAAAGTGTCGTAAGAAACAACAGAAGGCAAATCGAACAAGAGATGGGCAGCAGCATTTGCATCATGCTGCAAAACTGCGATTGCCAACCCGCTCGCCAAGCGTGCCAACTGTCGCAGAATCCCCCCACGGGGCAATCTATGAGGGAGGCCTATGTTCAATCGTTGACTTTTATACGCTTTAATAGACAGATGTGATGATGATGATAATGAAATACTTCAAGATGTTAAACGAAAAGACAGTCTGGTGATTGGAAGCAACGTAACCAGTGTGAGGGTATTGACCATGTGCTCACTATCGCCTTGTGATTATTATTGCTAATATTAGCTTTTTTTCAATATAGGTAAAGTTTTCAACGCCGATAATAACGATCATGAGTAATGCAACAAACCTAGTATTTCATGCCACATGATAAAAATCATATGACAGTGCAGTGTCGTGACTTAGTAAAGCTTTACAATAAAAGAAATAAAAAAAGAAATTACTAAGGCCTTTCGGTTTTCGCCATTTTACTTACATACTGTATGCCAATGCATTTCTACGATCCCATCAGATACTGGTGATGTTTGTAGCCTTTGAGTACTTCATCATCATCATTATAGCCTTTCACAAGTCCACTGCTGAACATAGGCCTCCCCCAAGGTATGCCACATAGCACGTTCCTGAGCCACCTGCATCTATCGACTTCCTGCATGTCTTACCAGGTCGTCACTCCATCTTGTGAGGGTTCGCCCCACACTTCGCCTACCAGTACGAGTTTGAGTACTTATAAATAATTATAAAATTTTTTAAAGGCGGTGAAGTTATTTTAAACTTTGTATGAAGTTTTTAATATTTTTGAAATAGAAACTAAAATAAAATATAAAATGAATATCTATTTCAGGCTTTTAGTCCATAAAGGTGTTAGTACAAAATTTTAATTACTACTTTTGTTTGTAAACAAAATGAAACTATACTACAACATTAATTTAAATATTTTACGGGCCGTTGTTCAAAAAGCAACGTGAAGTAAATCCATTTACAATTACAAACGCCAGTAATTTTGTATTACACTTGTCCTCTATACAGCTAGTCCTTTCACACATGAGTAAGAAATATGTTGAGGAGGCACCGCATCCCTAGCAGACTGTATATCCGGCGGATGTGACACCCTCCCCCGCACTCCCAACATTTGCCTCGACTCGTAATGTTGACTGCCCCCACCGGCAGGGATGGACCCACACCGATTTCCAATGGATTCCGTCGTTCGTTTTTTCGCTCCTAGTCCCCACTCACGTGGAATACAACATATATATCTACGTATGTGTATTTATCACTTCAATTTCTTTAATGACAGATGTACAGCACTATAACAAATATTACATAACACAGAAGTGCTTTTATATCATTACGGAAAATCTTGATTGAAAAGCGTGAATGAAATTGAAAGAAGTAATGCTTCTGCAGCAATATATATGAGCAATTCACAATGTACCCAGTACTTAAAAGATATTAGAAACTTTTGTTATAGTAAAAGGCTTTACGCTTCCAACATGTGACGCTACGCAAGTATAAAAAACAAAAAATTACTTCATATAAAATATCCAGAGTGGCTATGGGAGAAAAGCGTCAAAAATGCGGAATGTATGGAACAGCGCCAATTAGCTTGCTAATGCTAAGATGAGGATGAGATGCTAAGCAAGACAATTGAAGTAAATCCTTCCTACTAAAGGCGAGGTCCATATCCACGAGAAGGAATATATGTAATTACATAGATATAGAGTTTTGTTTTTATTACCTATGCTGTTTCACAAAAGGTATTAGTTGTATTTTAGCCGACTTAAAAAAAGGAGGAAGTTCTCATTTTAGATTGATTTAAATTTTTTTTTATTAAATAAGTCATACTCCAGGGGTTGACCCACAGCATTTTATTAAAAAAATTCTCCTCTAAGGGGATCAAAATAGGGTATGAGATTTTAACCAATTTAGACAACAATTTAGATAAAATTTGAATTTTATTAAAAAATAAAGTCGACTTAAAAGAGCTAAAAGGAACAAAATAACATCCATATACTGATACACACAAAGTTCTTTTAAGTCAGCTAATTTTATCACAAGTCTGATTTTAATAGTAAAACACACACGCCTGTTATCATTGCTAAAAATGTATTGAAGCGATAAAAAAACACTAACCCCAATTCACGATGGCAAATTTTACACGTCTGAATTGTATTTAATTTTTCGGACGTGCAGTAATCTCAGTTTAATGTCCCTCACCACCGGCACCACGGTTAATCAAAGTTGCAATAAAATATTTTAGTGATATTGATGGATCGCAAGTTGCTAGAGTACTATGGGATGTATAGTTCCAACAACTATAAAATTTGAAGCTTAATTAGCAATCTTACCGTTAGTTTGCACTGACGCGATTTTCACCAAAAAAAAACATGTTTTAAACACTGTTTTCTATCAATGTATTAAAAAGCGTTTGCATAGTTAAAGAACATGTAGTGAAATATGTTTGACAGTTTATTGTACATTACATACTTTAACTATATTATATCTTTATAACCACAGAAAATAATGTTTGAAAATAAATTTGCAGAAACATTGTCATGTTGAAAGATAAGTTTGAATATCTGTTGAAAATTTTACACAGTTTTTGTGAGTGCGAACGCCACCATCAACAAAACATGATGTGTGATTTATTTTATGCGCTTTGTTTCAAAACATTAAGTGTTGGATATTTCTCAGTGCAAACGTACTGTAACACGATTCTTGTAAAACAAGTAAGTTATTGAATAAAAGTGCAGTGGTGGTGTAAGTATATCCATTACCCTACATAGTCCCGTGGGAGTCGTAAGAGATGGCAGAAGTAAGCAAAACAGGATATGGGGAGCAGCGTCTTCCTGATTAAGTAACAGCCTAGATGCGTCCCACTGCTGGGCACAGGCCTCCTCTAATTTCTTAAAGGATTAAACGCTCGCTGTAAACTTCAGTCTTCCTGATTACAATAATTATAAATTATAAAAAACTGTGGTTATCGTGTGGTTTACAGCGCACTTGGGAATTTAGGGGCTTGACGCCCTGATGACATAGTTAACCCGGGTTACCTTCAGCTTTTGTATATGAATTTCCGGTCCGATCTTTTCTTGATAAAATTCCTAAAATTACTCTATGTATAGTATCTGTTAGCGACGACAAAGTGAATTCGAACATTTAATATTAATTATTTATTATCAGTGAATTAAAACTAAGTGTTAGCATTTAATCTTAATTATTCCTTATCAGTGATTTAAAATTAGGTGATGGTATTAATCTTAACTGTTTCCTATTCGTAAAATAAAGCTAAGTGTAAAGACTGATTAGTGCTGAAAAAACAGGAAAGTAAATTAATCACTTCTATTTTTATCTTAAAGTGACTTATATGAATCTATTTAATATTATTTAGGTCTGATTAGAACATTAGACGCAAGTATAAGCTTATTTTCTAGTAAGATTTCTTTTATCATAACTTTAAGAGCTATTTAACATATAAGTGATTAATATAATTCTTTTTCCTTTAAAGTACTTCAAAAGAAACACTAATATGTCAATTAATCGCTGTATAATGTTATTTCATTATGAGAAAGATTTAAATTTCATGAAAAAATATTGTATAGATTCTTAAGCATAATTCCTGAAAAAGTGTTGTACATTCCTACCTCTTGGCGGTGCCACTTGTATGTTGTCGTTGTTGTCCTCTGCAGGGCATGAATGCCGTGCAGGTCTCGGGCCTCGGGGTGTACCCCTTTACCCGGATGTTCCTCACGGCACACTACAATGTGCCGGTCCTGGGCGCCTTGATGTTTAAGGCGTTGCATATAACGACTATAGTCGCAGTCGGTTAATTTATAAGTAAGGATGGTTGTCTAATAATTGTGTTTAAGTAACACAATTATTTGTCAGAGTTGGCCTTTCTGCGGCATTGAGGGGTTTACTCGGACTCCCTAATCTATATAGGGAGGAGTTCTCTTGGATAAGGTCGCCCGTCCGGCGGCCTTGCATGCAACGGCGCGAAGCCGTTGAGGTGTTCGTGTGGCCCGTTGTCTGCACGGTCGAACATACCGCGCGCCAGCCGGACCACGAATTCATGAAGGCTCTCTATCTTTAGGTTGGCCGCTATGACGTCATTACGGACGTAGCGACCCGCACCGACTATAGTTCTTAATGACAAATTCTGCTGGGCCTGAAGTCGCCGCTTCTGACGATCACTCAGGAGTGCATACCAGGCCGGAGCAGCGTATGTTAGCAGGGGTCTTATGTATGTTTTATAAATTGTTATCATCGACTTTGTCGGTAACTTGGATGTCAGGACAGGGCGGAGCATTGCCCGCGCACATCGAGCTTTGCGTATAGCAGAGTCGACATGCGCTGTCATGTGCAACATCCTGTCAATCCGACATCCAAGGTAGGTCACGGCCTTCTCATATGCGATCTCCTGGCCTCTGAGTGTTAATGGTGGTGGTAGATTTCTATAGCGGCGAGTGAGTAGAGCGGTCGTCTTGCTAACATTGACGGCCATCCTCCACTCATCCAACCATGGTGGCAGCAGGTCCAGCAGACGTTGCATCCTGGCAGCTGCTATATGGGCTCTTCTGGACGACGTGAAGTATGCACTGTCATCCGCAAATAGTGCTAGTTCGACGTCGTCCTCCCATTCTTGCAAGTGTCCTGCCAGGGTGGGTATGTCATTAGTGTATGCCGCGTACAGGGCTGGAGATAGACAGCTGCCCTGTGGTACACCAGCTGTTATGGTCTTAATTGCGGACTCGGCGTCCTCTACGCAGACGTAGAACTTCCTGCCTTCCAGGAAAGACGCCACTAGCCGCAATATAGCAGGAGGGATACTTGTTTGTACATCTAACTTGTAGAGTAATCCTGTGTGCCACACCCGGTCGAACGCCTTCTCAATATCGAGAAAGACGCCCAACGATATGCGGCCACGGTTGTGTTCGGCCGCAAGCAGGTGCAGCACTCTGGTCAGCTGTGTTGCTGTTGAGTGACCCCTCCTGAATCCATGTTGCTCCGCCTGAAGTTGGATGCACGGGCGGAGACGTCTTAACAATAATCTTTCGCACAGTTTAGCTATATGCGGTAGCAGCGTGATCGGCCTGTAGTTGGCAGCTCTACGCCTGTCCTTCCCGGGTTTCGGCAAGACGATGACTTTGCCTTTCTTCCAGTCCTCCGGGAAGTGGGATGTCCGCAATATTCCGTTGTAGAGCCGACCTATCTCTACAAGGACTCTATTGGGCAGCTGTCGTAGTGCAGCGTTAGTAATCCCGTCGTGCCCCGGCGCCTTCCTCGGTTGCAGGCGGGTTACTGTCCTCCGCAGTTCGGCGGGGGAGATAAACCACTCTCCCGCAAGCGGTGGCGCGGGCGACGACAGGAGCTCCTGCACGCGGCTTTCCTTCCTTGTATGGGATTCCAGGAACTCCGCACTCGTAGGGTTCGGCATAAACTGCTCCTCGAAGTGCTCAGCTAGGATATCCGCTCTGCCCTTGGCATCGTAACATTGAATGCCCGCGTTGTTGGTCAGCGGGCAAACAGGTGGACGGGTTTTCGTTAACTGCCGGTTCAATGTGTAGAGCGACGCGTGCTGTTCGTCAGCTTTCCATATGCGCCGCTCCCAGGCCTCTCCTCTGTGGGCCTGTATTGCAACCGACAGTTCGTCTGATAAAGTATTTAGCTTTCTCTTTACTCTAGGGCAGCGAGTGCGCGCCCAGAGCTTCCTCAGCGCTCTTTTATGGTTTAGCTGCACGCGTATCTTTAGCGGCAACTCCTCTTTCCTTCCCGAGAGAGGGACGATCGTAGAGGCCGCGTTGAGGGCCTCCTTGATGCTCGTGGAAATTCTGGTTGCAGCGGCCTCTACGTCGTCCGCTGAGGTGATCGGTATATGGACTGGAGGTCTCTCCTGCAGGTGTTAGTGGTAGATCCTCCAGTCGATCTTGGTCTTGCTGGCTCTGGGCGGTGAGGTCACTGCCTTAGTGCCAAGGGTTATCAGAATCGGGAGGTGCTGTGTATTTAGGTCATACAGCACTTCTACCACTACTGGGTAGTTGACGTTCCTAGTGAGCACGATGTCTAATACATCCGGACGCTTCCTAGGGTCGCTAGGGATATGCGTCGGTTCCTCGGGACCTAGAACGTCATAGTCGTGGAGTTCGGCGTCATCATAGAGTTCACGACCCGGCGGGGTGATCACTCTGGACCCCCACGCCGGGTGTTTGGCGTTCAGGTCCCCGGCAATGATGGTGGGTGTTGTGCCTTCCATTACCGTCCGGATGTCTGAGGAGTGAAATGGAGTCCCTGGCGGGCGGTATGCTGCAAAGATCCTAAGTTCCTCGCCCGCCGCCTCCATTTTTATACCGATTGAATGCATCGTCTGGAAGTCTGGCAGGTCCAGCTCCTGGTGGACGATGTCTCTCCTCACCAGGATCGCTGTCCCTCTACAAGCGACCCCTTGAGGATCGACCTCGTCCCTCCTGTATATATGGTAGTTGGGCAGCTTAAGATGCGTTGAAGGTCTTAATTTAGTTTCACCCAGCAAGATCACCTGGATGTCCTGTTGCTGGGTGAGAGTGCGGAGTTCTTGGATCCTTTGACGAATCCCGTCCGGGTTCCAATATAGCAGGCGCAGGTTATCCTCCATAGTGCCTTGCCAGTAAGGATGCCAGCGCCTTCATAACGGCGGTTACGGGGTCAGTCCCGGCCCTTATGTCGGCCAGGACTTGTGTACCGACTTCGATGGCTATGCCTACCAGTCTGTGGATGGCATCAGCCGTCTCGAAGCCGGACGCTGGTGGTCTGCGTTCAGAACTACGCTGTGAAGGCACTGGTCTCGGGGCATTTGTGGTGGTTTTCCTTTGCATTGAGCGCGCTCTGTGCGTAGAGCGAGCTCTGCTTTCTGGTAGGGCCCTTTCAGGTGCTCTACCTGCCGTAGGTGGTACTGGTGCTCTTGTAATAACCTGCGCCTGGGAGGCTATTGGTCCTGCAGTCGTAGGGGTAGAGGTGGTCACAGCCTGAGGAGGAGGCTGCTCCGTTCTCCTGCTCCTGTTCCTCCGCCTCTTCCTCCTGGAGGGTTGCCTCTCAGTGGCGTCATTGGCAGGAGGTCGGAGAGTCGCCCCGGTGGTTGCCCTTTGTTCTGTGGGTCCAACCGTTTCTGATGGTGCTGCAGGAGGGGGTGGGGGGGGGGGCTAGTTGCCTACCCTTCCCTCTAGTGACGGTAGCCCACCCGTCCTCCTGTATGGTGACGGCCTTTGGGCGACTTGAGGGGATCCTCTTTGGGTTCTCCGGTAGTAGCCCAGGTAAAACGATCCCCTGCTTCCTGGCTATCCTCCTCAGGACCGGGCAGCGGCGATCGTTGGCCGTGTGGTTCTTTGCGCAATTTGCGCACTTCGGCTCCTCCTCTCTACCCCTTGGGCAAAGGCTGGCAATATGTTCACCGGCACAGCGAACGCATTTCACTGGCCTGTGACAATTAGCGGAGGCATGTCCGAAAGCCTGGCAACGGTGGCATTGTGCCGGTCCGGTCTTCCTCTGCCAGGCTTCGATGACGACTCCTCTCATGTAGAGGAGCTCGTCGAGTTGGTAAAGCTGCTGTAGCCGTTCCAGGCTCAGGTGCTCCAGCTGTGCAAAGTAGAGGCAGCCCGGTCTGCCCCTACGTGGTGGTATAGCCTTCACATAGTTGATAGGGAAGCCTTTTGCCCGAATAGCCTCCTCAATCATCTTTGCGTCGGTGCCCACAGGCAGGCCTCGGATGCCCACTTTAGTGGGCTTCTCTTCTGCCGGTGTATAACAGTACCACGACATTGATTTATCCTTTTCGGAGAGTTCCACCATGTACCTCTGTATGGTACGGAACTCATCCGGACTCTGGGGAGTGAATCTTACTCCTTTCCCGAACGGACGGGCATTAGGTGGATGGCCCAACTTTTCGTTAAGGGCCTTAAAATGCCTGGTCCAGTCCGGGAGGCATTCTGCAACAATCGGCGGATATCTCTTCTCCTTTTCCTTCTCAGTTCTTTGAGGTTGCTCCGCCGATTGCGGTCGTGGTACTGCCGGGGCTGCAGCCATGTGGGCATAGCTCGTTGACGGGCGCTGTCCGTCATCCTGAGCTAACCCGGACGGGTTGATGGTTTGAGCCGGGGATGATTTTCCGGCTGATGCAGCTAGGGTTGCGTACGTTGTCGAGCCCCAGCTGTAGGACTCCTCACCTCCTTGCTCGAATTGGATCGAGTCATGACTCCGACGGTCCGGTGAGATGGGTGGCGGTGATGGCGACTTAGGAGGTGAGGTGTGGACCTTCTTCCTAGTCGTTGCTTGGGGCTCTTCATCTTCTGATGATGTCGGCGAATCGGATGAGTTACCGATGCACTGCCTCTTTTCGTGGAGGGAGGCTTCGGTCTCAGGAGGCGTGTGCCTTCGTGGCGTCTTCATGGCCCGCTGAGGCTGAGAGGGCAGCGGTTCACGCCCAGTCGTACACTCAGGTACGATGGGCGAGAGTGCAACCCTAGATGCGGACTCCTTACCCGGCGACGAAGGTTTCCGGGTCGGTATTTGAGAGTAGGATGAGACGACTCTCATCCTCTCCGGGTTGAAAATGTCCCTATAGGCGATGGGTCTGTCCAAAACGCCTGGTCGATCTGGTGGTTTTCTTGCTCTCGGAGGAGGTTCCCCCTTATCGTTTCCTGACATTCTAATCTACCTATCAGAGTCAGCGGTAATCTTACTATGGCCCTATCTATCGTCCAAACGATCGGCAGCAAATGTTGATGCGCGACGCGGATGGTGGTGATATTATTATAGAGACTTTCTTCACTGTGGGCACTGCCTACCCCTTTTGCAACAAAAGGGTTGGGGGAAGTGCAAAGGTGGCACTTTAATGCGCGACTGGGCACAGTATGCACGGAACGCATAAAGTGCCAAGAATCAACTAGGGGCCGGTGACCTCAACGCCTCACGGAATCGCGGGACTCAACGTGGGCGGAGTTTGTCGTACCGGCGGTTATTTGCAGCCACTGTATACTGCAAGTAACACACACCTAGGAGATCCTTACTTGTACGTTCGGCAAAAAATATAGTCCTACTCCGGAGCTAAACCGTGAGGCGACCGCGAAACTATTTTTATTTTTTAAGGTTTATTGAATGATTTATGTTTAGAATAATAGAAATAAGTTGTATCTATCGTTAGGAATAAATATAAATATTGTAAGGAATGTTTTACCACGTTTATTAAGGAAATTGTGAATCTCTCTTAGAAAGGGTTACTCTGCGCTCTGATTGGTCAATAGATTCACTAATGCCGTGTGCGATTTTTTCTTAATTATGATTGGTTACAGCCGCTTATAAAAAAGGGGCGTTTTTCGTGGTAAATTATTCCAAATCCGGCAATGTAATAATAAGGAATCAAGAAATAAAACAAGAAGAAACTCTCAAGAAGTGTTATTTATTGCTCATCTAACTGCTACTGTATGCTCTCCAGTTAACATCCCGCCAGCAAACCCGCTCTATTTATCAACGCTCCCTTATACGAGCAATTACAGTATCCGTGTAATGAAATATATAATTAATTAAGTAACTTTTTTATCTTCAAGAAACTTTGTTTTTCGCCCGATATATTTTAAATTAAAACATTTGAATAAAATAAAGAAATTTTTGAAATAAATAATATAATCGTAACAGTAAATATATTAAAATATAATAATTGAACATTCTAATAAAAAAAAATTAGAACGACTAAGTTTTTTTTATTTATATGATTATCGTATAAATAATCATTTTTTAATCATACGATATTTAACATTTTTATCTTATCGTCTTAAAAGTGATTAACACGGTTAATTATGGTAGGGTTAGGTTAGGTTATATCAAATTGCCCAACAGTTATGTATCAATATTGACAATGACCAGACCATGCGATAAATAATGAAGTTCAAATCAGTACTAATAATATGGCCCGATTTGATTTGTCATAATATCCAATAGACTTTTGGGCTACAGGGGTTTAAAATAAGGAACAAATATTTACACATGAATAGATATTAACACACGAAAAACAAAACCCCTTCTCTTAAAAACCATTGTGACTTTTCATTACGAGTAATATATCTTTAGTCTTTTGGTTTAATAGGTTATTATAATATTAGTAAGTAAAAAATATAAAAACTGATTTTATTTCAAACGACAAGTTCTTCAGTAATGTCACCTGAACTTTGACATATTCCGGACGTTGGAAATCGATTTCTGAGATTCGTGTATTATTATACGGAAAATAGAAAACGACGGTCCCATATGCTATTGAAAGGACTTGTCGAGATTGAATATATTGTAAATAGGGTACATAAATTAGAGTTTCCATAGGATGAACGCAAATATATGATGGATAACTTATGTAGATTATTGATACCTTTCTATTCTCGTTTTTAAATTGTGTCATTCCATCACATTAATATTTATTTAACCTATACCAATATATACAGTAATGAGAAGCCGCGAAATGAGAGAGCCGTGGTAGCTCTACTAACAATTCCTATGGATTTCAATTTGTCCGACATAAACAATTTTTATTTTATTTTATTTATTTATTTATTTAATGCTGCCGTGTCACGTTTGGTGAGTGTAGAGAACCGGAGTCCCTTTTTACTGGAAACGAGGCATTCCTATCTTATTTCTCACGGGTGACAACGCATCTGCATTTTGATTCGTAATCGAGGATAGATGTAGATGTCTATGGGCCATAGCAACCACTTACCATCAGGTGGACTGTGTGCTCGTTTGTCACTCTATCCTATAAAAAACACACATTAGGGCAGCGCGGCGGACACCTCCTTGCCCTAAAACCCCCTCAGAAATGAGGGGAGGTGTTTGCCCAGCTGTGGGACGTATATAGGCTGTAACTTTAGTTTTTTACTTTTATATATAGTCATGGTGACGTTTTTAAACTACGAATTTACTGATATAACATTTCTTTAAATATTAATATCTCTGGCACTGCCCACAAGATTATATAATATTTTATTATCCTAATAGTTTTTACCCGCGTTGTCGGCCGCGTAGTGCTCAATCAAAAAAACCTGCATATATAAAAGTGCTCTTTGTTCAATTATCTAAAAACTGTTTTAATCTCAGTTGTTACTGTTATCTTAGAAACTATGTACGATATTATTATGCTAATCGTAGTTCGAGTATCTCGCTGTTCTTAGGACTCAGGCTATCTCCACGATTTTAGGTGTGATTCTATGAGTGATATGGGAAATAGCTTAAATAAAAATTGAAGAACAATTTTTTTTAAGTTTTATCACTTTAACCTGTAACACTCATAGTTTTGTCGTAAATTGGTACTTAAAAATGTCATTTGGCATCAAAACTTTAACAAATAGATGAATTTAGATAGACAGATAACATTGAAAATAAAGTGTAAGGATTTTTTGTGTAAAATTGTAAACTAAAAAAACTAAGGAAATCATCAAAAAACGTCTATTTTCTCAATTTTTCAATTTCACCGTAATATCTTGCATTTTTTCGGATAAACTAAAGTCCCCATCGTTCCTATCATTGTTCTCTCGTACTTGAAGCTTTCAACCATTCCGAAGACTAGCCCAAACAGAATAAACAATTAGATTAACACTTTAAATGATTATTATTATCTTAATAGCACACAAATAACCCCCTGAGCGTACTAAAAGAAAACCTTCAAGAAAAGAGCTTACTCATTTCTAAAGGGCCGGCAACGCACCTGCAATTCCCCCTGGTGTTGCGGTTGTTCAAGGTCTGTGGTAGTCACTTAACATCAGGTGAACCGTATGCTCGTTTGCCCCCTCTTCTATAAAAAAAAAACTAAAATTCGATAATTTACTTACAAACATATTACAAACAGACACTACAATTTTGTTTAAATGTACATATTTACTGTTGTATAATGGAAAGAGCGGTTTTTCATAGACAAAGGATATTTGAGCCACAGGGCATAACGGTGTAAGAACATCTCCCATCATTACGTCATCATCGTGCCGTGGGTATGAAAGAGATAACTGTAGAAAATGCCAGTTAGATAGATTTGATGACTTTGAACAGATGGCCATATAATACCGGTTAAAGAAATCAGTTTTAAACATGAGAGATATCTAGTTTATGGCTTTTAGAGCTATTCTGCAACTACATCGTAGTTACAGCACGAATGGATCGGCTCATCCGAGTAAGAACCACGCGTGCATATAATACCAGCATAATGCTGCCGTGTTTCGCATGGTGAGTGATGAGAACCGGGGACCCTTTTAACTACTAAAGGGACATACCGTCTTAGTCCTCAAAGGTGATAACGTATCTACATTCTTCTATAGATTAGATGTAAATATCTGTGGACCACAGTATCCATTTACCATCATGTGAACTGTGTACTCGCTTGTTACACTTACTTCTACTCGTATAAAGAAAGTCGGTCATTCGCCAGTCAAGCCATTAAAGCGCATTTTCAGGAGCTGAATTTTACAGGGTAATAAATAATAAATTAAAAGATTGATGAAAAGATATCCAATAAAATCATTGCATAGCTCCTAGTGTTTGCCTCAGAAGTTCTGTAAATAATTATTTTAATTTCACTACAATTTAATGATTTCTTATATTTAAGCAAACGCTACACATTGAATTAAACTAATTATACGGATTTTATCGCGTTTAATTCACTTTAGTACCTGACGTTTTGGGTGCTGGTAGGCTCTGAGGGGATTGAAGTAATTGAAATCCTGATGTAAGAGGTAACCCGGAGTACCTTCAGCTTTAAACTTTTTAGTTTTATCCGATCTACGCAAAATGAACTTGCTGTGTCTTGAAGTCTTACAATACAGTACGCTTGGGTTGAGTTTCAATTTTATTAATTACAGGATCCCAAGCAGGTTCCTCCTTCTCTATTGAAATTGGAATGCTTTTAATTTCCTTCCTTCCTTCCTCCTTGGCAGGAACTGTGCTAGAGCTACCCGTTGAGGAGCTACCGTGGGAAGATCTTTGTTACAAAAAACATGAGGGATCTGTGACAGCAAACACCTGGCCGCCAAGCTTCAACACATCACGTAGGTCCTGCACGACATCAAGCTTCGGGTCCCGCGCCTACATCACAGTAACCGAGTGAAGCCGGCCACAGTCGAGCAAATGCCTGCTGTACTACCATATGTCAGAGGTGTCACAATCAAGATTGGCTACATCTTTAAGCGAGCTTCTATTAGAACATTTTACAAGCCGCCGAAGAAGATTAGTCAGTTCTTACCATCCGTCAAGCGTAATATCCCTTTACAAGATGCAGAAGTGTACAAGCTTGATGGTGAAAGATGTATAAAACCCGCGTAAAAGAACATGTAACTGACGTGAAACATCAACGTTCCGGGAAGTTTGCAGTTTGTGAACATATCCTAGACGGCCCACATCACATTTGGAAGACCAGAAATCCTCGGGAAAGAACATCGATTCCTGCCAAGAATAATACTTGAGGGTATTGAAATTTAAAAAAAAAAACATCCCAATTTCGGTAGAGAAGGAAGCTGGGTACCGCCACCTGCTTGGGATCCTATAATTAATAAAATTAAAACTAAGCCCAAGCATGCAGCTACAAGAATTCAAGGCACAGTAAGTTAATTTTGCGTAGATCACACCAAAAGTAATAATTAAAAAGCTGGAGGTACTCCAGGTTAACTCTGACACTGGGACGTCAATCACCTCAGTCCCCCACGATCATGGGTGCTGGAAAGCACCCGATACGTTGAGTATTAAAATTAAGTAAATTAAACACGATAAAATCCGAAAAAGTAGTTTTATTCAATTCATTACAATTTACTGTTTCGTGTTTATATTATCAATATTACAGCCTACAAAAGTCAACTACTGAACACACTACTCCTCTATAAATAACCTTATAAGGGGAAATACATATTTAATTATTTAGTCAAATTAGATACGGATGATACAGTCGAGCAACAGTCTCAGTGTTTATGCCTACGCTTGCTCACTTTATTTACGTGTCCTGTGCATTTGATAACTTCCAATAACATAACTCGAAAGTTATCTAAAGACACAAATATATGGAAACAATTTCACAGAGAGAGACGTATCCGAAGTTTTCTAATATGCAAATATGTATTAATGCTAAAAGAGGTTGTTTAAACAGTTCTTGTTGTATGAAGACGTGGTTGCGAAATTCAGTTCACGAGACTTTTAGCACTCGCCTCCAGCACCATGTCAGCATCTTGACAGTAGACTAAGGATAAGCATACGGACTATATACTTTGCAAGTCTTAAAAAATATAATGAGCACTAAGAAACAAACAAGGTATTATCATTATCATCACCGTAGCGCAAATCTCATACATATCTTATAATTACACTTGCATTACTTAATCGCAAACTATAGTTTGCTCGTGGGTAATTTTACAGTATATTTTTATTCCCCCATATATATACATAAGAGCCGTGGTGGCTCAGATGGTTAGCGCTCGCTGTAAATTTCACAATAGGCGAGCAAACCGGGTTCGATCCCCGCCAGCACCAATGAAATTGTTAATTGCAATTTTAAGTGCTGATTTACCACGTGCTCGGCGGTGAAGGAAAACATGTGAAGTTCGCCAACACGCATTGGGGCAGCGCGGCGGACTATTCCTTGCCCTAAAACCCTCTCAAAAATTAGCGGTGGGACGTATATAGGCTGTAACTTTACTTTACTTTATATATAAACATCAAAAGTCGCAAGATTTTTTAAATATCAACGTTTATTAAATTTCACAACACCTACACGTTGTCCTTATGGAAATTACTTTTATAACGCGTTGACATTGACTATATTAATATAATATATAATTAATATAGATATTATTAAAATAAAGCATTTGGAACTGGGGACTGGTTTTCGCAAACTCAATGCATGTTGTTGGACTTCACACGTCATCAAAACATTTTTTTCAACTACTCAGACACGCAAGTTTAGTTTACCGCCAAGCACATAGAAAATTAACACCTAAAATTCCAATTATTTCATTGATACTGACGAGGATAGAATTCGGACTACCAGCATAACGTGAAATTTCGACCATGTCATGACCACGGCTCGTAATTAAAAAAAAAACTATAAAAATAATGAATATCGCTGCCAAAGTAATTAGCAGTTCACAATGTTTTACTATTTTATTTTAAACTTTACTTGCTTTTATACAGCGAAGTTTCGAATCCAATACGGATTTATTACGAGGCAAGCTAAAAAGAACCGATAAGCTTGAAAAGAAATTCTTTTACGTAATGAACTATGCTTTTCAAATATACGTCGAAACGTTATTATACTGTATTGCACGCTGCAAAATAGTATATCGCTGAAATTCTAGATGCCTTTGTACACAACATTCGGATTCCGATTTGTGTATGTACTTGTATACACGTATGTACGTACGTTCAAATAGCAAAACTCATATAGGCAAAAGCAATTTAGGCTGGTTTGAAAACGACGCTGAAGCAGTCTATCCAAAAAGCCAAGTTAAATCTACTCGTATTTTAGTAGTTTTTAAAGAATTTATGGCGCATTACATATGTCTTTTTTATTTATTAACGTTATAAAATAAACCAAATATTTGAATTTAAAATGTAGAAAATAATTATCTAAAATTTAAATGTTAAAATGTTGGTGAAATTCACATAACCTGTTTGATAAAACGACACGTCCGCGGTATTTTTATTTTAACACAATTCATTCGTAATTTGCAACACTGCAATATGAAAACATTAAAAAAGGACTGGCATAAAACAAATACAACCGCGGATGCGAAAAAAGAATTGTGTTAGTTTCAATTTGTTCGTGCAAAAAGTCCAAACAGTGTTCAGAGTATGTAGTTAAAAGGATGCACACACGAGTGTGTAACTCGAGGTTCTCATCTCATGCCCACGTCAATAATTGGAGCGGTTGTTCATGTGTTTTTTGTTTCTGCAGCACTGCTCTCGTCGGGGCCGCATTGTTCCTGCTGGGTGGGGGGACTCCCCGAGACCGGCACGCCGCTGCCCACCCCCGCCTCTCAGCTCCACGTAAAACGGTTCGTATTTTTCATTGTTGCTTTAGAGCCTTATAGGTTTTGCTTTATTTATGCCCTTTATACCTCTCCGTGGAAGATAAATGCCTGGAAGGCGATGTTCTGTTTTTGTCGTGGCATAATGGTTTTACTAACTGTAAATTAATATAAAATAATAATTAACGTACAACTTATAAACGTTGTTATATCTAAAAAGTTTTAAAGAGTTCATGTATTTTTTTTAAACTTACTGTAATGTTCGTGATTACATTTTATTTAATTTCAAAAATCATCAACATTAAGACAGTTCCAAAATGTTACAAAATACTTGTTTATTAAATTTTATAATGTACTTAAAATAATGACCACATACAACATGTTTTTTTTGTCTAAAATATTATGAAGTTACAGCTGTATGCGTCACATTCTTGGGCTCTTTTCTAAGAAAGTTTTATGACAAGGAAGTATCCACCGAGCTGCCCAATGCGTGTTGGCGCACTTCACATGTCTTTGATATATTTTTATTTAACTTCTCAGACATGTGGGTTTTCTGACGATTCTTTCCTTCCCAATGGAACATGTGATAAATCAGCACTTAAAATTTCAATTAACTATTTCATTGGTGCAGGTGGGGATCGAACCTAGGTGGCTTGCGTAATGTGAAATTTACATCGAGCGTTTAACCATCACGCCTTTAAAATCTTAAATCATTAACTGATTTAAGATTTTAGAGGACAACAAAACAGCAAAATTTTTATTAAATATAATTTATCTTCTCACCAGTATGCTTGTAAAACTAAGCTGTTGTTGTTACATAGTAATTTATAACAAGGCAGATAAAAACATGTTCACTGAAGCGTTTACAGGTTACAAATACGTATATAGCAAGACATGTTATCCAAAGCTAAAGATTATCAAACGATAATAGCCTCTGTATCAACGCCATACAGTTTGTGTTACTTAGAACGACATCAAAACATTATCGTACGTGTATTTATGTTTATAGGATTATCTTGTTTCTGTATTCGCTGATGGATTCTTGACAGTTTATGAAGCATTCCATATTTAATACGAAAATTTCGGGATTTTTTGTAGCGTTTGCAACATTTGTATAATATTTAATCGTATATAATATAATTATGTGTAGTTTGCAATGTTGTGTAGTGTTTAATATATGAGATCGTTGACGTCTATGGTTCATAAAAGATAGCTTGATCTCTGCGACAGCTGTCAGTAAAATCACGCCTATGAAGTCCTGAATTTCTAAGAACTATAGTACAATCAAATCAAAAAGTTGTAGTCAATATTCGCGATAACGATAAACCATCGTTATTATGGAGGCTCATGCTATGTCTATCAGTGGTTTCATTCAACAATAAATAGTCATCAGACCTCAATACTAAGTTCATTACTGGTATGCTGGTATCGACGGACTTTTTTTTTTATAGAAGAGGGGGCAAACGAGCATGCGGCTCACCTGATGTTAAGTGACTACCGCCGCCCATGATCAACCGCAACACCAGGAGAATTGCGGGTGCGTTGCCGGCCCTTTAGAAAGGAGTAAGCTCTTTTCTTGAAGGTCCCCAGGTCGTATCGGTCCGGAAAAATCGCCGGTGGTAAACTATTCCACAGAGAGGTTGTACGTGGAAGAAAACTCCTTGTGAAACGTACAGTGGTGGACCGCCAAGCATCCAGATGGTGTGGATGGTATCGGGACGTTTGCCGTGTAGTGCGTTCACGAAATTTGGCGGCTGGGATTAATCCGAACAATTCCTCAGAGCACTCCCCGTGATAGATGCATCTTTACACATCGTCTATCAATATATTTTATTTCTCTTACATGCAGGTTTCTTTACGGTATTTTCTTTTACAATCGTATTCGCGATAAGAGATATAACGACAATTGAAAGATGTCTGTGTTGCCGGTTCACTCAGTTTAGTGGTGTAATAAGAATTGTATGATTATGTATTAAAAATAATTAAAGTTTTCGATTTAGCAGTGCGTTTATTTAACTGAAGTGTTATGGTTGGCTCCATTTTGACGATTAACGTTTGTTTTAATTGTATTGTGGTATTGTGTAAATATGTATGCCACCAAAAACATAACTTGTAAAAAAAACAAGTCGGAACCCCCACGCGAGCAAAGCCGAGGGTAAAAAGTTATTTAAGTAAATAAATGTTATATCTCGCTTAGTAATTTTAAAAAGTTCAGCGCTATATGAAACAACAACGCTATGCAAAACAACCGCAAAATGCTGCGGTGTTTCGTATAGTGAGTGATGAGAAATCGGGTATCCATTTCTCACACTTTTTTAGTCGTATATATCTCGTATTCAATCTTAGTCCTCAAAGGTAATAACGTAATTGCATTCTGCTCCTTAATAGAGGATAAATGTTGGTTTTTATAATCCATTACACCACTAAAGTTAGACTGTATACCATGGAAGTATACCATATGAGACAAAATGTTATGAGTTGCGAAAAGATACCTACAATAAGGTAAATGCGTTTCTCCCAATGGAATAGGAGAAAAATACAGTGCGATATAGAAATACTTTGTGTATTTCACATTGATTACTAATTAGTAACGTGATTCGTATGGTAAATTCTGGTAAATTCGATCTATGTACAACGGAAGATGGCCTTATACAGTGCTGAACTTATGCGCGCGATGAATAATATATTAAAAGTAATTGAATACAAGTCAATTATACATAGAAATAGAGAGAAATCAAATAAAAATTGAATTGAGATAAAGAAAAGCTTAAAAAAGTAAAATTTTAATCACAATTAGTTTTTTATTTAAATTTTCGCTTGACAAAAGCCTTATCAATTAAAATGTAGGTACTTTTTAATTATTCATTCAAATAAAAACGCTTTGTTATTTTAATTCATTGGAAACTGAAAATGTGCTCTTTGTAAAACCAATGAACTGAGAGAAATTACACGCGAAACTAAACGTAAACACGTTCGTGTAGACGTGTTTTATCGATTAATTTAACACTCATGTGAAATTTTCAAGCCCGTTTTTTCGAACCGAACAGGAGGGTCGTGTTAGTTCGTACGCTTAAAATCCATTTTCGGCTCGCGTAAACGGATAATTCAGTGTCATTAATACAGTCACTCAATTGGAAACCATTCACGGATAAATACATATATAGCCAGGATATGGCTTTTACACACGCGCATCGGAGCTCCACCAGCGCAGTGCCGTAGATTCAACAAAACAAACATTGTTCAAACAGCTGCACTTCACAATGTAAACGATATCGAGTTGTTGATGCAAAATTCATTTTTGTTTGCGAAAGTTTTATCATTAAAATTACATTTAATATGTAAATTACAACGTATTAAAATAAGTAAATATATTATCTGTGGTAGAGCCACGCTGCTAGCTAGCTATATTATGGTTGTAATACTAATTTTGAACATGAAATTGAAGGGTAGCTCACACAGAATACCAACGTAAAATAGGAGCTTAGTACTGCTGTGTTTCGTATGGTGAGTGTAGAGATCCGGAGACCCTTTTTTACAGGAAACGAGGCATTCCATCTTAGTCCTCAGGGGATACAACGCATCTGCGTTTTGATTCTTAATCGAATGTAAATGTCTATGGGCCACAGCATCCACTTACCATCATGTGGACTGTGTGCTCGTTTGTTACCTTTATTCAATTAAAAAATGCGCAAGTACCAAGCACAAATGCACTCTCTATTCCACACTCTCAGAGGCTACTAAACTTTGGCCTTAATCTGGATTTGAACCCGCGACCTCATGGTCAGCAGTGGACGACTTACAACCATAACCAATATAATAATAATAATAATAAAGGCGTAGGGAAGTGACGACCCCATCGCCCGCTGACTTAACAATTATGTGACAAAACTGCTACGTCGGCGCAATCAGTCAGCATCCTGCCAAGAGGTGTGAGCGCCGTGCCTAGGCATTCTAGGTGCAAAGGTACGTTTGTGCATATGACCCAACCACGAAACGGTGCCAGGCTTGGGCGTCTCCCGTTATTTGGCGCCCATAACATGGATGATGGCACAGAAAGGAACGCGCATAGGGCCGCTGCCTGAGGGTCGCCGGGGCGCGTCTGGAGCTGGCGCTGGACGCGGCAGCATGCGGGCCGCCAGCCGAGCGCGAGGAGCTGCACGATCACCTAGCAGCCCCTCGCATCCATCATCCCCACCAGAAGGCTTGGTGTCGGCTGGGTCTTCTCGGACTCAGCAAGCGGCACCCGCCGCAGGTGGAGCACGTCGCATGCGTTGGACAAAATCTATGAACAAAATCGCATTGCGGGCGTACTATAGGGCGAAAGGGCAATAAACTCTGGGAATAGCGTATAGGTCTCGGATGCATTGCTTTTTTGCTGAGCTGGAGCCTTCTATCCCCGTCACGGAACAAAATCTGGCAGACCGAGTTCGGTACATCATGCGCTCGAAAATATTTGATGATGCCGAACTCGAACGACTATGACGTGAGGCTGTTCCATCGTCGAATGAATCGGCTATTGCTGGAGATGCAGCTCCACATTCGACAGACCAGCATCCACACGTGAAAGCCGCCATGGATCTTCCAGTTGTGGTTGATTCGAACGACGATGAAATAGTCTCCCACGAACTAGAGCAAATGAGGAGTATATTGGAAGAGGCGATTTTGGAAACGCGCAGCACCCCTCTCGAAAATCGACCGCGACTTCCCCGCATAGGCCTAAGCAAGCGGGATCGGGCTGTCGTGGGGGCTCTTAACCCAATGCTGGTGACCTATTTGGAAGCCAGCCGGGACCTTTGCGAGACGGACCCAATTCTCTTTGGCGCCACAGTGGCAGTTTGCCGTATTATTGGCGCCAAACTTCTCATGGCTGGATGCGCTACTACACAAAGTAGCGCCATCCAAGCCTGGAGAAAAAGAATCGAGGACCGTATCGCAAAGGCAAGGGCCCTTATCGGCAGACTGACAAGCTTCAGGTCGGGTAACAATAGACCGAGGATTGTGCGCACCGTTAGGATGGCGTTTGCTGGGACAAATATCAGTTTATTCCAGCCGGATATCACGCAGAAACTAACGGAGCGCATAGACGACCTGAAGCAAAAGATCGCTGCTTGGGGGAAGCGGATTCGACGATTTACCGTGAGGTCAAGGCGGTTCAACCAGAATCGTCTCTTCCAGAGTGATCAGAAGAGGCTCTACAAATCATTGGAGCGACCAGAGGTATGTGGAGCGGGCCCAGGGCTGGATCAGGCTAACACTGTCGCATTTTGGCGTGGCCTGTGGTCAGAGCCCGTAAACCATAGCGAGAACCCTTGGTCGGAAGTTGTGGCGAGTCAGTGTGCGAATATTACGCCCATGGGCCCCGTCATCATAACGCCGGAAGACGTAGCTGAGGCGGTACGTAGAGCCCCGAACTGGAAAAGTCCGGGACTCAACGGGCTGCATCACTACTGGCTGAAGGGGTTCGTGGTGTGTCACGCTGTGTTCGCCCGTCAGTTTCAAGAGGCTCTCAACCAGAAGTCGTTCCCTAGCCTCTTCACTACTGGGATCACTCATTTGGTTGCTAAAGACCAGGTTACCACAGACCCGAGCAAATACCGCCCCATTACGTGTCTACCCACCATATTTAAGACACTAACATCCATTTTGGGCGCGAGAATCACTCGTCACCTGGAGCTAAATCAGGTGACGTCACGCGCTCAAAATGGATGTCGGGGCGGTGGTCGTGGAACTAAGGAACCACTCCTCATTGACGCGGTCATTGGAACTTCTCCGCCGCCTGGATAGACTACAGAATGGCCTTCGACTCGGTGCCCCATACATGGCTAAAGAGAGTCCTCTAGCTGTACAAGATAGACTGTACAGTGAGAGACTTCCTCGAGCAGTGTATGGGGCAGTGGAGTACGATCCTTTGTCATATGGGTGAGCGGATGATGGCTGCGGAGAACCACATAAGGATAAGAAGGGGTATTTTCCAGGGCGATTGTCTGAGTCCAATCCGGTTCTGCCTCTCTCTGAACCCTATCAGTACCTCACTGGAGGGACCCGGGAGGGGATTTCAGCTGCGGAAATGAGGGACAAAAGTGACCCACCTTTTCTATATGGATGACCTCAAGTTATTGGCCTCTAGTCGCTCCCATCTTATGGAATTGCTAAAAATCACTTGTGAATTTAGCAATTCCATTGGAATGGAGCTGGGGACGGATAAAAGTGCGGTCCTCCATGTTGAAAGGGGAAGGGTTGCTAACTCTGAGGACATAGATTTATCTGTTCCCGTCAACTTTAGGACCCTTTCCGAGGCTGAAACATACCTATACCCGGGTATGTCACAGAACATCGGTATTGATGAGACTGGTATGAAACAGTCAGTTTGCGAAGTGTTTTATGCACGCTTGACCAAAGTGCTTAAAAGCCTTTTGTCCGGTGTGAATGAAACACGCGCATATAACGGTTGGGTCATGCCTGTCCTTATGTATACCTTTGGCATACTCAGGTGGACTCAGACTGAACTTAACGCCCTGGATAGAAAAGTTCGCACTACCATGACGTCCCATAGGATGCATCATCCGAGATCGTCGATAATGAGGCTCTATTTGCCACGAAAGCATGGTGGTCGTGGCTTTCTGAGCGCGCTCACCATGCATAATCGTGAAGTGTGCAGCCTCCGTCATTACTTCCTGGCGAGATCGGATGATCCATTCTATAATGACGTCACGTTTGGCGCTTTCTAACTCTGAGTATTTGCACAGGCACAACCTAGTAGCCAGAATTCTTCACCAGGAGCTCGCTTTGAAATACGGTCTCGTGGATCGGAAATTGCCGTTTTACAAGTACTTGCCGGAAGCCGTGCTCGAAAATGATCGCGCCAGGCTCTATTGGGACCGGGCCATCATCACAGACAGGACTATTCTTGCGAATAAGCCTGATATTGTGCACATGGACCGGGCACAGTCAAGGATATTTTTGGTCGACATTACCATTCCGTATGACGAGAACCTCGTGAAAGCCAAAACAGATAAGCAAACAAAATATCTGGATCTGGCTCACGAGGTGACCGACATGTGGGGTGGTCTGCCGACCGAAATTATTCCTGTAGTCGTCTCTGCAAACGGGCTAATCCCAGTCAGCCTCTCGGGTCATCTGAGTCGGCTGTGACTACGTGGCGGACCGCTCCAGGCTCAAATGCAGAAGGCGGTGCTCCTCGATACCACCCGCATCGTCCGCCGGTTTCTTTCCCTTTCCCGCTTACCCTCGGCCGTCTCTCCTGCCGAGGGACTCCATCTGGTTGGGCTTTTATTTATATATGTATTTTTATATTTATTTTATGTTATTGATATTTATGTATATTTATCTTATCATTTTCATTTATAATTATATATTTATAGAACCTAACCAGATGAGAAAACTATATTTATAAAAAAAAAATAATAATATATAGGTGTAGGGAAGTGGCGACCCCATTGACCGCTGACGTAACGGTTATGTGACAAAACCGCTACTTCAGCGCAGTCAGTCAGCACCTTGCCAAGAGGTGTTAGTGCCGTGCCTCGGCAAAAATTGAAGGTGCAAAGGCCCGCTTGTGCACATGGCCCACCATGCAACGGCGCCGGGTCTGGGCGTCTCCCATTAAATGACGCCTACAAAAATGGATGATGGATTTGACTAGAATGCGCAAAGGGCCGCTGCCTGGAGGACGCCAGGGCGCATCTGGAGCTGGCGCTGGACGCGACAGCATGCGAACCGCCAGCCAACGAGCGCGAGGTGCTGCACGACCACCCAGCAGCCCCATGCATCCATCATCCCCACCAGCTGGCTTGGTATCGGCAGGGTCTTCGTGGGCCCAGCAATCGGCAACCGCCACTGCTGGAGCACGCCGCATGCGTTGGAAAACTCAAATGAACAGCAACGTATTGCGGGCATATTTTAGGGCGAAAGGGGGAGAAATTGGAGGTTTTGCGTATCGGGCAAGGATGCATCGAATTTTTGTTGAGCTGGAGCCATCTGTAACCGTCACCGAGCAAAACCTGGCAGACCGAGTTCGGTATATCTTGCGCTCAAATACATTTGATCTCACCGAACTCGAACTGCTACGACGTGAGGCTGTTCCTTCATCGGATAAAATGCTACGGCTGAGGATGTGGCGCCACAACTTGCAGAGCAACCTGATGATGATTCAAACGATAATGGAACGGTCGCCCAGGAACTGGAACTGGAGCAAATGAGGAGTACATTGGATGAGGCGATTTTGGAAATGCGTAGTACGCCTCTTGAAAATCGACCGCGACTTCCCCGCATAGCCCTCAGCAAGCGGAATCGGGCTATCGTGCTGATGGACCGGGCACAGTCAAGGATATTTTTGGTCGACATTACCATTCCGTATGACGAGAACCTCGTGAAAGCCGAAACAGATAAGTAAACAAAATATCTGAACCTGGCTCACGAGGTGACCGACATGTGGGGTGGTCTGCCGACCGAAATTATTCCTGTAGTCGTCTCTGCAAACGGGCTAATCCCAGTCAGCCTCTTGGGTCATCTGATGCGGCTGGGACTACGTGGCGGACCACTGCAGGCTCAAATGCAGAAGGCGGTGCTCCTCAATACCGCCCGCATCGTCCGCCGGTTTCTTTCCCTTTCCCCCTAACCCTCAGCCGTTTGGTCTCCCCTGCCGAGGGCCTCCATCTGGTTGGGCTTTTATTTATTTATGTATTTTTGTATTTATTTTATGTTATTGATATTTATGTATATTTATCTTTTCATTTTCATTTATAATTATATATTTATAGAACCCAACCAGATGAGAAAACTATATAGATACCCCACAAAAATAAATAATATAAATAAATAAACCTCAGAGGTTGCCATATAACGCGCTCTTGAATTTTTTTTATTGCATTCTTTTAATACATTAATACATAAAAATGGGACGGAATTCAATTTACTTATAGAATACAATACCATACAATAACTTTATTTTAGGCATCAAGGACTTAAAAATTAGGAACATTGGCACATAGCAATATATTCCGTAACCTAAAAATACATATAAAATATAGATATAACACTATTTAGGGAACTTTCTTCTTTGGCGCGTCCCTGCATCAGCGAAACACTACCCCATAGGGCCAGAAATCGGGAGCAAGGAATGTCTCTTTGTACTTTGCAGGAACCTGGAGTACGTAGGGTTTGAAGTTCGTAGACCTATTAGATTCCAGTTATGTCAATTTAATTCGTGGATCCTTAATTTTTGTGCTTTTGCTAAGCGTTTGAAAAATGGATTCTCACGACACAGCAGTGCCCAACGCCAGCCAGAGTGTGAGTGTATGAAACTGTCTAGAGAACCGACACATCATCAAATATTATTTATTACACCCGTTCCAACAATGCCCACATATAGACGGTCTGCGGAGAATCAATTACCCACACAATATTAAACAGCTCCATATTGCACATTTGTCGATTGTAACTCTATTTATAGAAGAATAACTTTGTTATTCCGAGAGGAAGTAATAAAAACTTGCGCGAAAACTTCAAAAGGTAAAGACAATATCCTGGTAATACGATGAATACTTCTCCGAAAGTGTCTTTCAAAAGTCCATTAGCTAAAAGGTATATGGGAAAACTTTCCGATGGGCTGGAAAATTGAGATCAATTTTTATCACTACTTTTGATCTCGAGACATGTGTATGATGTATATACATCATAGAAATCGTCTTATCGACCTTTAACGCTTTGATTACTTTATTTTTTAAATAAAATAACTGAAAGTGAAAAGCTAAAGGTGAAATACATAAAAAATTATAACTATTTTTAAGTCACCGTTTATGTTTAATATACAAAGTTATTTAATTAAATTTAAAAAATAAAATAAAATAAATAAATAATTTATTGATACAGCGACTCTATCACAGATTAAGGAGGTAAGGATACTCATGTGATCGTATCTTATAACGTAGGTATTTAAAAAATCAACATACAGAAATGTCAGTACGTAAAACTCCCTTGCCTTACATTGATGACAGCGTAACAATTTTTAATATTTCCAGTTCTACTGGCATGGATTTTAAAACTTTACATATTATTCGTTTTCCCGCCGTGCGTTTGTTTGTTGATTTTGTGTTACTGTTACCGTTAACAATAATAATAATAATAATAATAATATTCCACAACTATCACACAACGCCATCTAGTCCCAAGCTAAGCAGAGCTTGTGTTATGGGTACTAGACAACTGATAAACATACTTATATATTTCTAAATACATAAATATTATAGATAAATTACACCCAGACACAGAACAAATGATCGTGCTCATCACACAAACATTTGTCCTGGGTGGGAATCGAACCCACGACCTCCGGCTTAGCAGTCAGGGTCACTAACCACTAGACCAACAGGCGTGTCGTTATAGCCTATTAGAGTCCACTACTGAATACATTCCTTTTTTTATAGGATAGGATGACAAACGAGCACACAGTTCACCTGATGGTAAGTGGTTGCTGCGGCCCATAGACGTGTACATCTATCCTTGATTACAAATCAAAACGCAGATGCGTTGTCACCCGTGAGGATTTAGGTGGAATGCCTCGATTCCAGTAAAAAAAGTCCCCGGTTCTCTACACTCACCATACGAAACACAGCAGCATTAAGCTACTATTTGACGCTGGTATTCTGTGAGAGCGTGGTCCTTCCCCGGTCGAGGTGACCCATTCGTGCTACTATACTACTAATATAACTGCAGCATGGCTCTACCACGTAAAAATTCCTCCTTCATAGATTGCCTTAGGAGGGATATTAGCCATAGAGGTTGGCAAACTCAGTTTTTTTTTTAAATTTTAGCCGTTATTAGGAAGATGCTACTGCCCATCTTCTTTTACTTTATCGTCTCTTCGATATGGGATAGTGGATATTCTTACACCGCCATTATACGGTTGTCTTTATGAAACACCATACGATGACTAAAAATTTGTTTTTATCTTCGAATATGTGTACCGCCGTGGTACCAGTGTACACAGATGGCACGCAATATCAGTGACGAGTATTGTAAATATACTGTAAAGGAAAGCACTGTACGTTTTTGATATGGGCGCTTTTGTTCAAGAAATGATAAACACAGTAAGAAGTTTTGTAGAAAACCGGAGTATAAAGGTAATAACGGTGAAATAATTTTTGATATGGGCGTTTTCGTTCGAGAAATTTCAAACAACATGAAAAAAAATAAAAAATATAATATTAAAAATAAGAGCTACATTAGTGTTTTATTTATTCAGACTAATTATAATAATTATGCTAGAACAACGTAATGGTTATTAAAAAGTACAATAAATCTACAAGGTACTCAAAAACCATCTAGCATATGCTTGATTTGGAATAGCCAACCTGGTTTGGCTAGTATTAAATTGTGTGTTATCCAGAAAAAAGCACCAATCATCCTTTCAAGACTTACAGAAAATCCCTCCCACCATGGAGAGGTCTTTATCTACCAGCTGATGTATAGGGATAAAGAAAAAAAACGCTACACTTAAATTAAAAAGTATTATGTGCAATATTTTCTTAGCGATTTTCTTCATCATCTCATAAAAAACCACGCCTGGGCATGTGTCTTTCCCGCTACAAGGTTTTTCTAATCGCCACGATTGACTGGCGAATTGGCGATCGCAGTACCGTTCGTTGCCGTTTAACGCAGATGTTGGTATTTTCGTGTAGCGTTAACAAGATGGTGGTTACACTAGCTGTCATCTGTTGGAAGCCGTAAGATTCTTCTGGCGTTTTCCGTTGTCATCTTTAACATCACCGATTGAAAATGGTGTAATTCTCTAAAATCACTATCACATATTACTGAGATCAGGTACTAACAAAAAAGCAAATACTAAAATTTCGGAAAAAGAAGTGCTCACAAACATAATATCATTCTCGACCTGCTATGACACGACGTCGATAGATGGCAGAAGTAGAAATACAAACATTCGAAAAAATATTAACTTGTGAATTAAATATCAAACCTACAACCTATAGTAGGTAGGCGTGTACGCTGATCAATGAAAAGTAAGACACTTGTATATACGTATAAAATTATAAAAACATTTAATAAATAGGCGTCAGTAGATACATGATTGATTCTTTTAAACTTTAGTAGGTTATCGTAACTTGAAACCGTGTTAGCTCTGGGGCCAAGCGAAGGCTGTGAAATTGACAGTACGTGAGCAACCATCATCAACAACATTATGATGAGCAACCCGAGCTTAATCCCCACCTGCATCAATGAAATTGTTAATTGCAATTTTAAGTGCTGATTTACTACGTGCTCGGTATTAAGTCTAGTCGTTATTTATAAGGTTTTTAGGAGCTATCCTACTTGTTATTAAAAAGATATATCAACTGATAAAAATCCAATAATTTCTTACATTTACGCGAACACTACACATTGAATAAAACTATTATTTACGGATTTTATCGCGTTTAATTACCACTTTAACTTATTTTTATTATCCCGACGTTTTCATGATACCATAAGCTCGTTTTGCGTAAATCGGATCAAAAATTGAAGGTAGCCGAACTAAGTATGACATTGGGACGTCAAGCATCCTAGTAACCCCCCCCCCCCCGTGACCATGGGTGCTGTAAGCACACGAATCGTCGGGATAATAATAATAAGTTAAAGTGGTAATTAAACGCGATAAAATCCGTAAATAATAGTTTTATTCTATAATAAAAATGTATTAAATTTTTACATAATCTTGATTCCATATAATATCATTTTCAAGGGACTCAAATTCGATTTTATAAAGAAAATATTTTAAAATTTGGGCGTGTTTCTTACGCCATTGATTGTAGCGTGAGCGCGTGCATTTGTTTGGGACCGAACGCTCGTTCGCTAGGCGTAGCGCCCTAAAGGAAAATGTCGTGAAGAAACTTAAATGGGAAAGAAATAAAAAATATATTTCGATGGCATGTGAAGTTCGTCAAAGTGCATTGGGGCGGCACGGTGGACTTTTTTGTCTGTAAAAACCTCCCCATAATAATTGTAGGTTAGTAGGATTTTATTGACGGAGCGATCTCATACATACGCACGCAACGTAATCAAATACTGTTAAGGCCACGTATTCCTTCAAAAGTAGGCATTTAGCGCTATCCCGGCCGCGCTCGAATTATTTCGCGCGGACTCCAAGGCAGTGAACTTGCATGACCCAACCAGCAACACAGTATAGAAATAAGCAGTAGGATGACTTTTTTATTTGACTTTACAAATGCATTTTTTATGATCAAACTTTTTTTATTATAGCGATAAATTAGAGTTACATAATAAAAAGAAAATTAACAACCAGTTCGCTTTTGATAGGTATGGAAACTGTATGAGTAGAGAACTGTTTTTAAGTTTCGTGTGAACATACACAACGCCAGGGGAGAAAGTCAAACTTACAGTGAAATTCATTATAACTATTAAAACCACCGGATTTATATTTATAGCACGCAATATTTAGTCTGTGACAACAATTATATGAACTCGTCAAGAAATGATTTATTGGTGCACGGAGAAAACTGACACGGATCCGTCGTCCATAAGCGCCAGCGCGCGACTGGTCAGGCTTGCCGAGCCGCCGCGCTCGCTTTTTAGGAGGTATCTAAATATAGTAAATAACACAATATTTTTATCAAGTCAAACTCTGCGAATTTGTCTGTAAAAATTAAGTGGCTTTATTTGAGTACAAAATTTAAGTGTAAAATGTTAGTAGTTTAGTCATAATATTGAAAAAACAATACAAAAAGGGGTCACTTCGGGATTTTTTTCTATCGAGTGAAGTTCTTTAGATTTTGTAACTGAATGCGATTTTGACTAGACTAGATCCTTAACTAATAGTATATATTTTTATCAGAATTTAAAACACTAATTTCTATGCCTCAGATGGTTTAAGAGAACTCAAAAGCGCGGTCTCTGCGAAATACCTAGCCTTAAAAAGATTATTGGAGATCCATAATATTTTTCAAATTGAAAATAAATATTTTTATATATAATTATTTTCGAAACAGTCTCAGCACATAAACAGCGGTCCATTGAACACGTCCTATAAAAGAATGAATGATTTGTCACGTTTTCAATTTGTCTGCCTGGAAATCAAATACTAAAAACAAATCATAGAATTAATGTACATGTGAAAATAAAACTTTTATAACGTAATATAAAATAGATATTACGTATCATTTTTAAAGCAGCAGCAGGACGGGCTCAGCTGATAGGCGAATAAATATGTATGCCGGCGTCGGTGTTGTGATAAATTTATGTAAGTTACACGCCCATGTCCATCTATCATCGCCGACTACGCCAGCACAAAGTAATATCTTTACTATACAATTTTAACGCTTTGCAAAAGTCGGCGCTAACCGTTCCATACGGCGGCGCGGTGGTGTAAAAATCTCGTAAAAATACATCATTCTTGTTTCACGTATACACATGAGGCGTTGCATATAAAAATTACGAGAATACATTTATCCCAGCTATATATGTATCTTTACTATACGTATACTTGTACTTGCCGTGTGGTGGCTTTGGAGAATCTATCTCCCCATTTGGTCTCGTGGGCGCCGTAAAAAGCGAATATGTGAATGGTTAGATATACCTTTTCGCCTAGGAAAGAGTATATTATTAAGATATATAGGCTCCGGTAGATATAAATATAACTATAAAGTCCACTACCGATTGCTGTATCAGTAGTGAACTGTAAGGAAGGATAACAAAGACATCTGTTACAATAAATAAGAGTTTTTCAGTTACAATAAAAATGACGGTCTTAAAAAGTTTGAGAATCTACTGTTAAATAAATTCCGAGTTATGGAAAATTTGTTAGTACAGCGAATGTGAGAGAAAACAGTTATAGTTTCACGTTCTAACCTACCAGAATTCGATCGAAAATATTGGAGGTAAGTATGCATAGTGCATAAAATCACACGTAAAGATATAGTTCAGGTTTGAATACGAATATTAAGCAATCGTTTTCGTTACCTTACTGTGTGCACACGATGAAAATATCACATAATATTATTTTCTAAATTCACATATCACGTAATCTCGATCACGGCCTGTCGACAGTTCAGGTTTCATATAACATAGGCGTAATTATCACCCACCGGGAAGGAACTAATAAATACGATTCCGAATTAAAATACAATACAAATTTAATAAAATATCAGTAAAATTAAACGCCGATAATTTACCTACACCATTAAATAAAACTACTTTTACGAATTTTATATCGTCACGAGGGCTGAGGCGATTGACATCCCGAGGTCATAGTTAACCCGGATACCTAGTAGGTACCTAGTAAGTAGGGAATTAAAAATAAGTAGATTTAAACGCGATAAAATCCGTAAAAGTAGTTTTATTATTATGTGTAGTGTTCACGTCAGAAATCATTACTTTATTATACATTACACTATTTTGTTCTAGTGTGATTAAAAGAAACATACTTCCCACTAATGCGCACAATACTTCTTTTTTGCTTAATAGGTTATGTATTAATACGTCCGCTTCAGTGTGTATTTGACTGGTAGGTGATACCATAATGCATTAAGTCTGAGGTGTTTTACAATAAGGAATAAATAAATATACAATGTTACAAAACAGGAAAATATCAAAACCTGGAATCAGTCTATACATTTTATTTGACATTTCAAAAAGTCAATCAAAAAGGATCAAAAGGTCAAGTTGAAAACCGATTCAATAAATTCAAGTATAATTTTTGTCTACAAAATAATCTAATAATGTAATGTATATTTTTAATCTAAATAAATAAAGTAATAAAATGCCGATTTTCCTTAATCATGTCCTCCGGCAACTTGTATAAAATGCGTAATTTTGCCCTCTAACTAGATACATGCTTGATTCTATTATTTATTGGTGCTGCTATCTTGGGTCGGGTAAAATTTGATACTTTGTGCACATTATACAGTAGTATTTAGTGTGGATTTGTTGTTTGATATCTGCATGACATCACTTTGATTTATAGACGCACAAAAAATAAAATTATCTTCAATGCATACATTCATACCAGCCTATGCGTGATAATCGCCATATTTTCCGCGCTTGGTCTTGGTCGGGTCGACAACCGCAGTTTCTATTAAATTGAGTTGTTATCAGCAAGCTGCTACCCATCCTCTGTTTCAGTTTTCCTTTCATTCCCAATCGCGATAGCCACAGGCTGACATGGGTTAGAGGATTATTTTACGCCGCCACTACACGGCAAACGTAACTGTACGTTTATAATTATATTCTCAAAAGCTATTTACAAACCATTTTTTTTTCAGAATTAATCTTACTGTGATTTTAGAGTCATTTGCGTCAATATTGTTGCGCGTCACAATTAAGCCCGGTATATAGCGGGTGATTACTAGCGCCATCTGGTTTCAAGTAGCAGAAATAGGAGTGTCAAGATCTTTCTAGAACTCTAGAACTAAGATTTCTGGAAAACTCCACACTCAAATATTCTACACCTAGTCGGTCGGGACCGGTATTTGCTGGAACATTCTAGATGTTTCGGTGGAAAGGGCCTATATAAAGCCATTTAGGGCCGCGATCGGGGCAGTATTGAATTGGCAATATAAGCGAAGACTTCGGAGCGAAATAAAGTGAACTAAAGTGTCAAGTGTGATTAATTGCTGGTGTGTTTTAAGTTTTAATTGATGTTCAGTAATTAAAGTGTCCATTTTGGTAATTCAATCGGCAGTTTTTATTGTCACAAACCCTAAGCTCGTAACAATATCATTGAGACAGTACATCGTGCAAGAACTATTAAGTATTAATAGTTTTTGCCAGTTAAATAAATTGTTACTAGAACCAAAACTTAAATCAATACCCAGTATTTATGAGGTATTGGCCGGGTGGGCCATTCTTACGTTGAATTCTAAAACATAGGGGTCGAAAAACAAACGCAGGTAGCGAATATGGCTATTCTATTTCACGATAAAGGTTTTACTCTGATTGTGGTAGTGACGTGTATCGACAGGCGTGTTTGTTTGTGTAACTGCGATTCGTTCGACTCACGATCGTGACTGAGCGCTCCTGAGACCTACGCACACTAACACAATGTGTATGTGAAATAGAATAACTATACAAATCACACGCTAGGCGAACTAAAAACGGTAAAGGGACGCCTTGTACGGCTCCAGGAAACGCCACACTTAAGTCAAACCGTACGCCGTACATTTTCAAATAAAGATGCGAAATATTTGCTAATTATTTTAATAAATTTTCGTCTGCAGAATGAAGCATTGCGGCGTAGAGGCTATATTGTTCTTCACAGTTCTCGGTATCTTTGAAGTAGGTATTAGCACGGTAATATTATCTATAATAATTGGGTACATTTGAAAAACATTTATTTGCATTTCATCATATGGACCCCTCATAATTTTTATAATTTCATTAATTGATATTTCATTAATTACAGCATATCAAAAGTCGACTGTTGAACAAATAGCGTAGATTGCCTCATGCAATAACTGCCATGCTTGGCAGACGGGTTGGCAATCGCAGTTTTTTATTATTTTAGTCATTATTAGGAAGATGCTACAGCCCATCTTCTGGTTGTTACTCTCTGTCATCAACTCCCTTACACCAACTACGGGTCGCTATGAGTAATGGGTATTCCGACACCGCCACTACACTGTTACATAATGATTTCTTATATTTACGAGGGACACACTAATATGATCGGGAATAAGAAAAATCACATGAACGGTATAGCTAAATTGTATTTTATTGTTTTTCTAAGTATTATACGTGGTATAAAGTGGTATAAAGTATTTTATACGTGGTAGAGCCATGCTGCAGTTATATTAATAGTATAGTTGCAGCACGAATGGGTCGGCTCGACCGGGGAAGGACCACGCTCTCACAGAATACCAGCGTGAAATAGTAGCTTAATGCTGCTGTATTTCGTATGGTGAGTGTAGAGAACCGGAGACCCTTTTTACTGGAAACGAGACATTCCATCTTAGTCCTCACCGGTGACAACGCATCTGCATTTTGATTCGTAATCGAGGATAGATGTAGATGTATATGGGCCACAGCAACCACTTACCATCAGGTGGACTGTGTGCTCGTTTGTCACCCTATCCTATAAAAAAAAGTATTCTCCGTTCAACTTAATGCACTTTTCCATTCGTGCAAACCAATCATTAAAATAGTAATTCCAGTCTGAAGTTGACAGCTGCTTCGGGGTCTTCATACCGTTAACCGCGTAATAAATCTTTCATTCTAAGAAATGTAAAAAAATCGTTTGGGCTCAGGTCAGGAGTGTACGGAGGATGGCTCATCAGCTGAACGTTTTCCTGCTTCAAAAAATAATTTTAAAATAATGTTCAAAACCGTATGGGAGCCGAATAAAAAACCGAAAAGACGTTTTGGTTTTTTTTCGGAGTTCAACTATCATTTCTGGCATGAACCGTGATATACCACTCAGCGGTAATCGTTCTGCGTTCCTGTAAAGGAATTGTAGCAACATGCCCCTTTTTCGAGACAATCGTAGCGATCATTTTCTTTGACACGCTGCGGGAGCGAACCTTTCGTTGTTTTGACCTCGTCTTCGAAGACCCAAACTGCTGACTGATGTTTTCTTTCAGGTTCGTATGAATAAATCCATGTTTCGTCACCAGAGACGATATTATAAACGGCATTTGACTTCCCTCCGTTGAAGCGTTGCAGAGTATTCCGGCACCAATCTACACGAGCCGCCTTTTGCTCCTCGGACAAATTGTGGGGAACCCAACAGGAAACTAGCTTTCTTACACACAACTCATTATGTAATATCGACTGAATTGCAGTCATTCCGATACTGATAACGGCCCGAATCTGCTCGTATGTCACTTGACGGTCACCGTATATAATAGTTCGCACAGCTGCGATATTTTCAGGCGCGGCCACTGTTCTTAGTTGACCTGCAGAAGAAACAGTGCTGAGCGACACACGACCGCGTCGGAACTCGGCATACCAGCGGTGTATTGTCGGTTGACTCGGTGCTTCAACATCATAAATCGAAACGAGTTCGCTGAGACATTTATCTTGAGATAAGCCGCGACGAAAATTATGATAAATTAGTGCACGGAAATGTTCACGCGTGAGCTCCATTTCTGTTAACGACGTGGCAACTTTAAACCAATATAGTTTTAAAGAAGAGGCCAGTATTCAAATTCTAAAAAAGGTTTTATTGTACCTAATTAAATCCGAAATATTCTATTCCCGATCATTTCAGTGTGCCCTAGTAATTTTCTAATTTTTAGTTCCCTACGTTTCGTTTTTTACAGCACCATGGAGTCCCCCTCTGCGACCATGGGTGCTATGAAAGAACCCGCAACGTTGGGAATTAAAAATAAGTAAATTAAACACGACAAAATTCGTGAAAATAGTTTTCTTCAATAGACCGTTACATTTAAAACTATTTAGGTAACTGTCATACGCCAGTGCTTATCTACTATCCCATTTGATAATAAGTGGTGATGAAGCTTAAGATAGTAAAATGTCATGACTTAGCTCAACAAAAGTCAAACTTCTAGTTAGATGGAAAGATGTAAACTATAGTATAGTGTCTATTATCTTGTTAAATCCTTAAATATTTTATAGTCAACCAAATGTAAGAAATACATTTTGACAGCTGTCAGATTTATTGCACCAAGCATGCCAACCAAAAAATGAGATGTACAATAAAAGTTAGAGTTTGTAACCATTTACAGTTTGGTATGAATAATACCAGAATAAATTAAAAACGAATAATTTAAAACAAGATTTATCAGTTTCTTCGTATTTGTTGTTACTTTTTATTTGTTATAGAGGCGAATTTATAAAAAATTTAGGATTGAAACTAGATTAAAAATAAATTTATTCAATCACTTTTAGTACAACTAGTTGAACTGTCGTTGTTTATACTAATTATAATTTGATTTTCAATAATGCAGTCAAAATTAATATCACTTTAAAAGTCATCCATAATATTTGTTTTTTTGTTTTTTCTATCACTTTTGCCTTTGTGATATGGGCACATGCTTCAACGAATATAGAAGAAACATTGATTTTAACTCAATGAGAAGAAACAATCCAAAAAGTTAAAGCCGAGTCACAAAATAAGAAGACAAACACAAAATCGCAATATTACGTATAATAAGCTCCCAAAATGGTGTGAGATTTAAATTACGTAATGGTTTTCTCAGTGCGATCTTGTATATATGAGTTTTTATACCTACAAAAATTTACGTTTACAAAGTAAAAAAAATAAACTTGTTTTAATTCTGATTTATGTAATTAAGGATTTTTTAAAATAAAAATTTAATTAAACAAATAATACATAGAAAAAATTAATGATTCGATTATTGGAATATTTTTACCGATTATTTGAATATTTTTGCCGATTATTCGCGTAACAATTACTTTTAATCATCCAAACACTACGGTAAGGTACATAGTACCATATAATTGAAACGACGTCAGGCAAAAAGTTGATACTGGTTATTTTTTTTAATTTCGCTTTATTTGAAATATTATAATAATTAAAATTAGTGATAAAAAACTATACACGTTGTAATGAAATATGTATAACTTCATAATTTTTTGGATTTACGCAGAAGGTTATTTTAAATCGTGTTGTGTATGCTTGTGCAAAGCTATTGTGGATTGATTAATGTGAAACTTCAAAAGGTATTTCTTATATTTGGATGACTATAAAAAAAAGGATTTTTATTTTTTCCAGTTTGTATACTGTTACGGAACATTTTATTTATGAAAAGGATCGATGAAGAAGTCTACAAAAGCACTGGCAGTAAAAAATAAAACTAGTACTATACATGGAAAGATGTAATAATTTTGCAATATCTTTTTATTTTCTTCCCCGATACACTTTGCTACACATTTTTCTCTGTATCCATGAAAATTTCATGTATACGTGTTGAAACAACCCGTACCCGATACATAAAAGGTTCCCTTCAAAAGTGTTCAAGGCAACAAAGTCTTTTTATAGATTGGGTGGTTACATCGAGGAGTAAGGAGGTACTTAAGTGTGGTTTGCTGAAAGCGTGTCACTATAAGTTCATTGTTTAAGGACGACGCATTGTGTCTAAAGAGTACTCTACGTTTCTTTTCTTAAATCAATCATGCGCGCCTTTTATATAAAAATTAATAGGAAAGTGCACTTTAATCATGTTTCTAAGTGGTCGGTTTCTAAGTACCAGCGCCACGATGCAGCTAGGTTGTATAACACGAATGGGTCGGAGGACTACGCTCTCACAGAATACCAGCAGCTTAATGCTGCTGTGTTTCGTATGGTGAATGTAGAGAACCGTGACGCTTTTTTATTATAAATGAGGCATTCTATCTCAGTCCTCAGAGGTGAAAACGCATCTGCATTTTGATTCTTAATTGAGGACAAATGTAGACGTCTATGAACCTTAACATTCATCAGGTGAACTGTATACTCGTTTGTCACCCTTATTCTAAAAATGCCTTAGTTGAATAAACTACATTGTTTTAACTCTGTCATGTTCAATTTAAGTAGTGTGTATAATATAGCCATATCATGTTCATGTAATAAAAACGCGAGGAGGTTATATCGTCGTCAAAAGCCTTACCTTTCTTCTTTGAACCTTTTTTTAAGACGTCTCTTATGACACCTCACTCGATCAGATTCGATATAGTTTTCCAAAGCCACCACAACGCGGAATAGATTAAATATTACTATTAACATGGCCTATTGAATAAGGTGATGATTATTTAAATGAAAATACTTATTAATTAATGAAAATATTTTTGTTACAGGTGTCAAAATTGGGACGAAAAATTAATCTTTAGCGAGAGAAAATTTAATGATATCGGTAAGTGTTAATCCTATGAACGTTTACACAAATTACTCGTAATTTGATCGTCAAATCAAAGCTTATGACAAGTATTGTTACCATCGCATTTTAATAAGTTATCTTTTTTATTTAATATATTTAAGAATTATTTATAAATTATACTTCATTTATAATTAATTTATTTTCAATATAAAATTGATTGATAATAAATTTATTTATTATTATATTTATAAATATATCTTTACAGTGTTTATTTGAACGAGCAGAGCTTACTACAGCGGTTGAACTAGACAATAAATTAAAAAATTATAAGAAAATTCTTTCCACTGCTCTAGGGCTCTTAAACAAATTTATCGAGAAAGAATGAAGTATTGTACAAAACACATATACAGTCAAAATTTAAATGTTGCCAGCGGAAAATAGGACTCTATTTAATTGCAAACTCGTTAAGAGGGAGACGAAGAGAGAGAGAAAGAGAGAGAGCAGACGTTGAAATAAAGTGTTTCGCATATAATGTAGAGTAAAAAAACCCTCTACGGAGTTAGCAACACGATAATTTTTCGCTAGCTTTTAAAGTGACTGCCGCGAATGCGCCATGACGAAGTATCCACTCGACGTACGCTAAATTTCACAACAACATGAAAATTAAAGGGTGTTTCATTTGAACCGTACTCGGGAGACGTATCTCATTATGTACGATGGCATAAATTGGAGGCGGATTATTTGTCAAACACTTGGATCCGAACGCGCCCGATCCGTTTCGATTCAATCTGCCCTAAATTAAATTGCAATCGAAACGGTTGAGTGACATAAAACCCGCTTGTGGAGATTATGCCTTATGACGTTGACAATTTTGGGTCGACGCTTTGATTTGATTAAAAAAATAATTCCACGACGAATTTTTAAAATCGGAATATTAAGCCGTTGTGTACCGTTAATGAATTTAATTATTATTATTTGTTATTATTATACTAATTTTAGTAACAGATTTCATTTCAGAACTTATTTATGTACCATAATATGTACAATATAGACAACATTAAAAAGCTAAAAACTTTAATTATCATAAGCCTTCCCTATGCGGTAAAGTTTCAAGACCAAGAACGGTTTCTGCGCTCGCTAATCTCTTGCTAATCACAAATTATCCGTGTATCTTCATCATCGTATTAATTATCTCCACATACCGTACAGTTATAACTATTAATTCTCAATTAATTTCATTGTTGAATTATTTATTAATAACATTAAATAAGAGCAAGGATAATACGTAAAGTCATGGCGGCATATTTGTAATTGTTCTAAGAGACGACAGAAGGAAATAAAACAAGTTCAAAATAATTAAAAACTGCAGATGCCAAGCCGTCTGCCAAGCGTGGCTACTATGGCAAATTTTCTCTTTATGCGACCATCTATACGTACGTTCAACAGTTGACAATTGATAGACTGGAACGAATTAATGATTAATAATTGAAATTCTACTTTTACGGATTTTATCGCGTTTAATTTTAATTTTAATTATTTTTATTTTCAATTCCCGACGTTTCGGCTGCTTTCCAGCACCTATGGTCACGGGGGACTGAGGTGACTGACGTCCCGATGTCATTGTTAAACCCGGAATACCTTCAGCTTTTTTTAAATAAAAAAATAATTAAAATTAAACGCGATAAAATCCGTAAAAGTAGTTTTAATCAATGTGTAGTATTTGTGAAAATATAAGAAAATATTAATTGAAATTATATTAAAATTATGAAAGGTCTAATATCTGTCGTCCATCAGGCAGATAATTTTTTTTTCAAATATACATAATATAATATCAAGGATATCATCATTAATTTAGGCCTATTTCTAATATATGCATTAAAGTAGTTACAGCCTGTATACTTCCGATTGCTGAGCACTAGCCTTCTCTTATTTCTGATGGGGTTATGGAGCATTTAGACCGTCGTTCTGCTTTCATGTTTTCAATTTGTATCTTGCATTTCATCCAAACCTACTGAAGCTTTAATTGCACACACATTTCATAAAATTTGTGTACAATTAAAGCTACATAAACAATATCTACGAAGCTAAAGCTACATCTACGAGTTAAAAATTATCAAACATTTGAGTGATATTATGAGATGTGCTTTATTTAACACTATAGCTTCTATGCATTTTCACTTGTAATGAATTAGCCCAGGTCAACAAAACCGACATTTGCCCCACACTGGGGCTCAAGGTAATCTATGTTCTGTTCCATGACATAATCTATGTCGTTTTTTAATTTCTTTTAATTACGCTATTAGATGAGATCTACAAATTTGTAAACCAACGTTATTTCACAAATATGAGCCGTTGCATAGCAACTACTTTTTCGAAACCGCCTTAAAACTTTTACATTCATTACACCGACGATATTTTTTCATAGTTTTAAAGTTTTTGTACGCTTCGTAAGTGCTTTCAGAGTCGACCGACAGAATCTTCAGAATTTAACGAACATTACGAATCTTGTTAAAAACTCTTTGAATACTAATTTGAGTTTAGTTAATTACATTTAATAACTTCTTTGAATATAATTTTATATTTACATTCATAAAGCAGTCAAACATAAATGAAAATAGTTTAACCAACATACGTATACGTTAAATGATTGCGCCAACAGTTTTTAAAAACGTATATCACTTACACTGTTACAATAAACACTTTTATACGACGTAAGCAAAATTTTGAAACGATTGAATATTAAATAATAATTTGTTTTAGATCTATTTACCACGGTGGCGCCTTGGTTAAAATCGGTGGCTTTAAATTATGCCAGAAATCAAAAACTAACAACAAAGCAAAGCCACAGGAGTATAACGCTTGCTACGGCACGCTAAATTAGTAAAGGCACATGCCTTGTACGTAATAAATGCTTACGCGCCTTAAAATCGCAGGTAGAATTCTAAATTTCTAAATCAGAAAGGTGGAAACAACCACAACGATAAGACAGTAACCTAACTGTTAAACGTGTGGACTGCGAAAAAAAATCGTGAGTTCTAATTAGAAATTCAACTACTTGCACCACGCCTAAGGCTATATCCGCATTTGATGATCTTGGCGTATCATAATCGAACGTATTGTATCGAGTATAACTTAAAAATCGATGCAAAATTGAAGAGCTGACCATATTGTAACATAAGACGTATCGTATCAAAAAGTAATGGTATTAATAATGTTACGAAAACAAGAACATCAGGGTGGATTTGAGATGGAATACCATACAAAGTTAAAAAGAGCACAATATGAACTACAGCCGTTTTATTGCCAATTGACCATTGAAACACGAGCTAGTACAACTATCTCAATGGCCAGATGGCATATAACTATCTACACCAGGCTTAAAATATTAAAGTTCTCTTCAGAGGCCTTGATGAACAGAAAGATTGATTAAGAACAAATTACAAATTTTAAGAAGAACCATAACTAGACACTACTGCTTATAAAGCACATGCTTATTCTGGGACTCAATTCGCTTTGTAGATTCCTGCTGAAAGCGGGCCCCTAATGGGCAAACTTAGTCATCCATCTGGGTTATTACTAAGCTCAGAGGAAGTAAAACACTTCACAGCTGAGCGAATGCAGCTATTGATTGAAATTGTAGGGCTTAGCGGTGAGCCGAAGCAAAGATCATAATTGATAGATTACACTGATTGCAGTAGTACTTCTTGTACTATTATTTATTATGTGGTAGTATTGGCTTTAAGATAATCAGGTCTTTATAAGAAATGGCTTCTCACACACACACACTAAAATAAACATAATAAAAGCATTATAAAGACCGTGCAGAGGTATTTCCAAATCCTTAAAGATAACCATTTCCTCAATCTCCGTACTTCATACATCTTATTACTCTCTACTCTCTTCCACCATTCTTGGTATATTTCAAAATCTCACTGTTCCATCTCCCTTTTGAAACAATTTGTTTGTTAGTTGGCGAAAAATATTCGCCAAAATTTCCTTAAGAGAAAATTTATATACATATCCGTAGCCTACAAAACTCATTTCACTTGCTGTATATATAACTATAAATATAAACATACACAAGTAATATAACAAATATGTGTATAAATATGTGTAGCTGCTAGAAAGCCATTTAGCATTAAGCTCACGTTTATACAGTATTTTGTTGCAATAAAGAATAAAATGAAATACGTAAAAACAATGTACATAAATTTCCTGAAATGAACGTAAACATGAATATAAGAAAAATACACTGTAACACGGATTCTTGTTCCCAGGCAATAGAAAAATACACACGCTGTGTATCTGCACACGACGTCTAAATAGGAGCGAGGAAACCATATCGCAAAGGTAACTGTTCTTTGTGAAAGCAATTTCGCTATTTTCCTCAACGTTACTGTTTGTACAATATATCACAATGAAATGTTCCGGTACACAATTTTTAAATGCTGACAAAAACTTTCCTTATTTACAGCTCAAGTTCGACCATTAAAGTCAGCAGAGTTGTTGGTGCAGCTCAAAATATGAGTAAATATTGAGACACAGTGGTATTTTTTTAATCTATAAACAAATAAATAAAATTAAAGTGTCTGTAATATCAAAGTAACAGCTTATTACCAAATGCATATATGCATTTAGTATATACGGTACTTATAACAAAAACACGATTATTAAAATTTTCTTTTTGCCTCATGGTGTAAAACTAGGGGGTGGTATATTATACGCCACTACCAAACGGCGAGCAGCTTAGTCTGTCCCGACGAGCATGTATGCGTTAGGTATATGTATGTGGAGGAGGCGAGAAAGGTGTGTCAGGATCGTTCCAAATGGAAGACCGTAGTCTCTGCCTACCCCTCTGGATGACAGGCGTGATTGCTTATGTATTATATATATATATATATATATATATATATATATATATATATATATATATATATATATATATATATATATATATATATATATGAGGGTGTGCGTTAATTACGTTACATATATATAATATGTAACGTAATTAACGCACACCCTCAGACACCCCAATTAGTATATTATGTTATAATCATAATACATACACTGAATTTTTAGTTAAAAATTTTATGCACTGATTATTTATCAAATTAGTTATACTAATTCCGGAAGAATGTTGTGGTCACAGTACAAGTCCACGAACGCAAAGACTTTAACGTGCTTGAAGTAAAGTTCATTTTTCTTTATTTTTATTGAATGACAGAATTAGTAATAATACAAATAAAAGTGCACTCTTAAAAGTCTTATTGCCTGAAGTTACGGTCCATTTTAGTTTGTTTTGACTGTGCAGATTTAGTGTTATCGTAATTTACGTAATAATTGGTGCCGGCAAGAATCGAAACCGTATTGCGTGCGTTGTGTGAAAGTTGCAGCCAGCGCTTAGTCTCTGAGCTATTATGTTTCTATGGGCCTCACGTGAGAGGGAAGTTTGCTAGAACCGCCGTGCTTTGAATGTGGATTGGCGGTCACAGTAACAGATGTCTCACACCCTTGATGCTGCTACCCTTCACCACCTTCACCAGTCCAGACATATGTTGGTTATATACGAGATAGTTACATCATCTATTAGAGGCTATAAGGTCAATAAGGGATATAGGATGATCTCGTACGCCGCATTCACTGGGCATAATTAAGACTAATTCGTACTACAAAAAAAAACCGTTCTTCGTTGAAAGGGCTGTATAGAAAAGATCTAGAAGGTTCTGACCTTTTATATCTTACGATTCCGTTTGCCACTCCTTTATTTGACGCCACCTATGAACCATTTATGTCCATCGGTTGTCGCTAACACGAGCTGGTTTTTATTATACTTACTCCTAGAAACCTGTGAATTTTTAATAAATCTTATAGTATTTTAAACTCCCCGTAGTTTTATCGTAATCAATTGCATGGTATAGGAGTGCATAGAAAACGAACAAACAAGCAAAGAAATAATTATATTTTGTTAAAAATCTTAGCCGGCAGGCACGCAAGAACTTTCCAAACGTTTACGGATCGTATCGCATGATTAATATAGGGAGACGTAGAACACGAACCATACATATTTTAGTACTTAAAAATTAAACATATTAGATTTAATAATAACGTAAATGCAGAATATCATTAATCGTTTAGCAATTATGTAAATAAATACTATCCACTTCATCGTGTAACGAACTAGCGAAAAGAGCAATAATTTTCTTTTTCTTTATAATTTGACGGTACTGAGGAAGAATAACAACAAAAACATATTTTTTCTTTAACTGTTTTACAATTTCTTTTTTTTATAGCATAAGTGTGATGAAAGAGCACACAGTCCACCCGATGGTAAGTGGATGCTGTGGCCCATAGACATCTACATTTAACATCGCTTAAGAATCAAAATGCAGATGCGTTGTCACCCTTGAGGACTAAGATGGAATGCCTCGATTCGGGTAAAACGGGTCTCCGGTTCACTACACTCACCATATGAAACACAGCAGCATTAGGCTATTATTTAACGCTGGTATTCTGTGAGAGATTGGGCCTTCCCCGGTTGAGCGGACCCATTCATGCTACAACCGTAATAGCTACAGTGTGGCTCTCCGACTTTTAAACAATTTGTACTCCGACTATATCATATCGGCTACGAAACTACGAAAATAATGCAATATTTAATTTTACTTGGTATTTTTTTAACAAAACAAGCGGAAAAAAGTTATAAGTTATCTGCGTGCCAGAATAAATAGCGGTTATTTGCCCAAGATTAGATTATTTTTAAGAGAAAATAACAATCTTCCATTTATCCAGTGGGAAAAATACGACAAATTACTGGCCTAATTCGTTCCATTACGCCCTAATGTCGGTTAATAAAACATTTTGTTTGTGCGCCATCAAACACAATAGCCAAAATCGAACCGCCCTAACGTTAGCAGGGTCCTAGCAATTTTACTTCACTTTGTCTCCATTTCTGCCTCTTTTACTGGTCAAATAGAAAATGGAGGAAGAAAACTGAAATGTTTGCTTTTTCACCATTCTTTACAACAAACCTAAGATAGAATATTAGTGTGAGACTTCCCAAGAGCATGAACAAAGAAAATTAATTTATCTTTTATATTTTCTGCAATTTAATAAATTATTTTCAATTATATGATGAGATGCCAGTAAATGAATATGGTTCGCAGGAAAAAGAGATGAAAAAGTTTGCAATTGTTAATGTTCGTGAGGAAAACACGTCAAAGGATCGCTTACGCCACTATTGGAATTGCCACTTAACATCTGTAGATAACGGTCTGTTCGTAAAATAGCTCTAAAATATGTTCAAAAAAGTCCAATAAATTTTGTGCCAATTTAAAAATATCTCACATCACATAAATGGATTCCTTTCATTAATTATGTATGAGAACTTCGTAATAGTATTCGCAGCTGATCGTGTTAAATTCTTTATTGTATGAAAGAAAAGGTGTAATACTTGTTACTTCTATCTGACACCTCATAAAAGTTTTAACCAAGTTCTTATAAAGAAGACCGGTAGATTATTGCAATTAAACTATAAGGTAAAAAAACAATACAAAACGTTACGTATAATATATTATTTTACTTTGGAACAGAAAACAATTTGCTTGTATCAATGTTTCACTCGCAAGGATACAAACCTTTCATTTCCTTTCCGTTTATGAGTTTCTACGCCTGTCAAAGGGGAACATATTGCGCTCTCGAGCTCGTATTTGAGAAACAAGAGCGTAATTCCCGCAGGTTTTGTCTTACGGCAACATACGTTGCAGAGTGGAAAGATGCAAAACCGTCCATTGCAATTTTAAAACTTCCACATCCCACTGTCCAGTGAGAAAAAGGAAAAATTATGCAGTTTGACCAAGAGAATGGAATTTTAAATCTCACTTGTTATCCTGCTCGTGGAACATTCAAACAGTAAGTGAAATTCGAGTTGAGCGCCAACTATTCCGATCACGTGATTTTCTTTACACGGATTTCGCTTGGTGCATTCGCGAATACTAACGTTTTCGCAGCGATTAACTTGAATTTTTCTCTAGAGATTTTACGACAAAAAGTTAAGCCACTTGAGATATTGAAGTTTGCTCAATTTTCTTTTGTTATTCTTCTTCAGCTAGAATATGCATTACTTGATGTCAAATTTTAAAGTATTTTATGAATTTTCAAAGATTTTGATATACATCATTAAAACAATTTAAAAAAGTGGTTTTATGTTAAAAAAATAGTTTATACAATCTAAAGAAACACGCTAAAGATAAAATTAATTTTTTGTTCTGGTAATCCTGTTCAGGATACTAGAATAAATTTATTAAAATTGCCATGTTTATTTATGTCATACGAAGGGAAATTTTTAAGTCAATCTGCAGTCTACAAGTTGGTGAAACGTGTTAATAAACCTTCATAATAACTTCTCTACTTTCATGGCACTAAAAATTAAATAACTTAATAACAATGAAGAAATATGCAAAACGCAATCGGATTTACAAAGCTGTTCCTTGGAAATCCTGCGACAGTGTTTGCAGTGCGAAAACTTTTAGATATTTGCGCTGAAATCTAACCTATTCCCATTGTGACGCTGTGATTTAAAAAGCTAGGCTGTAAATAATATATTAACTGCCTTGTCTTAAACAAACAACTACTCCTACCGTTCCTGTGTACTCAGGAACAGTGCAGACACAAAGTCGCATTCCACTGCATTCACTGTGCTCTGAGGGGATGAGACATTGCGATTCATTCTTGCATTTAAAAGGAAAACTGTAATTTTACAGGCCTTTGTCTAGACCCCGCGCGGAACGACGCGGCGGCTTGTAGCAAAATATGCGCATTCAGAACTGCGTTTTTTTGTATTTTTCAAATGCTACGATTAAACTATGACTGCGTAGTGCATGAATAGACGAATAAAAGTGCAATTATTGGTGAATAGTTTACAAACAAATTTCTCTAACGCCACGTTTTACGAAATTTATTTCCCAACGTATTGTGCGAGGCGTGGAGTTTTATTTCGGGCTGAAAATCGTTTAAATATCGTACGGCCTTATTCGGATAAAGCTTGACTAGGTCACTGCACTCTTGGAAAGTTCAGTGTATTGATTTTATTGCGCACGCCCGAAAATATAAATGGGATTTACCGCTGCACTAAAGAGCTACTTGATACAATTTTTTTTACGCTCTAAATGAACTGTTGACAAAATTGAAAAAAGTTAATAATTTAAAGTTTTCATTCAGTTTTAAATAGATATCTTTGTTTGTACTATATAGGTACTACACGATAAAAAGGGTTCAAAAAAACGCCGACAGAACCATACTATTATTAATTTTGTTTTAAGCGTAGCACTTTTCAATTTTTTTTCTTCTTATTTAGTCCGGAAACTCTGCCGTTGAACCAGTCAAGTTTTAAAGAGAACTTAGGACTGATGATATGCAATGATTCTTCATAAAAGTCATTTAAATATCATAAGGTCTACTTAGTCGAAAGGTTGACGTTAAAATGTTTTTCAACCTATTAGCAAACTACTATAATTTGGAGTTAATATTTGGTTACCTTAATGCTACGTTAAATTGAATGTGGATCAAATCTAGAGATGCTACGCAACAGGCCGGTAAATAAACTTACCTACTAAGCCTCCAGGCTATCACAGGTCATCAAACCGGAGACACTTAATCTTAATGATACCCATACCCAGGTCGCTAGCTTAAACATATTTTTGATTTCCTGTTTGTAGAATGCTTTGCTGCTTGTTTGTACCCCCATAATGGTAAGTTTTTTTAAAGGTGTATTCATCATCATTATCACCAACGGCCCGTAAGAGATATCTCCTGGACATGAGCCTCTCACATTTTCTCTGCTTAATTGACAGGTGTGCCTTAATTGACAGGTGAATTGGCGGTGGTAGTTCAAAACGTCTGGTAGGTCTGGGCGTTTAAGATCTGGGTATTTCTCGCCTGGTGCATATTGGCTGGTAAAACATTCAACTGGCATCATTCTAACATGTTCCATAGACACTCTTACGATAGTAAATGATATTAATAGTTATTTTGCAACCATCCGCTTAATTAAATTAGTACCGTCTAGTAGTGGTGTTGGGAGTAGTGGTGTTGGGAGTAGTTGTGCTTGGATTGGTCGTGACGGGATTTGTGCACGCAATTGAGGGAGGGCGGGAGGTGCTCTTCAAACTAGGTAAGACACATTATTTTATTTTATTTAGCGGACGGTTGCAAAGTAACTATTAATATCATTTATTATAATGGATTTCCGCAAAGTAACGCCTGATTCTATCAATACTCTTACGATACTCAAAATGCAATGTGTTAATAAAAGACAACATAAATTTCTCTTTTTTTAAATGCATATTTACACCTATAATTTTGTGTACAAGAAAATAACTTATGCTTTCCCTTTTAGGTATTATCAAAAGGAAATCAAGGCAGAAGAGAATCGCTTACGAAAACTTTCCCGTTGCAAAGTCTTTAAACAAACGGTAAGTAAACATTCTAAATGTTAATCTTAATAAAAAATTCAAACGAGAGAATATGAATATTTTTCCATGCAATAAATTGTCCCAATTCCGGAAATATTGGTAATCTGTTGGAGCAAGGTTTAGGGAGTATAGTGGGTGTCAAAGACATTCTAATCGCAGTTCTTCTAATTTCGCGACCGTCTGTTGTGCAGTGTGTGGTCTTACGCTGTCCTCAAACATCAGCATTGAGCTAGAGCAATTGACCAGTCTCAGTGGTTTAACGGCTAGCTTTTCTATCACGGCTTGCAATTGTTTACTGTGCAGGTCTGTCGTAATCGTCTGGCCGGATCTTAGAAAACTGTAGTGGATGACACCAGCACTGGTCCAACAAACACTTTGGATGGTTCTCCTGGGTTCAACCATTGCGATGAGCATTTCTGATTTTCGTGCAGGATCTATTTTTCATCACAAGTAACGATACCATTCAAAGTCCCCTCGTTATTTCGATGGTTGAGTAATTTAACGCAGCACTCGACGCGTGTTTGTTGGTGTGCTTCAATAATTTAGTGCAGTACCCATTTTTCGAACTTTTTCTCTTTTCCAATGTGTTGCAAGTGAATTAAAATAATTTTATCACTCACATCGAAGTTTGAGTCTAACTCTGACGTTATTTGCGATGGATCCGTTTTCACGATCACTTTTAATTCTTAATGTTTATCAACTACGGTCTCCGTCTAGGGATTTGTTCTGTCGCTCAAAATTTCCGGAACAAAAACGTTGGAACCAAAAACGTGTCGTGTTTTCTTTTACTGTAGCTTCCCCATATACAACATTAATGCTTCGAGTAGTTTCTGCAGCGCTGGCGCTACGGTTGAATTCATGTTCGTAAATTACGCGATATTTTAAGTTTCTCATATCGTGAACAGAACGATGTTAAAGAAAATCATATGATACAAAAACATACTACATAAGCTTAAATCTTCTTCTTTATTTATATATAAGAATCAATTGATGTCCGTCAGTCGCGCTGAAACTCGATAACGGCTCGAACGATCGTGATGAATTTTTGTGTGTGTTTGAGTGGTTTAAAAACTTAATTGGACCCAGTAGGTGGCGCTGTTTTCGAGATACAGAAATCAACCGTGTGATTTCTGTATCTCGAAAACTGCCAGAGCAGACCGTTAGTTTGAAGTAAATTTGAGCTTAGTACTTCTAACCAAACGCTAGAAACCATTTAAGATTAAAGCGGCCAGATTGACGAAAAGCCCGAGGGTTCGAATCCCGCACGGAACAAATATTTGTATGGCCTACAATTAATTGTTCCAGGTCTGGATGTTTGTCCTCGTGAAATTTATGTTTGTAAACTGCCTCCAAGATACAGGAGAAAATCCTAGACGAGGTAACGTTTTTAAAAAAAATAAGAATGAATAAGAATATGTAAACAACTAATATTTTAGTCCTCTAATATCATCCATATTATATACAAAAACACAAGACTGCGGTGGTCGCGTAAAATAACTTAAAATTATTCAGTATGATTAGATTTAGAATGTTTGCTAAAATTACTGAAATAAATATGTACGAATTTAGACTATTTATTCCCGCAAGCTACCAAACATGAGAAGCAAAAATAAATGTAGCAACTATGTTTCACAAAGAAACGGAAAACAACACAAAAAAGTTTGAACAAGAAAACTTTGTCATCACTTATACGATAGATAATGCTATATAATTAAGCACTCTATAACTTTTATCTTAGCTCACAATATGCGCTGTATCAACTACACCGACGCCTTAGTTACATAATTACCTCAGGCTCAGACGCTCGACGCCGCTGGGGCGACGACCCCGACTCGACTTTGACCCACTTCTTACTTTAATTTCGTGTCTCATCCTGTAGACAACATTACCTACTAACGTAAGTACCAGATTTGAAAGGCACCTGTTGTACATTCATTCCGTATAAATTTTGAATTTAGAAGAGAATCAATCAATTTAATTAATTGTAAAATCGACACATACACCTACATATTTTCTTGTTATGTTTATTTATTTTCATATAAAAGCACAGAGTATACAATAACACACATTCATCAGAGCTTATCAATTAATATCAACAGTAAAGTGCTAAAACTTTTGTAGGTTTAAATTTTAAATACACACATGGGTTTATTCATCAAAAACGTTCAAATTTTAAATCCAATTTATTTTTGTATTTAATTAATTTTTATTGTTACGTCTTAACAGCTTTAATAATAAATAAACTAACACTGATGTTAGAGCTTTTTTGCCTTGATGACCGTCTTGGTTGAACTGAGGGTAAAATTGCTTAACTATTTCTGCTAAACAGCAATGCAGTACTGCCATGTTCCATATTGAGAAGCGACTACAGGCTTTGGGGCATTTTATCTTATTCCTCGGGGATCAAAATGCTCTTTTTCCTTTTTTGTTTTAATTTGGTTACACGTTAACATAGCTACAGTAGACACATACCATTAAATTAAATGTTTAAGCTGAACGCTTTTGTCAGTCGAATATAAAAAACGATGCTTTTTCCGTAATGATATATTCAGCTGTTAAACCGACTAAGGAAACTATCCTACCCAGAAGATGGAATTACGAATCCAGTACAAAGTCGTCGCCCAAGTGCGTATTTATTATACAGAAACTTACCCGTATTATAAGATACCATCAAAGATAGCAATCACGGGAAAATCCAACCAGAAAACATAACCAGACCCCAAAATATGTACATAATTTGGTTTACAAGTGTCTCTTGACTTGAATCTGCCTAGGATCGAAACCTAGTATCACTACGTGTTTTACGTGGTAGAGCCATGCTGCAGTTATATTAGTAGTATAGTTGTAGCACGAATGGGTCGGCTCGACCGGGGAAGGACCACGCTCTCACAGAATACCAGCGTGAAATAGTAGCTTAATGCTGCTGTATTTCGTATGGTGAGTGTAGAGAACCGGAGACCCTTTTTACTGGAAATGAGGCATTCCATCTCAGTCCTCACGTGTGACAACGCATCTGCATTTTGATTTGTAATGGAAGATAGATGTAGATGTCTATGGGCCGCAGCAACCACTTACCATCAGGTGGACTGTGTGCTCGTTTGTCAGCCTATTCTATAAAAAAAAAAAACTAGACTATGAGGTTGTAAAATCAAGAATTTAAAGTAAAATCCTGACGTTTTAGACAGACATAAATAACGCCTAATAATTTTAAAATATATGAGTGTAATATATTTGCTTCACTGAAAAGCTCATATTTTACGACTTTGAGATCTACTTCAAATGTATCCGGTACAATGTTTTCTTTCCATTACCTATGATTTGAAACGTTCGCAAAGGCTTGAATAAAATGACATTATGAGCTCAAAGGGTAGAGGCAGCGTTTTCATAACGAAATATTTGTGTTCATTATTTTAAGACCCTTTTTTAATTATACTGTACGTTAAGGCGAAGCAAAAACATAACAGACGATGCTTGAGTTTTTTTTTTTTTATAGAACAGGGGTGACAATCGAGCACACAGTCCACTTGATGGTAAGCGGATGCTGTGGCCCGTCATCATCATCATCATCATCATCGTTACTGCCCTATACAAGTCCACTGCTGAACATAGGCCTCCCCCAAGTAATGCCACAAAGCACGGTCCTGAGCCACCTGCATCCATCGACTTCCTGCATGTCTTACCAGGTCGTCACTCCATCTAGTGCGGGATCGCCCTACACTACGCCTACCGGCACGAGGCTGCCACTCGAGAACCTTTCTTCCGCATCGGTTATCGGTTCTTCGAGCTATATGACCAGGCTGCCATTGCCACTTCAGTTTACTAATCCGTTGGGCTATGTCGGTCACTCTGCTTTTACTGCGCATTTCCACATTTCTGAGTCTATCACGCAGAGAAACTCCGAGCATAGCTCTCTCCATAGCTCGCCGAGCGACTTTGAGCGTCCTCATACGGCCAGCAGTGAAGGACCACGTCTGAGATCCGTAAGTCATCACTGGCAACACGCACTGGTTGTACACTTTAGTTTTCAGAGATTGAGGTAGGTATACCTGACGAGAAGATGTGTCGTAATTTCCCGAACGCTGCCCAGCCGAGTCGAACGCTGCCCAGCCGAGTGTGGCCCGTATATATCTACATTTAACCTCGATTAAGAATCAAACTACAGATGCGTTGTCACCCCTAAAGACTAAGATGGAATGCCTCGATTCCAGTAAAACGGGTCTCCGGTTTTATACACTCACTATACGATATACAACAGCATTAAGCTGCTGTTTCCCCCCGGTATATTCCCGGTCGAGCGGACCCATTCCTAATACAACCGTAATATAACTGCAGCGTAGGTCTACCACGTATAAAAAGTTTTCTAAGTAGATGTAGCTTTTTTGCCGTGCGATAGCTTCGTAGAAGAATCTTTCACCTTTGTTCACCAGAAGAGATTATCAAAACTTTAATTCAAATAATTTCGTTCGTTCTTTCAATAGGAAGGATTTTAGGTTGGGCTCGATTGGTTTTTTATTATTATTAAATTATTTATTTAGAAAGCTTAATCTAATCATCTAAAACATTTATTTCAATTGATTTAAAAAAATCGTTATTCAAATATCGTCACCTCGGATTATAAAGCTATAAAAAGCTTTCGCGCGCAGACGCCGTCGATGTCTGCTTCGCTAACTTTGTCATGTTTAAGTGTCAGAACACAAAACTTTTCGCATTAACAAACAGCTTACGTCGCTAATTTCACTTCAGCTGGGACTTTGTTTTATTTACTGCGGATTTACTCTCATACAACTCGCTTGTATCTATTTGCATCGAAAGATTTACATTTATATTTTACATGTTTATATCATTGTGTGTATACTATATGGGATGGTACTGTGGCCATGAAAGGAAAAGGGAAGATCTCCCGCCGGGCAAGGTGTTCTGCCCGGGGAGCGGCCAACACTCCGAGTGATAGTTCGGAGATGTTCTATATATACTGTTTATGATTCGGAATTTTGATAGCGTGATTTAGGTTTCGGTGTGTTTCGCTTGCAGCGCGACGACAGTGCCGCCACATTTCCCCCCTGCTCTGACCGGAGGTCGATAGTGTAGCCTTATTGCCGACGAATGTGCAAGTGCCAGGAGATTGCCTTTTAGTCTGCGGTGAGTCGAGAAGAAGGCAAGTAATCTGCGCGAGTGCCGTGCAGAGGCGAGCAGTAAGGCTCAGAGCCGTGCCGAACACTGTATAGCGCAGAGAGTAGCTTGAAGGAACAGGAAGCATTATTATTCCTGTGCTGCGATGAACCTTGTGAAGCCAGATGGCTTTCAGGATATGAATACTGCAGACGACATCTGCTCGGGAGCGAATGGGTGGGGTATTTTATGACGATGATGAAGCTTGAAGTTTCCGAAGGTTGTTGTCGGTAGCGCGTCCAGATCACGTCGGGTGGTCACCACCGTGGCAGTGGAAGGAAAAGGGGAGATCTCCCGCCGAGCAAGGTGTTCTGCCTGGGGAGCGGCCGACGCTCCGTGTGATAGTTTTTTTTTTGCGCCCGAAGCAAATATGGGTAACCCTCTGGAAAGCGGGGGAGGGAGGCGGTGAATGCTCATAGCATACCACGCAGCCGGCTGCATGGTTATGTGGAGACTTTTACCCACTAAACACCGCCTTTATGGATTGGCTTACCGATCTGACGAGAGATCTCTAAGCCGTATACGAACGCGACCCTCCTTTGCAGAAATATAGTTCGGAGATGTTCTATATATACTGTTTATGATTCGGAATTTTGATAGCGTGATTGAGGTTTCGGTGTGTTTCGGTTGCAGCGCGACGACGGCGCCGCCACAGTACAATACTTATTGTGGTACAGCCATGCGAAAGTCATATTACGGTAGTAGCACGAATACACTCTCACAGAATACCGACGTAAAATAGCTGCCTAATGCTGCTGTTTTTTGTATGGGTGAGGATAGAGGCCAATAAACTATATTCACTGAAAACGAAACATTTCATCTTAGTTATCAGGGGTCATGACGCATCGGTATTTTGATTTTTAATCAGGGATAGATTTAGATGTCTATGGACCACAGCATCTACATACTAACAGATCGGATGTGTCTTCGTTGGTCACACTTATTCTATATAGAAAAGTCCCCCGAAGTTGGTCAGGCGTAGATAGATTAGTATAAGTGTGTACAGCTCGTTAAAAAGTTTTTATTCTTACATACAATTTAAGCTCTTAGTTAATTAAGGTTATGAAAAAGACCCCTTTAGGATTATAGTAAAGTTCGAAATTTTAACACGAGTTTTAATACAATATAAAACAAACAAACAAACATAGTTAAATCTTTGTAATGTAAGCTTAACTTTCAGAATGCTTGATGCGGAGTTGGTTGCAGCATACTTTTTGAAGTATCTCGCCTACTTCCACAATAACGTTGCTTGACTTGTTAAAAGTTAAGCTGACTTTAGAAGTTTTGTGAAAAATTCCATACACTTTTACTATTTTCAATTCGCTATTTTTCTCCTTTGAGAATTAACACAGAGTTTTTAACAAAATTTTAATGATTATACATTTAAAAATGACTTAATACATTTAAAACCAAATTTATCTTAGTTATGAGAGCGCAGGCTTGATACAGGCATTGGAGTCTCTTTATAGGGACTCTAGTGCTTGTGTTAGGATCAACGGGGTCTACTCGGACTGGTTTGACATCCATAAAGGTGTCAGACAGGGCTTTGTGGCTTCCCCGTGGCTGTTCAACCTATTTATGGACAGTTGTTTGCAAAATTCGAAAGTTGAAGAATGCGAATTAAGAATTAAAAATTTGAGTTAACCGTCAAATGCCTTTTGTACGCCGATGATCAAGTTATCCTTGCGTCGTCGGCGGCCGAGTTGCAAATGATGGTTACATTAATGAACAGATCATTAAAAGAAAGGGGTATGAAAGTGAACGCAAGTAAGACGAAGGTTATGGTTTTTGAAAGAGAAGAAAGTAAAACGATTTGTGAAATAAGAATAGAAGGGGAGTTGATCGAGCAAGTAGACGAGTTTGTATATTTGGGCTGCGTAATTAGCAGGGATGGGAGATATGATAAGGATATAGAACGACGAGTGAATGCGAGAAATAGAATAAATGGGGCCCTACATTCTATTGTGAAGAGTCAAAATGTGTCGAAAAAGGCACGTATGGCAATTCACAATGCTGTGTTGGTCCCTACTTTAACGTATGGTAGTGAAAGTTGGGTGTGGCAGAAGAAGCACGAGAGTAGAATGAACGCAGTAGAAATGCGGTCGTTAAGGAGTATGTTAGGACTGAATCTGAATGACAGGGTAAGAAATTGTGTAATAATAGAAGAGTGTGGTTTGCAAGATGATGTTGTGACCCGGATTAAGAAAGGCATGCTTAGGTGGTTCGGTCATGTGGAAAGAATGGATGAGGAAAGACTGACAAAGAAAATTTATGTTGCAGAAGTGAATGGCAGAGTCGGAAAAGGACGTCCTAGGCGAAAATTTGTCGACCAAATTGGCGATTTATTAAAAACGGGCCCAATTAGGAGTACCCTTAACCGACGAGCATGTATGCGTAGGTGTATGGATGTGAAGGAGTCGAGAGAAGTGTGTCAGGATCGTGCCAAATGGAAGTCTGTAGTCTCTGCCTACACCTCTGGGTGACAGGCGTGAGTGTTTATGTTATGTTATGAGATCAACAAAGAAAGAAAGAAACAAAGACGGAGCGCTTCGTATATTGTAAGTGAATTGTAAAACTGTAAATTTTCATACAAAAAGCGATAACCTTTCGCCTCACAGTAAACAAAGTCCAATTTTCATAATTTTTGGAAATTTTGTAGATATAATGAAAAACCAGGTTATTACCAGTTTTTTATAGAATAAAGGAGACAAACAAGCACACATTCCATGATGATAAGTGAATGCTGTGGTCCATAGACATCTACATTTATCCTCTATTAAGAATCAAAACGTAGATGCATTGTCACCCCTGAGGACTAAAATGGAATCCCTAGTTTCCAGTTAAAGAGGGTTTCCAGATCTCTACACTCACCAAGCAAAACACAGTAGTATTAAGCTGCTATTTTACGCTGGTGTTCTGTGAGAACGTGGTCCTTCCACGGTCGAGCCGACCCATTTCTGCTACAATCATAATATAGCTGCAGCATGGCTCTACAACGTATAGTAACCATCTAAATATTATACATATATATGACTCTATTTGTCGATGAATATTTACGGGTTGATAAAAATAGAAAGTAGAAAGATGAGCATAGTTTCGACATTTCTTGACGTACAGGTAGCGTTACGTTTATCTTCCTTTGTGAGTTTTAGGTATGGAAAAACTTGAGAGCGAATTTAAAGACTCAGAACATTATAATGATGCATTTGGTACTAAAAAATAACAATAGATTTGCAGGAAGGTTTATCATATATTTTTTTCTTTTTACTACATAGAAGAACTTCCTTTCTACGTAGTTTTTCCAGTCTGGTCTGACTGCAACTCCCCCTTAGCTAATCCTACGGCCAAATAGCAGGGAGTGTTGTGTTCCAATGTGAAGGGAACAGGTAATCAGTATAATTACGAGCTGCGAGCTGTAAGCTAAGTATTCTACCTTAGTCTCCTTAGAGGTGACAAAGCAGCCTTATTTATTTGTAATTATTTGCTTTTGGATAATTAGCTTCACCTTGCACAATACGTACAGCTAAGGAGTGGGAAAATCTGCTGGCGTCTTTCTTTCCATCCAATTACAATCTAGGTATCTTCAAGACTCCTGTCTGTAGGTTTACATTACGACAGTGCGATTTACCATCTAGGGCCCCATTACCGCTTACAGCAAGGTAGAATTGTAGTGAAAGACTAGCTTATAGTAAGTTAAAAAAATCACTGCATGTATCATCCATAGACTTCGATAGATCATGGAATACAATTCTTTTGACATTTTAATTTTATGGACCGTAATCTGATGAAAAACTAACAATTGAAAAAATACTTCTCAAAGATTATGACAATTGCATACACTAATCTATTGTTACTACCGAAAATAGGATTTCATCATCATCATCATAAGTCCACTACTGAGCATAGGTCTCCCCAAGTAATGTCACAAAGTCTTAGGGATATAATAACAAAATAAGTATATATGATATTGATATAAAAATAACTGTAACTTCTGTAGAAACTTTGTCCAGAGAATCAGGTTTATTAAAGTCAGAAAAATATAATTACAAGCCATAAGTACACAATTTAAAAACTATACTTTTAATAAGAAAATTAATTTGATTCCACAGAACTAAACGCAAATAAATGTTTTTCAAACTATAGCTTCGGAAGTCGGTGACTTTTCAAGCTTATAGGAAGAAATTATTTCATTAATTAGTTTACTTTTTTTTAAATTTTAATTTTTTGACTCTTTAGAATCTAAGTCTTTAGGTCTAAGGAATGTCACAGACTCAAGATTACAACTAGAATTTCATCCAAATAGTTATATTAACAATTTCATCCCCTATTTTCCCCAACCTTAGGGGCTCACCTCTGAAATACACCTACCTATTCATTGAAAATTATAAATGAATAACTCCGAATAGAACGTTTTAATTAAATATCCACACAATAAAAAATATTTAATAAAAAATAATCATTGAAATCCGTTCCATCACTTCAAACACATTAATTGATGAATATAACGCGTAATATACCTTAAAAAAGGGTATACAGTTGAATTGAGAACCAACTCCTTGTTTGAAATCAGCTTAAACATACGATTATTTTGATCAACTTCTAAATACAACGCAAAACACATTCCTTACTTTATTAGGACACGAATAAAATATTTCGTTTCTCTGTGTTGGTAATTAGCGAAGGTTTTGAGTTAAAGGTGCGCTCGAGGAAAATAATTTAACTTTGTTATTTCGACCCCCTGGGGGTGTAATTGGTAGGCCCTCTTATCCCCAGACACCTCCAGCGGTTTAGCACCGGTGTAGATTCAGAAATTGGACTGCTTTATTTTTAACTAGAATCAATTTGTTTTCGCTCGTAGGAGGGTTGGTGAGATCGTTATTGCTGTTTCAAATAAAATATTGTTTTCTTTGACAGGTTCTACGACTGTTTCCCGTTCCACGCCAATGCTATCGACTGTGTTTCTCATGTTAACAAAGGTACGTATTTCATATTTTATTATTATTCATTTTAAATTGAGTTACAGCAACAACTGCCAATTAATTTAGCATATTTTAACAGTAAAGCCGACATTTTAATTTAAACTTCATTGTAAATTGACGAATCCTGCTATGACGGTATCAATCGATTGACACATTACGTAATGTAAAATACTAAAATATTTTTTTAAATATTTGAACAAAAAATGATAAATAAAAACCACCTTCGACTTTTAGCGAAGCGAGTCACAAAGAGAATTATGAATGTATTTCAAATTCTTTATTCAAAATTAGTACCACATATACCTTCATTATTCTTTTTTCAAATGAAACAACATCGAGCTTCTGAAAACGGGTGAATCATATAAGCAAATACGAAGATTTTAATGAACTCGCATTCCCGACGGATTGGCGATTGCAGCACCATACATCATGCGCCAACGATTCTGCTCCCAGCCGTTGGTATGCGTATATTACGTGTGGCGACAAACGTGATGTTTGTTCTGCCATCTATTAGAAGCTGTGAGGTTTTTTCTGGAAATTCCTATATTCGAATTTAAAGACGCCCATGGAACGAAATGGGGTGATTAATTCTCTTCTGACGTCATCATACGTAAGAGGTCACATAATATTATTAACCGTGTGGTATCCATCACCTCACTATCTTTGAGTGTAGCGAAAGGCGACTAAGGAAAGCCCACTATATTTTAATAGCCTCCGATATACCATCATAATATATTCCCTCATATGACGGAATAACCATCTCATACTTATATCAAACGTAAAATGCCCAGACAGGCGACGGGAAGCTGGGTAAATCTATACTCGGGTACCATAACAGCAGCCCGTGTCCAGCAGCAAACTGCGTAGCTCATTACGTGATAGAGATACATATTTATATTACGTAAATGATACACATAAATAAACAGACATTTATTTTTTAGAATGCAGACATTAATGTTTGTAACATAAACAATAACGTGGCAGAGCCACGCTGCAGCAATATTATGGATGTAGCAGGAATCGATCGACTCGACCGGGCTAGGACCACGCTCTCAGAGAATACCAGCGTAAAATAGCTGGTTAATGCTGCTGTGTTTCGTATGGTGAGTGTAGAGAATTGGAGACCCTTTTTAACTTAAAACGAGGCATGTTTCTCCTCTTCTGAGCGTGGGTGCTCAGGCTGCCCCACGTATTCTGGGGGGGGGGGGCAAAATTCCGCTCAAGACTACAACTGCTCGGGGCAAACGGAGCAACAAGACCAAGGCGACCCCTGCCACGCTATCCGTGAATTTCTGCAATATCAGGGGACTTCACTCTAACCTAAACGCCGTCCACTACCATCTCGAGACGGCGAGGCCGGCTCTGCTCTTTCTGACCGAGACGCAGGTGTCCTCTCCGGCTGATGTCTCGTATCTCTCCTACCCGGGGTACAAACTGGAACACTCCTTTGTGCCTCGGGCTGGAGTTTGCGTTTACGTCAGAGAGGACATCTGTTCTCGACGCCTCGGCAGACTTGAAGGTTCGGACCTGTCCATCCTTTGGCTACGCGTAGACAGCGACGACCATCCGCGCGTCTACGGGTGTCTCTATAGGTCCCACAGCGGTAATGCCGAAACAGACCGACTCTTCGACCACGTCCAAATGGCTGCAGATTCGTTGCTACAGCAGATCCCCTCCGCAGAGATCGTGATCCTCGGCGACTTTAACGCCCATCACGCCGAATGGCTTGGTTCACGTTTAACCGATCATGCGGGGAGATCTGTTCATGATTTTGCCTTGGAATATGGTCTGACACAACTGGTTACTTCGCCTACGCGGATTCCAGATGTGGAGGATCATGCACCTTCCCTGTTGGACCTTCTGCTGACCTCTCACCCGGACGGATATCAGATTTCCGTCGACGCCCCTTTAGGCTCCTCGGACCATTGTCTGGTCCGGAGTGTTGTGCCACTCACGCTGAAATCGCGGTTGCATTCTGCAGGCTGCCGCCGTGTTTGGCACTATAGGTCAGCTGATTGGGATGGGATGCAGTCTTTCTTTGCATCCTACCCTTGGGGGCGGGTTTGCTTCTCGCCGGATGATCCCAACGTTGTTGCGGATTCTGTTACTGATGTGGTACTTCAGGGTATGGAACTTTTTATTCCTTCCTCTGTGGTGCCCATTGGAGGCAAATCTCAGCCATGGTTTGGTCGCTCCTGTAAAATAGCATCATGCTATAAGCAGGTGTGCTACCAAGCCTGGGTTGATGCATCAGCGTCCCGGGATGTAACCACCAGCGCTCTAAAAAAGAAGTATAATTCCGCCTCTAGGTCCTTCAAAAGAGTCATTGCCAAGGCAAAGTCAGAGCACATAGGCAGAATTGGCGAGAAACTAGTTCGCCTTCCTTCTGGAACCCGTGCATTCTGGTCTCTCGCCAAGGCTGTCCAGGGGAATTTCTGTCAGCCATCTCTTCCATCTCTGCACAGGGAGGACGACTCACTGGCCCATACTGCAAAGGAGAAAGCCGATCTTCTAGGCTCTTTCTTTGCGTCTAACTCGACTCTCGATGACGGGGGGAGTACGCCGCCGACCATCCCGCGGTGTGAGTGCTCCATGCCGGAAGTGCAGTTCACACAGCGCTCGGTTCGCAAAGCACTCCTCTCCCTGGACATCCACAAGTCGAGTGGGCCTGACGGAATCCCCCCAATTGTGCTGAGGACGTGTGCTCCAGAGTTGGCACCGGTTTTAACGCGTCTTTTCCGGTACTCCTACTCCCTAGGCGTAGTCCCAAAATCATGGAAGACGGCTTTCGTCCACCCGATCCCTAAAAAAGGCGACCGCTCAAACCCGTCCAACTACCGGCCAATCGCCATCACCTCCTTGTTCTCCAAAACAATGGAGTCCATTGTAAACTGCCAGCTCATGAGGTACCTTGAGCATCACCAGCTGATTAGTGACCGCCAATACGGTTTTCGCCGTGGTCGGTCAGCTGGTGATCTTCTGGTCTACCTCACTCACAGATGGGAGGAGGCAGTAGAGTTCAAGGGGGAGGCATTGGCCGTTAGTTTGGACATTGCGAAGGCCTTCGATCGGGTTTGGCACAAAGCGCTTCTTTCGAAGCTCCCTTCCTATGGGCTTCCCGAGAAATTGTGCGATTGGATCACCAGCTTCCTTGCAGATCGGAGCATCAAGGTCGTTGTAGACGGTGCAAGCTCCGATTGCAAGCCTATTAATGCTGGTGTTCCACAGGGCTGCGTGCTATCGCCAACGCTGTTTCTTCTGCATATCAATGATATGTTGCATACCCGTAACATTCATTGCTATGCAGATGACAGCACTGGTGATGCTCTTTACACCGGCCGAGCCAATATTTCTCGGGAAAACGTCTCCAAGTGCCGGGACAAACTTGTGTCTGAAGTCGAGTCTTTGCTGAACAGAGTCTCGGATTGGGGACGACTAAATCTAGTCCAGTTTAACCCCCAGAAGACACAAGTTTGCGCGTTAACCGCTAAAAAGAACCCCTTTGTCGTATCCCCTCAGTTTCAAGGCACTCCCCTTGTTGCCTCAGCCAGTATCGGAATCCTAGGCGTCGACATATCGAGTGACGTGCAGTTTCGTTGTCACTTGGAAGGGAAGGCCAAATTGGCCTCTAAAAAGCTTGGCGTGCTCAGCAGAGCGGGACAGTATTTCATGCCGGCACACCGCCTGCAACTTTACAAGGCGCAGGTTCGGCCGCACATGGAATACTGTTCCCATCTCTGGGCTGGGGCTCCCCAGTACCAGCTCCTTCCACTTGACCGCATCCAGCGCAAAGCGGCTCGAATCGTCGACGACCGAGTGCTTTCCGATCGGCTCGATTCACTGGCGCTGCGAAGAGATGTTGCATCTCTTTGCGTATTTTATCGCATCTATCACGGGGAGTGCTCTGAGGAATTGTTCGGATTAATCCCAGCCGCCAAATTTCATGAACGCACTACACGGCAAACGTCCCGATACCATCCACACCATCTGGATGCTTGGCGGTCCACCATTGTACGTTTCACAAGGAGTTTTCTTCCACGTACAACCTCTCTGTGGAATAGTTTACCACCGGCGATTTTTCCGGACCGATACGACCTGGGGACCTTCAAGAAAAGAGCTTACTCCTTTCTAAAGGGCCGGCAACGCACCCGCAATTCTCCTGGTGTTGCGGTTGATCATGGGCGGCTTTAGTCACTTAACATCAGGTGAGCCGCATGCTCGTTTGCCCCCTCTTCTATAAAAAAAAGGCATTACGTCTGAGTCCTCACAGTTGCTAACGCATCTGCATTCTGATTCGTAATTGAGGATGTAGATGGGCCACAGCAACCGCTTACTATCAGGTGGACTGTGTGCTCGTTTGCACCCTATCCTATAAAAAAGGTGGCAGAATAAACATCACGTTTATCGTCACGTCTTCATGTGTGATAACGCATCTGCATTTTGATTCTTAATCGAGGATAAATGTAAATAACTATGAACCCATAGCATCAACTTACCATCAGGTGGACTGTGTGCTCGTTTGCACCCTATCCTATAAAAAAAGATGGCAGAACAAACATCACGTTTATCGTCACGTCTTCAGGTGTGATAACGCATCTGCATTTTGATTCTTAATCGAGGATAAATGTAAATAACTATGAACCCATAGCATCAACTTACCCTCAGGTGGACTGTGTGCTCGTTTGCACCCTATCCTATAAAAAAAGATGGCAGAACGAACATCACGTTTGTCGTCACGTCTTCAGGTGTGATAACGCATCTGCATTTTGATTCTTAATCGAGGATAAATGTAAATAACTATGAACCCATAGCATCAACTTACCCTCAGGTGGACTGTGTGCTCGTTTGCACCCTATCCTATAAAAAAAGATGGCAGAACAAACATCACGTTTGTCGTCACGTCTTCAGGTGTGATAACGCATCTGCATTTTGATTCTTAATCGAGGATAAATGTAAATAACTATGAACCCATAGCATCAACTTACCATCAGGTGGACTGTGTGCTCGTTTGCACCCTATCCTATAAAAAAAGATGGCAGAACAAACATCACGTTTGTCGTCACGTCTTCAGGTGTGATAACGCATCTGCATTTTGATTCTTAATCGAGGATAAATGTAAATAACTATGAACCCATAGCATCAACTTACTATCAGGTGGACTGTGTGCTCATTTGCACCCTATCCTATAAAAAAAAGATGGCAGAACAAACATCACGTTTTTCATCACGTCTTCAGGTGTGATAACGCATCTGCATTTTGATTCTTAATCGAGGATAAATGTAAATAACTATGAACCCATAGCATCAACTTACCCTCAGGTGGACTGTGTGCTCGTTTGCACCCTATCCTATAAAAAAAGATGGCAGAACGAACATCTTGTTTGTCGTCACGTCTTCAGGTGTGATAACGCATCTGCATTTTGATTCTTAATTCAGGATAAATGTAAATAACTATAAACCCATAGCATCAACTTACCCTCAGGTGGACTGTGTGCTCGTTTGCACCCTATCCTATAAAAAAAGATGGCAGAACAAACATCACGTTTGTCGTCACGTCTTCAGGTGTGATAACGCATCTGCATTTTGATTCTTAATCGAGGATAAATGTAAATAACTATGAACCCATAGCATCAACTTACCATCAGGTGGACTTTGTGCTCGTTTGCACCCTATCTTATAAAAAAAAGATGGCAGAACAAACATCACGTTTGTCATCACGTCTTCAGGTGTGATAACGCATCTGCATTTTGATTCTTAATCGAGGATAAATGTAAATATCTATGGAACATAGCATCAACTTACCCTCATGTGGACTGGGTGCTCGTTTGTCACCCTTATTCTATAAAATAAACCACTACTACAGTACCAGCTGCATCAGCAAAGGTAGACGTACCACTAATTCTAGTTGGTGGTTTATATTTCAAAATAATTTCTTACAAAATAAGAAGGCAGCATAAATTCTTTTCATACGTAATGCAAATAAACATTCTTTTTAATGGGTTTTGCGCGCAGAAGCCATAAAAATATCAGACGGCAAAAATTATTAATAGCGCCGCAGCTCGGCTGTCTGAAAAATAACTACAGCTCCATAACGGGAGAAGTAGGGAGGGAATCCGTCCATGAGGAAATTATGAGGTAGGCCCATGTTTAGCAGTGGATTCTTATAGGCTGTAATGGATGGATTGGTTATTGAAACTAAACACCCTGTAGTGTCGGCTTAAGAATATAACCCATATCAAAACAAACCAGGAGATTTGCAGCAGCGTCTTCCTTAAAACAATTAGAAAATAAAAAATCGCGGTTTTCAAGTGTAATAATTAAGGCTTACATTCCCTCTACGAAACAGTCGCAGTCTATGGAGCATGTGAGAAACCTATTTTTTTTATGGAGTAAGGGTGTCAAACGAGCACACAGTCCACCTGATGGTAAGTGGGTTCTGTGACCCATAGACTAGATGTCCTCGATTAAGAATCAAAACGCAGATGCCTTGTCACCCCTGAAGACTAAGATGGAAAGCCTCATTTCGAGTAAAAAGGGGTATCCGGTTCTCTACACTCACCATACGAAGCACAGTAGTATTAAGCTGCTATTTTATGCTGGTATTCTGTGAGAGCGTGGTCCTTCCCCGGTCGAGCTGATCCATTCGTGCTACCACTGTAATATAGCTGCAGTGTGACTCTACCACGTATGAACTAATATTTAGCAGTGGACTTTTGATAACGTGTAATGATGATCGTTGTGATCAACAATGATGATGATGTTGTGACTCTAATCTGGCTTACATCGATTTAACTTCCACCTTTACACTTACTTGTCCAGCTTTTTGGTTTTAACTGTCCACCAGTTTAGTTTTACCGTTCCAGTAGTCGATTATTTATGTTATTAAGTATATGCACATTAGTATATACACTATCACGATACAAGTTCACTGCTGTACAAAGGCATTCTTCATTGTTACAAATACTATCCGTAGATACGAATATAGATAGCAATAAGGTAGCTGAGTCAAATGCATCTATCGACTACCTGCGTGTTTCATCAGATCATTACTCCATCAAGGAGGGAGGGGGGGATATCCCAAAACTGCGCTCGCTAGTACAAGTATGCAGCTAGATTATAAGCTCTATTAATATCCAGGGTTACTTTGCAATAACGTCAATTTTTTTAAAAAATCTCAAGATTTCTGTCGTGCGTGGTAACGCATTATTTCGACTGATTTTACTTCGCACGCATGCATTCGTAAGGGTCGATCAGTAGGCAAAAACGTTGTTGCCTATAAATCACATCCAATTTGGGATAATTTCAAATAAAAGTAGAAGCCTTATTTAGTAGTATTTCCAAAAACTGCAATAACGGCATATCATTATTTGTAAATATGAACTTATGTTTAAAAATTGGCTACTGTCTGAAAAATAACGGTATAAAAATAAAGTTACAGCCAATATACTTGCCACTCCTTGGCACAGGCTGTTTTCAGTCCTAAGAGGATTTGTTTTATATATTTTTATAAAACTAAAGTGAAAAAAATAGCTTACAGTCCACCTAATGGCAAGTGGTTGCTGTATTCCATGGACACCTGCAGCTAATATAAATAAAGCTACAGATTCATTGTCACCAATGACCACTAAGATGGAATTCCTCACAGCAATGCAAGCACTGCTATTTAGCAGCAAAAATAAGACGGTATAATATTTAATCAGATAGACTCCTGGGCAAAAATAAGTCTTACCGTCGAGTGAAATATAGGTGTTAGGAGTATATTAGTCATGTATATTAAGGTACGTGAGGTAATATGGTCACATTAAGCTTTGCCGCCCTATAGAACTAAAACTAGGAGGAGGATAGAGACATAAACACAAAGTCGTAAACTATAACTAATGTACTATGAAAAAAATAGCAAACAAGCTTTGGCTAATAATTTGAAACACTTAGAAAATATACTTAAAAAAAAGCTAACTACTGTGCATAAAGCTAAAATCGACCTAAATATTTACTATATTGTCAACTGTCAAAATGGCGTCGATAAAACTTCGCCCTTTTGACCCTTTATTTGATTGACCGATATAGAACTGTCGTATCACAGAGCCATCTATGCAAACAAGGCTGTAGTTTGTGAGTTACAAGAAAGTGACCATATTAACCAGATGACCATATTCACGTACCTACTATAGTAGTTTTCTTTACTTGTAATTGGTTGTGTAAAAAATTAACACAAATCTACAAGATCAACAATTTTACCAAATCAATATATTGACTATTATATCATTTATTCTATATTACTGATTATTGTGTTATGAACAACAATATGTAGATATCATTTTTCCCGTGAATAGTCACGTGGACTTTAATAGACTGTAATAGTACAGTCTATTAAAGTCCACTGCTGAACATAGGCTTCCCTCATAGATTGCCTCATGGGAGGGATATTTGCCACAGTTGCCACGCTTGGCAAGAAGGTTGGCAATAGCCGGTTTTTTTAAGTCTTTATTAGGAAGCCGCTGCTGCTCATCTCCGGATTTGTTCCGTCTGTCGCCTCCTACGGCAGCAACGGGTTGACATGGCGTAGTGACTATTCTTTAACTGCCACTACAAGGTTAGATCTCATTTTCATAAATTCTTAAATCTTTATTTCATATAAGAGTCACTAATTTTGTTTAAAATCTATTTACGTATTTTAATGAACTGGGAATTAAAAAAAAGGGGAATGAAGGTGAGCGCAAGTAAGACGAAAGTGATGGTTTTTGAAAGAGAAGAAAGCAAAACGGTATGTGAAATAAGAATAGAAGGAGAATTAATTGAGCAAGGAGGTAGATATGATAGGGATATAGAACGACGAGTAAATGCAGGGAATAGAGTGAATGGGGCACTACACTCTATTATGAAGAACCAGAATGTGTCAAAACAGGCACGTATGGTAATTCATAATGCTGTGTTAGTACCTACTTTAATGTATGGTAGTGAAAGCTGGGTGTGGCAGAAGAAGCACGAAAGTAGAATTAATGCTGTAGAAATGCGGTCTTTAAGGAATATGCTAGGGTTGAATCTGAATGACAGGGTGAGAAATTGCGTGATAAGAGATAAATGTGGTATGCAAGATGATATTGTGACCAGGATTAAGAAAGGAATGCTTCGGTGGTTTGGTCACGTAGAAAGAATGAAAGAGGAAAGAGTGACAAAGCAAATTTATATGGCAGATGTGAACGGCCGAGTCGGGAAGGGACGCCCTAGAAAAAAGTTTATCGACCAAATTGGCGATATTTTGAAAATGGGCCACGTTAGAAGTACCCTTAACCGACGAGCATGTATGCGTAGATATAGGGATGTAAAGGAGGCGAAAGAGGTATGTCAGGATCGTGCCAAATGGAAGTCCGTAGTCTCTGCCTACCCCTATGGGTGACAGGCGTGAGTGTTTGTGTATGTATGTATGTATCTATTTACACACTGATGGTTTGGTTCGGACCGGAAGAATCACATTTGTACAGAATACCGGCGTACAGCATCACGATGCTACTGTATGTTGTGAATGCGTATTCTTAGTTACAAGGTAGTTCTTATCATAATACACCAAGTACATACCCTTTTTACTGGTAACGATCCATTCCATGTTAGTCGCCAAAGGTGATAATGTCTCTGCATATTAATTCTTAATCGAGATGAGATGCAGATGTATATGTTTCATAGCATTAACCCTTTCCCTTAAATCATATATGAAAATTTCAATTGTTTAACTATTGTGTCTGTTTCGCGGACAGGGAACCTGTTATCTTACGATAGAATGTGTGATCGTTTATGCATAGGTCCTTTTATAAAATATTTACCCATGAATATACATTACCATAGCTGCATATAATATATGATAATATTCTAACATTAGGGTAACATGGACAAAAAGAAAATAATACTCTAAGAAAAATTCAATTTGAAGTTTACTCTCCTAGCGTATACATACAGAGATAAAACCCATTACGGCCAGTGATTTATCGAACATATGTTATACACTTATGTAGCATATTTCGTTCTCACCTGCGATTATTAATATTGTATGTTTTTCTATGTACACTATTAGTACCCTGCGAGCAAATGGCCAAAATAAGTTTCTTCTAGCCACCGGGGGTACAAATATATTGCGATTTGCTCCTTCATTTTCTCGCAAGGTATTTTATTGCTTTGGGGTCGCTCATAAATTCCGTACTCACTCAGAGAGAAAAATAAAGCCTCCGTTGCGCTCCCAGCAAATTGTTGCTAGAAATTTCTTATTAGACTTTCTTGGCATATACGCTAGTGTACATAAAGTCGTTCTGACTGAAAATAATTATTTTTGTACACCATATATATCACGTAGACTATCCAAATTAAACTCACTGTAAGCAGTATTAATACTATAAAATATATAACTACGCTGTGGGGCGTATTCAATTACTTGAACGACAAACAGAAAAAATATTCTGATGCGTTTTTTTAAGAATTTCTGCCATATCTCTTTGTTTGCTCCTCATTCACAGACCCATGTATTAAAACACGCAAGGCTAATATTGCTTAAAAAAATCTCGACTGCTTAAAAAAATTATGAATAATATCATTTATTAGTAACTTAAAAAAAATTATAGTGTAAGTTTAGAAAATTTAAGCGAGAATGGTCGCTAACCAACTTTAAATCGTTATTGATCTTAAATGGTCATTCACAAGAAAAAATGACTAGAGAAATCTAAATATTATTTTAAAGACCTAATCAATGATACCCCAATCGACATAGTTCGTCAACTTTCATTTTTTTTCTTCTAAGCAATATGGTTGTTGCCATCTAGAATTTGATTACTGTCACATCTTTCGTGACACTCACATAATTAAGACAAATCGATTGACGAAATCATAAAAATCGGCTCAGGTGTTTGGTCTCTAGAGCGCCATAATAGAACATATTATATGCATATTCTGACAAACACATTACAGTCGGGTAATAATAATCACTTTATTATGCGGATTAACATTTGCTGAACCTGATCTATCACGTCTTTAGACACTCGCTGCCGGTCTGAGTGTTTATTTTATCATTTTTTTATAGATAGTAGATGTATTCCCTTTTTTTCTAAATTCACAAGGTGATGGTGACAGATTTTCAAACGCAACCGTAAATCCAAAAGCTATCACGTAAAATCCTTACTAAAATAAATAACTAATTTCAAAAGTCAAAATCATTGTTTATGTTGAGATTTTATTCAGAATATCTTTTCTCAATAAAGTCCTATTGAATCTTACAACCATCAAGAACGTAACACGTGATTTGTCTCCAAATATATATACTTAGCCAACCACTGACATTTTAGGACAGTTCGAAACGGTATTGTACCTACTAATGGTAATGATTGTGATTTGAAACGTGTGTGACACTTTTCAAACTAGGTAGTATACACCATTCTACTATTACACGCAATTAGTTTTCTTAGTAGTTGCTAAGGCATTTTAAACCTAATGTTATTATATGAATTAATCATCTTGTGATAATCGATAATGCTCAAATATATCAAATATAATTGACATATACAGGGTCAAATATACGGTTTCAGTCAAACCGTCTTTCATATAGTAACAAACAGAACATCAATATTAGAAATGCAGCTAAAGTACTCAAAAATGCGGAACACAACAGAAAAAATGACTTTATTGAATTACGATAGGGTGCAATTTTTTGCCACAATATTACGTCATGTTCAACAAATTAAAAATATTCTACATTTTTTAATAACTTTTTTTATAATATAACCTTTTTAATAATGTAAGCATTGCAATCTCAATTAGCCTTTTCAAGTGATATATAGGTATGTAAATTCTCAAATTCCACGTAGTAACGCTTATGTTTTTATCGGTTGTGAAAAAAATATATAAAACAATTTATATACAAGATTAATGAAGCTTTCGTAACGGAAGCCATCATTAAGCATCAGATATTTATCGTATCGACGAGGCTTAGTCTAAAGTCTAGACTGAGAAAAACTTTCGAAGGGATTTAAAATTCTAATTAAAACTGCTGTCGGGTAACTTGACCACAGATATAAAACTGCTAATAAAAGAAGACTAATCAAAACTGTTGGCAGGATTTAAAATTACTAGAGAAGAGTGTCGAACCTTACAGAAAATCACCTTGTTAGAAAAATATTGCTACGACTACGACTAATTAAAAAGTTTTTCTATTTCTTTTATCCTATGAAAAGCGTTGTTTAATCATAGACTTTTTTTTAATTTATTTTATGTACACACATTAAGGTACAGAAGCAGTCTTATAGTAATTACGTACAAAGGTTCTACTTATTCCAAATTCGCTGAAATATCTTCCAGTAGACCCATAAAGGAAATTATATTTAAATAGACTTAAGTCAATATATTTGTTCGTTTTAAAATTTATCTACAGAAATTGAATTTGCTATTTTTAGATTTTTTATGTTCTTTTGTGGGATTTATTTTATTCGTTACAAAATTGAAGAAATTAATTTACTTTAAATACTAAATTAATTTTCATTAATTTAGTATTTAAAGTAAATTTTATTTTATTAATTAATTTAGTATTTAAAGTAAATTAATTAATTTAGTATATAAAGTAAATTTTATTATTAATTAAACACTGAATACTAAATTAATTTTTTCGTCAACTAACCGGATAGGTGAATAAAGAATTCTAATCTTTCACACAGAACCGTATGCAATAACTTGGAGTCTCGGTGATGAATCAATAATATACTAGTGCAAAAGTGATTGATAGAATGTGATGCAGAAAATTTTTTATCAGTTCAATTTCCCTGACAATGCATTAAAGTTTACCTCTGTTTTGGCATTGACATTTTTAACCAGTTTTTGTTACTAAAGATTGGTTTTTCCTTACGTCACATATAATCCATCTAATTGCCAATACACCTATGGTATATACCTTTTACAGTCCACCTGATATTAAGTATATTAATATATATGTACTTAATATCGTGTGAACTGTATGCATGTTACTTAATATACAATAAAGTAAATCCTCAGGTCCAGCGCCACCCACATCTAATTAAGAATCAAAATTTATAAAAGCCTTGCCACTCCTGAGGACCAAGTTTTGACCTACCTGATTTGTTACCAGTAAATAGCGTCTTCGATTGTCGCCACTTATCATACGAAACACAGCTCAGCAGAAGAGCTTTAATTATTTATTTATATGGAGCTCCAATAGTTGTGTACTGTCAATGTGTGTACTACCAATTTTAGAACATTTAGATTTATACAGACAGCATTTGAGGATCCTGCGTGGAATCTTTCGAGAGTTCTGACGCACCTAGTAACGCGAGCCGCTTTTTGCTCTTCACAGAGCGAATGCGGTATCCATCAGGAAAACAACTTTTTTACATCTAATTGTTCATGCAAGATTATTTGTATTTGACTCATGCCAATGTCTAAAGTTGCCTGAATTTCGCGGTATATCACATGTCGATCTTCGTCAATCACCTTACGTACAGCATCAACGTTTTCTTGGATGACTGCAGTTTTTGCAGCTTGACACGTCCACGTTGAAATTCAGCAAACCAGCGATAAATTGTGGTTTTGGGTGGGGATTCATCACCAAATGCATAAATCATCCGGTCAACACACTTTTTTGTGTTAAATCACTTCGAAAGTCATACTAAATCATCGCTCTTGAATTTTCTCGAGTCAATTCCATCATAGATTACTGACTATATACTAGAGAAATTCCATTTCCTCAACGACTAAACAAGTTTAGCAAAACCTTGTGACAAGACCGAGAATCTTTTTTTTAAATAAATAAATGGTATTCGATTTTTGAAACCAATGAGTTTTCAATTTAAAAGATTTTAATATGACAGGAATAGTGGAAATATTTCATTCCCGACACTTTTAGTGCAGCCTAGGTATAGCTGCATATAGTGGCTCTACAACGGACATTAACTCATAACGGACTATCACGTAACGGACTTTATTATTATATAGAATAAAATGGCATATATATATATATATATATATATATATATATATATATATATATATATATATATATACACATTTAGTATAGTAAAAGTAAGTAGTAAAAATACATAAATAAATAAAAACTCAACCAGATGGAAACTTTACGCAGACCAAAATAAACGAAGGTTAGCAGATAGGTAAAGAAACCGGCTGATAATGCGGGCGGTATCGAGAAGCATTACCTCCTGTGTTTGAGTCTGAAGCAGTCCATCAAGGAATCCCAGTCGCATTCAGATGACTCTAGAAGTTGACCGGGATTATTTCATTCGCAGAAACGACTACAGGAATAATGTCGATTGACAGACCACTACACATCTGTCTAAGTATATTATTTTTTATTTGTAGTCCTGTATTTTGAATTATTATTATTGGAACCCATAATACAGTAGGATACTCTACAACATTGTGCGGTTGACAACCCTATTTGCACAAAAGATATTACCGTGCCACAAATGTACAAACAAAGATCTCTTTCTCATCTATCACAAGCGGTTACAGTTACTAATATATTTTTTATAGAATAAGGTAAAAACGAACACACAGTCCATCTGATGGTAAGTGGATGCTGTGGCCCATAGACATCCACATCTATCCTCAATTAAGAATCAAAATACAGATGCGTTGTCACCCCTCAGGACTGAAATGGAATGACGCGCGCGTTTCCAGTAAAAGGGTCTCCAGTTCTCTACACTCACCATACGAAACACAGCAGTATTAAGCTGCTATTTTACGCTGGTACTCTGTAAGTTCGTGGTTCTACCCCGGTTGAGCCGACCCGTCAGTGCTGCAATCTCAACAAAACTTCCTGAAAATGGCCCACTCAATTGTAGAAGGTCTGCGGTGTACCTACGATTTTTTGGTGTTGCTGAACTTCATGGGTGGCAGTGATCACTAACTATGAGATGAGTTATATGCTCTTTGCGTCTTCATGTTTAAATAATGTACACGGTCCCAATGTAATGCTTATGTAAAATGATTCAAAAATATTCAGTTTCTGATTCACGATGTTTCAGATATATTAAGCTAACGAACACAATTAGACCAAAACCAACAATTTGTGTTTTTGCAAAAAATATTAAAATCGTGGGGAGAATCAGTCTAACCGCCACACTTCATACGTGGAATGGAAATCACAGTGCTGATACTGTGATTGTGCCTGATGTGAAGGTGCCTGGTGTCTGAACACCAGACACCTTCATTGGGTACTAATTAAATATAATAAACACACATTTTACGTGTGTAGTAAACGAGAAAGCTATACTGCCATCTTTTGATGACTTAATTTTATCTCACGTTTTCTATAATCACCTCTTGTGAAGCCCACGGGAAGTGATTGTTAACTTCGGAAGTCAGGCGATAGGTAATACTTATGAATATTTTATCATATTTTATCAGTTCGATTATTTGAACACCAAATCTTAATTTCGAACAATCGAGCCAATTCCCTAATTTACTCATAAATTATGATTCCCTTTGAACACACTTTAAACGGACTTGAAAGGCATAAATTCAAGTAATTTACAACAATCACATAATAAATTGAAATTGAAAGAACGGGCCTCGGGTCTTGAAACCATTTTATTCTAAAAATTATAAAATAGCACAAAATTGATGCCATATATATATATATATATATATATATATATATATATATATATATATATATATATATATATATATATATATATATACATAATTTACACATGATCAAACACGTGTGTCGCATCAGATCCGGAACGGTAGCAAATTTGAACTCGCGACCCTTAGTCACGGTAATATTATTGTAGATAAAATTACCGTACCTTAGTGTTAGTGCCACATTAAAATGCGAGTTACCTTCCACACAAAAATTAAGCTTTGCCTAAAACCACTAAACATTCTTCTAAAATGAGAATTAAAAATATCTCTACGAGAAACATTAAGTACATATTGACATTTTTTGTCCATGTATGTGCTTATAATACTTAACTGATTAAATAACTTAAACGTAGATTTTTTTTGTGAACTAAAATGTCAAACGAAAATTTAATCCACTTGACGGTGAGAGTATACAGTCCTTGTATTCCTGCAGCTAACATCAAACAATGATGGCTACATGGCCATTGTCGCCTCTACCAACTGAGATGGCCTAATATGTTAATAATCTAATATAATAAATAATAAGCCTATAGTTAAAGTGGCACTCTATATTCTTCAGACGGGAACATAACAGAACAAACACTTCAATATGGCTTGCAACAAAATCATGCGTTAAAGACTAAGTTTCAAAAAAATATAAGTACTAACACGTGAAGAGAAAACTTTGTACCCCTTTGTAAGCAAATTGTGCGCACGGATTTGTCATACTAAAAGTTTATATGGATAAGAAGTGCAGAAAGCTAAAATTTGTATATAATATGAGTTAAAAATACATTTCATAATTAAATAAAACATTCGTTGTTTACATTCATACTGCCAATATCAAACACATAATAGTCTGAGATCATACAGTCGTATAGAATAGAGGTAGTCACCAAATAATTTGTATGTTACCAACAAATAATTACTACTTAATTTTATGTGATTTCAAATGTTCCTTTTTCAATGGCCTGTGGAGTGTATACGGAATCTAAAAAGCGTTTATTTAATATTTTGTATTGAGATATTCATGTTTTAATGTTTTTTTTTTATAGGATAGGGTGACAAACGAGCACACAGTCCACCTGATGGTAAGTGGTTGCCGTGGCCCATAGACATCTACATCTATCCTCGATTACGAATCAAAATGCAGATGCGTTGTCACCCGTGAGGACTAAGATGGAATGCCTCGTTTCCAGTAAAAAGGGTCTCCGGTTCTCTACACTCACCATACGAAATACAGCAGCATTAAGCTACTATTTCACGCTGGTATTCTGTGAGAGCGTGGTCCTTCCCCGGTCGAGCCGACCCATTCGTGCTACAACTATACTACTAATATAACTGCAGCATGGCTCTACCACGTAATGTGCAGTTGAACAAAAACAAACTCAAATATTTTTTCGAATTACGGTCGAGTTTCGACAACTATGCGACCCCTATATAATAATTATAAATTACCCTGTGCTAATAACGCTAATATAAAAGTACCAAGTTGAAAAGTATACTCAAATAGAATATACATACATATTATACCAAAGTCATTAATTCTATATAGCAAAACTTCTGTAATGTGTATAAGACGAAGTTCTGTTAATGGCGATAAAACTACTTTAACGATAGAAGCGTTTGATTATCTCGATAAAGGCAATTAAATAAAATATATTTCTCTCTTTCTCAAACAGCGCTCTAGTTCACTGATTAATTAACATTTTATTTTAAATAACATCGCATCTTTTTCTTGGGAAATAATTTCACTCTTTTATCGTAATGTCACGGAAAGTCATATATCAAGTTATTTTGTATGCAAAGAAGACTCTTGTCGCCCAGATTGACGAACTACCACGCTCTCACAAAATACCAGCGTAAAATGGCAGATCAATGCTTGTTTCGTATGGTGAGTGTGAAACGGAGACCCTTTTTACTGAAAAGGAAGCGTTCTATCTCAGTCATTAGTGGTGGCAACACATCTGCATTTCAATTGTTAATCGAGGATAGATGCAGATGTTCATGGGCCATAGCATCAACTAACCATCAAGTGGACTAAGTGCTCGTTTCTCACCCTTACTCTATAAAAAATAAGGTGAGAATTATTATCTCTGTATATTTTCTAGATCTGGGTCCATTTTATCTGTATCAATGATTACTACAAAGTTCCATAATTATTACGAGATTTACCGAACCAAATATTTTCAGAGTTACTACTCTGAAAATTCTACCTGGATGAATCGAGAAATCAAGGCAGGTGGGTACTCAATTTATAAGTTCACCTAAGCGTGAGATCATGCACATTTCATAATAGATACTTGATATGTTTGTATTCTTCATATCTATATGGCATACCTCTTTTTCTTAAAGTTGTTAAGTATTACTTTGCACATATCCGCTCAACAAAATAAAATGATGTGTCTTACCTAGTTTGAAGAGCACGTGAGAGAGGGCAAGAGGTGCTCTTTAAACTAGGTAAGACGCATCATTTTATTTTATTGTGCGGATGTGAAAAGTAATTCTTAACAACTTTAATATCATGGATTTCCGCAAAGTAACGCCCGATTCTATAAATAACTTCTTTTTGTATCCTTCATATCCTCCACATTAATTATTTATAATTTATGTAATATCAAAAGTCCACTGCTAAATATAGGCCTCCCCCATTGAAAACGTTGCCACACAGCCACAGTTGCCACGCTTAGCAAGTGTGTTGGCAACTACAGCTTTTTTTTTATTTTTTAGTTGTTATTAGGTAGAAGTTGTTGCCAATCTGGTTTGTTCTCCTTTTTTGCCTTTTACTACAGCATCGGGAATATGGGGTAGTGAATATTTTTATACCGTCACCACAAGGTAAATTATTAACCAATAATTATATACAATCTTGTTGATATTATTATAATAGTTTCGAACATTACGAATGGGTATTTACTTTCCTGCTGCAATATTAAACGTAATTTTACCAAAATTCAAGCAATAAAAGCATCCTCTAAACCACTTTTACGAACAATAAATGTTACATAACGAAATATATAAACAAGAACTTGGTACAATATCGTTTCAAATATTTCATTATTTTATAGGAAAACAAACATATAAAATATTTACGTCAAAATTTTGAAATTTATAAACTTAATGTCGGCATGTTTTAACATTTACAATATATATATATATATATATATATATATATATATATATATATATATATATATATATATATATATATATATATATATATATATATATATATACCACATGAAAAATCGAAACTAACAATAGATCTATCCGCTCTCTTACAAGCATGATTTACTTTTACATATGTAACACTGTATGCAGTGACCTAAAACATTGAAGATCGCTTGGGGAATTTATTATGCATAGTCGGACGTTCAGAATAGTAATATCTTCGAACATACGTTTCTCAAAAGCATTTTTCATAATCCGAAATAACGGTTGTTATACAAGAGTCTATTTTGCTGCTTCAAAAATTTACATCCTACTTTTACCTTACATATTCTACTCTTGATCCGTGTACTTTTTTTTGTAAATTTATTATAGAACGTAACTAAGTACCAAAAGACCAGCATCGATACATTTTTTATTTATGCAGTTATTAATTTCGGTGTAGAAGAATTTCATTATCCACCCCATCCTCTCTCCCTCCACGGGTTTTGTAGTTGTCAACTTAGGTAGATTCTAAATAAATCTCATGAATGAACTTACAAAGATTTTTTTTTTATAGGATCGGGTGACTAACGAGCACACAGTCCACCTGATGGTAAGTGGTTGCTGCGGCCCATAGACATCTACATCTATCCTCGATTACAAATCAAAATGCAGATGCGTTGTCACCCGTGAGGACTAAGATGGAATGCCTCGTTTCCAGTAAAAAGGGTCTCCGGTTCTCTACACTCACCATACGAAATACAGCAGCATTAAGCTACTACTTCACGCTGGTATTCTGTGAGAGCGTGGTCCTTCCCCGGTCGAGCCGACCCATTCGTGCTACAACTAAACTACTAAAACCACTAACTACTAGATACCACTCAAATCAGTGAATAAGCCAGACTTAAAGTTTTGACAGTTAATAAGAACTAGAATCTAAAGTACAAGTTATATGGTACAGCTACCAAATGACAAACTTAGCGAATACGGTAAATCTTTCTTTCTGGGAGTGATTCTTGTCGAGCAGCTTAGATAGTCTTTATGTTATCTTATTAACGATTATATTTATACTTTTTTAAATTAACATATATATTCCTAAAAGAATTAATATTATAAATATCATAGATTGTGTTAAGCAAGGTTATTTTAACGCATATACAGTCGACTCTCGTTAATTCAAATATGCGATAATTCGAACCTTTCTATAATTCAAAGTTATCACGAGTTCCCTAAAAATTCTCTTTATATTTAGAACTAACTCAATACATTTTTATGCACTTGGTAATTTGAACGAAGAAATCAGTCAAACACTCGACAATTCAAAGTTGCAGAGAGAAAGAGACAGAAAGATTGTAATTTGTAAGTACATTTTGAGACAAGTTCAAACTTGTACCATCGTTTCGACGATACGTCAGAACCTTTGGAAGAGGTAACAGTTAACCTGTATGCTCGATAGGAAGCAAGCAAGAGCCTCATTCGATACCTTACAAAGCTTCTGTCTACAAAACGAAAGTGTGAAAAAGCATTTCAGGCAGTCTGAGCAGCAATAATGTGCTTTGAAGCAAACCAGTATAACAGAGTTCTTTCGAAAGATTAATTAATTCACACTATGAATATGTATGCAAATGTACCTCTAAGTTTCCTTTTACTTACTTACTTTCCTATAAGTTATGTCATTGTTAAAGAATAGCAGTTAATGAATAACAATTGATCAACAATTCGAAGTTTTATTTATTTTCTCTCAAAATTTTCGAAGCATTTTATATTTCGAACACTCGATAATTCGTAATATTTTAAGAGTCCCTCGAGTTTCGAATTAACGAGAGTCGGCTGTAATTTAATTTATTAAAAAATACTGCGCTTCATTGAAAAAAAGCAAATAAAGTCAAAAATTTAAAATTTTATTTGTTTCAAAATTGTTTTTTCAATTTTTTTTAGTTTATGAAATATAAGCCTTCTCCATCGAGAAATACATAGATACCAATTTTCATGGTGATCGATGAATCATCCGGTGTAGTCCATACCGCATGTAGTGGCGGTGTAAGAATATCCACTGCCGCATGTTATCCCACGGGTGTCGCAAGAGGCCACCGAGGGAAACTGGCAGCGGCAACTTCTTGATAACGGCTCAAAATAACAAATTTTAAATTAAACCATTTCATAATAATAAAAAACATATATATAAAAGAGCTGTTTTACCCTGCTATGACTCCGTCAGTTTCATGATTTTCTTTTAATACAATTGACATTGTCGTCATTTAGGTTTGTTCCATACAAATAGATTCGCTAGTATCGTATTTATATTTGCATTTATTTCGTTCCATAGTACCCAACTTAATTTAAACATAGTGGTTTTATGTATTTATTATTTTTTTTAAATATTAAACCGAAGTGATAAACGAACATAAAGTCCACCTGATAGTAAGTAGTTATTGGAGTTCAAGAACACCAGCTGTTAACTTCAAACAACAGGCTCTTAGACATAAAATAAACCCTACCTAGAATTATTTATTTATAGTAATATTACTTATCACTTCATACAGTTTTTATTTCATTTAATTAATCTTTTAGTGATATTTCCGAAAATAATATAACTGTTCGACGGGAATCGGAGTCAAAAATACGAGACAGCTAGTACTTCGAACGCTAATTAACTTAACCAGCGTGGTACTAATTAGGGCAAAACGTTCCTGCACCAAGAGAGGTACAAGTCTAGTAAGGGACTGTTTTGAACTGTATGTTTAAAGATGAAGAAGAGAATGTTTTTTTTGTAACCATAATGACTTGTACGTTTTCATCGCCGGTCACAGAAAGTAAGAATTTAAAAAAAAGTATTGCTGAAAAAATTAGGATTACATTAATTTTTAATACGCTTATATTAGCTTCACGTATATCTATCTATCAATTTATCTATGAAACGGAATCATTTTATGTTATTTTCAGCAACTTATCCAATTAACTTGAAAATTTGCGTTAGACCGATGACATTTATTAAATTTAATCTAGTATCTTAATCAGGATCACCAGGATAATTTTCTCTTGAATTTTCTTGAACTCATGATCAACGGATGTTATTTAAGTTTTCTTAAATTTATGTTGGTGGTATCTAGACACATTTCGTACAAATATAAAACAATTGTTCAAAAACAATACGTTAATGCTAAAACCAAAGCCAATTTTTGAGCCCGTTTCGGAACAATCCTGAACAGTTACTTCACCAAAAGGAAACTTTCTAAATTGAAATAGTTCACCGGATATTTCCCGCTTTGGCATCCATCTTTGTGGAGGTGGTTGCCCCCCGGCGGGAATAGGGAGAATGGGACATACTTTGTTTTTTTTTCTTTCTAAAACATCAAAGCTCGTTTTATGAAAATCTATTGTTCGCAGTTTCCACAGTAGAGTTGCAACTAAAATTAAAGCTAAAGTGGGTCAAAAATTAGCGTTTTAATGGATATTAAATTTTCTTCTTTTTCTTTTTAATAATAATCAAATGTAGCACGAATCGCTCTCACAGACTACCGGCGTAAACTAGTAGCTTGCTGCTGTGTTTTGTATGCTGAATGAGCGAACCAGAGACCCATTTTTTTTCTGAAAAGGAGGCATTTTAACTTTGTTCTCAGGGGTGACAACGCATGTGCATTTTGATTCTTAATCAAGGATGGGTGTAAATGTATATGGGCCAAAGCATCCACTTACCACCAAGTAGACTGTGTACTCGTTTGTCACCCCTATTCCTAAACAAATATTTTTATTAAAATAACATTAATTTATGTTTACAAAATATTTTATATATATATAGCTATCCGAGTACAGAACCCTAGTTCGAAACCTATCCAACTGCAGAGAGTTGTAAGACACGTTTACAAGCTACTGGAATAGAAAGGATACGGTATTAACATTAATGGCGACTACATCACTCACCTTCGCTTTGCCGACGATATAGTCCTTATGGTAGAATCGCTGGAGGACCTAAGCACTATGCTCAATGACCTCAATGGTGTCTCCCAACGGATCGGTCTTGGGATGAACATGGACAAAATTAAGATCATGTTTAATGTCCATGTCACACCTATGCCGGTTTTCGAGAGTCATTAGGACACTTATATGCTTACATAGAAATATTGTACCGCTGGTATACAGGGATACATAGGGGAAATATTTTAAAAATTATTTGATAATATTTTCTTATTTTAAAATGAATAATCTATATCGGAAGAATATGATCCAACACATTAGGTTTGATGTTCAGAACATTATCCATTTTTCTTACAAGCGTTTTAGAAATAATTTTTTTTAATCGTCGTGCTATAAATTTATCTTAAAAAATGTAATACTGTTAATTGTTCTATTTGCATAAATTAAACAGTTTTAATGTCTTAAAAATATTAAATCTGGTATAAAAAATATTATTATTTAAATTATAAATAGTGATATCTTAAAAATCTATCGAAAATCGTAATTATAAAAAAGAAACCTTATCGAACTCGTCATCCCAATATTACGTTTTACAGCGGAGCGAACCACGAAGTTTAAGCACGTTGTTACCTACATCAAACTAGGTTAAATTCCTACTGTACACAGTCACAAAGTGAATTCTTTTTGGAAACATTCTCTTTGAAAATGTAACGGCGGGTGTGAATAATGTTATTCCCTTTACATTTAAATTTCAGTTATACGGTGCTCATTAGTGAAGAAAGCGGGCGGATTTCGGTCGCTCAGGCGAGAGCGTATAAAACGGTCTCCGGGTGAGAAAGTTTTCTTTTCTTTGATATATTGTAGCAATTCATATTTTTCAAATTTAATGCGGCCTTTCTTTTGTAGATTCAAGACCAGAACTGGTTTACACTTTTATCGAGCAAGCGGTTCAGCCTGGAGCACAGGTTGCGTTAAAATGCTCAGCGGTTGGAGAACCACCACCTAGATTCAGATGGACATTGGATGGACAACTAATTCCACCTCATCACGGGTATACTTGATGGATATAAATGACAAAGATATTGCGGAACATACGTACAAAAAAACACATAATCTGTTTAAAGTCAATCAATTTGACGACTCCGTGGCGCAGTGGCTTATCAATGAGTGGCTGCGCTGGGGGCCGCGGGTTCGAATCCAGCAGGGAACAAGTATTTGTATGGCCTACAAATAATTGTTCCGGGTCTGGATGTTTGTGCTTGTGCAATTTATATTTATAAACTACCCCTCACGATACTGGAGAAAATCCTAGTGTAGGGATAACGTTTTTTTTTTAAAAGAAGAAAAAAATAAACAAAAATCATATCTTTGCACTCATAGTCATGCGCATAAAATGTGTGTGGGCGTGTAATATTGAACGTGATAATTTCTATTTGTTCGTCAAGTTTTGGTGTGTGACGTCATCGCCGAACACCTACAAAGGGAATTACGTTATTTAATTCCTCCCTCCCCGTTCCGCCATCGAACAACCAGGCTGTCGGCGGGCCTCTACCTACACCTTTGTTGTCAATATTCCACGCATTCGAACCATATGTTTCTTCATCTTTTGTAATGCGTGTATCAAGGGAGTGGAATAATTTTCCGGCGTCAGTCTTTCCGTCCCATTACAACGTCAGTGTCTTCAAAACTAAAGTGAATAAGGCTTTTGTTACACAAAGATAGTGCGGTATACAATGTAAGGCTTCTTCAACGCTTGCCTCCAGATGGCATCGTAGCAATGGCTTATATTTAGTTAAAAAAATCATAATACATACATAAACACTCACGCCTGTCCCAGAAGGGTTGGCAGAGACTACGGACTTCCATTTGGCACGATCCTGACATACCTCTTTCGCCTCCTTTACATCCATACATCTACGCATACATGCTCGTCGGTTAAGGGTAGTTCTAATGTGGCCCATTTTCAAAATATCGCCAATTTGGTCGATAAACTTTCTTCTAGGGCGTCCCTTCCCGACTCTGCCGTTCACATCTGCCATCTTGCTTTGTCACTCTTTCCTCATTCATTCTTTCTACATGACCAAACCTACCAAACCAGTATTAAAAAATAATATGATTTTTTAATACTGCATAATTATTTTTATCTCATTGACTGTCCAGAGAGACTGTTGAAAGTTGTAATCGTTCCAACGATAGAAAGATCAATTTTTAACGTATCCCCATGTTTTGAGATCCCTATAGTCCGATTCTACTGTTTTTAAAATGATGTCTATTGTGTGAGATATGAAACTCGGCGTACATTAGTGTTGTTTGTCATCCCGAAAAACTCCACTAAAAACTTATAATGTAGTCTTTGAACCAATTTCATTCGACGCTTAATTTCTTCATATTAAAATCTGAATGACATGTTAAAATCGATTCTGTGGCTTATATTTTAAATCAAACTTTTAATTACTCTGCAAATGGGGCCACAGTAAAGGCGGATCAAACCCCAGCTGCATCCATTTTTTCTGTAATTACTGTACATACTAACATAATTTTGTTTCCAGGGCTGTTATAAGTGAGGGCCATGAAAGTGGACCTACCGGAATAGGTTCCAGTAACAACTACATCCTATCCACGTTATCACTGAGCAGTGCTAGGGTTGAACAAGGAGGTCGGTACGAGTGCCGTGCTACGAATAGCCACGGATCCGTAGCTCACGCAGCACGCTTGAACGTATATGGTAAGACTTTTAAAGTGTAATAAACTTAAGTTAAGGCGCTACCCTGACCAAAACCTGGCAAAAGTGCGTTTTTCAGAGACTATTATCTCATTAGTTATGAGAAATAAGCTACATCTAAAAGCACATTATTAATGTTCGATATCCTATCATCACATTCCACGTTCTAATTTGTTTTTATGTGTTATGAATACATTTAAAATCTACTTTTAAGAAATGACTAAAATTATTGATTACATGCATCTGTTGCTAAAGGAAATGCTCTAATCATTTGAGAATTACACTAATGGATAGATAATTTAAAAATCTATATTCTACACGTTTTATTTAATTTCTTAAGTTCGCTTATCTCTTTTAATTGAAATAATTCCCAATATTCGGGCGTATTTTTCCGTGATATATTGTAGCGAGAGCGCGTGGTTTGTATGGGACCGAACGCTCAAGGTCTCTCGCTAGGGGAACCGTCTTAAAACATAATATTATTAAACATTTTGTTTCCAAAGAGTATATTTAGATAAAAGCATCTTCATATCACTACATAAAACATTTACTAAAGTACTATACATATTCATTATTCGCACAAATCTCATCGGTACCTAAAGCATATCATCCTAAAGTGCAAAATACATCAAAAATAATTTATTAGTTACTTATTATACTTTGAATAAAAGAGATATTATATAATAGGTATGTATAATTTATTAAAAGCATCAATAGTAATTCGTCGACGTTTTATGCCGCATATCATTACTAATATCGAAATATCTAAAACCACTACTTCTTTCATGTGTTATGATTTTTTTGTTGACGAGATAAATCCCACGCTGTTTTCTATTAAATAAGAAATTTTTTCGTGCAGGACCTCCATATATCCGAGCAATGAATCCCGTTAAGGCTGTTGCGGGATCGGAAATTACTATCTGGTGCCCATATTATGGATTCCCGATAGAGTAAGTCTAGAAAAATATACTTACATTCACTATTTAATATTGTTGCGTGATTTATAAAATATTTACATTTCCCTTAATTAACTGTAAAGCGGCACTAAATCATAGGAAATATCTAGATACTCGTATGTGATAGGCAATAAATATGCAGTTTGTGTACGCAGACCTCCGTCGATACAATCTTGTAAAGTGCTTTTCAAGACACTTGGATTGCCTACTTCATTGATTTATGTAATATGAATATTAAATACGCGTCTTTTTAAAACATCTATTATCAAACGCTATTTAAAGAGTTGGTCCTGTTAATATGTTTTTTTTTAGTACATAGATATTTAGTTCGTGTAAAGGTCCACACGACTAACTTCCCAGTGGAAAGAATAAAAAAATACCATATGTTTTAATATTTTATACAGTTTTTCATAGGGCACAAAAAACGACTTGACCGATTTTGCTCAGAATTTAATGAGGTCTAAGTTACATAATTATGCGTTAAATGAAACTGACTACTTTTTTCTCGATACACACGAGGCGAAAATTGAATCCGAACATACATACATACGTACATGTTCACACACGGAGATCCTCTTAAAAACCATACTATTCGACTCTAAAGACCTTGAAACGCGGAGATATATTAAAGTTTCCAATTTGCAAAATCGGACCCATTACAATAATTTCTCACTGGGAAGTTAATTATATACACATAAATGACCTTTAAGTTAGATATTTTATTTTATATAAATAAATATTAGTATGACCTATAAAATAAAGAGCAAACTACATCTGTGACATTAAGTGATGAGAAACACGTACTTACGCCAAGATCTTAGTAATACTAGTAATCCATGATTTACGATATTTTCATGAATATGCTGACGTTTAACACAAAAAAGATTTACCATTGTTATTACAATTTTAACTTAGTACCATTAAATTAAAATACAATTAAAAGGTACACTTTAATTTTTTTTTCTAATTAAAAATATTGTTCTGTGGACCGTCGCGTTAATGAATTACAGGTCAGTAAAGTGGGAAGGTGGTGCTGGAGCCGACCCACGGTATCATCAAGTTGACGGTCAACTCACAATTACAAATGTGGACCGTAATAGGGATAAAGGAGGCTGGATATGTTCAGTTTTAACTCCGGGAGGAGAGTTAGCGAGAAGAGAGGTACGTTACGTTACCTTAGTCTATTCTATAATTAATTTTTAAGCAAATTTTCGAAAAATGATTTTAATATAACTTTTGCTTTTCTATTTCAAAAAAAAATTAAATTTTCATTACGTTTAGGTGCAAGTAACAGTTGTATCACCGCCTGTCCTGTCCCCGATAGTGTTTCCACCTGGCTTGAGATCAGGCGACCGAGCTCAGTTGACTTGCACTGTAACGTCCGGTGATATGCCTGTTTATTTTTCATGGCTGAAAGATCAGATGCCTTTATCGAGTGTACTGCAGGTAACATCTCACCTTTCAATTTGAAGTTACTATTCGAAAATACTTCCAAATGATTTTAAAACACAATTCTTATTTTGATTTTAGGTTGACGAACGTGGAGCGGAATTTTACAGTATGCTTTTGTTTAAAAGTTTAACAGCAGCTCACAGTGGCACTTATACGTGTGTCGTTACTAATACAGCTGGTAAAGCGAATACGTCGGCTGAATTGGCTATAAAAGGTAACATAATAAACATTTAATAAAAAATAAATAAAAAAAAAAAAATTTAATACTAACTGAATTTTCTCTATTTTGCTTCACCGTAGTACTTAAATTGGATCATATTTCTTTGACAGTTCCTCCGTACTGGCAACTTGAACCGTCAGACAGTGCTGTTTTGCTAAATGGTTCTCTCACTATAAGTTGTGAAGCTCGAGGTCACCCCAAGCCTACCATCTACTGGACTAAATTTTCTGGTATGATAAATGTAAAACCAATAATTCAATTATTTTTAATTGACAGTCATGATCTTTTAATATTGGATTTTATTTATAAGGTAGTACAGAAACCACATTGGGTGGAGTATCCGATCCGGTTGTGCTGAATAATGGTTCGTTAAGATTAGAATCAGCTCGAGCTGAACATTCAGGACGGTATCGCTGTAGAGCAGATAACGGAGTTCCCCCAGCATTATCAAAAACACTCACTATACACGTTAATGGTAAAAAGTACTGTATTTATTTTTATTATTATACCAACTTTAAAAATGACTTTAATTATAATTATATTTATTAGAACCTGCGCGATTTGAAACACCTTCAGTTAATGTGACAGCAAAACTTGGGGATACTGTTCGACTTGCATGTGTAGCACGTGGGGACAATCCTCTGTCAATAACATGGAGTAGCTCGGGACGCGCTCTTCCAAATTCTGATTATAGGTATGCGGATTGTTTTTTTTTTATTATTAAAAAGCACCTGCTATCCGCTTTAGTTTTTGAATAATACACTCCTTTTTAGAATGAGTATTTCTGAAACACGAAGCGCAGAAGGATTGAGAAGTGAGTTAGTTTTAGAACGAGCCGACAGAAGAGATTCCGGTGTTTACCGATGTCAAGCATCGAATCCGTATGGCCGTTCCGATCATTTTGTTCATCTCGGTGTTCAAGGTATGGGCCAACTAATAAAATAAAAATTAAAACGTTACAATCGTATGAAATTAAATTGAAATAAAAATATAATTATTTGCAGAGCCACCGGAACCACCTGCCAATTTTCGTGTATTGGAAACAACATCTCGTACAGTTCGTTTACAATGGCGTCGACCGTATGATGGAAACTCTCCAGTGCTCGGATACGTGGTTCAGCATCGGAAACATGATTCCACTAATCCTGATTCTTGGAGAGATGCGGATACCCACAATGTATCGGTGTCTGCTCATTCAACAGATACCTATACAGAGTAAGTTTCTTTGTATTTTGAAATTACACCTGTATTATTGAAAATTTCAAGTTCATTGCTGTTGTATCATGTGATTCAAGATAGAAAAACTAAAAAGCAACATAAGAAACGTTTTTACCTTAGATTTGAAATCTAAAAAAATAGTATTTTGGAACCGATATTTTAAAACCGCGACCTTAATAACAACCATAGCCGAAAGCCTACCGAAAATGAAACCTTTATTAGAACCTAATCGGAGAACCGTTACAAAATTTAGAACTAGTTTAGTTTTAGTTTAGTTAGCTATTATATTTTCATGATGTTAAATTAGTTGTGCAACAAGGAGTTATAACTTTTTTTGTATTTTAGGGTGGAAGGTGCAACGATATCCGGCCTGGAACCAGCAACTGCTTATTTAGTGCGAGCAAGAACTGTAACAGCACAATTTGCTTCGTCTCATACCCGGGCACTCCTTGCTTTGACTTTACACGAGCCACCAGCACGAGCGCCAATCAGTCTTCGAGCATCTGCCCAAAGACCTGCCACAGTTGAATTGACATGGCAGGTATTAAAAAAATATTCATAATCCAATTCTTTCACATTCAAAACGAAAGTGACTTTTAAAACGAAATCCACCTGTCGGTAAGTTTAAGTTTAACAATTTCCCTGTCCACTAAATAGACACAATAGTTAAACAATTTGAATGATCATATATAATTCATAGGACTGGGGAAAGGGTTTAAACACCAACAACTTCTGCAAATCTTTAAAAAAAGAAGACTACAGGATCTTCATTATCTGGCTGTAGAACAAAGTTATGATATCTGATATCATAACTATACATTATGTTATATAAATTATATTCCGCTTAATTTGATAGTGAAAATCTAATCAAGTTTTTATTAAAACCGATTTCGCAGTATGCGGACCAAAAAATTATAAGAACAACCGTCAAACAAATAGACATTTCATAGTTAGGAAGGAAAGAAACTTTCTTTTATTTTGATTGATATATTTGATTTCTTTTATTTTTCATTTATTTTTATAAAATAAGGGTGACAAACGAGCACGCAGTCCACCTCATGGTGAGTGGCTGCTGTAGCCCATAGACATCTACATCTATCCTCGTTTACGAAACAAAATGCAGATGCTAGGATGGAATGCCTCCTTTCAGTAAAAAGGGTCTCCGGTTCTTTACACTCATCACATGAAACACAGCAGCGTTAAGCTGCTATTTTACGCTGATATTTTGTGAGAGCGTGGTCCTTCCCCGGTCGAACCGACCCATTTGTGCTACAACTATATAATAATGTAGCTTAGCATAGCAGTATGGCTCTACCACGTATAAAATAAATAATTTAACATTAATTTAACTCCAGTGTCAGTATTGCTAATCGTAGTACTCATGCAAAGAAATGCTAAATTATTTTACGGTTCCCAATGTTGGTTTTTAGGCTCCACCTACTTCGTCTTGGAATGGTGAGCTACTTGGATATACAGTATGGTGGTGGCCGTCTGCCGATGGATCTCTATCAGGTGGCGCCAATGTCGGCATGGAATTTGCAACAGTCCGAGGTCAAATCAACAAATACATTATTGCAGGTCTCGAACACTATACTCGGTAAGTAACTATAACAATAAAAATAGTAATGTGATTAGAAATTCACCCTCATAGTCTAGTTATTGTAATTATATTGCAAACGTAAATGAGGTGTCTATTTAGTTCTTTATAAGGTTAGTAATATAAATGGTATTCGTGATTTATTCAAAAATAACTTAAAATACTATCAAATTGTAGATCTAACAAAGTTTCAAAGTACGGCCTACATTTAAAATTTTAAATCTTTTAATTGTTTATCGGTTACAGATATTCTATTAGCGTTAGAGCATTCAATAGTGCTGGAGCAGGTCCAGCTACTGCCCCTGTAAATACTTTGACGCAAGAAAGCGGTAAGTTTATCTACTTACTTACAATATTAATATAATGTTCGGAAACATTTGAGACTATTGAATTTTATCGTGTTTAATTAACTTATTTTTAATTTAATTTAATAATTCAGATGAGCTGCAGAGCTGAGATATTTGACGTCCCTATGTCATAAGTTAGCTCAGCTACCTTCATTTTTTTAATATTAATTTCAACACGTAGACAGAGAAACCTATGGACTAATGACCGGCGTGGCCTCGAGTGAGAAAGAACGATAATGAATTTTTAGGTTATAGAATAATCTTTATGACTTTTAAACACATTTAGATAAAAATTTTAATTGTTCTAAGAACTGAACTGAACAAGATTCACCAATCTGAAGCTCACAAAACACTTTTTTTCTCACTAAAACCAACTTGTAAACTCCTTAAATCGCTACGTTGTCAAAGTTGTTTAGCAAACTCTACAGTTTGCTAAACAAAAAAACCGTCACGGAGAAAGGGACAAACAATCACATTTCTATGCAAGACGTATGCATAAATCTATCCTTTTCGTGTGCGAATGCGAAAGAAGGCGTCAATTTGTCTATAGGTTTCTCTGTCTACGTTTCAACAAATATCTCAGTCCGCCTCCCCCCCCCCCCCCGGGGGGGCCATGGGAAACGTAGGGAATTAAAAATAATATAATTAAACGTGATAAAATCGGTATAAACAATTTTATTCAATGTGTAGTGTGTGTAAATATAAGAAATTGCACTTCTGTTTAACTCCTAACTAACATGACGTCTACATAAAATTCTCTCTGAATCAAGTCTTAAATTTTCTTTCAAGCTAACAAATTTCTCAGTGGCTAAATATTCTTGACCTCCGCGGCCATTTGCAAAATTCGTATAAATTCCATTATGAGGTATTTCAGAAATGGGGCCTTTGAATAAATGCCGTTGAACATACCGTATTGAAAACATCTTTGTTATAAAATTATAAAATTCAATGTGAATGCGAATGGAAAGAAATTGCAAAAATTTGCAGATTATGCAAAGTGGTTTACCTTAATATGATTATTACAGTTAGAGATGGTAGACAAAACATTTCAGAAATATATTAAACTTCGTATTGTTTGTGTTTGAAGTACCAACAGAAGGTCCACGGGCAGTGAGATGTCGTGCAGTATCACCACAAAGTCTAAAAGTCGAGTGGTCACCACCGCCGGCACACGCTCACCATGGAGCTTTACTTGGGTACAAGCTACTGTATCGTCCTGAACATAGTGAGTTACATGAAGCATTAAATCAATATATTGTTATTAATACTACTCCTTCTTCTTCTTAGCGTGTCGATTGGTAATCTAATAAAACAGATTCATTAAATAGAACTATAATTTATTGAATAATTAAAAAAATACTTAAGTTTAATCATAGCGATAAAATGTGACAATAGTGAATCTATTTTATAAATTTAAAACCTTACTAAAAGATACCGGAAATGGACAGCAACATCCTCATGATAATAACTCAAAATAATAAAGAAAATGTGGTCGCGAACCTACATTCCAAGCGAGTCAACTAAGGCCTCTATGAGCCTGTACGGAGGAGACTACGGAGGAGGTCTATGTTCAGCAGTGAACTGTTGATACACTAATGAATTAATGAATGAATAAAATTCATAAAAGTAACTTTATTTATTGCAATCTAAGCTAAGTGATGGCAGTTGTTTGTCGGCAGCGATAGATTGGCTGGAGTGGGAGGTACGTGGCGGTGGTGGTCAAAGTGCTGTAGCGGGAGCGGAAGTGAAACGGGTGTCGGGTGTTGAAACGCTTTTGCTTGCTCTTAGACCACACATGAACTACACAATACAGGCTTTAGCGTATACTTCGGCTGGGGATGGTGTTCCCGCTCATCCTATCCATTGCACCACACATCAAGATGGTAAGAGCTTTGAAATAATTTCTCAAAATTTAATCAATCTTAAAAAATTCCAATATTTTATAATTTTATGTTATTGTGCTTCTTTGTAGTTCCTGGGCCCCCAGCTGCGGTTAAAGTTGTAGCGACGTCGGTGTCTTCACTAGCGGTTAGCTGGTTACCGCCAAGTAGACCTAATGGACCAATTCTATATTACACTATTTTCTACCGTGAACTTGGCAGGTATTATGAATAATAATTTAAACTAATTAGTTATATTCTATTAAAAATATTCTTAAGTTTTTCACTACGTCTAAACAGAGACCGACCACCACAAACTACAACTATTCAAGCTGAAGACGTTGAATCTTCGGTGGGCTTGGGGGGATCAACGGAACTAAGATCTCTATCAGAGGGTGCTACCTATGAAGCCTGGGTCGCAGCTCACTCAGTGGCAGGTGAAGGTGAACCGTCTGCGCCTCAACCAGCTACAACATCATCAAGAGGTAAGCGATTTATAATTATTAAAACGTGAAGTCAAATTGTAGTGATATGCGAAGTCGTCGCCTCACATGAGCTTATTTCTTCAAATTTATTATTGTTTGTGCGGATTCTTTTTTAACATGAAATTTTAAACAACTACTCTAAATATAAACAACTCATGTTATTATTGTGGGGTGATATGAGTCTTACCCGTGTTTAAAACATTTTTCATAAAAAATAGTGTTTTATTTATTAATAATAAAAGCTGTTTCTTGTGTCGAGAAAAATTGAAATTATAGCCATCAATAATAAACTATGTAATTAGAATTAATTTCTTTGTTTCTATTAGTCCCATATATTTATTGCTGAGATAATCCAAAATAGCTAAAACATAAGCTAAAAAACGTATAAAAAGCAGTTTTAATGTAGCTGTTGGACAAGCGCAGATGTACGTTTCGGCATAGTGACGTCAGCGTAGATCTGCTGAAGAATCTAAAAAGGAATTACGTTATATGATATAGTTTCCTTTATAAGCAGTGTGGTTGCGGCCTAAGAGAATCGATCAACCCATTTCGGCCCGTGGCTGTCGAGGATATGTCAAAATATCTCATGGGTTCCGATGGATGGCGGTATAACCAACCTTAAATGTAAAATGTATAGACCAGTGAAGGAGAGCAGCGTCAAAGATGCGTTGGACTGCCTCGTGGGTCTAGTAGTTTCGGGTTCGAATCCTAGGTCAAGTTAAAAGCAGTAATTGAATTTTTATATCAATAAATTCACAATAACAACCCGGTGTCCGGAAGCAGGTGACGTTTCACACGTGTGCCACGGAAAAAACCTAAGCTGGTTTTGCGCCTGATCTCTCTGGTCGTGACGGATCGCCGTCCCCACGGACTATGACGTAATAGAGAGTGTACCTGTACTTACGTACACTCGTGTCGTATATTCCTATACCGCGTTGGTTTGTCTCCGTTGAGACTGGTTGATTTGTTATTATTACTGGAAAATTGTATACTAGAATTTTCCATAAACACTGGCAGGCTATTGCTAATAGCCTGCCAGTGTTTATGAAAAATCCTGGGAAATTGAGAGACTTTTACGGGTTAATGATGAAGAAAAAGAAGTTCCTGTGTTTGGTTTTTTTCTGTATCTTTTTTCTTTTTTTTTAATCGATGTAGTGTCAAATAGATATGCTAGGTAGGTCTATAAACTATAATTATTTAAATAATTAATGTTGATGAAAATTTAATAAATAAGTTTCGGACATTATGTTTTTTTTTATAGGATAGGGCGACAAACGAGCACACAGTCCACCTAAGTGGTTGCTGTGGCCCATAGACATCTACATCTATCCTCGATTACGAATCAAAATGCAGGTGCGTTGTCACCCGTGAGGACTAAGATGGAATGCTTCGTTTACAGTAAAAAGGGTATCCGGTTCTCTACACTCACCATACGAAGCACAGCAGCATTAAGCTACAATTTGACGCTGGTATTCTGTGGAAGCGTGGTTCTTCCCCGGTCGAGCCGACCTATTCGTGCTACTACTATACTACTAATACAACTGCAGCATGGCTCTACCACGTCCAAAAACTTTCATCTCTATATAAACTTTTGTCATAGCAACGGTCAGGCTGCTGGCATTCGGTGTATGGGCTCGTGTTAAATGCGGCAATCCCTTGAGACTCGCGTGTGCATGGCGTGGAGAGCCCGCTCCACGAGCACGTTGGCTGCGTGGCGATCGACCCGTCACACACGATCCACGTACGCATTTGACGCCACATGGACATCTTTCTATACGTGGTGAGGATTCATAATTGGTAAATAATAAATACTATTTAAAATTAACGGAACAGCTTGGGTATTTTAACAGCAGAATAACATCTTAATAAGAGTTTGCAACATATGGGTGTATAATGGAGTAACTAGTCTTATTTTTAGGAACGAGGATTCTTAGGAGAAACAAAAAGAAGAAATAAAAAATCTTCGTTGTTTTTTTTTCAAAGATGTACAATTAATAATATCAATTATTTTGAGCTATACTTGTAGTTGCGATATAAATGTTATTAAAAAAAAGTTGGGACTTTCTGACTCGATCGTAAAACTTATTGTGATAAAGTTGTGGGTAATCTCTATGGCATTATAATTTCATTAGAAGCCATCCAATATATTATCCTCAATCAATTTTATTGTAAGGTTTTGTTTTGTTATTTCAATTATTCAATCATTCAATCAAAGTTTCGACTTGAAGCCCATATTTTAAAATTTACCATATCATTTGACGTGTAATTTTTGTTATACTATTGGACGGTCAGTTAAACTGATCATTCCAACTGATCAGTTCAAACTAAAACCATTGATATTTTTTTAAATATTGAATTTTTGATATATTGATAATTACAAATATATCAATATCGGAGTTTTATATATAAGTTTATTTATCGATATATGGAAAATCATTTTAAGAAATATCAACAGTTTAAGTTTGAACTGGTCAGTTGGAATGATCAGTTGAACTGACCGTGTGTGGTGCTTAACGTTTACGTTACCTTTACCTACTGTGATAAATATTTACAATCACCCATTAATTAAGTGCTATGAAACAGAGACCGATAATGATTTAAATATTTTAACAGAAGTTGACGCAGCCACCAGCGGAAATTATACGTGTGCCGCTCGTAATGCTTTTGGATCGGAGGAAGTAACATACCGCGTGGAATGTGCATCCCCGCCGTCCGCTCCCACCCTTACATTGGACCACGCAGCACATAAGGAAGCAAAACTCACCTGGCGGACAACACACCACCCAGCTGCTCCACCACACGGTCAGCTTTTAAAACAAATTTTATTTGAATATTATTTCAAGTTAGATTATTCCGAGGGGTTTTAAAATTGGCACCATATTGCGGGGTATCTCTTATTAAATTGATAATACAACTTTGCGTAGTTATATCATCAAAGGTCTGTAGTAATGTGAAAGTACTAAGTATACCTTTTAATAAAATTGGTTAACTTTGCGTCAGCAGTTGGTCTGAACCCACACTTCAAACGATTTGGACCCTGTGCACATGAAAACCATGTTTCTGTAAATAGTGAATTTTTGGTTATTTTTGTTACATGTATGTAATTATTTTAGTTAAACTATATATTTCAAGGATTATATTTTTAATCGAATGTACTACATTTTTGCTTATTTTTCTCAATAAATCAAGGTGAAAATCCGCCTTGAAATTACCGCGGCATTAGGTGCCAAATATTTCAGCCGTAGTAGATCAAAATAAGGTTGATCTACACGCGCAAAATCTATAACGCATAGGTTCCTATTTCCTTTATAATAACTTTCACAAACTTAGGTACGTAGTTGTAAACATTTATTGATTATAATAATGGATTGTTGTTTTGCTGATCTTGATGCTACAAATTTTCACATACCTACATAATAGTGCAAACATAAATACTTCAGTAAAATTTGCTCTTGCTTTAGAGTTTGTGAAGGAAAATCAAAATTGGTCAATAACACTTTGTCATTTAATTAATAGCAACATTTCTATAAATAAAAATCTACTGCAGTTTAGAGTTTTCTATTAAATAAAAATCAATTATTAGGCTTGCAAAAACTCGAAAATAGCTCGATCGATTCTGGTAAATTTAACGTATATTTGAGATCCCTGGATGGTTTAAAAACTCAGTTGGTCCCGTTAGGTGGCGCTTTTGTATAATCCAGATATAACCTGTGCGAAACCGGGGCAGATCGCCAGAGGCGAAGCCTCTATACAAGCCCAGAAGCCCGGCTTGCCTCATTAAGATGAATCAATCAATTACATCAAGTAATAAAATAACTCGTAAACTGTTTCAAACTATTTCAAATTTCCCGCGCACTCTGTTCGACCTCGTAGCCTTACGAATACTGCTGTCATACATATAAGGAGAGTTGAATTGACCGATTGGTTTTCTCCCTCGCACGCGTGGGCTTTTTACCGGGCTTTCGAAAAGGCGATCACTCCCTTTCTAACCTGTGGCAAAATGCTCTATAATGAAATATAACTACGAAATGTTTATATAGCAATTACTATTGAGCTACAAGCCTGGCTTTGCCCTGAAGTTGTTTAGGAGTGCGTTAGCGACTAGCGAATGGGGTGCAGGCCATTCGTATGCAACATGCACATTTCGATGTTTATGTTTGTTTTTGATGTGTTCGTTAAAAATTTATGCTTTTTCAAAGATTTTCAGTGAAAATGGGAGGATAATAGTGTTCATTGTGATAAATATAAGTGTGTTAAAGTGCTGATCGGCGAGGCCTTTTCCTCGCCGATCAGCACTTCAACACACTTATATCAAAATCTTTTAAAATGAAATTTAATATTCAATAAACATTTCTTCATACTTTAAATATAGGTACAGGACTCTGTAGTATTAAAGTTTAATTAAGTTAGACGTATTTGAAGGTTTAATAACTCAATATTTACATTACCATATGAATTAAAAATATCATTTTGAAAGGAAGCATAAAATATGAGACACCTAGGTTTAATTTTATAGGAAATAAGTGTTACAATCTTTTTTTAACGTGAAGCCCAAATTTTAATGTAATAAATCAAAAGAATACAAAAGAATGTATTGAGGTTTTTAAAGAATACTCCCTTTAGTTATTTCCAGTATATAAAATTTTAATAGCGCTATCTACTTAATTCTATATTTAAAGACATTTTATCGAACATAATTGGTTGATTCTCACGATACATAAAGATTACGCTAGATGGCACAAATACGCTATCGGCTAATTTAATATTTATATTACCTTATGTAGTTTAAAAATATCATTTTGTACGGTTTATTATAAGTTGAAAATGAATAATTATATAATAAATAGTCATTATTTTATGGTAAAAAATTAGCAAAGCCCTATCTTCTCATTATAACTATCTAATTCCTGTCGTAATCTGTTATTTTATGCAATATAACATAAACAAAATAATTTCGAGGTTTCACATCTGCCAGACGTCCCTTTTTTAACTTTGTACATAGTTTGTTTGTACTTTGTTTATGCTTTTCTTTTGTGTTGTTTGTAAATATCTCAAGCAAACCCAAACGGCTCTTTTCAAAACCACCGAAGGTGTGCAATTGCATATCTCATACAATCTATCTAGCGGTGGTATGCTTTCTGTGTGCTTTGTTAAACACGTCCTTGTCAGCACTGAATATGAAACTAAAGAGTGGAGACAACTCAAGATTGGTGTATTTTTATTAAACTGCTAAAAACAACAAAATCATATCTTGGGCTTGCCCTAGTTTGGAGCCCTAGCTTCGCCACTGCAGATCGCTAGTAAAAAATAAAATAAACTTGTCAGGTTATTATAATTTAAAAAATATTAATAATCACCCATCATGATTATTAATATTTTATAAATGATAATAATTTTGGTTGTAGATTAATGAACATCATGAATTTTTCTTCCAAACCTTTTCCTTTGTATTTTGTACATCGGAATAAGGTGTTTCCTATTTATTTTAATATTTAATTAATTTAGAATACAATTCAATATCTTATAGCCAAACCTACTATCTATTTCAAGGGTAGAAACAATAGTGGTTCTGATAAAAATAGCCAAACCTTCAAAAGGGTTTATTGTACGATTTTGAAGCTTACCCATGCTACTATAGCTACCCTACCCTGCTTAATTTTCGATCTCCTTTCGAGTTTTATTAAAAATACCACGGAAATAGATAAGCTTACGTTAATAATGGTTTTTTATTATTGTTTTCATCAACTAAGTATTACTTCATGAATTTCACAAGGTGGTGGACCTTTTCTCTGCCTAGTAATCCATCTGTGTAGGTGTAGTCCTCTTAAATGTTTGTGACGCCTAGCAATAATATAAGTGCGTCCGCTATTATATACGTGATAGAAGCATAAAATACCAGTGTAAAATAACATCATAGTGCTGTCATACGGAGTACAAAGTTACTAATAAAGAGGTATTCGATCTCGATTCTCAAAGGTAACAACGCATCTCCATTTAGATTCTCAATCAAGAATAAACATTTTTTAATGATTTTATAACTGTTTTGTATTGTCTATTGTTATTTGGAATATCTATATAGTTTTCTCATCTGGTTGGGTTCTATAAATATATATAAGAAATATATATAAAAAAAGATAAATATACATAAATATCTATAAAATAAATACAATAAATACATAAATAAATAAAGATCCAACCAGATGGATGTGCTGATGGATTATTATTATTATTGTTGTTAAAAGCATTAACAACTTAAGTAACTCGTGTAATAGCATATAAATACTAAGTAGTATTATTTCCCGACTTATCTAAATCGCTGCTTTCCATGCCTCATTTAGTAAATGGTATATAAAGAAGGAACTTGGCATTCACAATTTCAAGGCTGACACCATTAAAGTTAGCAAGACGCATTTTACTTGGTAATGCTACGCCGCAGCTGTACTATAGCTACAGCACGAACATATTGGTCCGACCGGGGATCCACCACGCTATCGTAGAATACCACCTGAATACAGCTGCAGGATAATTGTGTTGCGTTTGGTATGGTGAGGGAAGAAAACCGGAGACTCCTTTTGCTGGTAACAAGATATTACATCTTAATCCTAAGGGATTACAATTGTCTGCATATAATTCTGGAATGAGGATAGATTTTAGTAGTGGTAGCGCCACGATGCAGCTATACTATGGTTGTAGCACGAATGGGTTAGCTCGACCAGCTTAATGCTGCTATGTTTCTTATGGTGAGTGTAGAGAACCGGAAACCCTTTTTACTGGAAACGAGGCATTCCATATTAGACCTCAGGGGTTATCTCTGCATCACTCATCTGTATTTTGATTGTTAATTGAGGAGGTCTATGGGCCACAATACCCACTTACCATCAGATGGACTGTGCGCTCGTTTGTCATCGTATACTATAAAAAAGATGTAAGTATCTATAGGTCACAGCACTAAGTTACATAATACCTAATTTCATCTATAATAAATATACTAAAATTGATCGCGCCACTTTGCACTATCGCTTAACGCTTATAAGGGATTCGTTAATTATTATCCAATAAGATTACTGCAAAGCCCATTTCCGGTTTTCTATCTACCGCTTTATGCCCACCATGTGCATTCGTGTGTTAACGGGCCCACACAAGTTGAGAAGACACGCAATCAACCGCACCGCTTATATCTCGCATCATCGCTCCCGCCCTTGTGTAATTTGGATATTGAATTATACAAGCATATAGTAAAAAGTATAGACATTTGCAATAACGCTATCTGTGAAGTTGATAAGTGTGAAGACAGCCGGCAGCCATCGAGACACGAGGCAGATTAGCGGAAGTCCAGGTGGGTGCACATGCATTCCTTCACGTCCTTCCTATATCCCGAATTCAGGGGATTTGCAGTATCACGAATTAATTAAATTCCATTCACCGCTCGCACCGCGCTCATATACAGTCCACTATTCTATTAAAATTAATAGCCGCACCGCATAACATTATTTAATACATTTGAACCAGCAGTTTGGTGGTTGAAGGCCAAACGCCAAATCCACCATATATTTTTGGTCACTTCGGCCGGGATTAAATTAACCTTTAGGCCCGGAGAAGTAAATTCATTTTTTTATATATTACAAAAAATTATATACGTATATATTATTAAATCATAATAAATTGTAGTTCTAATTATACTAACTACAATATTTATTTGTCCCGCATCGCTTATTACACGTATTATAATACCTTTGTAACGCATACCACACCGCTTCATTATTCCATTAATGATATTTTTCTTGTTGATTAACCGCCATCTTTCTAGTTACGCGAGATTGCTTCGTTCCCCAGTTAACTAATTCTACCGTCACTTATCGCAATAATTTTAGTCCGCATTTGTTTGTTGAAAATGACGACGAGAAGCAAAGAATCTAAACTAGTTTCGGATGAAGAAGTTAGTTTAAAAATTATTATCGCTAAACGTAATTATATTTACGAACGATTACAAAAAATTTACGTGACCTCAAAGGGCGCATTTAATTCCTTGGACGAGCAGAATTTATTTCTTAGCATCGCTTCGAATATAGAACAATTACGCAGTGAGTTTCAAGAAGTTCTAGATAACTATAATACTAAACATTTAAAATTAAACCCTAATGCAGACGTTGATTACGAGGCTTGGAACTCATTTGAAGATTTATGTAGTCGTATTAAGTGCCAAATTACGAAAATATCCACATCGCCTTCCACTGTTACGTTAGAAAATAGATTTCCTACTAAATTAAAAACTTCACTTCCGCCAATTGAATTAATGTCATTTAACGGAGACATACGCCAGTGGGCCATGTTTTATCAAAAATTTAAGACATTAATTCACGACAATTTACAATTAACTGATGCCGAACGTGTTTATTATTTGGTTAACAAATTGAGTGACAGGGCGTTATCAGTTTGTGCCGGGTTAGCCCCTACCGCAGAAAATTATTCCATTATTTGGAATGCGCTTATAAGAAGATATAATGACGAACGCACACTCGCAATTACGTATATTAACCAACTATTGGATTTAACACAGGTGAACGCAAACACAACAGGAGGTTATCATAAATTTATGGACAAATTTGATGCTTCAATTAATGCTCTAAAGCAATTAAAAATTGAGGACTTAGCCGATTTTTGTTTTTAAATATTGCACTTAGAAAATTAGATCATGACACTGTTGTCATTTGAAATGTCTTCTCGCACAATTAGCATACCAAACTACGCCTCTTTAGTACAATTTTTATACGAACAGAATAGGGCTATATGCCATACATTTAATAATTCGCATACTTTATCTACATCCAATAATAATCGAAACAAATCACTTTCAAATAAATTTAGTAAAACATTTATTAATTCAGATCCTTCGCATTCATGTACCTTTTGTAATTCAAATGATCATGAACACTTGTATGTTTGTCCACGCTTTTTAAAATTAAATACACAACAACGTTACGATATTATTAAACAAAACAATTGTTGTATTAATTGTTTAAGTATTAAACACTCGACTTCTTTTTGTAAATCGAAGTATATAGTGTTAGCAATTAAGTATAAAGAACAATTAAGCATAACATATTGAATGATCCTAATTTTAAATGTAGTAAATGTAAATCGGATTTCCGCTTCTGTGGCTTTGAATTTCCGGTAAGATTTTTATTGTAATAGTTTCGGATTTGACTCCTAAACAAAAGAGTATAAATATGGCCGTCACGACCCAAGCGGGGTATTCAGTTCTATTCAGTTCTAAGTGAAGGTACTAAGTAACAGTGATTATTAGTACGAAGTGATTATTTGTACGATAAATAAATTGTGAGTTATAAACGGATAAAATAAAAGTGATATGCTGTAACATAAATTGTATTATTAGCTAACAAATCAGAAGTGGGATTATATCGAGCTAAGATAACTCGGTATTTCGGACTCATTGGGCAAAACATAAATAGAACGCGAGCGTGTTAGAGCTATGGTAGAAGAATTGGAAAACTCTGGAATTATCAGTCTACTTCAGAATTCGCGTCACCTATTATCCTTATTAAGAAGAAAACACGAGATTATCGTCTTTGAATAGATTTTCGGGCATTAAACAAAACAAAAGAAGCGGAAAATCTTAAAGTTCGTTGTAGGTGATTTGGTTAGAATAGAGAGAGAGATTCCTTCAGCAGTCCAAATAGTAATACCGATGAATGAATAAGTATATGATTAAAAATAATTGAAGTGGTTGTGTGCACAAGTGCTGTTGATGATTTAGTACCAATAAATTCAAATAGTGTGTTCCATGTTATAAAAGTACAATCAAGATATGAGGCAGGCTAAAGATGTTTAGTGGTGTGTTCTCACTATAATTATAAACTCAAAGTGCAAAACTTTGAAAAGAAACTATTCGCGTGAATTACGAACTTTTAAAATCTACCTTCATAATTTTATATTTCTTTTACATCATTGATTTCCGGTTCTGTCAATGAAAGCGACCTATAGACAATAGTGTTGCCATTACAGGAAATTTTCTACTAACTAAATCAGTTAAAAAAAATGAGTCCAAAAAGCTTTAAATGTTCTAAATGTAACAAACCCACAAACGATAAGAAGCTATCAGTAAGTTGTGACTCCTGCAAGAGCATTTTATGTGGTGATTGTCATGGAATGTCACCAACTGAAGTAAGAGTGTTCGAGTTAAAGACAATAGCTCGAGTGGTTTCTTTCTTATGTGTCGATTGTACTTGTCACTAATGGCACAAATACCAAATATAATGAAACAACTGGAGAAACTTACTAAAGAAGTACACCATTTGCGATTACGTCAAAACATGCTGGTAACTGAAGGAGCAATACAAGAATTGGCTGAGCGCACTAAGAGAGCTAACAATATTATCTGTTATCCTTACAAAGAGAGGGCGCGATTGCGCAGCGTACAGTACTAGATCTGCTAAAGAAAGCAAATTTAAATATCTCGACATAATAACACATGTGACAATAACAGTGACATAATAATTTCCGTATTATAGTAAACAAAAAAATTTAATACCTAAAGACTTAAAGTAAAAATCTTGTGACGGTACTCAAAATAATATGTGACTTCACCTATAAACAAAGAAAAGAAACCTTCAGTGAGTAAGTGTAAAATGAATGTCAATGATTTAAGATCGCTAAATAAGGCTAAAATAGTGATATGACAAAATATAAATTAGATAAATAAAGTGAAAAAAGTGTAATATTCAACAATCTATTGATGGTAATGACGAGGCCGCGAATTTCTCTCATAACAAACATACGAATAAAAATAAAATGGATGATCTGCAGACTTATGAGAGAAATTAAAACAGATTTTAGTAAAAAAAAAATTAAATTCAATAGAATCACAGTTTTCTCAATTAGAAGAAAAAATGACCACAAAAATTAATTAAAATATAAATGAAAAATTCCAAGAGCTGAGCAACAAATACGATAATTTACAAGCACAGGTTTTAGATCAAGAAAAAATATTCGCATTCGGAAAAGCAAATAAACAAAGAAATTTAGTAGTTTTTGGAGTTGAGGAGGGAGAATTAACATACTTTTAGTTACAAGAAAAAATTATGCATGTAATAAAAAAATCAAACGAATATTGATATACAAGACTTCGAACTTGGATCAGTAAGAAGACTTGGTAAAAGAGGAATTAATATCAGTCCCGTTGCTGTAGTCGTAACTACGCTAGGTAAAGAATTAAAATATTGCAAAATATAAAACAGCTTACAGAATCGAAAAGTACGTCAACGAAGTATATATACAGAAAGAGTATTAAAATTAGAAAAAAAATCTAAAAGCACAACTACAACAAGAAATAGAAAAAGAGAACGTTGCTTACATAAAATAGGACAAACTCATAATAAAGGAAAGAAATGATGTACACCCAAATAAGAGACCACTATCTTTATCGCCACTGTCACCACAGCAAACAACCAATCTACATATCGCTACTCCAAACTCGGAAAAAGATTCCGGGTTACGACTTATACAGAGACGATCGTAATGATAAACGGAGTGGAGGAGTCGCTATTTATGTATTGAACAATATTATATATATGACATCAAAGCGAAATAGTCAGTATAATACGAAGTATGACTCTTGGGAATGTTTATGGGCAGACATTTAAGTAGGTTTTCAAAGAATACTGTTATGTGGACATGAGACAGAAAGATTGAGAACGGAAAGTGATGTATGGATAGAAAACGAGATGCTAGATGACAAATGAAAGAATTGAAAAAAAAAAGAGTATGAGATAAAAAAACTTGAGAATAGAAAGTGATAATACAAGAGATGGTATATAAATATGACTTGGAGAAAATCGAATGTGAAATACAGGACACAGAGGAACAAATTAAGGAATTGGAAACAAAAGGACACGAAGAAGAAAACTTATGGATACAAAATAATAATAAAAAAAAATACAATAACACATACAAATAAAAGTAAGTGAAAGTTATATATAAAATATCATATAATAGATTAAATGAAAAGAGTAAGAGAAAGGTAAAGTAATTTATCTAATAGCGTTCTAAATAATACGATTTAACAAGAATTTTGAAAGAGTGAAGAGATTTAGCACGACGAATATGGAGAGGTAAGGAGTTCCACAATCGTACAGCGGTTACGGTGAAGGATCTCTTGAAAAAGGAAGAAGAGTGCAAAGGTGTAAAGAGAGAAAGATTGATGGAGGATAGAAGGAACCGATTATGGATAAGAGAAAGACAAAATTGAAAACGAAGTAAAAGAAAAGTCATCTAAAACACAAGAATATGCAGATCAACTTATAAAACAAACTTCGGACAAGAAAGATAAAATATGTGACAAATTAGAAGACGGGAAGAAAGCTGCTGAAAGGATAGCACAGGAAGAAAAAGATAACGTCAAAGAAAAGTCTTCAGAAATGAAGGAATCAGCTAATCAGTTAATACAAAAGGCATCATGTAAAAAGGATCAAATTGAAGAAAATCTTAAAGGAAAGAAGGACGAACTAAGCGAAGATATTGAACATGCTATACAAACTACTAAAGATAAAACGGCTGATGTGGAACATGAAGTAAAACAAAAGAAAGATGAAGCAGAGAAAGCTATTATTGATAAGACAAAAGAAGCTAATGCCGTCGTTGATGGCAAAAAGCAATAATTAACGAAGGCTATCGAAAACAAATTAAAACACCGACACGATGAAACTTCCAATTTGATTGATAGAGTTGAACAAATCAATTTTACGGCAAATGAAAAACTCGAGATAGATTGTTTGGATAAGCTCGAAAAGGAGAAGGACGATATTAAACAAAAGTCTAAAGAGGGGACTAAGGACTTGATTGTCAGAACTGAAGCCGTTACAAAAGACCCCAGAGATAAAAATGATTTAAAGTCGACTATTGAAGATAAAGTAAAGGAATCAGAAAATGCACTTGATAATCAATTAAACAAATTAAATGATGATGTTAATGAAAAGAAAGCACAATTGCAATCAAATATTATATTACAATATTGAAGACATGAATGGGGCTTCAGTATTCTTTACTTACTTCTTGCCTGTTGAGAACATGAAGGGGTCTCATGCAGGTGAATATTGAAGACATGAATGGGGCTTCAGTATTCTATACTTCCTTCTTACCTGTTGAGAACATGAAGGGGTCTCATGCAGGTGAATATTGAAGACATGAATGGGGCTTCAGTATTCTATACTTCCTTCTTACCTGTTGAGAACATGAAGGGGTCTCATGTAGGTGAATATTGAAGACATAAATGGGGCTTCAGTATTCTATTCTCCCATTCTTACCTGTTGAGAACATGAAGGGGTCTCATGCAGGTGAATATTGAAGACATGAATTGGGCTTCAATATTATTTGCACTGTAATTTCGTTAATTTAAAATAAACTGTAAAATTACAAATAATATTAACTTAATATGACAATACATTTTATACTTCCTTCTTACCTGTTGAGAACATGAAGGGGTCTCATGCAGGTGAATATTGAAGACATGAATGGGGCTTCAGTATTCTATTCTCCCATTCTTACCTATTGAGAACATGAAGGGGTCTCATGCAGGTGAATATTGAAGACATGAATTGGGCTTCAATATTATTTGCATTGTAATTTCATTAATTTAAAATAAACTGTAAAATTACAAATAATATTAACTCAATATGGTAATACATTTTATACTTACCTCTTACCTGTTGAGAACATGAAGGGGTCTCATGCAGGTGAATATTGAAGACATGAATTGGGCTTCAATATTATTTGCATTGTAATTTCATTAATTTAAAATAAACTGTAAAATTACAAATAATATTAACTTAATATGATAATACATTTTATACTTACCTCTTACATGTTGAGAACATGAAGGGGTCTCATGCAGGTGAATATTGAAGACATGAATGGGGCTTCAATATTATTTGCATTGTAATTTCATTAATTTAAAATAAACTGTAAAATTACAAATAATATTAACTTAATATGACAATACATTTTATACTTACTTCTTACCTGTTGAGAACATGAAGGGGTCTCATGCAGGTGAATATTGAAGACATGAATGGGGCTTCAATATTATTTGCATTGTAATTTCATTAATTTAAAATAAACTGTAAAATTACAAATAATATTAACTTGATATGATAATACATTTTATACTTACTTCTTACCTGTTGAGAACATGAAGGGGTCTCATGCAGGTGAATATTGAAGACATGAATTGGGCTTCAATATTATTTGCATTGTAATTTCATTAATTTAAAATAAACTGTAAAATTACAAATAATATTAACTTAATATGACAATACATTTTATACTTCCTTCTTACCTGTTGAGAACATGAAGGGGTCTCATGCAGGTGAATATTGAAGACATGAATGGGGCTTCAGTATTCTATTCTCCCATTCTTACCTATTGAGAACATGAAGGGGTCTCATGCAGGTGAATATTGAAGACATGAATTGGGCTTCAATATTATTTGCATTGTAATTTCATTAATTTAAAATAAACTGTAAAATTACAAATAATATTAACTCAATATGGTAATACATTTTATACTTACCTCTTACCTGTTGAGAACATGAAGGGGTCTCATGCAGGTGAATATTGAAGACATGAATTGGGCTTCAATATTATTTGCATTGTAATTTCATTAATTTAAAATAAACTGTAAAATTACAAATAATATTAACTTAATATGATAATACATTTTATACTTACCTCTTACATGTTGAGAACATGAAGGGGTCTCATGCAGGTGAATATTGAAGACATGAATGGGGCTTCAATATTATTTGCATTGTAATTTCATTAATTTAAAATAAACTGTAAAATTACAAATAATATTAACTTAATATGACAATACATTTTATACTTACTTCTTACCTGTTGAGAACATGAAGGGGTCTCATGCAGGTGAATATTGAAGACATGAATTGGGCTTCAATATTATTTGCATTGTAATTTCATTAATTTAAAATAAACTGTAAAATTACAAATAATATTAACTTAATATGATAATACATTTTATACTTTCCTTTCACGGGACGTGAAAATGTCAGGAAAGGCCGATTGTTAGCAATTAAGTATAAAGAACAATTAAGCATAACATATTGAATGATCCTAATTTTAAATGTAGTAAATGTAAATCGGATTTCCGCTTCTGTGGCTTTGAATTTCCGGTAAGATTTTTATTGTAATAGTTTCGGATTTGACTTCTAAACAAAAGAGTATAAATATGGCCGTCACGACCCAAGCGGGGTATTCAGTTCTATTCAGTTCTAAGTGAAGGTACTAAGTAACAGTGATTATTAGTACGAAGTGATTATTTGTACGATAAATAAATTGTGAGTTATAAACGGATAAAATAAAAGTGATATGCTGTAACATAAATTGTATTATTAGCTAACAATAGTATATACTGCGCGCGGCGCCACCATTCTTTAATTCATTCTGACCCGAATCAGAATGGCTCTAAGAATGGCTCTTTCCGTTTCGAATAAAAATCGTTTTACCGAAGTACACGGGATCGGTGGTGTGTCCCAAAAGATTTTAGGAGTCACTTCACTGCAGTTCACATCTCGTTTTAATGATAACAAATTTTATCATATTGAACCATTGGATGTTCCGATCATCGCGGGTCAATTGCCAGATTCGATAGTAGATGTTTCAAAAATTCGCTATTTAGATAAAATACGCTTAGCAGATGATCAGTTTTATCAACCTGGGTCTATAGATATTTTATTGGGGGTTAATACCTACATAAAACTTTTGTCGCCTGAAAACTTAATTCATTCGCAATGGCCTAGTGCCATAGAAACATCACTCGGATATATTATTATGGGTGATGCTGAAGTCGCTATATCACATCATTCCCCGCGTTCATTTGTTTCCTGTTCTTACGATACAAATTTAAATCAAAATTGTCTTAATGATATAATGGAAAAATTTTGGAAAATTGAAGAACTTCCGCAAAAAATATATTTGAGCCGTGATGAGCAGGAATGTGAAGACATTTATACTTCTACTACTTACCGCCAAAACGACGGGCGGTATGTGGTCGCCCTGCCATTTAAGAAAAGGCCCGACATATTGGGTGACTCTTTTATGAATGCAAAAAAACGCCTCTTACTTTTGGAAACACGCTTTAACAAATATCCCGATCTTCGCGATCAATACAATTTTGTTATACGGGAACACATTAATAAGGGTATTTTATCCGCTGTTTCTGATAATGATTGTATACAGCCTTCTTTTTATTTGCCGCATCACCCTGTCGTTCGGAATGATAAAAGTACAACGAAGTTGCGCATCGTCTAGACGCTAGTGCTAAGTCGGATAACGATATTTCTTTGAATGACATTTTGCACACCAGACAAAATTTACAAACAGACATTTTTAATATTTTATTAAACGTTAGAGTTTATCGCATCGCTTTCTTTGCAGATGTTAGGCAAATGTACTTGTGTATCGAAGTCCAAAAATCCCATCGCGCTTTTCAACGCATTTTATATCGGCTTTCTACAGAAGAAACTATACGAACATATGAATTTAATCGCGTCACATTCGGATTACGCTCTTCCCCTTTCCTCGCACTTCGCACTTTATGCCAGTTAGCCGCTGACGAAAGGGAGTCCTATTCCCTTGCTGCTTCTGTAGTGGAAAGGGATATTTATATGGATGACCTCGTTTCCTTCGCGCCCTGCGTCAACAACGCAGTCAACACCGCCACTCAACTTATCCAAATGTTTCGTCGAGGTGGATTCGATTTGGTTAAGTGCACAAGTAACTGCAAGGAGCTTTTACAATATATACCAGCATCACATCGTCAACAAGACTCGGTATTATTTGATGATAATGACCTTTTAAAAATTTTAGGCCTTCGTTGGTATCCCGCTACCGATAAGTTTTCCTTTCTTGTTTCGCCGCCACCGGTCACTTGTACCAAACGCGCTATCCTCTCCGCAACCGCTCGCTTGTACGATGTTTTAGGACTTGTCGGTCTAGTAATACTTTACGTCAAATTATTAATTAAAGCCTTGTGGGTTCTTAAACTTAACTGGGATGAGACTCCACCCACTAATATTGTCAATACATGGCAGCGATATATATCAGAGTTACCTTTAATCTCACATTTACAGATTCCACGTCATATCGGCGTAAATGAAAAATCCCATGTGTCGCTACTAGCCTTCGCCGACGCTAGTGAAAAAGCTTACGGGTGTGTCATCTATTCGCATGTTGTTAACGGAAATAATCCTCCAATTATAACGCTCCTATGTTCTAAATCTCGGGTGTCCCCATTAAAGGTTATAACTTTAGCCAGGCTTGAGTTGTGTGCCTTGGTTTTGCTCGCTAAGTTAGTACGCACCGTTTACGACTCGTTGTCATTGAGGCATCCGATCGACAACATTTATGTGTTTTCAGATTCGGAAGTCGCGCTCTGTTGGGCGTGTTCTTCACCGCATAAGTTCAACACTTTTGTTGCTAACCGTATTTCGCAAATACAGTCCTATTTATTACCGGATAACTTTTACCACATCGCCGGCCCGGAAAATCCTGCAGATCATATTTCGCGTGGACTGTTACCCTCACAAATTTTAAATTGTGACCTTTGGTTACATGGGCCTTCGTGGGTTTCCTTGCCGTGTAAAGAATGGCCTGTACAAAGGTTCGCATCAACTCATATCAGTTTACCAGAAGAAAAGACTGTGTCGCTTGGAGTCAGTGACATGGAAGAAAACCCATTTATCTCGTTAAGCTTAAAATTTTCTAATTGGAATAAGTATATACGATCCGTTGTTTACGTTTTAAGGTTTTTAAACAAATTACCGCGCATAAATAAAATTATAACCGCCTCCGACATAGAGATTTCTGAAATCACAGTTATTAAAATTGTGCAAGGCATCGCTTTCGCCGAAGATATAAAAAATATTAAAAAAGGACAACTATGTTCATCAACATTACGAAGGTTATCGCCATTTATCACGGACGATGTACTTCGAGTAGGTGGTCGGTTAGATTATTCGTCTTTATCGGATTCCCAAAAGCATCCAATATTGCTACCAAAAAAGGGGCATATTGTTGATCTTATAATTGATTATTATCACTATAAACATTTCCACGCTGGTCCTCAGTATTTACTTGCTGCATTACGGGAGAAATATTGGATATTATCAGCTCGCCGTGTAGTGAGATACCGCATTCATAGGTGTAACATTTGTTTTCGACATAGACCCAAACCTATTTACCTAGAGCGGTGTAATGCGTTTACACACACAGGTGTGGATTTTTCGGGTCCACTTTATATCACATTGACGCCTAAACGTGGTATACGAAGCCAGAAGGCTTATTTATGTTTATTTATATGCCTCGTTACTAAGGCAGTGCATTTAGAGTTAGCGTCTGATCTAAGTTCGGCGGGTTTTTTAGACGCTTTTAAGAGATTTATCTCTCGTAGAGGTCCGTGTCGATTTATATACAGCGATAACGGTACTAATTTTGTCGCCTCGCGTTCATATTTACATGAATTACATGGATTTTTAAAATCGGAAGAATATTATAAGGCATTCAGTCAGGTGCTCACTGATAATCGCATTGTTTGGAAACTCAACCCTCCAAGTGCTCCACATTTCGGGGGTTTGTGGGAGTCCAATATTAAGGTTGTAAAAACCCATTTGTTTCGCGTAATAGGTAAGCAAATCCTCACGTATGAAGAAATGCTTACTACTCTTTGTCAGATCGAGTGTATCTTAAATTCTCGCCCGCTTTATGTATTAAGCAGTGATCCATCGGAACCTACCGCACTTACACCCGCACATTTTCTAAATTTAAAACCACTTGAATGCTTACCAGCTGCAGATTTAAGCAAGGAACGTATTAATCTGTTATCACGCTTTTCTTTAATAGATTCTTTAGTTCAGTCCTTTTGGAAACGCTTCAGATTCGAATACTTGCATACATTACAGAGTAGAGTAAAGTGGAATAAGAACTCTACTGCCATTTCTGTAGGGACGATTGTTCTAATAGACATGGATAATACTCCACCGCTTCAGTGGCCTCTAGTCGTTGTCACCGAATTGTTTCCCGGTAAGGATGGTGTGGTACGCGTTGCGCAAGTTAAACTTAAGAATTCCACTTTAAAACGCCCTCTTATCAAACTGTGTCTTTTACCAACACAGTGATTAATATAGTTAACTTTACATTATCGTTTATATATTTAGTTTAATTCTTAGGTCATAACGTCGCTTCATTTCGCTACTATATAAGTATTTATCTATATATATCTATATTTTTATACTTTACTTGCTAGTTGAGGATACCTCAAGGCCGGGGGGGTGTTCGCGCCACTTTGCACTATCGCTTAACGCTTATAAGGGATTCGTTAATTATTATCCAATAAGATTACTGCAAAGCCCATTTCCGGTTTTCTATCTACCGCTTTATGCCCAGCATGTGCATTCGTGTGTTAACGGGCCCACACAAGTTGAGAAGACACGCAATCAACCGCACCGCTTATATCTCGCATCATCGCTCCCGCCCTGTGTAATTTGGATATTGAATTATACAAGCATATAGTAAAAAGTATAGACATTTGCAATAACGCTATATTTCGTGATTATCTATGAAGTTGATAAGTGTGAAGACAGCCGGCAGCCATCGAGACACGAGGCAGATCAGCGGAAGTCCAGGTGGGTGCACATGCATTCCTTCACGTCCTTCCTATATCCCGAATTTAGGGGATTTGCAGTATCACGAATAAATTAAATTCCATTCACCGCTCGCACCGCGCTCATATACAGTCCACTATTCTATTAAAATTAATAGCCGCACCGCATAACATTATTTAATACATTTGAACCAGCAGTTTGGTGGTTGAAGGCCAAACGCCAAATCCACCAAAAATAATATACTTACTCTTACGTATTTACTCTTTTGTATAGGTTTTACCATTTGGTGGGTACGCGTTCGGGATGATACTGCTGATGGGTTGGAATCAATCAATTCCCGCGGGGAAGAAGAACGAAGACTAGAAGCCGGGGGAGAAGCAGCTAGTGTGATTCTAAGAGCGCTTTCCTGTGGAGCCACATATTCCGTCAGAGCAGTAGCCCACTCAAGAGCTGGTCCCTCACCATCTTCTGCTCCACTATTAGTCCGGACAAAACCACCAGGTACTATAGTTTTCATAGTTTTTTGAAGTTTTAAATAGTGACCTCTATATTTTACATTAAGTTTTCAAAAGTAAGAGAATAAAATAAAATTAGAATAAATAAATAGAATCTTATTTATTCAATATAGATTACAATATTACTTACCGAAAGTAGTTAAAACTTGACCACTGGTTCGGAAAAAAACCAGCAAGAAACCCAGCGGGCCTTAAATTAAATTGTAATGTAATGTTTTATATAATTAGTATATCATTTAGAAACAGCATTGTAGCGACCACTCATTCCCAGGGGCTACTATCGATTACTCTTTGGTAGTATAGTAACCCTTAGTAAACAATTTTTGCATAGTAAAAAGTTGAAGCCATTTGATAGATAAGGCCTGTACCCCGTCTCTTTTTTTAAAACTACCAAATGTTAGCATGTACAGAAATAATTTTTATTTAATTACTTGGTACACTTATCGATCGATTTCATTTGATTGCTGGGTATTTATGTGTTGCTGCTTCCAAGTATACAATATGTAACGTAATTAACCCAAACCCTCAGACACCCCAATTGGTATATTATGTTATAATCATAATACGTACACTGAATTTTTAGTTAAACATTTTTATGCACTGATTATTTATCAAATTAGTTATACTAATTCCGGAAGAATGTTGTGGTCACAGTACAAATCCACGAACGCAAGGACTTTAACTTGCTTGAAATAAAGTTCATTTTTCTTTATTTTTATTGAATGACAGAATTAGTAATAATACAAATAAAACTGCACTCTAAAAGTCTTATTGCCTTAAGATACGGTCCATTTCAGTTTGTTTTGACTGAACAGATTGAGTGTGACTGTAATTTACGTAGTTTTAATTATTTTTGGGATAAAAAAATTACCTATATTAAAAATGATAGGAATCGATTCAGTAAACGATTCTGAACAAACTACTTTCTCAAAGTGCTTTAATTATATTACGTGTGGTATAGTTTTATTATCTTGTAATTTTTTTTGTAATACGACAATTCTAATATGTAATTTAAAGTGATCAGTCATCAGCGCCAATTTGTTTCCCAAAATCTAGTACTAGTTTGGGAAGGTGGAGGAGTATCAGAAGAAAACAGTGACCAAGGTGCTGAAGCGGCCGTATGGAGTAACAGCAGTGCTTTGGCGGTGGATGCGCGAAGAGCAGTACGTTGCGGGGCGCGACTTGTCCGCTTACAGTGGCGACGAGCTGACGCTGGAAATAACGGTATCTGGAGGGACGCCGACCTCACTTCACTGCACCATCATCGTGAAGTGAGCATTTTGAAGTTATAACTCTTACATTTTTATATTGCAATAAACGTCTAATATGTTATAAAATGCTCGCGAACTAGCGCCATGCAATTATAAATCTAAAAAACAAAAGAAAACACTAATGTAATCAAAATCACTGCCGCAATCAATTAATAATTTATTAGAATAAAAAGTACTTAATGTAAAAAGGAAATTAATTCTACCTCATATCATCCCGTGAGTGTACGAGGTGAAAGAGCGTGAGAGGCGGAAGAATAAAATGAAAAAAGTTGAGGAAGAATTTCTACGTGGTAGAGCCATGCTGCAGTTATATTAGTAGTATAGTCGTAGCACGAATGGGTCGGCTCGACCGGTGAAGGACCACGCTCTCACAGAATACCAGCGTGAAATAGTAGCCTAATGCTGCTGTGTTTCGTATGGTGAGTGTAGAGAACCGGAGACCCTTTTTGCTGGAAACGAAGCATTCCATCTCTGTCCTCGCGGGTGACAACGCATCTGCATTTTGAATCGCGTACGAGGATAGATGTAGATGTCTGTGGGTCACAGCAACCACTTACCATCGGGTGAACTGTGTGCTCGTTTGTCACCCTATCCTATAAAAAATTTTTTTTGCAACAGCACTTTCCTAATATATAATAAATCAAAATAATAAAAATTGCGGTCGCCAAGCCGACCGTTACTTGTGACATCTTTGCATTTGCTATTGTCCTGTGAGACAATCTATTGGATGGCCTATGTTCTACAGTGACCTTTGATATCCCTTAATAAATGGATAAATTGTAGTTATGTACATGCAAGTGCTAAATATAACACAAAAGTTTTTTTTTGTTTAACTTTACTATTTTTTCTGTGTTGTAAATTATGTATATGAAAAATCCACTCGTACATTATATCGACTAATCATTAAGTTCTAGATAAATGGAAAGACTGGTCTCCACGACACTGGAAATCCTAGTGTGAAACCCTGTGATACTGTTCGAAATTATAAATTACTACAAACGTTATTCTGCTCTCACTAGTTGGTTACGCGATGGGTTTCATTTTCACACACACTTTTCCTATAATTATGACAATAAATTTTTAAATAAAGAAAAACATAACCCTCCTTTTTTACTCTTCCGTAAGCGGATAAAAAGTTATATGTTATACACCATAATTAACTGGCTACACACTTAATTTTATAGAAATCCATCCTGTAGTTTTTGCGTGAATCGTGAACAAATAATTTTTGTATAGGCGGTCCCATAATGAATTGGCCTAACTATGAACCAATGAAGGAAATGAAACGAAACCAATTTTATTTTTCAATATAATCACCATGAATACTAACACACTTCTGACATCTGTGAATCAACATCTCTAAACCTTTATAAAAATAATCACATTTTTGATCCTCAAAATGACTGAAGACGGCCGCCTGCAACTCTTCATCGCTTGAAAATGTTCTTCCTCTTAAGTCCCGCTTTAAATTTGGAAATAAATAATAGTCGGACGGGGTCATCTCTGGACTGTAAGGTGGATGTTGAACTTCTGTGAACCCGCATTGACGAACTGCATCCTTCGAAACACCAGCGGTATGAACAGGGGCTTTGTCATGGAGCAACAGGACACCTTTAGACAGCTTGCCTCTTCGTTTTTCCTTTATCTTGTCTCGTAATTTATATATTAAAGAAGCATAATATTCGCCGTTCACGACTCTATTACGTTCTTTAAAATCCACCATCAAAGTGCCTTGAAAATCCCAAAATATTGTGCACATCAGTTTTTTAGTCGATTGTTGCACCTTTGCCTTTCTAGGGGGCTTTTCACCCTTATAACGCCATTCCATTGACTCGCGCTTGCTTTGTGGATCATAATACAAGATCATAGTTTCATCACCAGTCACTAGCCGCTCGATCACAGTCTTTGGATTTTCGCCACAAAGATCCAAAAACTCCGAAGCGCAGCGCACTCTTTCCTGTCTCTGTACCGCTGAAAGAAGTTTCGGTACCCATCTTGCACTCACTTTTTTCATGTGAAGATGTTTATGGATCGCGCGATGAACGGTACTCTTAGAGAGCCCAAGCTTTGCTGCAATTTCTCTAATCTTCAAACGGCGGTCACTCAGAACCTCCTCTTCGATAAGAGCAATCGTTTCGGGAGTGAGCACTTCCACAGGTCGACCGTCGTGGCCAAAGTCTTCGACGGGTTCTCTCCCGAGAACCCGTCGAAGACTCCCTCCCTCCAATTTTTCACTGTTCTATAGGAGGGGGCAGACTCCTTATATACGCCATCCAATCGTTCTTTTATTTGGGCAGGGGAAAAACCTTCTTTAAACAGAAACTTTATGACACTTCGATACTCAGTTTTCGACATTTTGAAAAAATACGCGACTCTCGTTATTCAAATGCCTGTTAAACTAAGACTAAGCATTTCATGTCGATGCATGTTTCTTATATTAAGTGCACAATAAACGTACTATTTAATGCAACACAACATGTAGCGACATGTCGCGTTGAACTATATCAGGCCAGTTCATTATGGGACCGCCATAGTATAGATAAAATATGAGACTTACAAAATATGTAACATATTTTGTAACAGTAACTAAGTCAGTTTCTGTATACTTTTTGAAGTGAATAAATATTTCTTATTACTTATTTTTATATACTTGTTTACGTAGACGTTAACATAATATTTAGACTAATCAACACAAAATACGATTACTTTTTATTGGTGACCTACCTAAGTAGTATACAAGTTTTTCCTAGTTTGGGTACTAGTAATTCAGAATTAAGCATATATTCTTTGTTGCTCTTGAATATTTTAGCTAGAAATAATTTTTTCTTGTATCAGGTCGTTGTAAATGGCTTAACGGCTGGAGCCTGGTTCGCTCTTCGTTTGTGGACAGCTACGGAGTCAGCCCGACACCAAGCTATAATTTACGCCGCAACCACAACTCCTTCTGGCGGTAAAAAAAATAATTACAAATTTTGATCACAAAGTATTATATTATTTTTTTTATTCACTTATTATATCTACACAAATATAGGGAATAATAAATACAGTGATAATTATATAGCTAAAGTAGTTGCGCATTATAGGCAAATTTATTTTGATTCTCAAAGGAGATAACGCACCTGTTTCTTTCTGTGGAGTATGGAATGCAGAACTTGCAACAGGTAGACTGTATCATTATCATTTTAGTTTTTTTTGAACCAGAAGTATATGGCCATTTTAGAATACATAGTAACACCCTATGTACCATTTAAAGCTTGCTATTACTCCCGAGAGATTTAAGAGCACGGTAGGGACCGCTGCGTTGCCCTAATACATTTTAGCTGACTTCATTATGCAATGAGATTGGCATTTTTTTATTTCTTAGATTGCAAATTTCCTCACGATTTTTTTTTTCACTGCCAAGTTAGTTGTAAATCAGCAGTTAAAGTTGCAACTAACAATCTCATTGTTGCTGACAGAGATCATAATATACGGTTCGTTCATGTACGTAATTCTTTAGCAAGGGCTGAACCTGAGCTACTACGGTTGCTAGACCACTGCTGAACAAAGACCTCCCCCAAGGAACGCCACAAAACACGGTCCTGAGTCACCTTAATCCATCAACTTCCCGCATGTCATACCTGGTACATTGTACTTATTAGTACGACACTACATTTTGAGAACCTTTCTTCCCCATCGGTGGTTGGTTCTTCGTGCTATATCACCGCCCCTTGCCACTTCAGCTTGTTCTGAGCAGAGCTCTATTCATAACTTGCTGAAGCTTCCTCACACGGCCAACAGCGAAGAACCACGTCTTAAATCCATATGGAATTAACTTGGTTGTATAACTTTGTTTTCGAGTTTTTAGCAAACTCCCGGACGGATCCTATCCATACATATTGACATCAAATTTATAACTTGATTAAATGACTTTTATACAGAGAAACTTCGTCGGCCAGTAGCATTTCAAGCAGAAAGTGGATCCGTGCCAGCTGCTGGTGGTACAGCGGACACGGACCGAGTGCTAGGAGCAGTATCGCTTGCTTTTGCAGCGCTCGCAGCTTTAGCAGTAGCAGCATTACTTCTTGTATTGTTGGCAAAACGAAGGTACGTAATATAATAATAATTTTAAAAAACAATAGTTACTTGTAAAATAATAGTTGTATTATAAAATAATCGTCATTTATTACAACCTTTGGAAATTCATTCTAAGTAAGGACAATCAGGTTCTAAAAGGAATGTTTTTTCACGATCGACGATTCGATCAATTATAGATTGATCAAAGTAGCTATATGTATAAGCTACGTCCCGCAAACTACTCTAATAATCGCAGTATGTACCTAACCAAGTAAACAACTGAGTGGCCCTGACCACTAAGTTGTTTTCTTGTCCGCCCCATTATAGTTAAATACTTAACAGGATTCCATCAAAGACAATATCAACAATCGCAGGGATAAACCATATTGTCGTCATCATCAAATACAAAGTCCGAACTTGGACGAAGACTATGATAAAAAAAAGTTTAACTATAATTGGGACTATTGACAAATAGATTGCCAGTCCCACTACCAAACATTTTGCGCCATAAAAATGGTGATATGAATAAGCAGTTTCGGCATTTTAAAAGAAGAGTTACAGTCTATATTTTCGAGTATTTATCTCCTACCGCCGTGCACAGGTTACCTCTCATTTTGGGGGGGTTATAAAGTCAATCAATCCACCGCGGTAATACAGTGTGTGTTGGCGAAATTCACATATACACAAAATATTTTATTCCCCAAACATTCAGGTTTCCTCAATATGTTTGCCTCCAGCACCGAGTCGCATCAAATCATTAGTTGCGTATTATTGTTTATTCTGCCATCCCCAAAAGCCTAATATGTATATTTAATTATTTTCCTAACACACTCTTACGGCACAAAATGGAGAAAGATAGATCGCAGGATGTTTGTGGCTTAGTATGTGGTAAAGGCTTAGTTATGTTACGTCCAGTATAGACCTTAAATAAAGATGATGATGATAACGAGATAAAGATCAATGTTTCAAATTTTACCACAAGCTTAAACGATAAAATATTGGGTCGAGGAAAATGTTTCTTCGTATTTTATATTCAAATTCAAGACTTTTTTTTTCAATGTTTTATTATATTTAATTATAATATATATGTGTCATTTTGTTCGATAACTCATTGCCATCTCGTAGGTAGTGGCACAATCCAGTTGCAGTAGAAATTTTAGGATTTTGATCAAAAAAATGCGACAAGTAGTTTTTGAGAGACCTCTCTTTTTGTTAACCTAACACTACCCAAAATATTCTGAAAAGTACCGAAACAAGTTAAAACCTGAGGGTGCAAGATCAGGACTATATGGTGGATATATTAATACTTCCCAACCAAGTTCTCTCAATTTTTGGTGAGTAGCCAAAGATGTGTGTTGTGTGGCGTTATCATGATGAAAGACCACTCCTTATCTGTTGATCATTTCCAGCCGTTTTTTCTCAATTTCTTGCTTGAGTCTCATTAGTTATAGATAGAGATCCGAATCGATGGTTTTGCCTGGCGGTAAAAGGTTATAATAAACGATACCACTTATCACGATAGGACTTCAAATCCTACCATACACATAGCGTCACCTTATTGCGTGTTAATCCGGGTTTCACTACAGTCTCTGGAGCTTGACTACCCTTTGTCCATGATCTTTTACGCACGCTCTTATCGTAAGTGATCCACTTAGCATCACCATAGCTTTATTACTATTTAATAGAGAATCGCAAATGAGTACACGATTTATTAGGTTTCTTTCAGTGAGCTCGTGTGTAATCGTGTGTAAATTTTTTCAAATGGGTCAAAACTATTTTGTGGTCAATCCTCAATGTCTTAACTACCAATATGGCGATCTTGCTTCACTTTTTCCGTATGACCAGAGCAAGTTGCTTTTTTGACATCAAAATTCCCAGACTGAAAACGTTTGAACTAGAGTGCGCGCAAGATAACTCTGCGCGCGGCCAAAATTGGAACTAATCGTGTGCCGCCATCTTACTGTTTATGGCAAGTGTCTAAACAGAGTGGTAGGTGTCCCGTTTTTATTCTTTTTTGCGGTAATTAATCGTTATCATTATGCCGAAAGTGATTAAAAGTGCTGGCAGGGATGTTATTTTGAAGGTCAAACGTGCTTGTGAAGAAGAACGAGACAATAACGGGCCTATAGTACCGTTTTCCAAAGTTAGAGCCCGCGTTGCATATTTAACAGGTAATTTTTAGGGATGCCATTACAATAAAATTCCCCAATTTTCTCTATTTGTTCCTTTTTAATTTCCTCGTGTCATTAATATCATGTATTTATAATGCATTGTTTTTATTTTGTTTTAGGTGTTTCTGAACGCACCGTCACCCAGATAAGTCAAGAGTGTAATATAGCAGAAGCTTCATCTTCTAAAATTGTGATGCCGGGAAAAACTAGGAACCGAAGGAAAAAACTTTATGATTTAGACGATTTCGATATGTGCGCTATAAGGCATTTAATTCAATCATTTTACGTCATGAAGAAGGAGATTCCTACCATAAATAAACTTTGGTTGGAATTGAAAACTGATATTGGTTTTAAATATGGCGGAACATCGTTGAGGAGTATTTTAAAGACTATGGGCTACAAATACAAAAGGTGCCAGTCTAAACGAAAAGTATTGGTAGAACGCAGTGATATTGCAGCTTGGACAGCAAAATATATTCTGAGGTTGCGCAAGAATCGTCAGGAAGAAAATCGACCGGTAATTTATGTTGACGAAACGTATATACATGCTTCATACCACCTTCAAAAATGTTGGCAATCGAAGGAACAGCCTGGTATTCTTGCTTCTGATAGCGTCGATGCAAGATGGATAATAGCCCATGGTGGAGGTAAAACTGGGTTTGTTGAAAACGGACTGCTGCTGTTCAGGTCGAACTCCAAATCGAATGACTATCATGACGATATGAATTCAGCTAACTTCATGCGGTGGATGAAAGAAAAAATTGTGCCGAATCTTCCAACGAATTGCATTGTAGTGATGGATAATGCGTCATACCACTGCACACAGATCAACAAGGCGCCTACAATTGGCGATACAAAAGCAGAGCTCCAAGGATGGCTTACGAGAAATGGCATTACATTTGAAGACTGTTGGACAAAAGCGCAATTATACGAATTAATTAAAAAATACAAAGGAGACCCGCAGTACGAAATAGATCAAATGCTAAATGAATATGGACATGAGGTTCTCCGTTTGCCGCCTTACCACTGCGATTTAAATCCCATAGAAAAAATTTGGGCAATAGTAAAGAGACGCATTGCAGAGAAAAATATCACTCAAGCTCCTAGCGAAATAGCTGCTATTACTGAGGCGGCGTTTAGAACAGTAACGACAGAAGAATGGTTCAACGTATGCCAACATGTAGAAAAAATAGAAGATAAATATTTCCAATCAGATAGGCTGATGGATATGGAAATGGATGAATTTGTAATTAATGTTACAGGTGACACATCCGAGTCATCTGATGAAGACTCTAGCATGGATTCTGATGAAGATATGCGAATGGAAGGCGTTGATCCACTGCAGGACCATTGTTACACCAAATTTATAAATAATAATAGGTATTCAATAAAAGATTTACAAGGTTTCCTTGGACTTTTTATTTCGTTCTTTATAATAAATATTATAATGCTATTTCAGTTGTTTCAAAATACCTTTTTGGAAAAATTTACTATAGACAAAATATCAGTAGTCATTAATCTTAGTATTAGTCCTTTTTATACACGCATATAATAGGTACCTGTAATTGTGTAAAAAAATTGTAGTGGCGTAGTTAAACTTGTGTAGTGAGGTATCAAACTTATGAAAGTTAGAATCAAGAAATATATTTATTACGCGGATCTTAAACAATAAATATGGGGTTTAAAAAAATATTAGGTCTTTGTAAGTTTAGGCTGAACATTACAGTTTTTTTAATTGAGATTTGGTAATCAATTAGGTAATTTATGTAATTTGATATAATTATACAATTCCAGTAATAAGATTAAACGAAGGAAAAAATATTAGTTAAGCTGGCAACATTAAGCACGCCATCAATCGCGCGCAGAGTTATCTTGCGCGCACTATAACTTTGTGATATTTCTACGGACACTGCAATAGGGCCGTCAAATAAACGTCAAAAAATTTTCGCAGCTTGAATCGCATTTTTCGTTTATTTGTAATAAAACCAGAATATATCGATTTTCTTCGTTAGATTCATTCACACATTTTGTAGGACAGAAAAACAATTGAAAAATGGCGGGAAAGTGTTTTCTACTTTTTCTTTTTCATAATACCGTATAAGTTTTGTTATTAAAACCTGCCAGATACAAACAGACAACCAACGAGATTATTCTTCAATTTTATACTAACAAAATACGAAGAATTTTTTTCCTTACCTATTAATTACATAGTAACAGGAAGTAATAAACGACACATATATGCTCGTTAGAGAGCAGAAAGTAAATACGTAAAGCAATTTATAGGACGGTCAATCAATATCGCGCGAAATGTTTCCAATACAATGGCCAGGATATAAGATTTAGTTCATTAGGTTTTTGTAGCACGATTAATTCTGTTAATTGAACACTTCGTCTAGTCCCATACAGCACACTACAAATTTTGACATTGTAGGGTTTGAGTATAAATTCTAGATTGTGTTTTTTGATGAACATTCTCCTCCAAAATACTTCCACAAAATACAACAGTAACTTACTTCATGCCTCGTTAGATCTTATTTCCGTCTAGCGGGTGTCGTCCTACACTGAATTTTATAAAAGTATACAACCCCGAACAATAACGAAGACTTCATTTGTTTAGCACATTATGGCCATGTGGTGGACCGGTCGATGAAGAGACACGGCGATGCAGTCATTCAGTTGCCAGCACTGACAAATCTGTTTGTCCAGAACAGCAGAACATACGAAATTGCCAACATGATTACAAACACGATAAACTATCGCCGGCCTCCGGTAAGTGTTAGCACGCTTTATGCTTTTTAAGCAATAAGGCTTTAATGTAAAGAAAAAACATAGACAGTAATGTATATTCAAAATATCATAATAATAATGTTGATTTACATAATGTTAATATAAACAAATCGATAAGATTGAAACTTTCAATGTAAATGTCTTTCAAAAGTAAATGAAAAGACAGAAAAATATGCAACATTAACACAAAAGTGTTTACACACATCTGACAATGTAGCTTTATTTTAAATATCTATGCTAATTATTGTTTGAAAAGTAATAATTTTTACTATTAATGGTAACTGTAGATGTGTATGAAATAAGTCCATACGCTACATTCGCCGTGGGCGGCGAAGCTACGACTGCAACTTTGGACCACACGCTTCAATTCCGCACCTTCGGGCACCGTGACAACGACGCTCCACCTCACCGCCCGTGCAGGAAACACCCGCAACGGCATCGTGATCGCGAAGGTTTTTTTAACTTGTAACCACAGTCTAATTACTACTAACAGTCGGTCATCGAAGGTGTCTACATGGGGCAATCGTGCAATGCGGTGCGGAGAGAGACACGGGCACAGCGCTCCCGAGCGGACGTTAGTCGATCGGAAACTGTCCGCTAGTCATGCAAATAAATTAAAATGGTTAAAAAAACTGTGGGTGGACGGTAAAAACGAATTATCTGATCAAGTTATTTAATTTTTTTAAACGTGCAATAAAATAAAATCAGTTCTTTTTAACTACTTCCCGTTCTGACAACCCTAGCAATTTATTGTTTACTAGCGTTTTACTCACGGCTTCGCTCGCGTGGGCTTTCGCTGAGGAACATCATTAATACTGCTCTAAAATCCATAATCACTTGTAGATCACTTGTAGTTAGTGAAGTGGTATCTTTTGAATTCTCAGAGATTATTAAACGTAGTTTTTTTAGAATTGTATTAATATCATACGTCTAGCGACCCCTGTCACTGTATTTCGGTCATGACTTCCGAGGTATCTTTAATAAGGGTAAATTATGTTTGATTCAAAGTTACATTATTTACTGTTTACTCTTTACGTTTAGGTAATTTAATTTTGACCAAATAATGTCGAATTTCGTTGTCTTCTATTAATGTACGGCAGAGTATTTATTTGCGATATTCATTTTATATCATTGGCCTATTGAATATTGATTGGCACTATAAAATATTTGCTTATATTTTTACTAATCCATAAAATAGGGATAAAAACTTACATACAACTTAATACCAAAGAAAGTTAATGAAAGTATTGCTATGCCGATATACACCCAATAAGTATAGTTAATAAAAAGTTTCTCTTTTAATCACAGTTTTATATACACAGTACCTATTCAGTATAACAGCTTAGTTAGTTATTTTGTTAAACACGGCAATTACGGTAATCCTCAATCTACAATTGAATCTACGAAGTCAATTCTCGTTTCGCCATAATATCGTACGAAATTACCATCTTCGTATGATATTACGGCGAATATCAGCGACAGTAGATTGATATGCGGCTGGGGTGATCGTTGGGCTACCTCAAAGCCGCGAACATTTATATATAATATTTAAATGTTCACATTAAGGCATAAAGTTATGTGGATTCTATTAAAAATTCTGTTTCTGTTAAAAAAGCGCCTTCGGCGCAATTAGCGGGGAATAGTGAAACTATTTTACGATTTAATTAGAATTTTATAAAAAGCAAAGTTGGGTTTAGGTGTTAATTTCTTCAAACAATGTTTTTTCAACGACTCATGATACGATCAAAAGACAGTGTTAAATTTTACAAAATGCAAAAATTTCATATAATGATCGAATATTCATGATAAAATCAATTCTACGATCTGGCCACGACGTATGCAAAATATCTTTAACTAAAGTGTAATGAGAGTTTTGAAATAATCGCAGGCAAACCAATCATAATCAGTTCATTAATATATATATATATATATATATATATATATATATATATATATATATTAGTAATTAAAATAAAAACCATCAGAATTTTCCTAGATTTCACTATTATCTATAGTACTGGCACCCATTAAGGCCCACTTAATTTCAAAACCTTGTGAAATTGACAATGAAGATATAAAGAGAAAAAACTTCATTAGAGTAGTAAGTTTTTTTATTGAAAAATACAAAATTCAAAAATTTGCGTGGTTATTTTGCATGTTGATAGAAAGAAAGACTATTTTTAAAACGTGAGTAGTGGGCCATCTTAGGAAGGTGGTCACCGAATAAGGCCCGTAATATATTAATGTAAATCTACGCTTAACCTATATTTAAATAAATTTTCCTTCCAATACTGGTCTGGATATACAGGTTTCAATTAAAATTAATCAACAAAGTCTAATACATTACGCAAAATTTGGCTATGGGCCATCTTAAATCTATCGAAACTTAAAATTGTAATAAAACGAAAATTTCTTTCTAAATTGAAGTATATTACACATGCAGAGATTTAGTATAATAGTTGGTAACCAAATAATAAGCAATAAGTTCTTTATTCTGTGATCGATTTTTGAGCAAACTTTTACCTGGGCCTTGTTAGGGGTATTGAAAATCAACTTGAATTTACTTTGTTTATGGATAACCTAATGGGACACTCTTGCCTTTATTAAACACTTAAATAAACAAAATTAATATTTCTTTATAAAAACATCAAACGAAACTCTAGAAAAATCAACAAACAAGTTAAGGAACTTATGATATATTCAATTTTGGATGCATAGTGAGATGTTTAGTTACACTCCGGACACACGAATTGTTTATCTTCTAAAGTTAATCCGACACATTCCTCGTGATACCACTTTTTACATTCTTGACATTGGCGCATAGTAGCTACTTTGTCTATCTCACATCCATGACAATACCAACCGACATTGTCAGGTGATTTGGAGATCTTCTTACCATTTTTTTCAACATTCTTACCCTTCATCTGTGGTTTTGTCTTAGTTATCCTTCCAGATACTTTAGCATTTTTTCTATTTTGATTACAATTTTTACCTCTATCCGTGCAACTCAGTCGTCCTCCATCTTTTTTTTTTGTTTATTCTTAAGTTGTTTTTTAGTGTTTTTCTTTGTCTTCTCTTTAGCAATATCAAATAAATCTTTAGTAATTTTCTGACCTACATAATTAAGCGCCTTTCGTCTAGGTTTATCTTTGATTTTTCCAAAATTTGGTGTTGGAATTTGCTTATGGAACGGTGATTTAGAGGCTAAAGGTTCAGGAACGTTCTTTAATTTTAATAGCGGTAAATTATCTTCCGAATCCTCAGGTTGAATCTGCATTTGCTCAGATATTGGTAAAAGTTCTGTGAAGTTTGGGTTTAAATTTTCTTCGTTTGAATCGGAAGATGAAGTGTAAATATCAATGAGTTTTGAGGGATATTGAAAATTCTTTAAAAAAGTAGTAATGCCTTCTTCTTCAGAGCTATCAGATGTAATAGAATTCAACCTCGGACGAGGCTGTATATTACTAGTTCCGGAAGTAGTTGGAACAGGTGAAGAATATCTAAAATTTATGTTTAGAAAAGGTTGCATTTGAAGTTGTTCTTGTAAGTCCATATTGGATTCTAAAGAAGAACTGTAATCAACTAGCTTTGTAATATGATTTGAAGATTGCGGATTTTGTACATTTCTTTGTTCTATGACGCTTGTCCATTCATTAGCAGCATTTTCAGTTAGAATCGATGGTGATAAATTTTTAAGATTTTCTTCACAATCATTGACATCTGTATCAGACATATTATCACGTCTTGGGGATAAAAGAGAACTTCGAATAATAGAAGTCCGTGATGCTGACATAATATAAGATGTGGAATCATTTATACTTGAAACATTTTGTTCTATATCACGTGGATTGGGCAATTGCGTTAGCGCTGAAGGCGCATACGCTTCCTCAGGAATTGCATTTGGATCATACGGAAAAAGCCCGGTCGCACGGAACCCATTAATTATATTTTCTTTGGTTGTACACTTGGACCAAACCTTCGTAAAAATTTTGCTAAAACGCGTTTTTGTAATTTTTCTACCTGGATGCTGATATGCATACAGTAAAACTTCTTCGTCCCAGAAATGTTCGTAAGATTTATTTACTGATTTATCAAGGGGTTGTAGTTCATGTGTAGTATTTGATGGTAAACAATAAAGCACAATGTCATGAGCATCAGCAGCATCTACGATTCGAGCATCCAAATGGGAAGAGGCCCCGTCAAAAATTAACAAACATTTTCCCTGAGATTTAAATTGACCCAGGTGGTTAATAAATTCAACAAATAGTTCGGTCGTCATGCTTCCCTTCGTGCCCATCTTTACCAAAGTTCCGGGAGGCATATTATCGCAAAACTCTGGTTGCAATCTTTTGCCTTTAAAAATAACCATTGGTGGTACACTATTTCCTGTTGCATTCACGCACATAGCAATTGTTACATTTTCTGCGTGTTCTTGGGCAACGAAGTGCACCCGTTTGGTCCCTTTGGCAGCAAATACTTTTTGTTGGTGGTGGATTGTTAATCTACACCCCTTTTCGTCCATATTATAAAGACGCTCCGGATGATTACAAATATTCAGATCTTCATAAATGGTTTTAATGGCATTAAAATGTTGTTGCACAATATACTTATTAAGTTTCTGTGCTCTTGCCGGATTCATTAGTTGAGCCCTGCGAAGCGAAATTTCTGGATTTCGTTTGACAAAATTTTTCAGCCATTTTTTTCCAGCTATATTTTTATTATCATTAAAAGAATTTGGTATACTATTTGCCTTACAAAATTCATACGCTTGTTTACGAACTATTTTGGAAGTCAAAGGCAGACCGACCTGAGCAAGTCTAATCACCCTTTTACACAAATCTTTTTCTTGTGTTTTATTAAGAACTGGAGTGCGACCAATTATCTTTTTTGTAGATCCAGATTTAATATGATTTCGTAATGTACGCCTTGGTACGTTAAACGTTGCAGCTGCTTTTCGTTGTGACATCTTTCCTTTTTGTACCGTTTCAAGGGCCGCTTTTAGTTGATTTTCGGTCCACTTCCCCCCACGCTGTTTTTTGTTTTGTGACTCCATTTATACCTATGTAAAAAAAACTTTAGAATATTATTATTATTTATGTAATCTACCTTAATGATAATTTTATAAATTCTTTTGACTTTTGTAAACATTTGATAATTGCATTTAATTAAAAAAAATAAGCATTAGAAAAGCATCAGCCGCATGCCGTCCACTTTAGGTCGTAGGCCTCGTAGAAAATATTTTATGTCAAAATTCTTACCAAACCAGTTAATTTCTAACCAATGTTATATTTAAATTACCAACAATTTAGTATATAAATAATGTCTATAATACTTAAAACACTATTAATTAGAAACAAAACTAATAATATACTTTTAATAGTCTTAAGTAGGCCCGGGCCATGTTTGGTACACATTTAGTGGGCTTTCATAGGAAACATTACCCCAGTTCAATATAATTGCAATAAAATACTAGAAAAGTTATAAAGCAATAAAACTTACCTTTTATTTGATAGCAAACAAGTTAATTGTGAAGTTTATCACGTTAACACAAAGTTAAACTTCTTATTTTTGATAACCTTTGAAAAAAACTACTCTTCGGATGTTAGAAAACGTATAGCGCTTTGACACTACTGAGCAAACTTTTTGTCACACTCAAAATGGCGGCACGCTGACAGTCGGACGTAATTGCAATTTTGTCTTTGGCTGCCGTCGCATTGTGCCCGCGAAATTTTAAATGGTTTTGACAACCAAAACTGTTTTATTTTAAAAGTGGGCCATAATAGGAGCCGGGCCTTCTTCGGTCACACTACCTATTTAAATTATTAATATTAAAATGAAAGAATGAAAAACTTAAAATAAATTTTAGAAGTTTCAAATCATTTAATAAATATAAATGTTGTTTAATTTATTAGTAAGTAACAAATAACCGAAGGCTAAATATATACTTTTTACTTTTTATAACAGATGGCGCTGTTTCGGAAACGTACAATGTAGATCGTTAGCATAGTTTCTTATTATTACATAACAGTTAAAACAAATTTTAAACTTTAATTATAAATATTGTATTCGTTTAAAGAAACACTACGTTATCGCGCTTATAACTAACAGAATCATACATAATAGAAAATTAACTTTTAGAGAGGAAAATATTTAACCCTCCTTTTTAAGTTCCGTAATCGGATAAAAGCTAGCCTATAAGTAGCTCCGGGTCACTAACTGCCTGCATACAAAATTTCATGGAGATCTGTCGATTGTGTCTGAAGTCGAGTCTTTGCTGAACAGAGTCTCGGATTGGGGACGACTAAATCTAGTCCAGTTTAACCACCAGAAGACACAAGTTTACGCGTTAACCGCTAAAAAGAACCCCTTTGTCGTATCCCCTCAGTTTCAAGGCACTCCCCTTGTTGCCTCAGCCAGTATCGGAATCCTCGGCGTCGACATATCGAGTGACGTGCAGTTTTGTGGTCACTTGGAAGGGAAGGCCAAATTGGCCTCTAAAAAGCTTGGCGTGCTCAGCAGAGCGGGACAGTATTTCGTGCCGGCACATCGCCTGCAACTTTACAAGGCGCAGGTTCGGCCGCACGTGGAATACTGTTCCCATCTCTGGGCTGAGGCTCCCCAGTACCAGCTCCTTCCACTTGACCGCATCCAGCGCAGAGCGGCTCGAATCGTCGACGACCGAGTGCTTTCCGATCGGCTCGATTCACTGGCGCTGCGAAGAGATGTTGCGTATTTTATCGCATCTATCACGGGGAGTGCTCTGAGGAATTGTTCGGATTAATCCTAGCCGCCAAATTTCGTGAACGCACTACACGACAAACGTCCCGATACCATCCACACCATCTGGATGCTTGGCGGTCCACCACTGTACGTTTCACAAGGAGTTTTCTTCCACGTACAACCTCTCTGTGGAATAGTTTACCACCGGCGATTTTTCCGGACCGATACGACCTGGGGACCTTCAAGAAAAGAGCTTACTCCTTTCTAAAGGGCCGGCAACGCACCCGCAATTCTCCTGGTGTTGTGGTTGATCATGGGCGGCGGTAGTCACTTAACATCAGGTGAGCCGCATGCTCGTTTGCCCCCTCTTCTATAAAAAAAAGACAAAAATTCTAAAAACCGGTAACTTGGCTTCAGTATATTTTTCCAGGAAATATTAGAATTACAGACATAACTTTTCTAAAGATTTATTATATGTATAGATGTCGGCTTTTACGACAACATCAAATGCGATGACTGGCTGCATGTTCTTCTTAAGCTGTGGTGTAACTGTATTAATAATCTGACATATGATTTTGAAATATTTATACCCATAATTTAGGCGAATATTCAAGCATTTTAAGGTTCCGTAGTCAACTAGGAACCCTTATAGTTTCGCCATGTCTGTCCGTCCGTCTGTCCGTCCTCGCTTAATCTCTGTGACCGTTAGCACTAGAAAGCTGAAGCTTGGTACCAATATGTGTATCAATCACGCCGACAAAGTGGTAAAATAAAAATTGGAAAAAAATGTTTTATTAGGGTAGCCCCCCTATATGAAAAGTGGGAAGTGATTTTTTTTTAATTTCTACCCTAACGTGTGATATATTGTTGGAAAGGTATTTAAAAATGAACAGGGGTTTACTAAAATCATTTTTTGATAATGTCAATAATTTCGGAAATAATCGCTCCAAAATTAAAAAACAATGTGTCCCCCCCCCCCCCTCTAACTTTTGAACCATAAGTTTAGAAAATATGAAAAAAATCTGAAAAGTAGAACTTTATAAGGACTTTCTAGGAAAATTATTTTGAACTTGGATGGAAACAACAGTACCCACTACCGGGAGCAGTTGCAGGAGCGCGGAGCGCTGCTGGAGCACGAACATAATTGATACCCACCTTTAAACTCATAAGTGGGATCACTTATTGTGACGGACGGGAAACTACGGAACCCTACACTGAGCGTGGCCCGACACGCTCTTGTTCGGTTTTTTTATATATTAAGGTGAAGTGGGCGCCAAAAGCAGATCTGTCACGCTTTATGGGTGCGACTGGCGGCTGTTTAGTCGGCCCGCGCGCTGTTTAATCGCACAATACTTATTTCATATTTCTTTTTAAAATTATATATACTTTTTTATTGAAAAACAAGCCCATAATTCACTCACATATTTACTGGTGAACATATAGCCTGAATTTAATTGAAATTGATTTCATTACATACATTCGAATGAAACAGCTTTTTCACTTAGTGAATGTACCTAAAATTGTAGATTTTAAGGAAACTTTGCGATCTTTTTCTATCGAGTCAAAATGTGTCAATCATGTTTCGGCCACCACAACTCACTAAGAAATTTTTTTAACTTTCATAATGAATTTAAAAAGAATGTAGATTCGTAGTTTTTAATAGCAAAAAATTGCTTTTCTGCGCACCTATAAAGCGTGAAAATCTGCTTTTGGCGCCCACATCACCTTGACGCACGCGACTACACTTCCTGCTGGCAAACGTGGCACTGATGACGAATTGATTTACCAATTTTCTGTCTCAATGTACCAAGCACAAATTTCAAACACTTATCATGTTGTGTAATGTTACAAGTGTCCAGGCTCTGTACTCGTGAGTCCCAGGCGAGTGCCGCCATGGTAATTATAAATTTTCAAAATATGGATTCCCAAAAAGGCTAGTCGACAGTGTTGTAAATGAAATTCACACTGCCTCTTCTTTATTGATCTATTATATCCCACTGCTGGACATATGCTTAATAAACTTAGGCCCGTAAAAATATTACTAATGACTTATGTTCGGACTACAATGAAAAATTTGATGTTAAAAAGGAATGATTTTTATAGGAGAAAAGCATCACTCGGACTGCGAGCTGCAGCAGCTCAGTCGCTACGAGAAAGTGCGGCCGCGACACTGCGCGGGCACGTCATATTGCGTACCCCTCTCACATCATGGTGAGTGCCATTTTTACTCTCTTTAATGTTTTCAACACCAATATAAACATTTTATTACTGCAACGCTATCGGCCTATAAACAGTTTACTGCTGATGATGTTCCTTTCTTAATAATTAGAGAGGGCTTTATAGGTGACAAACGAGCACACAGTCCACCTAATGGTAAGTAGATGCTGTGGTCCATAGACATCTACATTTATCCTCAATTAAGAATCAAAATGCAAGCGTTGTCACCCGTGGGGATTCAAATGGAATGCCTCAATTCCAGTGAAAAGGGTCTCCGCTTTTCGCCACTCACGATACGAAACACAGCGGTATTAGGCTATTTTACTCTGGTATTCATCTTGCCTTGCAATAACACAAGCTCTTATTAACGTCTAAATCTACATCGGTTTCCAAAAATGCCCTTTTTATAGATTAAGGATGACAAACGAGCACGCAATCCACCTGATGATAAGTGAATGCTATGGCCCATAGACGTCTCTCCTCGATTTCGAATCAAAATGCCAATGCGTTGCCACCTCTAGTAATAAGATGGAATGCCCTGTTTCCAAAAAAAAAATACTATCCTTCTTAAAAAAAATGGCAAGAAACTATGAGGTCTTTTATTTTTTTGATTCTGGGATACAAAATCATATCTACTGGTTATCAGACCTCACGCAAGTTTCACTTTTATATGCCCAATCTGCGAATTCGACATGCATATTAGAGATGGCTTTACCACTATTAATCGCATTACATAGCGTATTCAACATAGTTATCCACGATACTAGATAAGACAGTAGTTTTACTTACATCAGCGCCTTACAACTTTACGTAGTATTTGTTTATTTTATATAGGTCGATTCACGACCTAACTTTCAGTTATGTGTCAGTGTCAAACTTATAAGCTGCATGATTTAACTTGGTAGTGCCATGCTGTAGCTATTTTATGGTTGCATCACTAATGGGTCGGCTCGACCGGGGAAAGACCACGCTCTCACAATTACCAGCGTAAAATAGCAGCTGAATAATGCTGTTTTCGCACGGTGAGTGTAGGGAACCAGAGACCCTTATTACTGGAAACGAGGTATTACGTCTTAGTCATCTGGGATGACACATTACTGAAATCAAGGCATTCCATTTTAGCCTTCAGGGATGACTGTTCATCTAAATTTTGATTCTTAATCGATGATAGATGTAGATGTCAATGGCCTATAGCATCCATTTACCAACAGGTGGCCTGTGTACTCGTTTGTCACCTTTATTCTATGAATTAAGAAATAAACATTATATTCATATAATATAGCGATAAGCATTTTCTGTTTGATCGCCCAAATTGCTTTCCCAAAAAATGCGCAAGGTTGGCATATAATCTCATTTGCAAACTTGTGCTATCATAGGAAAAACAGTAGTTAATCAAGCCTATTCACTGTAAGTTTCACGAATGTATGTTGAACATACATACGTCACAGATGTTATGTTGAAGGTGTTGCGTACTTCTCGTTCCTGAAACGCTATTTAACAACTCGTGCTTCGGCAGCTATTCCAGAACCACCACAAAATCATAAACGGATTCGCTGCAACTGACAACAGTCAATTCAACTTTTTTAAACTAATTTTTTACAAATCTGTTACTATAGTTATTGTAAATCTATAAGCTTAAATGTAGCTATAAAATATGTACATTTTTGGTCGTATTTGAGAAGTTATTATTACTTGCACACAGATGCTTTATCTCGGGTCGTGTTAGTGGCGGGCTACTTTTAGTTATGAGTAAGCGTAGGTTACGTAGTTAGGTAGTTGCACATGCATATTGTTTTGTGTTCGTAAACATGAGTCTAAAATTATTATCAATTACAATGAGTGTTTGTACTAAGCTAAGAAAATAATGTGTTCTTTGCTAAACAGCAGAACGTTAGATGTGATCGTGATTTATGACATGTAATATTTGTTTGTAATAATATATTGTTTATTTTCGGACCGCCAAAATGATCGCTAGTGTGTATAATGTTCTGAAAACAGAATATTAATTTACGGAATATCTTTTAGTTCCAAACTGTTACTAACCATTACCGTTGCAGCCTGAGGTGTATCCTAAATGTAGGCCTCTTATTTAGGTTACCTCATAGTTGTATATTTGCCAAATATCCACACCGCAAAACCGCAGTTTATTTTATTTTTAGGGTTCCGTAGTCAACTAAGAACCCTTATAGTTTCGCCATGTCTGTCTGTCCGTCTGTCCGTTTTCGCTTAATCTCTGTGACCGTGAGCACTAGAAAGCTGAAATTTGGTACCTACCAATATGTGTATCAATCACGCCGACAAAGTGGTAAAATAAAAATTGAAAAAAAATGTTTTATTAGGGTAGCCCCCCTATATCTAAAGTGGGAAGTGATTTTTTTTAATTTCTTGTTGGAAAGGTATTTAAAAATGAATAGGGGTTTACTAAAATCATTTTTTGATAATGTCAATAATTTAGGAAATAATCGCTCCAAAATTAAAAAACAATGTGTCCCCCCCGCCCTCTAACTATTGAACCATAAGTTTAGAAAATATGAAAAAAATCTGAAAAATAGAACTTTATAAGGACTTTCTAGGAAAATTATTTTGAACTTGGATGGAAACAACAGTACCCACTACCGGGAGCAGTTGCAGGAGCGCGGAGCGCTGCTGGAGCGCGAACATAATGGATACCCACCCACCTTTAAACTCATAAGTGGGAACACTTATTGTGACGGACGGGAAACTACGGAACCCTACACTGAGCGTGGCCCGACACGCTCTTGGCCGGTTTTTGTTTTTAAGAAGATGTTGCCCATCTTTTGATTTATTTCTGGCTAATGCCTTTTACAACACCTGCGGGACGATATTGTTCAGTAGATATTCTTACCCCGCCACAACACGATGGAACTGTCATTTAACTGTAAATAAATTTTCTTTTTATTGTAAACAAATAAATTAATAGTAAACAAATAAGGTCTTACGTGACTAATATTACGTTCAATTTGTTGAAATTTCATACAGAAAAACAAATACCAAAAAAATTTATTAAGCTCACTAAGAAATAAAATATCTCTGCTGCAAATACTAGATACACCTTAAAATGCATGTCTGTCGAAAGATCTGTCTGCAATAGTGGATTTTACAAGAGTGGCGAGGACAATGGTTTCACTAATACACTTTTATTCTTATAAAACTGGTGCAAAATAAAATCATCCTTAAGCACCTATAAAATAAATATTATAACAGAAAAAATGAAGCTACGCGGCAAACGTACCACCACTATACGAGTTTCACTAGGAGTTTTCTTCCGCGTACGACTTCTCTGTGGAATTGTTTACCAGCGGCAATTTTTCCGGACCGATACGACGAAGAAAAGAGCTGACTCCTTTCTAAAGGGCCGGCAACGCGCCTGCAATTCCCCTGGTGTTGCGGTTGTTCATGGACCGCGGTGTCACTTAACATCAACTAAACCATATGCTCGTTTGCCCCCTCTTCTACCTACAAAAAAAAACACAAGTGGGATTTGTTTTGTTCACGAATGACGCCAGGTCGAGACAGACGATATATATATATATATATATATATATATATATATATATATATATATATATATATATATATATATAATTGGATAGGATGAAAAACGAGCACACAGCCCACCTGATGGTAAATGGATGCAATAGCCCATTGACATCTACTTCTACCATCGATTACGAATCAAAATGCAGATGCGTTGTCACCCGTAAGGACTAAGATGGAATGCCTCGTTCCAGTAAAATGTGTCTCCGTTCTCTACACTCACCATACGACACACAGCAGCATTAATCTGCTATTTTACGCTGTTATTCTGTGAGATGTTTGGTCGTATTTCAGAAGTTAAAACTGGGAGGCTAATGTCGAGCAGTGAACTTTTATGGGTCCATAAAGAAAAAAAGATATATTGAAGGATTGAAAGAACCTTAAATCCAATGAAAGAGAATCTAATATTTATATGACTTAAGCGTAGGAACAAAACCACATGTTATTAATGCCAAGGACATTATAGCTGGAATATTTTAACACATCGAATGTATGACATGAAATTTTGTCGTAATTATTACTTTGTCTTAGGAATACCTACTGCGTCATGTCGTCCCTTGGATATCGTAAGGGGCTACTGAAAAATACTTAACCTTTAGGTTTTTTTCACTAGACTTGCATCTTTCATTGCATTATATTTTATCAGATGTATTGGTATAGTGCTGAATTAGAACGACCGAGCTAGATATACGAAAGACAATTTTAATTTGGACTGATTATATTATCCTATCGTATTGTATCGTAATCGTACTCGTATCCTGTTTCCTCCCCCATAAATTGGATTGATATTTTTATCAAGAACCATGTAAATAGAATTGAGACGGTATAGTCTGTATGTTTTTATTTTATTTCTCATATACTTTTTTTTCCAGATAGTTTCTATTATTCCAAATGATTTATGTATTTATAGAAAATACAAAGTATCAACGTCACTAATACATACAGAATGTATCAAAAGTATTTGCTCTAGTGTCATTATATTGGTGGAAATCGGAGAAAAACAATTTTAAGTTATATTTTTATCTTGTGTGTAATAAATGCAACGATAGTCAATTATTTATATGTTCCCTTAAATTTAACATTACTAATATATAACATTACTTATAAATTCATTCATTATAATTTTGCCTACAAGCTTTATTAATTGTAAATAATTGATCACTAATAACAAAAAAATGTTTACATTTTTTTAACCTTATAATTAAGTTTTAGAAATGTGGTATAAAGTGTTGACAACTTTCTAATCGAACGCCAACGTTACATCCTACTGATAAAACGATATGCCTTTTCAACTGATAGCGAAATACCCGTACAAAATTGTAGACAAGCTGACAGGCCGCTTAACGACCAGCGCAAAAAGGTCGGCTCTGCCCTCACAGCCCCTTTAAGTGGAAATAAAAAGGTTTTTTTATAATGAAAATTATTATTTCAGTATGGAAATGTAATAAATATTTATATGTATCAATAATTACCGTGCCAACATCGCGTTAATAAGCTCTTAAATTATAGGTGGCGGAGGTGGCAGCACCGGTGGTGGCGGTAGCGGAGGAGGTTTCTCCGAGGTATACGCTGGCGATTCCAGTGTCGAATCCGGCCCTGGCTCCCTTTCGCCACGCACACATCTTGAGCACAGCTAGCGCCGCAGCAAGCGTTCGGAAAGGACGTAAATCATATCGGATAGGTACTAGGTTATTATGAAATATCATGCGGAAACGAGTACTCATTAGGAAATGTCTTTAATATAGGATCTCTATTTGGTGATCTATGCTCTTTAAAATTTAGCTCAATTATGGTATTTAATTAGATATTTTGAATCAGTACATACTTCATATTTATTATGAATAAATAAAAAGTTACCTTAATCATTTGTTTTATAAAGTTTTTTTTTTAAATATTTTAACCATTTAACACTGCCACATAACTAAATGTATATTTAAAAAATTAAAATTTCACGAGAGTCAGTAATTACGTTATGAATAAATAAATTTTAAACCATTTTTGTTTACTATGAACACATATCATTTCTAAGAGCTTTATTGCTGATTAGTTAGTAGAAATTGAATTCCCCTAATACTAGAGTGTGGATGCACATTCGAGTATGTACTTGACATACATATAACTTGGACAAAGACTTACACTAAATTAAAATGAGAGACGAAAATACAATACTCACTGATAAAGTATTTGAAATACCCTTACATGTTTGTAATAATATATCAGTTGTCATTAATAAAATGGTCGAATCACACATAATTGTATAACTGACGCTAACATTTAATAACTAGCTGATACCCGCTTGCTTCGCTGGGCACAGGATAATATTTTAACCTTTGGAACCTAGATGTAAAATATCAGGATTTTTTTTATTAGGAGTATTTTCAAATCCATTCTTAGTGAGCGTTGTATTGTGATATATATATATATATATATATATATATATATATATATATATATATATATATATATATATATTATGTTGACCACTTGAAAAGTTTATTTTGTGTATACTGTGCATGGTTTTAATTGTGTTTTCGATAACCATTATTTAAATCGATTAATTGTAAAATCAGTGTGCAATTCAATAGTGAGTACTTAATATACTTAGGCATATGTTTATGTAGAAAAATAAGTGACAAAAACGAAGTATTTATTGTCGAATATTTCCAACAATGTTATTGATATCTGCGTTGACAAAGTTTTCACTTCTGACGTGCACGTCACTTGCGACTTATGAGCCTATGACTGACAGTTTTTTTTTTTTTTGTAAACGCGTCTTTAATATAGACATTCAGATTCAGAATCAGTATACATTTTTTAAACCAATATTTATACTAACACAAATACTTATCTATAAGAATTTACTGTTTGACTGCCATTTTGTAATAATAATAATAATAATAATAATAAAATAGACTAGATGGTTTGTACATCATACTCAAATCATACTAACAAATAGCCGTAAACTATATCACATTTTCTATAAAATATGTAAATGGTACTGCTAAATATTTTATCAGGATTTTAACACTGTCGTATCATATTGCCAATAGTATAGATGTAAAATAAGCACAATACAGTAAAGTTTCTTTATCGGAGATGAAATTTGTGAACAGGACAATGCATCATAGCAGATCTGTAACTCTATGAAAGTGCTTAGAAAACATGTAAATATATTTCTAGTCAGACTGACTTTTTAATTGGATAAGAGCTTAAAAATGTAAATACGTACCTACTTAATAGATACCATCAAAGGTCTAGTCAATTTTTATTAAATGTTTCTTGACAATATAATTGTAATATGTATATAATATATGGTTCTATGTGGAATTTATTTAATATATGTTATTTATCGCTCATTGTTGTTTATTTTCTAAAGAAAGATTTGATATCAATTTACAATCAGCTATAAAACATGAAACCGCTACAAGCAAATTGAATGCAAGGACCTTACGATAGCCGCCATATTTGTCAATATAATAAATGTACTCGTAAATGTTACGAACACGAAAATTCAAGTTAGAAGCTGTTTAGTGGTACTTACACCTGATCGCTATACATGGTTTTCCGTGTTCATTAGATGAGTGAGTTAAGAACTCCTTTCAATTTCCACTACGAATTAGACAAGCTTTTTTAAATACCGCATAAGTTGAAGAGCCGATTTTTCAATGAACAAATTAAGTAATGTATACTTGATGACCTTTTTTATCATCTGGAAAAAAATAGAATGTAACATGTAAAAGGAGTAGAAGCCTATGGCACTGACATTTTACAAAAAATAAAAACCAAAGTTTTGAATCAATTTAATTTATTAATTAAAATCTATCGAAATTCAAATCATATCCACCCTACTTTACGAACGGCAATAAAACAATAAATTTAGTAGGCATCCTTGTCACACCTTTCACTTCGCAAGGTCACAGGCTCAAGGGCGAAAGGCAAAGTAGTTGTTCAAAACAAAAATTCAAAATTTTTGTATTTAATGTTTTTGTAAAATATCAGTGCCATAGGATTCTACTCCGTTCACATGTTACACCCTACTTTTTGGCAGACGGTAAAAAAGGTCGTCCAGTATATAACTCCTATTCCTGGACTCAGGCTTTCTGTCGTACCTGAGAGAATTTTAGGGCAATGAAATGTCCACCGCGCTGTCCCAATGTTAGCGGACTTCACATGTTTTCGAAACTATGCTTTTAATGTCTTGCATAGATTTTATGTGATAATTGAAAAATAGGTGACTTTTACAGCCTATCAAAAGTCCTCTACTGAATATAGGCTTCCCCATAGATAGAAAAATCATCCTAAAATACAATGTTAAGGTGCGGCTGGCACCTTACATATGTATATAAGGCCGCGGACATTTTTATGATATACATATAACTAGCGCTCCAATGCCCCAGCCGCAGTCCACATAACAGCGCCACCTTCCGGGTCAATTTGTGAATCTAAGCCATCCCACTCAAACAAACACAAAAAATTTTATCAATATCGATTGAGTTCAGTTACAAACACACAAAATGATTGTTTATATAAATAACTAGAGATACGCCCCGGCTTCGCACGAGTGATTTTTGGATCTCAACAATAGCGCCACCTACCGAGTTCAATTGTAAATTTAAACTATCCAGGGACCCGCTCAAATGCACACAAAAAAAATTCGTCAAAATCCGTTGCGTTTATAAGATCTGAACGTACAGACGGCGGGAAGCGACTTTGTTTTATATTATGTAGAAATATTAATCTTCTGTCGCTATAACTATATCAAATACCGACCCAGACGACGAAGCAAATCCGCTATGAGCTCGGATTGCGCTGACGCAGTAGTTATTGCCTCACTTCGGAAATAACTACTGCGCTAACGCATTTCTGAGGAATTATTCGGACTAATTCCAGCCGCACATTTTTTATTCAATATAGATTATAAATGATAGTTATTGAAAGTCACTTTTTTTAATTTACCACTGGTTCTAAAAAAAACTTCTGTCCTGGGAAGAACCACCATAAAACCCAGCGGGATTTTTTTTAAATAACAGCTTTACAATCATGTATGTTGCATTTAACAACATGTAACATGCTAGCTTACCAGGCAGACGTTGTTCTGCCCTTTTCGACGACCCTTTGTCATGTCCTATTATAAATTCTAAAATTCGCAAAAATAAATTGTGGATCACTCATGGGCATATCCTATCTCGGATATGCTCATGATTAAAATCGGTTAAGTAGTAGTAGTTTAGGAACCCATCGTGGACAAACAACGTGACACGTAATTTATATATATTAAGAAAATCTAGGAGGACCTATGTTCAGTAGTCTCTTAGATAAAATCGTCAACATTACCGCCCATTCAGGTCCACTATTTAATATAGATCTCCCCCAAGTTATGCCACAAAGCACAGAGTCCTAAGCTACCTGTATGCTATTAACTCTACGCACATGTTAACAGGCCGTTGCTCCGATCATAGGCATGAAAATATGATTGCCAACCCGCCTGCCAAGCTTGGCAACTATAGACTATGGCAAATATCCCTCCTCCTATGAGGTAATTTATGGTAAACGCAAATTATGTTCAGAAGTGGACTTGAATAAATTCTGAAATATAGAAGAAAGAAGAAGAAGAAAAACTATGACTTATTTTGTTCTGCTTTAATTTGTGTTCCAAAATTACTTTTTAAAGTAAGCCAGTGCTGCGCTTTACCATTTAGAGCTACATAGTGCCATCAGACAGAATTTTATTTGAACACTAACTCCTAACTCATAATGTGTTAAAAAAAACTAATACTCTACTCCACTTGAACCACCTCTGACTAGATAGTGAAAAATCCTCACGCCCTCACGTGTTACAAAAATAGTTGATTGGATTTGCTACAATTCAGTCAACATGAGCTACAAAAATTATTCATGCACCGGCAATAACTCATGCCAAATGATGTATTATATCAAGTTAGCCTCACATTATTTATACAATTCGCATAACTAATGCCGTTATAAAGTCCCCTGCTAAACATAGGGCTCCCCCATATAATGCCTCATAGGGTGGATATTTGCTATAGTCGCCACGCTTGGCAAGCGGTTTGGCAATCGTTGCTTATTTTTTATTTTTTAGTAGTTGTGGCAACGCTGTCGTCGCACTACAAGCGAAACACATCGAAGCCTAAATCGCGCTATCAAAGTTCCGAAACAAAAACAGTATAGGTATATAAAACAGCTCCGAACTATTACACAAAGCTTGCGCCCTCCTTTCTGCCATGGAGGGTCGCGTCCGTATATGGCTTACAGATCTCTAGTTAGACCGTCTCCACATAACCACGCAGCCGGCTGCGTGATATGCTATGAGCATTCCCCACCTCCCTCCCCCGCTTTCCGGAGGGTTGCCCATATTTGCTTCGGGCGCAAAAAAAATACACAAAGCGAAGGCCACACGAGGTGCCGTAGTACGGCATTCATTACACATCGGCATGTCGTTTGCACCAGCGTCACTTGCCCCTTACACACACAGCATGGGGAATGCATGCCGGCTTTAAGAACGCACCGACAATCGGACTGCACTATCAACTTCCGTTCTGACCAGGGGGGTGATGTGGCGACGCTGTCGTCGCGCCACAAGCGAAACACATCGAAGCCTGAATCACGCTATCAAAGTTCCGAATCAAAAACAGTACATATAAAATAGCTCCCAACAATTACACGGAGCGTTGGCCGCTCCCCGGGCAGAACACCCGGCGGGAGATCTCCCCTTTTCCTTCCACCGCCAAATAGTTTTTGATTTGTTGAGACTCCTGTTTGTTTCCCTCTGTCGCCTCTTACGACACCCACGGGATAATATGGGATAGTGGATATTCTTACACCGCCACTACACGGTATGTATATACCATAACTACTGTGTGTGGTTTCAATTATGACCGGAATAAAACTAGTCGTTATATGTAATTCGAAAGTAAACTACATCTTGAATTAACTCCGTATGTAGGCTAATTAAACTTCATAAAACCCAAATTTTTATAAAATATTGACAAGCGAACTGGCAGTCCACCTGATGGTTAATGGTTACTGCAGCGCATGGACACCTGCAGCCGACTTCAAGCAAAGAAGGTTACAGGTATGTCACCTCCGAGGTCTAGGATGGTATCAATGTGAGCTGGTATCTTTTGCTTGTATCAACACGCTTTTAAGCGATGTTATTTTTGTTAAATTATAAACAATGGACGGGACATTAATGTCTTATCAGAAGTCGTAACATTTTAATACGAAAGTTACAGCCTATATACGTCCCACTGCTGGGCACAGGCCTCCCCTCATTTCTAAGAGAGTTTTAGGGCAAGGAAGTGTCCGCCGCGCTGCACCAATGCGTGTGGGCGAACTTTACATGTCTTCGAAATATTTTTTTCTTTTCCTCAGACATGCAGGTTTCCTCACGATGTTTTCCTTCACCTCCAAGCACGTGGTAAATCACTTAAAATAGCAATTAACAATTTCATTGGTGCCGACGGGGATCGAACCCGGGTTACTCGCGTTCGCGTTAACCATCTGAGATACCAAGGCACATTAACCGTAACAAAATAAACGTGTACTCATCCAATACATGTCATATTATAAGTAGTTAATATCATTTATGTTATTAAAAATCTAAACATAAAACCAATGATTGAAAAAGTGAACCTGATTGTGGATGTAACCTGTTGGCGACGCGCCTATAAGAATATTTCAGTTTATTAAGTCAACCGACGACGAATAACTTTTCAAAGACTCATTGTCCAATTAAAATGTTCTGATAAGAAAATGCTTAGTTAAATCTTAAAGAAATGTCGAATTAATGGTATGAAGGTCTTGGGTTCGACTCCCAGGCCGGACTAGTTTACTGTTTTCTAAGTAATATCTTTCAATAAATTCATATAGGGAATTTTATGTTATAAATTATGTTACCGGATTTGTTCCCCGGTTGAAATCGTCTTTCCAACGATGTAAATTCAAAGGAATATTAAAGTGAAGTTAGAGATCGGATTGGTTCCCCGGTCGAGATGATCACTCTGTGCACAAACAGAATTAACGGAAGTTAATTGCATAAGTATTGTCTTGTATAAGTATGATATGTTTTGTACGAAAACAAATGCCTATTTGTTATGATCGATTAATGAAAACATTCACTTGTATTGTTATCTGATAAGAAACATGATAACTGATAAGAATCTTATCAGAGATAGTTTCCTACAGTTTGAAAATTGTGTAGAAGCACTTATTTATCTAATATTGTTAAAATTAAGTGTATTTCAGACTTTCATTTTTTCTGATAGACGAGAGCCGTGCAAAGTTAGTTGTTCAAATAGTGTGAGTTCACGGAAGCACGCTGGCCACGCCCTTAGGAGGCCGAATATGTAAAAAATTTAAAATGTTTGTAATTTCAGCAATTTATGTAAAAATGACTTGTAAAACATTTCAGGTTGATTGTACGTGCTAAAAAGGTGAATTCTGTGTTATTTTTATGTGAAAATTCCTGTGTATAAGTGAAATAATGATAGTTTTGTATAAGAAATTTAAAAGTGTTTTAAATAGTGAAATAAATAGAGAAAATGTAAATTAAACTATTGTATTAGTTAACATATGTATAAATTCAAGTGGGAAACATTGTTTTAACTTTCTGTGTTAAATATTTAAGAAGTTTGGATTTTGAATTTGTGATTAAAATAGGCATGTTTTGTTTTATAAATTAAAGGATTTTTGTGATACGAAAAAATAATATATATCATGGTGTAGATATTGTTTTGTGCTATCTAAATAGATAACTTGTATTTATGTATGACTTATGTGAATAAAGAAATTAAGTGAAACGTGAGAGAGTAATAGTACAAATTAATGTAATTAAGTTGCGCAGGCACGCGAATGGCGCGGCTCACTTTCGCGTATAGCTCTGGGAGTAGCTTAGTGAACGGGTTTTATTGCAATTCGTTCGGGAAAATGGTTCGGGGAAATAGTTCGGAAAAATAAGAAAATCCTTCGGGAAAAGTGAAAAACCAGCAGTCAAGAATAAGTGTAGGGAAGTGATAGGAAAAAGTGATTACTCTCTCACGGAACGGTTTGAAGATAATTGCTGTTTTATTCCCAAGTAATTCATCCCTAAAGTTATACAGTCCACATCGAAGAATTAAGGCGTCGGGACCGGGACGACTTCGGAAGACCCGTAATCCCCGTCTGAACCTACTTGCTGAAAAAGAAAGAGGTTATCGCCCTAGTGTGTTACTCCGTTGCGGAGATCACATACGTTGTTCCCGAACCCAACGTAGGCGTTATAGGAGGCCGGATCGAGAGAAGCCTCGATTCCTCCCTTCTGTTTCTTAATCGAAAGTCGAGTTCCGCTTGGTTCTTTTTCAATTGGTCCTTGCGAGCCGAATTCTTTTTCAATTGGTCCTTCGCAGCCGGGTCAAGAGGACCTTCCAAACCTGTTTCCTTTTTCAATTGGACCTTTGGAGCCGGATTAAAAGGACCACCCGAACCCCGCCAGCTGGATCAAGGAACCAGCTGTGGACTGCTGGTTGTGGAAAAAGAAGACCTTCGGAGCCGAGTGAAGATCAGCAACCGAAGGAAGCCGGAGGTTTGAGCTGAAGCAATAGGACCAAAGGCCAGAAGACCAGGACGTCAGCGTTGAAGGACTGGACCTGGAACTACCGGAAGAAAGAAAACCGGGATTGCGGCCTGGGGCGTGTGCTCGCATGGGGCACGTATCGCAGCCGGGCGCAGGTGTCTTGTGAAGGCACTCATCGTGGCCAAGCAGGGCTTGGCATTATTCCTGTCGGGCAAGCGTGCTCGGCATTTCCTGTCGGACGACCGTGTCCGGCATTTTCCTGTGGGGTCATCAGGGTGCAGGAAGAAGCATCCACCGCTGCTGCTGCCAGGCGAGGGTGCGCGTGGGCACCTGACTGCATCGCGGCCGGAGGAGGGCGCTCGGACGAGGCGTCACCGGCAACTGGGCGGCGAGCACAGCATACATCCCGACCACCTAACGGTGCCAAACGGTTGGGCTCTGGCACAACACCTTCGGGTGGAGCAGTTCTCTCGAGCGAGACTGCGCTTGCACTACCGCTCGACTGTTTCATCATATTCCTTGGCGGGACAGTTCCTAAACCTTTCCTTCATTCCATTCCTGCACGACTCCATCCCCGGACGGCTCACCTCGGTAGGCCCCGTCCAGGATTGATAGGGCTGATAGGGCTGTTTGGGTGGTAGTAGGGTTGTAGGGTTAGGAGATAAGGGGGGGGGAGGGGTAGTGGTGTTAGGTTGGGGTGTAGAAGGGTTGTAGGTAAGGGGTTGTAGGGACCGTAGGGACAGTTAGGGACCGTAGGCCAACAATCACCTTCCTGCAAGATGAAGAAGGCACAAGACCAGACAGGGAGAAGCGAAGGGAGCAGGACAAGGACAGGGCTCTCAAGAAAAGCTAAAGAAGCGGAACCATCTGGAGCGACCACAGCTACTGCGTCAAATGGAGCAACTCCTTCAAGTGGCGCCACCACCGACACATCCACATGCACGTGGGACACAGGGACGTCCGTGGCAACGACAAGCAACAGGACGGACACCAGTGGTACGCAGGCCAGCACCGCACAACAATCCGTTATATCCAGGAGTGAAACGGTGGTCGAAAAAGTAGGTCAAAGGACCGAAGAAGCGGCATCGCCAAGGACAGTAATCGGGCACACTAGTGATAAAGGGTCACAGAGAGGTAGTAGGTCATCGCGATCGGCGAGGCTGAAAGCCGAATTAGAGGCGCGGATTAAATTCGAACGCTCAGAGCTCGAACGAGCACAGGCAGCTGCTGCCTTAGCCAAGTCTCAATTGGAGTTGGCACGACTCAACCGAGAAGAGGAGATCGACTCGAGTGAGGATGATGAAGAGCGGAATACTCAGGTGGAACCTTTCGTAAGGAGTTGGGTTCAGCAGACCATAATGAGCGCGCCGGTTAGTGTAGCACAACCCGATATTACTGATAAGGAAGCGTGTAAAGGATCACGCCGCAAAGGGGCGGAGATCGAGCGCAACCAAGGAAATGCACAGAAAACACACGCGAGTGAGGTGTCAGAATTGACCGAAGCGATTGTGAGTGCAATAAAAATAGCGGGTAAAGATAAGTCTTCCCAGCTTCATTTCCTCCAGGAATTACCGGTGTTCGATGGAGACCCGGGTGAATGGATAATTTTCAAAACGGTGTTTGAAGACACGAGAAGCCAATTTTCAGGGGTGCAAAATGTTGCACGCCTTAGGAGGGCATTAAAGGGCACCGCTAAAGAGGCGGTAAAGTCGCTGTTATTTACTCTGTGTGAACCGGAAGAAATAATGAACGCTCTCGAAAGAAGATTCGGTAGGGTTGAGATGCTCATTCTAGCCGAAATCGAGAATGTAAAGCGTATGCCAAGATTGGCAGAAGATTGCCGGAATATAGGATCTTTTGCAAGTCGTATTACGAACGTGGTTGCCACAATACAAGCGTTGAATCAACCACAGTATTTGTACTCACCGGAGTTAGTGAGCCGCATAGTGGAGAAGCTCGGAACTATGATTAAATTTAAATGGTTTGAATATCGAGCTCAGTATCCTTTGGAGCCAGAGTTACAAAAGATGGCCAAGTTTTTAAATTTATTGAGTGAACAATTTGGAGCGTCCTTAAACTATGAAAATGCGCCTGAAAAAAGGAAGCGTCCTGAATTCAGGAAGCAAACTGTACACACTTCAAAGGGAGGTGTACGCAGCTGTGCCGTGAGCGAGCGCTATATGCGCCGAAGTGATTCGAGCGAGCGTCTAGAACGCCGAAATAGTAAAGGGCACAACCGACAAGTGGTTATGACAACCCAGGACAAGCCTGTAAGTCGGGTAACACATAAGTGTGTTATATGCAACAAGGAGCACTCTATAGTGAGTTGTTACAAGTTTAAGGACATGAATATTCACGAGAAATGGGAAGCGGTCAAAAAAGCGAAAGTATGTTTCCAATGTTTGTCACCTAACCATAGGAGGTTAGAGTGCAAAGCGAAAAAATGTGGTGTAGAGGGATGTAGAATGTCACATCATCGAATGCTACACCGATACCCCAATGAAAAAACCTCGCCACAAGGGGGCGAGGGGGGTAAAGATGCTCAGATCACAACTGTTAGTACAGTGAATGCACTGGCATGTGCATACTTAAAGATTATACCGGTCGAGTTGTATGGACCTAGAGGAAAGGTCAAGACAACAGCTCTTCTGGATGAGGGATCGACCATGACACTCATAGAGGAGTGTATGGCTCAGAAATTAGCGCCTCGCGGACGTAAAGAGGGATTACGTATCGAAGCCGTGGGAGGTAAGCGAATTAACGACGACAGTTCGTATCGCTTAAACGTTAAGATAAAAGGCATTTACTCGAGCGACTTAGAAGAGATAAGTGTACAAACAATTAAGTCACTTAACCTTTCTCCTCAGTCGGTAAGCCGAGAATTATTGCAACGGTGTTCTCATTTGACACCGATTAAGGATGAGTTGATGTATGAGAGGTCCAAACCTACCATATTAATTGGTCAGGACAATTGGCATCTCATAGTTACTCGTGAATTAATTTCAGGAGGTAAGAACCTACCTGTTCACATATCGGGTGGTATTAAACCGATCAAGATCGTTAACCACATTTCCACCAAGAAGGAGGAAGATATGGATAAATTGATCAAGGATTATTTTAGTTTGGAATCTCTGGGAGTGTCGGCTAGAAAGCCCGCGAACGACCCAGAAGAACGAGCTTTAAGTATTTTGAACAAAACGGTACGTCGTATACCTAATAATAGGTACGAGACTGCTTTGTTATGGCGCACAGACAATGAGTGCATGCCGTCGAATAGAGCGCAGGTTGAAAGTCGCCTGTTGAATATTGAAAAAAAGCTCGTCAAAAATAGCGAGTTGAAGAAGGAATATGAGAAGCAAATTGAAAATCTCATCGTTAATAGTTACGCAGAGAAAGCGAACCATATTCCCATTTCCCCACGTACGTGGTACCTTCCTCACTTCGCAGTGACTCACCCACAAAAAAGGAAAATAAGGATAGTTTTCGACGCCGCCGCAAAGACGGGCGGACGTTGTCTCAATGATGCATTGTTAACCGGACCGGACTTATTGAAGTCGTTGTTCGGAGTTCTGCTACGATTCAGAGAAGGAAGCGTGGCAGTAATGGCAGACATTAAAGAAATGTTCCTGCAAGTGAAAATCCGGGATGAAGACAGGGATAGCCTTCGATTCTTATGGCGGCACAATCGTGACGCGCCACCGGAAGAGTATAGAATGACGTCACTCATATTTGGAGCGGCATCATCACCTTGCATCGCTATATATGTAAAGAATAGGAATGCGCAGGACAACGCACATATCTATCCAGAAGCAGCTTCCGCTACGGAAAGCAATTTTTATATGGATGACTATCTACAGGCATTTCCCGACGTGACGACGGCCGAAAGGATAGTAAACGATATGTATGAATTACATAAACATGCTTCTTTCCAACTGAGGGGATGGGCTAGCAACCGACCCGAAGTTTTAAGTAAAATGGAAAATAAATATAAGAGCGACAGTGCTTCGCTGGGAGATAAAGAGCACACAGAGCGCACGTTAGGTTTGATTTGGAATATCAAACGGGATATAATAAGTTTCTCCACAAGTCTTCGTAACACACCGGAAGAGGTGATGGAAGGTTTACGACCGCCTACGAAGAGGGAGATAACTAGCGCTGTGATGTCAGTCTTCGATCCTTTGGGACTCGCATCACCCATAACGATTCAAGGGAAGTCGCTGATCCAGCAAGTATGGAGGACAGGCATCTCTTGGGATGAAGAAGTTTCACACGAATTACACGTGTTATTTTGTAAATGGATATCGGAAGTGAAGAAATTAGGTCATTTAGAGGTACCTAGACCCGTTGCTGAAGGCGTCGGCAAGGGAGAGTTACACACTTTCACGGATGCCAGTGAAAAAGCATACGCTGCCGCGGTGTATTACGTCACCACGGACGAGCTAGGAATAAGGCGGATTACGCTGATTGCCGCAAAGGCAAGAGTAGCGCCATTGAAACCAATTTCGATTCCAAGGCTTGAATTGCAAGCAGCTCTTATGGGCAGCAGGCTGGCTGCCTCGGTTAGTGAAGAGAGCAAGTACGAGATGTCCGAGAGAGTATTTTGGACAGACTCACGTACAGTGTTAGCGTGGATTAAGTCAGATCCTCGCGCTTTTAAACCATTCGTTGCTCATCGATTGGCTGAGATCGAAGATCACAGTAAACCATGTGAATGGCGATGGGTTCCAACGTCACAAAATGTGGCAGACGACGCCACTAGAAATTTTCCTTCCACCTTCGATGTAAGTCATCGCTGGTTTCAAGGACCTGAATTCCTCAGGAAAAGTCCTGATTTATGGCCCAAGCAAGTGGACACCATAAAAAGCTTAGAAACAGATGAAGAAAAATCGCCAAAGGGCGTAAATGCGTTAAGAAAGCAAGAACCGTTAAGTCTACCCGACTACGGACGATTTAGCAGCTTTAAGAGATTCCTTGGGGCAACTACACGCACCTTACAAGCGGTAGAAAAATTCAAGAGCTTAAGAAAGTCGGTTAAAGGACCCGACGACGCAGCCGAAAGGTCGGTTATGTGTTCCAACAAAGTTTTAGCAAAGTCGGTTAAAGGACCCGATGGCGCGTTGGACATAGCGCTCTTGAAACAAGCGGAATTATTAATTTGGAAGTTCGTTCAAGACGAGTGTTTTTATTCGGAAATAAAATGCTTGAAAGCAAGCAAAAGCGTTGAAAGGAGTTCACGCTTAAGTAAATTATCTATGGAAATAGGAGAAGATAACTTACTCCGTTTAAATGGACGATTACCTTTCAAGTCTAATTTGACCGAGGAAAGTAGAAAACCCGTCATATTGGACGGTAAACACGAAATCGTTAAAATGATGATTAGAGAAGTTCATCATCATTTTGGACATGCAAATCACCAGACGGTGATGAATGAGGTGAACCAGAAATTTTATGTCTTGAACTTACGTAATGTAGTACGAAGTGTGTCACATCATTGTCAGTGGTGCAGGACATACAGATCAAAACCGCAGAACGTGCCACAAGGAAATATTCCTCTGGAGAGAATAGCTCATCATGAACCACCTTTTACATGCTCAGCTGTGGATTATTTCGGTCCTATGAGTGTGACTATAGGAAGGCGACACGAAAAACGTTGGGGTGTTTTATTCACGTGTCTGACTACCAGAGCAGTACATCTGGAACTAGCAGCCTCGTTGACACCAGCGTCAATGATAATGGCGTTGAGGCGATTTATCGCCAGAAGAGGAAAACCAGCCGTTATATACAGCGATAACGGGACAAATTTCAAAGCTGCGAATAAAGAATTATTGAAAGCATGCGAAGAATGCCATGAGAGCATGAAAAATGAGTCATTTAAGAAATACATTAAATGGAAATTTATACCACCGGGAGCACCGCACATGGGTGGCGCCTGGGAGAGGTTAGTAAGATCGATTAAAATTGCGTTGACCGCTACGCTCAGAGAAAGGAGCCCACGAGAGGAAATTCTACATACGTTGCTTTTAGAAGCAGAGCACACAGTAAATTCCAGGCCTCTAGTAACATTCAGTATGGATAGTCCTGAAGAGGGTTTGACACCCAATCATTTTCTTCTGGGACGCTCATGTGGTGATCGACCACCTGGATTATTTCTAGAGCGGCATCTGACGGGTCAACTCAATTGGAAAGCTGCACAGAGGTTAGCCGACCATTTTTGGACAAGGTGGCTGAAGGAATACATGCCTACCTTAATACCGCGAACAGGTAATAACGGAAAGTTCATGGAACCTAAAGAAGGCGATATTGTTTTGATAATAGATCATTCGTTGCCACGAAATACGTGGCCGAAAGGCAAAATTAGTAGAACGTTACCGGGACAAGACGGTCACACCAGAGTGGTTGACGTCATTACTAGCACAGGTATCTTGAGGAGACCTACATCCAGAATAATAGTCCTGGTACCCGCGACGCCTCCCAAATGATGGTGCTAACGCACGGGGGGGAGATTGTTGGCGACGCGCCTATAAGAATATTTCAGTTTATTAAGTCAACCGACGACGAATAACTTTTCAAAGACTCATTGTCCAATTAAAATGTTCTGATAAGAAAATGCTTAGTTAAATCTTAAAGAAATGTCGAATTAATGGTATGAAGGTCTTGGGTTCGACTCCCAGGCCGGACTAGTTTACTGTTTTCTAAGTAATATCTTTCAATAAATTCATATAGGGAATTTTATGTTATAAATTATGTTACCGGATTTGTTCCCCGGTTGAAATCGTCTTTCCAACGATGTAAATTCAAAGGAATATTAAAGTGAAGTTAGAGATCGGATTGGTTCCCCGGTCGAGATGATCACTCTGTGCACAAACAGAATTAACGGAAGTTAATTGCATAAGTATTGTCTTGCATAAGTATGATATGTTTTGTACGAAAACAAATGCCTATTTGTTATGATCGATTAATGAAAACATTCACTTGTATTGTTATCTGATAAGAAACATGATAACTGATAAGAATCTTATCAGAGATAGTTTCCTACAGTTTGAAAATTGTGTAGAAGCACTTATTTATCTAATATTGTTAAAATTAAGTGTATTTCAGACTTTCATTTTTTCTGATAGACGAGAGCCGTGCAAAGTTAGTTGTTCAAATAGTGTGAGTTCACGGAAGCACGCTGGCCACGCCCTTAGGAGGCCGAATATGTAAAAAATTTAAAATGTTTGTAATTTCAGCAATTTATGTAAAAATGACTTGTAAAACATTTCAGGTTGATTGTACGTGCTAAAAAGGTGAATTCTGTGTTATTTTTATGTGAAAATTCCTGTGTATAAGTGAAATAATGATAGTTTTGTATAAGAAATTTAAAAGTGTTTTAAATAGTGAAATAAATAGAGAAAATGTAAATTAAACTATTGTATTAGTTAACATATGTATAAATTCAAGTGGGAAACATTGTTTTAACTTTCTGTGTTAAATATTTAAGAAGTTTGGATTTTGAATTTGTGATTAAAATAGGCATGTTTTGTTTTATAAATTAAAGGATTTTTGTGATACGAAAAAATAATATATATCATGGTGTAGATATTGTTTTGTGCTATCTAAATAGATAACTTGTATTTATGTATGACTTATGTGAATAAAGAAATTAAGTGAAACGTGAGAGAGTAATAGTACAAATTCATGTAATTAAGTTGCGCAGGCACGCGAATGGCGCGGCTCAATTTCGCGTATAGCTCTGGGAGTAGCTTAGTGAACGGGTTTTATTGCAATTCGTTCGGGAAAATGGTTCGGGGAAATAGTTCGGAAAAATAAGAAAATCCTTCGGGAAAATGGTTCGGGGAAATAGTTCGGAAAAATAAGAAAATCCTTCGGGAAAAGTGAAAAACCAGCAGTCAAGAATAAGTGTAGGGAAGTAATAGGGAAAAGTGATTACTCTCTCACGGAACGGTTTGAAGATAATTGCTGTTTTATTCCCAAGTAATTCATCCCTTAAGTTATACAGTCCACATCGAAGAATTAAGGCGTCGGGACCGGGACGACTTCGGAAGACCCGTAATCCCCGTCTGAACCTACTTGCTGAAAAAGAAAGAGGTTATCGCCCTAGTGTGTTACTCCGTTGCGGAGATCACATACGTTGTTCCCGAACCCAACGTAGGCGTTATAGGAGGCCGGATCGAGAGAAGCCTCGATTCCTCCCTTCTGTTTCTTAATCGAAAGTCGAGTTCCGCTTGGTTCTTTTTCAATTGGTCCTTGCGAGCCGAATTCTTTTTCATAACCTTTATTAGTTTTGAGTACATTGGCGCAAACTTGAATGACATAGAAATTGTAGTGTAATCTGTCTCCATAAATATGTAAATACGTCTTTTATTTATTTTTTCGAAACCGTTCGAAATTTGTAATAAAACATTTTAACTCTATAAAGTATCCATCCGGTTTTTATTCATTCAGTTCAGAGTCCGTATTAATTAAATGTTCAACAAAACCCTTACTGCAATTGAAATTTACATCGAAAAGCAGATATTGCTTTGCTCAATGGAAAACTTTTACTAATTAATAGAAAGCACAAACTGACCTTATTACGTATCGCACTGCAAAACCCTTTTAATAGAAGATACATTTTTATGGCGTGTTAAGAGCAAAAGTTTTTGAATAAATGTGTGAGAAAAATAAAAATATTCTAATAATTTTATTTTAATCTTTAAATTATTATGAATACACATGTTTTGTTTCCTTTTTAGCGATATATTTAGAAATAATGCTGAGTACATACATAATGTCAAACAAAATAGGCAAAGTAATGATGAACATAACATTTTGGGATTGATACTTCAAGCAGTTTTTTAATTGCATTCCCCACGTTGATCCTAAAATATTTCCCATTTCCCTCTTCAAAACCGAAAATTCAAATTGATGATGATGAACCTCACGTCTATATTTGGGGCAAGTACATAATACGAGTATAACTGTGCCGAATTTGAACTATATTCGTGCAAGATATACGTCAGTGACAGATCAGACAAAAATAATGCTATAATTTAACCGTTTATCTTATTTTTAGCAACGAAGTGCAGTTCGACGAGTGAGTAAGTGCAGCTTTTTGATCGTTAAGGTTGCCCTAGTCGATGGCACGAACTAAGTGGTGGGCGGGACAAAAATGCATGCTATCTCAGCCGACATCTCGTGCGAAAGTGATAGACGCTGTGATGAGCAGTAAGAAGCTAGTGCGCACACACATACGCACTCCTGAGTGACGCAATGCGCGACGGCATCATCGCGTACCTAGGTACCTATGCGATTCATTTTAGTTTTACAATAATAACATAAACTCAAACGGCAATTGTGAGCTTCGTGCCGCAATAGCTTAGCAATGAGTAGCTGCCGCGGGTTCGAATCCCCCACGGAACAAATATTTTGTATGGACTACAAATTGTTGTTCCGGGTCTGGATGTTTGTTCTTGTGCAATTTATATTTGTAAACTGCCTCCACGATACTGGAGAAAATCCTACTGTGGGGATAACGTATTTTAAAAAGAGAAAGGAGAGAGAAAGCAAATTGGTGTTATTGTAACTTAGGATCTGCTGTGTGAAACGTAATTATTATGAACCCAATTTATGTACCTAGTTGTTATGATGAAAGTTCTTATGTGAACTTAAGTAGATGTTGTTACTATATAATAATTCCATTGATTTGTTTTTACCTACTTTTTAACCGACTTCGAAAAAAGGAGGTGCTTCTCAATTCGTTGGTTTTTGTTTATGTATGTTCTGTCCCCCGATTTCTCGAATATGCCTGAACCGATTTGGAAAATTATTTTTTTTTTGTTTGAAAGGATATATTTTCCAGATAATCCCACGGTAATCGATGATGATCAGATCAGGATCTGATGATGGGATCTTGGAGAAATCGGGGGCACTCTTCAATAAATGACAGCAAATCAACCGCGATTGCTGCTATCGCCTATCTATGCATTCTTTACGCAATCACACAATATAATATCACGCCTGTACCCACTAAAGGGACATAACTCTAAACTAAAAACGGTAACATAAAAAACTTTTTTTGAAAAAAATATAACAATTTCTAAAACAAACACAAAAAAGTGTAACATAATTATGTTTTCTTTACGTTTTTGTATTTTACTGTAGGTTATGCAAATATTACTGTAGGTACTATGTATTCTAAATAGGTTTTTACTTTCCATAGCTAGTTAGCTATAATAGCCCGCAGACAACTCCCCGACCCCGAAGTATATGTCAGCCAGTGTCAGGATAACTGCTTTTTCGACAGCGCGATTTTGATGTGAGTGTGGCTTTTATATAGGTTAATTAAGTAAAAAAAATGTAAGTTTGTAAATTGTTTATTGATTGTTTGTGTTCAATAGTGGTTTGAAATATTCTCTTAGTACTTAGAAAGTTATCAACAATAGGCATTGTGTCACTGCAGGGACAAGCACAAACGTCTATCAAAATAGTAACATATATAAACGGAATACTAACAGCATAGACTTCCTTACAGAAGTCCAAAGAACACGTCTAGGCAAGGTAAGTAATTAGAAGAAAACTACAATTTAGAGATCGATATTAAATCAAATTCACAGTACAGACACAATTAGCGAAATAAAAATAAAATTTTTATTTATTTTATGATAGATAACGCTAGTTGAAACCTAAACACTGTATGGGAAGGGCATCACTGAACGAGTCAGGTGGTCAGTCCAAACAAATAAAAGGCGCGATTGTAGAAAGAAATTCGTTACGAAACGTTTGTAGGCTAGGGGGCTTGGCCAGTTTATGCTATTCATAACGAAGGCTATAAAATATGTAGGTATAACTTAGAAACTAAATCCTATGTGTACTTATCTGTATTCATAACCCAATATCTAAGGTAGGTTATTCTGTAATAAATTAAATCTAATCCAAAATATACTATAATACCATAGCAAAGCTACTACTATTTTATTTAGTAGCAGCTTATATAGTAGTAGTATAGTAAATTATATATAAAAAATATGAGTATGTCTGAGGTAAGGTTAAATATAAACAAATATTTTGCCAAGTGCGAATCGGACTTCCGAGCTTCCGAGATTACAAGATTTAAATACCTATATAGTATATTACTATCGATCAAAAAAAGCCAAAAATACACATTTCAACATTAGGTAAGTATATTAGGATATGAGATTCCTATACGTAAGCACGAAAATCTAAAAATTACCTATTCTAATTAAATTTATAGATAATTTTAAGATTTTCGATAATCGTGCTTATCTATGAGATATTTTCATTAGTTAGCAAATTAAAGTAGTTAAGTACCTACCTAATGTACTACCTGTATCGAAAGTTCATTATTATGTACCTACCTGTTTCCAATTTTAACTAAATGTGCTTCAACAAACTTATGAGAACATTTTAACAGCTATATTCATCCCGGCTTCAGCAATGGACACGAACAAAAAAGGAAGCAACTTTTCTAAATAAAGATGTAGATATGTAGGTAATTACAACCATAAATATATACATACACATAAATATATATAATAGATATATATAAATATATATATATATAATAGATATACAAACATAAATATATATATAATAGATAGCAGCGGCTAACCTAGTGAGTATGTGTGAGTGCGCGCTGCGTCCCCCCTCCGTCCGTCCCACTGATCGGGGAAACAGTTTGTAGCGAAAGGCAAGATGTTTTATAACAAAAACGGGCGTGCGAAATTTTCGCGCGAAGATTCCGGGGTGGCTAAGACTATGAACAGAGTCGAAAGCTAAGCGTCTAAATTGTTCCGGTAAATATGGCTTCGCCCGATTGGTAGACATTTCACACCAAACGGGTAAGTCGCTGCCAGGAATACATATCTGTTTAAAATTCCACTTATTAGAATTGCGTAGACTAACTAGCTGCTCGTCGTTATTTTGTGCACTGCTGACTGCTGCTTTATCTAATACGGTCGAACAAGTTACGGTCTCTATCCTTGATAACGCGTCCGCTACTACATTCTTATCACCTTCAATGTGCTTAATGTTCGTAGTGAACTCGCTAATAAAAAGTAGTTGTCTCACGCGCCTAGGCAACTCATCTTTACTATTTATTTTTGAAAACGCAAAAATTAAGGGTTTATGGTCCGTAAAAATCACTAAATCTTGATCTTCAGCCATATTTCTAAAATATTTCACTGCAGGATAAATAGCTACAAGTTCTTTATCGTAAGTGCTGTATTTTGTTGAGTAGGCGATAATTTTCTTGAAAAATACCCTAGCGGTGACCATGCATTACCTACTTGCTGTTGCAATACCGCTCCCACGCTTGAATCCGATGCGTCCGTCATAAGTGCGAGCGGGGTGTCGGGTTTCGGATACGATAAGCTTGCGGGATTTTGCAACTTAGTTTTACATTGAATAAGTGCTTCATTTGACTTATCATCCCATTTAATTTTAGTTTTGTCTTTTTTCTTAGCGTTTTTTAAAAACTTATTTAACTCCATTTAATATTCCACAGCATTGGGCAAATGTAAACGATAAAAGTTGACCATACTCAAAAATATCCTGAGTTCTTCAATAGTTACTGGTTTCGGAAAAGCACAAATAGCATCAACTCTATCTTTAAGAGGACGAATCCCTTCCGCGGATACCTCGAAACCCAAAAAATCTATTTTAGACTTTCCAAATAAGCATTTATTCAGGTTGATAGTCAAACCGTATTTATTTAGTCACTCGAACACGATCTTTAGATGATCTCTATGTGACGTCATATCCATGCTTGCAATTATAACGTCGTCGATATAAGTATAAAGGAAATTTAGGCCATCAAAAACAGTGTGATTCATAAAACGCTGAAAAGTTTGTGCTCCATTGCGTAAGCCGAAAGTCATGCGTGGGAATTCGAATAGACCAAAAGGTGTTATAATGGCGGTCTTCTCTACATCGTTAGGATTGACCATTATAACATGATACGCGCGATTAATATCAATTCGTGAGAATATTTTTTTACCTTCCAATAAATATGTAAAATCATGCAATCGCGGTATAGGGTACCTATCGGGCTTGGTTATTGCGTTAAGAGCTCTATAGTCGCCACATGGTCATATTTGGCCGTCTTTTTTTAGGCACAACGTGTAGAGGGCTTGCCCACGCACTTTTCGACGGCCTGCAAATCCCCAACTGTTGCATAAGCCTAAACTCTTCCTTAACCTTTGAGTATCGATGCGGCGGTAACGGTCTTACTTTAGCGTGCACCGGTGGGCCATTAGTCTCTACATGATGGTATACCGAATGTCTGGGTGGTTCTTTAAATGAAACCGGCTTGGTGATATCAGGTTATTGTGCTAACAAATCATAAAAAGGATGATACTTATCTATGGTCTGGACTGACTGTTCTTGATAGAAAACAATAGGAGCTAAAACATTTAAATTTGTTATCTCGTCAATTAGTTTGCGAGACGCTACGTCGACCAACAACTTATAATGCGCTAAAAAATCTGCACCTAAAATTGGCTGACGCACGTCCGCGATAACAAATGTCCACTAATACACTCTGCGCAACCCTAAATCTAAACTTAAAGTTTTAACACCGTAAGTGTTTATTTTGCTGCCATTTGCTGCATATAAAATATATTCAGAACATCCATTACCACACGATTTAACATTCACTTTATTTCGCGGTAAAACAGATATATTGGCACCGGTATCAATTAGGAAAATAAGGTTGCTGGACTTATCTCTTATGCTGAGGCGATGATTGGAGTTGCCTATGCAACTACTCGCCTTCTCCTGTTGCATGGCATCTAGTTTCCCGTTTCCTCCGGTTTCCAAGCGCACGGCTGAACACATTTCTGCGCCCTAGCCTTGAAGCGATAGTGGTAGAAACCCAGCCATTTGTCCCGAGCAGCAGCGCGTCCAGGAGTACGGCTGCGGCGACCTTGAGTCTGCGAACGGGCTCGGGTCCTGTCACGTCCGCGTGACTGGGACCGCGATTTGCTCATGGCCATTTTATCCAGTCGCTTGTTAATCTTCGCGATTTCAGCAATGATGGAAGCGTTGTCTGACGAAGTCGATTCTACACCTGCCACGCTGATAGGTCGCATTGTTTCCATGACCTGGTCTGCTACAGAAGCTAGCGTTTTGAGGTCTTTGGTAGCGGTAACCACCAGTACGGCACGAACTGCGGCTGGTAGGTGGTTCTGCCATAAAACGCTCAGAGTCTCATCCTTAAATCGATCCCTGGCCAGGTCCTTCATTTTCCGCAGCAGTTGGGATGGGCGCTGGTCTCCGAGGTCCATCTCGCCAATGAGTTTGGTGATTTGGCGCGTTTCGAACTCCTCGAAGATAGTGAGCAACGTTGACTTCAGCAGGTCGTACCATCCCTCAGCTGGAGGATTCACTAGGATATCCGTGACTTGCTGTACGACATTCTTCCCCAGCTTTGCAATAACCAGATGGTATTTAGCAGCATCTGAGAGCTTCTCGTTGTATAGTACGGATTCGGCCTGTATGAACCACGTGCTGATCTTCCCAAAATTCCGGGATTCTCGACGAAACCGTTATTTGAGATATCTCCGCTTCCGGTTTCTCTTCCCTGGACGTCATTTTTGACGTTATAAACTACACAGGCATAGGAGAGCACAGCACTGGATCACGTCGGGGTCACCACTTTAACTAATGTCTGTGTAGTGTGTTGAGAAATGAAATAAGTCCTTGTAAGAGATAGCGTTTAATTACATTTTATTGGCGTGTAACAACAGTGCCGGCCCGATCGTCACTGACTACAATTCAGTTATATAGGTACTATACTAAGTGTACTAGTTACATAGATAGGTAAGTGTAGTTACAGAGTTTTAGGACAAGGAAGTGTCCGCCGCGCTGCCCCAATGCGTGTGGGTGATCTTCACATGTCTTCGTAATATTTTTTTCTTATTCCTCAGACATACAGGTTTCCTCACGATGTTTTCCTTCACCTCCAAGCACGTGGTAAATTACTTAATAGCAATTAACAATTTCATTGGCGCCGGCGGGGATCGAACCCGGGTTACTCGCGTTCGCCTTAACCATCTGAGCTACCAAGGCACCTTAACCGTAACAAAATAAACGTGTACTCATCCAATACATGTCATATTATAAGTAGTTAATATCATTTATGTCATTAAAAATCTAAACATAAAACCAATGATTGAAAAAGTGAACCTGATTGTGGAAGTAAGCTTTATTAGTTTTGAGTACGTTGGCGCAAACTTGAATGACATAGAAATTGTAGTGTAATCTGTCTCCATAAATATGTAAATACGTTCATTCAGTTCAGAGTCCGTATTCATTAAATGTTCAACAAAACCCTTACTGCAATTGAAATTCATATCGAAAAGCAGATATTGTTCTCTTCAACGGAAAACTTTTACTAATTAATAGAAAGAACAAACTGACATTACGTATCGCACTGCAAAAACCCTTTTAATAGAAGATAAATTTTATGGCGTGTTAAGAGCAAAAGTTTTTGAATAAATGTGTGAGAAAAATAACGATATTCTGATAATTTTATTTTAATCTTTATATTATTATGAATACACATGATTTGTTTCTTTTTTAACGATATATTTAGAAATAAAGCTTAGTACATAAATAATATCAAACAAAATAGGCACAATAATAATGAACATAATATTTTGGGATTGACGCTTTAAGCAGTTTCTTAATTGCATTGCATTTGATCCCAAAATATTTCCAAAATGTTTCCCTCTTCAATAGTGACCTCTTAAACCAAAAATTCAAATTGATAATGATAAAAATATGGTGTTGAACCTCACGTCTGTATTTAGGGCAAGTACATAATATAACTGTCCCAAAGTGAACTATATTCGTGCAAGATATACGTCTGTAACAGATTAAACAAAAATAATGCTATAATTTTACCGTTTGTCTTATTTATAGCCATGAAGCGCAGTTCCACTAGTAAGTAATTGCAGCTACTAGGCTGCACTAAAAGTATCGGGAATGGAATATTTCCACTGTTTCTGTCACATTAAAATCTTTTTAATTAAAAACTCCTTGGTTTTAAAAATCAAATACCATTTATTTATTTTAAAAAATATTCTCGGTCTTGTCACAAGGTTTTGTCAAACTTGTTTAGTCGTTGAGAAAATGGAAATGACTCGAGAAAATTCAAGAGCGATGATTTATTATGACATTTGAAGTGGTTTAACACAAAAACAGTGTGTTGACTGGATGATTTCTGCATTTGATGATAAAGCCCTATCAAAACCACAATTTATCGCTGGTTTGCTGAATTTCAACGTGGACGTGTCAAGCTCAGTGATGATCCCCGTCAAGGTTGTCCAAAAACTGCAGTAACCCAAGAAAACGTTGATGCTGTGCGTAAGCTGATTGAGGAAGATCGACATGTGATATATCGTGAAATTCGGGCAACTTTAGACATTGGCATGAGTCAAATACCAAATAATCTTGCATGAACAATTAGGTGTAAAAAAGTTGTTTTCCCGATGGATACCGCATTCGCTCTGTGAAGAGCAAAAAGCGGCTCGCGTTACTTGGTGCAACAGAACTCTCGAAAGATTCCACGCATGATCCTCAAATGCTGTATACACCATCGTATCAGGTGACGAATCCTGGATATATGCGTACAAACCCGAAACAAAAAACCAGTCACGAGCTTGGGTGTTCGAAAATGAGTTAAAGCCAACAAAATTGTTCGTTCACAGAGTGTTGCAGAAAAAATTGTTGGCCACGTTTGTCTCCAAAACCGGCCATGTTACGACTATTCCTCTTGAGGGACAAAGAACGGTTAATGCAGAATGGTATGCTAGCATTTATTTGCCACAGGTCGTTTATGAACTCCGTAAAGAGAACTGCAACCGCCGCATCATCTTCCATCACGACAATGCGTGTTCTCACACCGCACACAGATCAAAAGAGTTTTTAGAGCAAGAAAACATAGAATTATTAGATCATCCGCCGTACAGCCCCGACCTAAGCCCTAATGATTTCTATACTTTCCCTAAAATAAGAATAAATTGTGTGGACAGAGATTTTCATCACCGAAGAAGCTATGGACGCCTACAAAACGGCCATTTTGGAGACCCCAACTTCCGAATGGAATAGTTGCTTCAATGATTGGTTCCATCGTATGGGAAAATGTGTCAAATTTCGCGGAGAATACTTCGAAAAGCAATAAATACATTTTTAAATAACAATGTTGTGTCACTTCCTTGATTCCCGAAATTTTCAGTGCCGCCCTCGTATTTGATCCTTAAGAAGACACAACAGTGCAAGGAATTTTACAAACCTGAAAAGTGAGAAGAAGCTATGGACGCCTACAAAACGGCCATTTTGGAGACCCCAACTTCCGAATGGAATAGTTGCTTCAATGATTGGTTCCATCGTATGGGAAAATGTGTCAAATTTCGCGGAGAATACTTCGAAAAGCAATAAATACATTTTTAAATAACAATGTTGTGTCACTTCCTTGATTCCCGAAATTTTCAGTGCCGCCCTCGTATTTGATCCTTAAGAAGACACAACAGTGCAAGGAATTTTACAAACCTGAAAAGTTAACAATTTGGCTTAAACATCAACGGCTTTAATTTGACACACTCATCCTCTCCATTCCCACGCAGATGGCTCCCATCCGGAATGCTACCTATCTCCAACTAAATTGCAATAAATTCACTTGATATCTCAGTCAATTCTATGATAGCGATAATCTATTGAAAATACCTATTCTCTTCCATGAAATCCTAAGATAGAATAAAATTATATTGTATAACTAACGTGATACTAAAGTACGTCTTTAAAATTATACATTCTAAATATTCTTATCTAATACATATTCAAAAATAGAAACTTATATTGAAGTGGTAATAAACTTCAAGAAGTGACATTATTTAAAACTTTGTTTCTTATCCGATTTTTCCGAAGCCATTAATCATACTGTTTGAAGTTATACCAAGAAACATTTTCTCCTTTAAGTTTATAAATGTGGACAATTTTGCCACAATTATTTCAGTAAAAAAAATTATAAAAAAATATTTACTTTGATATCGTATCATCACAAATTGTAAAGTAGTCCACTGCTGCAGATATTTGTCATAAGTTGGGATGTCTTGTCATAACCATAAAGCTTGGCTTGTGTTATCTATTGCAATACCGGATGTCTTAAAATGAATATTTTAGCATACTTGAGGACAAAATTCTTACCCCTTATATGAGACTTTTAACACCCATAAAAATATAATGTTGTATTTAGATTTACAACGCAATGCAATCGCACTATTTATCATCTTCTACATACTATAATAAAAAAATCTATGTTATCTGTGTATGTATATAGCCAACAGACATAAGATATATATATATATATATATATATATATATATATATATATATATATATATATATATATATATATATATATATATCATAGGTCTGTTGGCTATATTTTATTTTATAAAAAATGCGTAGTAAGACTAAAGAGTAATTTTATTTGCCTCTATTATTTTATTGATAACTTTTTGTTGTTTTGGACAATAAAAAAAATTTAAAGCATTATGCTATGGCTCACAGATATCCACATTTATCCCCAATTAAAAATCAAAATGCAAATGCGTTGTCACCACTTAGGATTAAGATGGAATGCCACGTTTCAGTAAAAAGGGTCTCCGGTTCTCTACACTCACCATACGAAACACAGCTGCATTAGGCTGCTATTTTGCGCTGGTATTCTGTGAGAGCATTGACCTGGTCAACTCATTCGTGCTACAACTATAATATAGCAGCAGCGTGGCTCTACAATGTAACAAAATTATGATATACTCATAAGATAGAGCTCTTATGAAAATATATATACATATAATAAATAGTATATATATATATATATATATATATATATATATATATATATATATATATATATATATATATATACTTAAATAAGGGTTAGTTTTGAAGATTGACAATTGATTTGTGGTCAAAGTAAAAAAAATAGAAATGCAACGTGTAGGTACGGCATCAATTATAACTTTTTGGAAGCAACCTTTCAAAACTTGAATAGTCACTATTGCGTTATATTTTATTTTATGCTATTTGCAATTTTTACGAAAAAAATTAGCAATGGAGAAAATCTGAAAATATACTGATTTGTTGTATCGTTCAACAAGTCATTAACTGTGAAATAATTTATTACAATTGAAGTAGACTTATAACATATTTCAAAATCATATTCGCAAGACAGCTTAAAATTACTGTGTATCACTTGTATTGCCAAAAAATCGTTTAGAAAATGAAAGAAGATTCATAGGCATTGTAAGCAATAGAATTTCCAACAATTTCTGGAATGAAAAATTCTACTAGCGTACTGGTACGCTTATGTATGGATTATGCTTTATGTTATGAATAATCTAATAATTTGGGTGGTTTGTGGCACAAAACACTTAGTTTAGCTTGCCCTTGACCTATCTATGTTTTTTGTTAACTTTTTTTCTATTTCCTTGAAGTGTCTAAATCCATGAAAGGCCTTCGAGATCGTTTTGCTCTATAATTACTTCCAAACAAAAATTGGAAACCAAAAATGAAAATAAAACATGTACGCAGTTCACACGCGGTAAAAATGAGACCTTCAAATGAAATGAAATAAAAAAATAAAAATATTTCACGGCAAATGATTTAAATGTGAGATAAATGTGTAATTTTATAGCGAACTAGCTATTTATTACAAGGCGCGTTGCGGCCGCAGAAGAAATAATTCTAGAAATATCGTTTTAAATTTCGAATACGTATCTCCATTGTTTAATTAAGAATGATAATATATTCATTGAAGTTGAATGATATATAACTTTCAAATTTTTCTACCACCTTTACGTCACCAAAATCAATTGTACTATACCTATAACCTTCACTCAAGTGCCAGCAACAAGTTGAGAAAGTTTCACCGCAATCTGATGAAAGGTATTATAGCGCATAAAATACGAACAAACAACCATAAATTTTTATATATTAAGATAAACGTTAAAATCGTTAATTTAGCCTAAATTTTAGTGAAATAAATCAAAGAAACATTTTCTTTCGAGTAAAATTGCTTTGTAATAGCGTCATCTACTTTAATGCTATGAGTAAAGTCGTTTTACCGAACAAAGATTGGTTGATATTCAAGTTGATACATAAAATAGACGCTAGACGGCCTGCAGTTATGAAATCGTGGATTTCTATCATTGAGCTATTATGTACTACGTTCTAGAGGCGACACTGCATTCAGCTACGCTGTTCCATTCAACTGCGGTGCATACACCGCACTTGAATCAGTCACTCGCTAGGCGCTTGTAGACTTGCCACGTGTTGTGTTGATTTAAATAAAATCTCTTGATAAAAATATGCCGTCGTGTGTACTCAGATATTGCAAAAATAATTCAAGAAATGTCAGCAAAAACCAAGGAATTACTTTTCATCGGTTAATAAGATACTTAATCAATAAAAAAGTATTATAGATTAATAATAAAACAAATTATTCCTAAGACGCCATCTCGTGTCATGGAATATAGATTATGAAATTAATATCTTCAGATGCGACATTTCTGTGGGTACTTAAGTATAGGACGAATATATTATTATATATATCTTTTCTGTAGAAACATATATAAGTTAATATAATTAGGCTAAATTTTTCATATTTAAATCTGCTTATTATTCTTTTATTTTATTTTTAGGTTTCCACATCAAGGTCAAAGTGAAAAAAATCGTCCATTTTTAACTCTCGCGTACCCAGCATTTATGAACGACTCTTATTCTAATTTAAATAAAAATATATTTCTAATTTAAATATTACGTTAATAAGTTTTGTTAAACATACATTTAGTATGTTTTTTATATTTGACATAGATACCTTTTAAAATATTCAGATAAAAATATCATTAAAATGTAATTGTGATATATCACGTAATGTTATATTAAATAAGCAAATATAATATACAAATTATATGAATATATATATATATATATATATATATATATATATATATTATTCTTATATATATATATATATATATATTATTCTCGATATAATTTACCTATTTAACAATACAATCTACTATTACCTACTATGTTTATTCTATGATAAAATAAACAACCGCGCGAACACAGAGTAGCGCACATTTTTGTTTGAAATAGCTGTTCTAATTCCGCACAGAACAATCCAGTATCAAGTATTTATCGTTCCTTTATTCATTCATAACTGCCTATCATGGCTTGTAAATAATTTTGCCGTATTATTATAATATTGGATGTTTCATTTTCCGTCTCACAGCCATGAGATTAAGAGTGTATTCGGAGAGTTTTTGTGTTCTTCTGCGACGGATCTTGCAGAACTTTTAACAGAAATTTTCACGTGCTTGTCATTCATATCGTCTATTGCGTTGTAATCTTCTAGGCACAGAAAACGATTTAGTAACTTGAACTGAAAATTTTCAGGGCTTTGGATTAAAGCACGAGGACGACGGAGCGTTGACTACATTAAACGTGCATCTCCAACTTAACGTTGGGGTTCAGTGTGCCACTCACCATTCGGTGATCGCTGCTGGTTATCAACTTCGCAATTGCTGAGACATCACTGAACATTTGGGGTCTGGTCGTCATACCAGGTCCTTCTTGTGGGGTCACTTCTGGAAAAAAGATTTCATTATAAGGTCACTTCATCACTTTCTCCGAGAATTTGGCCAGTGGGTTTTTGAGGAATGCGTGGCTCTAGAGACGTCCTCATAGAATTCCTCAACCTCTTCAAGGGGATGTGGCATGGTAGTTACTTTAACCTGTATGACTTTCAACGAATACCGTTTGGTGATTCTGAGTATAAGGTACGCCTCTACCTCTAACCCTCGTCGACACACTCTCAACCTTTACAACGTTGTTAACGAGAGACATGTGGATGATAAATCCAACACCTCCTTAGGACCGATGGTTACCCTCCTGGTAATAACACAAATTGCTGGATTTAGCATTAGCCATAGATTTTTCAGGATCTTCTCGTCAGTCCTCAGCGTGCGTGCGTTAGATTTTACCAGTTCGAGTCATATTAATTGGCAACCGAACCTCCACCGGAGATTCTTAGCACCATTCTTAGCACCCCGTCGTTATCATGGTCGCTGCCGTAGCAAGGAATAGCGGAGCCTCCGGGTACTGGTGGCCGTCTCTTTGTAACTCTTGCCTTAGGGGATAATTTTGCCATAGCTGTTATTTTTAGTTGTTATCAAAAAGATGCTGTTCTATCATCTCTTATAACACTTACCCCCATTGGAAGAAATGAGGCAAACTATGGGGAAGGCCTATGTTCAGCTGTAGACTTTTATAGGGTGCAATGGATGGAGTGGATGGATGGTCTTCGGACCGAATTTCGGTTACAGAGGTAGGACCAACTGTTTTACATGCTTTCCGTGGTATGGAGTTAAAAAACCATCGACTCCCTGACTCCAGGCTGTAACGCAGGAACTATGAATATTTTGTACGGACTTGGCATGTGAATGATTTGTTGTAGATTGCATTATTTTAAAAATCGAAAAGTTTTTGAATTTTGAATTACTACTACTACTAATTTTGAAGTTTTGAATACTACTCCCTATAAGTCTGCTTGGAAAATAAGTCATATAGTCTTTCAATTAACGTCATCCTATTTAAGCCCATTATTAGCCTAGCTCATATTATTAAGAAGGCCCCTTCCACGTTCACTTCTTGTAACTACTAGGAACTACCTCTAGATTATGCATGGCCTAGCACTCACAATCCTAAATTGAAAAACCTGATAAATACAAAAAATAAACAGATAAATAAACAAACTAATAAACAGATAGACTGAAATAGTAAATTAGCTAACTTATTAATAAAACTTTAAAGTTACACATACAAAAAGTAAACATTATTTAACTAAATTTAACGTGTATTTATATTTTTTTATTTTTGTGCGCCTGTTTTATTTACGTTCCCTACACTCAAAGCGGTTTTGTAATTAATGAATTACGAAAATTATTAATGAATTAATGAAAAACGTTTAAAATCTTGCTTTTATTTTACCACTTATGTAATAGGTGAAGAAATAAACTTAAAAACACTTAAACTTAGGTTTTTTCGACAGAAAAATCCAAGCCCGGTTACTGATTTTCGACATATGCCATATGATCATATTGTTAATGAAAAACGGTTTGGGATATTAATGAACGTTATTACTAAATTAAGAATGCTATTTATAGTCTGCCATAAAAACGAAAGTTATATTGATAATGTATGATTTTCCACTTTGGTTTACCAGTTTAAAAATATTTTTGATCTTTCCTTTTTCAATTTAATGACATTTAAATAGTTCAAAACTCTGCTTATAAGTTTGAGCTGAGGATCTGAAATAACTTTCATTATTAGATAATTATATATCATACTAGATTCAGACAATATAATTTAATTAAAAACTTTATATCAGTTGAACCCTAATGGCGACAATCAGACAACTTAACCTAATGATAGATACGATATTATTAACAAGGTAACTAGGTTACGTAACCGCGGCATTACAAAATTGACCGTGTAGGTATGTAGTACAAATTTCCCTAGACAAATGTGACACGAACATTCAGTACAAAAGAAAAAATAATGTAATGTAAGTGGATACAGTTAACACAGTAAAATAGGTCGCTAACTTATGTGCAAGCGTGGTCCTTCCCCGACTGAAACTGAAGCGTGACTCCACCACGTATTTATGTAATTGTGTGAGGTTTAATACTTTTTGCGGATTGGAAGCTTTCTTGAAATGCAAACTTAAATAACGTTCCGTGGTAATTCAATAGCTAAGCGATCACTGTACATTTTACAGTACGCAAGTAATTCTGGTTCCACCGGTAGCAATTAAAATATTGAAGGCTTTTTAAGTGCTGATTTATCACGTGTTCAGTGTTGAAGAAAAACCTAGTGAAGAATTTTGCGTGTCTGAGAAATTAAAATATATATCGAAGACATGTCAACTCCAACAACCCGCGTTGGGGCAGCTTGTGGAAACTTCCTTGCCGTAAAACACTCGATCCTCTGTAATTTTGCTTTTATTTTAAAATTAAAGCTATGAAGGTCTTTCACCTTTTTACTCCTGTTTCTTCACATCTACTTTATTTTACAAATAATGCTGACAAAAAATCCGTACAATTCATAATACAGCTCTAGTAATACAGATCAAGTAAAAAACTCTCAAAATAATGTACACATCGAATTTGGAGTTCAATTTGTGAGGTTTATCCCGTAGCTCAGGGGCTTAGCGCTTACGACAAATTTTACAGTACGCAAGCAACATTGGTTTGAGCGTCACCGTTACATAATTTTTTTTTATTTAAGTGTTGAGGAGACCTACATATTTGAATTCGCCAACACACAACAGCATGCCAGACTAACTGCTCCATAACTAATGGCATAGCATAGGTTGCCTGCGGTCTGAGCTAGCTATAGTCAAAAATGCCGCCCCTAAATTATATGTATAGTAATACGTATCGTAATATGGTCATTATATATATATATATATATATATATATATATATATATATATATATATATATATATATATATGATGATATATATAAGATATTTTAATGATCATTCAATAATGTAAAAGTGGTATAACGTTCTACGGATATATACCATAGAATACTATAATATATACATAATAGAACGGGGGAGTGGGCGGAGCCCGTGTAGCCACTAAAATACCACTAACAAGTCAATTCACATATAAATGTCAACACGAGATAAGTTTGACGTTACAATCGTTTCCAAGTTTCGCATGCAAATTATTTAGAAAATGCCAAATTACACGCTATTTATAAATAAATATGTATTAAAATCCGTCTGTCAACACAGCGAATTGGGTCTGTAGTAATGATTAACTGATAATACGACGTAATTGCTTGTGCGCTCCCGGCGCCGCCTATACCTCGTACAAAATAAGGTTGACAGCCATTCTATTGTGTATAGTATTCTATGATATATACCAACCGCATTTCAGTTTGTCTTGTCAGAATGTCAGAAGGCGCACTCTCCATACATTTTGTACACTAGACTCCGAACACCATCAGACAGTGCACTGCTGCTTAGCTGTAAAAATAGGTGAGAAGGTGGCACCACTACTACTAAAAGTTAGTGTATTCCACTCTCCAATCCACTCTCTATTATATATATTGTGCTAAAATATCATCTGTATACTGCAGATCATCAGCATACAAATGGTAAGAGCTCTTGAGATTTAGTGTGATGAGATTTATAAAAATGGAAAACAGAAGAGGAGAGATAATACCGCCTTGAGGGACGCCAATTGACACATCACGCCAGTCAGATAGTATATGACCAGTGCGCACAGCCTGTTGGCGCCCCCGAAGATATGTTGAGAACCATTCCTGAGCTGAAGACGAGATATTCAAATGAGAAAGAAGAGCTAACAGGATACCATGATCGACAGAATTAAATGCATTAGAAAAATCAATTAAGATGAGAACGGTCAGTTTTGATTTTTCCATCCCCTCACGAATATCTTCCGTAATCCTTGAGAAGAGCAGTAGTGGTAGAATGACCCGGGCGGAAACCAGACTGATAAGGGGAAAGAATATTCATTGAGAAAACAAAAGCAGAAATCTGTTTATGAGCGACAGCTTCCAGAACCTTAGAAAGAAAAGGCAGAATAGAAATTGGTCTGAAATTAGATAAAGAGCTGCATTCAGTAGCTTTCGGGATGGGAATAATAAAGGCTTTACGCCAGAGAGTTGGAAAAGCACCATTCATCAGCGAAAAGTTAATTATATGAGTTATCACGCGTAAAACAGAATCCAGCACGTGCAAAACCATTACCCTATTCACGTCATCACATCCAACGGCTTTCGATTTAATAGAGGAAAGTGCTTTGCTTACCTCGTCTTCGTCTACAGGAGTAAAAGTGAAAGTTTCATGAGAATAAGGAGGCATGGAAGATATAAAAGAGATGGCATTAGCTCTAGAAACATCAGAAACTATTTGAGAAGACAGAAAATGACGATAAAAATCGTCAGGAGAAAAGGTGACGCTATTATAGTCAAATTGCGATTTTCCATATCCAAGCGTATTCAGAAACTTCCATATATCAGCCGAAGATGAATTAAGTAGTTGTTCGTGGATATATCGGCGTTTAGCAGCTCTCACCATTTGATTGCATCAATTTCTTGCAGCTTTATATGCTTGCCACTTTACCTCAGTGCGATTCTTCTTGAAAGCACGGAAAGTTCTATCGCGTTTAGCCATAGCCAATCTTACCCCAACCGTGATCCATGGAACAGGAGGACGCTTCAGTCGACAACACGCTTAGGAGCATGTTTATTATACAGTCCTAATATGTTGCTGTTAAAGAAGTCGACTTTTTCATCAACTGTGGAAGCAGTATATACAGATGACCAGTTAATAGCATCTGCATCACATTTAAGCTTGTCCATATCTATTCTAGCAAGACTACGAATAGAGATGGACACAGGTAAAGGCTTGGGGGACTTTAATTTATATGACAGATAAAGCAGATCATGCCGTGAAAATCCAGAAGCAGGGAATTGTCTATAATTGACAACGTGATCAACGGAGGAGACGGCAATAAGGTCAATCCAGGTGTCAGCAGAGTGGAAGTTGTGATGTGTTGCATTTAGAGGCAAAATAGTGAAATTATGCGACAACATGGTCGACCTCAGTTTCGAAGATTTAAGAGAAACCCCAGATAGGTCGGTGTTAAAGTCTCCCATGATAATGTGATGTGTGTAGGCAGAACTGTAAGGCAATAAATTTACTTCCAAATCGGAGAAATAGTCCACTTGAGGTGGACAGTAGACAACTCCAAGAAACACTTTAACACTCTTGACATTAACTTCAACAAAAATATATTCCATTGAACCGGAATATACAGCAGGAGATGTATTTAATATATTATAAGGTAAATTACTACGCAGATAGATAGCGACACCTCCGCCTCTTTTACCAGTGCGGTCATTACGGAGTAAAATATAACCTGGAAGACTATAAGACGTGGAAGAGAGTTCGGGCTTGAGCCAGCTTTCGGATATGAGTATAGCATGAACTGCATTAGAAGAGAAAGTATCCCGGAGCTCCGTATGATGTTGAGGAATACTTTGTGCATTTAAATGGCAAATGTGAAAACAGTTTAACAATTTTTGAGATTCGTCGTATATTAGCGTAAGTAGCGTTGCGGGCTCATCCGAGGCATCAACAAGTGAAAGGGAAGAGGAGCTGTTGCAAGTGGAATAAAAAGATTCAGCATCTGACATTAAACAAAATTACTTAAAATAATAAAATAAATAATATTATATAGTAAAATAATACTAAATATAAATAAGTATTTAAAATAATAAAATTATATCAAATAAATATAACTGAATATAACAAAAAAATGACTAAATATAGATGTATATCTCCGTACATCACCCTCCGGCTAACTGTTTACAATCTTAAAAATGACACCAGGAAATTAAAAGAAAACAAAATAGAAAAAGAAAATCAATAAACGAACGAGGCATTTAAAAGTAAACAACTAAAGAAAACATAATAACAAACAAATTAATGAGTAATTAGGATAGATTATTACATATAACTAAAATAAAGTTAAATCAAATATAACTTGTGTACATATTCTGTCAATAGTAATGCTAATGTAATTAGTATGGCAAAAGGCCATGTAATTCCTGTGGTTGAAGCTTATCCTGCAGGACAGTTACAACTTTATTTAAGATGTTTTCATCAGATGATTCCGGAACTCCATTTAGCAGCAAATATTTTCTCCGATGCCGCATCTCAATATTGTCAACAGTTTGACTAACCTCATTGATCTTCTGGTGTAGTAGTGACATGATTTGCCAAACATTACCCTTGAACGCTTGAAAGTCGCTTGAGAGAGATTTCATGTCAGGAGCCGTGGTGGCAGATTTTTTTATAAGTGCTTCAAATTCCGCCATACGTTGATTGAGAGAAGTTAACGCAGCCTTTTGGATATTTGCTAACTCGGCAATAGTGGACATTTTCTTGAAAACTTATCTTCTGGTGTGTTGTGAGAGTTGAAAGTTACCGGTGGTAGGGTGATGTAACTTTATCACAGTTTAACCATTAAGGGGAGTTAAACCCACAATGTATGTATTTAAATACACAAAAATAGTAAAAACTGTAAACTAGGAAACTGTAAATTACTTAAAATATCAATAAAAACTATTTTGTTACTTAGAGCAATGTGCACTTTATTTCACGCCTACCGCCTTTTTTTTTCATTATATGAAAATATTTTTATTATCATATAATGAAAAAAAAAATTAGATTAGATTATATGATAACTTTGGTTGTTGTGTGGTTTTTTAATTTATATAATTATGTTATGTTGACCGTGCAATGGCGGTACAATAATATCCAATACCCCATATCGTCTCGTGGGTGCCGTTGGCGTCGACGGATAAAATTAAACCAAAACAAAGTAGATGGGCAGTGGCGTCTTCTTAAGAAAAACTAAAAAAGTTACTGCGGTTGCGAACCCGCCAGACAATAGTTGCAGTTATACCCTATGAGCCTATCTATGGGGGAGCCCTATGTTCAGCGCCTATTGATGGGAAGTAACGGTAACCATGCCACGTTATATAAATAAATGTTTTTCCTAAATTAACTATATATAGATACCAATGTGTTTACTTACGTTGTATAAAATTGTAAGACGGATCCCTCTCCCCTGACCTAAGACGGATCTGCCATAAAAGTAATGTAAAGAAATTTATTTCCGACATTAAGGAAATGAAAGCGTTTTCATGGTAAGCCGGATTATCTCCACAAAAGTCATTGCTGGAATTAAGTTAGTAATTGTTGTGCTTACCTAGATAAAAAATTAGTATTGAAAAATCAGGCAAAATGAGTTCAGATGATTCTTGAGAGATACTAGGTCATAGTCTTGAAATTACTGTATTGCCATCGGTTCCTCTGCCATCAGTACCAGTAAATAAATGAGTTACATACGTGCATACTTATAGGTTAAGCTTTTATTAACTTATTAACAAAATTAAACTACGGTCAATTTCAAGTTGAATTAAGCTCTGAAAATGGTTTGAAGCGAACATTACACAAAGTACTTTATTAATGTTTAATTTATGTCGGAAACGGCAGTAAGAAGTTATAAGTCCGTTAACTATTTTCATTATCATTAACTAGTTCTAGGCTAGAACAAAGCATTAATCTTACGTCGCGGATCTTTTCTTCTAAATATAGCCGGAAAATAAAGCCGAAATGCCCAAAAAGTATCTGTCTATCTGTCTGCCATTAACGTTCTTCTCTGAGGTTTGGTTGATATTCACGTTCACTCTTTAATTTTTTTACTGCGTTTTTATAAAACTCGACCACAGAGCCACCTATCAATTCTATCGATTTTGAATTTTATTTTTTGGCTATGTGCCGGCATATTAAGATTATAGAGTAATTTTTGTCTGTAATAGAGCAAAGCTACAGTTACATTATGGTCGGCTCGGAGCGTTTTTCTTCCCCGGTCAAGCCGCTCTATTAGTGCTACAATACAGTAAATAGAGCTGCAGCGTGGCTTACCTTAAAAAAAGCCGAAAGAAAAAATAACAAGCTTTGGCATCCGACAGATGGCAAAATAACCACCTCAATTCTCTGATCAGGCCAAAAATATCCAGATTTGTGACGGGCAGCAGCGTCACAGGTGCGACGTGTCTAATACTGCGATCGCCAACCCGCTTGCCCAGCGTGGCGATTAAGGGCAAAACCTCCCAATGTTAAGCACCAAAAAAATGGCCCCCAGTTCCCGGCCGTGCCTATGCACCTGACCGTAGTGGCGGTCATGATAGCAGTGGGACAGGGTGAAAGAAACCCGCCGGAAAACCAAGGTTACCTACGTAGCCTTCCGTATTTGCAGGCTGAAGTGGCGATGGGCTTGTCACACGTGACAGAAGCGATAACCGTTGGAGTAGGCGTGTCATAGAGTGGAGACCGCGTTTAGGTAAACGTAGTGTGGGACGACCCCTGGCCAGAAGTAGCGACGATCTGCGCATGGCGGCTGGCAACAACTGAATGCGTGAAGCCGAAGATCAGGCTAAGTGGCGCGCCTTGGGAGAGGCCAATGTCCATCAGTGGACTGCCGCAGGCTGATGATGTGGCTTACCCACGTAGACTATGAGAAATAGAAATATTTTATTAAATCTGAAACTTTCGATATATATCAGAACAGCTCGTTTATGCCGTAATATACCCAGATCGACGACGGGAAGCATCATCAATGGTGAAAGACGTCTGTATTCACCTAATCCCCACCACGCGTGATGATCAAGATGAACTATTCTTCCAACAATGATGAAGGGACATATCCAGTAGTGGACTGACAGGGACTGATGAGGAGAGAAATTCATTTTTACATCGGGATTTGAATTTTGGACCGATCATTTAGTAAGCAGGTTCATCATATTGAGCCAGTTTAAAGGACAAAAATATTATATATCTACTTCGAATTAGGTTGATAAGATCGTTTTATTCAGAGTCGCGTTTTTAACATTCTTGGTAATGGAATTTGTCCAATTTTTAAAAGAAATCTTATAAGAAATATTCTGAATTTTCTATGAAAATAAATGATTAATAATGTTGTAATAAAGTTACAACATTATTACACATTATGATTTCTTAAATTTACGCGAACACTACACATTGAATAAAACTATTATTTACGGATTTTATCGCGTTTAATTACTTTAATTTATTTTTATTATTATCCCGACGTTTCGGGTGTTTTACAGCGCCCATGGTCACGGGGGGGACTGAGATGTTTGACGTCCCAATGTCATAGTTAGTCCGGCTACCTTCAGTTTTTTAGTATTAATTTTTGGTCCGATTTACGCAAAACGAGCTTATAGTATCATGAAGTCTTGCAGTGGTATGCTTGGGTTTGGGTTTAATTTTGTTAATTATAGGATCCCAAGCAGATGGTAGCACCCAACCATCTTCTCTATTGAAATTTGGATGTTTTTTTAATTTCAATAGCCTCGCGTATCATCCTTGCTAGGAATCGGTGTTCTTTTGCGAGAATTTGTGGTTTATCAAATCTAATGTAATGATGGGGACGATCTTGAACATGTTCGCCGACGCTCCGGGAAGTCTGCAGTCTGCGAACATGTTCAAGATCGTCCCCACCATTACATTAGATTTGATAAACCACAAATTCTCGCAAAAGAACACCGATTCCTACCAAGGATGATACGCGAGGCTATTGAAATTAAAAAACATCCAAATTTCAATAGAGAAGATGGATGGGTGCTACCATCTGCTTGGGATCCTATAATTAACAAAATTAAACCCAAACCCAAGCATACCACTGCAAGACTTCATGATACTATAAGCTCGTTTTGCGTAAATCGGACCAAAAATTAATATTAAAAAACTGAAGGTAGCCGGACTAACTATGACATTGGGACGTCAAACATCTCAGTCCCCCCCGTGACCATGGGCGCTGTAAAGCACCCGAAACGTCGGGATAATAATAAAAATAAATTAAAGTAATTAAACGCGATAAAATCCGTAAATAATAGTTTTATTCAATTATTACACATTGTTACACTGAAATATTTTTATAGAAGAGGGGGCAAAGGAGCATATTGTTCATCTGATGTTTAGTGACACCGTTGTCAATGAACAACCGCAACACCACGGTAATTGCAGGTGCGTTGCCGGTCCTTAAGAAAGTAATAAGCTCTTGTCTTGCAGGTCCCTAGGTCGTATCGGCCCGGAAAAATCGCCGATGGTAACTATTCCACAGAGAGGTCGTACGCGGAAGGAAACTCCTAGTGAAACGTACATTGGTGGACCGCTAAGTATCCAGATGGTGTGGATGTTATCGGGAGGTTTGCCGCGTAGTAAGTTCAGGAAATTTGGCGGCTGGAATTAATCTGAACAATTCCTCAGAGCACTCTCCGTGGTATATACGAAAGAAAATGCAAAGAGATGCAATATCTCTTCGCAGCATGTGCTTCAAGGCGATCAGAAAGCACTTAGTCGTCAAGGATTCGAGTCGCTGTGCGCTCGATGCGGTCCAATGGAAGGAGCTGGCACTGCTGGCACAGAGATGGGAACAGTATTCCATGTGCGGCTGAACTCGCACTTTGTAAAGTTGCAGGAGGTGTGCCGGCAAGAAATACTGTCCTGCTCTGCTGAGGCGTGCTCAGCTTTTTAGAGGCCTTCTCTTCCAAATGACCACGAAACAGCACGTCACTCGATATGTCAACGCCGAAGATTCCGACACTGGCTGAGGCAACATTGGGAGTGCCTTGAAATTGAGGAGATACGACAAAGGGGTTCTTTTTAGAGGTTAACGCGCAAACTTGTGTCTTCTGAAGTTTAAACTGGACTGGATTTAGTCACCCCCAATCCGAGACTTTGTTCAGCAAAGACTCAACTTCAGACACAAGTTTGTCCCGGTACTCGGAGACGTTTTCCCGAGAAATATTGGCGCGGTCGGTGTACAGAGCATCACCAGTGCTGTCATCTGCATAGCAATGAATATTGCCGGCTTGCAACATATCATTGATATGCAGAAGAAACAGCGTTGGTGATAGCAGGCACCTTGTGGAACACCAGCATTAATAGGCTTGTAATCGGAGCTTGCACCGTCTACAACGACCTTGATGCTCCGATCTGCAAGAAAGCTGGTGATCCAATTGCACAATTTCTCGGGAAGCCCATAGGAACGGAGCTTCGAAAGAAGCGCCTTGTGCCAAACCCTTCGAAGGCCTTCGCAATGTCCAAACTAACGGCCAATGCCTCCCCCTTGGACTCTACTGCCGCCGCCCATCTATGAGTCAGGTAGACCAGAAGATCATCAGCTGATCGACCACAACAAAAACCGTATTGGCGATCACTAATCAGTTGGTGATCCTCAAGGTACCTCACGAGCTGGCGGCTTACAATGGACTCCAGTGTTTTAGAGAGCAAAGAGGTGATGGCGATGGGCCTGTAGTTGGATGGGTCTGAGCGGTCGCCTTTTTTGGGATCGGGTGGACGAAAACCGTCTTCCATGATTTTGGGACTACGCCTAGGGCGTAGGAGTACCGGAAAAGACGCGTTAAGACCCGTGCCAACTCCGGAACACATGTCCGTAGCATGATTGGGGGTATACCGTCAGGCCCACTCGACTTGTGAGTATCCAGGGAGAGGAGTGCTTTGCGAACCGACCGCTGTGTGAACCGAACCTCCGGCATGGAGCACTCACACCGCGGGATGATCGGCGGCATACTCCCCCCGTCATCGAGAATCGAGTTGTACGAAAAGAAAGAGCCTAGCAGATCGGCTTTCTTTTCTTCGGCATGGGCCAGTGAGTCGTCCTCCCTGTGCAGAGATAGAAGAGATGGCTGACAGAAATTCCCTTGGACAGCCTTGGTGAGACACCAGAATGCAAGGGTTAAATAAAAAAATAATGAAATATTTCAGTCTTAAAGTTACATTATGAAGCACTTTTTTCATGGAAAATTCAGAATATTTGTTGTAAGATTTCTTTTAAAAATTGGAAAAATTCCATAATCAAGAATGTTGAAAACGCGACTTTTAATTTGAATAAAATGACGTTATCTACTTAATTCGAAGTAGGTACATAATAATTTTGTCCTTTACAATGGCTTAATATGATGAATCTACTTGCTAAATGATAGGTTCAAAATTCAAATCCGGATATAAAAAAATACATTTCGCACCTCATCAGTTCCCGTCAGTTCACTACTGGACATGTGCCTTCCTCGTTGCTAGAAGAATAATTCACCTTGATCATTACGCTTGATGGGTGGATTCGCAATCGCTGTACCAGACGTCTTGCACCATTGATGCTGCTCCCTGACCGCAATGTGGGTATATTACGGCAAAAACGAGCTGTTCTGATATATATCGAAAGTTCAAGATTTAATAAGTGTGGTTTTATAGTGACGCTTTCGCCAGCGCGGGTGTTAAGCGCGGTCCGTAAACGTGCGGATGACCCGCTCGGAACTATAAAACGAGCTTAGAGTCCCGCGGTTTCGTATACTGTTGAAACGCGCGGCTGAATGCCGCCAGCGCGGGCCATCCGCGCGTGTTGGTTGCACTATGTAACGATCCAAGAGACGCAACGCTCGTATATACCATAGCGTTATGTAGTATATATAGTTAATTATGTAAAACATTTATTTATATAATATGATATCGTTACCGTTACCTCTCATCAATAGGTGCTGAACATAGCGCTCCCCCATAGATTCGCTCATAGGGGGATAGTTGCCACTCCTGTCTTGCTTTGTTTGCAACCGCATTTATGTAATTTATGCATTTATGCAGTATGGTTAATTTCATTTATATAATACATTTGTAAATTTTTATATCGCCTATTTTAATACTTCAATTTATACTAACCATCTTTAAAGTATACCTCACAAAGAGGACACCGAGATAATAGAAACACTGTATTTTTATAAAAGAATAGTAGCATTGCTATTAACAGTACCAATACTACCTTTAACCACTACCGGTAAGTTGAAAATGCTTGTGTGTGAGTCAGCTATACTCAAAAATGCCGCTCCTAAATTATATGTATAGTAATATGTATCACATAATATGATCATTATATCTATGATAATATACATACGATATTTTAATGATGATATGATAATGTAATAGTAGCTTAACGCTCGCCGGATATATGCTAACCGCACTTCAGTTTCTCTTGTCAGAATGTCAAAAGGCGCACTCTCCATACATTTTGTACTCTAGACGCCGTACACCATCAGAAATTCCGCGTATAACTGAATTGTTATTAGAAGATTTAATTGCTCGTATTGCAAAATATATATGCCTATGGAAATGTGGTGATGAGCAGGATTGCCTTAACGAAATTTCTGGTGGTATACGAAGAGTGCAGATATTCGTCCGACGCGCATTCGTAATTCTCTCACAGAAATTTTCTTACAATATTATGGCTGGCCTAATCTTGTTTTGTCTAGTTTCTACTGAGACTGGCCGGCATTTTGACTTCTTTTAAAATAAATTAATATGTTTTAGTTAATCTTTTAAAAATGACGAATGAAGGGCGCTTGCTTTAATATGTAATATATAATTTGTATGCGAGGAAACCTCGTCCGTTCGCTACCCAAAGAGAGCTATTGAAATTATTAAGGAACACGGTAGAGCCATGCTACAGCAGCTATATTAATAGTAAGCTGTAGCACGAATGGGTCGGCTCGACCGGGGAAGGACCACGCTCTCACAGAATACCAGCGTAAAATAGCAGCTTAACGCTGCTATTTGCTGCTTGCTGCTCACGGGTGAGAACACATCTGCATTTGGATTCTTAACTGGGGATAGATGTAGATGTCTATTGGCCACAGCAACCATTTACCATCAGGGAACTGTGTGCTCGTTTGTTACCATATCTCATAAAAAAATTAAAAATAAACATTTATTTAATGTTAATTTTAATTCCCAATTTACAACGTGCTCAGAGGTGAATAAAAATATCGTGAAAAAGCATGTCATGAAATTAAAATTTCTAGGATGCACACTGATAGTGTGACAGAATCTTGTTTACTTATACTTGGAGTCCTGTTTCCAGTAGTGGACGTTCTATAAATGTAGACTCTTATAATTTTTTATGACAGTAAAATAGACGTTAAATACAGACGGTATATGAAAAACATTAAAAAAATAATATAAAAAATAATGAAATATTTCAGTCTTAAAGTTACATCATTAAGCATTTTTTTCATAGAAAATTCAGAATATTTCTTATAATATTTCTTTTAAAAATTGTACAAATTCCATTACCAAGAATGTTAAGAACGCGACTCTGAATAAAACGACGTTATCTACCAAATTCGAAATAGGTATATAATATTTTTATCCTTTAAACTGGCACAGTATAATGAACCTGCTTGCTAAATGATCAGTCCAAAATTCAAATCCCGATATAAAAAATAAATTTCTCTCCTCATCGGTCCCTGTCAGTCCACTACTGGACATGTGCCTTCATCGTTGCTGGAAGAATAGTTCACCTTAATCATTACGCGTGGTAGGTAGATTAGATGGATACAGACGTCTTGCATCATTGATACTGCTTCCCGTCGTCGATCTATCGAAAGTTTCAGATTTATAATAAAATCTATATATAATTAATGAGATCATTCTAGTATTTCTCATAGTTTACGTGGTTAGGCCATGCTGCAGCCATATTTACTCTATTGTAGCACCAACGGAGCTGCTTGACCGGGGAAAACGCACCGAGCCGACCATAATAATAGCTGCAGCGTGGCTTGATCATAGACAAAATTACTCTATAATCATAATATGCTAGCATAGAGCCAAAATACAAAATAAATAGAATCGACCGGTGGCTCTGTGATCGAGTTATTACCAAATTTTATAAAAAAGCTGTAAAAAAATTTACAGAGTGACCGTGATCATCAACCTAGCCTCAGAGAGGAACGTCAATGGCAGACAGACAGACAGACAGACACACTTTTTTGGGCATATTTTCCGGCTGTAATTTAAATAAAAGATCCGCAACGTAAGATTGATTGTTCTAGGCTAAATGATAAACAAAATAGTTAAGGAACTTATAACTTCTTACTGCCGTTTCCGACATAAATCAAACATTAATAAAGTGCTTTGTGTAAAATACGCTTCAAAGCATTTTCAGAGCTTATTTTAACTTGAAATTGACCGTAGTTTAATTTTAATAACAAACTTTTATTAGCTTGACCTATATGTATGCACGTATGTAACTGATTTATTTAGTTTTTATCTAGGGCCTGACGGCAGAGGAACTGATGGCAATATAGTAATTTTAAGACTATGACCTAGTATCTCACAAGAATCATCAGAACTCATGTTGTCCGATTTTTAATACTAATTTATTATCTAGGAAATTAACAACAAATACGACAGTACGAAAGCAATCCGGGTTTGATCCCCGCCGATACCACTGATTTAGCACGTATATGGCGGTAAAGAAAATCCTCATAAGGGAATAAAATATTTTGAAGATATGTGAAGTTCACCTGCACGCATTGCGATAGTGCGGCGGATATTAATCTGCCTCGGAAATAATAAACTCTCTCGGAAATAAAACGAGACCTGTGTAGTGTGTAGTAGTGGGACATACCCGTACATAGACTATAACTTTAGTTTACTTTACTATTAAATATAAAAAGATTTCCTTGTTTTTAAAAAAATAGTGCGTTATACACATTCTTTTATTAAACCCTATTTCAATGCAAAGTTTAATCTTTTTAAATGTTTAAAATAATATATATTTGTCGTTTTTTTCTATGTGCCGTCTAAGTTGTCATACTGACAAATTTTTGAACGTTTAAGTGTCCAGACAAAAATAATACATAAAAGGAACACCTCAGCATCATATTCTCTGTTACAGACAAGGATTGAAATTGTGTATACTACTTTCTCTGTCGCACAAATGAGCACTGATTGCGAATAAGTGAGCTCACTAATTTGAGAATGGATACATTTCGGAGTGGTCACACTATGGTAAGGGCGCATCTAACTATTTAAATCTTTGGTTACAGATACTTTTCCCAAAGGCTATATCAAGTAGATAGTTTAATTGGCCATAGTAATAAAAATTACCGAAAAAGTAGTACTTACAATACAATACAATACAATACTCTTTATTGTACACCAATAAAACATTAATAAATAATGAAAAAATAATGAGGGATAAACAAAAGGCGGTCTTATTGCTACATAGCAATCTCTTCCAGACAACCCAGAAGAGGAAATTAATAAAAATAAAAATAATATTAATGGGTAGGGTGCACTAAATTAGACAAAAAAAATACAACTTATATACTATAAAATGACAACATACTTAAGGTATATTAGTGACCATAACTAAGAGGAGAAAGAGAGAGGAGTTAAAGAGACAAATAGTGGTTCTTAATTTGTTTCTTGAACACATTTAAAGATTGAGCACTTTTAATGGACTGGGGTAAGGAGTTCCAGAGTCTTACTCCAATAACAGCAAAAGATTTATCATAAAAAGTCGAGGAGTGTATAGGACATTGGAGCGAAAGGTTTTCTTTGGACCGTAAGGAAAAATCGTGACAAGAGCTAAGAAATTTAAAACGTTCTTTCAGATAGGGAGGACTTGATACATTAAATAAGACGCAGTAGAGCGCAGAAAGTATATAAGTATTCCGACGAAGACGGATTGGGAGCCACTTGAGTTTAGTGCGGTATTCCGAGACATGGTCATATTTACGAAGCCCAAATATGAACCGTATACAGAGATTTTGGATTCGCTCAAGTTTATTAAGTTGCTCCTCGGTGATATCAAGGTAACAAATGTCATTATAGTTGAGGATAGGGAGTAGCAAAGATTGTGCAAGCGTAATTTTGGTGGAAATGGGTAAAAAGTAGTTAAGCCTTCGGAGTTAAGCATAAGCCGCAAACAATTTTCGGCACACTGCATTAATTTGGGGTGTCCAAGACAGACTGGAATCCAAAAGGATACCTAAATTTTTAACTACTTCATTATATGGAATAAGAATACCATTAAATACAACGGGTTGAATTTGATATTTTTTAATTTTGGAAATAGTTCTTGAACTCCCAATAATTATAGCTTGCGATTTTGAAGGGTTAACCGTCAACCCATAAGATCGTGTCCAGTCGAGAATAAAAGCCAGATCCTTGTTGATACATTCCACAGCCTTGGCAAGATCTTCGATGGTTGTTTGTAAATATATTTGAAGGTCATCTGCATACAAGTGGTAGAGAGAAGATATTTGGGATGTAATCGTATTAATAAAGATTGCGAATAAAAGAGGAGATAAGACACCACCTTGTGGAGTGCCAGCTACGGTATCAAGCCACGAAGAAAGTCTATCTTGGACACGAATACGAAATTGCAGTTGGAGATATGTTAATAGAACGCAGAATCCTTAACAGGACATCATGATCAACAATATTGAAGGCATTGCTGAAATCCAGCAACACTAATACTGTGACTTGATGATTCTCCATACCGTGACGAATGTCGTCGGTGATTTTTAATAACGCCGTAGTCGTACTATGACCAGATCTAAAGCCAGATTGGAGAGGACTAAGGATGCTATTTCTTAAACAAAAGGAATTAATTTGTTGTTGGACAAGGCGTTCTAAAACTTTGGAAAGGAAAGGAAGAATTGAAATAGGACGATATTCAGAAAAACTTGAAGGACTTGTTTTTTTAGGTAAAGGTATGATTTGAGCGTCCTTCCATTGGGAAGGGAAAGAATATGAGGATATGGAAAAGTTTAAGTTATGGGTTATAATAGGTGTTAAAAAGTCCAACAAGGGAATGATCATTTTACGACTGACGTCATCACTTCCGACAGCGTCGAAATGGATAGAGAGTATGTGTTTCCTAACATCACAATCTGCAAAATGCCTAAACACAAATGGAGAAAAGTCCGGAGTGGGAAACGATGAAAGTTGAGTTAGTGTTGCTGATTTTGCCATATTGTTCAGGCAAGAAACGGAAGAAAAATGCTGATTAAGCAAATTTAAATCAACGTTATTTGGAATAGGACATGAACGAGTACTTAAAGGGGTACTTAAGAATATCCTTCGCCCCATTTCGTCCCAGAGGTATCGTAAAAGGCTATGTTAAGCACCAGTAGGGTCTTATCTCATGGCTTCACGGTTTTCACCTTATACATATTGCCTTTCGTTTATAATCATTACACTTGATGATTACAATTAAATCGATCATATTGCTTTTGTTTAATAGTCTGTGTTTGTTGTCGCATGGTATGATTCCAATTCGAAATTCGAATTCAGAACTCATTTTAACAATAAAAATTATTTTTTATTGTAAAGAATGAGTGCCTTATCCATCCATAAACTGGTTATGTATCACTTCTAAGTTAGGTTCATAATAACTGAGCAAATTTTTTGCATTAAACAAGATTTGATCTGATAGTTCCAGAACAAATCAAAAATTCCACCACTGGTGTTATCTTCAGTCGTCACCGTAGAAGGCCGTCCCTAACGCAGATCATCGGTGAGATTAGTGCTCTCACGTTTAACCTCATTGAACCAGTTGTAAATAGTGGCACGAGATGGGGCTTCATCGTGAACGGCCAATCGAAGTCTATTATAACTTTCTTGTTGACTTGAATGACATCGAAAGTTATAAAAAGTCATTGTACGAAAATTTTCTCGCGTTAAATTCATGCTGACGTGACGGATAATTTTCAATTTGCCGCCAAATCGTAAACAAATAACAAATAATTAACAAAATACATATACAATAATATTTGCGATTAGTTCCATTTTCAAAATTTGAACTTATTTTTTTTATTATATCGTTAACAAGTGGCCAGTTCTAAAAACTTTCAGTATCGCCCTCGTATTATTGCCCGACCTGAAGCTTGTCAGTCTACATTTGTGTTTGCAATACGGCTGGGATAACACTTTTTTGTCCAGTAGCGCGTCCAGCTGTGGAAAGCTTGGCGCCAATGACACAGTAGACTGCCAGTGCGGCGCCAAAATAATTGAGTCCGTCTCGCAAAGGCCCCGGCTAGCTTCAAAGTAGGTCACCAGCATTGGGTTTCAACTCCTTACGACAGCCCGATTCCGCTTGTTTAGGAGTATGCGGGGAAGTTTTGGTCAATTTTCGAGAGGTGTACTGCGCCTTTCCGTAATCACCGCTTCCACTGTGTTTCTCATTTGCTCTAGTCCACGGGCGACTATTCCACCATCGTCTGAATCAACCACGTTCGTAAGATTCACGGTGGCATCCTTGTTTTCGGGTTGTTCTGCAACTTGTGGCGTCGCATCCGCAGCCGTAGAATTTTTATCCGATGACGGAACAACCTCACATCGTAGCCATTTGAGTTCGGCATCATCAAATGTTTTGAGCTCATGATGAACCGTATTTGGTCTGCCAGATTTTGACGGTTACAGATAGTTCCACCTCCGCAAAAAGCGGTGCATCCTATCCCGGTATGCAAAACCTCCAACTTCCCCCCCTTTCGTTCTAAAATACGCCCGCAATGCGTTCGAATGGTTCATGGTTTTGGTTTGGTTTTCATACTGTTTGCTGTTTCGGTCTCACCACCCTGCCGACACCAAGTCGATCTGGTGGGGATGATAGATGCTATGTGCTGCTAGGTGATCGTGCAGCACCTCGCGTTCAGCTGGCGGCTGTCGCGTCCAGCGCCAGCTCCAGACGTGCCCTGGCTACCTCCAGGCAGTGGCCCTATGCGCGTTCCTTTGTGTGCCATCATCCATTTTATGCGCGTCTATTAACGGGAGATACCCTGCGTACAACGGACTTTGGCTTCTTTAATTTTTCCAGGGTTAAAGCAGTTAATGTCTTATGAAATAAGCAGAAGGTTTGTCACTTAACTGTTACGTCGACGAGCGATGGGATCATCAGTTACTTAGGCCATTTTATTATTTTAAAAGCACGAATAGGTTGGATCGACCGTGGAGGGACCACGATCTCACAGTGACAAACTTTGAGATCGTGATGAAATAAGTGCTTAATGCTGCAGTGTTTCGTATGCTGAATGTAGAGAACCGAAGAAACTTTATTGTACCTATGTACCTACACAAAATCTAATACAGTTTCCTTAAAGTGATGTTTAGTCTGTAAATAATAGGAACAAGCACAAGCTAATTGTATCAGTTACTCGACTCTAAAAAGTCAGTAATTATTTTATGGAGATAAGCAAAATTGATTGATATGTGTTATTATACTACTTAAGAAAACATGATTGATAATAACTACTGAAAATTAGGTGATCGCTACCATGTTGTTTCTTAATGGTTCATATTTATTTGTATAACAAATTATATTCTTAATATTATGTTTTAAAAGAAATCCCGCTTGTTTTCTTGCTGGTTTTCTCCACGACAGAAGTTTATTTCCGAACCCGTGGTAAAGGATAAATGACTTTCAACAAGCGTTCTTTTAATACATCGCTCACCTAGCAATATATTGACACATCTACGTTTTTCACATTTTACAGAAATGAGCATTAAAGATTTTATAAATGTTAAAAATTAATTTATGTGTTCATTTTTCGTTTTTTTGCAGATTTTATGGGTTTGGTTACTAGTATAGACGTTAATACATAATTAGGGTAGAAAATTTCCACTTCAGGTTTTCAGGATATACTTTATAAAGATTAACAAAGTGGAAGAGTCATGCATTTGTGCCGTTGTCACTTTGATCAAATTCCAAAAATGTCATTTGTTCACCTGGAAGCTTGCAAAATCCTATGTGAAAGGCAAGAAATAAAAGAACTGGTCGATGGAAAATAAACGATTTATTTTGTAAGAATCACATACAAAAGTATTTGTTCTTAATGTTCAACATTATTGTCAATTTGTAAATAAGTATCCTGTATTTGTTAGTCTCTTAGAAAATAATCAAGTACAAATTCTTATTAAAAACGAAATAAAAATGTAAAACTTAACACCACCTTTATCAAAATAAAGTAAAAAGTAAGTCTCAATAAAAAAACACAAGTAATTAATAGCTATTAATGGCACTTGAAGTTACAAACTATCTTTTAAGTAAAATCCAGATTCAAATCAGATTTGACTTAATAGATCCAATAGTTTAAGGCTGTATAATGTATCTTTATACTATCGTAATTAAATGAATAAGCACTTAACTATAACGTATAGTAGGAATTTGTTGGATTACCCAGTAGGTGTGTAAGTTGAAGTTTTAAATCACGTACCCACATTAATAAAATAAAAAAATAAATCAGCCTTTTATTAATACAATAATTATTACTAAGGGCCGGTTTTCAATCGCCAGTTAACTTTTATCCGACGAATAAGATTGTCATTTTGACAGTTTTTGTATTAACAATCTGTCAAAACGTCACATTTATTACTAAGGTGAAAGTTATGATTGAATCTAATTGACCCTTAGGGTCGGTTTCAAGATGTCCGAATTAAACGACTACTCATTGAGGAAATAAAAAATGAAATGGAATTTGTATAAGGAACTTAAACGTAGGTGGTGAAATGGGCCCTTAACTGTATTTAATTAAAGACTATTATAGAAGCCTTTATAATAGCTGGGCACTATGTCAGACCGAAGTAATTGTATCAAATCTCTTTTCTTTGCATCAGAAATATTCATTTTTGATTGATATGCTGCTTTTAAATTAATTTCTATTGGTTGAGCAACTCTTTTTCGCCCTCGTGCCAATTTAAGACTAGCTTGGATCCAGTCTCCTTCAAAAGATGTTTTAAATTCATAAGAATCGCTATTTTTGTGAATTTAATCATTGTGAGCTCAGTCACTTTTATTATGTCTGCATTATCGTCTTTATGAAAATTAATTGATAGCTCATCAGCCAGTGCTTTCAAATGATAAAAGTTGCTTATATGCATCTCGATGACAGTGAAGGAGTTACCTTTTTTTAGCATCTCGTATCAAATTTACGTATTGATCTGGGACGTAGATGGGTCCAGATTTTTTGGCTCTTTTTATAGATTTCTCATTGAGAAAATGCACATTATTGCCTTCATTTTGACTGTGGCCGCTGATTAAAAACTTATGGCACACAGAATTTATCGCTAATTTTCCGACAGCATAGCAGTACATGCTGAACACAAATCTAAAAATATAAACCATTAATCAGAAATTAAATTAAACACGAAGAATACTTTATAAAATATTCGACATCACCAATTATTTAAACGTACCGGTTCTTTTGTTGACCACAACAATTATCGCTGTAGAAAATGACATCAGAATCTGGATGTTCTTCAGCAACGCGCTCTAGAAACTTGTACACGCAAGTTCCTATTTCTGTAGAACCTTTAGAACCCGAGCCCTCATGCCAAAAGTAACAAGTAGTTGAATCGTTCTTAATATTTGTTATCTGAAATAAAATGCATAAATTAGTACCTACATTAAAGAGTTACATACTCACTTATTATTTAGTAAGGTTACCGTGAAGTTGTAGCAGTTCAACTTGGACTTATACTAAACGCTGACGAGTTGCCGATGGGCACAGGCAACTGTGCTTGTAAGTCATATATCGCTACTATAACTTTGCTCTCTTGTTCACGGGAAAGTGCAATGTCTGCCACTTTTTCTGTACGACTTAACATTTTCTCTCTTTGGTGTCTTATATACTGTTGTCCATTTCCGTTTTTTTAACACCTTCTGCATTTTTATATGATTCGCAAAAATTACATTGATCCTTTTTGGGTATGAAGAATGAAATATTAAATTGAGTGTTAAAATCGGGCTGTACATGTAAACATGGCTGTACATAGCAGCTTCATTACCAGCATTTCTGCGCTGGCATTCATAATCGCGATGTAAGGCTGCCAAGGTTAGTCCACCATCAATAAACTCGCGTCTGGTATTAGCACGTAAATAATGGCTTTCAATTCTCGGAACTGTATTTATATGCTGGAGAACTGATTCTAGCACTTCTGGATCTGATTTCGGTTGATTACCATATCTACCTCTTTGGTCAGTCGGCGCAATTCCAGACTCAGAGGTTTTTGCTTCAATTAATGTACGTAATGTCCGTTGCGCTATTCCAAGGGTATTTAACAAAAACGTCTTGCATATTCTTCGGGTCTGGCCATTTTTCATAAAAGAAAACAAACAATTAGGTGTTCTTGATTTTGCTGGATTTTTACACGACGACATACTATGTTTGGTATGTTAATGCAAGCACTGAGAAAATCTCTTTGACGTTGCAAAGATCCTAAAGCCCAATAACAATCAAAAATTTGTTGACGTTCATCTGTTGTAAAGTTATCGCAACAAGAAAACTTGCAGTTACGGCACGAGGGTCTCATTTTTTTGGCTTCTATTTGATTGCCTGTTTTAGATGAATACTCCTTTCCTAAATTTTTCAAAGTTTTTCTGATATTTTGTTTCTACTTATTTGGGTATCTGACTCTTTTCTTTCCTCTTTTGATATCAGTAGAAACTATAGACGAACTCGTAGATGACAATCTGTCACGCCTTGGTAGTTGATATTTGTCACCACTACCTGTAGAAAAGTCTGAGCCTTCATTCAAGCAGATAGAATGAGAACTTGGCTCTTGATTTTCTTTACCTAGAATTAATATTAAATAAAATCGAAAGTTCGAAAAACAAAGAAAGTTGGGTAGTGAACAATAATGAAAATTATGCGTACAAAGCTCAGCAGAATCATGGTCTTCAATATTGCTAGCTGTCGCATCGAAATGTGACGCGATTTGTATATACATTTGTTGGTTCAGTGTATTTTCAGTGTTATTTGTTTGAAGTATCGTAGATGTCGATAATCTACTTCCAGCAATACCTATTCAACAATAAAAAATAATCAAGGAGAAGAACAAGAAATAATTTTAATATGCAAATTAAATCCAGCAGCTAAATATTAATAATAATAACATTATTGATTTGTTAGTAAAAATATTTAAAAATGTAATCTATGTGTATAGAAAAGAAATAAAGGAAAAAAAACCATAATACCTTCATGAATTATTTCTTCATATTGTACAATATTTTCACCGATACTTTGTACCCCAGCGTTAACAGTATCAGGAATAGGAATCAAGTTTTCGTGCATACCAAGTATTTCGTAATCGAAACGATTTGCGTGTCTTAACGGTTCTACATAGGTATCATCCAGCAAAGAATCTGCAAAGTGACATTATTATTACATACTGTTACGACTTGAAATGCAGCTAGAGGTTGTAAACTGAAAGACTTGCACGACTTTCGAATTAGTCTCAAGTAATTTTAAGAAATTGTATAAACAAAAGTATGAATATGAAAGAAAAAGGATTTAGATCGTTTGCGCTTTTTTGGCACCACTGATTGATCTTCTTCTTTAGCATTACCTAAATATAAAAAAATCATCTTTATCAAATGATTTGATTTTACATAGATTTTAATTATAATAAAAATAATACAATTACATACCGTCGTCGCAAATAGTATTAATTTCTTTAATATTTATTTTATCTGAAGGATTGTGATTTAAAAGAGGTAATGTTAAAACTGTTTCGGAATCGTTAATGGTCGATGCTATAGGTTCAGTTATAATATTATTATCAGCCTTCTTCAACGATGATGTTTCCGCTACAAAATACAAAAAATGCTTTATGATAATGAAGGTGATTCGTATTTTTTGTTTTATATAAAATCATCGTAAATCAAAACAAGATAATGTAGTCATCATTATTTGTTTAATTATTTTGTCCAACAATCGAGAAAGGATACGTACCGCTTATATTTAAATTAGGATTGGGTATAGAAAAAGGTGGTGGAACTAAACCCTCTTTTCCTAGTTGTACCAATCGCTGCATTCGATTCGCCATTATTTCAGTATTATTGTTTTTTCTGAAATAGCAAATTGTAACTTATTATTTTAACAAACACCGTAGTTAGAAGGTAGGTCTGACCACCCTAAACAAGTAACGCTCTCGTACCCATTTTGAACATTTATAATAATTAGTTAGTTGAATCTAGTTTTAGAGTTGCCCGACCTTCCTTTTAACCCAAATAATTATCCATCCACCATTGAACTTATGACATAAGTACCAGTACCCGGTTGACCGAGCTTTGCTCGGTATTTTTCGCTCGATTTTTTTAATTCGTGTGTTTTGGAAATTATATTTAGATACAAATTACATACTGATGAATTATAAATAATATTTTTTGATCTTAGCGACATAACAGAAAAAACTGAACTGGTTATTTGAATAAAAAATCATGAGTGCAATTATTTTTATTTAAATTTTCGTGTTTTTAAAAAATACTAAAAAAAGGGCTCGAAAAAAATATATTTTCTCAAAAAAGAAAGAAACTTGAAAAAAAAAATAAAAAAGTCGGTCGGTCGGTCTGGGCTCGAACCGAGGTTTTACGATTTTGTGACCGCCCATTATACCAATAAGCTATTTATAATCATTATCAAACTGTCAAAATTTACCTTCTTATTCTAACTATATTGTAGCAGTTTTTAATTGCCTAAAAACACGGACAAAAGACATTTTCTAAAAATAAATCTTAGCTAGATCGATTTATTATCCCCGAAACTCCCTGGACACTAAATTTTATGAAAATCGTTGGAGCCGTTTCCGAGATCCCGATTATATATATATATATACATATATACAAGAATTGCTCGTTTAATAGTATAGGATTACGCTTTACTTAATGTAATTAAAACGGCACATCAGTCAAATAAGTAGCAATAAATTCCCGACAATAATAATTGAAACGGCACATCTGTCAAATATGTCGTTTTTTACTACCATTAAAGCATTAAGTATAAAAGCGATGTCACATTTGTCAAATGTGCCATTTTTTTATTATTAACTTAATTTACGAAATGTCACAATTGTTACTTACGTCAACGCAGTTCTGGAAGCGGCTGCATCTAGCGGAGAGGCCCGCACAACTGTCCAATGAGCCGTTGTTTTACGTGGATGCGGGGGGAAACAGTAATAATGGTATAATGACACTAACGACCTCTCTCGATGAATACGGAAACTAGCGTTCTGTCGTTCTATCATTATATAGATTATGCACTTTTAAACATGTATGCGGTATAAACTCAATTTCACATTTTTTGCAGATGTGCCATTATATTACTAGGTGAGCGACATATTGAATAAAAATTCTTCTATTCCATTCTACAAAAAAGTGATAAATAAGAAGATGAACACAAGAACAGAGGTTTAATGTAGTTTTGACCATCATTTCGTTGCTTACCTGGGCTGTTTACAACGCTGAAGATCAATAAGATTCACTAAAAATAATATATTTTGTATAAGGAAATCACAGCAAAGGGTTTGTAAAGTTTTATATAACAAAAGACTTATTGTATTCCTAAAATATCAACTTGAGTTTTCAAAAATGATCAAAAAATATTCTATAAATCAAGGCGTATATATATATATATATATATACAAGTATATATATATATATATATATATATATATATATATATATATATATATATATATATATACAAGAATTGCACGTTTAAAGCTACAGGATTTTTTATAGATATATTTCATAGCGATTTTCAAATAAAAAACCGGCCAAGAGCGTGTCGGGCTACGCTCAGTGTAGGGTTCCGTAGTCCCCCGTCCGTCACAATAAGTGTTCCCACTTATGAGTTTAAACTATTTTTTTAACTGCTCCCGGTAGTGGGTACTGTTGTTTCCATCCAAGTTCAAAATGATTTTCCTAGAAAGTCCTTATAAAGTTCTACTTTTCAGATTTTTTTCATACTTTCTAAACTTATGGTTCAAAAGTTAGAGGGGGGGGGGGGACACATTGTTTTTTTTACTTTTGGAGCGATTATTTCCGAAATTATTGACATTATCAAAAAATTATTTTAGTAAACCCCTATTCATTTTTAAATACCTTTCCAACAATATATCACACGTTAGGATGGAAATTAAAAAAAAATCACTTCCCACTTTACATATAGGGGGGCTGCCCTAATAAAACACTTTTTTCCAATTTTTATTTTACCACTTTGTCGGCGTGATTGATACACATATTGGTACCAAATTTCAGCTTTCTAGTGCTAACGGTCACAGAGACTAAGCGAGGACGGACTCTACTACTCCTATGTAACGGAACTAACCTATTTACGTACATCAATCCAAAATATACCTGGTATATAGCTTGCAAGAGGTTAGTTTATTTTGACACCCGTACACCGCGTACTGGCGCAGTATAAAATGGACAGACGTCACGGCCGTCATATAGGTAGTATTGACGAAAGATAATCCACTACCGTATATCACCCCTTGCTATGGTTGCTAGATGGACGAGATACGTCTGGATTCTCTCGACATTTTTTATGATCTCCCGATCCCGACAAAACTCGAAATCTAGAGACAAACAGCTTTTTGGAAAGTTAACGTATGGCCGTTGATTTTAGAAAAGAAGCTGAGTTAGTAATTAGACTGAATTTTGAAGTAAACTGTTTGAATTTTAAATATTTTTTGAATACTACTAAAGGATCCAAATTGGTGCACTCTAGTAAAGTGCAATGCCAAATACACGTTTTGTATAAGGTACTTTTTGTAGCTTCTTAATTTAAAAAATTTACTTTTTATACTTAACTGTTATTTCTCCCGACAACCACCCCAAAAACCTGACATATGTTTAGATATTTTGCTCTTCCGATCTGGCAACCCAGAAGTACAGAGACCAGCGACGAGCCGCAGTGTCAAGAGTGTGAGACGTACGGCAATGCAATCGCTACTCCACTTGCTAAGTGTGGTGATTTATAGTAAATTTCTACCTAAAACTGGAGAATTCTATACGCAGCTCGGGCTTTTTTATAATGATAATGATATATAGATAATATACTAAAAAAATAATATTATAAAATATGTATATCATTATATCCGCCGTGTCGTGCCGGCTTAAGACAATTGTGAAGCTGTAAATTTACAAAAGGCGATAACGTTTTCCCTCCCGTAAACATAGTCTAATTTTCATAATTTTTGGAAATGTAGATATAATGAAAAACTGGGTCCGTACATTTTATTTTAGGGAAATATTGCGTACGATATAAGTTATTAGCATCTAAATTACTTAAAAAGAAAAATGTATAGACCTAAATTAAGGTATACTGAATCAAATGAGACCAAAATTGTCTCAATCCGTAAAGGTTAGGGGGTTGAAAACATTATAGCTCGAAGCAATATTTTAAAAAGAAAATGTAGGCAATTACTTCCAACGTTTTCAACTTTCTCTATCACACGACGGCGATACGGAGCGAGCGATATGAAACAGATAGCATTTTTGAAAATAACTACTCGCGTCGCGTATCGGTACTTTACGACCCTCTGAAGAGACATCACAACCCCATGACATCTTGTGGGTGTCGTAAGAGGTAACAGAGGGTAACTACAACTCAGTCAGTCCACTGCCTGTATAGCCGGGTGGTGGTGTGGTGGTCGCTTGGCAGGTGGGTTGGCAACCGCAGTAGTTTATATTTTGAGTTGTTAGGAAGATGCTGCCTACCTCCAGTTTCATTAGCCCCTGTCGCTTCTTACGACATCCATGGGGTCATATGGAGAAGTGGGACTTCTTACGACACCCATGGGGTCATACGGAGAAGTGGGATTTCTTACGCCGCCTCTACAAGGCAATATATAATAATATAAAGATTATTGTATTGTATTAGTAATTATAGCCTCGTTGGTCTAGTGGTTGTAGTAGTGCGACTGCTGATCATGAGGTTCTGGGTTCGAATCCCGGGTCGGACCAAAAAATTAATTACTGAGTTCTTCCAAGAAATTTAAATCAAGAAATTCTCAGTAGCTGCCCGGAGTCAGGAAGTTGGCGGTGTCTCACCCCCGTGCCTCGGAAAGCACGTAAAGCCGTTGGTCCTGCGCCTGATCTCTCTCCGGTCGTGTCGGTTTATCGTCCTATCGGATTACGAGAGTGAGGGAATAGAGAGTGCACCTGTGCTTGCTTATACACTTGGGCAATGTAATCCTGTCCTGCGCCTATGGGTAGCCTCCGTTGAGGCGGGCCGCCGTGGCCGAAATTCGATCTGGAGGACATTATTATTAGTAATTATAATATTTTAAGATTGAAATGTTGCTTGATAATCCAAGTTACGATCCCACTCAACAAATAAATTTATACAAAATTAAAATTAAATGTGCGTTTTGGTTGCGTTACTGGTTGTTATAACATTCATTGAATCGAATGAAATCATGTTAATTTATTTTGTCAACCGACTCCAATAAAAGGAGGAGGTTCTCAATTCGACTGTATTTTTTTATTGTGTCAGATCTTTTTTCTAGGTGAACTGATTTTGATGATTCATTTTTTATTTGAAAGCTGATGCTCCTGATGTAGTCTCGTATAACTTTCATCAAGATCTGACCCGTAGTTTTCGAATTACCTTAATATTGCGTATTTAATTGACTTCGACTACATTGATGATGTTCTCATTTTATTTATAGTGAAGTCGAGAGTACAAAATTGTTAATTTTACCACTTGTGTTGTATTATATTTATTACTTATTTCATAAGACATGAACCCTTAGTCACTGAATAAATAATAGTCATAACCTTCGTACCCTGTTCATAAATAACGATTAATAAAATGAAATAAATGTATATTAAGAGCTATTTTTCAAACCTTTAAAATATCTACACTATATAATACTATAAGTATTAATTTTTTTAATTACACATTTCTATAAGTCTCTCTATTCAAACATTCTACACTGAGTGCATGACGGAACTTGAAATCTTACGCGACAGGGAACCTTTGAGAAATCGTTTTTAATGTATAAAACTTTCTTAGTTATTTTTCTTAACATAATATTCATCTAATCTTTATGTATTCCATTCCATCCAACCATTTTCTAATTTTCATGCATTTTTGTTTAAGTTCTGTACCTTTGAGAAATTGTTTTTAATTTATAAAACTTTCTTAGTTATTTTTTTGACATATTATTCTACCCGCAGTTTTTCCAGTAGTTCACATAAATCTTACAAGTCTCACCACTCACCCACTTACGCATCTTCATGCATTCTATTCCATCCAACAATTTTATAATTTTCATGCATTTTTGTTTAAGTTCTGTGGTTTTATATCTTTGGCTTGTTATTAATTAGTTATTTACAACTAGCTGCTTTTGGCAACGCGTTGATATAACTCAAAAATCTTTTTTCAAAAGGTACTATATAAAAGTGCCTTGTGTCAAAATTTCAAAAGAACTTTACCTTCTTTACTTTCGAACAAACATTTACAGTTTTATTGTTATATATTGTACTTATTTAACTTGAAATAAAATTTTCCAACGACGCTACTGATGTGGTGGCATAGTTTTTTAGAATTAGGGTTATAAACGAGCACACCGGTTGGTAAGTGGATACTGTGGCTCATAGACATCTACATTTACCTTCGATTATGAATCAAAATGCAGATGCTTGACTCCTAGGAAGTAAGATGGAATGCCTCGTTTCTAATAAAAGGGGTCTCCAGTTCTCTACACTCCCCATACGAAGCACATCGTTATTGCATTAAGCCACTATTTAAGCTGGAATTCGATGAGAGCGTGGACCCCGGTCGAACCGATCCGTTCATGCTACCGCCATGACATAGCCGCAATGTGACTCTACTACGAAAGAATCAAGAAAACTTTATTGATCAATTATTAATTAAAGGAAATATCACGCGAGCGAAGTCGTAAGCATTCACTGGCTTAATGCCTCCAATCCTAGACAAACTGCTGTTTAATAATCTTAAACATGTTCACAGATTTTCCGGAGTCACTCCGATCGTCCCCACCATTACATCAAATTTGATAGACCACATATCCTCGCAAAAGAACACCGTTTCCCGCCAAGGCTGTTACGCGAGGCTATTGAAATTAAATTAGATCCTGATTTCTATTGAGAAGATGGATGGGTGCTGCCATTTGCTTGGGATCCTATAATTAACAAAATCAAATCCAAACCCAAGCATACCACTGCAAAACTACAAGATACCGTAAGCTCGTTTTGCGTAGATCGGACCAAAAATTAATATTCAAAAACTGAAGGTAGCTGCCCTAACTATGACTTTGGGACGTCAAACATCTCTGTAAACCCCCCACCCTACACCCCACCCGGGACTATGGGTGGTGTATAGCACCCAAAACGTCGGGAATTAAAAAAATTGTTAATTAAACGTGATAACATCCGTATAAATAGTTTTATTCAATATGTAGTGTTCGCGTAAAGATAAGAAATTATAATTGCTGTTTAACTCCTAACTAAAATAACGTCTGGCTAAAAGTCTCGCTGAATCAAGTCTTAAATTTTCTTTTAAGCTAACAAATTTCTCAGTGGCTGAACATTCTTGACCTCCGCGGCCAGTTACGAAATTCGTATAAATTCCATTATGAGGTATTTCAGAAATGGGGCCTTTGAATAAATGCCGTCGAACATACCGTATTGAAAACGTCTTTATTATAAAATTTATTGGAAAATTAATTGGATTAATTGGTGTTTATATGTATTATGACTTCTTAATCACTTTACAATAATAAATAAATCCATGATAATGAAAGCTTATAAAACCGATTAATTGTGATTTTTGACCCTTGGTGGAATTCCATTGTTCTTCACTACACACTTTTTTCTAAATTATAAAGTAATAATCTTTATATATATTCTGTCCGTGTGTATGTGAGTAAACTGCTCTTGCTGATCCGGTTTTGATTAAATTTAGAATCACATATGGACCCTGTAAGTGGCGTAGTGACCGAGATGCGGTAAACACCTGTGCGAAGCCAGGGCGAATTGCTAGACTATATAAAATGAGTAAAAATCTATTAAAGTATTTGCAAAAAAATTAAACTTTAAAAAATTTTTTGAAGTTGGACTTGATAAGTCTTACTTTACCAATGTCGTCAACGACTTCGATCGTTGTGCTTCCAACTTCTACCGACAAAGTTGTGAAATGGACGTTACACATGACCTTTGTATTGAAAATTTTCATTTCAAAACCTTTCCGTTGAGAAACACTTTTAAGGTCATTTAATATAGTCCTCCAGTGATTCTGCCATACCCATTGATGTTGTTGCCGTATCCTTTTCAGTCCAGTTGCTTGAAAATGTCTACCAAAATAAAGACTTTCTTGATTGTAACGTGTAAAATTGGATAGGTTTTGTACTCTGGTTTTGTGCTTCGATAGCCATCATAGCCCTACTGTACAAACAGTGACAGTCAACTTGGCACCGCTGATCCTGCCCAACGGAATTCAAGACTTTGCTATGGTTCAGATACGCAAGGAAAAGGGGCAGATTATACTCTTTGGTCTTCTGTATAATTGGCTGACGGTTGTTACGTATATATTAATTAAGCCGTGTTACGTGTGAAACGTGTTTATTCTGTCTAGTGGTCACCTAGTGATCGAAATTCGACCATAATTAACAAATACAACTAATAATACACTTTCAACTGCACATTAATATATAAAACACGGATATCTAATACACAAAATATGAAATTAACGCGTTCTTGTCTTGTCATACATTTGCTTTGAAGCAGAGCGCTAGAGCGGTCATATTAAATATTATTGTGCTAACAATATTTAATCCAGTATTACTTTTATATAAAACTAAACGTAAAGGAAATGCACATTTTTCATTTTAATGACTCTTTCTAAATTATTGGCTTACAATAGTAAAAAAAGGAAAATGTCAACGGTCGCACATAATATCGTCTTTAGTCCTCAGGGTGACATAACATCTTGCATATTGATTGTTAATCGGGGATACAACATGTTTTTTACGTGGTGGAGCCATGCTGCAGCTATATCAGTAGAATCATCATTATCATCATTACAGCCTTTCACAAGTCCACTGCTGAACATAGGCCTCCCCTAAGTAATGCCACAAAGCACGGTCCTGAGCCACCTGCATCCATCGACTTCCTGCATGTCTTACCAGGTCGTCACTCCATCTAGTGGGGGGTCGCCCTACACTACGCCTACCGGTACGAGGCTGCCACTCGAGAACCTTTCTTCCCCATCGGTTATCGGTTCTTCGAGCTATATGGCCGGCCCATTGCCACTTCAGCTTACTAATCCGTTGGGCTATGTCGGTCACTCTGGTTTTACTGCGGATATCCTCATTTCTGAGTCTATCACGCAGAGAAACTCCGAGCATAGCCCTCTCCATAGCTCGCTGAGCGACCTTAAGCGTCCTCATACGGCCAGCAGTGAAGGACCACGTCTCAGATCCGTAAGTCATCACTGGCAACACGCACTGGTTGTACAATCTAGTTTTTAGAGATTGAGGTATACCTGACGAAAAGATATGTCGTAATTTCCCGAACGCTGCCCAGCCGAGTTGAATCCGTCGATTGACCTCTCGGTCGAAGTTGGACTTACCTAGTCGGACTATTTGTCCCAGGTAAACGTACTCGTCAACAACTTCGAGCATAGTGCTCCCAACAACTACCGGCATAGGTGTGACATGGACATTGAACATGATCTTTGTTTTGTCCATGTTCATCTTAAGACCTATCCGTTGGGAGGCACTATTGAGGTCATTGAGCATAGTGCTTAAGTCCTCCAGCGATTATGCCATAAGGACTATATCGTCGGCAAATCGAAGGTGAGTGATGTACTCGCCATTGATGTCAATACCGTATCCTTTCCAGTCCAGTAGCTTGAAAACGTCTTCCAATGCAGCGGTGAAGAGTTTCGGGGATATAACGTCACCCTGTCTTACACCTCTCTGCAGTTGGATAGGTTTCGAGCTCTGGTTCTGTACTCGGATAGCCATCGTAGCCCTACTGTACAAACACTTCAGCACTTCGATATACCGACAGTCAACTTGGCACCGCTGAAGGGACTGTAGCACCGCCCAAATTTCGACGGAATCAAAGGCTTTCTCATAGTCCACATACGCCAGGCAAAGTGGCAGATTGTACTCTTCAGTCTTCTGTACAATCTGCCGCAGGGTATGTATGTGGTCTATGGTACTGAAGCCTTTTCGGAAACCGGCTTGTTCGGGAGGCTGGAAGTCGTCAAGTCTGCGTGCGAGACGATTCGTAATGACTCTCGAAAACAGCACGTAGACGCGGCTCAGAAGGGAAATCGGTCTGTAGTTCTTTAAGAGAGCGTTGTCGCCTTTCTTAAAGAACAAGACCACCGCACTTCTGCTCCACGCCTCTGGAGTAGTGCCACCATGGAGGACGGAATTGAAGAGCTTCTGAAGGACTACAAGTACCGGTGTTCCACCCGCTTTCAGAAGCTCCGTTGTAATTCCATCCTCGCCTGGGGCCCTGCCGTTTTTAAGGTGCTGGAGAGCCATTCTAATCTCGCTTAGACTGACGTCCGGGATATCATCGGAATAGTGTCGGATAAGACTTGCTCTTGGATCGTTACTCACACTTGCGTGTGGCTCCAACGATGATGTGTACAGCTGCCCATAGAACCTCTCAATCTCACTCAAAATCTCAGGTGTCCCGGAAACGATGTTGCCACACTCAGTCTTCAGCTTTGACAGTTGGCTCTTTCTGGCAGACAGATCTCTGGCAAAGACTTTGGAGCCCTGGTTCCGCTCGATCGCTTCTTTAATACGAGAAGTATTAAAGTTGCGTAAGTCTCGCCGCATGCATTTGGAGATCTGTCTGTTCAGTTGCCTGTATGCTGTCAAATCTGTTGACGATTGCAGCCTCATCTCCCGTCTAACAGCCATGAGATTAAGAGTGTGATCGGAGAGTTTTTGTGTTCTTCTGCGGCGGGTCTTGCAGAACTTAGCTCCGACCGCATGGACAGTTTCCACGAGCTTGTCGTTCATATCGTCCACTGCATTGCAATCTTCTAGGCACTGGAAGCGGTTACGTAACTCGAGCTGAAAGGTTTCGGGATTCTGGATTAGAGCACGAGGGGGACGAAGCGTTGACTTCATTAGACGAGACCTCTCCAACTTAACGTTTAGGTTCAGTGTGCCTCTAACCATTCGGTGATCGCTGCCAGTGTTCACCCTTGCGATCACTGAGACATCACTGAACAGTTGGCGTCTGGTCGTCATAATGAAGTCAATCTCATTTTTTGTCGAACCGTCAGTAGAATAGGTAGGTAGGTAGCACTATTGAGTCGGCTCGACCGGGGAAGGACCACGCTCTCACAGAATACCAGCGTAAAATAGCAGAACGATGCTATGTTTCGTATGGTGAGTGTAGAGAACCGGAGGCCCTTTTTGCTGGAAACGAGACATTCCATCTTAATTCTCACGGATGACAACGCATCTGCATTTTAATTCGTATTTGAGGATAGATGTAGATGTCTATGGACCGCAGCAATCACTTACCATCAGGTGAACTGTATGCTCTCTTGTCACCGTATCTTTTAAAAAAATGTAGGTTTCTATGAACCCAGTATGTATAGCATACATTTACCATCAAGGAGATTGTATGCCTTTGTCAGCCTTACTTCTATAAATAATGTTTTGTTAAAAAAACAATAAATTGACAAAAGAGCTTCACAATCTACCTGATTTTAAATGACTACTGTGACCCATGGGCATGAGCAACCAACTATAAACAAACTAACAACAAAAAAGACTACAGGTGCATTATGCGATACGGAACGTCTCGTAACCTGTGATTATACTAGCTTTCTATACCCTACTGAATGGAATACGGCAGTACAAGTACTACTGTTTGATGTCAGAAACAGATAAAATGGCGATACCTAAATATATATTTAGTTTATTGAATCCTATTTTTTCTTTGCGAAAATAGCTCGATAAATTAGGAAAGTAATGGCGTTTCTACGTTTAACTACATATTTAACTACATATTATGTCTTCGTTCAATGTAGTAGTTGTTGTATAATGTTCCAGTTTTGAGAACCATTAATAAAGCTTTAAATTTGAATCGACAATTTAATAAAATACCGAAACCGAGCACTTGTCGAGAACTAAATGCTCCTTATTTTTATAAAAATTTCATTAAAAAAGATGAATACTTGAAAAAAGCTCTATTCAATTTACGGCGTACAAAATACGGTTGTAGTTTTTTTTAAAAAGCGAAGTTTAAAAGAGGGAACGAACGAAAAGTGAACGAAAAGTGCAGCGGTACTTTATGGCTGAATGGACTGGCGTCGAGTGTCTAGAAGCTCGTGAATTGCGATTACTCTCAACTTCTTTTGTTCTACTGACCGAACACGAAATACGTAACGCGAATTGCGAATCCCTAAAATATCTTTTTTTTTACTGTGGTTTAGACCATATTTTTATCGGTGTACAACACAATGAAAGTTGTTGATGAATTTTTTTTATAGATGAACACTAATTTTACTATAAATACAGAGCCAGCCAAGCAGACGTTATTCTACCCTATCCGACGACCCGTTGTCATATAATCGATGATCGAGGGTCACTTATTGGCATAAAATTTTACGCGGTAGAGCCATGCTGCAGCTTTATTAATTGTATAGTTGTAACACGAATGGGTCGGAGACCCTTTATACTGGAAAAGAGGCATTCCATCTTAGTCCTCAACTCCTCAAGATTGACAACGCATCTGCATTTTAATTGCAAACGAGGATAGATGTAGATGTCTATGGGCCACAGCAACCACTTACCATCAGGTGGACTGTGTGCTCGCTTGTCATCCTTTTCCTATAAAAAATAAAAAAAATAAAACTATCCCATTTCCCAAGTTTGATCAAACTTCACACAGTGTGAAAAATTATGTTGAAATCAGTTCAGTAGTTAGGGAATTTATCGCGAACAAACAACGTGACACGTAATTTTTATATATAAATATTATAAATGGTTTTATCGAGATTATATCGTATCGATTGTATATCGATTATAAGTCGATGAATTTTTTATTTTTATAATCTAAAATAAACGTTATCATAACGAAATTTAATTTTTAACAAGTGTACATATTATTTATTTCGTAATAAGTATACAGAGCCAGAAGTGAAAACATGTATGTTAATATTTATCCTATACTATTAAACGAGCAATTCTTGTATATATATATATATATATATATATATATATATATATATATATATATATATATATATATATATATATAATCGGGATCTCGGAAACGGCTCCAACGATTTTCATAAAATTTAGTGTCCAGGGAGTTTCGGGGATAAAAAATCGATCTAGCTAGGGTTTATTTTTAGAAAATTTCTTTTTGTCCGTGTTTTTAGGCAATGAAAACTGCTAAAATATCGTTAGAATAAGAAGGTAAATTTTGACAAATTGTTAATGATTATAAATAGCTTAATTGGTATAATGGGCGGTCACAGAATCTTAAAACCCCGGTTCGAGCCCAGACCGTCCGACCGACTTTTTTAAATTTTTTTTTCAAGTTCCTTTCGTTTTTTAGAAAATCTATTTTTTCGAGCCCTTTTTTAGTATTTTTTAAAAACACGAAAATTTTAATTAAAATAATTGCACTCATGATTTTTTATTCAAATAACCAGTTCCGTTTTTTCTGTTATGTCGCTAAGATCAAAAAATATCATTTATACGTATTTCATCAGTATGTAATTTGTATCTAAATACAATTTCCGAAACACACGAATTAAAAAAAAAACCGAGCGAAAAATACCGAGCAAAGCTCGGTCAACCAGGTACTTTTAATATTACTTGCAATGACTTCAGGGCCTAAATAGAAAGTTCTGCGCTCTTAGCCGCTTATAAATAAGATTCTTAAATTGGTTAAAATAATTGTTAGCACGAAGTCGCTTTTCAAATTTTTTTTATCAAAATTTGAAATGCGTCATCCGTAGCAAAATGGAATCAACGAGGAATGATTTTAGGACGAACATATTTCTTCGCAAGATTGCCTACAGTGCTCGTCCTCAAAATGCTTTTGGGAGGGAAGCACCTCATTTGAGCACCGTAAGGCGTTGATAGGCAGAATTTGATCGTAACCATGTTTCTCTACATGATGAAACACGTGACGGTCTACCCTCAACTGCGATCACTGAGGAAAGTGTGACTACTGTTAGGCAACTAATTGTCCAAAACCGGCGTATCACCTATGAGAAGATTTAAGGACATTTGTGTATCATCATCATTATTACAGCCCATCACAAGTCCACTGCTGAACATAGGCCTCCTCCAAGGAATGCCACAAAGCACGATTCTGAGCCACCAGCATCCATCGGCTTCCTGTATGTCTTACCAGGTCGTCACTCCATCTAGGAGGGGACGCCCTTTACCTCGCCTGTCGGTACGAGGCTGCCAATCTAGAACCTTTTATCCTCATCTGTTATCGGTTTAGGCGGCGGTAATCACTTACCATCTGTTGAGCCGTATGCTTGTTTGCATCCTTCCCCATAAAAAAAATGTGGCCGGCACATTGCCATTTCAGTTCACTAATCCGTTGGGCTATATCGATCACCCTGGTTCTACTATGGATATCCTCATTTCTAATTTTATCACGCAGAGAAACCCCAAGCATAGCCGTCCCCAGAGCTCGCTAAGTGACATTGCGCTTCCTCATACGGCCAGCAGTGAAGGACCACGTCTCAGATCCATAGGTCATCACAGGCAACACGCACAGGTTGTACAATCTAGTTTTAAGGTATGCCTGACGAGAAGATGTGTCGTAATCTCCCGAACGCTGCCTAACTGACTTCAATCCGTCGATTGACCTCTCGGTCGAAGTTGGACTTACCTAGTCAGACTACTTGTCCCAAGTAAACATACTCGTCAATAACTTCGAGCTTAGTGCTCCCAACAACTCCCGGCATAGATGTGACATGGTCATTACAAATGACTTCTATTTCTTTCATGACCAATCCTTTGGGAGACACTGTTGAGGTCATTGATCATAGTGCTTAGGTCCCCCAGCGATTGTGACATAAGGACTATGTCGTCGGCAAATCAAAGGTGAGTGTTGTACTCGCCATTGACGTTAATACCGTATCCTTTCCAGTCCAGTAGAATGAAGAAAGGAATGAAGCACCACTCAAATTTCGACGGGATCAAAGGCTTTCTCAAAAAGTGGCAGATTATACTCTTCGGACTTCTGTACAATTTTCCGAAGGGTATGTATGTGTTCTATGATGCAAAAGCCGGCTCGTTCCGGAGCCTGCAGTTGTCGATTCTGCGTACGAGACAATCTGTGGTGTGCTACGCGCTGTTTTCGAAATTACTTTCAAAAACAGCACGTAGACGCGGCTCAGATGTGAAATCAGTCTAGAGTTCTTCAAGAGAGCATTCTAGCACTTTTTGAATAACAGGACGACGGAACAGCTTCTGAAGGACTTCAAATATCGGTTTTTCACCTGCGTGAAATGGATTGAAAAGCACAGAGGGTATCGTTAGAGTGAGGGCTTTGTTGATTATAGAGAATTTCATAGAATTATCTAGACATATTTGAAAGATAAAAAGATTTTTTTAAAAGGATGTGAAAAATTAAATAGGTAGAAACTCTTGGTGATTTAAATAATACTATCATATGTAGATAGGGGTTACTGAGGAGCTCCCAATTTAAATACTCTTTGCGAACTTTATTGTAAAGATACTTTACTGAATAACTGTTTTACTCGTAAGAAAATCTGTGCATGTTTTATGTATTAAGAAATGGTGTTTTGAAAACAAAGTGATTGTTTGATTTGCAATAACATATATGTAAATAAACACTTCATATTTTAATTCAAATTACATTTATGCTAGAGAAGAAGAAGAAAAATTGTTTCAAACCAGCAACGATTAGTATTATTAAAGTAATTGGGTTATTTTTTGTACCACCTTGCATTTTAACGATGAAGTAGATTAGCCTTCGTAATTTGTTGTTATATTATTGAACTAGTTATATTTGAGATTCCAAATGAAACGGTATTATAAATGGAGCAAATATCAAAAAAGGCAGATCAATTATTAGCCTAAAAATTTAAACCTCTACTGGAGAGAATTGGGGCCTTCAGCAGCATGTTAAAATGCAAGGTGGTACAAAAAAAAAACCTAGTTACTTATTTCCAAAATGCTATTGCTTATTATCTATAAAATAGGATCAAAACATCTCATCCTCTAAAATATCGTTGTACAATGTGTTCCCTGTAAATATACTCGTAAAACTATGCATTGAACTTCCCTGAAACGTATATAGTAAATACATTGAGCAATATTCACCACAAACTGAAGTCCACTCATTCTGAACCCTATCAATATGCCAGTTCCATCTTTTACAATTCCTTTTTAAAAACTCTAGATGATATCGTGCAGGTGGTCGTCCATATGAATCAAAATATTGACCGATGCCATTTGTATCGGTATATAAAGCTATCCTATGTGAGCCTGGTTTATCATCTGTATCCAAATTGCATATTATATACGTTGGTGCATCGCTATACATGGGCAATCTATTACGTAGGACACTCAATAAGTTTTGAGATATACAAAAAGTATTCTAATTACTTTAAATAGGAGGAGAAATATTAATCTATTCTATATATTTATTTTACATCTTTTCAAAATATTCTCCATCATGCTCTATACGAAGTTCCATTCGCCTTAACCAACTCTGAAAACACTTTTGGCAGTCTTGATCTGACAGGTCGGAAATCGCTTTTTCGTAGGCTTGGCTTTCTTAGTAGAGCGGGACAGTATTTCATGCCGGCACACCGTTTGCAACTTTACAAGGCGCAAGTTCACCCTCACATGGAGCACTGTTCTCATTTCTGGAACGGGGCACCCCAGTGCCAGTGTCTTCTACTTGACCGTATCCCACAAAGAGTGGCTTGAATCTTCGACGACCGAGTTCTTTCTGATCGGCTCGATTCACTGGTGCTGCGAAGAGATGTTACATCTCCTTGCATTTTCTATCGCATTTTTCACGAGGAGTACTTAGACAAATTGATCGGAATAACCCCAGCGAGTAAATTTCACCAACGCACATCGGGACAAAACGCATGGTACACCATCAACACCATCGGGATGCTTGGTGGTTCACCAAGACTGTGCGATTTAGTAGGAGTTTTCTTCCTCGCATGACTTTTATGTAGAATTATCTACCACCGGCGATTTTTCCGGTCCGCTATTATATATTTAAAAGTTTAGCATCAAACTTGAGATTTTTCTGGTGTTGCAGTTAATCATGGACGATGGTCGACACTTACTATCAGTAAAATTTGATTTAATGTTGAGCGTGGAAAGCTAGTAAAATATAAAAATCTAGTAAATTTATTCGTGGGGTGGGCAGGCATGGACCGAACAAGCCGTTAGGGGACACATATTCATAGTTAGCCTATTGCTGTCGGTACTCTCAATCAGGCCCTGCAAATTTTGAGTTTACTTCGAAAATAGAAGAAGGTTTAAACCGTTACTTGTGGATGATTTTGATAATTCTTTTTAGTAAATATGATAAACCCCAAAGGCAGATATTAGGACAATACATTTCATTCCTAAGGGAGGCAAAATAGGGGATGAAGTTTTTAATGTAACTATTTAGATGGCATTGAGATTATGTGATATTCCTTAATTTTACTCAGAGGGGTAAAAACTTTCTTTTAATAAGAAGAAAAGGCCGACTTTTAAGAACAAAACAGAATAAAATTACTTCATATAGTTCGCACCACCGTCGGTACCGTCTTTAAAATGTGATATTATTAAATTCTTTGTAGTTCTTTAAACACAACTTATTACAAGTTATACGTAGTAGGTTGATCCACACTGTAACTATATTAGCCTCGTTGGTCTAGTGGTTGTATTAGTACGACTGCTGATCATGAGGGCCTGGGTTCGAATCCCGGGTCGGGCCAAAAAATTAATTATTGAGTAATTCCGTCAAAAAATCGCAGTAGTTTCCCGGAGTCAGGAAGTTAGCGGTATCTCACCCCCGTGCCTCGAAAAAGCACGTAAAGCCGTTGGTCCTGCGCCTGATCTCTCTCCGGTCATGTCGGTTTACCGTCCTATCGGATTGTGAGAGTGAGGGAATAGAGAGTGCACCTGTGCTTGCGCATACACTTGGGCACTATAATCCTGTCCTGCGCCGATGGCTAGTTTCCGTTGAGGCAGGCCGCCGTGGCTGAAATTCGGTCTGGAGGACATTATTAGTTAGCACGAATGAGTCGGCTCAATCTGGTTAGGACCACGCTCTCGCAGATTTCCAGCGTTAAATAGCAATTTTGTATGGTGAGTGTAGAGAACCGGATACCCTTTTTACTGGAAAAGAGTCATTCCACCTTAGTCCTCAGGTGCGCCAACGCATCTGCATTTTAATTATAATAATCGAGGATAAATGTAGATGTTTATGGACCACAGCACCATCAGTTGGACTACGTGCTCTTTTAACACCCTTATTCTATATTAATGAAAAAGAATGACAAAAGTTATTTTTATATTATGCTAGATTAAAGAAATGTAATATTAGTAGCTTCCGGTCTTAGATAAAATTTCAGACTTTATTTTAAATGCAATATTTCAATACCCGTGCAGCTAGTGGTCAGGGATGGGGAGAGACTGGGAGAAAGTGGGGTTCAACACCCCGCTACATCGGGCAGTCCACTTTACTGAATCCCCCTACGCCAGCGCGAAAATGGAAGCCATCGTTCACGCTTGTTTCGATAAAAGAACGCCTAGAAAAATTCCGAAATTTTTTGAGGCATTTTTCATCAATTAATTATAGTTCTAAATCGGGCATCGACTTCTTTTCTACTTGTTGTTATATATAGGCTCTTTTTATTTATTGTACTAACGTGTTGAATAATTCCGATTTTTTTTTATATCACCCTTTTCTGAACTTTGTGAGTAAACTCATCGGTACAGCCTATCAAAGTACAATGAACCATTATAAGGTCACTGGTTTCCGTACATCTATCTGTCTGTCTGTCAAGGTCCTTTTTCTCAGTAAAGGGTAAAGGTGTTTAAGTTAAATTTAATATCAAATTTAGGCTCTGTTGGAGTTGGAAAAGTACAAGTAAGTCAACGTAATCGAAAGATACAGCCCTTTATGTCACATATGTTTTGTTACAAAGCGATGCTTTGGCTTCGGCTACGAAAACTTTAGGCCAATAAAGCACATTCGGTCTTCAGCCAAATGTTTGGCCAAAGTTGGATAAAACAGCCAAAATTTAATTTGTGATAATGACATGAGCATAGCGCACCCAACGCGATTAGGAAACCGGCGCGTCGTGCGAGAAAATTTACACAAATTACTACGCACGTGTCAATTCGCATACATATAGAGTTTTGTAATTATTAATGTGCTTGTGTACTTATAGAATAGATACTGTGTAATTTAGTTACGGCTACTTTACACGTATCTGCACTGTATCTGTATAATTTAGTTAGCTAAATTACACAGTACACGTGTCAGCGCACCACTGTAGTATGGTAGAGAAGCAAAACCATTACAAACCATAACAATTTTAATTGCTGATTACAACACGTACTCGGCAGTTAAAATAAACATAGTGAAAAAATCTGCAAGTCTGAGAAATTGACATATTTGGAAGATTTTATTGCTCAAAATTGTTTTATTATTAAATAATGGTCCATTGCGGTTCTACTACATAAAAACAGCATGAGCAGAATAATCAACTCTGGTTCGTTCAAAAACTGACCGTCAGACGGACTCTACATATCTACATATTAACACTTTGACACTTGACAGCCGACCGTTTTTTAGCGCGCATCCTCTGGTACGCCCGCCATTTTTAATATATTGCATTGAAATAATATATACTTACGTACTAGAACACAGCTATCTCAAACAAAAAATGTGCGCTACTCTGTGTTCGCGCGGTTGTCCTTTTTATCATAGAATAAACATAGATAGAATCATAGAATTATTAGGCTTAGAAGCGCAGTAGGCGCACGCAAAATGAAGCCGGGTGTCACAACTCATCAGATAATCATGATAAAAAAATAAAAATCTCATTTCACGGGTCCATAATGATAATGAGGAGTCCAGGGTGACAGGCAGCTATCATCTTATATTTTTGTAAAAAACATTCATCAAAACAAAATAATAAATCGTAAAATTGACAGACGCACATATAATGAAAATGTTGCTAGGCATAGTAAAAATTTTACCCATATTTTCTTACCAATATGAGACTATTATTGTTGTATTTTTATTTATTGTTTAAGTACTTGGGTATATAGTTATTGAATAAATATTTTTAAGTACATGTTTTACTTGAAAAGCTTTTCTCCTTCCGAATCTTATTTTGTATTAATACAAAACGCCTATTTAATAAAATATATTATATATTTATATAAATAAATAATACTATATACTTATATAAATATATCACTTATAACAGAATAATATAATGACGTAATAGATTTTTGAATATATATATTAAATCACAAGATATTACGTATATAAATATTTTAAATAAAACATTAGTTAACAAATATAAGTAATTTTACATTTTTCTCTTCTCTCTTTGCAAATAATTAATAATAATTCTAAACTTATCCTAAATATTAATTCTGTGACTAGGTCTACTATTACAACTTCCCCATTTTTTGGGGAAAACGTCATTTACTTGCAAACATTACACAATTGTTTGTGTGCGTGTGGGCTAACGTGATTATAGGTCGCTTATGAACACATTCATTCTGTTGTTGCTTCAACTTTGAACGGAATTTTGAATGACACTATCACTCTTAGTCTAATTACTCTATGGGTAGAATGATCCGTAGGTAATAGTAGATTGTATTGTTAAATAGGTAAATTATATCAAGAACAATATTTAAATTTTGTCATTTGTTTTGTATATTATATTTGCTTATTTAATATAATATTACATAATATTATATCACAATTACATTTTAATGATATTTTTATCTGAATATTTTAAAAGGTATCTATAAGGTATATATAAAAAAAACGTACTAAATGTATGATAACAAAACTTATTAACATAACATTTAAATTACAAATATATTTATTTAAATTAGAATAAGAGTCGTTTATAAATGCTGGGCACACGAAAGTTAAAAATGGATGAATTTATTTCACTTTGCCTTTGATGTGTATATAAGTATCTTATTAGCCGATGAAAAGTAATTCCTTGGTTTTTACTGACATTTGTTGAATTATTTGTGCAATATCTAAGTACACACGACGGCATATTTTTATCAAGAGATTTTTTTTAAATCAACACAACACGTGGCAACTCTACAAACGCCTAGCGAGTGTCTGATCAAAGTGCGGTGTATGCACCGCAGTTGAGTGGAACAGAGTAGCTGAATGCAGTGTCGCCTCTAGTACGTAGTACATAATAGTTCAATGATATATTGTAAGATTTTTAGAAAAATAACTGTAACTGTTATATGCATAATGTTTCTTTATTTCTTTTACATATTATTTTAAAGTAAATTATTATTTTAAAGATATAATTAAAAACATATTATTATTAATTATTGTTATATTTGTAAAATTAACCCTAAATAGGGCGCGAAAATGAAAAAAACAAAAACTCTAACATAAGTATTACATATATCAACCAGCGTAATTTGTAATTGTGTGATATTTTTGAAGCAAGGGTAGTAACAAAGAGGTACACAGTAAAAAATAGTATCTTTTCGTCCACGTTTCCCAGTTTCTTTCTCTGATATTTCAGCAGAAACTTTAATATTTTGAGGAATGAACTCTTTTAGTTATAGCCGCAATAATTACTAAAATTCCAATAATTTTTATTGAATAATCATTACTTATAAAATTTAAATAAAAAAATATAATTTCATCTTCCATAATTTATTATTCAAGAAATTACCATTAAAATTATAACATCCCCAATCGATTAGATAAAGCAGTTAATATCCCGGCATTATAAGACTTAATATTTTGATAATAAATTACTAAACAATAAGAAACTAAACCTAGTCCATCTCAATACTACTTTTACTACTCTTGCCACTTTCTTTTTTTTTTCGGTACTCGGGGTAGCGAGCAATGGTGCCGCAGCCGACGAAACCCTTCCTCACGCCTACACCTCGCGCCGCATTTCGATAAATGATGATATATGCGTAGATAAAGAAACACCCTCGGCCAAGGTTACGTGCCAATGACGTATTGAATGCGTGATTTATAAATAAACGATATGAAAGTTGATCACGTACTCAGTAGCTCAGTACGTCATCGGCGTCCTGAGGAAAGAGGGGCATCATGTACCTTAAGCGTGGTCGGCTGTTAAAGTGTCAAGGACTCGTAAACACGCTCTTTAATACCTATAAAATATTATTTTTTTACTATCCAACGTTTTAGAATGTTTTCATTTATAAAAAATAACGACAAGCATTAAAATCGGTTCTATAAAAAGGAAATATAATGTTTTTATTTTATTATCGACTTTAAAAAGTTAATAGATTAGCTCCCGATAGCTGACAATTCACAAAATCTGTTGTGGCAAAAGTTGCGATAAAAACCTGTTGTTTACTTTACTTGAATTTATGTTATATGAATAGAGTTTCGTCCAAATTAATTTAATAATTAGTGATTAACATTAATTTTAGCCCTGAGGCTAACGCGCGCCCTTAACTCCGTAAAACGAAAGCAAACCGAATTCGATTCCCGTTAGCACCAATGAAATTGACAATTGCAAATGTAAATGATGATTTACCATGTATAATTTTCTAGGAAATTTAGCATGAATATAAAATGTTCTAGAAAATGAAGAATAAAATTACAATTTTTCTTCAATCAATCTTGCTCGTTTGACATTAGCGTATTAAAATATAATTGTTATAGGTTACAGACAAAACTACTTATATTTTAGACTAAGAAAGTTCGGGAAAAATAATTTTAACTGAAAAATATATGAAAAAGATTTTGGCTGAAAAATACAGCTAAAAAGTAATTTTAACCAATACTGGTAGTTGATCATTGACCAGGAGCATTTAAAAAAAGCGCTTGTTAATTTACTGTGGCAGGGTGGGGGTGGGGGTATCTCCCCGTCGTTGAGGTAGAGCAACGCTGCGATACGTAGTACTATTATTTATTCTGTGGCTGCGGCTATATTATGGTTGTAGCACGAATTGGTCAGCTCGAACGGGGTACCTAGATACTAGTGAAGCAAAACATCGGCATCGCAATTAAATCTGCGTGTCTTAGGGAAAAACATTTTTGAGAGCAGTTCGTCTTAATTTTTTCTTGTCTAAGGACTTTTCAGAAATGATAGGGAGCCTGTGCTTAACTTAACAAGAAACCTTAATGAAGGACGAAAATATAAACAACAGCTTTAAAGAGACATCTAACGTGTTTTCTTAGAACGTAAAAATTCCTTAATAGTTTTAAGACTACTAACTTTATGAAAAGACAGAAATAATTTATAATAATGTTACACTCGTAAATTATACGCTACATCATACGCTAAAAAGATACAGGCTTATAATGATTTAAAAATTGATAAAAAAAGTTATAACCTGTATACTTTCCACGGGTAGGCCTCTTTTCCTTTTCTGTAAGGGTGGATGTGGGCGGTAAAAATGGATCAATTAGTCCACCGTACTGCTTCTATATTGGCGGTGACTTCTCATGACTTCGAAATATTTATTACGCAGACAAGGTTCCTCACGAAGTTTTCCGTTATCGCTGAGCAAGTCGTGAATTTGCACTTAGTTATTATAATGCACATATAAAAAATTTACAATTTGAAATAGTATGTAGGTAACAGACTTTTCTATTATTAAAAAAGGGAGGGATTAATTATTTTTATACAATAACGCTGTCACCGTTACTCTATAAAACAATAGTTAATTATAGGCACCCAGTCACCTGATGGTAAGTTGAAGCTGTTGTCCATAGAGTCTACATCTATCGTCGATTAAGAATAAAAATATAATCAAATAAAATGCGGAATGCGGTGTCACCCCGGAGGACTGATACTGAATACCTTGTATCTAGTAAACAGTGCCTCTAGTTCTTTCTCTACACTGGGAAAACGAACGGTAGGCTGCTATTTCACGCTGGTATTCTGTGAGAGCGTGGTCCTACCCCGGTCAGCCGACCAATTCGTGCTACAAGCATAATATAGCCGTAGCGTTGCTGTATACCTAACGTGACCAGACGTCCCGTTTTGGACGGGACTGTCCCTTTTTATAGTTACGAGCCCCGGTGTCCCCGAATTGAACTCTGGGACGCAAAATTGTCCCGTTTTCTTACTAATTTGCTTTTTTACCAAAGAAATGGAGATATTCTATTGGGCAGATTAAAAAGTTCTTAAAAAGGAAAATATTGACTGTAATAATGATGCAAAAGTTTTTGACGAACTACAAATTTCAGTTCTAAAGGCGAATATATATATATATATATATATATATATATATATATTTCGTAAATTTTTAAGCTAACTGAATTTTTCTGAATAAATAACTAAAAAAGTGTTTTTTTTTTATCGACTAGTACCTGTTAATTGACCTAAATAAACCAATGTCCCGTTTTGAGTGAAAAAATAAATGGTCACGTTATGTAATACCTCAACGACGCGACGGGGAGATACCCCCTCCCTGACACATTAAATTAATAAGCGCTTTTTTTAAATGCTTCTGGTCAAAGGTGATCAATTACCAGTATTGGTTAAAATTACTTTTTAACTAAATTTTTCAGCCAAAATCTCTTTCCTATAATTTTTCAGTCAAAATTACTTTGCGCAAACTTTCTTAGTATAAAATATAAGAAAATACTTTGGACTGAAACTGTAACATTTATATTTTATACGCTAATGTCAAACAAGCAAGATTGATTGATGAAAAATTGTAATTTTGTTCTTAATTTTCTAGATAATTTTAAGTCTCCGAGCGCTGACAATGTATATATTAAAACAGCAGATATTTTGAACAGTAGTCATTTGAAAGTTCTGACTTTGGGTAATTAATGTAAACGTGAGCCCCTTTTCCTTTTAAGGTAAATGAATGACTTAAGAACAATTACTTTTAAATTTGTCTCTGCAATAATAAACGTAATAGGGTAGATTCAATAACATACTTGTAAGCCGTTAAAATTAATTTATTTTTAATAAATATCTTAAAACAAAGTTTAACAATTTCGCCCTAATATTCCAATTGTGTCTACAACAAATGTGTTAAAGCTCGCGTGTAAAGAAGCTTGAAGTGCATTCTATTGTGGCAGCATTGCGTTGCTCTGTGCTCCTGGTAACCTGACTACCTGCAGTAGCCCTCACCCTGAAGAAATAGACGGAAAGCTTCCGCAATCTTACTAGGTTGTTCTTCCAAAACCATACCACAGTCCGAAATACTCAGCCAAGAGGTCTTCGTGGGATCCAAACGTCCATTAAAGGTCACCGTATCATCAACATGCGGCGACAGTGCCCCTGTTACGTTAAGAACGGGAACTTTAATAGAATTATTGTCTCTCGAAATACCTAAATCGCTGCGACGTATATATGCGTCAATAAACATGGCAAGGTTAATTGGATTGACGTGAGAGAAACACTCTTTGTATACTTGAGCTAGGTCGTGGTTGCGGTCGTCGGTGCTTCGACCGAAATGATGCCACATTAAATAATCCACAGCGCTCTGAGTCATACCGCTTGAACGAAGCTGTCGTGTGTTAATTTTCTGGTACAGCCACTCGGTCCATCCAGCTTGAGTGGATGTACAATTTATCAGAACAAGCGCATCGACCTTTTGGGGGCTGGAAATGGCATATCGAGCGAGGACGTTCGCACCTGCTCCAACACCGAAACCTATAAACGAACGTATGCCAAAATGCCCTAGTACAAAATCAATTTGGGAAGCCAATCCATCCATTGTTGGATAGGTATAATCTTCAGGCAGAGACTGAGCGCCTTCCTCCTGTCCAGGGGCGTTAATGTGATAGATACAAAATTGGTCCAACACGGTTCTCATTTCTACAAAATTAAAGAATGCTTGGAAGTTGGCGGCATAATTTAGTCCAAGGTCGTGGTAAGTTATTATGGCGCGTTTATTACGGTCCCCGCGGACCGCCACCAGAATGTCCCCACGCGAGGTTCTCACCCTCTCCTCTACGCATGCGCCGTCGCTCTGCAATCGTCTGTCTGATGGACTATGCAATTGAATATTTTTCAGTTCATCATCAAGATTATCAGAAGACACCATATTAAGTAGTGCAATATTTTCTTGTATCGTCAGAGGCATTGTAAGAAAATTAAATTTCTAGTATATTCAGTGAATTATTTACCCTTTGAAATATATTTAAACACTTTGCAGATTACTGTTTATTCTGTTCTCACAGGCACTCTTATTTAGATATTGTCAAAGCGTCTTAATTAGCACTTATTATCATATTAAAACAACGGATGTCGGCAACATTCATTAGCATCATTTCCGTTAGCCTTGTAATTCAATGTTTCGTCACTTGAATCTCGTTTAAAATAATAAATAGCACACTTAACACGTTCGTCTATATTCTATACCATTACGCGAGAACGTTTATTGGAATTATACAAGGAAATATTTAATAACGTCTTGACTTGACGGTGCGAACGCGTGCCCTAGCTAACAAATGGTCCGCCACTGCTCGTGCTCAACTTCGGCTGCTTTCGCCGCTACTCGGATCGAAGTCCGCGCCCGCTCGCACGAAGTTCGCATCGTCAAACCTATCGCACATGCGTAGTTTTTCGGTCGATTTTAGTTTCCTTGACATTTATTAAGTCTATTGCTATTCTTATCGAAATCTGCACAAACAAAAATTTCTAAAACCAGTTACTGAATAAGCATAACAATAGAAAAATCGTCAAACAAACGTCAGTATTAGTCCTTTTATTGACATAACTTTGTTTAGTAAAATTGTGACGTAATTTTTTGCTCTCATATATTTATTTCGTAACTAATGATAATGATAAATATTAAACAAGGAATACGTATTTCTTCGCTTGCTTACAAGTTAATAAAGTCGATAGAGAACAAAAAGAAGTTATTGAATAGAAACACAGAACCCACTAATCGCAGCAGTTGTGGCAAATTATACTATTCTGAGTTTAAGTTATAAGAACAGGCTCCGCGAAAAAATGCACCTTCTTTCATCGAATAATATTGGACTATGACACCACTAACAAAACTGGAATTTTGATATAGGTAAATTCATGTCTATTTTGAATTTGCTCGTTCGAAAACACGATTGTATAATTTTGACTCGATTAGTTATTTGCGAATACACCTCTAAAAAATCACTATAGCCGAAATTACAACGAAATTACTTCATCTATATGTTTAAGAATAACTCAAATATATTCATAACATCAATATTCGTAATTTACTTGCTCATTATTTTGATTATTTAAATCAATATATATTTTTTTAATATTTTAAGATTCTGACAATTTCTATCGTCGCGGCACTACGCAATTTTAGACCTTATGATAGCATTTTTTAAGTTTTTACATAAATTATGTATGTATCACTCGGATCAGTACGACGATAGCCCGGAGCCAAATGTTCATTTTCGATGTAGTAGAAGACTGTTACTATAATATACATTTCCATAGCTCCCTGAATGACTTTGGGAACATGTAAAGTTCATCGATACGCAATGATACAGAGCGGCAGTCTGTTTTCTACTAAAAAATTGAAAAAAAATAAATAAAAAAGTTCTATGACTGGAAAGTGTAAAAAATCTGCAAATGTACAAAGTCAACAAACACGTTTAATTGTTTTATTGAAGAAAAACTGTACAAAAAGGGTTATTATATCAAAAAATATGGTAATCAAAAAATGAGGTGATTGCCACCATGCTGGTTCTATTAAAATTAATTTAAAAAGTATACAAACAAAATTATTGTAAAATTAAATATGCTTAAATTATCATGCTGGGTTTCTTGCTGGTTCTTTTCTGGACAGAGGTATTTTCCGAAGTATTATGTAATAATCTATATTAAATAAAAATCATTCTATTCTATTTTACTGTCAGATAAGGATTTTACTTTGTAATAATCGCATGTCTTTTTGTTTGACAGTTTGATGCGATCACGTACATGTACATAACATGTAATATAATACGTACTCGTATACTCCGACTCCGTTGATAGCAATCTCACATGATTCAACGAGTTCTGAAACGACCTCGACAGTTGAAAGGAGGATACAAGGGATTGGAATCCTGAGATATGCTTGATCAAAAAGTTCACCAAGGTAAACATGCCTATAATACTTACTGTTTTTAAAAATAGTACGATCGGATTCTACTGGCCCAAAAATATGGAGATAATTTGATATTAGGGATTTCCAGTATCTGACCTTTTACAAATACTTCCTAATAGGAAGTTTAAAAGTAATTTTATTTTACAAATTTCAATAAAACTAGCGCACCCAGAAAAATGCGGAGCTAACAGTACAACAATTATTGTACACTTTCCATTCAACCTTACGTTAAATATTTTTATCATATTTTATATATTTCTTTGTGTTACTTACTGTTTTTAAAAATAGTACGATCGGATTCTACTGGCCCAAAAATATGGAGATAATTTGATATTAGGGATTTCCAGTATCTGACCTTTTACAAATACTTCCTAATAGGAAGTTTAAAAGTAATTTTATTTTACAAATTTCAATAAAACTAGCGCACCCAGAAAAATGCGGAGCTAACAGTACAACAATTAATGTACACTTTCCATTCAACCTTACGTTAAATATTTTTATCATATTTTATATATTTCTTTGTGTGTCCACTGGACTAGAATATTTAAAAAAATAATGATTAAATAAACAAACAAAGTTATATAAACAGAAAATAAATACTGCTGTTGCCAACCCGCTTGTCAAGCGTGCCAGATATGGCAAATATCTACCCTATGATCCAATCTATGGGAGAGGCCTTTCATCAGCAGTGGACTTTAATAGGCTGTTACCTAAAACAAATCTAACATATAAAAATGTATATTTGTTTGTTCGTATTTTATGCGCTACCATGCCGTTCATCAGATTGCGCTAAAACTTTGTCAACTTATTATTTGCACTCGCGCGAAAGTTTATGGGCATTGTACCGACGAATTTATCATTCCTAATAATCAATATAACTCTTACATTTCCACAATTATTTCTTATTCTAAGAAAGTATATAAGTATATTCGCCCAGTGAAGCAATTTTAATGGTTTAATTACCTTTTGTATTTCATTTCCTTCATATGTCATTTAGTGTTTCAAGTACGATCAAACCGGGTTCGATCCCCACCGGCACCGATGAAATTGTTTATTTCAATTTCAAGTTCTGATTATCCGCGTGCTTGTGAGTGAAGGAAAATATCCTGTAAAAATCTACATGTCTGACAGATAGATAAAAATATTTCGCAGACAAGTGAAGTTCGACAACACGCATTGGGGCAGAACGGCGAACATTTCCTTGCCCTAAAACCCTAAAAAGAAATGAGAGCAGGCTTGTACCCAGCAGTGGGACGTATATACGCTGTAACTTTATGTATATAGCAATTTCTATTCTATTCTACCTACAAGGATTTTTTCTATCATGTAGATAGAGAAAATCTCTAACTACCTATAACTATAGTAACGATGTGTTAAGGCAAGAAGTTATATACGAGTGGTTGTTACTTGTTAGTGAAACAGCGTTTGCGATGGCGTTTTGTTGCCACAAAACATTTTTATCGCGTTTGGTCTAAGTTTAATGTTTGAACTGAAAATAACAAACATATTTTAAACTAATATTTAGCATGATATATTTTTAACATTTCTACATGGTAGAGCCACACTGAAGCTATATGTTTGTAGCAGGAATGGGTCAGCTTGACTGACTTCTTTATAGACCCATAAAAGTCCACTGCTCGACATTAGCCTCCCAGTCGTAACTTCTGAAATGCGACCAAACATCTCATAGAATAACAGCGTAAAATAACAGCTTAATGCTGCTGTGTTTCGTATGGTGAGTGTACAGGATCGGAGACCCTTTTTAGTGGAAAGAATGATTTTAGTCCTCAGGGGCGACAACGCATCTGCATTTAAATTCTTCTTCGGGGATAAATGTCTACGGGCCACGACATTCACTAACCATCAGGTGGACTGTGTGCTCATTTTTGCTTTAAAAAAGTTTGACTTGAAAACTTAATCGGTTAAGCTACCGTACTTCATTGCCCTAAAACTCTCTCAAAAGAAGATTCTGTAACTTTTTACTTTGCAGTGGCTGCAGCACGAATAGATCGGCTCCACTTGGGGTCTACGTTTACACAAAATGCCAACATTAAATAGCAGCATAAAACCAGAGACTAGTAACAGGGTATTTCATATATTCTCTGGAGTAACGCATTTGCCTTTTTATTCTTAATCTAGGATATATTCGTAGGCCATAGCAGTATCCAGTTACCATCAAATGGACTGGACTTTCCGTTCGTTTACTACCCTTCATTTTATGAATTTTTCATTGTTGTGTACAGGGGAGTGTTTGTGTCCACGCTTGCGTATGCGGCAGAGTGCCGGTACGAGCGAGCCAACATGTATACAGTCCGTAGCGTACTACTGAGATCACAACGATCCGCCCTTGTATTGCTGACCAAGGCGTACCGATCCACTAGCACGGCGGCCTTATCGGTGCTGGCTGGAGTCCTCCCAGCTGACCTGGAGGTCATCCGTGCTGGTAGGATGGGAGTGGCACGTCTGACCGCGCCCAAAGAGGAGTTGAGCAGACGAAAGCGCGAAATCTGGACTGAGGTGATAGGTGCCTGGCAGGAACGATGGATGAATGATACGAAAGGACGCGAACTATATCGATTTTTCCCGGAGGTGGCGTTAAGGCTCAGGTATACCTGGGTCTCACCGGACTATCAAACATCCCAGATTCTCACCGGACATGGATGTTTTCGGAAGAGATTATGCGACATGCGACTGTGTGATACGAGTACGTGCGAGTGTGGTGTGGCAGAAGAGGATGTTCACCATGTTCTATGGGAATGTCCTCTGTATGACGACCTGAGAACGAAAATGATGGATGGACTAGTTCGAACGGTTCAGGGACCGATTTACTACTTGGATCTCGTCAGCGATGGGGTGAACTACGGACTGCTGCGCGAGTTTGCGCATAGGTGGCACGATCGCAGGATAAGGCAAGATAGAACGCTGGTAGTAAGGCCCGACGACGTAGGCATAATTGTGCCGTCAGCCCCAGAAGGAGGAGAATGACGTTAAATTGGGACAAGGAATAGAATAAATATTTGTAGGGAGTCAAGAAAGTGCGCGCGGGAAAGAGCATGGTGCAAATACCGCGCGCATCTCCCGAGATTCGGCCCGTATGTCCTGAGGGTCCGTGGGGCCATGGGAGGTGGTGGTGGTCGTAAGCGTAAGCGGTACTGTTGTACTTGTAGCGGATTCGAATCTAAAAATGAGTTATTGGGTTTTTTGTCAAAAGAAAGTAGGTGGTGTTCACCCCAGACCATTGAAACACTCGTAAAACCGTTGGTCCTGCGTCTTTTTTCCTCCGGTCTTATAGGATTGCCGTCTGTCGTCATTAGGTTTTTCGAATTCAAAATCATTATACCCGGGTACTGAAATGTAATATTGTTAACATGACATATACATGTATAGTTTTGATCATATAAATTTTTTATATTAAAATTACGTGTCACATTGTTTGTCCGCGATGAACTCCGAAACCACTAGATCGATTTTAAAGAAATTTTGTAAATCTGTATTGCTTGCTCAAACTAGAGAGGTAGGATAGTTTTTATTACGATAAGTAATCCTCAGTTTTGTTTATTGCTAATTTAAATTTTTTAAAGGACAAATTAGTCGTCTGAAAGGTCAGAACAGACTGGCTGGCCAGCTAGTACATATATAATCTATATATTAATACGTGAAGTGAAACTTTAAACATCTTTACATGGAGAAGAAATGCAGAAAGCTAAAATGGAAGGTTCAGAATAAGTAATATAGGCAAATGGTGAAGAAACATTAATAAAAAAAATCTCACACACTTTATCTCACTGCGCCACGGAGTCGTCCTACTCTTTTTTACCATCGACTGGCTGCGAAAATACACTACGAAATCCCAGGAATTTGTATATATATTATCATTTATTTCATAGCCAAAAGAATGCCTTATTATTAATGTAAGGAAAAGCAGGAATTAATTAATAAACTTTAATAATATATTCAATTGAGGTGAAAATTTGTAAAACACTTATGAGACTGAAATACAGTGTCTCAATACAGAAGTTTTATCACTTAAAAACACTATTTACCCAACATACAAATTATATCAAATAAATATGAATCGGCTCAGTATGAGATAAAAGAACACATATTGGGAATGAATAATCTGGTAAAGAAATGTAAATAAAATAAGAAGCGCTTTGACTCCTTAACAAAACATCGGAGTATCCGCGCTCCATATAATGTTCATCGGGGGCAATATGTGTAAATTATAATGTTAATAGTAATGGCTTCTTATTTCCACCTACACTATAATATGACAGTGCAATGGCAAAGAATATAAACTTAAAAAGTAATTTAAATATTAAAAAACATAAAGTTATTATGTCTTGTGATGACATAGGCAAAAATTTGGGCATGATGTTATATAACCGTTTAAAGAAACGCCTGATTAGTAATTATTGCAAACCTGGAGTTACTACTTACGACTAAAGGATGGTCATATATAAAACAAAGATTTAGCTAGTACGTTTTGTTACATTAACACTGTTGGCGACGCGCCTATAAGAATGTTTCAGTTTATTAAGTCAACCGACGACGAATAACTTTTCTTGTCCAATAGAAATGTTCTGATAAGAAAATGCTTAGTTAAATCTTAAAGAAATGTCGAATTAATGATAAGAAGGTCTTGGGTTCGACTCCCAGGCCAGACTAGTTTGTTCGTTTTCCTAAGTAATATCGCTTAATAAATTCATAAGGAATTTTATGTTATAAATTATATTACCGGATTTGTTCCCCGGTTGAAATCGTCTTTCCAATGATGTAAATTCAAAGGAATATTAAAGTGAAGTTAGAGATCGGATTGGTTCCCCGGTCGAGATGATCACTCTGTGCATAAACAGAATTAACGGAAATTAATTGCATAAGTATTGTCTTGTATAAGTATGATATGTTTGTACGAAAACAAATGCCTATTTGTTATGATTGATTAATGAAAACATTCACTTGTATTGTTATCTGATAAGAAGCATGATAACGAATAAGAGTCTTATCAGAAATAGTTTCCTACTGTTTGAAAATTATGTAGAAGCACTCGTTTATTTAATATTGTTAAAATTAAGTGTATTTCAGACTTTCATTTTTCTGATAGTCGAGAGCCGTGCAAAGTTAGTTGTTCAAATAGTGTGAGTTCACGGAAGCACGCTGGCCACGCCCTTAGGAGGCCGAATATGTAAAAATGTAAAATGTTTGTAATTTCAGCAATTTATGTAAAAATGACTTGTAAAACATTTCAGGTTGATTGTACGTGCTAAAAAGGTGAATTCTGTGTTATTTTTATGTGAAAATTCCTGTGCATAAGTGAAATAATGATAGTTTTGTATAAGAAATTTAAAAGTGTTTTAAATAGTGAAATAAATAGAGAAAATGTAAATTAAACTATTGTATTAGTTAACATATGTATAAATTCAAGTGGGAAACATTGTTTTAACTTTCTGTGTTAAATATTTAAGAAGTTTGGATTTTGGATTTGTGAGTAAAGTAGGCATATTTTGTTTTATAAATTAAAGGATTTTTGTAATACGGAAAAATAATGTATATCATGGTGTAGATATTGTTTTGTGCTATCTAAATAGATAACTTGTATTTATGTGTGATTTATGTGAATAAAGAAATTAAGTGAAACGTGAGAGAGTAATAGTACAAATTCATGTTGTTAAGTTGCGCAGGCACGCGAATGGCGCGGCTCACTTTCGCGTATAGCTCTGGGGGTAGCTTAGTGAACGGGTTTTATTGCAATTCGTTCGGGGTAATAGTTCGGAAAAACAAGAAAATCCTTCGGGAAAAGTGAAGACCAGCAGTCAAGAAGAAAAAGTGTAGGGAAGTGATAGGGAAAAGTGATTACTCTCTCACGGAACGGTTTGAAGATAATTGCTGTTTCATTCCCAAGATCCCTTAAGTTATACAGTCCACATCGAAGAATTAAGGCGTCGGGACCGGGACGACTTCGGAAGACCCGTAATCCCCGTCTGAACCTACTTGCTGAAAAGGAACGAGGTTATCGCCCTAGTGTGTTACTCCGTTGCGGAGATCACATACGTTGTTCCCGAACCCAACGTAGGCGTTGCAGGAGGTCGGATCGAGAGAAGCCTCGATTCCTCCCTTCTGTTTCTTAATCGAAAGTCGAGTTCCGTTTGGTTCTTTTTCAATTGGACCTTTGGAGCCGGATTAAAGACCACCCGAACCCCGCCAGCTGGATCAAGGAACCAGCTGTGGACTGCTGGTTGTGGAAAAAAGAAGACCTTCGGAGCCGAGTGAAGATCAGCAACCGAAGGAAGCCGGAGGTTTGAGCTGAAGCAATAGGACCAAAGGCCAGAAGACCAGGACGTCAGCGCTGAAGGACGGGACCTGGAACTACCGGAAGAAAGAAAACCGGGATTGCGGCCGGGGGCGTGTGCTCGCATGGGGCACGTATCGCAGCCGGGCGCAGGTGTCTTGTGAAGGCACTCATCGTTGCCAAGCAGGGCTTGGCATTTTTCCTGTCGGACGACCGTGTCTGGCATTTTCCTGTCGGGCAAGCGTGCTCGGCATTTCCTGTCGGACGACCGTGTCCGGCATTTTCCTGTCGGATCATCAGGGTGCTGGACGAAGCATCCACCGCTGCTGCTGCCGGGCGAGGGTGCGCGTGGGCACCTGACTGCATCGCGGCCGGAGGAGGGCGCTTGGACGAGGCGTCACCGGCAACTGGGCGGCGAGCACAGCATACATCCCGACCACCTAACGGTGCCAAACGGTTGGGCTCTGGAACAACACCTTCGGGTGGAGCAGTTCTCTCGAGCGAGACTGCGCTTGCACTACCGCTCGACTGTTTCGTCATATTCCTTGGCGGGACAGTTCCTAAACCTTTCCTCCATTCCATTCCTGCACGACTCCATCCCTGGACGGCTCACCTCGGTAGGCCCGTCCAGGATTGATAGGGCTGATAGGGCTGTTAGGGTGGTAGTAGGGTTGTAGGTTGGGAGATAAAGGGGGGGGAGGGGTAGTGGTGTTAGGTTGGGGTGTAGAAGGGTTGTAGGTAAGGGGTTGTAGGGACCGTAGGGACAGTTAGGGACCGTAGGCCAACAATCACCTTCCTGCAAGATGAAGAAGGCACAAGACCAGACAGGGAGAAGCGAAGGGAGCAGGACAAGGACAGGGCTCTCAAGAAAAGCTAAAGAAGCGGAACCATCTGGAGCGACCACAGCTACTGCGTCAAATGGAGCAACTCCTTCAAGTGGAGCCACCACCGACACGTCCACATGCACGTGGGACACAGGGACGTCCGTGGCAACGACAAGCAACAGGACGGACACCAGTGGTACGCAGGCCAGTACCGCACAACAATCCGTTATATCCAGGAGTGAAACGGTGGTCGAAAAAGTAGGTCAAAGGACCGAAGAAGCGGCATCGTCAAGGACAGTAATCGGGCACACTAGTGATAAAGGGTCACAAAGAGGTAGTAGGTCATCGCGATCGGCGAGGCTGAAAGCCGAATTAGAGGCGCGGATTAAATTCGAACGCTCAGAGCTCGAACGAGCACAGGCAGCTGCTGCCTTGGCCAAGTCTCAATTGGAGTTGGCACGACTCAACCGAGAAGAGGAGATCGACTCGAGTGAGGATGATGAAGAGCGGAATACTCAGGTGGAACCTTTCGTAAGGAGTTGGGTTCAGCAGACCATAATGAGCGCGCCGGTTAGTGTAGCACAACCCGATGTTACTGATAAGGAAGCGTGTAAAGGATCACGCCGCAAAGGGGCGGAGATCGAGCGCAACCAAGGAAATGCACAGAAAACACACGCGAGTGAGGTGTCAGAATTGACCGAAGCGATTGTGAGTGCAATAAAAATAGCTGGTAAAGATAAGTCTTCCCAGCTTCATTTCCTCCAGGAATTACCGGTGTTCGATGGAGACCCGGGTGAATGGATAATTTTCAAAACGGCGTTTGAAGACACGAGAAGCCAATTTTCAGGGGTGCAAAATGTCGCACGCCTTAGGAGGGCATTAAAGGGCACCGCTAAGGAAGCGGTTAAGTCGTTGTTGTTTACTTTGTGTGAACCGGAAGAAATAATGAACGCTCTCGAAAGAAGATTCGGTAGGGTTGAGATGCTCATTCTAGCCGAAATCGAGAATGTAAAGCGTATGCCAAGATTGGCAGAAGATTGCCGGAATATAGGATCTTTTGCAAGTCGTATTACGAACGTGGTTGCCACGATACAAGCGTTGAATCAACCACAGTATTTGTACTCACCGGAGTTAGTGAGCCGCATAGTGGAGAAGCTCGGAACTATGATTAAATTTAAATGGTTTGAATATCGAGCTCAGTATCCTTTGGAGCCAGAGTTACAGAAGATGGCCAAGTTTTTAAATTTATTGAGTGAACAATTTGGAGCGTCCTTAAACAATGAAAATGCGCCAGAAAAAAGGAAGCGTCCTGAATTCAGGAAGCAAACTGTACACACTGCAAAGAGAGGTGTACGCAGATGTGCCGTGAGCGAGCGCTATATGCGCCGAAGTAAGTCGAGCGAGCGTCTAGAACGCCGAAATAGTAAAGGGCACAACCGACAGGTGGTTATGACAACCCAGGATAAGCCTGTAAGTCGGGTAACACATAAGTGTGTTATATGCAACAAGGAACACTCTATAGTGAGTTGTTACAAGTTTAAGGACATGAATATTCACGAGAAATGGGAAGCGGTCAAAAAGGCGAAAGTATGTTTCCAATGTTTGTCACCTAACCATAGGAGGTTAGAGTGCAAAGCGAAAAAATGTGGTGTAGAGGGATGTAGAATGTCACATCATCGAATGCTACACCGATACCCCAAAGAAAAAACCTCGCCACAAGGGGACGAGGGGGGTAAGGATGCTCAGATTACAACTGTTAGTACATTGAATGCACTGGCATGTGCATACTTAAAGATTATACCGGTCGAGTTGTATGGACCTAGAGGAAAGGTCAAGACAACAGCTCTTCTGGATGAGGGATCGACCATGACACTCATAGAGGAGTGTATGGCTCAGAAATTAGCGCCTCGCGGACGTAAAGAGGGATTACGTATCGAAGCCGTGGGAGGTAAGCGAATTAACGACGACAGTTCGTATCGCTTAAACATTAAGATAAAAGGCATTTACTCGAGCGACTTAGAAGAGATAAGTGTACAAACAATTAAGTCACTTAACCTTTCTCCGCAGTCGGTAAGCCGAGAATTATTGCAACGGTGTTCTCATTTGACACCGATTAAGGATGAGTTGATGTATGAGAGGTCCAAACCTACCATATTAATTGGTCAGGACAATTGGCATCTCATAGTTACTCGTGAATTAATTTCAGGAGGTAAGAACCTACCTGTAGCATCGCTCACCAAACTTGGATGGGTTTTACATGGTCACATATCGGGTGGTATTAAACCGATCAAGATCGTTAACCACATTTCCACCAAGAAGGAGGAAGATATGGATAAATTGATCAAGGATTATTTTAGTTTGGAATCTCTGGGAGTGTCGGGTAGAAAGCCCGTGAACGACCCAGAAGAACGAGCCTTAAGTATTTTGAACAAAACGGTACGTCGTATACCTAATAATAGGTACGAGACTGCTTTGTTATGGCGCACAGACAATGAGTGCATGCCGTCGAATAGAGCGCAGGTTGAAAGTCGCCTGATAAAATCGCCAAAGGGCGTAAATGCGTTAAGAAAGCAAGAACCGTTAAGTCTACCCGACTACGGACGATTTAGCAGCTTTAAGAAATTCCTTGGGGCAACTGCACGCACCTTGCAAGCGGTAGAAAAATTCAAGAGTTTAAGAAAGTCGGTTAAAGGACCCGACGACGCAGCCGAAAAGTCGGTTATGTGTTCCAACAAAGTTTTAGCAAAGTCGGTTAAAGGACCCGATGGCGCGTTGGACATACCGCTCTTGAAAAAAGCGGAATTATTAATTTGGAAGTTCGTTCAAGACGAGTGTTTTTATTCGGAAATAAAGTGCTTGAAAGCAGGCAAAAGTGTTGAAAGAAGTTCACGCTTAAGTAAATTATCTATGGAAATAGGAGAGGATAACTTACTCCGTTTAAATGGACGTTTACCTTTCAAGTCTAATTTGACCGAGGAAAGTAGAAAACCTGTCATATTGGACGGTAAACACGAAATCGTTAAAATGATGATTAGAGAAGTTCATCATCATTTTGGACATGCCAATCACCAGACGGTGATGAATGAGGTGAACCAGAAATTTTATGTCTTGAACTTACGTAATGTAGTACGTAGTGTGTCACATCATTGCCAGTGGTGCAGGACATACAGATCCAAACCGCAGAACGTGCCACAAGGAAATATTCCTCTGGAGAGAATAGCTCATCATGAACCACCTTTTACATGCTCAGCTGTGGATTATTTCGGTCCTATGAGTGTAACTATAGGAAGGCGACACGAAAAACGTTGGGGTGTTTTATTCACGTGTCTGACTACCAGAGCAGTACATCTGGAATTAGCAGCCTCATTGACACCAGCGTCAATGATAATGGCGTTGAGGCGATTTATCGCCAGAAGAGGAAAACCGGCCGTTATATACAGCGATAACGGGACAAATTTCAAAGCTGCGAATAAGGAATTATTCAAAGCATGCGAAGAATGCCATGAGGGCATGAAAAATGAGTCATTTAAGAAATATATTAAATGGAAATTTATACCTCCGGGAGCACCGCACATGGGTGGCGCCTGGGAGAGGTTAGTAAGGTCGATTAAAATTGCGTTGACCGCTACGCTCAGAGAAAAGAGCCCACGAGAGGAGGTTCTACATACATTACTTTTAGAAGCAGAGCACACAGTGAATTCCAAGCCTCTGGTAACATTCAGTATGGATAGTCCTGAAGAGGGTTTGACACCCAATCATTTTCTTCTGGGACGCTCATGTGGTGATCGACCACCTGGATTATTTCTAGAGCGGCATCTGACGGGTCAACTCAATTGGAAAGCTGCACAGAGGTTAGCCGACCATTTTTGGACAAGGTGGCTGAAGGAATACATGCCTACCTTAATACCGCGAACAGGTAATAACGGAAAGTTCATGGAACCTAAAGAAGGCGATATTGTTTTGATAATAGATCATTCGTTGCCACGAAATACGTGGCCGAAAGGCAAAATTAGTAGAACGTTACCGGGACCAGACGGTCACACCAGAGTGGTTGACGTCATTACTAGCACAGGTATCTTGAGGAGACCTACATCCAGAATAATAGTCCTGGTACCCGCGACGCCTCCCAAATGATGGTGCTAACGCACGGGGGGGAGATTGTTGGCGACGCGCCTATAAGAATGTTTCAGTTTATTAAGTCAACCGACGACGAATAACTTTTCTTGTCCAATAGAAATGTTCTGATAAGAAAATGCTTAGTTAAATCTTAAAGAAATGTCGAATTAATGATAAGAAGGTCTTGGGTTCGACTCCCAGGCCAGACTAGTTTGTTCGTTTTCCTAAGTAATATCGCTTAATAAATTCATAAGGAATTTTATGTTATAAATTATATTACCGGATTTGTTCCCCGGTTGAAATCGTCTTTCCAATGATGTAAATTCAAAGGAATATTAAAGTGAAGTTAGAGATCGGATTGGTTCCCCGGTCGAGATAATCACTCTGTGCATAAACAGAATTAACGGAAATTAATTGCATAAGTATTGTCTTGTATAAGTATGATATGTTTGTACGAAAACAAATGCCTATTTGTTATGATTGATTAATGAAAACATTCACTTGTATTGTTATCTGATAAGAAGCATGATCACGAATAAGAGTCTTATCAGAAATAGTTTCCTACTGTTTGAAAATTATGTAGAAGCACTCGTTTATTTAATATTGTTAAAATTAAGTGTATTTCAGACTTTCATTTTTCTGATAGTCGAGAGCCGTGCAAAGTTAGTTGTTCAAATAGTGTGAGTTCACGGAAGCACGCTGGCCACGCCCTTAGGAGTCCGAATATGTAAAAATGTAAAATGTTTGTAATTTCAGCAATTTATGTAAAAATGACTTGTAAAACATTTCAGGTTGATTGTACGTGCTAAAAAGGTGAATTCTGTGTTATTTTTATGTGAAAATTCCTGTGCATAAGTGAAATAATGATAGTTTTGTATAAGAAATTTAAAAGTGTTTTAAATAGTGAAATAAATAGAGAAAATGTAAATTAAACTATTGTATTAGTTAACATATGTATAAATTCAAGTGGGAAACATTGTTTTAACTTTCTGTGTTAAATATTTAAGAAGTTTGGATTTTGGATTTGTGAGTAAAGTAGGCATATTTTGTTTTATAAATTAAAGGATTTTTGTAATACGGAAAAATAATGTATATCATGGTGTAGATATTGTTTTGTGCTATCTAAATAGATAACTTGTATTTATGTGTGATTTATGTGAATAAAGAAATTAAGTGAAACGTGAGAGAGTAATAGTACAAATTCATGTTGTTAAGTTGCGCAGGCACGCGAATGGCGCGGCTCACTTTCGCGTATAGCTCTGGGGGTAGCTTAGTGAACGGGTTTTATTGCAATTCGTTCGGGGTAATAGTTCGGAAAAACAAGAAAATCCTTCGGGAAAAGTGAAGACCAGCAGTCAAGAAGAAAAAGTGTAGGGAAGTGATAGGGAAAAGTGATTACTCTCTCACGGAACGGTTTGAAGATAATTGCTGTTTCATTCCCAAGATCCCTTAAGTTATACAGTCCACATCGAAGAATTAAGGCGTCGGGACCGGGACGACTTCGGAAGACCCGTAATCCCCGTCTGAACCTACTTGCTGAAAAGGAACGAGGTTATCGCCCCAGTGTGTTACTCCGTTGCGGAGATCACATACGTTGTTCCCGAACCCAACGTAGGCGTTGCAGGAGGTCGGATCGAGAGAAGCCTCGATTCCTCCCTTCTGTTTCAGAGCCCGAACGTTTCCGTCCGCTTGGTTCTTTTTCAAACACATTAGTAATTCTTGTTGGGAAAAGAGGCAACGTAAACAAAAATCAATTATCAAAATATATTATATAAAAATATATTATATTATTATATAATTGATTAACTAAATACTTTAAATATATATAAAATTATCTTGTTTACATTGCCTTACATACATGGTTGTCCACAGGAAAATAAAATAAGATACGATTTAATTTGTCATGTAATAATAATTTAAATTTGACATTTAATTGTAACAACTATAATAATAGAATTAATATATATATATATATATATATATATATATATATATATATATATATATATATATATATATATATATATATATATCTTCTTGAACATTCGCAAGACGTATGGTGAGGATAGAGAACAGGAGACCCTTTTTACAGATGTTTCAGTGGAAAAGGCCTATATAAGGTCGATTTAGACCGCAACCCGGGTCACAAGTCGGTATTGAATTGGCAATTCAAGCGAATACTTCGAAGCGATATAACTGTAAACTAAAGTGTTAAGTGTGATAATTATTAGTGTGTTTTATGTTGTAATTAATCTTCGCTAGTTAAAGTACCAATTATGGTTATTCAATCGGCCGTTTTTACTGTCAGGAACCCCAAGCTCGTAACAATTGGTGTCAGAAGTGGGATACAATTATAACGATTTTACCTAAAGACTACACGGAGGGTGTCCGTAACCGAAGTCAAAGCCAGCAGAACACGTACCAGAGACGATTTGGTGGAAGAACGCCGCAGACGTCGGAGGGCCAACTGCCGGCCACGGATGCCGGCCCGTCAGCAGCTCCTACACCTGCAGCACCTGACTTAGGTGCACTGATGATGATGCTGCAGGAGCAGGCTCGCCGACAGGTGGAACAGGTCCGTCGGTCGGAAGAACAGCTGCAGCGTGGACAGGAGGAACAGGCTCATTAGTTAGAAAAACAGCTTTAGCGCGGACAGGAGGAATGGATCCGTCGTTTAGAAGAGCAGTTCAAACTTGATAAGGAAGAGCAGATGCTTCTCACGAAGGACCTTCACGCTACTTTCGGGACAGAGATAAGGGAGGTGAAAGATAGGGTTGCTTAACATGACAACCGCTTGTCGGAAGCTAAACCCAAATCATCCAAGTGAACAACGTGATGGCTGACGTGAAGAAAACGCTGGACGACCTCAAACTTGGGGGATTGAATTACAGCTCCCGTAGTAGCTATAACACCTTCGCTACGTGGATTCAAAGTGCCGCCGTTTGACGAGACTTCTTAATGGTCGGCCTACAAAATCCAGTTCGAGGCTGGCGTGAAGGTGAACGGCTGGAATAAAAGTCAGGCCATGACTGCTCTCACACTAGGCCTGCGCGACCAGGCCTTGATGGTTCTGGAAGCTCTCGGTAAGGAAGTGACTTACAAGCAGCTCTTTGAGGCATTGGAGGCTAGATATGGCGACGCTCACCTGGAACACATCTTTCGCGCGCAGCTTACAGATCGCTTGCAACACATTTTTTTTAATAAAGGATGTTTCTTTAAAAAGGGTTATTATAATTATAGGGAATTTATGGATAATAATAACCTCTGGGAAAGATGATCGCTACAAAGCTATTTCTAATTCGTTCTGTGTTGTTAATTCTAACATGATTGTAAGCAGTTATTTTTTTAAGAATTCCCGCTAGGTTTCTTGCTGGTTTATCCAAACCAGTGGCAAAATAAAAAATGACTTTCAATAAGTATTATTTATACTCTATATTGAATAAAAACTTTCCGTTTCTGTGTTTGTTTCAGATCGTTACAGACCATGGCTGGAGATAGGTCTCACCCACATCATAATTGACACGTGTTAGAGCCCCGCAATAGTTAATAGCGTAGTACACAAAATACCAGCATAAAATAACTGATTAATGGTGCTGTGTTTCTTATTGAGAGCATAGAGAACTGGAGACTCTTTTTACTGGAAACGAGGCATTCCATCTTAGCCCTTAGGGCTTACAACGCATCTACATTTTGATCAAATCATCAACATCAACCATCGGGTGGGTTGTGTGCCATTCTGTCACACATATTTTTTTTACTATTTTAAGTCAGCGTTTAAGCGCCATCAGGATAGTAATTGGTGATGTAGCCCAAGGTGGTGAAGCGCCAATTTATAAAATTATTACAATTTTTCAATTGTCAAAGGCTATATGTACATTTAATTTATTTTATTTTGTAATTTAGGGGCCAAGTTTCATTGAATAAAAATAATGTTATAAAGAGGTCAATAAATATATAAGACAATTATAATAATTATTATATTTTGATTTCAGACATAATACTAATTTATAAAGTAAAATCTTTCCGCTGACCCTGAGTAAAATCCAATATTAAAAAGGTTTCAGACACTAATTGACGCTAACTTGGTGCCTATGTCAACAGCCACTGGGAGGTATGCAAACTTGGTGCTTATGTCTAGAGTTTTGAGGTTGTGATAGCTCACTGGCACGAACGCAGCGGCTCGCTGGCGCTGGTGCGGCGCTGACGCGAATGCAGCGGAACCGCTCTCTGAAGCGCGTTTAGCTAGGTAGCCTAATCCCGTGTTATGATGTAGCAATGTGTTGACGTTTGCTATGTCAGAAATCCCAGCGGTGTGCTGATGAATACTGGTGAGTCTAACCCATTTTATTATGATTCTGGTGACAAATGCTCTGTCATCAAAGATTGTATTGCGTCAAGGCTTAGTGGCAAGCGAGTAAATAATTTTGTAAATTTAACCGGAATTGGTCATTTTAGTGCGCAAAGTACCCTACAAATTTTATCTAAAGTTATGAATTATGATTAACGATTAACGATTTGAGATATTATTTCATGTTGTACCTGATAGTTGTCTTAAAAATTATATTTTAAGTGACCGCTGATAATGATAATTTGGATGAGATTAGAGAGCACGTGACACAAAGTATTGAAAAGTATGCTAATTATGATAAAAATTTATGTTAACGACTGTAGAGACAAAAGACCGTTCTTGGTAGGATTCGTTAGGCGAGGTCCAACTTGAGATTATCTGAATGACGGATAGAGAGCCAGTTGTCCGGTCCATGTTGTCATATGAGATGACGGATAGAGAGCCAGTTGTCCGGTCCATGTTGTCATATGAGATAATGACTGGTCGAAGGGACGCTGTCACTCTGAGTTAGGTGTTGTCATATGAGATGACGGATAGAGAGCCAGTTGTCCGGTCCATGTTGTCATATGAGATGATGACTGGTCGAAGGGACGCTGTCACTCTGAGCTAGGTGTTGTCATACGAGATGACGGATAGAGAGCCAGTTGTCCGGTCCATGTTGTCATATGAGATGATGACTGGTCGAAGGCATGCTGTCACTCTGAGTTAGGTGTTGTCATATGAGATGACGGATAGAGAGCCAGTTGTCCGGTCCATGTTGTCATATGAGATGATGACTGGTCGAAGGGACGCTGTCACTCTGAGCTAGGTGTTGTCATATGAGATGACGGATAGAGAGCCAGTTGTCCGGTCCATGTTGTCATATGAGATGACGGATAGAGATCCAGTTGTCCGGTCCATGTTGTCATATGAGATGATGACTGGTCGAAGGGACGCTGTCACTCTGAGCTAGGTGTTGTCATATGAGATGACGGATAGAGAGCCAGTTGTCCGGTCCATGTTGTCATATGAGATGATGACTGGTCGAAGGGATGCTGTCACTCTGAGTTAGGTGTTGTCATATGAGATGACGGATAGAGGGCCAGTTGTCCGGTCCACGTTGTCATATGAGATGATGACTGGTCGAAGGGACGCTGTCACTCTGAGCTGGGTGTTGTCATACGAGATGACGGATAGAGGGCCAGTTGTCCGGTCCATGTTGTCATATGAGATGATGACTGGTCGAAGGGACGCTGTCACTCTGAGCTAGGTGTTGTCATACGAGATGACGGATAGAGAGCCAGTTGTCCGGTCCATGTTGTCATATGAGATGATGACTGGTCGAAGGCATGCTGTCACTCTGAGTTAGGTGTTGTCATATGAGATGACGGATAGAGAGCCAGTTGTCCGGTCCATGTTGTCATATGAGATGATGACTGGTCGAAGGGACGCTGTCACTCTGAGCTAGGTGTTGTCATATGAGATGACGGATAGAGAGCCAGTTGTCCGGTCCATGTTGTCATATGAGATGACGGATAGAGATCCAGTTGTCCGGTCCATGTTGTCATATGAGATGATGACTGGTCGAAGGGACGCTGTCACTCTGAGCTAGGTGTTGTCATATGAGATGACGGATAGAGAGCCAGTTGTCCGGTCCATGTTGTCATATGAGATGATGACTGGTCGAAGGGATGCTGTCACTCTGAGTTAGGTGTTGTCATATGAGATGACGGATAGAGGGCCAGTTGTCCGGTCCACGTTGTCATATGAGATGATGACTGGTCGAAAGGACGCTGACACTCTGTGAGCTAGCTAGTCAAGGGCAAGGTTGTCCGGTCCAAATCATCATAGGAGATGATGGTTGGTCGAAAGGACGCCTTAGCCGGTGTTAGTTTGCATGAGGTCAAACCTAATCGTCTTGCGTGTATGTGTGTGGGTTCCTAAATGTCCAAAGATGGGGACAGTCTACCAATTAATGTCAGGATAGACGAGCGGGCAAATTGGAGATTAAAAGTGTTTGTTACAGGAATTCAGGAAGATGCACGCCCGAGGACGGACGTATATCAGGGTTGGCCGTGTTGGTGTATCTATAAAATGCCGGTTGGATTTCATCACTTGTAGGAATTGAGGGTATATCGAGAAACCCTCCCACTCATTTGTGCGGTATAAAAATCAATGTAGGTGCAGAGCGCGGGAGATTCCGTTTTAGTAGTTTCGCGAGTGAAGTTGGTCTTACGCGTGCTAAGATAATCGTTGTTTCGTCCATTGTGGTGATTCTTCTGCGGGCAAGAAGGATGGCGTTGCTGAGAGGTTGTGCTGTGTTCCGTGTAGATGGGTAAGGTTGCTGTTGGTTTGCATAATTTGGTGTTATCAAGTAGTTGTGTCCTTCACATTGTACTGGTGTGTAATTGTGATGGGGACATACTGCGGTATGGTCGAACTGTAATTACTCTATGCTGAATGTATACAGCGTTACGCTGTCCTAACAACAACGGCTTCGGGAACAACGTATGTGATCTCCGCAACGGAGTAACACACAAGGGCGATAACCTCTTCCTTTTCATAAAATAGGTTCAGGCGGGGATTACGGGTCTTCCGAAGTCGTCCCGGTCCCAACGCCTTAATTCTTCGATGTGGACTGTATTATTTGAGGGGAGAATTCCTTGGGAATAAAACAGCAATTATCTTCAAACCGTTCCGTGAGAGAGTAATTACTTTTCCCTATCACTTCCCTACACTTTTTCTTTCTTCTTCTTATTGACTGCTGGTCTGATTCCCGAACGAATTGCAACGTTAATTGTCTTCTTCATGTGTCTTAGGGCACATGCAGGTTTCGGGCCTCGGGGTAAGCCCCCATTACCCGTGTTGTCCTCGCGGTCCACCACTATGGACCGGTCCTGGGAGCCTTCTAATGGCGTTGTAGGTGTAATAACCGGATTTTTCCGAAGTTGGTTGATTTTTTCGTAGTCGGTTAGACTACGAAAAAAAGAGAGGTTATCTGGTAGAAGTCAAAGTTGGCCTATCAGCGGCATTGTGGGTTGTTACTCAACTCTCTAATCGATATAGAGAGGAGTTCTCTTGGATAGGGTCACCCGTCCAGAGGGCGAGTGTGTAGCGGCGCAAAGTTGTTAAGATGTATGTCTGCACGGTCGAACAGTCCGCGCGCCAGCCGGGCCACAAACTCCTGGATGGTAGCAATTTTCAGGTTGGCCGCTATAACGTCATTCCGGACGTAGCGACCCGCACCGACGATGGTTCTTAACGCCATATTTTGCTGGGCCTGCAGTCGCCGCCTCAGAGGCTCGCTCAGAAGCGCGTACCAGGCCGGAGCAGCATAGGTGATGATTGATCTAATGTAAGTTTTGTAAACACGCACTTTGGTATTAAGTGGTAACTTGGATGCCAGGACCGGACGTAGCATCGCCCGCGCACATCGTGCTCTGCGGACGACGAGGTCGACGTGCGCAGTCATGTGCAGCGCCCGGTCGATCCGGCACCCAAGGTAGGTCACGGCCTTCTCGTACGCGATCTGCTGGCCATTGAGGATTAATTGAGGTGGTAGGTTCCTGAGGCGGCGAGTGAGCAGAGCGGTCGTCTTACCAACGTTGACGACCATCCTCCACTCGTCTAGCCATGGTGGCAGCAGATCCAGGAGGCGATGCATCCTGGCAGTGGCAATGTGGGCTCTTCTGGACGAGGTGAAATAAGCGCTATCGTCCGCGTATAACGCCAATTCCACGTCATCCTCCCACTCTCGCAGCCTTCCTGCCAGGGTAGGGATGTCGTTGGTATAAGCCGCGTACAGGACTGGAGACAAACAGCTGCCCTGAGGAACGCCGGCTCTGATGGTTCTGGTTGCGGACTCGGCGCCCTCTACGCAGACGTAGAACGTCCTGTCTGCCAGGAAAGACGCCACTAGCCGCAACATAGCAGGAGGGACACTGGTCTGTTCTTCCAATTTATAAAGTAGTCCAGAATGCCACACCCTGTCGAACGCCTTCTCGATATCGAGAAAGACGCCCAACGTAGTGCGGCCACGGTTATAATCGGCCGCAAGCAGGTGCAGCACTCTGGTCAGCTGTGTTGCTGTAGAGTGACCCCTCCTGAATCCGTGCTGCTGAGCCCGAAGTTGGATGCACGGGCGGAGGCGTCTTAGCAACAATCTTTTAAGCAGTTTAGCTATGTGTGGTAGCAGCGTGATCGGCCTGTAGCTGGCAGCTCTACGCCTGTCCTTCCCGGGTTTCGGCAAGACGATTATTTTGCCTTTCTTCCAGTCCTCCGGGAAGTGGGATGTCCGCAGTATCCCATTGTAGAGTCGACCAAGCTCTACTAGGACTCTATGGGGCAGCTGTCGGAGTGCAGCGTTGGTAATCCCGTCGTGCCCCTGCACCTTCTTCGGTTGCAGGCGGGTTGCTGTCCACCGCAGTTCAGCGGGGGAGATGAACCACTCTCCTGCAAGAGGCGGCGTGGGCGACGACAGGAACTCCTGTACGCGACTCTCCTTTTGGGCATGAAGCTCCAAGAACTCCGCACTTGCTGGGTTCGGCATAAATTGCTCCTCGAAGTGCTCTACTAGGATATCCGCTCTACCCTTGGCATCGTAACGACGTTCGCCCACGTTGTTGGTCAGCGGGCAAACGGGAGGTTTGGCTTTAGTTAACTGTCGGTTCAGTTTATAGAGCGACGCATCATGCTCTTCCGCCTTCCATATGCGCCGCTCCCAGGCATCTCCTCTGTGTGCCTGGACTGCAACCGACAGTTCCTCCGATGAGGTGTTCAATTTCGTCTTGATTCTCGGGCAGCGAGTACGCGCCCAGAGTCTTCTTAAGGCCCTTTTTCTCTTGATCTGCGCGCTAATGTGTCGCGGCAGATCATCCCTTCTGGTTGACATCGGGACGATCGTAGAGGCAGCATTGAGGGCCTCTTGAATCGCCTTTGTCATGTTAGTGGCTGCGGCCTCTACGTCGTCCGCTGTGTTTAAGGGGTGATGTGCTGAAGGTCTCTCCTGCAGGTGTTTGTGGAAGAGCCTCCAGTCGACACGTGTCTTTACTGTTCTAGGCGGCGTAGTCACCGCCTTTAGGCCAAGGGTAAAGATCGGGAGGTGCAGTGAATCCAGGTCGTAGAGCACCTCTACCACTATCGTCGGCAGTCTCGAAGCTGTTGGTGTTCTGGGTGCAGGAGTTGGGGCTGGTCTCGTGTGTTGGTGTACTGCTCTTTTTGTATGGGTAGAGCGCGCTCTATGTGTAGAGCGGGCTCTATTTTCTGATAGAGCCCTTTCTGGCACTCTACCCATTCTGGCTTTGTAACCTGCGCCTGGGCTATCATTACCACTGGGGTTGGGGTAGAGGTTGCTGCCTGAGGAGGAGACTGCACCTTCTTCTTCTTCTTCCTCCTCCGCTTACTCCACTGGGTGGCCTGGCGCTCTGTTTCGTCGTTAGCGGGGGGCTGGAGAGTCGCCCGGTGGTTGCCTTCGATGTGGTGGTGGTGGGCACCACCGTTTCTATGGGTGCCGTGACGGGTGGAGGGGGGGCAGGTTGCCTTCCCTTTCCTCTAATTGTGGTCCACCCGTCTTCCTGGACCACGGCCCTGGGACGACTTTGGGGGATCCTCTTGGGCTCCTCTGGGAGTAGTCCCGGTAGAGTAATCCCCTGCTTCCTTGCAATCCTCCTCAGGACTGGGCAGCGGCGATCATTGGCGGTGTGATTCTTAGCGCAGTTTGCGCATCGCGGTTCCTCATCTCTACCTCTTGGGCAGTTACTGGCGATGTGATCTCCAGCACAGCGAACACACTTCACTGGCCTGAAGCAGTTGGTGGATGCATGTCCAAAGGCCTGGCAGCGGTGGCATTGTGAAGGGCCCGCTCTTCCTTGCCAGGCCTCTATGACGACTCCTCTCATGAAGAGGAGCTCGTCGACTTGGTAGAGCTCGTTGAGGCGCTCCAGGCTCAGGTGGTCCAGCTGCGCGAAGTAGAGGCACTCAGGTCTGCCTCTACGGGGGGGGGGATCCCTTTGACGTATCTGATCGGGAACCCCTTGGCCCTGATAGCCCCGTCTATCGCGGTTGGATCCGTGCCCACTGGTAGTCCCGTATGCCCACTTTCGTGGGCTTGTCCTCCTCGGGGGTGTAACATTACCAGGACATGGCTGGTACTTTCTCCGTGATTTCGATAAGGTACTTTTGTACCGTCCGGAATTCTTCCGGACTCTGGGGGGTGAATCTGACCCCCTTGCCGAACGGACGAGCATTCGGTGGGTGGCCCAGCTTCTTGTTAAGTACCTCGAAGTGCTTCGTCCAATCCGGCAAGCACTCAGCCACTATAGGTGGGTACCTTTTAGCCGATTCTTCCGGCGGCTTTGGTGTTTCGGCTGTCTTGGTCCTTGGTACTACCGGGGCAGCTACCAGTTGGGCATAACTGGTCGAAGGCCTCTGACCATCGTCCGATGGCCGGCCTGACGGGTTGGTGGTAGGCGCGGACGGTGAGTGTCCGGCAGAAGTATTCGGCGCTAGGGTCGCATACGTGGTGGCACTCCACCCGTATGACCCCTCTCTTCCCTGTTCCAGATCAGCAGCATCCATACTGGTGTGTTGTTCCGGTGTTCTGGGTGGGGTGGGTTTAGTCGGCGATGGCGATTTGGGTGGTGATCTTCTAATCGGTTTCTCTGGTTGGTGATCTGATTCACCCTCGGATGTTGAATAATCCGAGGAGTTGTAAGAACCGAAGCATTGCCTCTTTTCCTGAAGGGATGCTGCTGTCTCTGGTGGTGTGTGTCTCCTCAGCGTCTTCTTGGCCCGCTGGTGTTGTGGGAACGGTTCCCGCCCAGTCGTACCTTCAGGTACGATGGGCGAGATCGCGGTCCTTGGTGCGGGCTCCTTACCCGGTGAGGAGGGTTTCCGTGTCGGGATCTGGGAGTAGGAGGACACTACTCTAGTCCTTTCAGGATAAAAGATATCGCGGTACGCGATTGGCCGATCTAGTACGCCAGGACGGTCGGGTGGTCTTCTTGGTTTGGGTTTAGGTGGGGGTTCCCCCTTGTCCTTATCGGACATACTGAGAACCTACCTAACAGGTAATCTAAGTTACGGCCCTGTCTAAAATGTGGTATGTAAAATAATGGCTTTCCACATTTGGGGCACTGCCTACCCCTTTTGTAAGCAAAAGGGTTGGGGGAAGTGCTAAGGTGGCACTTTAAAACGTGACTAGGCACAGGATGCACGAAGCGCATAAAGTGCCAAGAATCACCTAGGGGCCGGTGACCTCGACGCCTCACGGAATCACGGGACTCAACGTTCGGCGGAGTATGTCGTACCGGCGGTCATTTGCAGCCACTGCTAACTACAAAAGACGCACACCTAGGAGATCCTTGATAATGAACGAATTGCAAGAACGTTAATTGTCGTCTACAATGCCCCGGGGGACAATGCAGGTATCGGGCCTCGAGGTAGCCCCCATTACCCAGACGATCCTCATGTCCCATATCTATGGGACAGTCCTTTATAGCCTGTTTAGGCTCAATAGCATACTACGGGTTTTTCCGTATGGTAGTAATTTATTTTTCCGTAGTTATCCAACTACGTGAAAAGGAGGTTATCTTGTTAAGTCGGAGTTGACCTTTCAGCGGCATTGAGGGTTGTTACTCAACTCTCTAATCACATATAGAGAGGAGTTCTCTTGCAAGAGGTCGCCCGTCCGGTGGCCGGGTGTGCAACGGCGCGAAGCCGTTGAGTTGTTCATGTGGCCCGTTATCAGCACGGTCAAACATGCCGCGCGCTAACCGGGCCACGAAGTCGTTGATGCTCTCGACCTTCAAGTCGGTCGCTATTACGTCATTCCGGACGTAGCGACCTGCTCCGACGATCGTCCTTAATGTCAGATTCTGCTGGGCCTGTAGTCGCCGCCTCAGAGGGTCGCTCAGAAGTGCGTACCAGGCCGGCGCAGCGTAGGTGAGGATAGTCCGGATATACATGTTGTATATCCGGAGCTTTGTTCTTATAGGCAGTTTGGATGCCAGGACCGGCAAGAGCGTCGCCCGCGCACATCGGGCCCGGCGGACGACGAAGTCGACGTGCGCGGTCATGCGCAGCGTCCTGTCCATCCTGCACCCAAGGTATGTTACAGCCTTCTGGTACGCAATCTTCTGGCCGTTGAGGGTCAGCGGAGGTGGAAACTTCCTGAGACGGCGAGTGAGCAGAGCGGTCGTCTTACCAACGTTGACGACCATCCTCCACTCATCGAGCCATGGTGGCAGCAGGTCCAGCAGACGCTGCATCTTGGCAGTGGCTATGTGGGCTCTTCTGGACGAAGTGAAATAGGCGCTATCGTCCGCGTATAGCGCCAGCTCGACGTCGTCCTCCCACTCTTTAAGCCTGCCTGCCAATGTAGGTATATCATTAGTGTAAGCCGCGTACAGGACTGGAGACAAACAGCTGCCCTGTGGAACGCCGGCTTTAATAGTTCTTGTTGCGGACTCGGCGTCCTCTACGCAGAGGTAGAACTTCCTGTCTTCCAGGAAAGACGCTATTAACCGCAATATAGCAAGAGGGACACTGGTCTGTTTTTCCAGCTTATATAATAATCCTATGTGCCACACCCGGTCGAACGCCTTCTCGATATCGAGAAAGACGCCCAACGATATGCGGCCGCGATTGTACTCTGCCGCAAGCAGGTGCAGCACTCTAGTCAGTTGTGTAACTGTGGAGTGACCCCTCCTGAATTCGTGCTGCTCCGCCCGAAGTTGGATGCACGGACGGAGACGTCTTAGCAGCAATCTTTCAAACAGTTTAGCTATATGTGGTAATAGCGTGATCGGCCTGTAGCTGGCAGCTCTACGCCTGTCTTTCCCGGGTTTCGGCAAGACGATGATTTTGCCTTTTTTCCAGTCCTCCGGGAAGTGGGATGTCCGCAATATCCCATTGTAGAGTCGACCAAGCTCTACTAGGACTCTATTGGGCAGCTGTCGGAGTGCAGCGTTGGTAATCCCATCGTGCCCCGGCGCCTTCCTCCGTTGCAGGCAGGTTACTGTCCTCCGCACTTCGGCGGGGGAGATGAACCAATCTCCTGCAAGAGGCGGCGCGGGCGACGACAGGAACTCCTGTACGCGACTTTCCTTCCTGGCATGAAGCTCCATGAACTCCGCACTTGCTGTGTTCGGCATAAATTGCTCCTCGAAGTGCTCGACTAGGATATCCGCTCTGCCCTTGGCATCATAGCAGCGTTTGCCCGCATTGTTAGTCAGCGGGCAAACGGGAGGTTTGGTTTTGGTCAACTGCCGGTTAAGTTTATAGAGCGACGCATCATACTCTTCCGCCTTCTGGATGCGCTGATCCCAGGCCTCTCCTCTGAAGGCCTGGACTGCAACCGACAGTTCCTCCGATAAGGTGTTCAGCTGTGTCTTAAGTCTAGGATAGCGAGTACGCGCCCAGAGCTTTCTCAGCGCTCTTTTGCGCTTGATCTGCACGCATATCTCACGCGGCAGATCGTCTCGCCTTGTTGTGATCGGGACGACCGTAGAAGCCGCGTGGAGGGCCTCCTTGATATTGTTGGTGATTCTAGTAGCAGCAGCCTCTACGTCGTCCGCTGTGCTTAAAGGTTGGTGTGCTGGAGGTCTCTGCTGAAGGTGTTGACAGTCGACACGGGTTTTAAAAGCTCTAGGCGGCGTAGTCACTGCCTCTAGGCCAAGGGTTATCAGTAACGGGAGGTGCTGTGAAGGGAGGTCGTACAGCACTTCTACCACTATCGGATAGTTGACGTTCCTAGTGAGCACGATGTCTAATACATCCGGATGCCTCCGTGGGTCGGTAGGAACGTGAGTTGGCTCCTCGGGACCTAAAACGTCGTACTGGTTCTTATCTGCGAATTGCAAGAAAACTCGTTTACTGAGCTACCCCAGAGCTATACGCGAAAGTGAGCGGCGCCATTCGTGCGCTTGCGCAACTCAATTACATCAATTTGTTCTATCACTCTCTCACGGTTTACTCAATAACTTTATTTGTATAAGATATACATTTGTACAATTTACTTGTAAAGATAGCACATAAAAATATCTATACTACGATATACATTACATTTTCATATCACAAAAGTCCTTTTATTTATTTAACAAAACATGCCTATTTTACTCACATGTTCAAAGTTGAAATTTCTTAAATATTTAACATAGAAAGTTAAAACAATGTTTTCCACTTGAAATTATACATATCTTAACCAATACAACAGTTTAATTTACATTTTCTCTATACATTTCACTATTAAAACACTTTTAAATTTCTTATACAAAACTATCATTATTTCACTTATTCACAGGAATTTTCACATAAAAATAACACATAATTCACCTCTTTTACACGTACAATCAATCTGAAATGTTTTACAAGTCATTTTTACATAAATTGCTGAAATTGCAAATATTTAAATTTTTACATATTTGGCCTCCTAAGTACGTGGCTAGCGTGCGTCTATGATCTCACACTATTTGAACAACAAACTTTTGCACGGCTATCGACTATCAGTAAAAATGGAAAGTCTAATATCAACAATACTAGGTGAATAAATGATTTTTGATATTTCTAATCAGATTCTTATCAATTATCATGTTTCTTATCAAACAATATTAGTGAATGTTTTCATAAATCAATCTTAGAAAATAGGCATTTGTTTTCAAACAAAACATATCAAACTCATATAAGACAATTCTTATGCAATTAATTTCCATTAATTCTACTTATGCACAGCGATCATCTCGACCGGGGAACAAATCCGGTCTCTAACTTTATTTTAATATTTCTTTAAATTAACGTCATTGGAAAGATGATTTCAACCGGGGAACAAATCCGGTAACATAATTTATATCTTACAAATTCCCTATATGAATTTATTAAGAGATATTACTAAGAAAACAATAAACTATTCCGGCCTGGGAGTCGAACCCAAGACCTTCATATCATTAATTCGATATTTCTTTAAGATTCAACTAAGCATTTTCTTACCGGAATATTGTTGCTCGATAATTTGCTTTTTAGAAGCTATTCGTAATCGGTTAACTAATAAATTGAAATATTCTTATAGGCGCGTCGCCAACACACACTTTTACCATTTTTAATAATTAACGCTATCCTGATATTTCCCACGCATAGCCACCAGGCTTATCGTGTTGTAGTTTCCGACATATTCATTAATACTGTTTATGTATTATAATAATAACGCTAAAGCTCGTAACTTAACACAGTAACTTTTCTGTTAGTACCTCGACATTGGTATCGGAAGAGCTTGCCGTCGCCTCCCGTAACGAACTGTCTCAAAGGAAACAAGCGCCTCATTGATTTGTTCCACGCGTATTTACACCCAGATGACCTATTTCATTGTTACCGGGAGAACGAACTAGGAACCTTTGTCTTTCTTTGTAACAAGAATATAATCAAATTTGTGATTCTATTGTCTTTTTCTATTCAATACTCAAGATATTTCTCTCTTCCTTTTAGTATAAATATTTGATATCATTTTCGTGATATTTATTATGTTCTCATGGTCTCTTTTTGGACGAAATGATAAAAGTTTGGAAAATGCAAAAGTGGACGTTTCGTGATATCATTTGATTATATAAAAAGAAAAATAAATCTCTTTTTTAATATCTGAGACGAAAGAGAGATCCATGAGAATATTTTTTTGTAGAAAAGTACCAGTTGTTTTTTACATTTTCATTAATTACAATTAAATGAGACCAAATTACTCAGTGATTTTTAAAAGGACGCTGTGCGTTAGGATTCTAAACCTAATAAAAGAAATAACTATTTTGATACATTAATTCTAACGACCGTAATCGTGCGCCATCCACACATACAAACATCCGGACAACCCCGAATTTTTTTTCAATCAGTTTGTTTTTACACTAAATACAGTAAATTACTTTTACAAATAATACAAACATGAGAACGAGTGATATTTCTCGGTATATGTGTATTTTTATTATTCTAAGAGTGCGATAGTAAAAATATAAATAAATTTTTATCTCAGAAAATTACTGGATTTCTATTAGGTAAGAGTAGAGCACAACACAACCTCAACGCTGCTAGGTATGAGTTGTTTGTGTTTAGCAGTGAGCACATACAACCGCCGCCGGTACGACATACTCCGCCGATCGTTGAGTCCGCTGATTCCGTGAGGCGTTGTGGTCACCGGCCCCTAGGCAGATTCTTGGCACTTTAAAGCGCTCCGTGCTTACTGTGCCTAGTTGCGTATTTAAAGTGCCACCACTGCACTTCCCCCAACCCTTTTGTTGTAAAAGGGTTAGGCAGTGCCCCAAGTGTGGAAAGCCATCCTGTAAACATCACCACCATCCGCGTCGCGCATCATCATTTGCTGCCGATCGGCTGGTATTTAGATAGGGCCTACTGAGTACCACTGACTATGTTAGGTTAGATATGGACATCATGTCAGGTAGGGATTAGGGGGAGCCTCCCCCCAAGTCAAGTTGAACTCTCGAAAGAGACGCCAACATTGTCGTGGTACTGCTATACCCCGGAGGAAGACAAGCCCTCAAAAGTGGGCATCCGGGGTCTACCAATGGGCACGGATACTAAAACCATAGAGGAGGCTATTAGGGCAAAGGGCTTCCCCATTAAATGAAATGTGAAGGCAATTCCACCACGCAGAGGCAGACCTGGCTGCCTCTACTTTGCCCAGTTTGGCCACCTGAGCCTGGAGCAGCTCCAGGACCTATACAAAGTCGACGAACTCCTCTACATGAGAGGGGTCGTCATGGAGGCCTGGCAGAGGAAGGCAGGGCCAGCTCAATGCCACCGATGCCAGGCTTTCGGGCACGCCTCCGCCAACTGCTTCAGGTCAGTGAATTGTATGCGCTGCGCCGGGGAGCACATAGCGAGGCTTTGCCCTCGGGGTAGAGATGAGGAACCCAAATGTGCCAACTGTAGCAGAAACCACACAGCAAACGATCGCCGCTGCCCAGTCCTGAGGAGGACTGCTAGGAGGCAGGGGATTACTTTGCTGGAACTACTCCCGGAGGACCCAAAAAGGATCCCCCAGAGTCGTCCAAAAGCGTAACACCTATGGAAACGGTGGAACCCGCAGAGGCAAGGGCAACCACCGGGACAACTCTACAGCCCCCCGCCAATCCCGCCACAGAACGGCAACCCTCTAGAAGGAGGAGGCGGGAGAGGAGCAGGAAGAAGTCGCAGCCTCCTCAGGCTGTAACCTCTACCCCGACACCAGCAGGACCAGTAGCCTCACAGGCGCAGGTTACTCAGGAGAGAACCAAGAAGAACGTGGGTAGAGTGCCAGAAAGGGCTCTATCAGAAAATAGGGCCAGCTCTACATATAGAGCGCGCTCTACTCATAAGCAAAGAGTGCAGAAAGACCAACGCCCGAGACCAGTGCTAACGCCGTCTTATAAGAGAACACCTACTGCCGGCTTCGAAACAGCAGGTGCAATCCAACGTTTGGTTGGCATTGCCATCGAGGTCGGCACACAAGTCCTGGCCGATATAAGAGCCGTGACCTACCCAATAACGGCGATAATGAAGGCGCTGGCAAACCTCCTGGCCCGGCGTTACGGAGGAGAGTAATCTGCGCCTCCTCTATTGGAACCCGGACGGAATACAGCAGAGGCTGCATGAACTCCACACAGTCGCCCTACAACAGGACTTACATGTCATATTGCTGGGAGAGACAAAGTTAAATCCTAAGAAGCATGTAAAGCAGCCAAATTACCACCTGTACAGAAGGGACGAGGTCACTTTTCAAGGGGCCGCCTATAGAGGGATGGTGGTTCTTGTGAGGAGGGACATCGTCCATCAAGAGCTGGATTTACCAACATACCAGACAATGCGCTCTATCGGCATAAAAATGGAGGCGGCGGGCGAGGAACTAAAGATCTACGCAGCACACCGCCCGGCAGGGACTCCATTCTGCTCCTCAGACGTCCGGATGATAATGGAAGGCGAAACACCCACCATCATCTCCGGGGACCTAAACGCCAAACACCCGGCGTGGGGGTCCAGAGTGATCACCCCGCCGGGTCATGCACTTTATGAAGACGCGGAGAATAATAACTATGACGTTATAGGTACCGAAGAACCGACACACGTTCTGATCCACGAAGACGTCCGGATGTATTGGACATCGTGCTCACTAGGAACGTCAACTACCCGATAGTGGTAGAGGTGCTGTGCAACCTGAACTCACAGCACCTCCCGATTCTGATCACCCTTGGCACAAAGGCGGTGACTACGCCGCCCAGAGCATTCAAGACATGTGTCGACTGGAGGCTCTATTGTCAACATCCGCAAGAGAGACCTCCAGTCCACCATCCTATTAGCACAGCGGACGACGTAGAGGCCGCTGCTACTAGAATTACCAAGAACATCCAGGAGGCCCTCCACGCGGCCTCTACGATCGTCCCGAGAACTGCAAGGTGACACGATCTGCCGCGTGAGATATGCGTGCAGATCAGGCGCAAGAGAGCATTGAGGAAGCACTGGGCGCGCACTCGCTACCCGAGACTAAAGACACAGCTAAACACCTTGTCGGAGGAACTGTCGGTTGCAGTCCAGGCCTACAGAGGAGAGGTCTGTGATTGGCGCATATGGAAGGCGGATGAGCATGATGCGTCGCTCTATAAACTGAACCGACAGTTGACCAAAACCAGACCTCCCGTTTACCCGCTGACCAACAGCGTGGGTGAACGCTGCTACGATGCCAAGGGCAAAGCGGATGTCCTAGTAGAGCTCTTTGAGGAGCAATTTATGCCGAACCCAGCAAGTGCGGAGTTCATGGAGCTTCATACCCGGAAGGAGAGTCGCGTACAGGAGTTCCTGTCGTCGCCCGCGCTACCGCTTGCAGGAGAGTGGTTCATTTCCCCCGCTGAACTGCGAAGGACAGTAACTCACCTGCAACCGAGGAAGGCGCCGGGGCACGACGGGATTACCAACGCTGCACTCCGACAGCTGCCCGATAGAGTCCTAGTAGAGCTTGGTCGACTCTACAATGGGATATTGCGGACATCCCACTTCCCGGAGGACTGGAAGAAAGGCAGAGTTATCATCTTGCCGAAACCCGGGAAGAACAGGCGTAGAGCTGCCAGCTACAGGCCGATCACGCTATTACCGCACATAGCTAAACTGCTAGAAAGATTGCTGCTAAAACGTCTCCGTCCATGCATCCAACTTCGGGCGGAGCAGCACGGATTCAGGAGGGGTCACTCTACAGTCACACAGCTGACTAGAGTGCTGCACCTGCTTGCGGCAGAGTACAATCGTGGCCGCATATCGTTGGGCGTCTTTCTCGATATTGAGAAGGCGTTCGACAGGGTGTGGCACTCAGGATTGCTTTATAAGCTACACGAACAGACCAGTGTCCCTCTTGCTATGTTGCGGCTAGTGGCGTCTTTCCTGGAAGACAGGAAGTTCTACGTCTGCGTAGAGGACGCCGAGTCCGCAACAAGATCCATCAGAGCCGGCGTTCCACAGGGCATCTGTTTGTCTCCAGTCCTGTACGCGGCTTATACTAACGACATCCCAACACTGGCAGGCAGGCTGCAAGAGTGGGAGGACGACGTTGAGCTGGCGCTATATGCGGACGATAGCGCCTATTTCACCTCATCCAGAAAAGCCCACATAGCCACTGCCAGGATGCAGCGTCTGCTGGACCTGTTGCCACCATGGCTGGACGAGTGGAGGATGGGCGTCAACGTTGGTAAGACGACCGCTCTGCTCACTCGCCGTCTCAGAAAGTTACCACCTCCGCTGATCCTCAATGGCCAGAAGATCGCGTATGAGAAGGCCGTGACCTACCTTGGGTGCTGGATCGACAGGACGCTGCGCATGACCGCACACGTCGACTTCGTCGTCCGCAGAGCCAGATGTGCGCGGGTGATGCTCCGTCCAGTCCTGGCATCCAAGCTGCCAACAAGAACCAAGCTCCGGATATACAAGATGAATATCCGGACTATTATCACCTACGCTGCTCCGGCCTGGTACGCGCTTCTGAGCGACCCTCTGAGGCGGCGACTACAGGCCCAGCAGAATCTGACATTAAGGACGATCGTCGGAGCAGGTCGCTACGTCCGGAACGACGTCATAGCGGCCGATCTGAAAAGTCGAGAACATCATCGACTTTGTGGCCCTGCTGACACGCGGCATGTTTGACCGCGCCGATAACGGGCCACATGAACATCTCAACGGCCTTGCGCCGTTGCACACACGGTTCCCGGATGGGCGACCTCTTCCAAGAGAACTCCTCTCTATAGCGATTAGAGAGTCGAGTAACAACCCACAATGCCGCTGATAGGCCAACTTCGACTTTTACTGGACAACCTCCTTTATTTCCCGTAGTTAACCGACTACGGGTAAAAATTATTTCTGACTACGGATATCCATCCCTTGATAACCAAGCCTAATATGGGACTCCTAGGACTAGCCCATAGTTGTGGGCCATGAGGAAAATCCGGGCAATGGGGGCATACCCCGAGGCCCAAGACCTGCAGGATCCCACAGTCCATGCAGAAGACAACACGGCGGTATGAGGCGTGCAATATTAAAGTTAAGATAACGGTGGTGGTTCGTGCGTGTTGACGGACTTAGCATATCTTCAAAATATATTTATTCCTCCGTTATACCACTTTCCTACGATAAGATGATTTCTTATACCGCCGAGCATTAACAATTTTATTGGTGCCGGCGGAGATCGAACCCGTGATGCGCGTACTGTGAAATAAGTTACTTCAAGCTACCACAGCTCATAAACAGGCTAATAAATAGCGATACATATTAATTAGAATTATAATCGTACGTTAAAACGTACGGGTTTACCACCATAATAGGTTTTTGGAAATAAATAGAAACCTTCACAATGACCATGTGCGTGTTGACAGACACAATAATGACGGTAACTGGCTTTTATTGTTTCTAGGAGATCTAACGGTACGGTAGTGTAAATATAGACCATATAGCTAAGATGATAAAGGTTCTTCGAGATGATTGTTCTGCGGTGCTATAGGAGGTGTCAAAGATACCAAAAATTGGCAATATCACTACATATTGGTGATCACTTAGCATCAGGTGGGCCGCATTGTCACACTCGGCAACGCAGTCTATCTGATATGCAAGTTATAAATTAAAAAAATACAAAACCTTTTAACTTGTAACTTTTGTAGAATTTAACAATAAAAACTTAACAGACAATCGTAAATATTGTAACATTTTATTTTCTTTAATTATTACGGTGGATATCGCACGCAATACCGTCATAATCTAAAGTAAGTCCACAGGACAAAACCATGAGGAAATTTACTTATGTATGAAAGAAGCGTAGCTTACGTAAAAGTGGCAATGGGCCCGCCACATAGCTCGAAGAACCGACGACCGATGGGGAAAACAAATTCTCGAATGGCAAACTCATACCGGTAAGTTGCGAAGCGTAGGGCAGCCAGCCCCCCATTAGATGGAGTGACGACAATCACGGTTATTTCAGACACTGTATATCAGGGGAGCAGCATGCTTGTTTTATCCCCTCTCCTATAAAACTTTTACTTACTGGCGGCCTAAGCTCGTTGATTTTTAAGGCCGATTAAGGAAAACGAAAGAAATACCCGGCCTGATCTGATCACCAGGAAAAGCGCAAAATGTAGTCGATAAACAAAGCGTCTAGTATTGCGTTCATCACTTCCGTAGTAGAGAATTACGCCCACGAATAGGGTTATTACTATGGAGAGTTGAATGTAATATATTATGTAGAAATATCTCGTTTTAGTTAAGTTTAGTAAGAGCTAGTTAAAATTACAAACAGAAGGCCATTTCTCTTACTTCTCAGGGATTGATTGTGGCTTTATTTTGAAGTTTTTCGTGGCTATATAGGGAATGTCGAATGAACGACACTTCCTATATATAAAAATATAAAAAAATATATGCTTATAAGATTAATAAATAAAACTTATTGATCGTTTTGAATAAACAAAAATTGAAGTTTAAAAATCCAAGTGGTTTTATACATAGACATCTACATTCATCCGTGATTAAAAATCTGAATGCAGATGAATTGTCACCCTTGAGGACTGTATAATACGGAGCAGGTATTCTGTGAGAGCGTTAACCTACCTCGGTCGAGCCGACCCATTCGTGATACAACCATAACATAGCTGCAGTGCTGCTCTACCACGTATAAAACGTTAAATGCCCTATACCGGTTTATTAAATGCAACCATGCATAAGAAAGTTGAGACACGCGGTTCGATTTCTCTATAAGCACAAAATCGCGCAAACAGCAATAAAAAGAGTTTTTTATCCGGAGAAAGAGGACATACTTGATTTAAATTCCATCACCGAAACTATAAATCTTTTTCTGTATAATCTTGGCATACTACTCTCTGAGAACTTCTTCAAAGCCTCAGAGTCGCAACCAAACAATTTAATTCGTGAGGCGGCTTCCTATGCAGCCCCACCCCCCTCTCGCTATCGTGTCCGCAGGCCGAGAAACTCTCTCTCGGACCCGCCTAATAAACTGTCAAACGACCTGAACTGCCTCCTGGCGGCTCAGGCCAACTCTAATTAATTAGTTTAAATTATTGCATTAACCAATATTAATTTGCCTTCGTAGGCACTCCCTCAGCGGCTCTTAGCCGCCTGCGCCCTCTTTTCCCAAAAGAGGGTCGCTCATGATAAGGCACAATAGAGCTTAATCAGCCGGCTGCCTGTCCCCAAAGGCGGTTTTTAGAGGGTATCACTTAGGGTCCCCGGTAGGACAGTGAGTCCCTCATAACCACGATAGACCGGCTATCGTGGTATGCGTAATGCAATTTCCGCCTCCCTACGTACAGGGTAGCCCTTTAATTGCTTCGGGCGCAAAAAAAAAAAAATCTTGGCATACAAACATAATATACTTTCGCCTTCAATAACGGAAAAGGCATTCCGAATGTGTTCATTACGAGTTGTGCGGGCGAGTCACGTAGCGGAATCAATCGGCCGTCCAATTTACTTAATGTAGGTACCAAATATTCGGATATGTGTGTAAATGTGCATCTCAATTGTAACTAGGAACCTAGAGGAAAACAACATGCCAGCAGAATATGCAGTACTACTCAATCATTGTTTTACATCTGGCTATCTATTGTAGAAGGAAGTGTTTTACAAGCAAGTATAGGCAACGCCACGAGTCATGGAAGTGCGCAGAACCGAAAAATAGGTGTCAGCACGGTGAGGTGTGAGGTACGGGGAAGCGAAACCATAGCAATAGGCGACGCGCTACTCCCAAGTAGTTTCTTCCTGCGTCCCGTCGCCCGCGCAACTTCTTGTGTCGTCTTGTGTACTATCGATATCGAAAGTGTTAGCGACTACTTGTTATAAAATTTTAAATTTTTGCGATTATTTTTGTACTTTTAAAAATATTGTTCTATAATATTTTCAAATAGTGTGCAAATATTTATTACTTTATAAATTATTTTGGGACTATTTAAAATAGCGTAGTTCGTAGAATATTGTATAAAGTTGTAAATATTTTGTTATTTTCTACAAGAAGTTTTTTTACAAATTATTGCATGTAATATATCCTTATAATCGAAGTTAGATAGAATCGAATTTAGTTTAAACAGCAATTACAAATACAAAAATACAAATACAAAATATTTTATTTCTTTAACTAAGTGCGTAAGTGGTAACATAAAATGCAGAATATTACTTAGAAGCAGTTAAAACCAAACGATGATTTATAAATATATCGTTCAATTTTCGTGGAGACTTTGATGTGTAGTTATAATGTTGACCTTTGAATTTTTACATATTAAAATGCCATAATAACATTTTCATTTTTCTGCTTGATTGTACACGCGCAGTGGACTCTATTTAATTTCATCTTACGTGGCACGACCTAGATGGTGTTGCGATGGGCTCACCTGTATCTCCCATTGTCGTCGATATATTCATCGAAGACTTTAAGGAGAAAGCCCTCCTTACTGCGCCTGTTATCCCAAGCTGCTACAAGCGGTACGTAGACAAAACATTCACAATTATACCATCAGACAAAGTAACTGCATTTTTAGACCTCTAAAATTCAATTTACTATGGAGTTAGAGGCAAATAATTTCTTACCTTTCCTAGATGTTTTAGTTATCTGAAATCCTAACAACACAATAGGTCCCACTGTGTATAGAAAAAAACCCACACAAACCGATATTCAAACGGTGAATCTCACCACCATCTTCCACAGTTAGCTACTTACCTTTTAGTTTCCAAATTGTTTAAGAAATACAACTCTTAGTAGTTTGTAGAATACAACATTCTTAATATTGTAGCAAATATAAACGGACTGAAAATGCTCTCAAAATATTAGTATAGTAGTAGTAGTAGTAGTAGTAAGTAAAAGTAAACACACAATACCGAAGTTTACTACCAAAGCATAGAAATAGTGTAACTATCAAAAACCTAATAATTATGTATAGTTTTAATTTTTGAGACAGTATTTAACGTTTATCTAACTGGTTGTTTTATTTTCAATGATGCATTTACGAATAATTAAATCAAATTCACTTTTTTGTGTGAAATACTGATCATATATAATTTATTTTTAAAAAACAATTATTAACAAGTAAAAATGCGAATGTTCCGATTTAAAATTTCTCTCCACATTATTTAGGACCTAAATTGAAATATCATGTTTTATTGAAAAATGTATCTGGATCGGGAATATTTTCGCGTGAAAATCATGAAAATGTCGCCAAAAATCGGACGAATCATTCAATAAACTTCAAATTGCATTCGTGGATAAAGACTCTTCTAAGGCTTCCGTATGCCGCTGGTATAGCAAATTTTATCACGGTCAACTAACTTTGAGAGATAAAGAAAAAAGTAGTTGCCTTGTAACGGTTGTTTTGGAAGGAAATGCGCTAGCGCTGATAACGTTAATTAAAGAGAATAGCACTAATTGCATATGACGAGATTTAGCAACTATTGCACATTGCGTCGAGAAACGTTCACTAGTTTACAAGAACTCCTGTTAACACGCGTGAGGAAAATAGTTTCGCATTAGGTGTCACACAACCTCACCGATATTCAGAAGCAGGTCCGCGTGCTCCCCCTCCCCTTCCTCCGAATAGGTTGCCACATTGTCGTGGCGGGCTTAGGAGCCGTGGCTTGGTCACCCGCGGTATACAAAGCTGATCTCACATGGCTGACCCAAGGTGAAGGGCCGGCCCGAGGTAGCCACACCGAGTGGACTCTACGAGCCAATTTCGGATGTGTATTAGTGGGCTGTGGCGAGAGGTGTGTTTTCTCTCCTAACTTCCGAAGCCGAAGTGCAGTTGCGGAGGGAGAGGAGTGTTGATAAGACGATACCTCTGCAACTCTAACGGGGCCTTAACGTTGATGCAGTGAGGGAAGAAGAGTGTCGGTATTTCGAGGCGCCGCTCTCTCAACCCTCCGCAGCCGAATATTGGCTGGTGGCGAAGTCACAGACCAGATCCACCGTTGGGGTCAGGAAGGCTAGTGTTCTCCAGTGCCTGTTTTTCCTGACCCCATGACCTTCGCGCATCGGACACGGGGGCATCCGTTACGCAAGTGAAGTTGGAAGCTATGGAGTAAGGCACGTCATGCGTTCTGGTGCGCCTTACCGGAGAAAGATATGGGGGAGGAGTAGTCCTCTTCCAAGGAGGGTACGCCATAGGGCGGCCGACGCTGGTAGGGTCGCGAATGTGTGCGAAAGCGTTCCCGTGGCCCTGACAATATGCAACGAAGGCAGAACACCACGGGGTTTTAGTCGATGTGAGTCCGATATAACCTATCCTTGCTCACGCGAGCCGGGTATAGGCATTTCCCCATGAAGAAAAGGCCCGCGTGCTATCTCATGATTGTTCAATTTGAAGCAGGCTTGCCTTGATGGATCTTGGATTTATCAATACAAGTCCAGAAACCGCAATAGATTCGCAATAGATGGTTTGACTGTTTCAAAATTAACCAACGTCTACCAAAGTCAAACTATCGAAGAGAGTAGGAAGGATTTTGATCGTAATTTTTTCACTTTAAAGTTTCCATTCTTTTGTGGAATCGAAGGACGTTAATACAAATAACTCAGTCTAAAGGGACAGTTTTCATCTCCGGGACATAGTATTCTGAGTAGGACCGGGAATTGTTTCGAAAATTGTTTGAGAAGCAAGAGACTTTGTATAAATACTGGTGGAGCGTACTTTAAAAATATTTAAAAATAAAAAGTTTAACTGTAGAACTTTTTCTTTTAATTTCGCTACATAACATGAAACAAAGTCGCTTCCCGCCGTTTAAATAAAACTAGTTTTATTGATTTAATCGCGTATATTAACTTATATTATATTACCGACGTTTCGAGCACTTTACAGCACCCATTGTCACAGGCACAGAATACTTTTACTCCTAGCGTGTCCCGAGACCTGAGGTGTTCGACGTCCTAATGTCATAGTTAACCACAGCTGCCTCCAGATTAAAATCATTAATTTTTGTTCAGATCTTCGCAGTACCACAGAATAAATAATAGGCAGTACGAACATATAGTAGGTACATTGAAGTCATTATCGCTTCCCGCCGTCTGTACGCTTAGATCTTTTAAACTACGCAAGCGATTTCGATACGGTTTTTGTTAATAATATATAGAATGATTCAAGAGGAGTGTTTTATGTATGCATATTATAATAGATAAAAGTTGAGAATAATAATATATAAAAATCATTTGCTGTCCGTTGGTCTCGCTAAAACTCAAAAATGGGTTGACCGATTGATGATTTTTTTTATTTTTTTTTTTGCGCCCGAAGCAATTAAAGGGCTACCCTATACGTAGGGAGGCGGAAAATGCATTACGCATACCACGATAGCCGGTCTATCGTGGTTATGAGGGACTCACTGTCCTACCGGGGACCCTAAGTGATACCCTCTAAAAACCGCCTTTGGGGACAGGCAACTGGCTGATTAAGCTGTATTGTGCCTTATCATGAGCGACCCTCTTTTGGGAAAAGAGGGCGCAGGCGGCTAAGAGCCGCTGAGGGAGTGCCTACGAAGGCAAAATAATATTAGTTAATATTATAATAATTAATTTAATTAGAATTGGCCTGAGCCGCCAGGAGGCAGTTCAGGTCGTTTGTCAGTTTATTAGGCGGGTCCGAGAGAGAGTTTCTCGGCCTGCGGACTCGATAGCGAGAGGGGTATGGGGCTGCATAAGTAGCTGCCTCACGAATTAAATAGTTTGGATGCGACTCTGAGGCTTTGAAGAAGTTCTCAGAGAGTTTTTTGAGAAATTGTTGAATTGTTGGGAGCTCTAGGTCCCGATGAAGGTCGGCATTACGGACGTACCAAGGTGCGTTCGCAGCTCGACGACAGAAAAGGTTTTGAACTATTTGGAGTTCGTTAATAATTTTGGAGTTTGCGTGGGCAAAGACGGGGCCCGCGTAGGACATGACTGGTCGTATACAGACCTTATAAAGGGTACGCTTGTTTTGAAGGGACATTTTACTGTGTCTGCCCAACATACTGTTGAGCCTACTCAGATAAAACCGTGCGTGACGGGTGACTCGTTTGACGTGGGGCCTAAAAGTGAGCCCTGTGTCTAGAGTGACACCTAAATATTTGGCGGTCGTATGCCAGGGGACAGGGGTCCCTAGCATACGTATTGGAGGGGTGTTTTTAAGACGGCGTCGTTTATAGTCGAAGTGAACGGCGGAGCTCTTCTCCGGGTTCACATCGATGCGCCATTTTTTGAAAGAAACTCCTAGGTCATCGACTGACTTTTAGATCTTGTTCCGTATGAGTGGCAGTGAGACGCCTTTGCAGTAGATAGCAGTGTAGTCTGCGAAGAGGGAGAGCTGAACACCTTTCGACGGGATGGGAATGTCGTTGGTGAACAGGATGTACAGCAGAGGAGCAAGTACTGAGCCCTGAGGGACACCAGCCTTGATAGTTCGCTGTGAGGATAGCGTGCCTTCGTGTCTAAAACGAAAGGTACGATACTCTAGGTAAGAGGCCACGAGACGTACTAGACGATCGGGGGACCTATCTTGTATAGTTTGTAGATAAGGCCTGTATGCCAGACTCTATCGAAAGCTTTAGCTATGTCGAAAAAGACCGCGATGGTCTTATGACGACGAGGATAGAAACCGCTGAGGATATATTCCACAATACGGTGAACTTGTTGGGGACATGAGTGTTGGGTTCGGAAACCGAATTGGTGGGGAATGATGAGTGGTCACCGTCTGTGGGAAACAGATAGCGCCTCATCCGTGTTTGGATGACTCTTTCGAAGAGCTTGCCCATTGCCTTGAGGAGGCTAATGGGGCGATGGCTGGAGGGGAGGTTGAGAGGCTTGCCTGGCTTGAGAATTCCAATCACAGTTGCCTCTTTCCACGTAGTGGGAAAGTAACTAAGGTTGAAGCAGGCGTTGAAGATAATAGATAAAAAGATTAACACCTGCTCAGGAAAGTGTTTCAGGGCTTGGTTGGAGATGCCATCCGCGCCCGGAGCCTTTTTAGGCTTAAGTCCTTTGATGAGGGATGAAATCTCATCATTGGACACAGAGATAGGTTCGGAGGTCGTGGGGGGTGAGTTCCGGCGGCGCAACTCATCCTCCACTGCCTGGACGTGTGAGGGGTCGACGGGTTGGTTGTCGGGACGGGAGAGAGGGGGAGTGTGGGTGATAGCGTCTATGCGGAGGGCTCTGGCCATCTGATAGTACGCTGTATGAGATGGAGAGATATTCTCCATGAGTTCACTCTTTTCGAGGTCTCGAAATTCAGAGAGGCGGAAGCGGAGTTCTCGTTGAAGACGATTGGCCGCGCGCCTATATTCGGGGGTGGGATATTTTGCTGCTCTCCGGAAAGCAGCTTTTTTGGCTTTTAATAGGTTGCTAATATGTAGGGGAAGCCCACTATTGTTAGCAACCGGGACGACCTTTTCGTTCTCCTTAAGGGAGGATTTTATAAGGGTGGAGAGTGAATCGACCGCGGTGTCGATTTTTTCGGGACTGTCTAAGTCCGACGGTAGAGAGATGGTAGAGTCCTGTGAGTCCAGAGCTTTAGCTAGGGACTCCTTGAATCCCTTCCAGTTGGTGAAGGTTTTCGTATGTGTTGGGGGAGGTGGCTGATGGCCAAGAATGAGGGAGACCGGTCGGTGATCGGATCCCAGATCGTCTAGAGTCTCGATTGCTCTGAGGTTGAGAGAAACTCCTTGGAGTAACGCAAAATCTAGTACGTCGGGGGCGTGATCGGTGTTATCGGGAAAGTGAGTAACACCGAGGGGACTATGGACGGTAATATCAAGAGACTGCGTGATATCGAGCAGTAACTTGCCGCTATGGGATGTAGTACGGCATGTCCATTCAGTATGCTTAGAGTTAAAATCTAAAAACATAATGACTGAATTGCCTAAAGATAAAATAGCCTCAAAATCTTTTTTGAGGGGCCGGGTTCCTGAAGGGATGTAACAGGAGGCTATGAGGATGGACTGATGTCCAGTCATAGCTATCCTGCATACCGTGGCTTCCATGTTGGTAAGCTGCGGAGTAGAAATGGGCGAGCAATGAAGTGTCTTCTTGTAATAGATGGCCGTTCCGCCGCCTCGACGGTCGGGTCTGTCGTTACGAAGAAGAGAGAAGTTTTTAATAGAAAGGCCTTTAGCGTCCTTGGTTTTGAGATTAGTTTCCTGTAGGAGGAGGAAATCGACTTCACGATTCCGAAGAAAGAGCTTAAGCTCTGGTAGGTTATTTCGCAAGCCGCGAATATTAAATGATACAAGCGATAAACCCTTAGGTTTGATACGACCGTGAGATCTTGGTAAGGTAATTTGCTCAGTCATTTAAGTTAAGTTAATTAAGTTAACTTAACTTACAACGCTAGCAGAAGATTGTTGCGTTTAGCAAGAACGAGGAGACGTTCTTGAGGGGACTTCGCCGCGCGCAGTTTGCGTGCTACAACGGTGATCTCCCTAACATCAATATTCCTAATAGCGGAATATAGAGTGTTGTAATCTTCGGGTGTGGGCTCTGCCTCGTGGGCGTAGGAGGTTAACCGCGGTGGGTCAGCCTTTTTGGGCCCCCAGGGAAAGACTGGAGGATGCAATGGCTTGGAGGAGCCCGGAGGGGGCCGAATTATGCCCTGAGGGGGCCTAGGGGGACCCTGAGGGGGCCTAGGGGGACCCTGAGAGGGTCGAGAGAAGCCCTGGATAGGCTGAGAAGGGCCCTGACGGGGCCGTTGTTGGAGGGCCGGGAATGAGCGGTCATTGACCGGCGGTGGAGCTTGCCTACTAGGGCGAGGTTGAGGTGCGCGGGGGCAACCCTTATAATTGGCCGGGTGTCCTGTCTGCTTGCACAGGACACATGCGGGCGGGGAATCGGCGTCTTTGGGCCGGGGACACTCTTTCGTGTTATGTGGTTCTAGGCACTTTACGCACCTGGGTGGGGCGGAGCAGTTGGCCGCCGCATGGCCATAAAGTTGGCAGCGGTGGCACTGCGCCGGGAAACCGGGCCTATGTGGGGGCTCTACCTTCACCCTCGACAGGCCACACACTGTGCGTACCTGCCGGAAGATGGCTTTAGCCTCCGGCACGTTCGTTAGTATTACTAAGGCAAGGTTGTATCTCTTGCCCGTTCTGTTGTGCATTTTGTGCACTGCTTCTACGGGGAAACCTTGGGACTTAAGGTCCTCAAGGATTTCCTCGTTAGAGAACTCAAAGGAGACGCCTCGGATGACGGCCCTGACTTTACGCTCTTCAGGGAGAGCGTACGTGTGGTAAGAGACCCTTTTGGCTGTGAATAGCCGGGTGATTTGGCGGAAGTCCTCGATCGAGCTTGGGATGATTTTCATCGCCTCCCCGAGGTTGACGGCATGATCGTATTTAATACCTGCGTCGTAGCAGGTTTTAGACAAGTGGGTGAATTTTGCCTTGTCTCTTAGGAAGACAGGGGGCGGGACTTGCTTCTTGGCCAGGACTGGGGCACAACGAGAGGCTGGTTTGGAAGGTGTGGGGATGTCTAGTGACATCAGTGGGACGGGGGCAGCGTCGAGGGCTGCGGAGGTTGTAGGAGCGGCAGGGGCCGCTGAAATAGGGGGGGTGCGTTTTAGTGCGGCGCGCTTACCGTTACGCTTGGAGGTGACGGTGGTGAAAGTTGACTCCCCGGTTCCGTCGGAGTCAGAGGACTCCGATGAACCGGAGCCTGAGGTAGTGGTGGGCCTCTTCCGGGAGGTCGGCGCCGAGGATTCGGAGCATGCGTACTCCATTTCTAAGGGGGCAGAATCGAGGGGGGCAAAGGAGTTCCTCGTGTCGAGGAATGACGCTAGTACTGGCGGCGGAAGGTGTGCCTGAGGGGCAGGGAGGGGAGCCTGGGTGGCGATGGTGGCGATGGCGGCGAGGACCGTCTCATTTCCATTTAACCCGTATTGGATAATGAGGGCGGCTAGGGACTCAGTGAAGCTGGAGGCCATATTTGTGGTGAAGAGCTAAGCTCGGTAACTGAGAGGACGGGTCCCTGTTCTCGGTAGAACAGGGACTTGGACGCGACACGTAATACGAGACAATACACGTAATAGTAATATGCACGAACAACAATAAAATAAAAGAGACAATGTACAAAAAAAAATTGAAAATGATAAATGAAAAAGAAAAATGATAATGAAAAATGATAATGAAAAATTATAATGAAATGAAAAGTGAAAATGAAAATGAAAAGCGGAGGTCAGTCAGACCTCCCTGCCCGAAGACAGGGGGGTAAGAGCTGTAGCGAGAAGTGACTCACCGGCAGCCTCGACGCTGTTCCGCGTGAGCAGGACAGCGGAGGCGCGTGAGAGCGAGACAGCACTACCGTACTGTACGGGAGCGCGGACCACCAGGAGGCGACCGTCCGAGAACGATGCCGCCGGCGGACTGAGCACTTCGTCAGCGCTGTACAGCGCGAGCGGGACAGCGGAGGCGCGAGAGCGGGAGAGCACTACCGTACGGGAACGAAAGCACGGACTACCTGGATGCTACCGCTCGGAAGCGATGCCACAGGCGGAATGCTGCCGATTGATGATTTTCTTGTGTGTGTTTAAATAGCTGCCTAAATGGTTTAGATTAACATATGGACCCGGTAGATGGCATTGTTGTCAATATGCAGAAATCACCCGTGCGAATCCGGGGCTGATCACCAGTATTGTATTAGTGAACTAACGCTATAAATAGCTTTTAATACTTTTTTCTAATATAAATAACCGTCATCATCACCATTACAGCCTATTAAAAGTCCACTTATGTACGTAGATTGCCTCGTAGGGAGAATAATAACTCTCTATAGGGGCAGTGTATGTATCAATTGCCGCTAATGCGTGGGAGTCATAAGAGACGACAGAGAAGCGCACCAGCATTTTCCTGAAAACAACTTGAAACAATAAAAACTACGGCTACGCCGCTTGCCAACTGGAAACTATGGTAAATATGTATATATAGAAATGCTTATTATAATAAATGTGATCGTAAGTGGATACTGTGACCCGTTCCCCGTAGACATCTCAGCATCTCAATCTACTACAGCCTCAGTGAACATCACCGATATGCTCCAGAATTGAAGCAGCCCATTTGTACGTTCGGGGTACTATATTGTCTTTGAGTGTAATTAACCCAGAGCTCGTACCTTGGGACCAGCGGTTACCAGATATGAAAATTATTTAAACTGTTTCTCAATTGATATCTATTATACTAAACGTAAAAAAAGTTGATGGACTATCACCGCGTTTAGTTACAAGTTAAAAACGTGATTTTGAAGTAAGCCCTCACACCAAACTCCTGCACGTACGGCTCTGAAAATGCGCCTGACCGTCTTAAGGCATTTACCGTTTTAAGGATTTTACCGGCCGTAAAAATTTGAGATGAAGCTCGAGAGGTTTGATGAGCTATATCTCTACTTAACTCTATTAGACTCAAAAGTAAAATTTATTTTATTGTTATAATTCTTAGGTTGTATTTAAAATTCTATGAAAACACGAATGTCGCCGCCATAAGGAGCTTAAAATGCATTAATCATCCCTGTACTTGATACTTTTGGTATTTATATGTTATAACAATGATGATGATATCACCCTGATTGGTTTCAGCATCAGCGACAAATTATAATAGTATCAGAAGCTATCAAATGAGCACCACAAGATACTCGTATTATAGTCTCAAATGCCACCAAAGATACTCGTATCATAGTGCCACAAGTTGTACCAAGTGTGCCTCGATCTGAATGGTATTAAGAGATTAAGAATCAATATAACTATTAATCAATCCTGATAAAATAAGATAGTAGCAGAGACACGAAGACATGACAACAGGAGCCCTTAATTTATTGTGTGCTCCACAGCCGAATTTGGTACCTACCTACCTACGGTGTAGAGTATATTAGTATACCCTGTTGTGGTGTTCATATTAATCAGCCACGCAATCATGTAGCTACATATTTAATAAATATATTCGAAAAACAAAATCTAAAATTCTTTTAATTTTTCAGTAGTCAAAAGAGCCTGATTGATACCACTGCGTGACTTTCCCGAACAAATTTATCGGCCAGTATCCCGCATTGTTTGACTTCGTGGCTTTAAATTTCTTTAGCAAATAACAAAGGAACTGGATACAATGGACGAAAACAAAGTTTAATGTACATTTTGCCTTTACTAATTATAACATTTTACTAGCATTTGTGTGAGTTTCCGACATTGTTAATAAATTAGGCAATTCCAGAATACATAATGTTTTTTTGCACTTTTGTTTTTATTATTTTTAAAGAGCACATCTATAGTCTTTGTGTGTAGCATGGTGCGAATGACAGCTTACGCCTATGAAGTTTCGTATTTTTTTAGATAAACTGTGGAGGCGCTGTATTCTACTATAGAAATAATAGTTATACAAATATCTATAACATAAACACACACTTGTCAAAAAACTTTTGTTTCTTTTTAACAAAGCAGTAGCTTCATTAGAAAAGGGAGGCAACAACAGTTTGTCAATTGCTTATTTGGACAACACTTTCGTGCGACATCATTAGCTCTTCCGTGCGTGACTGCGTCGCCATGTTAAGTGCTGAGTTTTGTGGTAGATCTGCTGTCAAACTGTTGAATGCTAAAAGTTTTTTTGTTGTGTAGTGCAGTGCCTTCGTCTTATCTTATAGTAGGTGTATCTTCTATTTATATTTTATTATGTTACTAGATAACCACCTAAATTTGATTTGATTGTAACTCTTAATTGAGAGGCATTTCTGAGTTTTTGCAAAACTACCGTATGGCAATTGTTTTTTGAATTAAAATAATTTTGTGAAGCATGATTAAATCACGTCACGTGTTATAAATAATAATAATAATAATATAGTATATAATATTTGTGATGAATTATGTGCAGATAAATTAATAATAAATATGTATTGATTTTTAAAACAGTTTATTTCATTTTTACTCAACTAATCATTATTATTTTACATTAATAATATGAGATCTGGGATCACCATCCCAGTAATACATTAAACACAAAAGAAGTATTTAATTTCTATCTACACAAAAGCCATAAATCTGTCGGTCACATTTATTCGCTAGATAAGTTATTTGACGATTGAAAATTCAACCCTGTATTTATGTAAATACCTACAAAATAAAGTAAATTAAGCAACAAATCCAATTATATAAAATGAGAAAAAAATCATATTAGTTAAAATATCGATATCAGCTGCGCATATTGCAGAGTTACAACCCTATAAAGGGTGGCCATTTTACGTGCTAGATTTTTGTAGGTAGTCACGCTAATTTTGTAGGTATGCCCAGTCCATATAAAACTGTCGTACAGATATTGTTGTACTTCATGGATGGGTACCGCCCACTTACGAGAGAGATGTGGCACGCTAAACTACGCCATGCCATAACGAATAACCACAGACTATCAAGAATCGGTTTTGAAATAAATCGAATATATAAAAATCACGTAGGTATTTATTGGAATTGTAACTAATCGTTTAACAAATCTGATTTACAGAAAAAATGCACATAGACAAATATGCAGTGTTTCCAATACATGGACGATATATTATTCGTTGTTCAGCTTAGGCAAATAGAATAACTATAAATGTATCAAAAATACTTGGCTACAAAAACCTATTTTCCATTTACATTGCATTAGATTTGAAAACCGAATTCTCGATAATTTTTACCTTCTGTCCCGATATTTAGCACATACAGGGAAAGGCGCTAGTACGCGTACTTTGAAAAGTTACCTGTACCTACAGTTAACGCCGTACTGAAAATTACAGATGCTTGCAGCCATTTTATTTGTTTAAATGTCAATATGAATGTTGCAATTAACATGAAAATAAGACGATTTTTATTTTCAAATGTCTATACATTGAATTGTCTGTTTGTAACTTCAAAATACCAGCCTTTTACTATATATTCATATATATATTCACATGAAAGTTTATACTTACTGTAAAAAACAAACACATTTTTTTTAAATTATCTGTATGTGTGTTTGTTCCAGCTTATAGTTGACACTAGCAGATAGCTTATGTTATAAGGAGTAACGCAGGCTACTTTTATTTTAGAAAATGAATTGGGCTTCCGCGGAAAAAAAATTGCAACCTATAAAATCCAATCGTAATAAGCACCACACGAGCAAGCTCGCGGGAACAGCTATTATCTAACTATTATGTCATAATTTGTATTAAACTTTAAGTTAATTTTAAATGCATTGTAGTTTATAAAGAAATATATGTTTGGGTATTAATTTTCATATCGATAGCTAATCGATAATTTTTGCTTTGCTTTGTGTATCGATAAACTTTTAAAATCGATTTAACGTTATTTCATCTCTAGACACGCCAAACTGTAAGCTTTCACGCGCACCATGCTATAACCCAAAGAATATAGTCAATACTGGTCTTGCTTAAGGTCAATCTTTTAATTTACCTGTCTCATAGATAGGCAGAAGCAGTAAGAATCTTCTAATAAGAAAGACCTTGGCATTTTTTTTGAATATATCAAAGTCTTCGATCAGGATCGTATTAGGGAATGCCTCGTTCTCGCGAGATCTCGGCCTTTTTTAGCAAGATTGACCTCGGACGAAAAAAGGGCGAGATCTCGAGAGTTTAACGAGATTGCATTCGAGCATAAAAACGTCTTATTCGAAGCGCAAACTGACACGGACGGAGTTGCGATCCGTCAGTTATCTGGCCAACAAAATAAGAAGCCATTTAGCAGGCGATTCTTTGAACATTTTGTGATTCTTAAGGAGCTACTTTCAAAATAATTCGTAATAATGGTGATTTGAATTGAACAAATCTTTCATTGGATTGGTATATTTTGTTAATTAATCTGTAATTTCTAATAGTCTGACTAATGGTTATATTTTGTCAATTGATCTGTAATATCTAATGGATCTACTGAGTAGATATAGTTTTATTTAATTGATAATAATATCTCAGTTTAATAGTCAACTCATCTTAGATAATAAGTTTCATTCTTTTTGACTTCTCATTGTTTTGATTGTTATAAAAGAACTGTTTTATTACTAAAAGATTTTTGTTTGATATTAGAAGAGAAGACTGGTTGTTTTTTTCATTTGTTATTTGGTAGATACGTACGTCAAAGTTTACTACTCAAAAGTTTATTCAAAAATTTTTGACAAATACGTCAAACAATGTTTGATGCATAAAAATCTATTGAAAAAAAATCATGAAGATAAATGTTTATCTTGTAATATTTATAATTTTAATTATTTTCTTCCTAATTTATTCAAATATTGTGATTATTTGCAAAGAAAACACACAAAACTGCCAATCTTGTATCATTAGTATCATCAGTATTGTTATTCATAAAATCTATATATATCTCTATCTTAACTCTCGCGTGCCCAGCATTTATGAACGATTATTTACAACATTTATGATTCTAATTTAAATAAATATATTTGTAATTTAAATTTTATATTAATAAGTTTTGTTAAACATACATTTAGTACGTTTTTTTTATATTTGACATAGATACCTTTTAAAATATTCAGATAAAAATATCATTAAAATGTAATTCTGACATAATATTATGTAATATTATATTAAATTAGCACATATACAAAATAAAAAACAATTTAAAAAATTGTACTCGATATAATTAACAATACAATATAAATAAACAATTATTACATTCTACTTACGTATAATCTATAATAACAAAAACTGACCGCGCAAGCGCAATGCGCGTTTATACCAACTGCGCATGCGCGACTCTACTATTACCGCGCATGCGCGAAGACATACGAGTAGTGCACAATTTTTGTTTGGAATAGCTTCTCTAGTACGTAGTACATAATAGCTCAATGCTTGAGCCCCAATTTGCATTCCCTAGATTGTATGTCTGTAGTAAATACACTTATGAATAAGAGTTGCCGAGCGCGTCGCGGCGCGTCTGTAGTTCGGTGAATATAATTAAATTGCACTCCTCGGATAATTTTCTAAAATGTTTTATACAAGTAGCTTTGACCGTGGAAGGTTAAGGGAAAATCGCCAGGGATCGGCCCGGGGAGCGACCAACGCTTCGTGTGTTATTTCGGAACTGTTTTATATATAAATAGGCGCTTTAGCTTCAGAACTTTGATAGCGCGATTTAGGCCTGGGTGTGTTTTGATTGTGGCCTGATGACAGCGCCACCACCTAGCGAATTTTTTGAGAAATAGCCGGATGGATGTCATGTTCTATTAATATATTGTCGTATGACTGCTACCGTTGCAGACTAGTGTCTGAGGCGTCGGTGAATAAAACGAGTAACGCTTGATGCGAGAGATGCGCAGGTAAAGCTGCGTTGGTTATGCTTGCTTCGCCTGTACATCCAATTTTTTTTACCGCGCTTATTTGTGTTATGAAGTATGAATTTAACAGTGCTTGTATGGGTAGCGGCGTTATTTATATGGTCTCTGGTCTTAATATGATTATATAAAGTACCAGTGAGCTGTTTTTTATAAATTATGGCATGGTAATTTTGTATAGATTTAATGACATGACGTGTACTGAACCCTCCTTTAGCATCCCATTTCATCGCCATCAGTGCCCCTTTTATGTAGCTCGCAGCCTTTTAGGCCTTGCGTCCGGCGAAGCCAAAGCTTCCTGACGAACAGCCCAAATATCACCAATATAGACGTTGAGAAAAATTTAATGAAATAAAAAGCGGGCAAGAGCGTGTCGGGCCACGCTCAGTGTAGGGTTCCGTTGTTTCCCGTCCGTAACAATAAGTGTTCCCACTTATGAGTTTAAAGGTGGGTATCCATTATGTTTTTTGGAGCGATTATTTCCGAAATTTGCATTATTGCACCGAAATTGACATTATCAAAAGATGATTTTAGTAAACCCCTATTCATTTTTCTATCACTTCCCACTTTACATATAGGGGGGCTACCCTAATAAAACATTTTTTTCCAATTTTTATTTTACGAATTTGTCGGCGTGATTGATACACATATTGGTACCAAATTTCAGCTTTCTAGTGCTAACGGTCACAGAGATTAAGCGAGGACGGACAGACGGACAGACAGACATGGCGAAACTATAAGGGTTCCTAGTTGACTACGGAACCCTAAAAAGATGTCTTTCATTTCACTGTTCTTAATCATAATATCTATTCTTTAACTAATTTGAAAATAACTCGTTTATTTTTCTTTTTGACACTTTTTTATTATTTACTTCCCATGTATCTAATATCTAGGTAACATAATATTTTCATGTAATAAATTAACTTGAAAATTTACACTCGCATGGAGGATCGATGACAATAAAATTAAATAATCAGCTTAGGATCAATGCGTGTTGTTTACGTTTTTCTAAAGTCTATTATTATTTCAATAGATATAACCATTTGGTTTAAATTTTTAAGTAGCATCCCTTGCGGAATTCAAAATTTCTCAACGCAAGCAGTTAAAAAATTTTACCGAGCGCTTTTCTACGTTGCTGTTTGTCTTTTTATTCGCCGTAATTTTGCCGCTTACTTCTTTCTTTAAACTTTTACTTACTGAAAATATTTTCACAGCCACTTGACTCTACAGCGTCACTGCTTTGCTAATGAATAGGATTGAGACATAACAAAAAATTACTTGCTAAATCGCCGTCGTCTATGTAGTGTGTGTACCCAGAAAACTGGGTGAATTGCCGGGTCCGCTGACCAAAGTACCTGCCAACTTCTGGGTCACCAGTGACATTGACAATTGTTATTTTGCATAACAGTTACATGGGTGCAAGCAAGAAACGAACTAAAAATTTACAGCGAGCACCTTCCATCAGTATTCAATATTAATTTTATTTCTAAATCTTAAAATTAAGAGAAAACATTTTTAAATCAAAATGCAGGTTGGTTACCAAGAAAGAAAGAAAGAAAAAACCATTTATATGAAATAAATTGTTCTTTATTTTCACACATTTCAAAAAATATATAAAAGCAGGGGGCAAAAATATGCACACACTAGTCCAAGACTGCTAACGCATAACTATTGAGAAACAGTATAGGCACATCATTAATTGATAATAAAATAAGAAATAAATAAATAAGTAAGTCAAAATTTAAATTTGACATCAAATAGGTCTTCAACTCAGCATAATGCTGCAGAGCCAGCGCTGGTTTTCAGTTGGAGCCTTGTGACCTCACTAACAAATCAGTGTGTGATCCTCCAACTACGAGTTACAGATTTAGTTATTAATAATTACGAGTTAGAAAGTAGTACTAACGTACATAGATAATACACATAAACTAAGACTAACCTAGCTAACAGATGTATAAATGTTTTAAGCTATACAGTGTTATTTTTTAAAGAGTAGCCAAATAACTTAAAATATATAAATAATGAACAACTGTTATTGCAGTTGTTGAAAATCGAGTAAATAAGGTTTCTATTTTTATTTGATACTATCCCAAATTGAATGCGTTTTATGAGTAACGTTTTTGCCTACCGAGCGACCCTTACGAATGTGTGCGTGCAAATTGACAGAATGTTTGAGATTTTTTAATTTGATTTTTCTTCACCATTTGCGTATATTACTTATTCTGAACCTTCTTTGCAAATTTAGCCGGTTATTGCACAATAACCCTGTATATTTAAATAATACCTACAAATATACCAACACATAAAATTTTACCATGATATTTTTCCCTATGGGGAAGACATCTTTTACTTTTTTCGTAAAAATACATCACTTATAAACACTAACTGCCTTATTAATAAAAATTGCTTATTCCAAGCGTAATTCGAAGTTACACTTAGAGTAGTTAATCTCAGAGTAACTGACTATTTACTTCGTTATTACAATGTTATTAATAAACATAGGGTAACCTCGGACTAACAATACATTCCTTACGCCGGGATTAACGCCTGCGCTATGGCAACCCACTTATTTTAAAAGTAAGAGTGAGTCAGTGAATGATTGGTGAATGAACTCAATGGGTGCGTTCGGCAGAAAAAAGCGCTAGCAAGCGCTTACTAGCGCTAAAATAGTTTTCGGCCAGGACACGATTGCTACTTCAGTAGCGCAGCCCTGACACAATCCGCCATTTTGCTTATTTAATTTGTTTGTTTATAACATTGAGCTATTACGTACTACGTACTAGAGGCGACACTGCATTCAGCTACTATGTTCCACTCAACTGCAGTGCATACACCACACTTGAATCAGTCACTCGCTAGGCGCTTGTAGAGTTGTCACATGTTGTGTTGATTTAAAAAAAATCTCTTGATAAAAATATGGCGTCGTGTATACTTAGATATTGCAAAAATAATTCAAGAAATTTCATTAAAAACCAAGGAATTACTTTTCATCAGTTAATAAGATACTTAATCAATAAAAAGTATTATAGATTAATAAAACAAATAATTCCTAAGACGCCATCTCGTGTCATGAAATATAGATTATGAAATTAATATGTTCAGATGCGACATTTCTGTGGGTACTTAAGTATAAGACGAATATATTATTATACACATTTTTTTTTGTAGAAACATATATAAGTTATTATAATTAGGCTAAATATTTTTCATGTTTAAATCTGCTTATTATTCTTTTATTTTCTTTTTAGGTTTTCATATCAAAGTCAAAGTAGAATAAATTCGGCACGCGGGATTTAAAAATTCTCACGTGCCCAGCATTTCTTGAACAGCATTTATGAACGACTCTTATTTTAATTTAAATAAATATATTTGTAATTTAAATGTTATATTAATAAGTTTTGCTAAACACACATTTAGTATGTTTTTTTATATTTGACATAGATACCTTTTAAAATATTCAGATAAAAATATAATTAAAATGTAATTGTGATATAATATTATGTAATATTATATTAAATAAGCAAATATAATATACAAAATAGATGATAAAATTTAAATATTGTTCTCGATATAATTTACATATTTAACAATACAATCTACTATTACCTACGGGTCATTCTACCTATGTTTATTCTATGATAAAAAAAACAACTGCGCGAACACAGAGTAGCGCACATTTTTTGTTTGAGATAGCTGTTCTAGTACGTAAGTACATATTACTTCAATGGTTTATAAGTTGTTTTTTGCAATATTAGTTTTAAGTAATATAATGACATGAATAGACATATACATGTTATTAAAAATTTATGATTGGTAAGTTTTTAATATGAATACTTCACAAACAGTAAACATACAGCTTACAACTTATGAAATTAACAACGTAAAGTTTTACAAAATGTCAAAATACGTGACTAGTCTATGCTTATTCAGTCGTTAAACTAGGTACCGCCAAGGATTAACTTTTATTCCGAGAGTAGATTCTGATTAGTTTACTCCCTACTTACTCTATGTTTATTAATACTGAAATTAGATATTTTAAGCTTTAAACTAGGAGTAAAGTTAATCTCGATCAAGTCTGTGTTTATTAATAGGGCTGTAAGATGAGTTGTCTCGTCGCCAATGAAATGGGTCTGTTCTTTTAATACTAATCTTTCCTTCCTACAATACTTCGAATAGAATAGAATAGTTTTTATTCAATATAGATTACATAAAATATTTACTGATAATGTAATGCGTTTTACGGCTTTTATTTATTCCTATTCGATTAAAATTTGATGATACTATTTCATTAAAAAGAAATCCTGCTGCCAAGCAACAGTGCAACATGTGTTGCAGCTTACAAGGCTTAAAGACCCGCTATAATTACAGGTAGAAAGAAATAACTGGATTTATTTGTTAGAAATAGGCATACATATATATTACCTAATTTAGAAGTATTTAAAAAATACATAGAATTAACTCCAAAATACAGTAATATATCAATAATTTTAGTTTTTATAAAATTCTTAGAAACTACATATGCTGTTCAAAAATTTATTTTAGAGTGCGGCGGAGAATGCCTTTTTTTTGCGCCCGAAGCAATTAAAGGGCTACCCTGTACGTGGGGAGGCGGAAAATGCATTACGCATACCACGATAGCCGGTCTATCGTGGTTATGAGGGGCTCACTGTCCTACCGGGGACCCTAAGTGATACCCTCTAAAAACCGCCTTTGGGGACAGGCAGCCGGCTGATTAAGCTGTATAGTGCCTTATCGCGAGCGACCCTCTTTTGGGAAAAAAGGGCCCAGGCGGCTACGAGCCGCTGAGGGAGTGCCTACGAAGGCAAATTAATATTAGTTAATACAATAATTTAATTTAATTAGAGTTGGCCTGAGCCGCCAGGAGGCAGTTCAGGTCGTTTGTCAGTTTATTAGGCGGGTCCGAGAGAGAGTTTCTCGGCCTGCGGACTCGATAGCGAGAGGGGGGTGGGGCTGCATAAGTAGCTGCCTCACGAATTAATTGGTTTGGATGCGACTCTGAGGCTTTGAAGAAGTTCTCAGAGAGTTTTTTAAGAAATTGTTGAATTGTTGGGAGCTCTAGGTCCCGATGAAGGTCGGCATTACGGACGTACCAAGGTGCGTTCGCAGCTCGACGACAGAAAAGGTTTTGAACTATTTGGAGTTCATTAATAACATTAGGGTTTGCGTGGGCAAAGACGGGGCCCGCGTAGGATGGAGAACGCCTCGGGCTCCGATCATTTTTATAGAAAAAGGGTGACAAGAAAGGGTCTAAAAAAGGGCAAGATCCTACATCTCTACACACACCATACGAAACACAGCAGTATTAAGCGGCTACTTTACGCTGGTATTCTGTGGGAGCATGGTCTTTCCCATGTCGAGCCGACCCATTCGTGCTGCAGCGTGGCTCTGAAAGCCAATTCAATATCAAGTATCAATCCTCTAGTATGCCCATTTCGTAGGACGCTACTAGGATCGAACTTGCTAACCTCTAGATTGTGGCATATTTACTACAAATGGTGTACCATCACCAAGTCCTAGACGTACATTGTGTCACTAGCCACTATATTTAAGAATACAATTTTAGAGATGTAGCGTCTAGTTCATAGCCTTATTAGTTAATGTTTCATTATGTAAGTGGTGATTAATATTCCGAAGTAATTGAGATTTTTTATTGGTATAAACCGATAAAAAAATAGAGACAAAAACTATTGTTTTGAGTGGTGCAACTGATTGGAACTGCTGGTGGTCTCCAATTCAAGCAAAAAAGTATTTTAATAGGTAGATTCTATTTTAACAGGTTGACGTTGCAGTCGGTATCTAGTTATTGGACTTAACATATTAGAGAAGTATAAAGAACAACAAGCAACTGCACAGCCCACCTGATAAAAACCATTCACATAGTAAAGCCACACTCAGCTATATTATGGTTGCAGCAGGAATGTGTCGGCTCGAACGGGGTAAAACCACGCTCTCACAAAATACCAACATAAAATTGCAGCTTAATGCTGTCTAGCAAAAGCTGTAACATCTTCTCGGTGTGTTCCAAAGTCACATACAACAGTCAGAGTCAGGGGTTCTCTTTTTATATAAATGGAAATCAAATAAATATTATTACAAAATGCATAATTCACTAGAGTGCGCTCCATCAAGCGCCATATTGCTTTTTGTAAGTAGCATCACAGAATAAATAATAGAACTACATGGTAGCGTATCAATAGTTATCACCATAAAATGTAGCCTATGATTTCTAGAAAATCTATAGATATAGATTTCTCTGATGAGTTCTAGAAAAAATAAAATAATTTTCACAATAGGATTTTCTCACCTTAACAACAACGTTAGGTACCTACATGAAAACGTATTTACCTTATGTAGACATGAATCGTAGTTCCCTAAAGTACGTTATATATAATAAAAAAAGAATCATGAAATTATTTCACATTTGGCCAAGCTTATAATATACAAAATAAAACTTCCTTTTTTGATTCCTTTACTTTAAACTGATTACAAAAGACCAGGAAACATACAGTCATAAAATATTCCTTCCTTTTAGCTGCCAGTGAATAAAAACAAAACTTAGGATTTGGATTGACAAATAAAAAAGTGACGTTATGAAAGTAAAAATTTATTAATCAAATAATTTTAAAAACATTTCTATAAAATGATAATTTATCGATAACAACTTTGATTACATTAAATATAAGTTATTTAAATACCTATAATATTGCTAATCACCGGTATTAGGATCGTCATCTGAGGCCGTCAATGAATATTTTTTTGTTTGTTCATTATCTATGCGTTCCTGTAGCAAAGCTTCGATTACGATAAAAGTGAGTAGTCATGCGCACGCTCGCAAAAGTTTCTGACAAATAAAGCAATGCAATGCGTGCTTATTGTAGTGACTATATTATATCACTAGATTTTTAGGCACAGCTAGTGCATACATAAATGTAGAACATCATTTGTTTCAAAACGAACAGAAAGCTGATAAGTGACGGAGTGGATATTAAATAAGAATAATTTGATTAATTTCATTTGATATCATTATCAATATATAGATGCGAAACGTTCAGTATTGTAATCGATACTATAGATGGATCCGATAAGGAGAGAAGGAAAGTTATTTAGATTGTAAGCATAATAAATCGAAAAACTTAGGCTTACACTCATTTCCTCTAATTTTCTCTACTTATTCGAGGATTAATTAGAACATTTCAGACTAGCTCCAAAGTTCGGATTATAAAACTTACTAGGTTTGACGCAGTTGATATCATTGACTTGACATCTTTTTCATTTAACTGTTTCTTCTCACTGTGTTGTAACTGTAACAATCAAAAACATTAAATTTTATAATTTAATAGCCTGATTATCAACAACACAAATTATTTAATTACGCAATATGATATAAAGGGCCTTCGATAAATTATTTTAGAACTGTTCAAAATTGCTACATGTCCATATTTTTTATAGAATAAAGTTGACAAACGTGCACAAAATCAATTGATGGTAAGTGGCTTCTGCGGCCCATAGAGACATTTACATCTATCTTCGATTAAGAATTAAACGCAGATGCGCTCTCACCCCTTAGGACCAAGATGTAATTCCTCGTTTCCAATTAAAAGAGTCTCTGGTTCACCACACTCGTCATACGAAACACAGCAGTACCTATTACGCTGCTATTTTACGATGGTGTTCTGTGAGGGTGTGATGCTATTCCGATCGAGCCAACCCTTTCGTGACCACCGTACAACCACAATATAGCTGCAGCTGGGCTCCATTGCGTTATTCTTTTATTCTAACTCATCGTTGTATTATTCATCGTCAGAGACATTCACAGCAGTAGCCACTTACCATGAGGTAAACTTTGCTTCTCTGTCATAAACTTTTCACTATTGCTTTGAGAGGGAACTGATTGGGACCGCTGTTGGTCAATTTAAGCGAGACAGTATTTGAATGGGCAGATTCGAACCTAAGCGAAGCGTCGGAGTCCGCATCTAAAACTATTTGCGTGTTGTCGCTTCTAGACAACATACAGAGATTAAACGACAAGCGAACACACAGTCCACCTGATGGTAAGCGTTCATGTTGTAGAACCACACTCAGCTATATTACGGTTGTAGCACGAATGTATTGGCTCGACCGGGGTATACCCAAACTCTCACAGCATACCGCCATAAAATAGCAGCTTAATATTGACTTACTGGGTATTTTACGCCTGGCGCAAGCGAGATACGTCGTTATCATTGTCATGCGGTAGCATACGATAGACTTTTAATCAATATAAATTACAAGTAATTCTAATTGAAAGTCATTTTTTTACTTTTACGACTGATTCGGGAAAAACCCCTTGTCTAGGCAAAACCAGCAAGAAACCCAGCGAGACTTCAAAACTTTAACTTATCCTTAAATCCAAACCATCATTACAATAATCATTATATCACACGAAAGAAATATAGATCATACAATAATACGAGTATAAATCGATATTTCATTCGAAATTATTGTGTACTTTTCGTACTTTATTTACTATTATATCACTCTATCCTGCAGAAATACCCATTTGCTATAGCAGTAGTTACGTTGTACCAGTTCTGGCGCACTTGTAGAAAGGTTGTACCAGTTCTGGCGCACTGAGTCACAAGTACGACGTTCGTCGACTCACGATCCTAAAAAAAAAAAAAGAAAAAAAAAAGGTTTTGGCATGCTCTGATCACGAATCTGCGGTCCATTTTTGCGTAGGATGCACGGTTCCGGAGATGTGCAGATCAATTAACTCTTATCTAATTGATATCCGCTTCGAGCCTCCACCGTCATTAGCGCTCCATTGTTCTTATCTACTTATCTATTGTTCATTCAATACCGTCATTATCTATTCTTCCTCAGCGTGGTGATATTGTTATATACTCCTTTGTTCCTATCTACACTAATCTGACTCATTAATAAAACACATTACCCAATTTTGTTAAAATTTTTATTTATAAAATACAAAATCTTATTACTTATTATCTATAAAATAGGAGCGAAACATCTCATCCACTAAAATATCGTTGTACAATGTGTTCCCTGTAAATATACTCGTAAAACTATGCATTGAACATCCCTGAAACTTATATAGCAAATACATTAAGCAATATTCGCCACAAACTGAAGTCCACTCATTCTGAATCCTATCAACATTCCAGTTCCATCTTTTACAATTTCTTTTAAAAAACTCTAGATGATATCGTACAGGTGCCCGTCCGAATGAATCAAAATATTGACCGACGTCATTCGTATCGATATATAAAGCTACCCAATGTGACCCTGGTTTATCATCTGTATCCAAATTGCATATTATATACGTTGGTACGTGGGTGTACATGGGTAGTTTATTGGCAGCATAAACATTATTTTCTAGAGTGGGGTGAATCTTTTTCAGATGTTGTTGTACATCTAGTGTATCCATAATATTACTGCTATTAGTAGATTATTACAGTACCAATCTACTCAATGACTAATATAGGAATGATCAATTATAGTGATATCTAAATATTAAATTACATTCTTTGTGTTATACAAATCGTATTTGAGTCACCAATACACTGAACAAGACACGACAGGAAGGACGTAGGAATGTAGAGATAAGCAACAGAATGTAAGGTAAGCTTGTTGACGCATAAAGATACTATCAATTCTACCGCAGAAATTCTTTAGATTAGAATTATTACTCACTGGTACTATATAAGACCAAGCAACTGCAGTCATGGAGTTAGTGTATGGTCGTTTGACCGCAGTGGATCTATCAATACTACGTTTGTGTTACTTCAACGCATCAAAGGCCATGGATGTAAGTGTTTATTCTATTGACAAACTTACTTTTCTTTCTGTTATTTTCTTACGTGTGTATGATTTAGTGTTAACAAATTATATTTAAATATTATGTGTGTGTATATGGTTAAGCCGTGGTAGCTCAGATGGTTAGCGCAAAATGTAAAATTCACAGTACGCGACCCGGGTTCGATCCCCGCCGGCACCAATTAAATTGTTAATTACAATTTTAAGTGTTAATTTACCACGTGCTCAGCGGTGAAGGAAAACATCGTGAGGAATGCATGTCTGAGATAATTTCGAAGGCATGTGAAGTTTGCCAACACGCATTGAGGTATCGCAGCGAACATTTCCTAGCCCTAAAACCCTCTCAGAAATGAGAGGAGGCCTATGTTCAGCAGTGGACTTTAATAGGTTGTAACTTTAGCTTTTTTAACTTTTATGATTAAATGTTACCAAATTGATATTAACATGATAACTGTGTTGTTGCAGAAATCATTGAGCTTCGATGAAAATACATATAAACAGTATTACTACTCGCCACTCTCCCCTCAAGAAGAGAGTGATGACATCGTCATTAATAATAACACATGCGATGGTGGAAAAAGAAAATCGCAATCGATTGATCATTTTTTTGAAGCTGAATCAAAAATAAAAAAGAGGAAGCTGTTATCATCAACCGTAGCACGAGCCGCTAGAGATGGTGTATCATACATTTCTACTAATTCTGACGATGGAGACCAAGCGACGCATCTCATCAAAATTGAAATGTACGATATGAAGAAGCTATCCAAGATTCCAACTACTGATCATTGGAAACATGCTTCCACGAGGATTAAATATTACGTAAAGACTAATAAGGATAGCATCTACGACGACACAAACGCCCTCGTATACAATATTACAAAGACAATAGCAGAAAGTGAAAAAGTTAAAAAATACTTTTTTAACAATGACAGTCATTAGCTGATCATTAGTGAATGTGATTCTGTTTACTTAAATTACTTCCGTGTACTCATTATATTCTATTTCTAATCCTTTGTTAGACTTAAATATCGGACATTATTTGAAATTTGGGTATCAGTTGGTCTACCAACACTGAACTGTTACTTACTCTGCTACCTAATTTCTTCTTTACTATAAGGATGGCAAACTTCAGTGAAGTGTGCACCAGTGCTTTCTTTTCCACAACCATGGAAGAGAATACGGAACTATTCAACAGCGAATTAAATCAGGAGTTGTCTAAAGTTTGTGATGAAATGGAGAAGGATCAACTGTTCGATTCATCGTATGATGATGATTTGTATAATCACTGTGCGATGGTTGAAACACAGTTTAAGTAAGTAAAATAAACATTCATTTCGATCATAATTTACACAATGTCTTGTACAGTTTTTAATAAATTTAAACATTTTAGTAGTCAACCCCTACAACTTGGAAGAGGAACGAAGCGAACGAGCAGCAAAGAACCCAAGATCATCAAAAAACCAACAACGGAAGCAGAAGCGCCTACCTCTGCAGGGAACAGTATCAGTAACGATGATCAAGTGGAATGTCTAACGTGTCATATATTTATCAAGAAACGGTATTTAGCTAATCATTTTAAAAGTAATGTTCACAAAAATAATCTTTTAAATTCACATAATTCTTTATCAAACGTTAGTGTTATTGAATCTGCTTTTGGAAATAGGATTTTAACTTATAAAATCAAGAGTAGAGTAGATAGTTCGACATTGGTAAATTTTGAAACTCCTGAACTATTTTTAAATTCTATTAAAGATGATATTTTATTTTTAATACAAGAGTGTATTCATCAACACATAATTTTTAAAGTAAACTTCATATTGCATGCTGATTTTGTTCAACAAACTAAAGATATTCATGATACGTTCGATTTTCAAACGCTTAACTATATTATTTGTCAAGGAGATGACTTAAATATTTTTTTTTTCATCTTTAAATGATACAATTACTACTAAAATTAGTGCATTTGAAAAAAAAGATAGTGGATGGAGTCTAAAAAACATAAAATCTATAGACATGAATGTTAATAAATTTAACCCCCTACGCGGTACTTCATACATAGATCTTCCTCGTGACATAAAATTAAAAAAGGCTGTTATAAATGTAAAAAGCAAGGATTATTTTTGTTTTAAATGGGCGTTACTCTCGGCGTTATATCCCGTAAACAAAGACGCGGATCGTGTATCATCGTACGTTAAACATGCAAATAAACTTAAATTTGATGGTATTTCCTTTCCAGTTAAAAGGGGGATGCCCATATTAGGCCATGGAACGCCCAACAATGTGCATTTGTTAAAAAAATATATCTTTATTTATGGTTATTAATCGCGGTATTCATTTATCCTAAAACAATGGGAATATTTTTGCACAAATTAAAAGTACCGAAAAGATAAAAATAAAATTAGGTAAATACGTAATTCATTAGTCTGTGAATAAAATAAAAAATGTTGCCAATCACAAAAATCATTAAAAAATCGATTCCCCTTTTCGATCGATTACTTATGGTGTCATTATTACAATGCTTATATGATCTTTCGATAATTATTACGATGTTATGATATAGGTTTAAAATAACCGTTGACAATGGATATTTATCCAAAGCAGTCGATACGCAACCGTTATTAACCAAATGTTTACCGACTACAGACGAAAAAGGATGGTTATATTTTTACTGTGTGTGCGGATTAGGCTATGTTGAATCGTTTTTTGCTATGGTGCTTAAAACGTAGGATGCATTTTATTATTGAGGGAGCTACTATCAAAGAATATTTTATTCGCTTAACTCGTAAAGTACTTGACCAACTTTAAGAATTCTTTCACCACTAGATTGTTATGTATAATTTTAGATATCTAATATAGGGTTAATTTTATTATAGAGGGCGCCACTTTCAATGAATACGTTTTTTGGCTAATCTCAAAAATTACTAGACCGATTTTGAAAATTCTTTCACCATTAGATTGCTAATGAGGGCGTTAGCTGTGTGATAAATTATATTATTACAATAAATAATTGTGAGATTAATATTTTCTAAATAAATAAAACTAAATACCTACCTAAGATGTTCAAATCCAATTATTATTTTTACAATTTAAGAATCGTATTTACACACTTTACTTACTCAGATTGATTATTATAGATAAAGAGGTAATAAACCTAAAGTAAAAGAGCTCCGCTTAAACGAAAAAACTATTTATTAGAATAAAACTAAATGTTGAAAAAAAGTGGTTCAGTGCGAGTCGGACTCGCAGGCCCATGAAGAGTTCAGTAGTAACAAGCATATATTTTAAATCGAGTCAAAATACCACTATCATTATCGCCAGCAACAAATTATTTTGTTTTTCATAGTGTTTGTATAAATAACAAAGTTGTTTTTGCGGTTCCTTAAAATGTGCTACTTGTATCAAAAAAAGGGACTATTATACATTAAAGGGGTTTCTGTGGTTTATTCATTACCAAAGAGAAAAAACTTATTGCGCAAAAAAGGTTTTTATTAATTTCAAGTCATCAAAAGCGGCAGTCAACCGTTAAAAACTAAAACAACCGTTGTTATAGGCTCGGTTGAATTCATTGACAACCTTCACATTTATAGTTATGATAATTAAACAAGCGAATTACTAGCTGATTTACCAAGAATTCTTTAGAGTATAACAAAACGCTACTGCACAAGTTAACTGTTATTCTTATCTGTTTTTAACATAACATTTAAAATGGAATCATGTTATGATAATTCAAGAAGTTAATTTCCAGCTGATTTACCACGAATTCTCTAAAGCATAACAAAACAATACAGCACAAGCTAACTGTTCTTAAAAATACATTTGAAATAGAGTTTCAATAAATAAAGGAAATTATATTTTAAAAAGCGTGCAGAACTTAAAACGCGTCAAAGATTATTCTTTTTATGATATTATTAATCGAATAAAAATCGATATCATTCCATAGATTTTATGACAGTTAAGTGGCAACATCGTATCCGACAGGTAGGCCGCTGTCACTGTTATGTCACAAGAATTAAATTACGTGTTCTCGTGTTATTGTTTTGTTGTAAAAGTAAAATGCAATTGTTGATCTCTCAACAATTGGTTCGAACACAGCAGGTAAATAGTTGGTTCGTATCACGATGTGATATGTCTTCCTCTAAGAAATGCTTTATAACTGAGTTTACTTGAATAATATCAATATAATAATTGTAGCTTCTTTATTAGGTACAAGTTTCGAGTACAGTGAACGTGTAGTGTGGCACTCGCAAAATGCACCAATAGTTCGTCTTGAACATCTATACATCAGCTGTGGCACTGACACTTATGAGAATAAGATCACACACATTGTCCACGTGAGGAATTATTTGCGCTACGTGAGGTAAGTGTTTAACATGTTTAACATTTCTATTTATTAAATGTGATCCATATATCTGATAAATATACATGCTTTTACACTGATTGTATATCAACTCAAGAACTTGTTTTATTTTTTCACATCTGCCCTAGCTATATCTGACAAACATACTAGCTTATTTATGAGATTGACCAGTTTTATCAACTACCAAGAAAGGAGACAGTTGATTTTTCATTGTTTTTGGACTGCTGGTAGTCTGTCAGGCCTTAATAATTAAATAATATAGGGCATTAAATCCGTCCTTGTGCAGTAACATTTAACTTGATAAATATTTTATTTATATTTGAGTTTGAAATAAATCTATTTTATTTTTATTTTTTCACTTTGACTTCATTTTTTGTATTTTACATTATTTCAGTTGTCATGCCGTGTATATCATAATTGCTGGCAATGAACTGATAGAACAGCATCATGTTCAACTGCAGAACGGGAACCATCTGAATCATCTAGTCCGTCCTCGTTGCAATCTGAAGTGAGTAATGTATTGCACCCAGAACAACAAAGCTTAGATCATACATCACACAGTGTACTGCTAACTAATTATATAAAAGCACAATGTTTTTTACCAGGTTGTAACAGTTCCATCAGCATTGCAAGTATGTCTCTTTTGTGATTAACTACATTTTGCGATAACAAACATACATAGTGACAAGTACTATGTATGTGTGTTATACTTGGTAGAGCCATGCTGCAGTTATATTAGAAGTATAGTTGTAGCATGAATGGGTCGGCTCGACCGGGGAAGGAGCACCCTCTCACAGAATACCAGCGTGAAATAGTAGCTTAATGCTGCTGTGTTTTGTATGGTGAGTGTAGAGAACCGGAGACCCTTTTTACTAGAAACGAGAAAATGATCTTAGTCCTCACGGGTGACAACGCATCTGCATTTTGATTTGTAATCGAGGATAGATGTGGATGTCTAAGGGTCGCAGAAATGTCTCCAGCAGATGGTGAATCTCAGTTAATGACAAGATATGCTAATAAATCCAGAGCCGTGACTATGTGTCGATATGGGTAGTAGAGGTGGTGAATGGCATTTTTAAAACTGAATTTAAAATATTTCATCAAAATTACTTTAACAGGGCTTCTACACATTTGATGATAGACTGCTGTGGCTTCTGCTGTAGTTAATAAATTCCACACAAAAATAAGGGACAGGGATGATGCGGCTCAAATACTTGAAATAGTTCATCAAAATATGGAGACAAATAATGATTTTTCTGAGTATGCTAGGGAAAACAATCTAAATAGAGCTAGGGCAGGCAGACTTTAGAAATATAAATGTAGACTTTAAAATGTTAGGGAATTTCCTGTTTTAACTTACAGCGACTTAATATTAATTGCTTGTTTCACATACCAATTAAAGCAAGCTCGCTACTATTATGGTGAGCATATAAGATTTAATGGTTTCTACCGGATAGAACTCTGTAATAACCAGAGGAGCAGCATTATGGAAGGAATAAAGTTAAGCCCTAGCTGATCTTTACTTAGGGCTAGAATTGCAAGTCATCACTATTAGTCGTAAAGTGTATTTTATTATATAAATTCTATATAATATCTAATATATAAATTCTTTTTTAGGAAGGAGGCTTGGTACTACCACCTGCTTAGGACCCTGTAATTAATGAAATTAAAAACCCAAGCATACCACTGCAAGACTTCTAGACACAGTAAGTTCATTCTGTAGATCGGACAATAAATAAAAATTAAAAATCTGAAGGTACTCCGGGTTAACACTGACATTGGGACGTCGGTCACTTCAGTCTGCCGTAACCATGGGTGCTGGAAAGCACCCGAAATGTCTGGAATTAAAAATCAAAGAAATAAAACGCGATAAAATCGATAAAAATAGTTGTTAAAAAAACTGCATTTGTGAAAATAAAAACTTCAAATATTTTCAAAACCCCGACTTTTTTTAAAGCAATTCCTTTACCATTTCATTGTTTTAATTGCATATTATCATATCTATATGCTTTTATATGTGGGCACTCATGGCCGAAGTGTCTATGAAGACTGGGCATTCCCCTTTCTGACATAGCAAAAGTAGAGAAATTAAATGATATTAGTATTAATGTTTTTGGGTTAGAATATAATAAAGAAAAACGATGTAATTCTATAGTAGGTCCATTATTTTTAACAAAGTGTCGTAAAGATAGACATATCAATTTATTATTTTTTTCCAAGGATACAAAAAATCATTATTGTTACATAAAAAATTTATCGCGGTTAGTTAGTAAACAAATTTCAAAAGACTGTCACATCATGTACATTTGCGAAGCATGTCTACTTCACTTTCCATCTAAGGAAAGTTTAAATAACCATGAACAATACGATTGTGCCCACATTTGTACAGAATTACCAAACAGTGAAACTTTAAAAAAAAAAGAATTGGTTTGGTCAACCTATTTCAAATGATAAAATTAAATTTGATAGTTATGAAAAAAAGTTGAAGATACCATTCGTAGTTTATGCTGATTTTGAAGCATTTTTAAAACCAATAGAATCATGTTCTAACGATCCTTCCAAACCTTTCACACACAATATTCAGAAACATGAAGTACATAGTTTTGGTTATTATATAAAATGTTCATATGATGATAAATTATCAAAATATGTAACGTATTGCGGACCCAACTGTGCACAAGTGTTTATGGAAAGTTTATCTAACAATCTCAAAGAAATAAATAGAATTCAAAAATATCCTCCACTTCCGCTAACAAATGAAGACAAAAACCAAATTTCAAATGCAACCATTTGTCATATTTGTGAAACAGAGTTAGCAGAACATTTTTATGATTTTAATTGGTACACCGGTAGTTTTATAGGTGTTGCTCACGGATCATGTGGCTCGAAGTTCAGAAAACCTCGTTATATACCAATATTTTTACACAACCTTAGTCGCTATGATGCTCATTTTATTGTTCACGCGTTAAACTTTTGTGATGGTGAAGTCGAAGTTATCCCTCAAAATAAAGAAAAATATATATCCTTTTCCAAAAAATTAAAAATGAATAACCACGAAATTATATTAAGATTCATAGATTCATTTAAGTTTTTATCATGTAAATTAGAAGAATTGGCCAAAAATCTCAGTAATGATCAATTTCAAGAATTACGTAGAAATTATCCTAATGATGAAGATTTCTTTCGTTTAAAACGGAAAGGCGTTTATCCATATGAACTTATGACTAATTATGATAGTTTAAGCCTAACATCGCTCCCCGAACAAAAATTTTTTTATAGCTCGCTCACAGATTCCCATATTTCAAATGATGATTACAATCATGCTAAAGATGTTTGGGAACACTTTGGGTGTTGTAATATGCTAGATTATTCAAACTTGTATTTAAAAACAGACGTTTTACTTTTAACCGATGTATTTGAAAACTTTAGAAAGTTATGTATTAATACTTATGATTTAGACCCTGCCCATTACTACACAGCACCCGGTTTAAGTTGGGATGCAATGTTAAAATATACAAAAATAGAATTAGAACTTTTAACAGATTATGAGAAAATTGCATTTATTAGATCAGGTATCAGGGGTGGTGTATCTCAATGTAGTAATCGTTATGCTAGAGCTAATAACAAATATATGGGGGATTATGATGCAGGGAAACCAAATTCATATATCACATATTTTGATGCCAACAATTTATATGGTTGGGCTATGTCTCAATGTCTTCCTACTGGTGGATTCGAATGGGTAAATCCGAATACAGAATTTAATGTGTCTGAGACATCGAACTTCGGTTTTATTTTAGAAGTTGATTTGGAATATCCAGATGAACTTCATGATTTACATTCGGACTTTCCTTTATGCCCCGAAAACATTTGTGCAGGCAATATTAATGAAAATAAACTAGTCCCAAATTTAAATAATAAAGATAAATATGTAATTCATTACAGGAATTTAAAGCAGTGCATAGAAATGGGGGTTAAATTAACTAAAATTCATAGAGTTTTAAAATTTAAACAGTCTCGCTGGTTGAAGATGTACATAGATCTAAACACAAAATTAAGAACGTTAGCAAAATCAGATTTCGAAAAAGATTTTTATAAATTAATGAATAATTCAGTCTTCGGAAAGACTATGGAGAATATTGAAAAAAGGGTTAACATAAAATTAGTTACACACTGGGAGAACCAGGGCAAAGCTTTAGGTGTTCAAGATCTAATCGCTAAACCACAATTTCATAGTCTTTCAGTATTTTCGGAAAACCTAGTTGCGGTTCAGTTGCGAAAAACAAAGTTAATATATAACAAACCAATTTATTTAGGGTTTTGCATTTTAGATATTTCAAAAACATTAATGTATGATTTTCATTATAACTATATGGTTAAAAAGTTTAGTAAAATCAAATTATTGTATACAGATACGGATAGTTTAATATATCATATATTTACAGATGATTTTTTACTCTGATATAAAACCTGACCTTTCATCATACTTTGATACCTCAGCTTATGATGCAAATAATATTTTTGAATATCCAAAATTAAATAAAAAGAAATTAGGTTTTTTTAAAGATGAAAATAGTGGTAAAATCATGAAAGAATTTGTGGGTTTACGATCCAAAATGTACGCTTTTAACTTAGAGAATAAGACTATAGCCAAGGCAAAAGGGGTAAATAAATGTATCACTAAAAAGATGACCATGGATAATTATAAGTCTTCTCTATTTAATAAAAAAGTGCAATATTATAGTATGCTTAGATTTAAATCAATTAAACACACAATTTTTACACAAAAATTAAATAAGATTGGTTTATCATATAATGACACAAAGAGGCATATTTTAGATAATAATATTGAAACATTAGCTTGGGGTCATTATAAACTGCGTTAAATGTTGATAGTTTTTAATTTTATGTCTGCATGTAAATAAAATTTGTATTGATTGTAAAATGATGATAATAGTATAATATGACGTAGAGTTTATTACATATTTAATCGTTGTTTTATTGTAAATAATTTAAGTTAATTGTTGTTTATATTTGCGTGTGTGTGTGCATTTATTTGAGGTTGAGTTGATTGTAAAATTATGATGTACTAATTGTGTTAGAAATAGTATACAGATCATTCTGTTTTATATAATGTTTGCAATATATATTAATTGTTAACACCAACACTTTCATTTTTTATTTCACCCCTTAGTACTTTAGACGTGTGTAATGTTTCACTTTATCCATCCGTTTACTGCTATTGTGGCGGGGCCAAGTGGATGTGGGAAGTCAAATTTTGTAACAAATTTCATAAAATCAGTTACAGAAATATGTAATTGTGATTTTAATCAGATCACATGGTGCTTTGATGAAATGCAACCTTTATATAATTTACCAAATGTTAACTACCATCAAGGAATTCCAAATGTTAATATGTTTGACGGTGAAAACCCACATCTTGTTATTATTGATGATCTAATGAGAGAGTCCGATGGAAGAATTGTGGATATATTTACAAAAGGTAGTCATCACAGGAATCTTAGTGTATTTTATTTAACACAAAATTTATTTCATCAGGGTAAAGGGCAAAGAGACATATCCTTAAACTCAAGTTATATAATATATTTTAAAAACCCTCGAGATAAAACTCAAATAAGATATTTAGCACGACAAGTGTCACCAGATAACCCAAAATTTATTGAAGATGCCTACAGGGATGCAACTCTAGAGGCACATGGATATTTAATGGTAGATTTAAAACAGAATACCAATGATTTTTGTCGTATCAAGACAAATGTCTTCCCATTTAATGGTTTCTGCACAGTCTACGTTCCCACAAAAGAGTTTAAATACACCAAGAATCAAACATTTCAAATCATTGCTAAATGATGCATCGTCGACTCACAACGCATAAACATTTGCTAAACGCTTTGCATACGCTTAAACCAAAATATCAAAGAGCATTACTTAAAACGTGTGATGAAGAAGAAATTAACTGTATTTGTGAGTGTATTCATAACGTTTTACAAGGAAAAGTACCTCTTAAAGATCAAGATAAACAAAAATTGAATAAACACAAAAATATACTCCGTCAAATAGTGCGTAAGTGTAAACATAAACTAAGAAAAAATATAATTATACAAAAAGGAGGGGCTTTCTTACCAATAATATTAGGTGCAATATTGAGTGGATTAGTGAGTGGACTAGCCAGTTAACATGGAAAATGCAAAGAAAATGATACTTATCGAACCTGGATTGATTGAAAAATTAAGACAAGAAAATAAGGTTAATACGAGTAGTAGTTTATCTCGATTAGATATTGAAATGCAAAATGTTATGAATAGTAAGACGGAAGACCGAAAGAAATGGATGTTATATTTACAAACACTGCAAAGATACCTTCATTTTACCGAAGAGGATCGTCAACCACTCAGATTACCAATTTATTCTGATACATCTAATGAAGATTCAAACGAGTCTAAAATTGGTTTTAAAAATAAAGATAGAGATCTAAAAACTTCAGTTGATGCTGAATCTTTGTTGGAGGAGAATCGATCCATCAAAAGTAAAGAAAATGTTGAAAATCCACTTTACACACCAGCTCAAATACTCAGTTTAATACCAAAAACTTATAATAAAAAAGGACAGTTATTATTAAACTTAGTTGAAACAAGTAAAGGTAAAATACATTGGGATAATGAAGGTACAGTCATAATTGGTAATGAAAAAATTCCTGGAAGTAATATTGTTGATTTAATAAATGATTCACTAAGACCCTTAAAAAGAAGTGATCCAGTAGGGTGGGATAGATTTGCTGAAGCATTAAAAGATATTAAAGTACCACTTATATTGGAAATCCAAAGAGATGTGAGTTTATTAACCAACTTCAAGCAAAAGATCTGAACAAACCCTCTGAGATTGAATTTCAAGAGTTTTCTACACCGAGCAGTAGAGATAAAAAGTCTACAAATAAAATACGTAAAAGGCTTGAGTGGGAAAAATGGACCCCGTACTAGAAGAAATTAACTAAAATAATTAAAGGATTTATTATGATCCATCTAATCCCGCTGGTTTTGGTAGTATTGATAAATTATCAAAAGCCATGAAGGGTAAAATGAATAAAAAGCAAGTAAAGGAATGGTTAAAATCACAAGAAACATACACATTACATAAACCCATTCGAAAAAAATTCCCGCGTAATAGGTACATTCTATCAAATATTAATGAACTGTGGCAAGCTGATTTAAGTGATATGCGAACTTATTCTCAATATAATGATGGTTTCAAGTATATACTTTGTGTTATTGATGTATTTAGTAAATATGCTTTTGCAAGACCAATGAAAAAGAAAAACTCAGAAACAACTAAAGAATGTTTTGAAAGTATATTTACTGAAAGTAATTTAACACCTACTCACATACAATCTGATAAAGGTACAGAATTTGTTTCAAAAGATGTACAAAAATACTTTAAATCCAAAAAGATTAATTACTATACCACTAACAATCCTGACATTAAGGCCAGTATTGTTGAACGATTTCAAAGAACACTAAAAATGAAAATGTGGCGTTATTTCACTCATAATAATACTTATAGATATATAGATGTTTTACAAGATTTAATATACTCTTACAATCACAGCTTTCACTCTAGTATTAAGATGTGCCCATGTGATGTAAATTCCAACAATATTATGACAGTTTGGACTAATCTTTATGATAGACGGTCAAACAAACTTTCTTTAGAAAATCCTAAACCAAATTTCAATGTCACCCACATTGTGTTCCACAATTATGTTCGAATAACTAAATATAAACATGCTTTCCAAAAAGGATATGAATCAAATTGGAGTGATGAAATATTTATTATATCTTCAATAATTGATAGATCTCCATGGGTTGTTTATACAATAACAGATTTACAAAATGAACCAATAGTTGGTACTTTTTATGAAAGAGAATTACAGAAAATCACTTACAACCCCACCTCACAATATAAAATAGATAAAATAATTGACACTCGTTACTCAGGTAACAGAAAAGAAGTATTAGTGAAGTGGAAAGGTTATCCAGATAAATTTAACAGTTGGATTTTAGCTTCTAGTTTAAAAGAAATATGAATAAAGAAAGTTTTTATTTAACTTTGCTCAGCAATAGTTCAATGGAATACTTTCCTGATAACAAGACCACAAATTTTTCAACGAAATTACCGAAAGCTATTAAATTAGAAGGTGAATGGTCGGTTGGAGTTGTCGAGTTTCAATATCCATGTACCATGTTTACTGTTCAAGATCATGAAAATGTTATATACATTACAAAATCTATGTTAATGCCTAATGAAGATAAACCATCCACAGTGTACTACAAAAAACATATTCCAGCTACCAACTATGATAACGTTGAGCATATTTTAAGAGTGTTAAATGGTATCGGAGAGAACTTGAAATTTCACTATGATGAAATAACAAAATTTGTGTCTATTTCTGTTTTGGATAAAAATATAACATCAGTAACATTATCACCCAAATTAAGTTTACAACTAGGTTATGAACCAAATAAAAATCTCCTAGAGAGAAATTTTGGAAAGTGTCCTGCTAATTTACACTTAGGGTTACCATCTCAACTCTTTCTATATTGTGACATTATCGATCCTCAGATTGTGGGTGATGTTATGACTCCTTTACTAAGAGTCATTTCATTAGATCCTACAAAATACATTTATGGTGCAAATAAAATGCACGTTTTCTCTCAACCTCATTACTTACCTGTTATGCGAAGAGAGTTCGATACGCTGGAAATAGTTATAAGATCGAGCACAGGACAAAAAATACCATTCCAGTTTGGAACCGTGTGTATTAAACTACATTTCCGAAAATTATTATAATGAATTCTCTTCGTGATCATCATAAATGTCCATATGAAAATTATTATACACATCAAGCTGGGTCAGGAGTTGGAGTAATTTATAAGGGTGCACCATACCAACGCGGTCATGGTATTGGGAGCTTCTTAGGGGGGTTATTTAGATCAGTTTTACCTTTACTTTCAAGTGGTGCTCGAGTGATTGGTAAGGAGGCATTAAACGCTGGAGTAGGACTTTTATCGGATATGGTTCAAGCTCGTCCTATGGAAGCCTCAATAAAAGATCGTCTAAAGCAAGTTAGTACGAATTTAAAACGAAAGGCTGATGAGAAAATTGATCAATTTAACATGACAGGATCTGGGTATAAAACTAAAAGAAAACGATTGACCTCGTTCATTCCACCATTAACTGCTAAAGTGAAAGCTGCGAAAAAACTTGGTCTAAAACCAAAAAATAACAAAGATATATTTTCAAATTAAATATGTCTTTCCTTCATAATCATTCTTGCGAGTGCATTTAGTCAGAATTGGATTTGTTTGCACTACCGTCTACACAAACTAGCATTGAAAATGGATTGTGGATTCATTATAAACCAATTTCATCTCTTGGTGATGATGGACCTATCGAGTTTCAAGTTCCTGGGACAGGCGATGACTACATAGATTTGTCTCATACATTACTCCACATAAAGGCAAAAGTATTAAATCAAGATTCAACTAACTTGATATCTACTACAATAGTAGCACCTGTAAATAATTGGCTGCATTCACTTTTTAGTCAACTTGATGTTTATTTAAACCAAAAACTTGTATCACCACCTAATAATACCTATGCATATCGAGCATACATGGAAACCCTTTTAAACTATGCTCTTGCTGCTAAACCATCTCATCTTACTTGTAGTCTTTGGTATGATGATACAGCAGGAAAAATGGATTCTACGGATGGTAAAAACATGGGATTTGTTAAAAGACAGGAATTGATTAGTGAAAGTAAGGAAATAGAAATGATTGGTCATCTTCACGGTGACATTTTCAACCAAGATAAATTTTTAATTAATGGTGTTGAAATGAGTGTTAAATTGGTTCGATCGAGAGAGAGCTTTAATTTAATTGCTGGGTCAAACGATGTAAAGTTTAAAGTTTGCGATACGGACGCAACTCTTATTGTTCGACGAGCACGAATTAATCCAAGCGTATTACTCGCACATCAAAAAGTTTTAGCTTCTACCACTGCTAAATATCCTATTACTCGAGCTGAAGTAAAAGTTTTAACAATTCCATCGGGTGTTCAAGGAAAAACTCTTGATAATATATTTTTAGGGCAGGTACTCAAAAGATGTATAATTGGATTTGTGAACAATTCTGCATTTAATGGTTCCCTTACTAAAAATCCATTTAACTTTGAAAACTATGGTATTAATTCTTTCAGCTTATATATTGATGGTCAACAAATACCTTCAAAAGCTTTGCAACCATCTTTTAATAATAGCATATTTACATCAGCATATCATACTCTATTCTCGGGAACTGGTATTCACTTTCTTAATGAAGGAAATGGAATCTCTTGTGAACAGTATGCCAGAGGTTACTGTCTATTAGCATTTGACTTAACTCCTGATTTATCAGCCAACTCATCAGCTCATTGGAATCTCATAAAGCATGGTAGTGTAAGATTAGAAGTACGATTTGAATCCTCACTAATACAAACAATTAACTGTATAGTTTATGCTGAGTTTGATAATATTATTGAGATAGATAAAAACAGAAATGTTACTGTAGACTATAGTAGTTAAGGTTATAATATGTGTTGTGTGTTAGATTTTATGAGTTATGTGTAATGCATTTTGTGTGTATGTAACTATGTGAAACATTATAAAATTAAATAAAACAAATTGTATGCAATATATTATTTTTTATTTCTTTATAAATATTCTATTTAATCTAATACAAAACTCTGTTCGAGTTTAAATTTTACATAAGCACACTGACTAAACCACTGAACATGCTGCTGCCAAGGATCATCATCATCTTCCCAATCTTTTAAGCCACCACCACAATGGAAACACTTGGTCCTGTCTGCATGGCCAGTATAAAAGAAACCGGCTTCTGCAAGATCTTCAGGTTTCTGTCGCATAACGAGAGGCCAGTTTTCGAAACTGAGCAACCGGCTAGATTTTGAACTGAAGAATGGATATTCAGCTCTTGAGTACTGCATATTCTTCTCGTTTTCATCTCCACTCAGTGTTGTAGTTTTGTTCTTCAATGATGTGTTCTGTACACGTATGCCACACTCATCTCTTTCTTCTGCTCTTGTCTTCCTGTAATTTAAGTAAACAGAATCACATTCACTAATGATCAGCTAATGACTGTCATTGTTAAAAAAGTATTTTTTAACTTTTTCACTTTCTGCTATTGTCTTTGTAATATTGTATACGAGGGCGTTTGTGTTGTCGTAGATGCTATCCTTATTAGTCTTTACGTAATATTTAATCCTCGTGGAAGCATGTTTCCAATGATCAGTAGTTGGAATCTTGGATAGCTTCTTCATATCGTACATTTCAATTTTGATGAGATGCGTCGCTTGGTCTCCATCGTCAGAATTAGTAGAAATATATGATACACCATCTCTAGCGGCTCGTGCTACGGTTGATGATAACAGCTACCTCTTTTTTATTTTTGATTCAGCTTCAAAAAAATGATCAATCGATTGCGATTTTCTTTTTCCACCATCGCATGTGTTATTATTAATGACGATGTCATCACTCTCTTCTTGAGGGGAGAGTGGCGAGTAGTAATACTGTTTATATGTATTTTCATCGAAGCTCAATGATTTCTGCAACAACACAGTTATCATGTTAATATCAATTTGGTAACACTTAATCATAAAAGTTAAAAAAAGCTATAGTTACAACCTATTAAAGTCCACTGCTGAACATAGGCCTCCTCTCATTTCTGAGAGGGTTTTAGGGCTAGGAAATGTTCGCTGCGATACCTCAATGCGTGTTGGCAAACTTCACATGCCTTCGAAATTATCTCAGACATGCATTCCTCACGATGTTTTCCTTTACCGCTGAGCACGTGGTAAATTAACACTTAAAATTGTAATTAACAATTTAATTGGTGCCGGCGGGGATCGAACCCGGGTCGCGTACTGTGAATTTTACATTTTGCGCTAACCATCTGAGCTACCACGGCTTAACCATATACACACACATAATATTTAAATATAATTTGTTAACACTAAATCATACACACGTAAGAAAATAACAGAAAGAAAAGTAAGTTTGTCAATAGAATAAACACTTACATCCATGGCCTTTGATGCGTTGAAGTAACACAAACGTAGTATTGATAGATCCACTGCGGTCAAACGACCATACACTAACTCCATGACTGCAGTTGCTTGGTCTTATATAGTACCAGTGAGTAATAATTCTAATCTAAAGAATTTCTGCGGTAGAATTGATAGTATCTTTATGCGTCAACAAGCTTACCTTACATTCTGTTGCTTATCTCTACATTCCTACGTCCTTCCTGTCGTGTCTTGTTCAGTGTATTGGTGACTCAAATACGATTTGTATAACACAAAGAATGTAATTTAATATTTAGATATCACTATAATTGATCATTCCTATATTAGTCATTGAGTAGATTGGTACTGTAATAATCTACTAATAGCAATATTATGGATACACTAGATGTACAACAACATCTGAAAAAGATTCACCCCACTCTAGAAAATAATGTTTATGCTGCCAATAAACTACCCATGTACACCCACGTGCCAACGTATATAATATGCAATTTGGATACAGATGATAAACCAGGGTCACATTGGGTAGCTTTATATATCGATACGAATGACGTCGGTCAATATTTTGATTCATTCGGACGGGCACCTGTACGATATCATCTAGAGTTTTTTAAAAGAAATTGTAAAAGATGGAACTGGAATGTTGATAGGATTCAGAATGAGTGGACTTCAGTTTGTGGCGAATATTGCTTAATGTATTTGCTATATAAGTTTCAGGGATGTTCAATGCATAGTTTTACGAGTATATTTACAGGGAACACATTGTACAACGATATTTTAGTGGATGAGATGTTTCGCTCCTATTTTATAGATAATAAGTAATAAGATTTTGTATTTTATAAATAAAAATTTTAACAAAATTGGGTAATGTGTTTTATTAATGAGTCAGATTAGTGTAGATAGGAACAAAGGAGTATATAACAATATCACCACGCTGAGGAAGAATAGATAATGACGGTATTGAATGAACAATAGATAAGTAGATAAGAACAATGGAGCGCTAATGACGGTGGAGGCTCGAAGCGGATATCAATTAGATAAGAGTTAATTGATCTGCACATCTCCGGAACCGTGCATCCTACGCAAAAATGGACCGCAGATTCGTGATCAGAGCATGCCAAAACCTTTTTTTTTTTTTTTTTTTTTTTTAGGATCGTGAGTCGACGAACGTCGTACTTGTGACTCAGTGCGCCAGAACTGGTACAACCTTTCTACAAGTGCGCCAGAACTGGTACAACGTAACTACTTATAGCTATTTAGATGCTATCACGCTATAAAAAATTTATTGGCAAGAAATACTATCACTATGAAATTAACTAGTTATACTTATAGCCTTTCAAGGTGTAAGAGCCACCAGTGTCCAAAAACGAGTTTTACATAACAATTATTTTAAAAATACCTATAAGTTAAGAAATTAGTTCACAAACAAACTTACGACCCACCGTATAGTAATTGGAAAAAGGAGATTACATAAAATTGTACCGCAGTTGTAATCGTACCGCACATAAAATTGTGAACCAGAAAAGTAAAACATCGTTTTAATTTTAATGTTAGTAGTTATTATACAAGATATTGTCCAAATGTAACGTTTAAAAGCAACTTAGGAGAATCGACCGTTGTAGCTCCCGGGTAACTTAAAAGTAGACAATACATAAGGTAGCTCGCGGCTACTGACAGATATTACAGTAACCAATTCACACTTGTTCTATATATGATATTCTTTCAATAAATAAATCTTTTAAGCAGATCCTAGATGTCCTTAGACTATGTCGTGATTCAACTTTTAGGGTGCGATAACTAAGAAAGTGTTAGTCAATAACAAAATAAATTATTCATAAATATATTAATAATTGAAAAGATTAGAAATCTTGGTCTTACCTCACATATATTTTCACATTTTCTTTTTGATCCTCGGCTTCTTAGGTTATATGACTCGCATTCACTGTCCGTCTCATATTCTCGTTTGTTGAGGCTTGATTTTAAAAACAGCTCCATTTCCTGTACTGAAAATTATATAATGATAATTTGAAGAATTCCTTTAAATTATACATTAAATTTTTCATTACTCTATATATTGTAAAAATACGCACTCTCTTTACAAATATCTTCGTTTCTTTGTCTTAAAATTTGTATCGACTCCGAAAGGTTCACAGTTAGCTTTATTTTCCAAAAATTTAAGTACAGATGTTAGTAGATTTCGTAGTTTAACCTAAAACAGTCACAATAATGCTTAAATCGTTAATAGCAATCGAAGTTATGGATATAAATAATAATTAAGAAAGTTAAAGTGGATTAAAACCATATCTATTAATCAATTTTTAATAGGTCTTAATAAAAATGATATACTAAAGCTCAAGTGAGTTGTACAATTTGAATTTGAAAATATATATTGTATCTCACGTGTGCTTACGGTTAAGGTTTATAATGACCAGTACTTTTTATATACCTGGAATATTGACACCTGGCATACTGTTGAGTGTCGTGTCCTGAGATTAATTACATATAATACATGTGTATGCAGCCTTATCGTAGTCAACAAAAAAGTCACAGTCCAGTTGACTTTCATAATTATGTCGACATTTGCTTCAAGTGTCAGTACCATCGTTTATTTCTGGCGAATAATATATTAATCTAATATATAAAAATTTATGATGTTTGTTCCTAATGATTTCTTATATTTACGCGAACACTACACATGATTAAAACTACTTTTACGGATTTTATCGCGTTTATTTTTACTTTTTATTTTTAATTCCCGACGTTTCGGGCGCTTTCCAGCACCCATGGTCACGGGGGACTGAGATGACTGACGTCCCGATGTCATTGTTAAACCCGGAGTACCTTCAACAATAATTAAAAAAGCTGAAGGTACTCCGGGTTTAACAATGACATCGGGACGTCAGTCATCTCAGTCCCCCGTGACCATGGGTGCTGGAAAGCGCCCGAAACGTCGGGAATTAAAAATAATAAGTAAAAATAAACGCGATAAAATCCGTAAAAGTAGTTTTAATCATGTTTGTTCCTATTTTATGCACTGTCATATTGTACATCAAATCGCGGTAAGCATAGTTGGACCCGCTAGATGGCGCTGTTGCAGAATGCAGATATCGGCCGTGCGAAGCCGTGGCAGATTGCCAGTACAATATAAAAATATAAACAAATCTACTTACAGAACTGTCACAGCCTACTGCTTCGGCCAGATGTAATGTGGCATGTGCAATCTCGTTACGTCTCTCTTTCTCATACTGGGCGTTACGTGATTTTCTCTGTTCCTAATGAAATTAAAAATATGTAAGTTTACATAAACATAATCAATCATATATATAATCGTAAAATAATACCACAAGGATAACTGTCTGTATAAATACTTTGTATGATTGTATTCGAACTTATATTGAAATATAAAATGGTAGATTTATATGCCATAAAATAAATTGGTCTATGCTACAACCTCCATAAAACAGAGAAGATACCAATCGTAATGTATGTAATCAGTACGAAAGCATAAGGACATAACTCAGAATTATAAATAATATGTATAATTTCTTCTAATCTACATGATATTTAATCTACTTACTGTGCTAAGAGACATGCGGTTTTTACCAGCAGGTCTACCACGCCTTCTGCTCTGAGCTTTGTAAGACAAGTAGTCCTAAAAGAAGAAAAAAGTTTTAAATCGGAAGGTTACAGACAATATTACAACTTGCGTAGACTACTGTACCTTTGTAAATTTTTGTAACATAAAATCTAAACTTATAGTGATAAAATTTGTCTTACTTGAGTTTCCATTTTGAATTTGATCACTTAGTCCTTTTCGATGCTTCGACGTCGAAGAAAAAATTTGTAACTGATTGTTTTATTTTTTTTTTTTTTTTTTTTTTTTTGCGCCCGAAGCAATTAAAGGGCTACCCTGTACGTAGGGAGGCGGAAAATGCATTACGCATACCACGATAGCCGGTCTATCGTGGTTATGGGGGACTCACTGTCCTACCGGGGACCCTAAGTGATACCCCCTAAAAACCGCCTTTGGGGACAGGCAGCTGGCTGATTAAGCTCTATTGTGCCTTATCATGAGCGACCCTCTTTTGGGAAAAGAGGGCGCAGGCGGCTAAGAGCCGCTGAGGGAGTGCCTACGAAGGCAAAATAATATTAGTTAATATAATAATAATTAATTAATTTAATTAGAACTGGCCTGAGCCGCCAGGAGGCAGTTCAGGTCGTTTGACAGTTTATTTGGCGGGTCCGAGAGAGAGTTTCTCGGCCTGCGGACACGATAGCGAGAGGGGGGTGGGGCTGCATAAGAAGCCGCCTCACGAATTAAATTGTTTGGGTGCGACTCTGAGGCTTTGAAGAAGTTCTCAGAGAGTTTTTTAAGGAACTGTTGAATTGTTGGGAGCTCTAAGTCCCGATGAAGGTCGGCATTACGGACGTACCAAGGTGCGTTCGCAGCTCGACGACAGAAGAGGTTCTGAACTATTTGGAGTTCATTTAATATGTTAGGGTTTGCGTGGGCAAAGACGGGGCCCGCGTAGGTCATGACGGGTCGTATACAGACCTTATAAAGGGTTCGCTTGTTCCGAAGGGACATTTTACTGTGTCTGCCCAACATACTGTTGAGCCTACTCAGGTAAAACCGTGCGTGACGGGTGACTCGTTTGACGTGGGGCCTAAAAGTGAGCCCTGTGTCTAGAGTGACACCTAAATATTTGGCTGTCGTATGCCAGGGGACAGGGGTCCCTAGCATACGTATTGGAGGAGTGTTTTTAAGACGGCGTCGTTTATAATCGAAGTGAACGGCGGAGCTCTTCTCCGGGTTCACATCGATGCGCCATTTTTTGAACCAATCTCCTAGGTCATCAACTGACTTTTGGATCTTGTTCCGTATGAAGGGTAGTGAGACACCTTTGCAGTAGATGGCAGTGTCGTCTGCGAAGAGGGAGAGTTGAACACCTTTCGACGGGATGGGAATGTCGTTGGTGAACAGGATGTACAGCAAAGGAGCAAGTACTGAGCCCTGAGGGACACCAGCCTTGATAGTTCGCTGTGAGGATAGCGTGCCTTCGTGTCTAAAACGAAAGGTACGATGCTTCAAATAGGAGGCCACGAGACGAACTAGACGATCGGGGAGACCTATTTTGTAGAGCTTGTAGATGAGGCCTGTGTGCCAGACTCTATCAAAAGCTTTGGCTATATCGAAGAAGACCGCGATGGTTTTATGACGTCGAGGATAGAAACCGCTGAGGATATATTCCACAATGCGGTGAACTTGTTGGGGACATGAGTGTTTGGCTCGGAAGCCGAATTGGTGGGGAATGATGAGAGGGTCACCGTCTGTGGGAAACAGATAGCGCCTCATCCGTGTTTGGATGACTCTTTCGAAGAGCTTGCCCATTGCCTTGAGGAGGCTAATGGGGCGATGGCTGGAGGGGAGGTTGAGAGGCTTGCCTGGCTTGGGAATTCCAATCACAGTTGCCTCTTTCCACGTAGTGGGAAAATAACTAAGGTTGAAGCAGGCGTTGAAGATAATAGATAGAAAGGTTAACACCTGCTCGGGAAAGTGTTTAAGGGCTTGGTTGGAGATGCCATCCGCGCCCGGAGCCTTTTTAGGCTTAAGTCCTTTGATGAGGGATGAAATCTCATCATTGGACACAGAGATAGGTTCGGAGGCGGTAGGGGGTGAGTTCCGGCGGCGGACCTCATCCTCTACTGCCTGGACGTGTGAGGGGTCGACAGGTTGAGAACTAGGGGAGCATTGATCGGCAATGCTATCCGCAAAGCACTCAGCCTTCTCCTCGTCCTCGAAGGCAACCGTGCCGTCGGGACGGGAGAGAGGGGGAGTGTGGGTGATAGCGTCTATGCGGAGGGCTCTAGCCATCTGATAGTACGCTGTGTGAGATGGAGTGATATTCTCCATGAGCTTACTCTTTTCGAGATCTTGAAATTCAGAGAGGCGGAAGCGGAGTTTTCGTTGAAGACGATTGGCCGCGCGCCTATATTCGGGGGTGGGATATTTTGCTGCTCTCCGGAAAGCAGCTTTTTTGGCTTTTAATAGGTTGCTAATATGTAGGGGAAGCCCACTATTGTTAGCAACCGGGACGACCTTTTCGTTCTCCTTAAGGGAGGATTTAATAAGGGTGGAGAGTGAGTCGACCGCGGTGTCGATTTTTTCGGGACTGTCTAAGTCCGACGGAATGGAGATGGTAGAATCCTGTGAGTCCAGAGCTTTAGCTAGGGACTCCTTGAATCCCTTCCAATTAGTGAAGGTTTTTGTGTGTATTGGGGGAGGTGGCTGATGGCCAAGAATGAGGGAGACCGGTCTGTGATCTGATCCTAGATCGTCTAGTGTCTCGATTGCTCCGAGGTTGAGAGAAACTCCTTGGAGTAACGCAAAATCTAACACATCGGGAGAGTGATCGGTGTTATCGGGAAAGTGAGTAACACCGAGAGGATGATTGTTTTACTCTCCAACCCCTATTTAAATATGCATTTGGACGTCTATTGCTTCCCCTCCAACAATAATGCACAAAAAAAAATAAAGAACGAGATAATACGAAACCAATAAGAAACCAAGAAGCAATAATACAAAGCTTCTAATCCTTTTACGATGGCCGCCTCGCAGAAATTTATTACGTGTTTACCTAGAATTTTACTCAAGAACTACTGATATGATTTAATTTTTTTTTCAGAGGCCTAGCGATTGATCACGCCGCTCTAGGGCTGAAATGCCGAATGCCGCACGCAATTTGTATAGCCTACAAATACTTTACTGTCGTAATTTATATATGTAAATACCTGATCCAAATGTTGGGATTACGTTTATTAAACTAATAAAATAAAAATTAAAAAAAATTAAGTAATTTGGTACATACTATTGTTATTGTATTTTTATATTTAACTTTTTACCTCTTTAGTACCTGTTGATATTTTAGATTACTAATCCTGCCATGAAAAATAGTAAACACAATAAGCAATAATTTTAATAAATTTAGTAGCAGTGTCATAACGAGCCGAGATTTCGATTCCCGTACGGAACAAGTAGGTGTTAAATATTGCCTATTAAAATTATTGAACCTGATATGGAATGTTGTGCATGTGCAAATAATGCATTGGAACCTTCCTTGACTTCACAATACAAAAGAAAATTTATTTAATAACGTCTAATCATATTATAAAAATACTTATGCAGTTTTTTCTTATTTCTCCGGAAAAATATAACTTAGGGACCCTCAGTATTATAAGTTTAAGCCAGTTTTGCTAAGAGACCGGTAACACATTTGCAATTCATATCTTGTTGCAAATGTTCATTGGTCGACGGTGCTTACTTACCAACCAATAACGTGTAGGCACACAACCAATAAGTGTAATCTCTCTGCTAAAATTATATAATTTATATTATATTATATATACTACTAAATAGGGCAAGAATTAGGTATGTTTTAACTTTAAAATTATCATAATTCGAGCACTTACGAGTTTATTAGTTTTAGAAAAGGAGGTCAAATGCAATGAAATAGTCGCAGATGAAGCCAATCCTTTTGTTTAACTGGTGAATTAATGTACTCGTAATTAGATACTACTCCCAGAAAAGTCATATACGTACAATAGACAAACAAGATGGAAGTTGTGTTTAATTTTTTCTATTTAATCATAGGTTCATCACTTCAAAAAATTTTTAAGTTTTTGTTTAAATATTATGTTTTAAGACGAAATTAAGAACAAAGCCCAGAGCAATTAGTTAAAACAGCTTAACCTATTTATTATGTAGTGCTTTTACTACCGACTGCAAGTGACTAAATAATTTAAACCAACAGACAGTTATTTCAACAAACTAAACAATATTGTTGACATTCGTACGGAATTTTCACATAATTAGCAGGTGAGTTAATGAATTTGCATTCATTATTGCGTGTTAGAGGTATGCTGCAGCTATGTTATGACTGTAGCCCGAATAGGACGGCTTGACCGGGGAAGGGCCATGGTTCCAGAGAATACCAGCATGAAATAGTAGTCAAATACTGCTATTTTTCGTAATTAAGTCTAGAGAACCGGAGGCCAATTTTAGGTAATGAAGCATTCGATCTTAATCCTTAGGGGTGACAACACATCTGCATTTTGATTCTTTATCGGGTGAACTGTGTGCTCGTTGGTCACCCTTATTCTATAAAAAACACAATTTTTATTATTTATTTTTAGCTCTTTTTCTTGTCATGTTCTTTAAAAATGAAAGAAATATCTTTACTGAATAAACATCATGGGCATACAATTATTTCGAAGGCCTCGAAGTACTTCAGCTGTCCACTTCACTAAAATAAACTGGACCCTAATCAGACCAGCCTCTGGATACTTCAATATTTTTCTCCAATAGATCCATTGTAATTATTATTAACAAGCGATCTGCCTCGGCTTCGCACGGGTTATATCTGTATACTACAACAGCGCCACCTACCGGGTCCAACTATGCCTATATCCTTCGCGGAAACACAAGCACTGTGTTCACAAAGTTTCATCGCAATCTGATGAACGGCACGGCAGCGCATAAAACACGAACAAACAAAAGTTAATTTGAATATATTAGATTAATCGTGTAGTGGCGATGTAAGAATATCCACTGTCCCATGTCATCCCGTGGGTGTCGTGAGAGGTGACAGACGGAAGCTGAACCAGAAGTTGAGCAGCAGCATCTTCCTGGTAACAGCTGAATCGAAATAAGCAACTGCAGTTGCCAACCCGCTTGACAGTCGTGGTGTCTATGGCAAACAGCCCCCCTGTGAGGTAATCAATGAGGGAGGCCTACGTTCAGTTATGGTTTTTTAATAGCCTATAATAGTAACGGTATGGATGGTAACAATAGCCTGATACTGTATACGAATCCGAAGTTAGAATTAAGATTAATTTTAACTTCGTATTCGCTTTCTTAAAAGGCGTCTTTAACCCACTATAATTACAGGTAAAAAGAAAAAAATGCCATTACTTTTTAGAAATATATTACATATATTAAATTTAGGAATAAAAAAACATAGGTTTAACTCTAATATCAGTAATAAAACAAGAATTCTAAGTAATACTATGTTTCCATAAAATTTTTAGAAAATACATAATAAATGCTATCCAGAACTGCTCTCAAAAATTTCTTTTATTGTGCCTAGGAAAATGTCTCGGACTCCGAACAGTTTTTTCGTAAAATAAGAGTGACAAGAAAGGGTTCAAAAAAGGGTCGCCGGATCTTTACACTCACCATACGGAACACAACACTATTAAGTTGCTATTTTACGATGTTGTTCTGTGACAGCGTGGTCCTTCCCCTGACAAGCCGTCTCTTTCGTGCAACAAACATAATATAGCCGCAGCATGGCTCTACCACGTATAACAGCCAATCAATATCAAGTATCAAGTCTCTAATATGCCCATTACGTAGGATACTACTAGGATACAACTTCCCAATCTCTAGATTGTTTGATTGACTCTGATGATGTAGCGTTCAGCTTATATCCTTATTAGTTAATGTTTTATTGTAAAAGTGATGCCTAATATGCCGTAGTAATTTAGATTTTTATTGGTGTAATCTGATAAAACAACATAAAGACAAAAATGTGTTCCATCTTAGCATCCCAACGCACGCACTGAAGTAACCACTTACCATGAGGTAAACTGTTAGTTTGGTTATCTGTTATAAAAATAAATATTTTTCGACAGTTATTGTTGTAAATTTTCCAATATTGCTTTGTGAGGGAACTGTTTGGAGGGAGCCGCTGGTAGTCTCCAATTTAAGCAAGAAAGTATTTGAATAGGCAGATTTGATCCTAGCCAAGCGTCGCAGTGCGTATCTTAAATCATTTGCGTGTTATCGCTTCTAGTTATTGGATTTAACATTATTAGAGATGGATAAAGAACGACCAGCAAACACACAATCGACCTGATGGTAAACATTAACATGGTAGAACCACACTCGGCTATATTATGCTTGTAGCACGAATGTGTCGCCTCGACCGGAGTAGAACCACGTACTTACAAAATATTAGCGTAAAATAGCGGTTTAGTGCTGACTTGCAAAAGCCGTAACATCTTCTCGGTATACCCTAGACACCTACAACACTCGGGGGTTCTCTTTTTATATAAATGGAAATAGATATAAAGATAATAAATCGAATAAATAATTAGGTACTATTATAAATTCATAATTCACTAGAATGCGCGCCATCAAGCACCATATTGTTTTTAGTAAGTAGCGTCACAGAATAAATAATAGTACTACGTAGTAGCATATCAATAGTTATTACCTTAAAATGTAGCCTATGATACTGCAAATAAGAAAATTAAGCTGTTAGTATAAATTATATGTTGACGTCAAAGTTATAGAAAAAATAAAATAATTTTCACATAGTAGGAATTTCTCGCCTTAACAACAACGTTGGATACCTACAAAAAAACGTAGGTAGACATGAATCGTAGTTCCCTAAAATACGTTATATAATAAAAAAAATCATTGAAATTGTTTCACATTTAGCGAAGATATCGCGTAATATTGGATATAATATACAAAATGGAACATACAGTCGAATTGAAAACTTTCTTTTTTGATTCCTATAAAGTACCCGGTTGACCGAGCTTTGCTCGGTATTTTTCGCTCGGTTTTTTAATTCGCGTGTTTTGGCAATTATATTTAGATACAAATTACTTACTGATGAAATACGAATAATATTTTTGATCTTCGCGACATAATAGAAAAAACTGAACTGGTTATTAGAATAAAAAATCGTGAGTGCAATTAGTTTAATTTAAATTTTCGTGTTTTTAAAAAATACTAAAAAAAGGGCTCGAAAGAATAGATTTTCTCAAAAAAGAAAGAAACTTGAAAAAAAAAGACGTGTGGCACTCGGGGACTGCCTCGGTAAAGCTATTGCATAGCATTTTGTATCAACTTATGCAATTATAATTATTTATTTATTTTATTTATGCAGTATTTCTTTTTCTTTGATATTAAATCAAGTTACACTTTTGAGCGTGGTGACCGATAAGAAAACAATTTTTTTTCTTTTATTAAATAAATAAATAATAAATGCACTTTGTTCATTCATATTCAAAACACTTTATACACAAATTTTACAAGTACAGTTATTCACTGTTGTACATAAATACCTATACACCTATATACTTTCTCATAAACAGCTGCTTATGTATTCGTCCGATTTCGGAGCAGCTCGTCTCGATTCGTACGAGCTTCGTAGAGTCGTACAATACGTCTAGTTGCACGCACACAATCACCGTGTCGAAGACTGCCGAAAAGAAACAACGTTAGACAATGCACGGCCTTCAAGCGCCGCGCAAGTGATTCTCGTCCCACCTGTCCGCGCAGTAACTTTTTTTTACGACCGCGCGAGACTGTCGCAACAAAAACGATTACTACTGAAAACTAATATAGGTACCTACCTAACATTCAAATAAAAATATTCTCAAAAAGCTCAACGAATTCAGAATTTAATTTTATTAAAAGAAAATTGGTCAAATAAAAAATAAAGGATGAAAATAAAGCATATGGGAATATAAAAATAAATCGTATTTATTATTTATTTCGAGTTTTACAAGAAAAGTATAATATTTACTGGAGACAATTATTTTATTATTATAATAGTACATGATATTCCCTTTAAAATGACACCAATATGAATAATATCTTATATCTATGTATATCTACAAATAAATAAAATTGAAGTGTCTGTTTGTAATGTTAAAACAACAGCTTTTTATTAAATGCATATGAAAGTACTAGTAACAAAAATACAATTTTTAAAATTTTTATCTGTCTGTCGGTCTGTCTGTCTGTCTGTCTGTCTGTCTGTTTGTTCCAGCTAATCTCCGAAACAGCTGGATCTATTTTGACGGGACTTTCACTGGCAGATAGCTGATGATATAAGGAATAACTTGAACTACTTTTGTTTTAGAAAAAGAATTAGGGTTCCGCGCAAAAAAATTAAAACCCATGAAATCCATATTCCACGCGGGCGAGATCGCGGGGGACAACTAGTACTCAATATAGATAAATGTATACTTAATTTTATTTATTTATTATTTTAATAAATAAATAAAAATAAGTATTAATAATTTCTAGACACATCTCAACAGATATTTCGTTAATAAATTGCTATCAATACTGAAGCATTCTTTTATATTTAGCATCCATTTAACACAAAAACTGATAAGAATAATTTTTAAACAACATATAATCAATAAACGATAATCGCGTATAGTGAATTTCGAGGTAAATTATTATATGTAAACGTTTTTGAATCGTCGTAATGATACATATTTCCTAAAGAAAATATCTTCACAATTAATTTGATGTAAAATAACATTAGAAATAACGTATAAAAACGGAGAAATTATCAAGTTTTTGATCGAGTTCCTAACCAGTACACAAACAAAAATGGCGAATAGTCATTTTCACATTTTTTTAGAAATAACGTATAAAAACAGAAAAATTATCAAATTTTTGATCGAGTTCCTAACCAGTACACAAACAAAAATGGCGAAATGTCATTTTCACATTTTTTTCTATATAGTTATTTGTTACAGAGTACACAGATAAAATTCACTCTCATAGATGACAAATTTCACTTCGGTTCATTTTCGCACCGTTATGTCCAACCCTAGTTAGATAAAAGCGCTGACTCGATTATTATATTTACTATAAAAGCCTAGAGTTTGAGGTAATCGAGGCAGTGCAGTTCCAACCCATATTAAGTGCATATCGCACATGCCGTTCGCGGTTTTTTTGTACATTTTTTGTATTAATTTAATATTGGAGAAATAAACCAAAAGAACTTCTGGGATTGGGTGTAAAAGTTTTTTTAAAAACACCTTCAGAGCGGCCCTCCTAACAAATTTGGTGTCAGAAGTGGGATGTCGCAAGGTCTACCGGTACATCAGTAGCGTGGCATCCGAATCCTGGGAAACTCTGAAGTGAAAGATCGTCAGTAAGTCTCCACCCCACGAGTGTGAGCCTGCATCATCAAAGCACCAACGAGGTCTCAACCCCACGAGCTTGGGACACCATCGTCAACCCGAAGTTCATCAAGGCTGTTAGTCTACACCACCAGCGTGTAAGCCTGCCCTGAGCTGCTGCACTCCCATCGCACAACCACGTGGACGCCGCCGTCAAACGACTCCCTGGGTCTCACGGCAACGCGACTCCGCTGCACGTCATCGCAACACGACACCGGCATAGCAACCAATGTACACCGTAGTGATCGTGATATTGTAAGTTAAGTAACTTTAATTCAGCTATAAATTTATACTATTTCTCTTCTATTTCCTTACATTCTTTTGTCATTTGTCGTGTACAATAATATTCTCATTTTACCAATTTTGTATTTACTAACTACTAAATCTTTCTAATTCCATATGCATAAGGTTAAAACTTTAAAGGACAAACCAGAAGAAATAGAAATGTCCGACAAAATTCCCTTATCCGTCCTTGTAAAATTCATCAAACCTTACAATGGTGATAGAGAATCACTTCCGGCTTTTCTCACAAATTGTGATAACGCCATAGCACTCGCGAACTCGGAACAGCAAGTAGTTTTATATCGTTATATCATATCCCAGTTAGAAGGAAAAGCTCAAATCGCGTGCTCTCTAAAAACGTTTAATAATTGGGATGAATTAAAACTATTTCTAAAAACTACCTTTGGCGAGAAGAAGCACTCCACACACCTTTTAATTGAACTCCAAAATTGTAGGCAAGGAAATTCGGAAACAGTAATGCAATATTCACTTAGAATCGAATCTTGTTTAACGCGATTACAATCCGACATACATTACAGTTGCGAGAATAAGTCCGAGCTAATAGGAAGAATTGCCGCTATGGAGGATTTAGCCCTCAACACATTTATATTAGGTCTAAATTCTAATTACGGATATATTGTTAGATGTCGAAACCCGAAAAATTTAAGCGAGGCAATTACGCATGCCATAGAAGAAGAAAAACTATTTATTCTGAGCAAAATATCTTCCAAATCTTATAAACAGTGTCCTATATGTCAAAAATTTGGTCATGATTCTTCTAACTGCTATAATCATAAGAAAAAACAATCTCATCGAGCTTATTACGTTAATCCACAAAATAATAACCCTCATTCTAATTTTCATAATATTTCAAGCAAAAATCCTATTAAAATATGCAGTTATTGTAAAAGTCCGGGACATATGATAAACGAATGTCGAAAACGACAATATAACAATAGCCTTCGTCATAATATGCAACCAGACACTCGCACGACGAATACGTTACCAAGTCCCAGTGCGCATGCACCTAATAGAAATAATATGCATTTATGTGACGCACAACCTTCTACCTCTAATGCCGATATTAGTAACGAAGATTTAAACTAAATCTGATTTCGGAAAAGTGCCTACCGAAATCGAAAGCATTTAAAGGCACAAATAATTATTACTATTCTACTAATTCTTATACTAAATCTTATACTAAGCCTATATATAATGATAACGAATTTAGTTATAATTATCGTACAAAATATTCTTACAATACATCTCAGCGACGTCAAATGCCGCCGAGTCCTACTAAATCATGTAATTTAAAAAATACTATTTCTTATTCTAATTCTACACCTCGGGAACAACATCCGAGTCCATCTTTGACACAAAGTCAAAGTCATAGTACCAATTATTTATTACCTCGGGAAAATTATCCCAGGACACCTCTGAATCAACATCAGAGTCTTAGAAATAATTTTAATGCTAATTCTTGCACTAATTCTTATACTAATTCTATCTCTCATAATGATACTATCTCTTATCCAAAATATACATCTCAAAAAGGAATTTCGAGTCATGCTAATCCCACTGATAATTCAATTAATAATAAAGGTGAAATACCAACATACAGCATGAACACATCGAACAAGAAAACATCACTACCTCATGTTTATTTTAGGTCGAATTTTTCGGTTCAACCCCTACGATTGTTACTCGACACAGGCGCAAGTGTCTCTATTATAAAAAAATCGAGTTTAAATGGAAACTTTAAGCTTTCTGATGAAATCGTAAAACACAAGGGTATAAACAGCACTCAATCTTGCAACGAAACATTAGGAACATTGCTGTTAGATTTTATTTTTGATAATTTTTCCATAAAATATAAATTTCATGTCACATCCGACGATATTAATATTGATTATGACGGAATATTAGGAAGTGACTTTCTCAGTTATTTTAAAGTAAGCATTGATTATCATACTTATTCACATTGTTTCAAAAATTCTATATCTGTGCCTATCCACTTTTCGGAACCTACATACATTATACCAGCGCGTAGCGAAACTGTTATCGAATGCTCCGTGTCAAATGACCCGTCCGAGTTGCGTCACCTTAAGGATGCACTCATACTAGATCAAACCGTTTGTAATGGTGTTTATTTAGCGAACTGCCTAGTAACTTTAAAAGCGAATAAAAGAGTTAATGTGTCGGTTTTAAACACAACTGAATCGCAAATTAAAATAAAAAATTTCAAAGTTAACTTAATACCAATTGACTTTAAAGAGTATTCCAAATCTTTTAAATCTTGTAATAATATAAATACTATTTCTGCAACTTATTCTAATCGTGTCCAACGCGTCTGCGAACAAATTCGTCATTCTCATTTAAACTCAGAGGAGAAAAAACTCTTATTAGATTGTTGCTCACAATACTCAGACATATTTTATCTTGAAGGAGATGACCTCACATGTACAAACGCGATCCAACACTCAATCAACACAGGAAACACCCCTCCTATTCATGTTAAGTCATATCGTTTTCCCGAATGTCATAAAGACGAAGTAGACGCACAATTAAAAAAGATGTTAAAACAAAATATAATTAAGCCGTCAATATCTCCGTGGAGCGCCCCAGTATGGGTCGTGCCTAAGAAAATGGACGCATCGGGCAAAAAGAAATGGCGCATTGTTATAGATTACAGGCGACTTAATGATGCGACCATAAACGAAGTTTACCCCATTCCTTTAATTAGCGATATATTAGATCAATTAGGGCATTCCAAATATTTTTCGACACTCGATTTAGTTTCCGGCTTCCATCAAATTCCTCTCAATCCTAAGGATGCTGAAAAGACTGGTTTTACTGTAACCAATATAAATGGCATTTCCGGTCATTTTGAATTCACTCGCATGCCTTTTGGATTAAAAAGTGCTGCAAATTCGTTCCAACGTCTCATGAATACCGTCCTTTCTGGTCTCCAAGGTCTCCACTGTTTCGTCTACCTAGATGACTGCATCATTTACAGCCACGATCTTCAAAGTCATATGGAAAAATTACGTCTTGTTTTTGATAGGTTTCGAGACTTCAATTTAAAGCTACAACCAGACAAATGCGAATTCCTTCGACACGAAGTCACTTATTTAGGTCATGTAATAACCGACAAAGGTGTCACACCTAACCCTGACAAGGTGAAGGCAGTATCCGACTACCCTATTCCCAAAAATCCCAAGGAAATTAAATCATTTCTAGGTCTAGTAGGTTACTACCGCCGATTCATAGATAACTTCTCAAAAATTACAAAACCCCTTACGTCATTGTTAAAAAAAAATGTTAATTTTAATTGGGCACAAGAACAAACCCAAGCTTTTAATTTGTTAAAGGAAAAACTAACTTCAGCCCCGTTACTTCAATACCCCGATTTTTCTCAACCATTCATTGTCACCACAGACGCCAGTAATTATGCTGTCGGCGCAGTATTATCGCAAGGCCCTATCGGAAAAGACAAACCGATCGCATATGCCTCAAGAACATTAAATAAACAGGAAGGCAATTACTCAACAACAGAAAAAGAATGTTTAGCTATACTCTTCGCCGTAAAAACATTCCGACCCTATATTTATGGTAATATGTTTAAAATAGTCACTGATCACAGACCTTTAGTCTGGCTTTTTAATGTCAAGGATCCAGGAAGTAGATTAATTCGTTGGCGCCTCAAGTTAGAGGAATATGACTATGAAATTTTTTATAAGCAAGGAAAACAAAATTCAAACGCCGATGCTCTTTCATGCATACCCATTCACGCCTTAAATTCAAATGTAGTCCTTAACAAACTCAAATACGAATCTTATTTTAAAGAACAATTTACTAGATCCATTTCTACAAATACTGTAATCGAAGAACATCAAGAAGCGTTACACCTCTCTAAATTAAATAATATTGTTTGCCCCGTATCTCTCGATTTTGATGAATCTACTCCATATTGTAAAAATATTCTATCTCAGCTACAAAATCCTGAAGGTATAATAAACTCAGAACGAGAACCGTACACTATCTCTTGCGTTAAGCAAAATGATAAAATATACTATTTCTTATATACGAGAATTCACCATTTCGAAGAGTTAACATACCGAAATATATACAATTTACTAATGCAACTACGCGATAATATATTAACAGAAAATAGTCAAATCACTGACTTAGCCATTTCCGATTTTGCTGACCCGTTCTCTAAACTATCCTATATGAAAATATACAACATAATTGCTTACATATTTCATAATACTAACATTAAAATTCATATATACCGAAATCAAATTATTTACCCTACTCCTGCCGAAGTTCCACAAATTCTCAAAGAAAATCACGACTCAACAATTGCTGGTCACCCCGGAATTAAAAGAATGTTAAATCGTTTAAAGGATCTATATTTTTGGAAAAACATGCGTTCTGATATAGAAAATTACGTAAAAAATTGTAAATTGTGTCAAGTAAATAAACCACTGAGATCATGTAATAAGGCTCCAATGGTGATAACCTCCACAAGTACAAAACCATTCGAAAGATTAGCTTTAGATATAGACGGTCCGCTACCCGAAGCCGGCTTGCAAAACTTTAAATTTATATTAACTCTACAAGATGACCTAACCAAGTTTTTATGTGTATACCCAATGATAACTTCCAGCAGTGATGAAGTAGCTCGTACACTAGTTCATTTTATCTCATTATTTGGAATTCCTAAAACAATATTAACAGATCTCGGCACATGTTTCACATCGGAATTATTTAAACAGGTAACTCAAATATTTAGAATAAAACCCTTATATGCTACCCCCTATCATCCCCAAACAAACGGTGCCCTAGAACGTAGTCATGCTACACTCAAGGAATACCTGAAATCTTTCGTTAATGAAAATCAGAATGATTGGCATTGTTACTTAGCAACCGCAGTATTCTCTTACAACACTACCCCTCATACCACTACCACATATACACCCTATGAATTGCTATATGGGCATAAACCCACAATACCAAATTCTTTATATAATACGAGCAATGACACTACTTATCATGAATATATCCGCGCATTACAATACCGCATGAACTTTAGTCGACAAAAAGCATTAGAACACATAATAAAAAATAAAGAAACATCAAAAAATTATTACGACAAAAATAGTACAGACATATCCTACAAAACAGGCGATATGGTTTACTTAAAATGCCACCACAGACTTCGCAAAGCCTTATCTCCTATCTGGAAAGGTCCTTATAAAATTATTAAATTAAATGGCAAACATAACGTAACCCTTCTCATAGGTCGTAAGCACATGAAATACCATGTTAATGAAATTAAACCAGCTCATCCTTAATTTCACTCTATTTCAGGGCCATAAGCCACCAATTCAACGCTGAAACTCAAATTCTACCTATTTATAATAGTCCAGGTATTTATTTCGATCAAATAACTACAATTAATTTTTATAATGATTTTTGGAATGTTGTAACTCATATAGACGTAGTATCAGTTAAGCCACATCTAGAGAATATACATTCGCTTATAATTAAAACTGCAACGCTCTGCGAAAACTTCCAACTCCATGGTTTCGTTGAATGTAATGATATCATAAGTCCTATTGAAGTATTATTAAATTCTAATTTTGCTAAATTCGAATCTCTTTCGCATATAATCCCTACCGAGGAACAAACAAGGCATAAACGAGCTTTAGAATTCGGTGGAGAAATTTTGAAATTCTTTTTTGGAACTTTAGATGCTGATGATGCGCGAAAATACGATGCAGCCATTAGCGCTTGTCAAAATAGCGAATCCGAACTTTTAAAATTAATGAAGGATAATATTCACATAATTAAATCTTCTATTAATATATTTAACTCAACGATATATAAATTAAATATGAATGAAAATAAATTAAATTCTCAAATAAATTCTTTAAATATTGTATTATCCCAAATTGTCAGAAATAATAATCAATTATCACATATTTCTAAAATATATGCTTTACTTAATATAATAGAAAGCTCTGTAGCCACTATTTCTAATTTCTTGGATAATGTACTAAACTCTATCTTATTTTCTAAAGCAAACATTCTACATCCTAGTGTAATAGCTCCTACGAACTTATTTCGCCAGCTTTTAAAACAGAGTAATTATATAAATAAGCGATTAGAGTTTCCAGTACCATTGACGATTGAAAACATACACACTTTGATAGATATTTCAAAACTCACATCTTTTTATTACAATAGAAGAATAATTTTCATATTACGCATACCACTGATTTCTTCTTTAAAGTTCACCTTATACAAATGCATACCTTTACCAACCCCTCATAATCCTAATAATCCTAACTCTTTTGCTCTAATCCAACCTACCAAGCCTTATCTTGGAATAACAGAAGATAGACTTAGTTATAGTTTGCTAGATAATTTAAACGATTGTAATATTATTAATAATGATTATTCTATATGTCCTTTAATTTCTATATTTTCTACAATAAAGAATCCATGTTGTGAAACAAAATTGTTAACCGAAGTAACGTTATCTTTACCACCTCAATGTAACTCCAAACTTTTATATGGACAAATTGATGTATGGTATAAAATAAATAATAATAAGTTTATCTATGTACAGTCTGAGAAATGTAAATTAACTATAAAATGTACTAATATAATACAAGATTTCACTATTTTAGGAACAGGTATCCTAAGTTTAAACGAAAGCTGTATTGGTTTCTCTAAGACAATTCAATTAATGCCATCTACAACTAAATCTATTAAAATCGAAAATAAAATGAATTTAAACTTTAATATTACAGAAGACGATTGTTGTAATAAAGAAATTTTAAATAAATCAATTCCATACTTATATACTGTATCTTTAACTAGCCTAGATATGGAAACTCTGAAATATTCTTACCATTCCTTAAATAACTTAGAAAATGAGATCAATAGAGTTCAAGAACAATCTCACATAATAAAATATGGTAAATACTATTCATCATTTACATACTTTTTGATTATTTGCATAATTTTATATATTTCCTATAGAATATTTTGTTGCTCTATTAAGAGAAATAATGATTCTTGCCGTTGCATAAAAATATTTAATCAGTGCAATACACGACGGATTGTTAAACACGAATCAAAGGTTAGTAATTCTATTGAGTTAACTGAAATTTCATCATCAGACGATGATAGAAAAGATTCTATATCCTTACCCAATATGCCAGTGAAAAACCAAATGAAAAGAACATTTGGTAAATTTCACTTATCAAATCGAAACTTATGTAATAACTAAAAACTATATTACTTTACTATACTTATTTCATAAGGCTTCATGTTATATTAGAATATAAGTTTATATTTTGTTTTATACACGGTGTCTTAAATATTAATATTACTAAATGTTTGTATTTGAAATAAAAATTAAATCTTAGCATTAATACACTGAATCTTCTACTATTTCATTATTCACTGAATCTTATAAAAAATACTATATTACTAGTTCATAATGTTAATAAATAATTTCTTATAATTTTGTGAAGATATTGTTTAAGAATAGTTTCATTTTACTATGCTTTTGTATCAATTCAATTTGATTTTATAATAATAACAAATAATTGAAACAATTCTATTTTACTATTTTTTTAATTATTTTTGTATTCAAATCATTTTTTTTTCTCTCACTGTATCGTTTGAAAGACTCTGCTCATCCCTTATTAAAAAGAAGGATAAGCTCCGTCAAAAGGGGGGAGATGTTATGTCCAACCCTAGTTAGATAAAAGCGCTGACTCGATTATTATATTTACTATAAAAGCCTAGAGTTTGAGGTAATCGAGGCAGTGCAGTTCCAACCCATATTAAGTGCATATCGCACACGCCGTTCGCGGTTTTTTTGTACATTTTTTGTATTAATTTAATATTGGGGAAATAAACCAAAAGAACTTCTGGGATTGGGTGTAAAAGTTTTTTTAAAAACACCTTCAGAGCGGCCCTCCTAACAGCACGCTTTCTCGAGACCGACGCGTCGTGACTTGTTCACGCATTTACTTCAAATACCCCGCCCGCACACCGCAGGAAACATATACCTACGAAAAAAAACGTAACAAACGTCTGCCAGATAAGGCTTGATAAGATCTTTGGTGTTTTTGCACCATAACCTGACTCTGGTAAATTTTAAATATGACTAGATAGATAAGAACAGTTGGTTTAATATGATTGTTGAAAACAAATACCCTTTAATTGTAATGAAAAATACTTGAGGTTAATGAATGTTGAATCAAAAACATTAATTTTTTATTTAATTTAAGGACTCATATCCAGATGTTTACTAGGAGAATACAAAGTTTATTTCATTTTTGTAATATGGCTAATTATTAATTAGGCAGGGATTTCTAAGATTAATAACTAATTAACTAAGATTAAGGTTAAGAACTAAGATTAAGATTAATGATAAGATAGGAACTGATTTAATATAAGGTTTACATTTACAATGTTCCGAAATAAATAAATAAATAATTGACCATGAGTGAGTAAAAATAATATCTTTTATTTTACAGTATCTTATTCCTTCCTTTTAGCTACCGGTGAATTAATAAAAAACTTAGGATTAGGCTAGTAAAAATAAAACAATATGATGTTATAAAAGGAAAAATTTATTATTCAAATAATTTTAAAAACATTTCTATAAAATTATAATTTATGGAGAACAACTTTGATTTCATTTATTAAATGTTATTTAAATACCTATAATTTTGATAATCACCGATATCAGTATCATCCCTTGAAGCTGTTAGTCTGTGAAAAATGAAATACTATGTTATTATAATATGAAAATGAATGTTTTATATTATAATTTAATCTCATTAAATTTATCTTTTATCCCGTATGCGTTTCCTATGCCTTTTATTCAATTACGGTGACATTTTGGGCAGTTGTGTGCGCGGCTGCGAGGAGTTCTAACAGAAATGAATATCGTTTTGTTTGTTCATTATCTATGCGTTCCTGTAGCAATGCGTCGATTACGATGAAAGTGAGTAGTCATGCACACGCTCGCGAAAGTTTCTGATAAATAAAGCAATGCAATGCATGCCTAAAAATGTAGTGACTATATTATAATACTCTTTGTGCATACCGGGCACAGAATAGTGCATAAATATAGAACATCTTTTGTTTCAAAACAAACAGAAAGATGATAAGTGACGGAGTGGATATTAAGTAAGAATAATTTGATTAATTTAATTTGATATCATTATCAAGATAAAGATTCGAAAGGTTTAGTATTGTCATCGATACTATAGATAGATCCGATAAAGCCGATATCTAACTGTGAACTATTTTTGAAAAGGAAAGTTATTTAGATTGTAAACATAAATCGAAATACTTAGGCTTACACTCATTTCCTCTAATTTTCTCTACTTCTACTTTCGTGGATTAGTTACGACATTTCAGCCTAGCTCCAAAGTTCAGATTGTAAAACTTACTAGGTTTGACGCAGTAGATATCATTGACTGGACATCTTTTTCATTTAACTGTTTCTTCTCACTGTGTTGTAACTGTAACAATCAAAAACATTAAAATTTATAATTTAATAGCCTGATTATCAATAACACCATTATTTAATTACGCAATATGATATAAAGGACCTGCAATAAATTATTTTAGAACTGTTCAAAATTGCTTCATGTCCATATTTTTAATAGAATAAAGATGACAAACGAGCACAAAATCCGCTTGATGGTAAGTGGATTCTGCGGCCCATAGAGACATCTACATCTATCCTCGATTAATAATTAAACGCAAATGCGCTCTCACCCCTTAGGACCCAGATTGAATTCCTCGTTTCCAATTAAAAGAATCTCTGGTTCACTACACTCGTCATACGAAGCAGCTATTTAGCAGCTATTTTACGATGGTATTCTGTGAGGGTGTGATGCTATTCCGATCGAGCCAACCCTTTCGTGACCACCGTACAACCACAATATAGCTCCATTACGTTATTCTTTTATTCTAACTCATCGTTGTATTATTCATCGTCAGAGACATGCACAGCAGTAGCCACTTACCATGAGGTAAACTTTGCTTGTCCGTCATAAACTTTTTACTATTGCTTTGAGAGGGAACTGATTGGGGCCGCTGTTGGTCAACTTAAGCGAGACAGTATTTGAATGGACAGATTCGAACCTAAACGAAGCGTCGTTAGCGTTAACATACAGAGATTAACAAAGAACGACAGGCGAACGCACAGTTCACTTGATGGTAAGCGTTCATGTTGTAGAACCACACTCAGCTATATTACGGTTGTAGCACGAATGTGTCGTCTCGACCGGGGTAGAACTAAACTCTCACAGCATACCGCCGTAAAATAGCAGCTTAGTATTGACTTAGTGGGTATTTTACGCCTGGCGCAAGCGAGATTTACCAATGGTAACGATTTTTATTTTCCCTAGCCAATTATAATTCTTACATTATGACCAATGAAAATTAATCAAAATATACAACTATTATGTACGTTTCGTTTCCCGACCCGTGAGACTCGTGTGTTGTTCACGAAGCTACGTCGCTGGACCGAGCTATAAAAGACATGCAGATCGTCTGCGCCCTCCTTTCTGCCAAGGAGGGTCGCGTTCGTATACCTTAGAGATCTCTAGTCAGATCGTTAAGCTAATTCCTAAAAGGCGGTGTTTAGTGGGTAAAAGTCTCCACATAACCACGCAGCCGGCTGCGTGGTATGCTATGAGCATTCACCGCCTCCCTCCCCCGCTTTCCGGAGGGTTGCCCATATTTGCTTCGGGCGCAAAAAAAAAAGTGCGCGCGCGTAGTCAGTGAGTGGCGGCGGCGTGGAATCAGCTCCGGAACAGCACGAAGAAACGAGCTGCGGTGTTGAAGAAACGGCTCACAATTGGTCGACGGATACGTGACGATAGCGGCGTGTGAAGTCGATGTGGCGCTGAATGATATTTGCGGCTGCTTCTTGTTTCTTTATAAGAATGTCAAATTATCTATATGCAGTCCGCAGTATCTCAGTAGCCGGGGATAGTTAGGAAATAAATGTTTTTTATCTTCGCCTTCCGCGTTATGGTAGCAGCAGAGTGTATATTATTTAATCCCGTTTAGGGTTGATTAGTCTGGCTGCTACACAAGTAATTCTAACTGAAAGTATTTTTTTTACTTTTACGACTGATTCGGAAAAAATCCACTTGGTCTAGAAAAAACAAGCAAGAAACCCAGCGGGACTTTAAAACTTTAAAGTATCCTTTAATCCAAACCATCATTATATCACACAATAATTTTATAGTAGATACGAGTATAAATCGAAATTTTATTCGAAATCATTGTGTGTTCCTTGCATCGCATATGCAAAATAAACAAGTGTATCTGTATTTACACTTGTACTTTATTCAGTATTATATCACTCTATCCTGCAGAAATATCCATTTCCTATAGCTAATTAGATGTTTTCATACTACAAAAAAAAATTTGGCAAGAGATATCATCACTATGAAATTAACTAGTTATCTTATAGCAGCCTTTCAAGATGTAAGAGCCACCAGTGTCCAAAAACGAGTTTTACATAACCATTACTTTAAAATACGTATATAGTTAAGAAATAAAGTGACAAACAAACTTATGACCCACCGCATAGTACCTAACTGGATAAAAGGAGCCCGCAAAAGGTACCGCACATAAAATTGTGAACCAGAAAAGTTAAAGATCGTTCAATTTTAATGTTAGTAGTTATTATACAAGATATTGTCCAAATGTAACGTTTAAAAGCAACGTAGGAGAATCTACCATTGTAGCTCGCAACTTTTAGGGTGGGATATCTAAGAAAGTGTTAGTGAATAGCAAAATAAATCATTCATAAATATATTAATAATTGAAAAGATTAGAAATCTTGGTCTTACCTCACATATATTTTCAGATTTTCTTTTTGATCCTCGGCTTCTTAGGTTATATGACTCGCATTCACTGTCCGTCTCACATTCCTGTTTGTTGAGTCCTTTTGATTTTAAAAACAGCTCCAATTCCCGTACTGAAAATTATATTATTATAATTTGCATAATTCCTTTAGATAGTACATGAAAATGATTTTGATTTTAAAAACACCTCCATTTCCCGTACTGAAAATTATATAATGATAATTTGAAGAATTGCTTTAAATTATACATAAAATTTTTTATTACTCTGTATATTGTAAAAATACGTACTCTCTTTACAAATATCTTCGTTTCTTTGTCTTAAAATTTGTATTGACTCTGAAGGCTTACAGTTAGCTTTATTATCCAAAAGTTTAATCACAGATGTTAGTAGATTTTGTAGTGTAACCTAAAACACAATAGAGTGTCAAATCAATAGTTAATATTATATATATAATTATAATCAAAGTTATGGATATAAATAATAATGAAGACGGTCTAAAATTGACTAAAACCATTACCATTAATCAATTTTTAATGGGTCTTGATAAAAATGATACAAAAAAGCTCAAGTGAGTTGTACTATTTGAATTTAAAAATAGTTGTATTTCACATGTGCTTACGGTTAAGGTTTATAATGACCAGTACTTTTTATATAAATGGAATATTGACACCAGGCATACTTTTGTTTGTCATGTCCTGAGATTAATTACATATAATACATGTGTATGCAGCCTTATCGTAGTCAACAAAAAAGTCACAGTGGAGTTTACTTTCATAATTATGTCGAAATTTGCTTCAAGTGTCAGTACCGTCGTATATTTCAGGCGATAATAATTTATATTAATCTAATATATAAAAATTAATGTATGTTTGTTCCTATTTTATGCACTGTCATCATACATCAAATCGCGGTAGGCATGCTGTTGTAGAATGCAGATATCGCCCGTGTGAAACCGTGCCAGATCGCCAGTACAATATAAAAATACAAACAAATCTACTTACAGAACTGTCACAGCCTACTGCTTCGGCCAGATGTAATGTGGCGTGTGCAATCTCGCTACGTCTTTCTTTCTCATACTGGGCATTGCGTGATTTTCTCTGTTCCTAATGAAATTAAAAATATTTAAGTTTACATAAAAATATACAATCATATATTGTCATAAAATAATATGACAATGATAACTGCCTGTATAAATACTTTGTATTATTGTATTCGAGCTTTATTTTGAAATATAAAATGATGGATTTATATACCATAAAGATAAATTTGGTCTATGCTATTACCTCCATAAAAGAGGGAAGATATCAATCATTATGTATTTAATCACTACGAAAGCATAAGGACACTACTCAGCATTATAAATATTATGTATATTTACTACTAATCTACATGACATTTGATCTACTTACTGTGCTAAGAGGCATGCGGTTTTTACCGGCAGGTCTACCACGCTTTCTGCTCTGAGCTTTGTAAAACAAGTACTCCTAAAAGAAGAAAAATAAGCTTTGAATCGGAAGGTTACACACGATATTATAATTTGCATAAAATACTTTAACTTTATCAATTTTTGTAACATAAAATCTAAACTTATAGTGATAAAATTTGTCTTACTTGAGTTTCCATTTTGAATTTGATCACTTAGTCCTTTCCGATGCTCCTACGTCGAAGGAAAAATTTGTAACTGATTGTTTTACTCTCCAATCCCTATTTAAATAGACATTTGGACGTCTATTGCTTCCCCTCCAACACTAATGCACAAAAAAAAAGAACGAGATAATACGAAACCAATAAGAAACCAAGAAGCAATAATACAAAGCTTCTAATCCTTTTACAATGACCGCCTCGCAGAAATTTATTACTTGTTTTACCTAGAAATTTTAAGCCTAAAATTGTTAGGTGTGCATTCTTATTAGAATGGTATATAAATGTCGTATATACACACTTATGGCAAAAGGGTAATTATGTTTACTCATAGAAGATTAAAGTATTCAGGAACTACCGATATGATTTTTTTTTTTTCAGAGGCCTAGTGATTGATCGCGCCGCTGCAGGGCTGAAATGCCGAATGCTGCACACAATTTGTAATAAATATATAAATATATATATATATATATATATATATATATATATATATATATATATATATATATATATATATATGCCTAATTCTAATTATGGGGTTCCGTATATTAAAATAATAAAATAAAAAAATGATTTTTTTTGACCATTGTTATTGTATTTATATATTTAGTTTTTTACCTTTTTAGTGCCTGTTGATATTTTAAATTACTCACCCTGCCAGGAAAAATCATGAAAACAATAACCATGCCATGAAAAATAGTAAATACAATAAGCAATAATTTTAATAAATTTAGTAGCAGTGTCATAATGAGCCGAGATTTCGATTCCCGTACGGAACAAGTAGGTGTTAAATATTGCCTATGAAAATTATTGAACCTGATATGGAATATTGTGCATGTGCAAATAATGCATTTGAAACCTTCCTTGCCTTCACAATACAAAAGAAAATTTATTTAATAACGTCTAATCATATTATAAAAATACTTATGCAGTTTTTTCTTATTTCTCCGGAAAAATATAACTTAGGGACCCTCAGTATTATAAGTTTAAGCCAGTTTTGCTAAGAGACCGGTAACACATTTGCAATTCATATCTTGTTGCAAATGTTGATTGGGTGACGGTGCTTACTTACCAACCAATAAGCCGTATACACGTTTAGTCTCTCTGCTAAAATTATATAATTTATATTATATTATATATACTACTAAATAGGGCAAGAATTAGGTATGTTTTAACTTTAAAATTATCATAATTCGAACACTTACGAGTTTATTAGTTTTAGAAAAGGAGGTCAAATCCTTTTGTTTAACTGGTGAATTAATATACTCGTAATTAGATAGTATTCCCAGAAAAGTCATACAATAGACAAACAAGATGGAATTTGTGTTTAATTTTTTCTATTTAATAATAGGTGTAATAACAATGCAATGAGATTATTTTTAAGTTTTTTTTAAATATTATGTTTTAAGACGAAATTAAGAATAAAGCCCAGTGTTTAATGAAACACTCACTTTTTATCACTTTGTTTTACTCACACACCACTACACTGTATTATAGGAACACACCAAGAGGTTAAGAATGTTTAACTATACATCATAATGAAAACCCAAATGATACCACGTTTAACTCGGCGATAGTGCCATCTAGTGAGAACAGGAGAACTACATTTACTTACAAAGTTTGTTAGCTAAACATTCCGCCGCCCAAGGACGATTACAGTCCTTAAAAAAAATGAACATAAAACAAAACAAATGAATAAAACAATCCAAATTCTTATAACTAGTCGGAATCATTCAGGGGCAGAGGGCACAATTTTGCGATAGGCCTCTTAAAAATATTATCCTTATATTGTAAAGACACAACTCTTGTGACGCCGTCTGCACCTGGGTGCTTCCGAATGATTCGTCCCAAAAGCCACTTTCCAGGGGGAAGTCTATCATCTTTTACCAACACGATTGTACCAATAGCAAGTTCTGGCTGACTCTTGTTCCATTTATAACGATGTTGCAACGTTGTCAGATACTCATTTTGCCATCTTTGCCACAAACACTGCACCATACGTTGAATAATATGCCACCGATGTAAAGGGCTGACTTTAACATCAATTAAAGGTGGTTCTGGTACACCAATTAACGGTTCCCCAACTAGAAAGTGCCCAGGCGTTAAGGGAGGTTCATCAAGTGTAGAATTTACTACGGTAAGTGGACGAGAGTTGACACAAGCTTCGACTTGAGTTAAAAGAGTAGAGAACTCTTCGTAGGTCAGTAAAGTTTGTCCAATTACGCGTTTCAAGTGTCCTTTAACGCTCTTCACTCCAGATTCCCAAAGTCCCCCGAAGTGAGGTGCGCTAGGGGGTATAAAATTCCAGTGAGTTTGGTCATTAGCTAGTTGTTCAGCAATTTCAGAAATAATTGCAGATTTTGCATCTCTAAAGGCAAGATCTAGTTCACGGGCTCCGCCCACAAAATTTGTACCATGATCACTCCAAATTTCCTTGCAGTGACCACGGCGAGCAGTGAAGCGTCGAAAAGCAGCTATGAACGCAGCTGAAGTAAGATCAGTTACTAATTCTAAATGAATGGCTTTTGGACGGTGCACACAAATAAGCAAACATAAACTTTACAGGTTTTTCTACATCTACCAGGGTACAGTTTCATTGTAAAAGGTCTTGTCAAAAATGGACGACTTGGTTTAACACGAAATTTAGGGAGATTTGCCATAAATGGTACAGAAGGATTAGCCCTTTGTTTAAAACATGGTATACATTTAATGAGGACAGTTTTAACAATACTCTGACTCTAATAATCCAAAATTTTTGTCTTATAAAGTTCAAAGTAAGTTGATGCCCTCCATGCAGAGTTTTCAAATGAGCGTTCGAAACAATAAGTTTAGAAAGACCACAATCGTTACTCAAAATAATAGGTTTTTTCATAGTATCTGAAATCTCTGCATTGGCAAGTCGACCACCCACATGAATAATGCCTTTATCATCTAGATATGGGTTAAGAACATGTAGTTTGCTCGATTGGTGAACTCGTTTACCATGTGCCAATCGAGAAATTTCATCACTGAACGAAACCGATTGAGACATCTTAATACATCTATTTAGAGCATCGTCAAGCTTATCTGGGCTCAGATAAACGGGTTCATCAACTGCTATCCCATATATTTTAAGTTTACACAGTTTAATAAAACGTAAACAATGAGCAGTGACACGTATCAGTTTCGAAAGTGTCGAATATCGTTTTAAGTAGGAAATAACAGCATCATTTTCAAAAACATTAATATTTGTCTGTACTTTAGCTTTAACCTTCATTTCTAAATCTGTTGCAGGTACAACGTTATCTAAATTAACAACAACATCGAGGTTTTGTAAAAATTGTGGGCCATTCCACCATAGTTCAGATTGCTGCAAATCGGATGGGTATACTCCACGGGAAGCTAAATCGGCTGGATTATTCGCGGAACTAACATGATGCCATTGGTTACTATTCGCAAATGTCAAAATCTCTGAAGTGCGATTAGCAACAAATGTGGTCCATGTATTAGGTGACTTACGCAGCCAAGCCAAAACTATGGTCGAATCCATCCATGCATATACATTTTCATCAGGGATATTTAATATAGTCTTAACATGTTGTATCATTTTCGCCAAAAGAACTGCACCACAGAGCTCGAGACGGGGAAGTGAAATTTGTTTAACGGGAGCAACTTTAGATTTAGCCATAACCAGATATACTTTAACAACATCATTTTCCCAAACTCTGAGATACACTACTCCAGCATAAGCGGCACAGGAAGCGTCACTGAATCCATGCAGTTCTTGTCTAATTGTGCTGTTAGAAACTCCAAGCCATCGTGGGAACTGAATGGGTTCAGAGTGCGCAAAACGTTCAAGATAAGTAATCCACTCATTTTTCAGATCTTGAGGTAGTTCCTCGTCCCAAGCTAAGCCAGCTAACCACAACTTTTGCATAAACATTTTAATTAAGATTATTTCAGGTGTTAGCCAACCTAGAGGGTCAAAGGTTTTAGCAATTGTGGACAGAACATTTCGTTTTGTGACATTATCATCAGTAAAATTCATGTTTATGTTTAATTCAAAGTTATCTGTTTGTGAGTTCCAGGTGATACCCAAAGTTTTCAGAGTATCTTCAACCTTTATATTTATTGCGTTTTGTGATTCTTTATCATGATCAGGAATTTGTGATAACACTAATTGACTGTTAGATGACCATTTGTGCAAAGGGAAACCACCGCGAGACAACAATTCAGTAAGCCTTTTTTGCAAGAGAACAGCATCTTCTTCATTAGACGCACCAGTCATTAAATCGTCCATGTACAAATCATTTTTCAATATTTCAGATTCCACAGGAAAATCATGTTTTTCATCTTCAGCAAGTTGGTGAAGAGTACGAATAGCTAAGAAGGGAGCACAAGATGTTCCGTAAGTCACGGTGAGTAGTCTATATTCCTGTATGGATTGTGTTGGAGATTCTCGCCATAGTATTCTCTGGTAGTCCACATCATCTGTAGATACTAAGATCTGTCTATACATTTTTTGAATGTCAGCGACTAAACAAAATTTGTGTTGTCTCCACCGAGTAATTAAATCTCTGACATCTTGTTGCAACGGATATCCAATCAAAAGTTCTTCATTTAACGATTTTCCCTTTTCAGGTTTAGCACTTCCGTCAAAGACAACTCGTAGCTTCGTGCTCAAGCTCGTCGGCCGAAGAACAGCGTGGTGAGGTAAGTAGTGAATTTTATGTGTTTTCTTTTCATTTTCAGGTACGGTTATCATATGAGATTCTGACTCATATTGCTTCATAAATTTGTGATAGTCTTCCTTGAAGTCAGCGTTACGTGTGAAACGTTTCTCCATATGCTGTAAGCGACTAACAGCAAGAGGTCTAACATCACCAAGATTTGTGGGAGGATCATCCTTGAACGGTAAACACACAATGTAACGTCCGTCATCATTGCGCGTGTGTGTGGATTTAAAATGTTCCTCACATTGTGCTTCTAATTCAGTCATCGGCTTTTTGCGAGGTAAGTTCTCTTCGATTTCCCAGAATTGTCTGAGTAACTGATCTGCTTCGAATTTAGTGTGAGCAACTATCATATTGTGTTTCTGTGTAGCAGTATCAGTTTGTAAAGCCTTGCCAGAGATCAACCAACCCAGACGAGAGTTAAGTGCGATCAGAGAATTGTGCTTGTGTAGTCCTTGTAGTAGTATGTGAGCATGCACATCGGCACCAAGTAGAACGTCAATAGATCCTGGCTTGTGAAAGTTTGGATCAGCTAGATCCAACTGCATATATGAAGGCCAAGTATCTTGTGGGAATTCACGTGACGGCAACAATGAAGTGAGTTTCTTGAGTACATATGTATTTACTTCGAATGTGGAGGATTCACATTTTGTGGCATGTATTGTAAGTTTAACCATAGATTTTGTAGTTACCACTGATGAGTTTGATATACCAGAGATCCTGCCAATAACGGGAGTGCGATCAAGATTCAATAACTGAGCTGCTGCTTCAGAGATGAAAGAGCCCTGTGAGCCCTGATCAACAAGAGCTCTTAGTGTATAGATACCACTGTCCCTGGACTCAACCTTTATTTCGGCTGTAGCTAAGATAACCAGTTCATCATTTGTTTCAGCCTTCAAGTTTACACTGAGGTTGCAAGAAGTACTAGGAGTAGATGTATTTTCCTTTGGTGTAGCGGTATCCTTTTGAGCTTTATCGGAAGTGTTATTCTTGGGAGAGGTTGTGAAATGTAGTAACGTATGATGTCGACGTCCACATTTTTTGCAGTTTGTACTCTGTCTACAATTAAACACGGAGTGACCTTTTACCAGGCAATTGAAACATATATTGTTTTTCTTTATAAAATCTTGGCGTTCAGAAACCGTTAATGCAGAAAACTCTTTACAGTGGCAAATGTAATGATTCTGTGAGCAGTAAGTACAAGTGCTTTCAACTTCGGTAGTAAAGCTTTTAACTGTAGTTGTCTTAGGAATATGTTGAACAGATTTCGGTGCGTCTTTTCTAAATGTTTCTCGAGATTGTGAAAGATTGACCATTTCCATTGTTCGGAATCGTTTTTCTAGGAAGCTGTTTAGGTCGTCATATGTGGGAATATTTGTTGAGCTTTCTAACGACTGTTCCCAAAGCTTGTGAGATTCAATGTCTAGCTTTGAGACTAGAATATGAACGACTATTGCATTCCATGAATCAATCTTCAAATTTTTTAGAGATGTGAGACATTGGCTAGTAGTGTCTAGTAAATCTTTGATACCTTTTGCTGATTCAGTTGTTATTTTTTTCTGAGTTAAAAATCGATTTAGAATATTATTTACAATCACTCGTTTATTCTCATATCTTTCATTTAGTTTTTTCCATGCATCATCATAGTTCGCTTCAGTTAAAGAATAATTTTTGAGTAACTGTTCGGCTTCTCCGGTTAAACTAGATTTTAAATAATGATGTTTTTCGATTTTAGACAAGCGGTCATCACAATGTATCAAGGAAAGGAATAGATCTCTGAAGCTCATCCACTGATTATAATCACCAGAAAATTGTGGTATAGCTATCGGTGGTAGCTTTGGTCTAAGTTTAGGAAGTTCTGAAGTTGTGTCAGATTTTGAAGATTCACTCATTGGTGCAATATCATAAAACCTATCCTTTAGCCAAGTCTTTAAGTCCAAATAATGTTCCTCTGTTTGTTCAAAATTATCATCAATATCGAAATCATATTTGGTTTTCAATGTCTCACTGTCGAACGATGCAGTAAGCAAATCATAACTTTTTGTGTAACAAGCCCAATATTCATATAATGTCTCCATGCGCGTATCTAAATAACCTCTTGTTCGTTTATCCTTTGAACATTTTTTCGTATTTGTAAGTAATTTCTCGATTTTAGTTGAATTTTGAATCATAATAGCTACATGTTGTTTTGCAAGTTGATCCGCCATATTTAATGATATTCGGAAATGTAAATTGATGAAAAAGTTTAATTTACACAAATATCACTATTACAACGCAGATACTAAATTTTCATCACTCAATGTTATGTTTGATTGCTAAGTCCAAATCTACTAAGTCTATATAAAAAACGGAGCAAATTTTTCTAAGTCTTTTTTGTCAAGAAATTTTTCTAAGTCCTTTTTGTCGAAAAATTTTTTCTAAGTCTTTATCACACAAATTCAACAAAGTCTTTTTTCAATCAAATTTTTCTAAGTGTTTTTATTACGCGAAATCGGCTAAGTCTTTTTATTTTTACACTTTGAAATAACACAAGTCTTAGACGCACTGTTATTGCACTATGTTCGACACTTGCACTTTACTTACAGTTTATTCGGCAGCAGAAGGACCATTTTGTTTAATGAAACACTCACTTTTTATCACTTTGTTTTACTCACACACCACTACACTGTATTATAGGAACACACCAAGAGGTTAAGAATGTTTAACTATACATCATAATGAAAACCCAAATGATACCACGTTTAACTCGGCGATAGTGCCATCTAGTGAGAACAGGAGAACTACATTTACTTACAAAGTTTGTTAGCTAAACACCCAGAGCAATTAGTTAAATCAGCTTAACCTATTTATTATGTAGTGCTTTTACTACCGACTGCAAGTGAATAAATAATTTAAACCCACAGGCAGCTATTTCAACAAACAAAACAATATTGTTTACATTCATACGGAATTTTCACATAATTAGTAGGTGAGTTAATGAATTTGCATACAGTTATTGCGTGCTAGAGGTATGCTGCAGCTATGTTATGGCTGTAGCCCGAATAGGACGGCTTGACCGGGAATCAGTTCCGTTTGTGCACCGCCCCCGTGCGGTCGTGCATACTGTTCCTGCTCCGACCTCGTGCGGAGTTCAACATATCGCCCGCGCGCCCCACTCTCTCCGGCTAACACCGGCCAAGCAGACGCCGTTGGTGAGGTCCTTTCCATCGTTCTTGCCCCCACGTTCCGGCGGGGAGGTTTGAGCGCGCTTTGCTTTTATTGTTTTGTTTGTTGTTTTACTTTTAATTGTTCTGTTATTGTTTATTGTTATACTGTTACTTTGTTGTTTGTTACTGATCTTGGAAGATCGTTCTTGCTCTTCTCAGAGCGAGCCCTTGTTCTTGTCAGAACATAGGGACCCCAGCTTCTGGGAATAGAGCGTCAGTCCTCCCCATCTGCCACCCAAGGCCCTATTCTTCTCAGAGCAGGGACCTCTAGATTCTTAGACTAAAATCGTCACTCCCCCCTGTCTAAATCATGTCTAGCATCATGTCTGCCATAGACATGAGCAATTTCGAGAGCCAACTTATGGCCATGGTCGCCCAATTCGTCCAAGCCACAGGCCTACCCATCCAAATCAACGAGATCGCTCTCGTCGACGCTTTTTCTCCCATTGCCCCTAAGGCATGTGTCCCCCCGCCCGCCGTCGCGGCTTTCCCCGCGTCCCAAGCGGCTGCCCCGCAGACCGACACGCCCGCGTCCCCCGACTCCGATATGGAGCACTCGGACACCATGTCCGTTACCTCCTCTTCCCGAAAGAGGACCGCCCTCAGCTCCACCGGCTCCTCGGATTCATCCGACTCCGAAGGAACGATAACCGACTCAGCCCAATTTACGCTAGTGATATCTAAGCGCGGCCCGAAACGCGCCGCGACTTCCCTCACTCCCCCCGCCCCGGCGGCCGCCGCCGCCGCCCGCACACCCGCCGCCACTGCCTCTACCTCCGCAGCTCTCACCGTTGCTCCTACTTCCGCAGCCCCAAACGCTGCCGCCTCTCAGTCGAAAGACACTACCGCCGAGCCAGCAACCCGCTGCGTTCCCAAATTGGCTAAAAACCAAGTCCCGCCCCCTGTCTTTCTCAGAGACAAGGCTAAATTCACACAGTTATCCAAAACCCTCTACGATAAGGGTTTCAAATATGACCAAGCCACCAATGTCGGCGAGGCCATCAAAATCATGCCGGCGTCTATAGAAGACTTCCGGAATATAGCCCGTCTCTTCACGGCCGAGCGTGTGTCCTATCACACATACGCCCTCGCGTGTGTCCTATCACACATACGCCCTCGCCGAAGAAAAGAAGGTTAAGGCAGTCCTCCGCGGAGTTCCTTATGAACTCGCAAACGAGGACATTCTGGAAAAACTTAAGTCCCAAGGCTTCCCCATAGAGGCTGTGCACAAGATGCACAGCAGCAGGGGTGAAAGATTTAACCTCGCTCTCCTCGTTCTCACCAATGTGCCGGAGGCGAAGGCTATCTTCCGCGAGGACGCACTGTGTGCGGCCTGTCGCGTGTAAAGGTCAAAGCCCCACACCGGCGCGGTTACCCAGCGCAGTGCCACCGCCGCCAACTCATGCGGCAGCCAACTGCTCAGCTCTACCCAGGTGCGTTAAGTGCCTAGAACCCCATCGCTCGAAAGAGTGCCCTCGGCCCAAAAACGCCGAATCCCCACCCTCATGTGTCCTTTGCGGACAAACAGGCCACCCGGCCAATTTTAGAGATTGCCCTCGCGCTCCTCGCCCACCTCCGAGCAATAAAGCTCCACCCCAGGTCAATGACCGAACCTTCCCGGCTCTTGTAAGCCGCAAGCCCCGCCAGGGCTAGCCCCTACCACAGCCCCCTCAGGGCTCATCTTAGCCCACACAGGGCATCTATCGGCCCCCTCAGGGCCCCTATCGGCCACCTCAGGGCCCTCTTCGGCCCCTTATGAGCCTTCCGCTCTCCCAGCCTGCGCCGCTTCCAATAAACCCTTGGTTCCCAAAGGCGTCAAATATCCCGCGGCCCTCCGCCGACCCACAAAAACAGACAGACCCTGTAGTAGAAAATCTAAGCCTAGTGTATAACACTATGAATAAGATCAATATAGAGGAAATCTCTATCCTTGCGCGTAAACTGCGCACCGCTCAGTCCCCTCAAGACCGTCTCCTTGCTCTTACTGAGCACATCAACCTACTAAGGTCTTTGTAATAACACTATGCCGGAGCCCTCTGCTCCCGCAATATCGCACGGTCGTATCAAACCAAAGGGTTTGTCGCTTGTTTCATTCAATATCCGCGGTTTGCGAAATAACCTCCCAGAGCTTAGGCTATTTCTTCGAGATCGCGAAGCCGACCTCCTCCTCCTTCAGGAGACTCACCTCAACCCCAAGGTCTCTAAAGGCCATCCTATTAAAAATTATTCACTTCTGCGTAATGACAGACCTGACCGCAAAGGCGGCGGTACTGCCATTTATTACAAAAAGTCCCTTCATTGCTCCCACATATCCACTCCGACGCTTACCAGTATGGAGGCCACTATCACTAGATTAGCCATGACTGGACACCAGTCTATCATTATAGCCTCTTGCTACATCCCTAGCGGAACCCTCCCCGTTAAGAGTGATTTCGAAGCCATCCTTGCATTAGGCGGTTCAGTCATTATGTTTGGAGACTTTAACTCCAAGCATACTGAATGGACCCGCCGCACTACTACCAGTAGTGGCAGGGTGCTGCTTAATATCACTCAGTCTCTCGACCTGACTGTCTACAGCCCCTTCGCTGTCACCCACTATCCCGACAATGCTAATTACGCTCCTGACGTGCTAGACTTTGCGCTAGTTAAAAGAGTCTCCCTTAACCTTAGAGCAATCGAAACTCTCGATGATCTAGGATCCGCCCACCGATCTGTATCCCTCCTTCTTGGCCATCAGCCATCTCCAACTCCCACTTCCAAAACCTACACCAATTGGAAGGGCTTCAAGAAGTCTCTAGTCACGGCTAAAGACTCTCCAGACCCTCCCATAACCCTTTCTTCCGACGTCCTCGACAGTACGGGGAAAATGGACACCGCGGTCGAAAATCTCACCTCACTTATAACATCCTCTCTTAAAGAGAATGAAAAGGTTGTCCCAGTTGCTAAAACTAGTCTTCCCCTAGATATTAGCAACCTGCTAAAAGCCAAAAAAGCTGCCCTGCGTAGAGCTGCACGCTATCCCACTCCCGAATATAGACTCGCGGCCCACCGCCTTCAACGCAAACTCCGTTACCGCCTCCAAGATTACAGAGACCGCGAAAGGGGCAATCTCATGGAGAAAATCTCTCCCTCCCACACAGCGTACTACCAGATGTCGAGAGCCCTCCGGATAGACGCTATAACGCATACTTCCCCTCTGTCTCGTCCCGACAGCTCTATTGCCTTCGAGGACGAAGAAAAGGCTGAGTGCTTTGCCGACAGCGTCGCCGCTCAATGCTCTCCCAGCTCTTAACCCACTAACCCCATACATATCCAACTAGTGGAGGACGAGGTCCGTCGCCGGAACTCGCCCCCCTACCGCCTCTGACCCTATCACTGTGTCCAAAGATGAGATTTCATCTACCATCAAAGGACGTAAGCCTAAAAAAGCACCGGGTTCGGATGGTATCTCCAACCAAGCCCTCAAATACTTTCCGGAGCAGGTAATCGCCTTATTGGCCATAATCTTCAACGCCTGCTTCGAATTCAGCTGTTTTCCCACCTCTTGGAATGAGGCAACTATCATTGGCATTCCCAAGCCAGGCAAACCTCACCACCTCCCCTCCAATCACCGTCCCATCAGCCTCCTCAAGGCCATGAGCAAACTTTTCGAACGAGTCGTTCTCGTGCGCATGAGGCGCCATTTGTTTCCCACAGACGGTGACCCTCATCCCACAACAATTTGGGTTTCGAGCCAAACACTCGTGCCCCCAGCAAGTTCACTGCGTAGTGGAATATATCCTCAGCGGTTTTTATCCTCGTCGTGAAAAAACCATCGCGGTCTTCTTCGACATTGCCAAGGCATTCGACAGATTCTGGCACGAGGGCCTTATCTACAAATTGTACGACTTAGGCCTCCCAGACCGTCACGTTCGCCTTGTACCCTTCTATCTGAAGGATCGTACCTTTCGCTTTGGACACAAAGGCACGCTATCCTCTATTCGTCAAATCAAAGCCGGTGTCCCTCAAGGCTCTGTGCTTGCCCTCCTCCTATATATACTATTCACCAACGACATCCCTATCCCGTCGAATGGTGTTAAACTAGCCCTCTTCGCAGATGACACAGCCCTTTACTCTAAAGGCAACTCACTGCCACAGATTCGGAACAAGATCCAAAAGTGAGTAAGCGACTTAGGAGCTTGGTTCCAAAAATGGCGTATCGAAGTAAACCCGGAGAAGAACTCCGCCGTTTGCTTCGAATATAAACGACGCCGTCTCACCACCACTTCGCCAATCAGGATGTTAGGAATCCCTGTGCCATGGCAAACTACAGCCAAATATTTAGGCGTCACTCTTGATGCAAGGCTCACTTTCGAACCCCATATCAAGAAGGTTACTTGCACCGCACGATTTTACATGGGTAGGCTCAACAGCATGTTGGGCAGATACAGTAAAATGTCCCTCCGCAACAAGCGAACCCTTTATAAAAAGTCTACATACGACCTGTCATGACCTACGCGGCCCCCATTTTCGCACATGCTAAGCCCAAAGCTATAAATGAACTTCAAATATTTCAAAATCTATTCTGTCGTAGGGCCACTAACTCGCCCCATTATGTCCGTAATGCCGACCTACACCGAAACTTAGAGCTCCCAACAATCCAGCAGTTCCTTACATCACTCTCTGAGAGATTTTTCAAAGCCTCAGAGCCCCACCCAAATCATCTCATTCGTGAGACAGCTGCCTATGCAGCCCCTATCCACACTCGCTATAATGTGCGCAGACCGAGAAACTCTCTCTCGGATCCCCCCCCCCCCCCCCAACAAGCTTTCGGCTGACCTGAACTGCCTCCTGGCGGCTCAGGCCGAGCCTACATAACACATCCCTTAATCTGCCTTAGTTAGGCACACTTCTAAGCGGCTTTTCGCCGCTTGCGCCCTCCTTTCTGCCAAGGAGGGTCGCGTTCGTATACGGCTTAGAGATCTCTAGTTAGACCGTTAAGCCAGTCCCTAAAAGGTGGGGTTTAGTGGGTAAAACTCTCCACATAACTCGCAGCCGGCTGCGTGGTATGCTATGAGCATTCCCCACCTCCCTCCACCGTTTTCCGGAGGGTTGCCCATATTTGCTTCGGGCGCAAAAAAAATTGACCGGGGAGGCGCCATGGTGCATTTTGATTCTTAATTGGGTGGACTGTGGACTCGTTTGTCATCCTTATTCTATAAAAAAAACACTATCTTTTTATATCTTTTTTTTTGACATGTTCTTTAAAAATGAAAAAAAAATATCTTAACTGAATAAATATCATGGCCGTACAATTGTTTCGAAGGCCTCGAAGTACTTCTGCTATCCACTTCACCAAAATTAACTGAATAATAATAAAAATAATAAAACCAGCCTCTGGATACTTCAATAATTTTCTCCAATAGATCCATTGTAATTATTATTAACAAGCGATCTGCCTCGGCTTCGCACGGGTTATATCTGTATACTACAACAGCGCCACCTACCAGGTCCAACTATGCCTATATCCTTCGCGGAAATACAAGCACTGTGTTCACAAAATTTCGCCGCAATCTGATGAAAGGTATGGCAGCGCATAAAATACGAACTTTGAGTATTAAACCAATGAATACTCAAAGAATACGAACAAACAAAATTTAATTTGTATATATTAGATTTATCGTGTAGTGGCGATGTAAGAATATCCACTCTCCCATGTCATCCCGTGGGTGTCGTGAGAGGTGACAAACGGAAGCTGAAGCAGGAGTTGAGCAGCAGCATCTTCCGGGTAACAGCTGAATCGAAATAAAAAAAACTGCAGTTGCCAATGGCAAGCAGCCCCCCTGTAAGGTAATCAATGAGGGAGGCATATGTTCAGTAATGGTTTTTAATAACTTGTAATAGTAACGGTATGGATGGTAATGGTAGCCTGATACTGTACACTAATACGAAGTTGGGATAAAGATTAATTTCTTAATCATTTTTATAAGAGTGGACAAAGAACAAAGGGCTCTGAATGAATTGCAGGTGTATTAAGGTGTGTTATAAAAATCACCTTTTGGAACCACCTTTTGGAAATTAAAAATAGGTTAATAGGGGATGTGGAATAAGTATGTATAATGAATATTTTTGTGGCGGTGGTAAGTCTCCGGACGTCTCCGGACGAGACGTATCGACCAGCTTGCTTATTTTATATCATTCGTGTCGTAAGATGCGGCAAAAAGCACAGAAAATATTCATTGCGTGCTACAAACATATCATCCCTATAATCCACTGCTGAACAAAGGCCTCCCCCGTAGATTGGCCGGAGCCAAGCGTACCACTACGCTATATGACATTTTTTTCCTACCATGTAGGAGACCCAAGCCCAACCGTGGAACATTTATAAGCTGATAAAAAAAAGACTTCGGTAATGGAATAAAAAAATGTTGGTATTTCAGATTGACAAAACACGTACAAATCTCAACTTTTATGTAGCTTAAAAAGCCTTCACAAGAAAAATATTGAAAGGCCGCAAAGTAAATTGGGCGCCTGATTGATACCGTTACGTGACTTGTCTGCATGGCTGTTAATGAGCTCATTCAGAATGAATTTCTATACTTGCATTTTAAAAAAAAACCTTTCTGCTAAAATCTATACGAGCAAATAAATTCAAGTGTCTGTTTATATATATATGCGGTACTTCACTGACCTCTATACTTGTATATATTGAGGTCACTGCGGTACTTACATAAAAACAAAAACGCAATTTCTTCAAGAAAATCTGTCCGAAATGGCTAGACTGATTTTGAAGGGACTTTCAATGGTAGATTATGTAATAAGGAGTAACTTAGGCTTATAATATTATCCTACTTTTATTTTTAGAAAAATAATTATGATTCCGCGCAAAAAGATTAAAACCTAAATTACTTGCGTGCGAAGTCGCAAGGCTTAATTAAAACAGTTAGTGCTTAAATAATAGATAAAGTTACAGTATATACGAGTACGTTCTAATAGTAGATACAGGTTTTATTTCCTTACCTTGAGGGTTTTAGGAAAAGGAAATCTCTGCCGCGCTGTTCCAATGAATGTTGTCGGACTTCATACGTCTTCAAAATATTTTACTTTTCTTATTGTGTATGCAAGTTTCGTCACAATATTTTCTTTTACCGCTGAGTACGTAAAATCGGCACTAAAAAGATAAGAAAATCTGCTTGTCAACAAATTGTAGCATCAACCCAAACCTTTCCTTCAAAAATAATAGTCCATTCTCAGCAGGACGTATGATAATGTATGTAGGCTGTTTCTATACTATTTTCGTTCACAGTTTTTTGTGTACTTTTTATAACATTATAGTGATAAAGGAGGTGTTAGTAGGTAGATTTAAAACGTAATAGAGTCTAGCTATAACTATACGATAGTTGTAGTACGAATGAGTCGGCTCGACCGGGGAAGGACCACGCTCTCACAAAGTACCAGCGTAAAATAGCAGTTTTATACTGTTATGATTTGTACGGTGAGTGTAGAGAACCGTAGACACTTTATACTGGAAACGAGGCGTTGATCTTAGTCCTCACGGGTGACAACACATATGCATTTTGATTCTTAATCGAGGATAAATGTAGATGGTTTTTTTTCATGGGGAAATGGGTACCGCCTCGCGGTTGCAAGGATTGGTTATGTCGGATTTGCACTGACTGAAACACCATGGTGTTCAACCTTCGCCGCATGTTGGCGGGGCCACGAGAATGCTTTTGCATACATGCGTGACCCGTCCAGCGCCAGCACAATCAAGGAAAGACCACTTCTCCATGTTTTGCTTGTCAAGTTAGGCGCTACCAAGAACGTCAAGCTCACTCGGAGTAGCCACCTCGGATTGCACTTGCAACAAGCCACGTTTGTTCCCCTTAGTATCAAGCCACGGTTACTAAGAACTCCCCCCCTCCCACCGCCACGACAAGGCGAGAATCCGTTCAGGGGGAAAGGTTGGCGGAATGTACATGTCTATGGGCCGCAGTATCCACTTACAGTCAGGTGGACTGTGTACTCATCTGTCATCCTTATTCTATTAAAAAAAATTGGTTACTGAAGACCCACTTGGTACAAATGAGTTGTCAGATATGAAGACAATAATAGAATTCCTCACAGCCTGTAATTAAACTGAGTTTCCAAATATTTAAACATGAGCACGGTAGTTTATTGGTTGCACCATTGATTATCAAAGATAAAATTTCTGCTAAATTCAACCTATCTTTGACTAGGAAAGGCCTACGCATGTCTTTCGGGGGAAAGCACGGGTTAAGTGAGACTTACATCCACTAAAAATAAAATCGTTATGGTGTTCTACCATCGCCTCATGTCGGTAATGCGCTATGCTATCAGCGCCAGTCGCCTAGGACCAACAACTCCTCCGCCTATTCTTTATAACAAAGTGAGCCGGAACATAATGCGCTGTGGGACTAATATGTATGATAAAATACTTTACAGTTACAGTCATTTAAAGTACACTGCTGGACAAAGACCTCTCCCATAGATTTGCCATAGTTGCCACGCTTGGCAAGCGCGTTGCCACCGCAGTTTTCTTAATTTTAGTCGTTATTATGAAGACGCTGCTACCCGTCTTCTGATTTGTTTCCCACTGTCGCCTCTGACGACACCTATGGGTAGTGTAATAATCTTACACCGCCTCTACACGGTAAAATACTTTGATATTTGTAAATATAATAAACTAAAACTTTGATCACGAGCTGTGGTGATTCTATAGATAAAGAGTCATGGTCATCAAGTTATTGTATTGTCATTGGTTCTTTATACGTCAGCAGTTTTATTTTCGATTATTAAACTACGTCGTAAAAGAAAAGTGAATTATAATATTTCATTATATTCTTACATTTTAAGATGATTTTATTCTCAAGCATTACGAAGTGTAAAGGGACAACAATAATAAAAATATCTACTATTGAAGTTCTGTACGAGAGATCGTTAGTGAACTTGCACTATTCCTTTAAACTGATTACAAAAGACCAGGAGAACATACAGCCATAAAATATTCCTTCCTTTTAGCTGCCAGTAAATAAAAACAAAACTTAGGATTGGGCTAGTACAAATAAAACAATATGATGTTATAAAAATAAAAATTTATTTATCAAATAATTTCAAAAACATTTCTATAAAATTATAATATATCGATAACAACTTTGATTACATTTATTAAGTGTTCTAATCACCGGTATCAGGATCGTCACTTGAGGCCTTCAGTCTATGAATAATAAAATATTATTTTATTATAATATGAAAATGAATGTTTCATATTATAATTTAATCTAACTAAATTCATCTTTTATCCCGTATGCGTTTACCAACATTACCAACATTTATCCAATTACGGTGACATTTTGGGTAGTTGTGTTCGCGGCTGCGAGGATTTCTAACAAATAATGAAATATGAATATTTTTTGTTTGTTCATTATCTATGCGTTTCTGTAGCATTGCTTCGATTACGATGAAAGTGAGAAGTCATGCGCACGCTTGCGAAAGTTTCTGACAAATAAAGCAATGCAATGCATGCCTAAAAATGTAGTGACTATGTTATACTCTTTGTGCATATCGGGCACAGCTAGTGCATACATAAATGTAGAACATCATTTGTTTCAAAACAAACAGAAAGCTGATAAGTGACGGAGTGGATATTAAATAAGAATAATTTGATTGATTTAATTTGATGTCATTATCGAGATAAAGATGCGAAACGTTTAGTATTGTAGGTAATCGATACTATGGATAGATCCGCTAAGTCGCTATCTAAGTCTGAACTATTTTTGAGAAGGAAAGTTATTTAGATTGTAAACATAAATCGAAAAACTTGGCTTACACTCATTTCCTCCAATTTTCTCTACTTATTCGAGGATTAATTAGAACATTTCAGACTAGCTCCAAAGTTCAGATTGTAAAACTTCTAGATTTGACGCAGTCGACATCATTGTCTTGACATCTTTTTCTTTTAACTCTTTCTTCTCAATGTGTTGTAACTGTAACAATCAAAAACATTAAATTTTATAATTTAATAGACTGAATATGATTATAAACGTTCTGCAATTAATTATTTTAGAACTGTTCAAAATTGCTTCATGTCCATATTTTTTAATATAATTAAGGTGACAAACGAGCACAAAGTCCACTTGAAGATAACTAGATTCTGCGGCCCATAGACATCTACACCTATCCTTGATTAAGAATTAAAACGCAGATGCGATGTCACCCCTTAGGACAAATATGTCTTTACTCGTAAAAAGAGTCTCTAGCTCTCTACACTGGCCATACGAAACACATCAGTATTACACTGCTATTTTACGATGGTATTCTGTGAGTGTGTGGTGCTATTCCGGTCGAGCCGACCCGTTCGTGATACACCCAGAATATAGATATGCAACTTAGCGCCACTACGTTATTTATTAGTATTGACTTACTGGGTATTTTACGCCTGGCGCAAGCGAGATACGTCGTTATCATCATCACGTGGTAGCGTACAATAGAATAACTTTTCATCAATATAAATAACAAGTAATTCTAACTGAAAGTCGTTTTTTTACTTTTACTACTGATTCGGAAAAAAACCTCTTGTCAAAAAAACCAGCAAGAAACCCAGCGGGACTTTAAAACTTTAACTTATCCTTTAATCCAAACCATCATTAGGTATATCACACAATAATCATTACATCACACGAAGGAAATATAGTTTATACAATAGTTCGAGTATAAATCGATATTTCATTCATCACATTATTGTGTGTTCCTTGCATCGTATTTGCAAAATAAACAAGTGTTTCTGTATTTACACTTGTACTTTATTCAGTATTATATCACTCTATCCTGCAGAAATATCCATTTCCTATAGCTAATTAGATGCTATCACGCTAGGACAAAAATATGTTAGCAAGAAATACCATCATTATGAAATTAACTAGTTATACTAACAGCAGCCTAAGAGGCACCAGTGTCCAAAAACGGGTTTTACATAACCATTTATTTAAAATACGTATATAGTTAAGAAATTAAGTAACAAACAAAGTTACGACCCATCGCATAGAGATATTACTGATCTTCGGAGTGAGCTTGGAAAAAGGAGATTACATAAAATTGTACCGCAATTGTAATCGTACCGCACATAAAATAGTGAACCAGAAAAGTAAAACGTCATTGCAATTTTAATGTTAACAGATTAACAGTATGTTATAACCGATTAAACTAGATATTGTCCAAATGTAACGTTTAAAGGCAACGTAGGAATCTACCGTTGTAGCTCCGGGGTAACTTAAAAGTAGACAATACATAAGGTATCTCGTGGCTTCCGACAGATATTACAGTAACCATTTCACACTTTTTCTATACATGATATTTTTTCAATAAATAAATCTTTTAAACAGATCCTAGATGTCCTTAGACTATGTCGTGATTCAACTTTTAGGGTGCGATATCTACTTAACAAAGTGTTGGTCAATAACAAAATAAATTATTCATAAATATATTAATAACTGAAAAGATTAGAAATCTTGGTCTTGCCTCACATATATTTTCAGATTTTCTTTTTGATCCTCGGCTTTTTAGGTTATACGACTCGTATTCACTGTCCGTCTCATATTCTTGTTTGTTGAGTCCTTTTGATTTTAAAAACAGCTCCAATTCCTGTACTGAAAATTATATAATGATAAATTGAATAATTCCTTTAGATAGTGAAATTTTTTATTACTCCATATTTTGTAAAAATACGTACTCTCTTTACAAATATCTTCGTTTCTTTGTCTTAAAATTTGTATCGACTCCGAAGGTTTGCAGTTAGCTTTATTTTCCAAAAATTTAAGTACAGATGTTAGTAGATTTCGTAGTTTAACCTAAAACAGTCACAATAGTGCTTAAAATCGTTAATAACAATCGAAGTTATGGATATAAATAATAATGAAGAAATTTAAAATGGATTAAAACCATATCCATTAATCAATTTTAAATGGGTCTTAATAAAAATGATATACAAAAGCTCAAGTGAGTTGTACAATTTGAATTTGAAAATATATATTGTATTTCACATGTGCTTACGGTTAAGGTTTATAATGACCAGTACTTTTTATATACCTGGAATATTGACACCAGGCATACTGTTGAGTGTCGTGTCCTGAGATTAATTACATATAATACATGTGTATGCAGTCTTATCGTAGTCAATAAAAAAGTCACAGTCGAGTTGACTTTCATAATTATGTCGACATTTGCTTCAAGTGTCAGTACCATCGTATATTTCAGGCGAATAATACATTAATATAATTGAATAATACATTTATTGTAATTGTACATCAAATCACGGTAAGCATAGTTGGACCCGCTAGATGGCGCTGTTACAGAATGCAGATAACGGCCGTGAGAAGCCGTGGCAGATTGCCAGTACAATATAAAAATATAAACAAATCTACACTTACAGTTACAGACCCGTCACAGCCTACTGCTTCGGCCAGATGTAATGTAGCGTGCGCAATCTCGTTACGTCTTTCTTTCTCATACTGGGCGTTGCGTGATTTTCTCTGTTCCTAATGAAATTAAAAATATTTAAGTTTACATAAACATAATCAATCATATATAATCGTAAAATAATACCACAAAGATAACTGCCTGTATAAATACTTTGTATGATTGTTTTTATATGCCATAAAAATAAATTGGTCTATGCTACAACCTCCATAAAACAGAGAAGATACCAATCGTACCTAATGTATGTAATCAGTACGAAAGCATAAGGACATAACTCAGAATTATAAATAATATGTATAATTTCTTCTAATCTACATGATATTTAATCTACTTACTGTGCTAAGAGGCATGCGGTTTTTACCAGCAGGTCTACCACGCTTCCTGCTCTGAGCTTTGTAGGACAGGTGCTCCTAAAAGAAGAAAAAAGCTTTAAATCGGAAGGTTACAGACAATATTACAACTTGCGTAGACTACCGTAACTTTATCAAATTTGTCATAAAATCTAAAGTTATAGTGATAAAATTTGTCTTACTTGAGCTTCCATTTTGAATTCGATCACTTAGTCCTTTTCGATGCTTCGACGTCGAAAAATTGGTAACTGATTGTTTTACTCTCCAACCCCTATTTAAATAGGCATTTGGACGTCTATTGCTTCCCCTCCAACAATAATGCACAAAAAAAACGAGGTAATACGAAACCAATAAGAAACCAAAAAGCAATAATACAAAGCTTCTAATCCTTTTACAATGGCCGCCCAGCAGAAATGTATTACTTCTTTTACCTAGAATTTTAAGTGTGTATTCTTATTATAATGGTATATAAATGTAGTATATACACACTAATTACATAAAAGGGTAATTATGTTTACTCATAGAAGATTTAAGTACTCAAGAACTACTGATATGATTTAATTTTTTTTTCAGAGGCTTAGCGATTGGTCACGCAGCTGCAGGGCTGAAATGGCGAATGCCGCACGCAATTTATATAGCCCACAAATACTTAATTGTTGTAATTTATATATATGTAAATGCCTGATTCTGATTTCGGGGTTCTGTATATTAAACTAATAAAATAAAAATTCAAAAAAATTGAATAAGTAAGTAATATTGTTATTGTATTTATATATTTAGTTTTGTAGCTTTTTAGTACCTGTTGATATTTTAGATTACTAATCTTGCCATGAAAAATAGTAAAAACAATAAGCAGTAATTTTAATAAATTTATTCATAACGTCTAATCATATTATAAAAAATACTTATGTAGTTTTTCCGGAACAATATAACTTACCCAAACCCAGTACTTGTAAACGCCTTCTTTGCTAAAAGGCCGGGAACGCATTTACAATTTTTATTTCTTGTTGCAAATGTTCATTGGGTGACGATGCTCACTTACCAACAAATGAGCCGTGTGCACGTTTGATCTCTCTTCTAAGTACATATTATAAACTTTAAAATGATCTATGCCTCGACGACGTGTTATTGTCGCAAAATTTTTAATTAAATAACATTTGAAATTTGTATAGTGTTGTAAATCAACAAATAAGGCAAGAATTAGGTATATTAAAACATTAAAAATAACGTAATTGGGCCAGTGTTTATTTATTTTAGAAAAAGAGGTCAAATGCCATAAAACAGTCGCGGGTGTCGGCAATTCATTTGTTTAACAGGTAATTTCCTGTAAATACGAGTAGATATTATTCCCAGAAAGACATACAATACACAAGCAGGCTTTTTTTTTGCGGAGGGAAAATCATTTAATGACGCCTTTCGCTCTGGGTGGAGCGTAAGGGAGTGTCGGACTTTTACTGACTAAAAACCATCCGTGTTCCTTCAGTGCCCTTACGTTCCGGAGCCGCGATATCTCTTTCGAACAGCCCGCAGCCCCATTCCAGCAGCATGCTGGAAATTGCGTTAACTGAAAATAATAATAATTTTTTTCTATTTAGTGATAGGTACAATAACAATCCAATAAGATTATTTTTAATTTTTTGTTTTAATATTATGTTTGAAGACGAAATGAAGAACAAAGCCCAAAGCGATTAGTTAAAACAACTTAATCTATTTATTATGTAGTGATTTTACTACCGACTGTAAGTGACTAAAGAACTAGAACCAACAGGCAGCTATTTGAACAAAAACAATATTTTTCACATTTATACGGAAATTTCACATGATTAGCAGGTGAAGGTAAATGAATTTGCATTTACGTTTGGCGTGGTAGAGCCATGCTGCAGATATGTTATGGCTGTAGCACGCTACTATTCTATTCGTTAATAGCACTGCTCGGCCGGGAAAGGACCACGCTCTCACATAATACTAGTGTAAAATACCTGATTAATGATGCTGTTTTTCGTGTAGTGAGTGAAGAGAACCGGAGACCATTTTTACTTGAAATAAGGCATTGCATCTTAATCATTAGGGGTGACAACACATCTGCATTTTGATTCTTGTGGATGGTAACAGTAGTTTGATACTGTATACGAATACGAAGTTAGAATGAGGATTAATTTCTTATTCATTTTTGTAAGAGTGGACAAAGAACGGAAAAAAGTATGTGAAAAAGTAAAAGGTCTCTGATTGAATTACAGGTGTAAGGTTAAAGTCACCTTTTGAAACCACCTTTGAGAAATGAATAATAGGTTAATAGAGGATCTGGAATAAGAATGTATAATGAAAGGGGAGGCGGATCTACGAATACCTACACTGACCAGGTACAGCGCAGTAGTACCTATATGTTCTACTACACGCAGGTGAATATTTTTTGTGGCGGTGGCAATTCTCCGGACGAACTAGTCCGCCCATCAAAAATTGCAGATGAACATGAAACGTATCGACCAGCTTGCCTATTGTTGTTAAACACAACGTGCCGGGAGTCTAATCCTCTACCTAATTTGCATTTGATTTATTTTTTTATTTCATCCCACACACAAAATAATATAAGTACATTTTGTATTACACTATTTATGTAATTAGAAATATCTTTAACTCGATTTGTTGTATCGACGTGAATTAAGCCTACACCCAATTTCTCGTTTCTTATCAATCGTGTCGTAAGATGCTGCAAAATGCACAGAAAATATTCGTTGCCTGGTACCGATATACCATTCCAAAAATCCACTGCTGATGAACATAGGCCTCCCCCAAGGAATACCACAAAACAACGCCCTTCCACCTGCATCCATCGGCTTTCTGCATGCCTTATCAGGTCCTTACTCCACGTTTTCGGAGATAGTCTTACACTTCGCTTAAGATACAAAACTGCCAGTCGCAAACCTTTCTTCCCCATTGACTATCGGTTCTTTGAACTACCACACATATTCACTGTAGCTTAATTATTTTTTTGCATATGATCTCATATAAGATAAATATACCTATAACTCACCATGTATGACGATGTAATAATATGCACTACTCCATATGATCCCGCGGTGGTCGTAAGAGGTGACAGATGGTAACGAATCAGGAGATGGGGCAGAAGCGTCTTCCTAATAATAACTGTAAAAAAAACTGCGGTTGCCATTCCTACTGTCAAGTGTGGCAACTCTGGTAAATATCCTTTCTCTGAGGCAATCCACTAAGGCCTGTGTTAAGCAGTGGACGTTTGATAGACTGTAACGGTAACGGATACCGGCGGCGAGAAGCACCATCAAAGGAGTGATACATCTGGCACTGTGATCATCTATACTCCTGCCAAGCGTACCACCACGTTATATGACATTTTATCCTACAATGTAGAAGCCCCAAGCCCAACCGTGGACTTTTATAATATTATGATTAAATAAGGACTTCGCTAATGGAATATAAAAAATGTTGGCGTCTTAGATTGATAAAACACGTACAAATCTCAACTTTTATGTAGCTTAAAAAGCCTTCACAAGAAAAATATTGAAAGGCCGCAAAGTAAATTGGGCGCCTGATTGATGCCGGTACGTGACCTGCCTGCATGGCAGTTAATGAGCTCATTCAGAATGAATTTCTTTATTTGAATTTTTAGAAATAAAACCTTTCCGCTAGAATCTATACAAATAAATAAAATTGTTATTTGCTTGTAATTTAAAATTGACAGCTTTTTAATAAATGCATATGAAAGTATATACGGTACCTATATAACAACAAAAATACAATTTTTTTTAAGAAAATCTATTCGAAATGGCTGGACTGATTTTGAAGGGACTTTCAATGGTACATAGTGTTATTAGAAGTAACTTAAGCTTATAACATTATCTTACTTTTATTTTAGATAAATAATTATGCAAAAAATTAAAAACATAAATTAAACGCGAGCGAAGTCGCAGGGCTTAATTAAAACAGCTAGTGCTTAATAATGAGTAAAGTTACAGTATATAGGAGTACGTTCTAATAGTGGACACAAGCCTTATCTCCTTTTCTTGAGGGTTTAGGGCAAGGAAATGTCCGCCACGCTGCTCCAATGAGTGTTGCCGCTTGCCGGACTTCATATGTCTTCAAAATATTTTACTTTTCTTATTGAGACATACAAGTTTCTGACTGACTGACTGCGTAAAATCAGCACTAAAAAGATAAGAGAATCTGCTTGTCAACAAATTGTAGCATCGACCCAAACCGTTTCCTTCTAAAATGATAGTGTATTCTCAGCGGGACGTATGTAGGTTGTTTCTATACTTTTTTTCCTTCACAGTTTTTTGTGTACTTTTTATAACATTATAGTCATAAAGGAGGTATTAGTCAACCTGATGGTAAGTTTAAATGTAGTAGAGCCACGCTGAAACTATATTACGGTTGTAGCACGAATGGGTCGGCTCGACCGGGGAAGGACTACGCTCTCACAAAGTACTAGCGTAAAATGGCAGTTGTATGCTATGCTATGTTTTATACCGTGAGTGTATAGAATCGGAGACACTTTTTACTAGAAACGAGGCATTGGTCTTAGTCCTCACGGGTGACGACGCGTCTGCATTTTGATTCTTAATCGAGGATAAATGTAGATTTTTTTTTATTTTACATGGGGAAATACCTACCGCCTCGAGGTTGCAAGGATTGGTTATGTCGGATTTTCACTGACTAAAACACTATAGTGTTCAACCTTTGCCGCATGTTGGCGGAGCACGCTTTAGCATACATGTGAGACCCGTCCAGCGCCGGCCCAATCTGGGTAAGACCACTTCTCCCCGTTTTGATTGTCAAGTTAGGCGCTACTAGGAACATAAAGCTCACTGGGAGTAGCCATCTCGTACCGGCTCTTCACTTTCAACAAGCCACGTTTGTTCCTCTTAGAATTAAGCCACGGTTACTAAGCCCCCCCCCCTCCCCGACCCGACAAGACGGGAACCCGTTCGGAGGGAAGGGCGGGCGGAATGTAGATGTCTATGGGCCGCAGTATCAGGTGGACTGCCTGTAATTAAACTGAGTTTCAAATATCTAAACATGAGCACGGTAGTTTATTGGTCGCACCGTAGATTATCATAGATAAAATTTAAGCTAAATTCAACCTATATTTGACTAGGAAAGGCCTACTCATGCCTTGCGGGGGAAAGCACGGGTTAGGTGAGACTTACATCCACTAAAAATAAAATCGTTATGGTGTTCTACCATTGCCGCATGTCAGTTATGCCAGGAGATCGCTTTCGCAAACATTAGGAGTCCTATCGGCACCGTATAGTGCGCTAATTCCTTACTCGTTTTAATATGTTAATAGGACTAATATGTATAATAAAATGCTTTACAGTTACAGTTTAAAGCCCACAGCTGGACATAGACCTCCCCCACAGATTGCCTCATAAGGGAATATTTGCTGCGGTTGCCACGCTTGGCAAGCGGGTTGGCCACCGCAGTTTTCTTAATTTTAATCGTCATTAGGAAGACGCTGCTAGGCTGCTACCCAACTCCTGATTTTTCCCACTTGATGTTTCCCACCGTCGCCTCTGACGACACCTATGGGTGGTGGATATTATTACACCGCTCTACACTGTAAAATACTTTGTTATTTGTAAATATAATAAACAAAACACTTTAATCAGGAGCTGTGATGATTCTATAGATAACGAGTCATGGTCATTATATAATTGTATTGTCATTGGTTCTTTATACGTCTGCATCGTTTTTAGATTAGTGAATGAAGAGTGAATTACAATAATATTCCATTTTATTCTTACATAGCCGCTCATCCAATAGAACAACGAGGTAATTATGTACGTTTTAGATATTTTTCAGGAGAACGTTTTCAAACTTTGGAATTGAAAATATAAACGACATTCACGCCCTCTATTGAAAAGTACTGTAAGAAAAATTCTGTCGTCTACGGTAAGAACAATAATTCTGTCGTTTTTTCTGTAAAGAGACTTCCGCAACGGGAACTTATAACATCAAAATGTAAACTTCACCTTTTTTGTAATTACGTCATTGTTCTGTTGGATGACTGTACATACATTCATACATCTAAACAGGTCAAGCTAAGAAAGGCGTATTAAAATGATTTTATTCTTAAGCATTACGATGTGTATAGAGACAAAACAATAAAAATACTATTGAAGTTCTATACCAGAGATCGTTAGTGAACCTGCACTAAGAATACAACATCCAATGCTTATTATGGAGCAACCATGGAGCAACTTTATCCAACGCGCGGTCCAAATAATAAGCGATTATATTATATTTCCTCTGATTTTTAAGTTACTAATTTCTTAAAGCAATATAATTGGATATAAACATCATTATCAATAATAAATAATTACATTATAGTATAGTATACATATTGCATACAAAAATTTCACATGGACAAACATACCTAGAACAATATTTTTTTATTTGCAGGCTATATAAGTAATAAGTATTTTAATAATTAGTATTACAATAGGTTACCTATGAATTGGCCGTTCTGCTGTACTAGCTATTCAAAATCAAAATCATTTTTGTTTGGTTAAGAATTCTAATTTTAAAAATATTATTTTAAAAATTTCGAATTGTTCTTTTAAAATTAGTCATTTGTTTATTGATTAACGTAATGTTTTCATAGCCTTTGAATATTTTTCGGCGGGATGCCTGTTGCTTGACTACTAGCTGCATGCGCCGGCCGCCATTAGACAACGTCGTCGAATAAAATGAAATGAAAATAGGTAGTCTTGTGAACTTACGCATGAAATGACACATTTTTGTCTTTAACTTTTGGGGTATAATTTGTAGATCGTCTGAAAACACACGACGGCATGTTTTCTTTATGTTTTGCACAGGTTTACACACACGAATCACGATATAATAAATTAAAAACAAACGTAGCGTCGCGCGACAGGTTGGTGCGTGACTAAGCGCGATGAGGCCAGTTGGCTTCATTTCATGTTACCATTTTAGAGTGCGGACAACGTATCTATAAGTTTACACATCATTGTATATTAGTATAGTTTCACAGTAATGCACGAGACTCGTTGCTGTGAGGTTGTGCTTATTTGTATTTTTTTACGGAGGACAGTGCGTCAAAATGAGGGTCAGTTGGACGAACGAGCAGGAACTCTTGTTGATCGAGTATTATCATGCCGAACCCATTTTATGGGATGCTAAACATAAAGATCATAAAAATAAAATGAAAGTACATGACGCTTGGATACGAATAAAGGAAATAATGAATATTATTTTATTTTATAGGATAGGGTGACAAACGAGCACAAAGTCCACCTGATGGTATGTGGATGCTGTATTCTATAGACATCTAGATCTATCCTCGATTACGAATCAAAATGCAGATGCGTTGTCACCCGTGAGGACTAGAATGGAATGCCTCGTTTCCAGTAAAAAGAGTCTCCGGTTCTCTACACTCATCATACGAAACACAGCAGCACTAAGCTACTATTTTACGTGTGGTATTCTGTGAGAGCGTGGTCCTTCCTCGGTCGAGCCGACCCATTCGTGCTACAACTATACTACTAATATAACTGCAGCATGGCTCTACCACAAAAAGCGTTGAAGTGAGTGATTGAAAAAAAAGAAAATTTAATGTCCAGTTATAGAAATTATAAGAAAAAGGTGAAGGATTCTGAAAGGAAGTCTGTAGCAAGCAGCGACAAAAGTTACAAGCTCATTTGAATTGCCTTTGACGTGATCGATGCTTTTCTAGAAGAAAGCGATAATTGTAAAAAAAAAACTACAAATACGGTTTTATTTATCTTTTATATATTACACGCAATTGTCGTGAGCCAAAGCGCATAGCGTCACGGCATTAGCAGTGCATATTTCAGCGTCCATTCTCGACGAGCGCGCGAACTAAACTGTGAACAATTGCGAATGTGGAGGGATGTGTTTTTCGCGGTGAGTCCGCGGCAAGATTACGGCGTGAATTCACGCCGTGAATCACACAGGAGTCTGGAGCCCGTATTACAATTCACGAGTGCGGTCGACCTTTGGATGTGTTTCAACCAAAGGCATTAAGTACATAGTAGAAGTACGACATGTACATGCACGCTGTCACACTGTGCATGTACATGTCGAAACACGTCCAATAGTCGACCGCACTCGTGATACGCAAGAGCTTTAGTCATGGATCTTATCCATATATTTTCAAACGTCATTTTTATGTTGGTAAAATCCATAGAATACTATAATACACAATAGAACGGCTGTCAACCTTATTACAAGCAATTACGTCGTATTCAAAGATGTTTTAAGCCTCATTTACATTCAGCCCCTGCCACTGCTCCTCGCGCTGCCGGCAATACTTCGCTAAATACAGCCGTAGCAGGATCGCGGCAAGTGTGCCATTGCCTTACATACAGGGTTGGCCACAGGAGAATAAAATAAGATATGATTTAAATTTATTAATGAATAATTTATCATGTAACAATAATTTAAATTTGACATTTAATTGTAACAATTATACCAATAGAATTAATTTAATAGATATTAATAATTTAATTAAGAAATTTTTGACTACAGATAGGTATTACCTATCAAAATATAATTTAAGACAGATAGCAAATGTGCTATCTTATTATTTATATATTAACTCAGCCTAGGACTTGGCAACCCAGACATCTGCTCTTATTGAGCAGCATAATGAACGTTTCCAAATTGCATGTCAAACATGCAATTTGGAATCCGTTCCAAGTAATTTAAATTAGAAAATGAGACAATAGAGGTAATCTCTAGCAGTTATAATAATTTAAATAATTTAGAATGTAGCTTACAAATCCTTAATAGTTGCAATTGTATAACTCCAGAAAATGACAATAAAAATTGTTTACACCCTGGTGCATCAGAATATACAAGGCATGATAGGCAAAGAGCTAGAAATTGAATTGTTTTTAAATAGCAACAATATTCATATTTTACGTATTACTGAACATTGGTTAAAAGCTCATAATTTAATGTTTAACTTTAGTAATCACCAGGTGCTCAGTTCTTTCAATAAAGAAACGATTTTAAGAGGTGGCTCCTTAATTTTAGCTAGTAAATTATTATCATATAAAGAACGTAAAGATATTGTGAGCCTCTCTGTTGAGCAAACTGTAGAAATGGCATGTGTTGAGTTTGAGCATCTCATTGTTGTGAGCGTTTACAGACCCCCATGTTCTTTATATGATACTTTTGAAAAAATTATGGAGGAAGTTTTCGCTAAGCTTAATAAACAGAATAAATCTGTTGTAATATGTGGAGACTTTAATATCAATCTCCTAAAAGCTTCCTCCACTAATATTAAATTTAGATCATTGTTTAAATCTTATGGTCTTTTTAATTTATTTTTGGAGCCAACACGTATTGCTGAATCTAGTGCAACATGTATAGATAACATTTTTACAAATGTTAAGCCGTTCAATAAATGTATAATTCAAAAATTGAGCTCTGATCACTGTGGACAATTTGTTTCATTACCTTATGTTCACAAAAAGCAAGTAGATAAAAAAGTAGTGTTTGTTCCAGTAAATGCACATCGCTTGGAGAAGTTTAGAAGTAACATAGTAAAAAAACTTCCATTACTTTCATACCAAAATAATCCCAATTTTCGGTATGCAACATTATTTAAGCTCATTTGCAATGAATTTAATAATACTTTTACTTCTAAAACATTCTCCTTGAATAATCCATAGGAGGAAATATAGGAGTCCATAAGAGTAGACAAAGGTTATATGAACTTTACAATGAAAGGTCATATAATCCTAGCGTCGAATTTAGGGAATATGTAAAAAAATATTCCAAAATATTTAAAAGAGTGTGCTCCTTAGCCAAGTCATTTTATTTAAGCAACAAAATAAAGACTGCTTCTAATAAAATTAAAATGGCATGGAGTATAATTAATAGTGAAACTGGTAAGGTCAAAGGTCTCGCAATTCAAACTACCAGTTAAGTTTTAACAATAAATTAACTAAATCAGATCAGGTCGTTGCAATGGTTTTTGAGAAATATTTTACTGATATTCCGATCTTAACCAATAAGTCACTGAATTCTTCTCCTACCGTCGCCGAATCATTACTTAAACAAAATGTAAATGTGTGTACAAAGATTTTTACATTTCATAAAGTTTCATCAAAAGATATTGTAAAATATTTTAAGACTATTGATATTAAGAGAACCGCCGATCTGTGGGGGATTTCTGTTAAAGTTATAGCGTCTATAATAGATACAATCGCACCTCAACTATCTATTATTTTTAATAGTAGTATCAAATCTGGTGTGTTTCCTGATTTAATGAAGCATAGTAAAGTAATACCATTATTTAAATCTGGTAGTACATTGGACCCCGCTAATTTTAGACCTATTTCTGTACTGCCAACACTTAGTAAAATTTTTAAAAAAATTATTCTTGATCAATTGTTAATTTTTTAATGTAAATAAATTACTTCATAAAAATCGATTTGGTTTCACAAGGGGTAACTCGACAACTGATGCTGGTGTTGATCTGATTAAATATATATTTAATGCATGGGAGAATTCACAGGATGCTTTGGGTGTGTTCTGTGACCTATCCAAAGCCTTCGATTGTGTTCACCATGATAATTAATCAGGAAACTTCAACACTACGGTGTAAGAAATGATGCTCTTAAATTAATTATTTCATATTTAAGTGACAGCACACAAAAAGTTGTTATTAATAGTATGAGTTCTTCCGGGTCGATTGTACAAATGGGCGTGCCTCAGGGCTCAATTCTCGGCCCCTTTCTGTTTCTTGTATATATTAATGACTTACCTTACATAGTAGGGGATAACCATGATATAGTATTATTTGCCGATGATACTTCATTAATTTTCAAATTAAAACGACAGTTATTAAATTACAACGAAGTAAATAATGCTATAGCTAAGTTAGTCAATTGGTTTAATGTTAATAATTTGCATTTGAATGGAACTAAAACTAAATGTATGAAATTCGTAACTCCTAATGTTAAACATGTCACTACTAATGTAATTTTAAATGGGGAGGAACTGAGTCTTGTTGATACCACCATTTTTCTTGGAATCACACTGGACGCAAAGCTTCAATGGCTCCCCTATATATCAAAACTAGCTAGCAGACTTAGTTCTGCAGCATATGCTGTAAAAAAGATTAGAACTCTTACCAGTGTTGAAACAGCTAGAATAGTTTACTTTAGTTATTTCCATAGCATTATGTCGTATGGTATTTTGCTATGGGGACACGCGACTGACACTGAAATTATATTTATTTTACAGAAGAGGGCCATTAGAGCAATATAATTTATTATATTATTAATATATAATTTATTATATTATTAATATATAATTTATTATATATATATATATATATATATATATATATATATATATATATATATATATATATATATATATAATTTAAAACCAAAAGAGTCACTGAGGCAAAAATTTAAGGAAATTAATATATTAACTCTGGCCTCTCAATACATTTATGAAACTGTAATGTACGTACACAAAAAAAAGTAGTTTTGCGAAAATAAGTGATATTCATTCTGTAAATACTAGGAGCAGACACAAGCTGGTAGTACCAGTTACTCGACTCCACCGAGTCAGTAATTCATTCTTGGGGCGATGTATACGCTTTTACAACAAAATCCCAGAAAATATACAAAATTTGTCATACACAAAGTTCAAAAATGTTATTAAACTAAGTTTGTATAAAAAGGGTTATTATAATATTAAGGAATTTATAGATGATAATAACCCCTGGGAAGGGTGATCGCTACCAAGCTATTTCTAATTTGTCTTGTGTTGTTGATTGTAAACATGATTGTAAGCTATTATTAAAAAAAACAGTCCCGTTGGGTTTCTTGCTGGTTCTTCCCAGGACAGAGGTTTTTTTGCGAACCAGTGGTAAATTAAAAAAGTGACTTTCAATAAGTATTTTTATAATCTACATTGAATAAAAAAGTTTCTATTTCTATTTCTATTTCTGTGTATTTACACTCTGCCCTACCACTCACATCATAGATAATACCTATAGAGAACTCACATCACTTTCGGCTTTCGACTATGGCCAGTGTTGCCATATATACAGATTTCCCCGTATTTATACAGATTTTCGGTGTGTGATACAGATTAGCACTGGATACAGATTTTTATACAGAGTTTTCCGTAGACAGAGAAACATATAGACAAATTGACGCCTTCTTTCGCATTCGCACACGAAAAAGATAGAGATATGAAAACGTCTTGCATAGAAATGAGACAGAGGGGAGTGATTGTTTGTCCCTTTCTCCGTGCCGGTTTTTTTGTTTATAAAACTACACTTTGCTAAACAACTTTGACAGTTCGTAGCGATCTAAGGAGTTTACAAGTTGGTTTAAGTGAGAAAAAAGTGTATTGTGAGCTTAAGATTGGTGAATCTTGTTCAGTTCAGTTCCTAGAACAATTAAAAATGTTATCTAAATATGTTTAAAAGCCATAAAGATTATTGTATAACCTAAAACTACGTTATCGTTCTTTTCACTCGAGGCCACGCTAAGTAAGTAAGTAGTTAGTCTATAGGTTTCTCTGTCTCGGAGTTTTCTAACTCTATTGATTGGGTTACCATAATATTCAACTTAAAACAGAACGAAGCAAAATAAGTGACCATAATTCATATAGATTCATATAGATACCGCGTTACACACATCATTGCATGATTCTATTATTTATGGTTAATTTATTTTTTCACAACGTATAATTCCAAGAAAGAAAGTCCATCCTCATCATCGCGATGAGCGGCGGTCAACTACTGTGCGATTTATTTGGAACTTTCTGCTTCGCGCGACCATTCCGTGAAAATTACTGTCGCCAGCGGTCTTTTCAGACCGATACGACTTAGGGACCTTCAAGAAAAGAGCCTACTCCTTTCTAAAATACCGGCAAAATACCTTAAAACCCCCTGGTGAGCCGTCAGGCAACATCAGGTGAACCGTATGCTGGTTTCCCTCCCTCCTCTTCCATTAAAAAATCGTTTTAATAAAGAACATCTTTGTACGTAATAAAGCCCCGCTGCAACTATATAGCTATAGCTGAACCGTGGAAGTAACACGTTCTCAAAAAATACCAGCGTAAAATAGCAGCTTACTTTTTGAAAATGGAATATAATAATTTTGTTTTAGAAATGCGAGCAAGTTTAAAACTGCTAACTCAGTAAAAACAATGCCAGCAGAAATAAACAGAAAAAACGAATGCAGAATTCACGTTGCGCCGAATAATAAATGAAGAATGCACGTTCTTTATATACAGGGTTATTTTTCAAAGAGTATCCAAATTTTATATTTAATATAAAGCCGCCCAAATTGGCAGAGAAAGTTCAGAATAAGTAGGTATATTTTTCTGCACCATTCGCCAAAATCACTTATTCGGATCCTTTTGTGCAAGCACGTTATATTGCAAAATAACTCTGTATATATATATATATATATATATATATAAATACATTATATAAATTACGTGTCACGTTGTTTGTCCGCGGTGGACTCCTAAACTACTCAACCGATTTTAATAAAATTTTCCCACCGTGTGCATTTTGGTCCAACTTGAGAGATAGTATAGTTTTTTTTTGCCCATGAGTGACCCACCTACCGCATGAACCTACCGCAGAAGATGTTCATGGATCGCGCGATGAACGGTACTCTTAGAGAGCCCAAGCCTTGCTGCAATTTCTCTAATCTTCAAACGGCGGTCACTCAGAACCTCCTCTTCGATAAGAGCAATCGTTTCGGGAGTGAGCACTTCTGTCGACCGGTCGACCGTCGTGGCCAAAGTCTTCGACGGTTTCTCTCCCGAGGCGAAACTCTTTCACCCAATTTTTCACTGTGCTATAAGAGGGGACAGGCTCCTTATACACGTCATCCAATCGTTCTTTTATTTGGGCAGGGGATAAACCTTCTTTAAACAGAAACTTTATGACACTTCGATACTCAGTTTTCGACATTTTGAAAAAATACGCGACTCTCGTTATTCAAATGCCTGTTAAACTAAGACTAAGCATTTCTTGTCGATGCATGTTTCTTACATTAGGTGCACGATAAACGTACTATTTAATGCAACACAACATGTAGCGACATGTCGCGTTGAACTATATCAGGCCAGTTCATTATGGGACCACCTGGTAGATAGAAGTGAATCTACCCTAATTCATACTAATTCGGATTTGGGTCATTCCCCATAAATTCCAAAGCCTACGTCGAGGTCCATTTTTGACCCATCTGTGACCCATATAAGGCTACCGAATCTCAGATCACGACTCACAGATAACCTGTCAATTCAGTCAACAACTTAACTTAACTTTACTTAAAACAATTTTAGCCGTATGATATACGTTACTAAGGTCAGAGATCCACGTTAGTTTTTGGTCGATTGTTGAAAAGGAAACAGTCAGGCGTTTGTAAACGTTCAACTAAGAAACAGAAGGGAGGACTCGAGGCTTCTCTCGATCCGGCCTCCTATCACGCCTACGTTGGGTTCGGGAACAACGTATGTGATCTCCGCAAACGGAGTAACACACAAGGGCGATAACCTCTTCCTTTTCAGAAAATAGGTTCAGGCGGGGATTACGGGTCTTCCGAAGTCGTCCCGGTCCCAACGCCTTAATTCTTCGACGTGGACTGTATAATATTAAGGGATGAATTTCTTGGGAATAAAACAGCAATTATCTTCAAACCGTTCCGTGAGAGAGTAATCACTTTCCCTATCACTTCCCTACACTTTTTCTTCTTATTGACTGCTGGTCTTGCACTTTTTCCTGAACTAATCCTGAAGGATTCCCGAACTTCCCGAACGAATTACAAGCCAGTTTGTCGTCTGATTGCACCGAGATGCAATACAGGTATCGGGCCTCGGGGTTATACCCCATTGCCCGGACGATCCTCATGCCCCATTATTATGGGGCAGTCCTTTACTTCACCTATTATTATAGGTGGCTTTGTTTTTCATAGCCGGAATGTCCGTGTGTGGTAATATTTTTTCCATAGTCGTTTACCCGACTATGGAAAAATTAAGAGGTTGTCTTTTTTATGTGGTGTAGTAGTTTTTCCGTAGTTAACCTACTACGGAAAAAGAGAGGTTGTCCAGTTGAAAGTCAAAGTTGGCCTTTCAGCGGCATTGTGGGTTGTTACTCGACTCTCTAATCACATATAGAGAGGAGTTCTCTTGGAAGAGGTCGCCCGTCCGGTGGCCGAGTGTGCAACGGCGCAAAGCCGTTGAGATGTTCGTGTGGCCCGTTGTCAGCACGGTCGAACAAGCCGCGCGCCATCCGGGCCACGAAGTCGGTGATGCTCTCGACTTTTAAGTCGGCTGCTATTACGTCATTCCGGACGTAACGACCTGCTCCGACAATCGTCCTTAATGTCAGATTCTGCTGGGCCTGCAGTCGCCGCCTCTGGGTTGTGCTCAGGAGCGCGTACCAGGCCGGAGCAGCGTAGGTGGTAATAGTCCGGATATACATCTTGTATATCCGGATCTTTGTCTTCAATGGTAGTTTGGATGCCAGGACCGGACGGAGCATCGCTCGCGCACATCTGGCTTTGCGGACGACGAAGTCGACGTGCGCAGTCATGCGCAGCGCCCGGTCGATCCGGCACCCAAGGTAAGTCACGGCCTTCTCATACGCTATCTCCTGGCCGTTGAGAGTCAATGGTGGTGGTAAGTTCCTAAGGCGACGAGTGAGCAGAGCGGTTGTCTTACCAACGTTGACAACCATCCTCCACTCATTTAGCCATGGTGGCAGCAGGTCCAGCAGACGCTGCATTTTGGCAGTGGCTATATGGGCTCTTCTGGACGAGGTGAAATAGGCGCTATCGTCCGCATATAGCGCCAGCTCAACGTCGTCCTCCCATTCTTGCAGCCTGCCTGCCAATGTAGGTATATCGTTAGTATAAGCCGCGTACAGGACTGGAGACAAACAGCTGCCCTGTGGAACGCCGGCTCTGATGGATTTTGTTGCGGACTCGGCGTTCTCTATGCAGACATAAAACTTCCTGTCTTCCAGGAAAGACGCCATTAACCGCAACATAGCAGGGGGGACACTGGTCTGCTCGTGTAGTTTATATAATAATCCGGAGTGCCACACCCGGTCGAACGCCTTCTCGATATCGAGAAAGACGCCCAACGATATGCGGCCGCGATTGTACTCTGCCGCAAGCAGGTGCAGCACTCTAGTCAGCTGTGTGACTGCAGAGTGACCCCTCCTGAATCCGTGCTGCTCCGCCCGAAGTTGGATGCACGGACGGAGACGTCTTAGCAGCAATCTTTCGAACAGTTTAGCTATGTGTGGTAATAGCGTAATCGGCCTGTAGCTGGAAGCTTTACGCCTGTCCTTCCCGGGTTTCGGCAAGACGATAATTTTGCCTTTTTTCCATTCCTCCGCGAAGTGGGATGTCCGCAATATCCCGTTGTAGAGTCGACCAATCTCTACTAGGACTTTATTGGGCAGCTGTCGGAGTGCAGCGTTGGTAATCCTATCGTGCCCAGGCGCCTTCCTCGGTTGCAGGCGGGTTACTGTCCTCCGCAGTTCAGCGGGGGAGATGAACCACTCTCCTGCAAGAGGTGGCGCGGGCGACGACAGGAATTCCTGTACGCGACTTTCCTTCCGGGCATGAAGCTCCATGAACTCCGCACTCGCTGGGTTCGGCATAAATTGCCCCTCGAAGTGCTCTCCCAGGATATCCGCTCTGCCCTTGGCATCATAGCAACGTTCGCCCACACTGTTGGTCAGTGGGCAAACGGGAGGTCTAGTTTTAGTCAGCTGTCGGTTCAGTTTATAGAGCGACGCATCATGCTCATCCGCCTTCCATATGCGCCGCTCCCAGGCCTCCCCTCTGTAGGCCTGGACTGCCACCGACAGCTCCTCCGATACGGATTTTTAATTGTGTTTTTATTCTGGGACAGCGAGTACGCGCCCAGAGCTTTCTCAGCGCTCTTTTGCACTTGATCTGCACGCTTATCTCACGCGGCAGATCGTCACGCCTTGCTGTTATCGGGACGATCGTAGAGGCCGCGTTGAGGGCCTCTTGGATGTTTTTAGTTATTCTAGTAGCAGCGGCCTCTACGTCGTCCGCTGTGCTTATAGGCATGTGTGCTGGAGGTCTCGCTTGCAGGTGTTGTGCATAGCGCCTCCAGTCGACACGTGTCTTGGTTGCTCTGGGCGGCGTAGTCACCGCCTTTGTGCCAAGGGTTATTAGAATCGGGAGGTGCTGTGAACTCAGGTCGTATAGCACCTCTACCACTACTGGGTAGTTGATGTTCCTGGAGAGCACGATGTCCAATACATCCGGATACTGCCGTGAGTTGGACGGGATGTGCGTTGGCTCCTCGGGACCTAAAACGTCATAGTTGTTGTCTTCTGCATCATTGTAAAGTTCACGACCCGGCGGGGTGATCACTCTGGACCCCCACGCCGGGTGTTTGGCGTTTAGGTCCCCGGCGACGATAGTGGGCGTGTCGCCTTCCATTATTGTCCGGATGTCTGAGGGGCAAAATGGAGTCCCTGGCGGGCGGTATGCTGCGTAGATCCTAAGTTCCTCGCCCGCCGCCTCCATTTTTATGCCGATAGAACGCATTGACTGGTATGATGGTAGTTCCAGTTCCTGATGGACGATGTCCCTCCTCACTAGCACTGCCGTCCCTCTATAGGCAGCCCCTTGAGCAGTGACCTCGTCCCTTCTGTACAGGTGGTAATTGGGCAGCTTTATGTGCGTTCTTGGGTTGAGCTTCGTTTCTCCCAGCAAGATGACGTGCAGATCCTGTTGCTGGGCAACTGTGCGGAGTTCATGCAGCTTCTGCTGTATACCGTCCGGGTTCCAGTATAAGAGGCGCAGGTTACTCTCCTCCGTAGTGCCGGGCTAGGAGGTTTGCCAGCGCCTTCATGATGGCTGTAATTGGGTCTGTCCCGGTCCTGATATCTGCCAGGACCTGCGTGCCGACCTCGATGGCAATACCAACCAGACGCTGGATTGCATCTGCTGTTTCGAGGCCGGTGGTGGGTGTTCTCCTGTAGGAAGGCGTTAGCAATTGTCTCGGGTATTGGGTGTCCTGGGTTGGCTCACTGTGCATTTGGGTGGGGCGCGCTCTTCCAGCAGAGCGGGCTCTGTGTTCAGCCCTTTCTGGCACTCCACCAGTTCTCTCCCTAGTAACCTGCGCCTGAGAGGCTACTGGTGCAGTTGGTGTCGGGGTAGAGGTTACAGCCTGAGGAGGCTGCGACTTCTTCCTGTTCCTCTCCCGCCTCCTCTTCTTGGAGGGTTGCCGTTCTGTGGCAGGATTGGCTGTAGAGTCGCCCCGGTGGTTGCCCTTATCTCCGTGGGTTCCACCGTTTCTTTAGGTGTTACGGGTGGGGGGGGGGCTGGTTGCCTACTCTTCCCAGTGATGGTAGCCCACCCGTCTTGCTGAATGGTTACAGCCTTCGGGCGACTCTGGGGGGTCTTTTTGGGGGCCTCTGGAAGTAACCCCGGCAAGGTTATCCCCTGTCTCCTTGCAGTCCTCCTCAGGACTGGACAGCGGCGGTCATTTGCCGTGTGGTTTTTACCACAGTTGGCACATGTAGGTTGTTCCTCTCTACCCCGAGGGCAAAGGCTTGCCATGTGCTCCCCGGCACAGCGCACGCATCTCACTGGCCTGAAGCAGTTTGCGGATGCATGGCCGAAGGCCTGGCAGCGGTGGCATTGAGCCGGTCCTACTTTCCTTTGCCAGGCCTCGATGACTACTCCTCTCATAAAGAGGAGTTCGTCGATTTTGTAGAGTTCTTTGAGCTGCTCCAGGCTCAGGTGGTCAAACTGGGCAAAGTATATGCAGCCAGGTCTGCTTCTACGCGGTGGGATAGCTTTGACATATTTGACGGGGAAGCCTTTTGCCCTAATAGCCTCCTCCATGTCTTTGGTGTCCGTGCCCATTGGTAGACCCCGGATGCCCACTTTAGTGGGCTTGTCCTCCTCCGGGGTATAGCAATACCACGACAGTGTTGGTACTTCCTTAGTCAGCTCAATCATGTAGCGTTGGACTGTCCTGAATTCATTTGCACTTTGAGGGGTGAATCTCACGCCTTTCCCGAATGGACAGGCATTTAAGGGGTGGCCCAACATTCTATTGAGCTCCCTAAAATGCCTCGTCCAATCCGGTAGGCATTCTGCCACTATGGGCGGGTAGCGGGTCTTATCTTGGTCGGCAGGCTTCTCAGTTGGCACTGCCGCCGAAGGTGGTCGTGGTACTGCTGGTGCAGCTACCATATGGGCATAACTGGTAGATGGCCGTTGGCCATCGTCCTGTGAAAGCCCGGACGGATTGGTCGTTGCCGCCGGAGAGGACCGGCCGGCGGATGCAGCGAGGGTGGCATATGTGGTGGACCCCCAACTGTAGGATTCTTCACCCCCCTGCTCATACTGGGCCGAATCTCGGCTTCGTCGGTCCGGAGATATGGAGCGGGGGGGGGGAGTTGCGGTGGAGATGGTGATTTAGGTGGTGATCTTAACACCTTCTTCTGCGTCATCCGATGGTGGTAGTCATCGTCCTCCTCCAATGTGGACGGTGCTTCGTCGGAGGACAGTTGGGAGCCAATCCTTTGCCTCTTTTCATATAAAGAGGCTTCGGTCTCCGGTGGAGTATGGCGTCTAGCCGTTTTCACTGCTCGCTGCTGCTGGGGCGTTGGTTCTTGCCTGGCCGTATGCTCAGATACGGCCGGCGTGAGCGCAACACCCGGTGCGGGCTCCTTCCGTGGCGAGACGGGTTTTCGTTGGGGGATCTGTGAGAAGGAGGACACGACCCTCGTGCGTTCCGGGTTCGACAAATCCCTCACAACCAGTGGTCGATCCAACACACCTGTTCTTTTATCTGGTGGTTTTCTTATTGAAGGGGGTGGCTCCCCCTTATCCCTACCTGACATGTTAATGATCCTAACGTCAGTCGAACTCTAAAAGGCCCTATCTGTAGTATGGTGATAAAAAGTTTATGGCTATCAACACTCTGGGCACTGCCTACCCCTTTTGTACACCAAAAGGGTTGGGGGAAGTGCAACGGTGGCACTTTATACGCGACTAGGCACAGGATGCACGAAACGCATAAAGTGCCCAAGAATCACCTAGGGGCCGGTGACCTCGACGCCTCACGGAATCACGGGACTCAACGTTCGGCGGAGTATGTCGTACCGGCGGTCAATTGCAGCCACTGTATAATTGCAAGCGACGTACACCTAGGAGATCCTTGATCAACGAATTACAAAAAAACTCGTTTACTGAGCTACCCCTGAGCTATACGCGAAAGTGAGCCGCGCCATTTGCGCGCTCGCGCAACTTAATTACATCAATTTGTACTATCACTCTCTCACGGTTTTCTCAATCATTTATTTTGTATAAGACATACGTTTATACAATTTACTTATAAAGATAGCACAAAAAATATCTTTACAACGATATACGTTACATTTTCATATCACAAAAAACCTTTTATTTATTAAACAAAATGTGCCTATTTTACTCACATTGAACACGTTGAAATTTCTTAAATATTTAACATAGAAAGTTAAAACAATGTTTTCCACTTGAAATTATACATATCTTAATCAATACAACAGTTTAATTTACACTTTCTCTATACATTTCACTATTAAAACACTTTTAATTTTCTTATACAAAACTATCATTATTTCACTTATTCACTGGAATTTTCACATAAAAATAACACAGAATTCACCTTTTTGCACGTACAATTAATCTGAAATGTTTTACAAGTCATTACATACATAAATTGCTGAAAATACAAATATTTAAATGTTACATATTTGGCCTCCTAAGTACGTGGCTAGCGTGCGTCTATGATCTCACACTATTTGAACAACTAACTTTTACACGGCTATCGACTATCAGTGAAAATGGAAAGTTTAGTATACACTAATATCAACAATATTAGGTGAATAAATGCTTCTACACAATTCTCAAACTGTAGGAAACTATTTCTAATCAGATTCTTATCAGTTATCATGTCTCTTATCAGATAACATAGACAAAATATTTCATGAATCAATACATTGAAAATAGGCATTTGTTTTCATACAAAACATATTAAACTCATATAAGACAATACTTATGCAATTAATTTCCATTAATTTTACTTATGCACAGCGATCATCTCGACCGGGGAAGAAATCCGGTAACTAACTTTATTTTAATATTTCTTTAAATTAACATCATTGGAAAGATGATTTCAACCGGGGAACAAATCTGGTAACATAATTTATATCTTAAAAATTCCCTATATGAATTTATTAAGAAATATTACTAGGAAAACAATAAACTATTCCGGCCTGGGAGTCGAACCCAAGACCTTCATATCATTAATTCGATATTTCTTTAAGATTCAACTAAGCATTTTCTTATTAGAATATTGTTGCTCGATAATTTGCTTTTTAGAAGCTATTCGTAATCGGTTAACTAATAAATTGAAATATTCTTATAGGCGCGTCGCCAACAATCTCCCCCCGTGCATCAGCACCATCATTTGGGAGGCGTCGCGGGTACCAGGACTATTATTCTGGATGTAGGTCTCCTCAAGATACCTGTGCTAGTAATGACGTCAACCACTTTGGTGTGACCGTCTGGTCCCGGTAGCGTCCTACTAATCTTGCCTTTGGGTCACGTATTTCGTGGCAACGAATGATCTATTATCAAGACAATATCACCTTCTTTAGGCTCCATAAATTTTCCGTTATTACCTGTTCGAGGTATTAAACTAGGCATGTATTCTTTCAGCCATCTCGTCCAAAAATGGTCTGCTAACCTCTGTGCAGATTTCCAATTGAGTTGACCCGTCAGATGTTGCTCTAAAAATAATCCAGGTGGTCGATCACCACATGAGCGTCCCAGAAGAAAATGATTGGGTGTCAAACCCTCTTCAGGACTATCCATACTGAATGTTACCAGAGGTCTGGATTTTACAGTATGCTCTGCTTCTAAAAGCAACGTATGCAGAACCTCCTATCGCGGGCTCCTTTCTTTGAGCGTAGCGGTCAACGCAATTTTAATTGATCTTACTAACCTCTCCCAGGCGCCACCCATGTGCGGTGCTCCCGGAGGTATAAATTTCCATTTAATATATTTTTTAAATGACTCATTTTTCATGCCCTCATAGCATTCTTCGCATGCTTTCAATAATTCTTTATTCGCAGCTTTGAAATTTGTCCCGTTATCGCTGTATATAACGGCTGGTTTTCCTCTTATGGCGATAAATCGCCTCAATGCCATTATCATTGACGCTGGTGTCAATAAGGCTGCTAATTCCAGATGTACTGCTCTGATGGTCAGACACGTGAATAAAACGCCCCAACGTTTTTCGTGTCGCCTTCCTATAGTCACACTCATAGGTCCGAAATAATCTACGGCTGAGCATGTAAAAGGTGGTTCATGATGAGCAATTCTCTCCAGAGGAATATTTCCTTGTGGCACGTTCTGCGGTTTTGACCTGTATGTCCTGCACCACTGACAATGATGCGACACACTTCGTACTACATTACGCAAGTTCAAGACATAAAATTTTTGGTTCACTTCATTCATCACCGTTTGGTGATTGGCATGTCCAAAATGATGATGAACTTCTCTAATCATCATTTTAACGATTTCGTGCTTACCGTCTAATACGACAGGTTTTCTACTTTCCTCAGTCAAATTAGACTTAAAAGGTAAACGTCCATTTAAACGGAGTAAGTTATCTTCTCCTATTTCCATAGATAATTTACTTAAGCGTGAACTTCTTTCAACGCTTTTGCCTGCTTTCAAGCATTTTATTTCCAAATGAAAACACTCGTCTTGAACGAACTTCCAAATTAATAATTCAGCTTTTTTCAAGAGCGCTATGTCCAACGCGCTATCGGGTTCTTTAACCGACTTTGCTAAAATTTCGTTGGAACACATAACCGACTTTTCGGCTGCGTTGTCGGGTCCTTTAACCGACTTTCTTAAACTCTTGAATTTTTCTACCGCTTGTAAGGTGCGTGTAGTTGCCCCAAGGAATTTCTTAAAGCTGCTAAATCGTCCGTAGTCGGGTAGACTTAACGGTTCTTGCTTTCTCAGCGCATTTCTATTCTTCACATACATAGCGATGCATGGTGATGACACCGCTCCAAATATGAGTGACGTCATTCTATACTCTTCCGGTGGCGCGTCACGATTGTGCCGTTATAAGAATCGAAGGCTATCCCTGTCTTCTTCTCGGATTTTCACTTGCAGGAACATTTCTTTAATATCTGCCATCACTGCCACGCTTCCTTCTCTGAATCGTAGCAGAACTCCAAACAGCGACTTCGATAAGTCCGGTCCGGTTAACAATGCATCATTTAGACAACGTCCGCCCGTCCTAGCGGCGGCGTCGAAAACTATCCTTATTTTCTTTTTCTGTGGGTGAGTCACTGCGAAGTGAGGAAGATACCACGTGCGTGGGGAAATGGAAATATGGTTCGCTTTCTCTGCGTAACCGTTAACGATGAGATTTTCAATTTGCTTCTCATATTCCTTTTTCAACTCGCTATTTTTGTCGAGCTTCTTTTCGATATTAAACAGGCAACTTTCAACCTGCGCTCTATTCGATGGCATGCACTCATTATCTGTGCGCCACAACAAAGCAGTCTCGTACCTATTATTAGGTATACGACGTACCGTTTTGCTCAAAATATTTAAAGCTCGTTCTTCTGGGTCGTTTGCGGGCTTTCTCGCAGACACTCCCAGAGATTCCAAACTAAAATAATCTTTGATCAACTTATCCATGTCTTCCTCCTTCTTGGTGGAAATGTCGTTAACAATCTTGATTGGTTTGATGCCACCCGATATGTGACCATGTAAAACCCATCCAAGTTTAGTGAGCGATGCTACAGGTAGGTTCTTACCTCCTGAAATTAATTCACGAGTAACTATGAGATGCCTATTGTCCTGGCCAATTAATATGATAGGTCTGGACCTCTCATACATCAACTCGTCCTTAATCGGTGTCAAATGAGAACACCGTTGCAGTAATTCTCGACTTACTGACTGCGGAGAAAGGTTAAGTGACTTAATTGTTTGTACACTTATCTCCTCTAAGTCGTTCGTGTAAATGCCTTTTATTTTAACGTTTAAGCGATACGAACTGTCGTCGTTAATTCGCTTACCTCCCACGGCTTCAATACGTAATTCTTCTTTACGTCCGCGAGGCGCTAACTTCTGAGCCATCCACTCCTCTATGAGTGTCATGGTTGATCCTTTATCCAGAAAAGCTGTTGTCTTGATCTTTCCTCTAGGTCCATACAACTCGACCGGTATAATCTTTAAGTATGCACATGCTAGTGCATTTACTGTACTAACAGTTGTAATTTGAGCCTCTTTACCCCCCTCGTCCCCTTGCGGCGAGGTATTTTCATTGGGGTATCGGTGTAGCATTCGATGATGTGACATTCTACATCCCTCTACACCACATTTTTTCCCTTTGCACTCTAACCTCCTATGGTTAGGTGACAAACATTAGAAACATACTTTCGCTTTTTTAACTGCTTCCCATTTCTCGTGATTATTCATGTCCTTAAACTTGTAACAACTCACTATAGAGTGCTCCTTGTTGCATATAACACACTTATGTGTTACCCGATTTACAGGCTTGTCCTTGGTTATCATAACCACTTTCGGTTGTGCCCTTTATTATTTCGGCGTTCTAGACGCTCGCTCGTATTACTTCGGCGCTCATAGCGCTCGCTCTTGACACGGTTACGTACACTCCCCTTTGCAGTGTGTACGGTTTGCTTCCTGAATTCAGAACGCTTCCGTTTTTCAGGCATATTTTCATTGCTTAAGGACGTTCCAAATTGTTCACTCAATAAATTTAAAAACTTGGGCATTTTCTGTAACTCTGGCTCCAAAGGATGCTGAGCTCGATATTCAAACCATTTAAATTTAATCATAGTTCCGAGTTTTTCTACTATATGGCTCACTAACTCCGGTGAGTATAAATACTGTGGTTGAGTCAACGCTTGTATTGTGGCAACCACGTTCGTAATACGACTTGCAAAAGATCCTATATTTCGGCAATCTTCTGCCAATCTTGGCATACGTTTTACATTCTCGATTTCGGCTAGAATGAGCGTCTCAACCCTACCGAATCTTCTTTCGAGAGCGTTCATTATTTCTTCAGGTTCATACAAAGTAAACAACAATGACTTAACCTCTTACTTAGCGGTGCCCTTTAATGCCCTCCTAAGGCGTGCGACATTCTGCACTCCTGAAAACTGGCTTCTTGTGTCTTCAAACACCGTTTTGAAAACTATCCATTCACCCGGGTCTCCATCGAACACCGGTAATTCCTGGAGGAAATGAAGCTGGGAAGACTTATCTTTTCCCGCTATTTTTATTGCACTCACAATCGCTTCGGTCAATTCTGACACCTCACTCGCGTGTGTTTTCTGTGCATTTCCTAGGTTGCGCTCGACCTCCGCCCCTTTGCGGCGTGATCCTTTACACGCTTCCTTATCAGTAATATCGGGTTGCGTTACACTAACCGGCGCGCTCATTATGGTCTGCTGAACCCAACTCCTTACGAAAGGTTCCACCTGAGTATTCCGCTCCTCATCATCCTCACTCGAGTCGATCTCCTCTTCTCGGTTGAGTCATGCCAACTCCAATTGAGACTTGGCTAAGGCAGCAGCTGCCTGTGCTCGTTCGAGCTCTGAGCGTTCGAATTTAATCCGCGCCTCTAATTCGGCTTTCAGCCTCGCCGATCGCGATGACCTACTACCTCTCTGTGACCCTTTGTCACTAGTGTGCCCGATCACTGTCCTTGACGATGTCGCTTCTTCGGTCCTTTGACCTACTTTTTCGACTACCGTTTCACTCCTGGATATAACGGATTGTTGTGCGGTGCTGGCCTGCGTACCACTGGTGTCCGTCCTGTTGCTCGTCGTTGCCATGGACGCCCCTGAGTCCCACGTGCATGTGGACGTATTGGTGATGGCTCCACTTGAAGGAGTTGTTCCACTCGAAGCAGTAGCTGTGGTCGCTCCAGATGATTCCGCCTCTTTAGCCTTTCTTGAGAGCCCTGTCCTTGTCTTGCTTCCTTCGCTTCTCCCTGTCTGGTCTTGTGCCTTCTTCATCTTGCAGGAAGGTGATTGTTGGCCTACGGTCTCTAACTGTCCCTAAGGTCCCTACAACCCCTTACCTACAACCCTTCTACACCCCAACCTAACCCCACTACCCCTCCCCCCCTTTATCTCCCAACCCTACAACCCTACTACCACCCTAATAGCCCTATCAGCCCTATCAATCCTGAACGGGGCCTACCGAGGTGAGCCGTCCAGGGATGGAGTCGTGCAGGAATGGAATGGAGGAAAGGTTTAGGAACTGTCTCGCCAAGGAATATGACGAAACAGTCGAGCGGTAGTGCAAGCGCAGTCTCGCTCGAGAGAACTGCTCCACCCGAAGGTGTTGTGCCAGAGCCCAACCGTTTGACACCGTTAGGTAGTCGGGATGTATGCTGCGCTTCGTCGCCCAGTCGCCGGTGACGCCTCGTCAAGCGCCCTCCTCCGGCCGCGATGCAGTCAGGTGCCCACGAGCACCCTCGCCTGGCAGCAGCAGCGGTGGATGCCTCTTCTTCTTGCACCCTCTGATGACCCGACAGGAAATGCCGAACACGGTCGTCCGACAGGAAATGCCGAGCACGCTTGCCCGACAGTAAAAATGCCAAGTCCCTGCTTGGCCACGATGAGTGCCTTCACAAGACACCTGCGCCTGGCTGCGATACGTGCCCCCCCCCCATGCGAGCACACGCCCCAAGCCGCAATCCCGGTTTTCTTTCTTCCGGTAGTTCCAGGTCCAGTCCTACTGCGCTGACCTGGTCTTCTGGCCTTTGGTCCTGTTGTTTCAGCTCAAACCTCCGGCTTCCTTCGGTTGCTGATCTTCACTCGGCTCCGAAGGTCTTCTTTTCCACAACCAGCAGTCCACAGCTGGTTCCTTGATCCTGGCTGCGAAGGACCAATTGAAAAGGAAACAGTCAGGCGTTTGTAAACGTTCAACTAAGAAACAGAAGGGAGGACTCGAGGCTTCTCTCGATCCGGCCTCCTATCACGCCTACGTTGGGTTCGGGAACAACGTATGTGATCTCCGCAAACGGAGTAACACACAAGGGCGATAACCTCTTCCTTTTCAGAAAATAGGTTCAGGCGGGGATTACGGGTCTTCCGAAGTCGTCCCGGTCCCAACGCCTTAATTCTTCGACGTGGACTGTATAATTTTAAGGGATGAATTTCTTGGGAATAAAACAGCAATTATCTTCAAACCGGTCCGTGAGAGAGTAATCACTTTCCCTATCACTTCCCTACACTTTTTCTTCTTATTGACTGCTGGTCTTGCACTTTTTCCTGAACTAATCCTGCAGGATTCCCGAACTTCCCGAACGAATTACAAATTTTTTTTTTTTTTTTTTGCGCCCGAAGCAAATATGGGCAACCCTCCGGAAAGCGGGAGAGGGAGGTGGTGAATGCTCATAGCATACCACGCAGCCGGCTGCGTGGTTATGTGGCGACTTTTACCCACTAAACACCACCTTTTAGGAAATGGCTTAACGATCTGACTGGAGATCTCTAAGCCGTATACGAACGCGACCCTCCTTGGCAGAAAGGAGGGCGCAAGCGGCGAAAAGCCGCTTAGAAGAATGCCTAACTAAGGCAGATTAATGGATGTGTTATGTAGGCTCGGCCCGAGCCGCCAGGAGGCAGTTCAGGTCAGCCGAAAGCTTGTTGGGGGGTCCGAGAGAGAGTTTCTCGGTCTGCGCACACTATAGCGAGTGTGGATAGGGGCTGCATAGGCAGCTGTCTCACGAATGAGATGATTTGGGTGGGACTCTGAGGCTTTGAAAAATCTCTCAGAGAGTGATTTGAGGAACTGCTGGATTGTTGGGAGCTCTAAGTCTCGATGGAGGTCGGCATTACGGACATAATAGGGCGAGTTAGTGGCCCTACGACAGAATAGATTTTGAACTATTTGTAGTTCATTGATGGCTTTGGGTTTAGCATGTGCGAAAATGGGGGCCGCGTAGGTCATGACAGGTCGTATGCAGACCTTATATAGGGTTCGCTTGTTGCGGAGGGACATTTTACTGTGTCTGCCCAACATGCTGTTGAGCCTACCCATGTAAAAACGTGCGGTGCGAGTGACCTTCTTGATATGGGGCTCGAAAGTGAGCCTTGCATCAAGGGTGACGCCTAGGTATTTGGCTTTAGTTTGCCATGGGACAGGGGTTCCTAACATCCTGATTGGCGGAGTGGTGGTGAGACGACGTCGTTTATATTCGAAGCAAACGGCGGAGCTTTTCTCCGGGTTTACGTCGATACGCCATTTTTGGAACCAAGCTCCTAGGTCGCTTACTGACTTTTGGATCTTGGTCCGAATCTGTGGTAATGAGTTGCCTTTGGAGTAAAGGGCTGTGTCATCTGCAAAGAGGGCTAGTTTGACACCATTCGACGGGATAGGGATGTCGTTGGTGAATAGTATGTATAGGAGGGGAGCAAGCACAGAGCCTTGAGGGACACCGGTTTTTATTTGACGGGTAGAGGATAGCGTGCCTTCGTGTCTAAAACGAAAGGTACGATCCTTCAGATAGGAGGCTATAAGGCGAACGAGACGATCTGGGAGGCCTAAGTCGTACAGTTTGTAGATAAGGCCCTCGTGCCAGACTCTGTCGAATGCCTTGGCAATGTCAAAGAAGACCGCGATGGTTTTTTGACGGCGAGGGTAAAAACCGCTGAGGATGTATTCCACTATGCGGTGAACTTGTTGGGGGCACGAGTGTTTGGCTCGAAACCCGAATTGTTGTGGGATGACAAGAGGGTCGCCGTCTGTGGGAAACAAATGGCGCCTCAAGCGCACGAGAATGACTCGTTCGAAAAGTTTGCCCATGGCCTTGAGGAGGCTGATGGGACGGTGATTGGAGGGGAGGTGGAGAGGTTTGCCTGGCTTGGGAATGCCTATGACAGTTGCCTCTTTCCAAGAGGTGGGAAAATAACTGAGTTCGAAGCAGGCGTTAAAGATAATGGCCAGTAAGGCGATTACCTGCTCCGGGAAGTGTTTGAGGGCTTGGTTGGAGATACCATCCGCGCCCGGTGCTTTTTTGGGCTTAAGTCCTTTGATGGTAGATGAAATCTCATCTTTGGACACAGTGATAGGGTCAGAGGCGGTAGGGGGCGAGTTCCTGCGTCGGACCTCGTCCTCCACTTGTTGAATGTGTAAGGGGTCAGTGGGTTGTGAGCTAGGAGAGCATTGAGCGGCAACGCTGTCCGCGAAGCACTCAGCCTTTTCTTCGTCTTCGAAGGCAATGGAGCCGTCGGGACGAGACAGAGGGGGAGTATGGGTTATAGCGTCTATCCGGAGGGCTCTCGCCATCCGGTAGTACGCTGTGTGAGAGGGAGAGATTTTCTCCATGAGATTGCCCTTTTCGTGGTCTCTGTAGTCTTGGAGGCGGTAACGCAGTTTGCGTTGAAGGCGGTGGGCCGCGAGTCTATATTCGGGAGTGGGATAGCGTGCAGCTCTACGGAGGGCAGCTTTTTTGGCTTTTAACAGGTTGCTAATATCTAGGGGAAGACTAGTTTTAGCAACCGGGACAACTTTTTCATTCTCTTTAAGAGAGGATGTTATAAGTGAGGTGAGATTTTCGACCGCTGTGTCTATTTTCCCCGCACTGTCGAGGGCGTCAGAGGAAAGGGTTATGGGAGGGTCCGGAGAGTCTATAGCCGAGGCTAGAGACTTTTTGAAGCCCTTCCAGTTGGTGTAGGTTTTAGAAGTGGGAGTTGGAGATGGCTGATGGCCAAGAAGGAGGGATACAGGACGGTGGTCGGATCCTAGATCGTCGAGAGGCTCGATTGCTCTAAGGTTAAGGGAAACTCCTTTAACTAGAGCAAAATCTAGCACGTCAGGAGCGTAGGTAACAATGTCGGGATAGTGTGTGGCAGTGAGGGGGCTATAGACAGTCAGGTCGAGAGACTGAGTGGAATTACAAAAAAACTCGTTTACTGAGCTACCCCTGAGCTATACGCGAAAGTGAGCCGCGCCATTTGCGCGCTCGCGCAACTTAATTACATCAATTTGTACTATCACTCTCTCACGGTTTTCTCAATCATTTATTTTGTATAAGACATACATTTATACAATTTACTTATAAAGATAGCACAAAAAATATCTTTACAACGATATACGTTACATTTTCATATCACAAAAAACCTTTTATTTATTAAACAAAATGTGCCTATTTTACTCACACTGAACACGTTGAAATTTCTTAAATATTTAACATAGAAAGTTAAAACAATGTTTTCCACTTGAAATTATACATATCTTAATCAATACAACAGTTTAATTTACACTTTCTCTATACATTTCACTATTAAAACACTTTTAATTTTCTTATACAAAACTATCATTATTTCACTTATTCACTGGAATTTTCACATAAAAATAACACAGAGTTCACCTTTTTGCACGTACAATTAATCTGAAATGTTTTACAAGTCATTACATACATAAATTGCTGAAAATACAAATATTTAAATTTTACATATTTGGCCTCCTAAGTACGTGGCTAGCGTGCGTCTATGATCTCACACTATTTGAACAACTAACTTTTACACGGCTATCGACTATCAGTGAAAATGGAAAGTTTAGTATACACTAATATCAACAATATTAGGTGAATAAATGCTTCTACACAATTCTCAAACTGTAGGAAACTATTTCTAATCAGATTCTTATCAGTTATCATGTCTCTTATCAGATAACATAGACAAAATATTTCATGAATCAATACATTGAAAATAGGCATTTGTTTTCATACAAAACATATTAAACTCATATAAGACAATACATATGCAATTAATTTCCATTAATTTTACTTATGCACAGCGATCATCTCGACCGGGGAAGAAATCCGGTAACTAACTTTATTTTAATATTTCTTTAAATTAACATCATTGGAAAGATGATTTCAACCGGGGAACAAATCCGGTAACATAATTTATATCTTAAAAATTCCCTATATGAATTTATTAAGAAATATTACTAGGAAAACAATAAACTATTCCGGCCTGGGAGTCGAACCCAAGACCTTCATATCATTAATTCGATATTTCTTTAAGATTCAACTAAGCATTTTCTTATTAGAATATTGTTGCTCGATAATTTGCTTTTTAGAAGCTATTCGTAATCGGTTAACTAATAAATTGAAATATTCTTATAGGCGCGTCGCCAACAATTGTTATGCCCAAGTATTTAACATTTTCAATAATTAAAAGAATCAGGCGTTACTTTGTGGAAATCTATTATGTTGAAGTTGTTAGAACTTAATTAGCATATTTACACGTAATAATATACAATGATCTGTCCTTGAAGAGCACCCGCTTCCCACCATCCCTCAGTTACGTGTACTATCTCCTTCACCACCATTTCCAGCACCACCACTCTCAGCACCACCACTCCCAGCACCACCACACTATGAACGACACACCACTCTCGATAATACGATACGTGTTTCGCCTCTACACGAGGCATCCACAGGTGAAGTAGTCTCTGCTGTGGCTAAAAGCTAAGTGAGCGTCGAGCCGAAACAGTATTTAGCTCTAGAGTAGCTCTAGAGTTGTACCAACCATAATAATAAATCATATATTTTTATTTACAAGAATCACGGTATAAAAAGATGTTACAATTTATCTTGTGCAATCGTGTTTCGCTAACAATGGTAAATAGCATGCAAATACAGAATCAATAATATTAATTTAATACATCTTAAAAATTCCCTATATGAATTTATATCTAAAAAAAAATTTACGTCATAACATTCGTTTTTTAACAAATTAAGCAAATGTTTCTTAAATGATTTCGCTTGATAATTTAAATTCTTTAGGTAGTTTATTAAATATTTTTATACACATTTAGGCAACTTTTGTTGTATTTAACGAATGTAGGAATAACATGTAGAACTAGTTTTTCTGGGTCACGTCGCTTACGGTGATATATACCAAGCGCGTTAATAAACAGTGACTTAAGTATTTTTAAAGACAAACATACCAACAGACTGGGGTGGTAGCTACGGGGATAATGCATGCACTTAGGAGTTGGGAGGTTGGGAGGTGGAGGTGCTCTTCAGACTGGGTAGGACACATCATTTTATTTTATTACGCGAATATGACCAAATTAAGTACTAATAACTTCAACCACATGGATTGAAAAACGTCCGAGCATCGATCCATTTTCGTACCATTATTGAACCCTTAAACTCTACAATCATTAACAATACAGTACAATTGCATCAAGAAAGAGGCCAGTAAGTCCTTTTCCTGAAGAGTCGCTTACTGGCTTATAAGCAACAAAATACTCCTGCTTTGACTTCCTAATTGGCGTCACAAAACGGCATGTTAGTGATAAAAGTGAGTGAATTGGTGGCAGGTAGCCAGTGCCTGGTGGTAGCGTTTCGGTTGATTTCGGAGCCACCCAGATGATGGCGCCCGGTGCGGTCGCACCGCTCGCACCGCCCTAGGGCCGCCACTGCCTCAAGGGTGCCAACGCATCTGCGTTTTAATTCTTAATCGAGGATAAATGTAGATGTCTATGGACCACAGCATCCACTTATCATCAGGTGGACTGTGTGCTCGTTTGGCACCCTTATTCAATAAAAAAACTGATTGACAAAATTTTCAAAACCTCACATTTCTTAATAAGTTTAAATATTGTTGCAGATACTAAAAATGACGACGCGCGCCTAAGGTTAGGTAAACGTGGAACGTGAAACTAATCATCATTACGGCCCATCTCAAGTCCACTGCTATGTTAAGTTAAACCATAATATGCTCAATGTGATTTGTTCATTGTGAGCTCATGACACCCAAATCTTCGCGACGAATATATCCTAGACTGTGCTCCAGCAGTTATAGTCAAAATGGCGGACGTGGAGGTAGTGTGTACTGCGTTCCTTTTAATCAGTTATTAAGAAGAAAAAAAGCATGTTTGGACAACAAATTCGTTAAAAATAAGATACAAAGCTGGCGGATTGAATAAAAATTGTTCTTTTTTCTGACTCCACAGCATTTTACCAAACACAAAAATAACGACAAACAGAGCAACGAGTGCGCTCTCGGCATTGGCGCTAGCGACTGATTCAAAGAGATTCGCCAATCAAAATCAAATTCCGACAGCCGGGTGGAGCGGCCCGGATGCTCGGCGCTAGTCATCGAACTGCTCGGCTCGCTGTACTGACATGCCGAATACTCGACTTGATAACGTGCTCACATCGAGCACTGCTATGTCAGTCGTTACCTTTACGGTACAGTGTCCGGAACAATGGTGATTTCATACAAAACAACCAAACTCGAAAACTTACAACCTTCGTAACGTAGACTGTTGTCTACCAAAGAAACTTAAGTTTCGTGTAGCTTGTTAATAAATAAAACAAACATTGCAGAGTATTTTATACCTTTATTTCTTTTATTTAGTCTTCAATTAAATAACCGATCAAACATATAACATAAGTGTAAATTACAAAAAATATTTATTTTAGTCTAATACAAGTCTCGGAAAGTCTGTATAGTGTTTACTTTTAAAATGAACTGTCAAATATTAATTAATTAATTAACCCATTAATTGCAAATTAATGGTATTTCATAATAATAATGATGTCATGCACTTTCTACTTCCTCTCTCAATGTAAGATGGTATGGAAAACCCAATGACCAGTTTTGCCCCAACCCAACAATCGAACCTGGGACCTCGTGATCGGCAATGTGCTTATAGCCACTAGACAAAGGAGACAGCCAATGATTACGGTAAGTACATACCTTGTGGCGAGCTCAGTGCTGAATGAGTTAATTAAATATTGCAAAAACAACACCTTCAAACTTTGTTTTTACAATATTTAGAAATTAGGGCTGCCAGATATATGAACAGTATATCAGGACTCTTCTATAGACTCCCGACAAAACACAAAATAATACCCCACAAACACCTTACAATAAAATTTATGCACAGTATAAAAGTACCATTATACTTTTCAATGAGCATAATTAGTGAGTCAAGAAAAAAAAATACAAAATATCGAATCGGTTAACTTTAGTAAGACCTAGCTGGTACCCGACGCCTTGCTGCCGCAGAAGAAATAATTGTGTACTTATATATCGCATTGAGCTTTTATGTACTACGTACTAGAGGCGACACTGCATTCAGCTACTCTGTTCCATTCAACTGCGGTGCTTACACCGCACTTTAATCAGTCACTCGCTAGGCGCTTGTAGAGTTGTCACGTGTTGTATTGATTTAAAAAAAAAACTCTCATGACAAAAATATGCTGTCGTGTGTACTTAGATATTGCACAAATAATTCAAGAAATGTCAGTAAAAACCGAGGAATTACTTTTCATCGGTTAATAAGATACATAATCAATAAAAAATATCATAGATTAATTCAGGGGTCTAATAACCCCCCCCCCCCCCCGAACGGGTTCTCGCCTTGTCGTGGCGGGGGGGCTTAGTAGCCGTGGCTTGGTCTCCCACGGTGAACAAAGAGGAACCCACGTGGCTGGCCCGAGGTGAAGGGCCGGCCTGAGGTGGCCACTCCGAGTGGGCTTGGGGAGCCCACTTCGGATGTGTGCTGGTGGACTGCAGCGAGTGGGGACTCGCGCACCCTCTACCGCTGCAGCCGAGGTGGAGTCGCGGAGGAAGAGGAGTGTTGGTATGGCGATGCGCCACTCGCCCTATCCTTCGCGACTCAAACGGGGCCGCACCGTTGATGCGGTGGTGGTGGGGCTGCGGGGGGAGAGGATTGTCGGTATTGCGAGGCGCCGCTCTCCCTACCCTCCGCAGCCGAATCTTGGTTGGCGGCGGAGCCATAGACCAGATCCGCCGCTGGGGTCGGGAAGGCTAGTACCTCTAAGTGCTCGTTTTTCCTGGCCCCATGGCCTTTGTGCATCGGACGCGGGGGCGTCTGTTGCACAGACGTAATTGGAGGCCGTGGAGGAAGGCGCGCCATGTGTTCTGGTGCGCCTTACCTGGGAAGGAGAACGGGGAGGAATTTTCCTCTCCCGAGGAGGTGCTGCCATGGGGCGGCAGGCGCTAGTAGGGCCGCGGATGTGTGCGAAAGCGTTCCCGTAGCCCTGCCAATATGCGACAAAGGTGGAACACCATGGGGTTTTAGTCGGTGCGAGTCCGACATAACCCGTCCTCGCCCCCGCGAGGTGGGTATGCGTAGGCATTTCCCCATGAAAAAAAAAAAAAAAAAAAAAAAAAAAAGGGGTCTAATAACAAAGGCGGCAAAGTCCCATACCATTATATGGGACTTTGCCGCCTTTGTTATTAGACCCCTAAATTATAAACAAATTATTCCAAAGACGCCATCTCGTGTCATGGAATATAATTTATGAAATTAATTTGTTCAGATGCGACATTTTTGCGGTTACTTAAGTATGGGATACACATTTATTTTGTAGAAACATATATATAAGTTATAATAATTAGGCTAAATTTTTTATATTTAAATTTGCTCATTATTCTTTTATTTTATTTTTAGCTTTCCACATTAAAGTCAAAGTGGAATAAATTCGTCCATTTTTAAACCCAGCATTTATGAACGACTCTTATTCTAATTTAAATAAATATATTTGTAATTTAAATGTTATTAATTAATAAGTTTTGTTAAATATACATTTCGTATGTTTTTTTTTATATTTGACATAGATACCTTTTAAAATATTCAGATAAACATATCATTAAAATGTAATTGTGATATAATATTATGTAATATTATATTAAATAAGTAAACATAATATACAAAATAAATGACAAAAATCAAAAATTGTTCTCGAATACAATCTACTATTACCTATTAATCATTCTACCAACGTTTATTCTATGATAAAAAACCAACCACGCGAACACAGAATAGCGCACATTTTTTGTTTGAAATAGCTGTTCTAGTATGTAAGTACATATTACTTCAATTAAATATCGTTTTGAATTTGTAAGGGTTATATTGTTTAACTAGTTCTACCCCGCGACTGCCGCGTGGAATTTATTAGGATTAGATTTTATTATTATTGTTTTTCCAAAATACCATCCAACATAACATCAGCTATCTGCCAGTGAAAATCCTATCAAAATCGGTCCAGCCGTTTCCAAGATTAGCCGGAATAAAAATTTTCTCCGAATATTCCGGCGTTCTGATCTGGCAACACTAACTTATTCTTTCACAAATAAGAAATAGCGAGATAGTAGAAGAACACGTTAAACACGATAAAGACCAATTATTCATGAAGACTAAATCTTAACCTATTCTTTATATTGAATATTCTTACAATCCGTTAAACTAAAAATAACGAAAAAAATGCAACTCTTGCATGTGTACAACAAAATGAAAACGATACTGCGAAAAATGCAGTACTCCAAAACTTTATTTCAAAGTTGCTTTAAAGTCAATAAAAATTATTTACAAACAATTGACATATAACTCAAATACTATGAGAGTAGTGTCTTTTTCCATACAAACTGAGTACAAAAATACTCATTAAACAACACTCGTGAAACAAAAAAGTTCACGGCAATCTAGTTTTTAGATTATCCAGAAGATTCAAAATAAAGTAACACTTATTATGTAAGTTGTAATTACACAGAGAACAAGAACGCAATGAGATATAGTTTAGTTCCCAAACAAGCAATGTTGTTTACTACAATCGTTATTGCTGATAGTTTTTTTTATAATTTTAGTAATACATCAAAGTCCATAATGTAGTCAGGATTGCCTCAGTTTATTACTTACAACAATATTATAAATTTACGCATTGACTCCATTGATTTTTAATTTCTTCACTCGCCGTGTAGTACCTTCACCATCAGAGCTATCAGTATCATGGGAACTACCTTCCGATTTGATCCCAAGTCCTAGCTCATGAGCGTCCATGTAATTGCCTGTAGCTCGAATTTTTTCCAATGCCTTGACTGTAATAATAAAGACATAACATTTTTATTAAAAGTTTAATTGCTATTTAAATGTATAAACATAGTTAAAAGTTTAAAATAAAGAAATCTGCAAAATGATAGCTCAGATTATAATCAATCATCCATGTTACGAATAGATGTTGTAAAGACTAACTCATAAATAATACTTATTACATCATGTCCTTAATAATTTGGACCTTGTTATACAGAAATGATCCAACCCACAAACTGGCAAATATAATGATCCAGGGGCACTTTTTTAGTTTATTTCATGTATTAAAGACTTTTAAGAAATAACAACGAATCCCAAAATCTAACTTCACTTTTATATAATATATAAACTAAGAATAACTTTATGTTTTGTGGTCATGGGCCAATTGTTGTAAGAAAATCACTTTTATATTATTAATTACATTTCACTAAACATGTTTAATAATAATTATAACGATAATAATAATTTATTTCTCAAAAATTATTCATAAATGTTTTGAGATGGCCCAAAGAGTAATATTTTTTATAGGGTGGGGTGATAACCGAGCACACAGTAGGTAAGTGGTTGCTCTGGCCCATAGACATCTGCATCTATCCGCGATCACGATTCAAAATGCAGATGCGTTGTCACCCATGAGGACTAAGATGGAGTGCCTCGTTTCCAGTAAAAAAGGGTCTCCAGTTCTCTACACTCACTATACGAAACACAGCATTTGACGCTGGTACTGTGAGTGTGTGGTCCTTCCCCTGTCGAGCCGACCCATTCGTGCTACAACTATACTAGTAGTATAGTATAGTTGTAGCACGAATGTATAACCGCAGCATGGCTCTACCACATATAAATTTGCATACTCGTATTTCGGATGCCTTGCTCTTCAACCCATTTTACAATTTTAATAGATTCAAAAGTACATAATTAATAAAGAAAAAGTTTATTACAAAAAAATCTAAATAAACTTAACATTCATAATGTGTGTGTGCGTGTGCATGTGTACGACTTCAGTTGTGGGATTGTGGTTAGCCACTGTGCTGAGGAGTGGTGTAACTGTGGATATGTGTGTGAGGGGGTGTATATTTACCATTAATGTAACTTCATATTATATAGTTTTGGTCTATTTTAAATTGCCGACTCAACTTTTTGTTTGGAGCAGTTCACATTTACCCGACAGATTTTTGTCAGCTCCAACAAATTGGGTTATCAGACCTACACGCGCGACTGAAATTATTATATACCTCAAACACATTCAGTTATCACGTCTGACATTTCCCAAAGTCGCCTCTTAAACATACATATGATATGCGGTGGCGGATTCTCTTACTTTTAAACCATTATGTACATAGAAGGACAGACTTGAAAAAGCTAGTCCTCTTTGCATATGACACAAACACTGTTATCTCAGTCTCTGAAAAAGCAACTCTAGAAATTAAAATAAACCAAATATTGGAATCCTTTAGAATATGGTTTACTGTCAACGGCTTGTCAATCAATACCAACAAAACAAATGTGATGTTATTTCGCAATAACACATCTCTGCATGTCAGTAAAAACACATCTCTGCATGTCATACTAGGTGATAAAACAGTAAAATCTGTAGAAATGGCTAAATTCTTAGGAGTGAGGATTGACAGTAATTTAAAGTGGAAACATGAATTAGACGACATTGAAAGTAAAACAAGCTTAGCTTGTTACATACTAAGAAGCTTACGGGATGAAGCGGATCTTAAACATTAAAAACTGATTTATTACGCATTGGTGGAGTCAAAACCTACGTTACAGTATTTTATTCTGAGGAGGGAGCATTAAACATAATGTACACAAAGCCTTTGTTCTGCAAAAACGAGCAATCAGAACCATGGTCCGGATAAAACAACAAGAATCATGTCGCATACATTTCAAAAGACTTGGAATCTTGACTGTTCCATGCCTGTATATACTGGTCTTACTTAAACAATTTGCAAAAGTTATGAACGAATATGAGACTAAAGGCCAAAAACCATAAGGGAAAACACCAGGAGAAAAGACTTTCATAATAAAATCATCCACATCCACAGACACTGTTCTCAATATCAATCAAATATGTTATACGAGAGTAGCTTCAAAAATACTTTTAAAAAGTTCCTATGGAAAAATGTTATTATAGTGTTGACGAGTTTCTACATGCTAATGTTATTACATAACACTTAATGTTTTAAAACTTTTGATGACATTTTAAGAAATAATCGTAATTTTTTTCTGACAAATATAGTTATTATTATTTTGTGATATTAAATACTTTAAATTTTATTTATAGTGATGAGGTTTGACTTGTAATTTTATTGTAATTTCTATATAACCACTCATTAGCTTCTTGCAACCACAGTTGCAACAACAGAATCCTTAACATTGTCGCTTTTAGACCGAATTTAGACCGTATTTTAAACGCACAGACTCTAACTATTACGTATTAAAACCAAAAACAAATATAAATCATAGATTTGGTCAAAATTACCAACCTCTTGGACGAAAAATATTGAAACTTTGTTAGTTAAAGTTTATTCAGTGAAGTGACGCTTGAGTGGATTTAACGAGGTGATAAAATATGCCGTGAGTATTGAATTTTATTGATTTTTTCTAGTATTTATATACCAAATTAATGTCTTATCAGTGTTTTCTTGTATTAAAGTAATATTTTTGCAAATAATGCATGAAAAAAGTGATAAAGTCGACTTTTACAAATACTCAGAATGACGCGAATCTAAACATAATTTTCTATAGCTTACATTATCGTAATTATGTTGTATTCTTTAAATACGAAATAGTCGTAGTTGTATTTGAATATAATTATTCAATTTAAGTAATAAAGTTTTATAAAATGTTCATCATATTATAATATAAGTTTTTATGTAATAACAGCCTAGATTGTAACTAACAAAGGGTGATCGATTGCGCAATCCGTGAATACTTCATCAGGTTTAACTTAATATTTTTACTATGTATTTAAATATAAATCGTTTTATAATATAGATGAATATATGAAGCAATTCATTACGTTTAAGGATATAATAAATAATCATACACTTATCGATCTTATTTTTTTGATAAACCTGATGTTTTACAAAAAGTCGCTAAAATGGCTTGTACTTATAATTTCAACACCTCTAAAATATTATTGTAATCATATTTTGATAGAATAACAAACGTATTTTCTTTTCTTATTTCAATGGCTATTCATAAAATTTAAAATATTTGAAGTGCTCCTCTCAAGTAAGTCATAAATTAAGCTTTATTGACCGGGTCGAACATGACCTACTGGCAAAGTAAGCTACCCTTTTTTTGTTCGCAATCAATCGAGCAGATAACTGTAATTTTATATTTATTGCCATTTTATATAATTTAATTTTAAACTAATTGTAATTTTATATTTTTATTGTAATTTTATATAATTGTAAATTTAGTCGGCTGAGCTTTTCAATTGTATTTTTGCATGAATTATTCAACAAAACTTGTATTGTTCAGAATAAATAAATAAACTTCACAACCACAGTTACGATTCAAATTGGTAGTTTTAAATATTCTACAAAAATTGGTATATTTTCCATTTTAAGGATCTTATTGTTTTTTTTTTTTGTAAAATATAGTGCTTTTTATTTGCTTACTCTGACTCTCCAGTAAATTATTTTGCCTTTTTAAATCATCAATGTCTTGCTGGTGCGAGTTGTTTTTCCGCCTCATAAACTGGATATACTCCGCTGCCTTTTTTAAAATTTGTGCACGGCTAGCCTAGAAAAATAGAATACACAGCAAAATCTATAACAATCAAGCCAATGTTAAAAGTTACACTTGACAATTAAAATTAGTCTTGTTCGCTTCAATGTGTTTGCAAAAAATTCATAATAATGTAAGCCGTTTAATTTATAACAATGTAATTAAATGCTTTTCTATTTAAGACTGTCATAGATAAGAAAGATGTGCAACATCTACCCATTTAAATTAGTTTCTCTCTGTACATGACTAGATGCCAGTGCTTACACAAGCACCTTAAGCTTGTAGTAATATATTTATCATAGTGTGGGATTACGCAGGTATACCTCTGGTTAATGCCTTTACTCATGTGATATAGGGGACTATTTACTAGGGACACATTTCTATTTGCTTGAATTAAAATACTGGTGTCAGAGCTTTATGAGTAAAGCAAGAAAATATTCCACCACCTATTTAGTTTTACAATCAAAATAATAATGTTAAAAGAAAGTTACACTTGTATTAATACTTTCCTCCCTGTAAGGCCTATGATATAAAAATCAGTATTTAGGATCCGATGCACCAGTTTTTGCTAAGACATGCAGAAGAAGTGTTTTACATTTCGTAAAAATCAACACAGCAATTTATTGTAGCTTGAATTTTTGTGTTCTTTATAACAGCTCTGTGGCTCAATGGCTTAACAATGAGTTACAGTGCTAAGAGCCAAGGGTTTGAATCCCACATGGAACAAGTATTTGTACGGCCTACAAGTAATTGTTCTGGGTCTGGATGTTTATCCTTGTTAAGTTTGTGTTTATAAGCTGCCCCCACTATACAGGAGAAAATCCTAGTGTGGAGATAACATTTCTTTAACAAAACGATAAACAAAACAATATTATCTTCCCTCATAAAAACCAAGATTAAACATTACATGTCAAGGGTTATAGTATAAGAAACAGTTCCAGTTTATAAACAGATATGCAAATTAAAATTACAATAAAAACACAAAATACTTTTTTAAGTAATTGACACAATGACTGTGGAAATGTAATTTTTTACCGAATTTAAATAACTGATACACATTGCCAAGCATAAACACATGGTTTGTATACAGCTGACAGTCAATATTGTATTAAGTTAGAAAACATTTTGAAAATATGTTGTGAACATTACACAAGACATGCCTTAAATTATAATAAATAATTGCAAGGCATTACATTACATACCACTTTCTCTCCTTGTAATGCGGGAACAGACTCTCTCAGTGATGTGAAACTATCTTTAATATGGTCTCTTCGTTTCCTCTCCAAAGCATTATGGTGGGCTCGTTTTTCTGCCTTAAATATACAAATATATGTTGATTATAAAATATGTAAGTTGTATAATGTATCTTTATTTATAGCATGATACACAAAAATCATGTTGTGTTAATTCTATTATCCATCCATTACAGCCTAAAGACATAGGACAGGGAGAATATAGCACACCCCCATAGCTTGGCTCTTTTTGCATTTGTCATTGCTTGGCAACCAGTTTTTTTTTTTAAATTATTTTGAGTAGTTTCTAAATGTACTGCTGCTCATCTCCTGTTTAATTTCCTTCTGTCTGCTCTAACAACACCCAGTTAGTTCCTATTCCTAGGCTAATGCTCTTTAGTTCAATTAAATTTACTCTTGGTATACCTGGGAATAGTAACCGCTTCCACCGAGACTATTTCTTGCGTGGGTTCGAGAATCAGAATCATTTTCCGCCTGAAATGAAAAATAAAGCCAAAATTAGTTGACAGCAGACACGAAGGATAAACAACGGTCAATTATCATGAAAAAACACTGACATCACTTTCAATATCAATATCACGATCGTCGTCACTTATCATCTTCAACACTAAAGTTGATTTCGATAGTGTTTTAAATCTTTACTGAAACATTAAGTTTATTTTATACCAAGGTATTGTTATCAAATACGGGATAAATAATTCCTTACACAAAAGATCAGAAGTCAGAACGCGTGACAACAATTGACATTTGACAAAACAAGTCAATGACAACATACTAAAAGAATGAGAAAAAAGTACAATAGGTATTATGTAGTTCCTTTGCTAGAAAGAGCAAAATGGTTGTTGTTTTTGTTTTTATTATTCGCTCGAGAGAGCAGGCAAAAAACTATGACATACAGCCTTATTTTTTTAATTTGAATATATGCAATTTGAAGTGTAAAGGCCGGAACCAAGTCTTATTTTTCTTCTTTCCATCTTTTAAAAATCCATAAAGGCCGAAGCCAAGTCCTATTTTTATAATATTCTTTATACGTTTCAATCCATGTAGATTTATCAGTCCAATATTTACAAATACAGGAATACCATATTTCATATTTCTTTTACAGTACTATGAATAAAATTGCAAAGTGCTAAATATGTTTTAGTATTTCTAAGAATATCTCGCAGGGCACGCAGGACTCTTTCTGAGTTTTCATAAATTTGTATAAGTTTTTCAATAAGTAGCAATCCTTCTATGGCGTACGCTGGGCAGTTAAATATTATATGTTCTGCAGTCTGATCTGCTTCTGTATCACAGAAGTTGCATGTTGCAGATGCTACTATTCTCATCCTGGAAAGATGAGCGTTCAGTCGATAGTGGCCAAGTCTAAGTCTGCACATTATTGTATATTTTCTGCAATGATATCTCTCGTTGCGAGAAAACCAAGAAATACTTAATTCTGAATTAATTGCTGCATAACAACGACCTTTTCCTGTCTCTTAAACAGCATTCCATTCCATTTTCTATTCTTCTTTTAACTGTTGCTTTAAAATTGAATATAAACGTAGACAGAGAAACCTATAGACAAATTGACGCCTTCTTTCGCATTCGCACAAGATAAAGATAGATTTATGCATACGTCTTGCATAGAAATGACAGAACGGTGTGATTGTTTGTCCCTTTCTCCGTGTCGGTTTTTTGTTTAGCAAACTACACTTTTCTAAACAACTTTGACAGTTCGTAGCGATCTAAGGAGTTTACAAGTTGGTTTAAGTGAGAAAAAAGTGTTTTGTGAGCTTAAGCTTGGTGAATCTTGTTCAGTTCAGTTCTTAGAACAATTAAAATTTTTATTTAAATGTGTTTAAAAGTCATAAAGATTATTGCATAACCTAAAACTACGTTATCGTCCTTTCTGACTCGAGGCCACGCTAATCATTAGTCTCTTGGTTTCTCTGTCTACGGTCTCTGTCTACGACATAGAGTAGAGTAATATATACAGGTCTACGATTCTAGGGTATGTTCCGAAATGTTTCCAGTATACTGGCGAATATAAATGACGTCATTACTTGACGCCGTATTGTACTGGCGTGCCACCGCCGTACTGTGTCGGATATCCTGCCATATTAAAATAATTTTTAATTGTGTGTACGCTGAATGAAGCATGCCAGAATTTGTTTTTGTTTTTTCAAGTACAAAAAACTATAGAATATTTTCTGTTATCTCCATTCTTCACAAATTAATTGAAACAGGATATAATGACTTTTGGAGCACAAAATGACAAAATAATCGCCAACACTTTTCCAATACGACGCAAATGTATGACGTCATATACTGACCAACGTTTTGAAACGAATCACTCGTATGGCGTAGATATATGACGTCACACGCATTGTTCAGTACACCGGGTTCTATTTTGGAACATACCCTTAATTTAATCTAGTTTTCTATAAAAAATTATTAGTTATAAGTAAATAGTGATATTCGATATACATCCATGTATCGCATTCATTTTTTTTTTTCTTTTTTTTTTAAAAAAGTTACCTCTACACTAGTATTTTCTCCTGTTTCGTGGGGCAGTTTACATTTAAAACTTCTAAATAAGTTATAATATTAGATGTAATATTACTGTTGGTGGCACTAGTTGGCAGCTGTCAATCCCTTACACGGAATCAAGAAATTGACATTGACTGGTTGGCAGTGTTTGAGAGAATTTAAAAAAATCGTATGTTCTGTTTCGGTGAGCTTTGAATGAACGCAAACTCGTCCCTTTGCGCGCATTTACTTGAATATTCGGGACGCTTCTTTGATAATTTAAATAAATAGGCGCTGCAAGATGCGATCGAGGCAGAGTTGAACTCGGCGACACAAGCGAAGCTTCGGAGCGGAATTAAGTGAATTAGTGTGTTTAATTATTAGTGTTTTTAACTTTAATTTGTGTAAAGTAAATTAAAGTGTTAATTTAGGTAATTCTATCGGCAATTTTTATTGTCACGAACCTCAAGCTCGTAACAATTGGTGTCAGAAGTGGGATAAAATCATGCCAATTTTACCTAAGGAGGAAACGGAGGGTGTCCGTACCCGAAGTCAACGCCAGCAGGAGACGGACCAACGAAGATTTGGTGGTGCAACGCCGCAGACTCCGGAGGGCCAGCCGCCGGCTGCAGGCCCGTCCGTAGCTCCTACATCTGAAGCACCTGACTTAGGTGCTCTGATGGTGATGCTGCAGGAGCAGGCTCGCCGACAGGAGGAGCAGGCTCGCCGACAGGAGGAGCAGGCTCGCCGACAGGAGGAGCAGGCTCGCCGACAGGAGGAGCAGGCTCGCCGACAGGAGGAGCAGGCTCGCCGACAGGAGGAGCAGGCTCGCCGACAGGAGGAGCAGGCCCGTCAGTTGAAAGAGCATTTGCAGAGCGGACAAGAGCGTTTAGAAGAGCAACTACAACGCGATAAGGAAGAGCAGATGCTCCTCATGAAGAACCTTCACGCTATCTTCGGAAAAGAGATACGGGAGGTGAAGGATAAGGTTGCTCAACATGACAACCGCCTGTCGGAGGCCGAAACCCGAATCGACCAAGTAAACAATCGGGTTGACAACGTAATGGCTGACGTGAAGAAAACGCTGGACGACCTCAAACTTGGGGATGGAACAACAGCTCCCGTAGTAGCTACAACACCTTCGCTACGGGGGTTCAAGGTGCCACCGTTCGACGGTACCTCTTCCTGGTCAGCCTACAAAATCCAGTTCGAGGCTGTTATGAAGGCGAACGGCTGGAATAAAAGTCAGGCCATGACTGCTCTCACACTAGGCCTGCGCGACCAGGCCTTATCAGTTCTGGAAGCTCTCGGTGAGGAAGTGACTTATGAGCAACTCCTTGAGGCATTGGAGGCGAGATATGGCGACGCTCACCTGGAACACGTCTTTCGTGCGCAGCTTAAAGATCGTGTGCAGCGCATCAACGAAAACCTGCAGCAGTGGGCTCTAGAAGTGGAGAAGCTGGTGCGAAAAGCATACCGGTCTGTACCTGCGCTCATTGAAGGGAACCTGGTGCAGACATTCATCGACGGCATCCGCGACCGTGAGGCTCGGGCACCACGAGACGCTTAAGGACGCCTTGGCCCATGCACTGGAAGTGGAAGCCGTGCGGCAGGATCATCGTTCCCATCGCGTTAGGGAGGTTGCAGCAGCTACAGTTCGCGACCGCAACAAAGGATACAGCCCAAGGTGCTATGGCTGTGGTGAAAAGGGCCATCTTCGATCCAGCTGCCCTAAGCGAACCGTGGAAAGGAGAGTCGATCGACCTCGAGAGGGTAGTGCAGCTAACGGCACCGCCTGGCGGCGACAGGATCATCGTTCACCTCACGCTAGGGAGGTTACAGCAGCTACGGTTCGCGACCACAATAAAAGATACAGCCCTAGGTGCTATGGCTGTGGGGAATGGGGCCATCTTCGGTCCAGTTACCCTAAGCACACCCTAGGAAGGGAAGCTGAACGGTCTCAGAGAAGAAGTGCGGCTAACAGCACCGCCCAGCAGCAACAGGAATACGACTTTACTATCAGACAATGCAGCGGGAAATCTCACGGCAACGCAGATGCATTGTCAAGAAGACCTTGTCCTGAAAATTGCAACCATTGTAGTAGGCAAGAGAGTAAGGAAGTGGTATCCGTGAGGATGCTCAGGACAGACCACCTCAGCAACGGGTGGAAGGACAGCCTACGTCATGCACAGCAGGAAGATCCAGACATCAAGCCGATTCTGAGATGGATGAAGTGCCCGTGCTACCAAGCCTAAGTGGAGGGACGTCTCAGCGATGAGTTCAACCACGAACAGCTATTGGGCCCAATGGGACAGCTTGCTGCTTGAGGATGGAGTCCTGTGCCGTAAATGGGACAATGGTTGAAGAGACAGCTGTCGTTTGCAAATGGTTGTCCCTAAAGCTAAAGTGCCGAATGTTCTACAGCTGTGCCATAATGGTCGTTCAAGAGTCCATCTGGGAGTTAAACGAACTTTACTGAAGGTCCGAGAACAGTTTTACTGGGTCCATTATCGTGACGATGTCGAGGATTGGTGTCGTACATGTACAAGTTGTGCGGCCGTGCGGGGACCTCAGACACGTAGTAGAGGAGCACCGAAATTGTACAATGTTGGTGCACCACGGGATAGGACAGCCCTTGACATTGCGGAGCCGTTACAGAAAGGCGCAAGAGGGACTCCTAAGATCGTCCATGTGGATCGCTTGGCGCGTTATCATGGGCCCGATAATGCTCGGGACGAGCATGTCTTAGGAGGGGGCAGTGTTACGCGCTCCAGTCGACGATATACTAGCGCCATCTAGTGTCAGGAACGAGAGCGAGTAGAGCGTTGCAGAAAATGACATCACAGATCTCTCAACCGACAGCGCCATCCGAAGAACTAAGTTTCTAGAAAATCTATACTCGCAAACTCGTCCCTTTGCGCGCATTTACTTGAATATTCGGGACGCTTCTTTGATAATTTAAATAAATAGGCGCTGCAAGATGCGATCGAGGCAGAGTTGAAATCGGCGACACAAGCGAAGCTTCGGAGCGGAATTAAGTGAATTAGTGTGTTTAATTATTAGTGTTTTTAAATTTAATTTGTCTAAAGTAAACTAAAGTGTTAATTTAGGTAATTCTATCGGCAATTTTTATTGTCACGAACCTCAAGCTCGTAACAATACTTTACAACATAAATGATCTATATTTTATTACATACATCGAATCATTTGTGAATCGAATCTTGAAGCTAATTATACAAATTCACTTATAAGTTAACAAACAATTTGTTTAATTTTGCTTAAACAAACACAATAAATGGTAAAAGACTGATAAATTAATTGTTTCTAAACGATGCATCGGAATATATCGATGCACAGTCTCGATAAATTACATTGAAAAAAAACATGGATGTATTTTTAAAGTGGACATCCCTAGTAATAAACTTGTACGATTGTAGTTTTGCCAGAAACAGTTTTTAAATACTTGTGGTTATGTTGATGGGCTACTTTGCACAGTTTTTAAGAGCCTTCTTACATTTCGGCGTTACGCAAATGTAGGTATTTGACGCACTCGACACTTTATTTCATATGTTTTCAATCACTCGCACTACGGTACTGTAAGTGTAGCGACTAAACGATCTTAATCTCCCATTATACAAGTTTTCTTAGGACGGAGTTTAGTGCATAGAAAATTTTTGGCGTGTCATTTTTATGTTATCTAATTAATTTATTATGATCTATTTGGTATATTTTTCATTACTTATGAACCTTAGTTTTGAAATAAGTATACATAAATATTTTAATTGTTTCACAGTAATCAATTGTTAACCGATGTTGGTTAATAACCGATTATATGTATCTACTAACGGTAGCATAGTGGTATAAATAAATTAATAGTACGGTTGCAACCTGTTTTAATAAATAAAACAACCAACTGTAACTTATATTTTTTAATCGGTACTTACAGTCAATTAACATATTTTTTTATTGTAAAAATATTTGCCGCAACGGCATTGACCGAGCTTATTCTTATAGTCAATAATTTCAGGCAGTACACACTTTTTATAAAACTTGTAACTTGGCTAACATATTCAAAATCGAAAATTTGTCGTCTTTGTAGATTTTTAGTACTTTTATTGCATAATCTGGGCCAGTCCATATGGCAAGCATGCAGACATTTTTACTATCCATTATTTTTTCTCCAGAGATAGGATATTTCTTTTTGTACGTTAAGTGACACGTTGATACTTGTATTTATTTTTCCCCATTCGGACTGCTAAGAAAACTCAGCTAAAATTAAAATAACTATAGTGAGTTAACTATCTGGTATAATAATAATGTACGAACATTATATTAATTGAAATATACTGTACTAAAGTAAATATTTCCAACAATTAAAATTTGCGGGTGTAGTTGAAGATGGTCTAGCACAAAATAGCAGCACCATGGCTAGGGTTGCCAGGTCTTAAGACCGAAAAGTCGGACAGACCAACGAGCTTAGCCGGACATTTTGGTAAAACGGCCGGACACTCTTAATTTTTTAATGTTAGTATAACATGAAATTATTAGAATATTAGAGTAAAATATTGCTTTTTATTATTTACCATAAAATGTTCTCAATTTCTAATGATATACAATAAAATTGAATAAATCAGTCTTAAATCAATTAATCATTCATTAAAATATTAATTTAAATTATTGCAACATTGTGTATGTAAGTACGTGACAAAGACAATTTCTTTTTGTATGGAGATTGGGCTCACCACAAATCGTGGCGTAATGAAATACATGTCGATTTATTACTTAAATCTCCAGATTACACTAGTGATATTAGTTTTACCGCATCTAACGGGAATACTGAGAAATTAACTATTATAACATAGAATATCGATAAAAACTTCAAATTTTTTATCGATATTTTATTTTATATTAGTGCAGTGTTAATAATAAAAAGTATAAAAAAGTTGTAGGTTCTTCAAAATATTTAATACTAGGTGGATTCTCTGCAACTACTAAAAGAATATTTTTAGTAGTTTCGGAGAAAACAATTCATGAATAAACATACTGCAGTGATTTATATGTAGGTATTGATCCTTAATTGTATTATTTATCATCACACCGTTTAGATTTTCATAAAATCTTTAGCCAATTCCCTACTTATAGTATTTGGTATTTTTTATGAGTTAAAATATCTAGTTGGCCCAAAATCGATTGTCTCCTTTAAAAAGCCTAACAAACACCAGACGAACCGGACACCGTCTAATTTGGCCGGACACGCAACCAAAAACCCTGACTATATCCGGCTTTATCCGGACGCCTGGTAACGCTACTTCTAACTTAAACCTTCTCTTCCACCGCGACTACACCTCGACTGCAGCAGTAGCGGGAGAGGGCACCCCTCTCGCTGCAGCCCATCAATACACATCCGAATTGGGCTCGCCAAGCCCACTCGGAGTGGCCTGCTCGGGTCAGTCCTATACCTCGGGCCAGCCATGTGGGTTCCGCTTCACCACGGATGACCAAGGCACAAGTACTAAGCCCCGCCGCCACGACAAGGCTGGAACCCGTTTGGGGAGTAACAATCACCCTGCCTGGCCCTAAGCAAGTAAGTCAAACTTTATGTGGTTATAGTGTGGATTATAGCAGTAGGTAAAGTTAATTACCACTGTAATTGTCAATTAATATTATTACAAATTCGATAGGGTTGTCAAAAGTTAATTTTACAATCCCATCAAAAACATAAATGTGAAATGAGAGTCAAGTTCTATATTATGATATATGCCCTGGTTGTTGACTTCAACGACAAAAGAAGTCAGATCTAAATGGGTACCAAGTTCAATGGTCAGCCCTGAAATTTATTTATAACAACATAAAATATCGTTTCTTCTTATAACTTAGGGTAATATATTGAAGCCTAAGTTCTGACTTGGCTAGTTCTCATATACGAATTATCATGTTCGTTGGCTAGTTTTTACCAGCAAGCCAAATTTTTTATTAACTTAATAAAAGTGCCATATATTTCACTGCGCCGGCCCTCTTCTCTTCTTCTCTTCAATACAGCGCCCCTTTAGGGGTATATGTGTTCTGTGATACAGCGCGAGCGCTCGTCTGAGTCGGACCTGTATCAATTTACTTCACGTGCTCCGTCTCGTTCATAGTGTGCGTCGATGGCCGTGGTGAGCGTTGCCAGGCGTCCGGATAAAGCCGGATATAGTCAGGATTTTTGGTTGCGTGTCCGGCCAAATTAGACGGTGTCCGGTTCGTCTGGTGTTTGTTAGGCTTTTTAAAGGAGACAATCGATTTTGGGCCAACTAGATATTTTAACTCATAAAAAATACCAAATACTATAAGTAGGGAATTGGCTAAAGATTTTATGAAAATCTAAACGGTGTGATGATAAATAATACAATTAAGGATCAATACCTACATATAAATCACTGCAGTATGTTTATTTATGAATTGTTTTATCGACGCACACTATGAACGAGACGGAGCACGTGAAATAAATTGCTACAGGTTCGACTCAGACGACCGCTCGCGCTGTATTGAGGAGAAGAAGAGAAGAGGGCCGGCGCAGTGAAATATATGGTACTTTTATTAAGTTAATAAAAAATTTGGCTTGCTGGTAAAAACTAGCCAACGAACATGATAATTCGTATATGAGAACTAGCCAAGTCAGACCTTAGGCTTCAATATATTACCCTAAGTTATAAGAAGAAACGATATTTTATGTTGTTATAAATAAATTTCAGGGCTGACCATTGAACTTGGTACCCATTTAGATCTCACTTCTTTTGTCGTTGAAGTCAACAACCAGGGCATATATCATAATATTGAACTTGACTCTCATTTCACATTTATGTTTTTGATGGGATTATAAAATTAACTTTTGACAACCCTATCGAATTTGTAATAATATTAATTGACAATTACAGTGGTAATTTACTTTACCTACTGCTATAATCCACACTATAATCACATAAAGTTTGACTTACTTGCTTAGGGCCAGGCAGGGTTGTATTATTTATCATCACACCGTTTAGATTTTCATAAAATCTTTAGCCAATTCCCTACTTATAGTATTTGGTATTTTTCATGAGTTAAAATATCTAGTTGGCCCAAAATCGATTGTCTCCTTTAAAAAGCCTAACAAACACCAGACGAACCGGACACCGTCTAATTTGGCCGGACACGCAACCAAAAATCCTGACTATATCCGGCTTTATCCGGACGCCTGGCAACGCTCACCACGGCCATCGACGCACACTATGAACGAGACGGAGCACGTGAAGTAAATTGATACAGGTCCGACTCAGACGAGCGCTCGCGCTGTATCACAGAACACATATACCCCTAAAGGGGCGCTGTATTGAAGAGAAGAAGAGAAGAGGGCCGGCGCAGTGAAATATATGGTACTTTTATTAAGTTAATAAAAAATTTGGCTTGCTGGTAAAAACTAGCCAACGAACATGATAATTCGTATATGAGAACTAGCCAAGTCAGAAATTAGGCTTCAATATATTACCCTAAGTTATAAGAAGAAACGATATTTTATGTTGTTATAAATAAATTTCAGGGCTGACCATTGAACTTGGTACCCATTTAGATCTCACTTCTTTTGTCGTTGAAGTCAACAACCAGGGCATATATCATAATATAGAACTTGACTCTCATTTCACATTTATGTTTTTGATGGGATTGTAAAATTAACTTTTGACAACCCTATCGAATTGAAATAATACTCGTTTTTACGGAATTTATCGCGTATATTTAACTTTTTAATACCCGACGTTTCGAGAGCTTTACAGCACCCATGGTCACGGGAAGGACTGAGATGTTTAACGTCCAGATGTCATAGTTAACCGCGGTTACCATAGATTAAAATTTAACTTTTGTTCCGATCTACACAGTATGAACTTATGGTATCATGAAGCCTTGCAGTTGTATGCTTGGGTTGGGATTTAATTTTATTTATTATAGGATCCCAAGCAGATGGTAGCACCCAGCCATCTTCTCTATTGAAATTAGGGTGTTTTTTGATTTCAATAGCCTCGCGAATCATCCTTGGAAGGAATCGGTGTTTTTTAGCGAGGATTTGTGGTCTATCAAATCTGATGTAGTGACGTGGGCGATCCTGTACATGTTCACAGACTGCAGACTTCCCGGAGCGTCGATTGAACATGTACAGGATCGCCCACGTCACTACATCAGATTTGATAGACCACAAATCCTCGCTAAAGAACACCGATTCCTTCCAAGGATGATTCGCGAGGCTATTGAAATCAAAAAACACCCTAATTTCAATAGAGAAGATGGCTGGGTGCTACCATCTGCTTGGGATCCTATAATAAATAAAATTAAATCCCAACCCAAGCATACAACTGCAAGGCTTCATGATACCATAAGTTCATACTGTGTAGATCGGAACAAAAGTTAAATTTTAATCTATGGTAACCGCGGTTAACTATGACATCTGGACGTTAAACATCTCAGTCCTTCCCGTGACCATGGGTGCTGTAAAGCTCTCGAAACGTCGGGTATTAAAAAGTTAAATATACGCGATAAATTCCGTAAAAACGAGTATTATTTCAATGTGTAGTGTTCGCGTAAATATAAGAAATCATAACCCTATCGAATTTGTAATAATATTAATTGACAATTACAGTGGTAATTAACTTTACCTACTGCTATAATCCACACTATAACCACATAAAGTTTGACTTACTTGCTTAGGGCCAGGCAGGGTGATTGTTACTCCCCAAACGGGTTCCAGCCTTGTCGTGGCGGCGGGGCTTAGTACTTGTGCCTTGGTCATCCGTGGTGAAGCGGAACCCACATGGCTGGCCCGAGGTATAGGACTGACCCGAGCAGGCCACTCCGAGTGGGCTTGGCGAGCCCAATTCGGATGTGTATTGATGGGCTGCAGCGAGAGGGGTGCCCTCTCCCGCTACTGCTGCAGTCGAGGTGTAGTCGCGGTGGAAGAGAAGGTTTAAGTTAGAAGTAGCGTTACCAGGCGTCCGGATAAAGCCGGATATAGTCAGGGTTTTTGGTTGCGTGTCCGGCCAAATTAGACGGTGTCCGGTTCGTCTGGTGTTTGTTAGGCTTTTTAAAGGAGACAATCGATTTTGGGCCAACTAGATATTTTAACTCATAAAAAATACCAAATTTTTTTTTTTTTTTTTTATAGAATATGCTGACAAACGAGCACACAGTCCACCTGATGGTAAGTGGTTGCTGCGGCCCATAGACATCTACATCTATCTTCCATTACAAATCAAAATGCAGATGCGTTGTCACCCGTGAGGACTGAGATGGAATGCCTCATTTCCAGTAAAAAGGGTCCCCGGTTAAATACTATAAGTAGGGAATTGGCTAAAGATTTTATGAAAATCTAAACGGTGTGATGATAAATAATACAATTAAGGATCAATACCTACATATAAATCACTGCAGTATGTTTATTCATGAATTGTTTTCTCCGAAACTACTAAAAATATTCTTTTAGTAGTTGCAGAGAATCCACCTAGTATTAAATATTTTGAAGAACCTACAACTTTTTTATACTTTTTATTATTAACACTGCACTAATATAAAATAAAATATCGATAAAAAATTTGAAGTTTTTATCGATATTCTATGTTATAATAGTTAATTTCTCAGTATTCCCGTTAGATGCGGTAAAACTAATATCACTAGTGTAATCTGGAGATTTAAGTAATAAATCGACATGTATTTCATTACGCCACGATTTGTGGTGAGCCCAATCTCCATACAAAAAGAAATTGTCTTTGTCACGTACTTACATACACAATGTTGCAATAATTTAAATTAATATTTTAATGAATGATTAATTGATTTAAGACTGATTTATTCAATTTTATTGTATATCATTAGAAATTGAGAACATTTTATGGTAAATAATAAAAAGCAATATTTTACTCTAATATTCTAATAATTTCATGTTATACTAACATTAAAAAATTAAGAGTGTCCGGCCGTTTTACCAAAATGTCCGGCTAAGCTCGTTGGTCTGTCCGACTTTTCGGTCTTAAGACCTGGCAACCCTAGCCATGGTGCTGCTATTTTGTGCTAGACCATCTTCAACTACACCCGCAAATTTTAATTGTTGGAAATATTTACTTTAGTACAGTATATTTCAATTAATATAATGTTCGTACATTATTATTATACCAGATAGTTAACTCACTATAGTTATTTTAATTTTAGCTGAGTTTTCTTAGCAGTCCGAATGGGGAAAAATAAATACAAGTATCAACGTGTCACTTAACGTACAAAAAGAAATATCCTATCTCTGGAGAAAAAATAATGGATAGTAAAAATGTCTGCATGCTTGCCATATGGACTGGCCCAGATTATGCAATAAAAGTACTAAAAATCTACAAAGACGACAAATTTTCGATTTTGAATATGTTAGCCAAGTTACAAGTTTTATAAAAAGTGTGTACTGCCTGAAATTATTGACTATAAGAATAAGCTCGGTCAATGCCGTTGCGGCAAATATTTTTACAATAAAAAAATATGTTAATTGACTGTAAGTACCGATTAAAAAATATAAGTTACAGTTGGTTGTTTTATTTATTAAAACAGGTTGCAACCGTACTATTAATTTATTTATACCACTATGCTACCGTTAGTAGATACATATAATCGGTTATTAACCAACATCGGTTAACAATTGATTACTGTGAAACAATTAAAATATTTATGTATACTTATTTCAAAACTAAGGTTCATAAGTAATGAAAAATATACCAAATAGATCATAATAAATTAATTAGATAACATAAAAATGACACGCCAAAAATTTTCTATGCACTAAACTCCGTCCTAAGAAAACTTGTATAATGGGAGATTAAGATCGTTTAGTCGCTACACTTACAGTACCGTAGTGCGAGTGATTGAAAACATATGAAATAAAGTGTCGAGTGCGTCAAATACCTACATTTGCGTAACGCCGAAATGTAAGAAGGCTCTTAAAAACTGTGCAAAGTAGCCCATCAACATAACCACAAGTATTTAAAAACTGTTTCTGGCAAAACTACAATCGTACAAGTTTATTACTAGGGATGTCCACTTTAAAAATACATCCATGTTTTTTTTCAATGTAATTTATCGAGACTGTGCATCGATATATTCCGATGCATCGTTTAGAAACATAATTAATTTATCAGTCTTTTACCATTTATTGTGTTTGTTTAAGCAAAATTAAACAAATTGTTAGTTAACTTATAAGTGAATTTGTATAATTAGCTTCAAGATTCGATTCACAAATGATTCGATGTATGTAATAAAATATAGATCATTTATGTTGTAAAGTATCTTACAAATAACAAAATAGCATCTATTAATTCTTTCATTCACTGAATTATAAAATTTTACTTTTGTTCATATGAGAATAAATAAGTTAACCTAAAAACCTAATTAGTTACTTTACTCATCTGTCCAATTGAACATATACGGAAACGATGGGATTTTCCTCACAAACAAAAATCCTATTTTGTTCAAGCAAGCCAAATTTTTTATTAACTTAATAAAAGTACCATATATTTCACTGCGCCGGCCCTCTTCTCTTCTTCTCTTCAATACAGCGCGAGCGCTCGTCTGAGTCGGACCTGTAGCAATTTATTTCACGTGCTCCGTCTCGTTCATAGTGTGCGTCGATGGCCGTGGTGAGCATTGCCAGGCGTCCGGATAAAACCGGATATAGTCAGGGTTTTTGGTTGCGTGTCCGGCCAAATTAGACGGTGTCCAGTTCGTCTGGTGTTTGTTAGGCTTTTTAAAGGAGACAATCGATTTTGGGCCAACTAGATATTTTAACTCATAAAAAATACCAAATATATATATGTATATATATATATATATATATATATATATATATATATATATATATATATATATATATATATATATATATATATATATATATATAATTTACACAAACTGTGCTATTCAAGTAATTGATGAGTAATGGAAATATTTACCCGTAATACAAAAGTTTTATAGTCTTTATTAGGAGGACGTTGCTGCCTATCTCCTAATTTGTTTCCTTCTGTCGCCTTTTACGACAGCCACGGGTTGATGTAGTATTGGATATTCTTACACCGTCACCACATGGCACAACAAATTATATACATATATATTATAAAGTTTCAATTAACTTAAACTATTCTGTACTATACTTTCACTTTACATGAAATTTACTGAATTAAAACTAATGTACAAAATTCACACAAATATTGCAAATAAATGCACAAATGCAACGTTAAAAATTCATAATTTTATTGATATTATTATCTTAGCGAACAACATGCGCCACCAAGATTAAGTAAGTAATTGTTGCGTTTTGAAAAAAATAAATAGAATTTTAAACTTTCCATCCAAAACTTTAAAAAACATAAACATAAAGTAACCGTAACCAAATATAGTATGTTTATACAAATCCAAGTCTTGTTTCTATTGTTCTAAAGACCATTACAATTTGACAACTCTCACAAATACACAAACTTAAAAATTCGGCAATTTTAACCATTTAAAATTCGACCTTATTGTATAATGTCTATGTCATCTATATACACTATGTCCATTTTGCACCGTGTTTTAAAACTATCAAAACATCGCAACGAAATCCATATTCGCATCATCTCTTTCTATACGTATTTATGATACTGTCGCGAGAACGAGAAACAACGAATATCAACGAAGGACATCGGTTAGATCGTGGGCCGTGTCGTGTCGGGTGTCGGCATGTCGTTATTGTTCCAGTTTGCGTTTTACGTTTCATAACTTTTGTACGTTTCGGTTTCTTGGTTTTGGTTGGATATGTGTTAACGGTTCTGTACTTAGGTGTATCGATATAATATGATATTTCGATAACATAACGTTATTATAATTTTAAACGTAACAAAAGCGTAATTATTATACGTACGTTTTGATATATCGGTCTCGTTCCTATGACAGCTGTCACTAATAAAAAAAACTGAATAATGGATAATATCTTAGATCTGAATTTTGTTATAAATTTTCTTAGAAAAGCAGTTCTGTAGGGGGATATTATTTGACCTTTTAGCATGGAAAAACCCATTAGTATGGAAAAGCAAAGTAACATTCACGCATCGTGTGATTGAAAATATTTTTTTATATAAAGTTAAAAGTTAAAGTTGCCAAGTTTGAATGTATTTTATGTTTAAAGGCTCTAGAGCTAAAAACTTTTCTTCTCACAAAAATATTAAAATAAAATAAAACTTTTAAAGTTTTGTAGGTGCGGTAAAATATGAAGAATCTATAGATTTCCATGCTATTTAATAGCTCGTTAACTCGTTTCTTAGTTTATTATAATATAAATCAATATTATAATTTATGTACCATTAATATAAGTTAGAGGAACAGTAACAGTACAAAAATGAATCCAACGCAATCTCCGTTAAATTCATTTCAAAGTATCGATGTAAATAGTCCTAATTTTTACAACAATGTACAAGACCAGATTGACATTGATTTAGCGAGACTAAAGAAAAATGTTTCAATAGATCGAAATTTGCGAAGTAAGTTTAAAATTTAATTAATTGAATAAATTTTTCTACAAAAATTCTCTTTAAACAATTTCTCTACAAGATCATGAAAAACTTTATCATTTCCTTAACTTTTAAGCCTTATTACTTTTAAACCTTAGCTTTTGAACTATTACACATGTTTTATCATATCCAAGCCTTTTTTTAATAAGATTGTTTTTTCGTCTTCGCCAACACTTGGTGAAGACGATGTTAAACCTTACAGCGATTGCCACACAGAAAACGCAATTACTCCTAAGTTCATCGGCTATGACGTTAAATCGTCACTTCATCAAGGGAGGGTGACTGAGTTCGCCAACTTGCAAGAATCAGCCTTCTTTAGAGCATTTTTTTTCTATTTAACCAATATCTTCGACAAAACTTAGTTCTTTTTTATTTTCGCGTCGTCTACATTGTTATATATACTTGCATTGTTAGTAACACGTTAAAATCAGACAGTTGGCATTATGTAACCCTCGGAAAGCTGTTGGTTCTTGATCTCTCTCCGATCGTGTTGGATTACCACCCCATGGGACTATGAGAGTGAATGAATAGAGAGTACACCTGCTTGCGCACACACCGGCACTATAATCTTGTTTTCCTAGTCTCCGTTAATGTCTGACCACTGTGACCGAAATTTGGTCTAGTGCATATTATTATTATAATTATAATGACTTATTACCTCCATTAGTGTCTTAATAACTTTAATTCAGAATACATGACCATAAAAAACATATAATTGGTACATTATAAGCAGGTTGATTACTTCTGCATGGAACGATGATGCAAAGATTCCCATCTTGCCAAACATAACAACTATAATGAATATTCTCTATATTGTGCAATCTGCGGGACAGAGGCCTATGTTCAGCGGTCTAATTTTGATGGGCTGTTAATTAATGAAAAAGTAAATAATCATTTCAATTACACTTGTTTTCATTGTAGTTACAGCAGCAGAAATGGAAGTGGAAACAGCAGCACTCTATCATGCTGAGCTTTGGTCAGAAATAGAAAACCTAAAATTGATAATCAACCAAAAAAACACAGAAAGTTCTAAAGAAAATTAATTATTTTGGAAATTATTTACTAAAATAAATTAAAAAATTAAAACCTACCTACAAGAGAAATTAATTAATGTAATAATTACTAGTTAAGTTATGAATAGAAGAAATATGTTGACATATATATAAAAAAAAGGAAGGAATAATTGTTTAAAGTTTTATTTTGGTACTTACAAAAATGATGATTCATTGATAAAACTAAATATTTAATATGAACACTAAACGCATCCCTGTTATGTGTCATTACTTGGAATAAACCGTATTATATAGCAATCCATGTTAATAAATAATATAACAAATGTGAAAGTTAATTTAAAAAAATTTAATATGATTTTTAAGACAATTCAGCATTTTAACATTTCTTAGCAAAATTACATTCTTTTAAGTTGACACAATTTTTTTGTCTCATATTCATGTTGTTTGTATTGTAGTAATAAATGATTTAATAAGTATGTATAAGAAATGTTTAATTAATTTCGTCCTAGCCTTGTCCTATTCTTATCTATAGTCAGGCCAACAAAAGATATTTCCAAAAATTTTAACATACAGGTGTTGCTAATAGTTCGTTTCAAATGGCATGTTCTTTGCCAAACTATACCTAGACTCTTTTTTACTGGTAATGAGGCATTCCATCTTAGCCCTCAGGGGTGACAATGTTTCAGCATTTGATTCTTAATCGAGAATAAATGTCTATGGGCCACAGTTCACAGTCAGTGAGTCCACCTGATGGTAAGTGAACACACGTTCACTTACCATCAGGTGGACTGTGTGCTATTTTGACACCCTTATTCTATATATAAAAAAAATTACGCACAAACTAATAGGAATGACAGTTCCAAATAGAACACAAGTCGTATTCCAAGGTATTATATATATATATATATATATATAATAAATGGATAAATATAATAGTAATAATTATATAGTAACAGAACATATGACAAATATTATTTCAAAATCAAAGTGATGTGTTATGGTGGTAAATAAAAAAGTTGATTAGCGTAAAATATAAGGATTTAATTTCTCTTCTTTTTGATTTTCTTTAATTTATTTTTGGGCATGAAATTCAAAAGGATTTATTTATTGTTAAAAATATGGTCTCTAACTTAAAAAAAAACTGATTGTTTTATTGAGATACATAATTATTCATCAAATACTGCCAGGTAATGGCGAATTTTTACAAAAGCCTTAGAAGTCTATCATATTATGCATTTTAACGATTTTAGAAGCAGTATGGCGCTAGTGGTAATTATTTTAGAGCTTTAAGATGTATTGTCACCGAACTATGGAGTATTTTTACTAATTTTGAGGTACCTACAAAAGTACATAAGAACCTTTTTACTATCAAATAATTTTAGGGTTAGTTTGTAATTTGAATTAGTTTTATTAATACACGCAAGACAAAATAATTAATAATTCGTGATATTATTAAAGGTATTGTACAGACTTTACTGTACTATCGGTAATACAGAATAGATCAAAACTTATAGCCGTATAAAATATCTAATATGCCTAATGCAGGCAGTAAACTGTATATAGAAGTTGTATTTAACATATACGAGTAGCTACAGCTTTTGGTGCTTCTGTCAAGCTATAATTCCACAATACAGTAAAAGTACCATTAAGATTCTTATATATCTAAATTATAAACTGTATAGTACTGCTTAGTATTATCTTGAGTGCTATATGCAATATTTATAACACAGTTAAAGCGCTTTTATCTTCCTTATTCCTCTTCTAGGTCTCATATTGTTTATAAGTATATTTGTAACTCGACTTTATATCCAGCGCATGTACAAAAGCTTTACAAACCCATTTTTTATCCCTAAAGTGGTTATCGTCACTACAAAACGGCTATTTTATCACTCTGCTTTTAAAGAGATATAAGAATCTGTTATATACAAGTTAAGAAAGATACAAACTTCCTTACACAGCTGCTATATACAGCAAGAGAGCGATATAGTGTCTGCTTACATTGCTTGTGTGCTATATGGGGTTTATGGCACCCATCCATTACATAGGCTGCACTAAAAGTATCGGGAATGGAATATTTCCACTGTTCCTGTCATGTTAAAATCTTTTTAATTGAAAATTCCTTGGTTTTAAAAATCGAATATCATTTATTTATTAAAAAAAAGATTCTCGGTCTTGTCACAAGGTTTTGTCAAACTTGTTTAGTCGTTGAGAAAATGGAATTGACTCGAGAAAATTCAAGGGCGATGATTTATTATGACTTTCGAAGTGGTTTAACACAAAAACAGTGTGTTGACCGGATGATTTCTGCATTTGGTGATGAAGCCCCATCCAAAACCACAATTTATCGCTGGTTTGCTGAATTTCAACGTGGACGTGTCAAGCTCAGTGATGATCCACGTCAAGGTCGTCCAAAAACTGTAGTCACCCAATAAAACGTTGATGCTGTGCGTAAACTGATTGAGGAAGATCGAAATATGACATTCCGCGAAATTCAGGCAACTTTAGACACTGGCATGAGTCAAATACAAATAATCTTGCATGAACAATTAGGTGTATACACCTAATTGTTCATGCAAGATTATTTGTATTTTTTTATAAAAAAGTTGTTTTTCCGATGTATACCGCATTCGCACTGTGAAGAGCAATAAGCGGCTCGCGTTACTTGGTGCGTCAGAACTCTCGAAAGATTCCACGCAGGATCCTCAAATGCTGTATACAACATCGTATCAGGTGACGAATCCTGGATATACGCGTACGAACCCGAAACAAAAACCAATCACGAGTTTGGGTGTTCAAAAATGAGTTAAAGCTAACAAAAATTGTTCGTTCACGGAGTGTTGCAAAAAAAATGGTGGCCACGTTTGTCTCCAAAATCGGCCATGTTACGACTATTTCTCTTGAGGGACAAAGAACGGTTAATGCAGAATGGTATGCTAGCATTTGTTTGCCACAGGTCGTTTCTGAATTCCGTAAAGAGAACTGCAACACCATCCGCCGTACAGCCCCGACCTAAACCCTATTGATTTCTATACTTTCCCTAAAATAAAGAATAAATTGCGTGGACAGAGATTTTCATTACCTGAAGAAGCTGTGGACGCCTACAAAACGGCTATTTTGGAGACCCCAACTTCCGAATGGAATGGTTGCTTCAATGATTGGTTCCATCGTATGGAAAAATGTGTCAAATTTCGCGGAGAATACTTCGAAAAGCAATAAATACATTTTTAAATAGTAATGTTGTGTCACTACCTTGATTCCCGAAATTTTCAGTGCCGCCCTCGTAGAACACTAGATGATAGTACCTACTTCTTAATTGCAAAGGAGTGTGTCTGCGTAGAATAATGTATTTATAGGTTGTGAGGCATTCCACCTTTATCCTAGTAGGTAGCGACACACTTGTAGCCTTCTTAGTTGAAGTTGGCTGTTGGTATCCATACACTGCAGCAACTATTTACCATCGGGTAGACAGTTACTTTGTCACCTCAGTTTGATAAAATACTACTTAATTACTTATCGAGATTTCCTGTCAAGAAATTCTTAGCAGCAGCATGGAGTCAGCAGGTTGGAGTGTCATGAGCAATTCGAACTCAATGCAAAGGATAATATCGTTTGAGGTTGTATCATCTAAAATATTATTTCCTTCTCGGACGGATCTAGTACTTCGCGGACGAGGACGCAAACAAAATGTAAAAGTAGAACATGAGCCGTGATTTTTTTAAATTATGTCATTTATGGTTTATCATTTATGTTTTTGAGTTTGGTAAGTAAATGACAACCTACGTTAATGGAATAAACGTGGACAAGTGTGTAAAAGTTGCTTTACTTGCTAGAAAAGGACTTGATTAGTAGTTGGATATTATCCTTATAAAACAGAACTATAAAATAAGTATTCAAAAATAAACAGCAAAAAGAAAACTTATACTTAAATACTCAAACGCTGCTTATTTTGAAGATGGCGTTTAGTCACGTGCCGTCTCTATCATTGGTGATTGCGACAACACTATACTTAACATCTTAAAATCCATGCTGGAACTCTCACGTAATACCAGCGTAAAATAGCAGCTTAACGCTGCTGTGTTTCGTTTGGTGAGTGTAGAGAACCGGAGATTATTTTTACTGGAAACGAGACATTCCATCCTAATCCTCACGGGTGACAACGCATCTGCATTTTATTCGTAATCAAGGATACAAGTAGATGTCTATGGGCCACAGCAATCATTTACCATCAGGTGGACTGTCTGCTCGTTTGTCACCCTTATCTTATAAAAAGGACTTTGTTTACTGCATAAGCGCATGGTTTCGATTAATACATCTATCACCTTTCTCTCGTTCCTTTGTAATCTTTACCCAACTTACCACCACTTGGCAGGGCAGGGTTCCCTTAGATTGACTTGAATTTGACTTTTACGCATCAATGATATATGAAATATGGATGTCAATTGCTCTACCTATCTATAAATGACTTCGCGATACAGGCTCGCCTACTGCGAAGAGAAGAAAAATAATAGTATCTATAGGTATAGTAATTATGTCATAAAATTTATTTTTAAGGCGTCGATCAAGGCAATGTCATTTATAACAAATATGGCACAATATATTTATCGGATCCAAAGATCTATTGAAATTCCAGTAAGTAATCACAGACAATACAGATAAATAGAATATTAGATCAGTATAACTTAACAAAATGGACTTAGCTACAGTCTTTGCTATTTTTTGTCATGCTCAGGGGTCAAGACCGTGTTTTGTGGCAATGTATAGGAGAGGCTTAATTTTTTAACATACACATGAATAACGTTTAAGTGTCTGTATATAATGGGCTATTTGCCTGTTTTAAATATTTTTATTTCCTACTTCTGCATCTATGTATTGTCTGGACTATCTATGGTATGGCCGCACAGATTGTGATACAACTTTACGAAAAGGTAGAAAGAAACGTCAGGAGGGATCTAAGCACTGTATATTTTATCAGAAAGCTTCTTCACCAGTTTTCTTGCAGATCGGAGCATCAAGGTCGTATTAGATTGTGCACAAGGCTGCGTGCTATCACCAACGATGTTTCTTCTGTATATCAATGACATCTTGCAAACCGGTAACGTTCATGGACGACAGCACTGGTGATGACGACAACACCGTCCGTGCCAATATTTCTCGGGAAAACTCGACAAGTATCGGAACAAACTTGTGTCTGAAGTCGAGACTTTGTTCAACAAAATCTCGAACTAGGGCCGACTAAATCTAGTCCTCCAGTTCAATCCGTAGAAGACACAAGTTTGTAAGTTTACTGCTATAAAAGCCCTTGTTGTATCTTTTCAGTTTCAGGGAGGTCCCCTTGTTGCCTTAGTCAGTATCTGAATCCTCGGCGTCGACATATCGAATGACAACTTGAAGAGAAGGCTAAATTGGCATCTAAAAAGCTTGACGTGCGCAGCAGAGCGAGACAGTGTTTCATGCCGGCACACCGCTTGCAACTTTACAAGGCGCAGGCTCGGCCTCACATGGAATACTGTTGCCGTCTCTGGACCGGGGTCTCCTTCCTCAGTGCCAGCTCTTTCCATTTGATTGCATCCAGCACAAAGCGGTTCGAATCGTCGGCGACTGAGTTCTTTCTAATCGGCTTAACTCATTGCCATTGCGAAGAGATGTTGCCATCACATCTACCGTGGGGAGTACTCTGAGGAATTATTCAGACTAATTCCAGCCGCTGAATTTTACCATCGCACATTGCGCCAAAACTCGCGATGCCATCCATACTATCTGGATGATTGGCGGTCCACCACTGTGCGATTTCCAAAAAGTTTTATTCCTCGCACAACTTCCTTATGAAATCGACCACCACCAGCGATTTTTCCGGACCTGCACGACTTAAGGACCCTCAAGTAAAGGGCCTATTCTTTTTTAAAAGGCCAACAACGCACCTGCGATTCCCTTGGTGTTGCAGTTTTTCATGGGTAGTGGTCAACACTTACCATCAGGTAAGTCGCATGCACTCATCTGCCTCCTCTTCTATAAAAAATACACGATGTAGCTATACAGTGGACTTGTAGTTTCTGTAATAATGATGTGGTCCCATGTCAACATGGTTAATAATTATCAATATCATAATAATTACAGATGGGTATTGACCATCTGATTACGACCATTGGTTGATTGATTATTTTAAGTTACCACATTTTTTTTGACAGGTACCCGATGGTGTTTCCGTTACGTACGTTAAAGTTACTGTTAACGCCCTGTCGCCTCCTAAAGTCGATTATGATAATTTATACCACAAAGTAAACATTAAATATAGTTTGTCACAAATCTCTCAATCCAACTACAATGTTATAGTAAAAGGAATGACGAAGGTACACAATTGAAAACTGTTTATGTAGAACCTGGAAAAATGAAAAACCATCTATTTTGAAATGTTGTGTTAAGTTCTTCTAAACACCTCAAGATCAGTGAAATTTTTTGATTATCTTTGTTAGCGTGTTAGCTAGCATTGATCACCTTGAATCAATGCTACTTTTCTACAAAATATATTCTCATAAATAATATGGGTATTTTTCAACTGAAACAAATTTTGTTCCAACTGAGATTCCACTCAACAAAGTTGCCCTGTGTACTGTTTGAAAAATTAAACAAATCATTAAGTAGCCATTTGTTTATTATTACGAATACTCGTAAGTGTTATATATATATATATTAGAAGTTTTATTTATTACTAAAGGTGCGCTTACACGAGGGCAATAATTGCTCGGCGACACGAATGGACCGATCTGGAGCAATTAATGGAGCAATTTCAAAGCAATGGCGCAAATGTTGTGCAGCAATTATCGCAGATACGAATTGACGAATATCCAATAGGCTTGGAAATTCCTAGCAATTTTTGTATATATCTCATTCGCACTTGTTTGTTTTGCGGCTTGCCGTCTTGCTTCTGCGGGGAGCAAGACGGCAAGACGCAATTATTTCAAATTTTATTTATTCGAAAGTAATTCAAAGTCTGTTCGTGACATTCTAGTAAAGTTTTTGAATAATATATCATCTAATTCTTTACACTGAAATGCAATGAAAATTGCGGCCTCTTTGCCAAAAACGATCGCACCCAGATTCGCCTATTCTTTTTCCTTCTTTTTTGTTTTTGATTAATAATAAAAAAGCGCTACAAGCCGCCGCAGCAAGAACAATGTCGTCCATAGCGAGCGAATACTGAAATGCTCGTGTAGGACAGTATTGCCTAGTTGATGAAGTTGCGCCATACCGCTCAATATTCTATTGCGCAGTATTGATGCTTGTTGCCGTTGCCGTAAATTGCTTGAAGTAGTCGTGACGTCATAGTTGACGAGTATTGACTGGAATTGAGCAATTTTAGTTGCCCGTGTAAGACCACCTTAAGGATCTGCTTTGGCTCCGCACAGGTGATTTCTGGATCTGGACAACAGCGCCACCTACCGGGTCTAATTGTGATTCTAAACCATTCTCAAATCAACTTACAACAGCGCCACCTACCGGGTCTAATTGTGATTCTAAGCCATTCTCGAATCAACTTACAACAGCGCTATCTACCGGGTCCAATTGCGAATCTAAACCATTCTCGAATCAACTTACAACAGCGCCATCTACCGGGTCCAATTGTGAATCTAAGCCATTCTCGAATCCACTTACAACAGCGCCATCTACCGGGTCCAATTGTGAATCTAAGTCATTCTCGAATCAACTTAATCACACACACAAGATTCCAACACAAGCGGCTCAGCCGTTTAGGTGGACTTCAGTCACATACACACGAACGGAAGAATGTAATATGCATGTATTATACATTTTTTTATAGGATAGGATGACAAACGAGCACACAGTCCACCTGATGGTAAATGGTTTCTGTGGCCCATAGACATATACGTCTATCCTCGATTATGAATCAAAATGCAGATGCGTTGTCACCCGTGAGGACTTAGTTGGAATGCCTCATTTCGAGTAAAAAGGGTCTCCGGTTCTCTATACTCACAATACGAAACATAGCAGCATTAAGGGGATATAGTAAATCAGCTCAAATTCTAATTTCGTCGCCACTTGCACGCGCGTCGTATGCTATGTACCGACATGTTTGTAATCACTAATGCTGTAAGTAGATAGGTCGTTAGATACTTATTTCATTAGGTTTATCATATTTATGCCTGTTTCTTAACGCCAACCCAGTCGCTTCTTATTTTTATAACGGTTATTTACCATTTTAATTTTACGTCGTCCTGTTGCGTAATGTGTACTCTGATCGTAAGCGACACAACTTCTCCCTTCAAAAGCCGGAGCGATACTAATGGGGCGACAGGAATCAAGCTTACGCACCGATAGTTTAGGTAATTTCTTTTTACAGTGAAAATAATGGTATTTTAAAAAAAGTAAATAACATAAGCACTGCTTTATAGTTAGTTCAGTTAGTATGCAAAGTTTCATGATCTTATTTAAAGTATTTTATGAATAACAGCGGTTTATTGTTTAGTTTGGATGTAACTTTGGATTTTTTTTCTATCGAGAAAATTTTACGAAATCGTGTTTTCGTCTAACATAATCCTTAATATTAATGTTCAACTTTACCATATATTTATTTCAAAATTAATGCTGCAATATTTTTCCTTAACATTAATGCTCAACTTTACCATATATTTATTTCAAAATTAATGCTGCAATGTTTTCGGCATAACGAAGGATCTTGCTAAGCCATTTGAGATTATATTTCCCCATAAGCTACTATTTGACGCTGGTACGCCCATCCCCGGTCGAGCCGACCCATTCGTGCTAAAACTATACTACTAATATAACTGCAGCATGGCTCTACCACGTAAAAATGTGCCTTCGTCTTGAATATTTTTTGGTAAAATCTATTGATGAAAACCGCATCAAAATCCGTTGCGTAGTTTAAAAGATCTAAGCGTCAGACGGCGGGAAGCGACTTGACTGATAGTCACATATAAGGTAATGTGCTGATAGTTGACATCATTCTCGTATTTCTCTTATCTTGATTCATTAATTTTCCTCCTATGAATTTTCAGCGGTAGGTAATCAGTTGATTTATTACTATTGAGAATCAATTATTTACGTTTAATCAAACTCTTGTTTCGGTGGAATACAACACGATGTGGCTGCCTGTTTTTCTAGTAGTTCTTACCGTTTTCAATTACAATTGTCCAAAACACGGACATTCATACCGCGAATTTGGTAGGTTTGATCCATTTAAAAAAATTAATAACCTAATAGTATGATAATATTTAAGATATAATAATTTAGTAGTCGTCATCACTTCGCTTCGCCATTCTCTGCAAGTCTTAAACCTCTTATTTTACACTATATTTTATTATTATTATTCTGGGTAAGACTTTAGTTCTGGTAGTAGTGGCAAAATGAAATACATTTTACCATTTAGGATAGTAAATTTGGATATGCCTGTGGGAAGCGTCAGAAATATGTTACAGGCTTTCAACAGTAGACGGTAAAATTATCCTGCTAAAGAAAATCACAAATACAGATCAGTGACAGGGAGCAGCGCCAAAGGTGGAAGATGTCTTTCACCTTTGGCGCTGCTCCCTGTCACTGATCTGTATTTGTGAAAATCATTGATTTTCATTGTGGGGAGTTAAAAAAGCTATTTAAAGGTAATCGCATTTTACATCAAGTTGACGGATCAGCATCTCTTAGTAAGTGATTTGATAATGTTTTAAAATTCATTTATACATTTATAGGTTCTCGTGAAGATGGAGACGTCTTATCATACGAATATAAAGGGATTATTCCTCTTTTCCATCCAATATTACGAGTATTAGTTAAAGTAAGTGCAGTTATATAAATGAAAGTAAACGTAGTAATATTTAGATTGGTTCAGTTTTAAAAAAATCATAATCATGTTTCTGTAAATACTTTGAATGCTCATAATATTTTGTACCTATCCCAATCGCTTCGTTTACGACGTTCGCTCTCACTATCCCTGCTCTCTGACGTGTATGAGTGATCGTTCAGGCGCAAGCCACGACAAAATCCAATAATAAGTTTCTCGCAAGGAATATACTATTATTCACAAAGAATATACAAGAGCCATCATCATCATCATCATTACAGCCCTTCACAAGTCCACTGCTGAACATAGGCCTCCCTCAAGTAATGCCACAAAGCACGGTCCTGAGCCTCCTGCATCCATCGACTTCCTGCATGTCTTACCAGGTCGTCACTCCATCTAGTGAGGGGTAGCACTACATTACGCCTACCGGTACGAGGCTGCCACTCGAGAACCTTTCTTCCCCATCGGTTATCGGTTTTTCGAGCTATATGGCCGGACCATTGCCACTTCAGCTTACTAATCCGATGGGCTATGTCGGTCACTCTGGTTTTACTGCGGATATCCTCATTACTGACTCTATCACGCAGAGAAACTCCCGAGCATAGCCCTCTCCATAGCTCGCTGAGCGACCTTGAGCGTCCTCATACGGCCAGCAGCGAAGGACCACGTCTCAGATCCGTAAGTCATCACTGGCACCACGCACTGGTTGTACAACTTAGTTTTCAGAGATTGAGGTATACCTGACGAGATGATGTGTCGTAATTTTCCGAACGCTGCCCAACCGAGTTGAATCCGTCGATTGACCTCTCAGTTGAAGTTGGACTTACCCAATCGGACTATTTGTCCCAGGTAAACGTACTCGTCAACAACTTCGAGCATAGTGCTCCCAATAACTACCGGCATAGGTGTTACATGGACATTAAACATGATCTTTGTTTGGTCTATGTTCCTCTTAAGACCTATCCGTTGGGAGACACCATTGAGGTCATTGAGCATAGTGCTAAGGTCCTCCATGCTGCAGTTATTTTAGTAGTATAGTTGTAGCACGAATGGACCGGGGAATCACCAGGCTCTCACAGAATACCAGCGTCAAATAGTAGCTTAATGCTGCTGTGTTTCGTATGGTTAATGTGGAGAATCGGAGAACCTTTTTACTGGAAATGCTGAATTGTCCACTGGCGACTATGACAAAGTCAGGATGACCTTTGTGTAGCTGTTTCGGTTTTCGGTCTTGGTGTACGTCACATTCCAATGATCACCAGTTCATTTCACACGTGTTACAAAACTGCGGAACTGAAATAATGTGTGTTCAAAATAAATTCGAAGTCTTTATTGCATAATTGCTGCTGAAGCGTCTGTCCCATTTGAGGTTTTATGTTTTTTTTCGTAGCGTAGCTATAACGCGGTCGTCGTAGTATCACTAAATGAATTGCAAGTATGGAAATTTAGGGCTAAAACGCATTCGTTCCACCTTTTGTCAGTTTTTCCGATAAACAAAAGACACACCGCTCCACGATCTTAAAAAAAATTTCGAAATGGAAAAGTTCAGAGAAAAACTTGTAGTCTGCATATAAAAAACTCATTTGCTCATAGAATACTATAATACCTACATACTCAAAAGTGTGTATGTATTCCATAGTCCTAGTGCCTTTTGTGTCAAAAATACCAAATCGCGAATTAATTACGTGTCAGAAAAACAGCTGGGTGTGGAATTTGTATAAGAGTGGAAAAAATATCCTTTCACCAGTAAGTCGAAGCGATTTATATTTTCGGAATATTAGAAACAAAAATAAAGAAATATTAATGTTCAAAAAGAACAGTACTAGGGATGTAACAATAGTATATATATTCAAGTTTTATTTAATTTTTCAAAACATTCTATGCATTGGTGGTTACCGATTACCGGTAAATCACTAAACAAGTCTACATCCCTAGCTGTGATACCATTATATAAGTACTACAGTTTGCAGGGAGACGTAAGGACTAATATTATGATGCTACGCATAATATAGGTACATATTCAACAACTTGTGATTTTCAATAAGAAAAAATAATGCTTAATATTATTAGTATTTGCAATTAGTTTGCACACTATTTACAAATAAATATGTATTAATGTTTAAACGAATTTAATTATTTTTGATAATTGTGAACACCAATCAAAAGTTTGTAGTGTGGAAATTCGCTCAGTCTGTCAACATAGCTATTCCATCTCTTTCTGAAAAGAAAAAGTCTGAAAGTCTGTAAACATTCGTTGCAAATCAGTTGTTATTGCCTTGGAATAAAGTCAGATTATATGTAATATTAAAATACGTTTTTAACATTATTTATTGAAATCTGTATGACCAATAGTAACCGCTTGTATGTGTGCTCCCGGCGACACCAGTCCTCGTACAAAATAAGATTGGCAGCAATTCTATTGTTTATTATAGTATTCCATGGGTGTACTCGACCGGGAAAAGGGCCACACCATCACAGAACACCAGCATGGAATAATAGCTTAAATCTATTCGGTTTCATGTGTGAAGCGTAAAAAGTGGACGCATTTTACTCGGATTAAGGCATTCCATCTTAGTCCTCGAGGGTGACAGTATATTTGCATTTGGATTCTTAATTGGCGATAGATGTAGATATCTATGAGCCACAGCATCCACTTGCTATCAGGTGGACTGTGCGCTCATTTATCATTCTTATTCTATAAGTAAACAATGAGCCTAAGAAAGGGCCCCAAGGACAGGAAAAACTCTTGAAATACAAGATCAAAGACCAAAGTCAACCCTTAATTCGTACAAGTTATTGCTTATAAATCAATATCCCTATATGTATATGTAATTCCATAAGAAATAAGAATCTAGGTTATTATTTTATGTGGCTTTTATATTTTGCAGCCTCAAAGACGGGACGTTGAAGATAACTTTACCTACTTAAGAGTTGAATACATAAATAAGGTGACAAAGGTAGTCGTTTTATACAATGCCACTGCACAAATGATAACATTCCGATTGAAATTTCCATTTATCCGAATCCCGTTTGAAGTAACCGGATACTCTAGACTCCTAAATTCTACTTCTAAACCTCTTAATGAGACTGGGCTTCTAAATTCTACTTCTAAACTTCTTAATGAGACTAGGCTTGTAAATTTTACTTTTATACCAATTAATCAGACTATACGTAGTTTCAAGTGGGACCTAACAAATCTGTACGACCTAATAAAAGATTTAATATAGTGATTCGTTTTTCATTTCACCTAAATGCTTTTGTAAAGGTATTAGTATGCAAATAAAACAAACTTTGTTAAGTATATAAAAATATTTTACTATTGACGACTAACAATAGTTATATCGTCAATTGTAAAAAAAAAATAATAAGGTTAATTTTCAATTTACGTTGATCTATGGTTGTCACTGAGTTTTATTGATAGGGTAAAGGTTAAGGTTAATAACGGGAACGCATGTTAATGTCAACGTGTCGCTCTCGATCTGAAACGCGATGATCTCCAGACACTCTTACGGCGCCTCTACACGTTGGCCAACACAGTGGCGTATGTAGTGGCCAATAGCATTGGCCAACGTGTAGACGGGGTGTTTGGGCTTCATTGGTATGTATTGGAATGATGGCCCGCAAGTTGGCGCGAGATCCGTGTGGTGTCGGTTTTTTACAAAAGATCAAAGGATTGTTGGCAGAGTTTGGTCGCCGCGTCCACACGTTGGCCGCGCGTTTAGTTTGCTACAAGCTCCCAGAGTGATTACACGCATCTGATTTAAATTTTATATTCAAGCTTTGAAGGGTGGATGCCCCAATTACCAGCCTTTTAGTGTCAATTTCAACTTTAAACATTCCTACTACATTAATTAGCGAGAACAATTTTAAAATGAAAAAAAATGAAGCACGTCGTTTATACGTGGTAGAACCATGCAATTATATTAGAAGTATAGTTGCAGCACGAAGGTCGGCTTGACAGGGGAAGGAGTGATTACACGCACCTGATTTAAATTTTATATTCACGCTTTGTAGGGTGGTGCCCCTATTACCAGCCTTTTAGTGCCAATTTCAACTTTAAACATTCCTACTACTTTAATTAGCGCGATTTAATTATTTTAAACATTTGTTTTAATCGATAAGCTATTTATCAAAACAAATAATGAACATCTATTTACAATCAGATTATTACGAGAACAATTTTAAAATGAAAAAAATGAAGCACATCGTTTATATGTGGTAGAACCATGCAGTTATATTACAAGTATACTTGTAGCACGAATGGGTCGGCTCGACCGGGGAAGGACCACGCTCTCACAGAATGTCAGCGTAAAATAGTAGCTTAATGATGCTGTGTTTCGTATAGTGAGTGTAGAGAACCAGAGATCCTTTTGGAAACGAGGCATTTCATCTTAATCCTCACGGGTGACAACGCATCTGCATTTTGATTCGTAATCGAGGATAGATGTAGATGTCTGTGGGCCACAGTAACCACTTACCATCAGGTGAACTGTGTGCTCGTTTGTCACACTGTCACAAACATGGTCCTGAGCCACTTTGCTCGTCATGAGTTTTTCATTTATCTTCTAAGTTATAATTAGTACCTATTATTAAGTCAATGTTAATTTATATATTGCTATTGTTTTTGTCTTTCTCAAAAAATAATTAAATTACCAAATAAATTATATGGTGTTTTTTATATACCTACATCAAATATCTGATAGAAATGCAAGTACCAATTTTAAAACATAGACTAATCGATTATAACTCCTTTAACTTTAAAATAAGTTAAGTTCTTATTAATGGTACTTATTCCAGTTTATGATGCATGTAAAAAATAAATAAAGCTAATTGTATATCGTATATCTATTTACAGCCCCATTAATAACCACTATTATTTTATAATTGTTTTATAAAAACGTTAACCTCACACTAGGATTTTCTCCCGTATCGCGCAGACAGTTTACAAACATAAATTGCACAAGGACACACATCCAGACCCGAAACAATTATTTGTAGGACATACAAATACTTGTTCCGGCGGGATCAAACCCGCGGCGCTCGGCGCAGCCACTCATTGCTGAGCCACTGCGCCACGGTGCTTATAAATTCGTCCGCACATTGGCCCCAACCGAAGTAAACTGAACGACCTTCCAACGTGTGGACGCCGTCACCAACTCTCGGCCAATATATTCGCCACTCCATTCGCCACTGTGTTGGCCAACGTGTAGAGGCGACATTACATGTGCGGACGGACATGCTTCATCGTGCTCCCGCTTTCCTTCAATTCAATAAAAAGATTAGAGTTGTAAAACTGCATCTGCAGTGAGTTTAACTTCTTGCCTTGCTCCCCACATCCCAGCTTAAAATTAAGTTTTACCAAAAATTTTACACTTTACTGCCAAGATATTTATATGACTAAAATAAACAATAGGATGTGCTGATTCAAAAAGAGGAGTAATTTATTTCTAAACTCTCATTTCACATTTTGAAAGCGTTTTAGTGACGTACTTCCGGTATGGCTGCCTTGTGTTTAGTGTAATATATTACTTTCCTCTATGGTCATATATATTCAGTAATCTATGTCTATGGCTCATTCCTTTTTCGTGTGTGGTAACCAGTGATCTCTAAATCCTCAACTTTACCATATATTTATTTCAAAATTAATGCTGCAATATTTTCGGTATAACGGAGGATCTTGCTAAGCCATTTGAGGTTATATTTCCCCTTAATTGCATGCCGTTCGGTTTATCTGTAGCCCCGCGGGTTTTCACTAAGGTTACAAAGGAAATTATGACCTATCTCAGGCAACGCGGTTTTCAATCAGTGTCTTATTTAGACGATATCTTATGTTGAAATAATACTAGTTTTTACGGAATTTATCGCGTATATTTAACTTTTTAATACCCGACGTTTCGAGAGCTTTACAGCACCCATGGTCACGGGAAGGACTGAGATGTTTAACAAAAGTTAAATTTTAATCTATGGTAACCGCGGTTAACTATGACATCTGGACGTTAAACATCTCAGTCCTTCCCGTGACCATGGGTGCTGTAAAGCTCTCGAAACGTCGGGTATTAAAAAGTTAAATATACGCGATAAATTCCGTAAAAACTAGTATTATTTCAATGTGTAGTGTTCGCGTAAATATAAGATATCTTATGTATTGGAGATACTTATACAAGTGTATTGATAATGTTGATAAAACTTTGAAACTACTCGAGTTCCTAGGTTTCGTTGTTAATTATGACAAATGTATGTTAAAACCGCGACAATCCTGCAAATATTTAAGATTTTGTTATGATACCAATAATATTAGCATAGAATTACCAGACAATAAGCGACGTTACAGTTGGTAAGTAAATTTGCAAAGTTACAGTCATGTCATACTAGTCGCCGCATGCCCATCCGTTAAGTACGCTCGGGTATACACTAACTTAAGATCTTAGCGTCAGAAGTTCCTTGCATTAGCGGAGACTCTAACAGTCATACTCCGTTGACTGCGGAGCTGTGTAGTGTTATGCTACTTACATATCATTTTACATTCATTTTTTCATTCTGTTTTTGATTTTCTGCATTCACCTCAAAACTGGATATTTTGCATCACCTTTATTTCCATAGAATCCTGTAACGTTTTTAAACCATAAGAACACAATAACAAATCATTTTCACTTCGTATTTTCACGCTATCAGCACTTTTTAAATCGGTGTCAATGGAGTCTACCTTTTTCGATCTTTTATTTAGTTCTCCGTAACTGCAATTTCGGGCTTCGTGCGCGCTGTTGCGCTACCTTTTTTCCTTTATAAATAATATCTCATTTTTCACTTAAATCTTGCCGTTTCTCTATTACGAGCCGAAAACCAAAATTTGACATGTTTTGACATCGTTGTTTATCTGGTTGTCATGGCAATTTTTATTCAAATATGTTACCGGCCTGATGTTTTTACTTCAATACTTCCACAAAAATACTCTTTTCCCCTTGGCCATTTACAAAAATTTGCTTTTAATTTAAATAATTTCCCGTTCTTATCCCAGATCCGTCAAAAAGTATAAAAGCCGAACAATCGGCCAATAAAGAAAGTCTCGCTTCAGCTTTCAAATTAGAAGCATCTCCTAAAGGCCTTATCCCGGGGCCGCACTGCCCCGGGATCCTGCAAGCCTCTGTCTTCACCTGAAGTCGTCGCCTAGCCACGCCTACACCTCCACCTACTAGTGCCTACTCCGGGCGCTGTGTGTGTCTACTTCAAGCGCTGCGTGTACCTACTCCAGACGCTGCGTGTGTCTACTCCGGGCGCTGTGTGTGCCTAGTCCGGGCGCTGTGTGTGCCTACTTCAAGCTCTGCGTGTGCCTACTCCAGACGCTGCGTGTGCTAGATCAGGCGCTGTGCACCTACCACAGGCATAGCCTGTGCATACTCCGTGAGCGGTGAGCACCACTGCCAAGTGCAGTGTGCCACTTTGGTCTTCGGGCTCCGTTCCAGTGCTCGTTTACCTTTATTATTATTTTTTAAAGAAATAATTGCAATTCACGTCACCCATCATCATCTTCATACTTTTTTTTAAAAAAAAACTGTAAATATCTTTTAAAATTTTAAATAAATTATTCGTTTTTGTTCTATTTTTGTAGTTTCGTTGTTGTTAGGTTGGTTCTTTAGTTTTTAATTGTCGCTTCACGACAGCTGTTTAATAAAATAGACAGCTGATTGAGCCCAATCCGTTAAAACGAAAATATCTTTATTTTGGTATATCGAATACTATAATATGTATACATTTCTGAGTTCTCTATGAAATTTCCTATAAACGAGGAAAATATAAAAAAATATAAAATATTGAAAATATTGAATAAAGTTTTAAAGTAATTAGTATTAGTAAATACTGAATAAAGTCAAAACTATCATATTTCTCAATGAAGCAAAGTTTTTCAATAGTTCAATTTTAAATAAAACTATTATTTACGGATTTTATCGCGTTTAATTACATTAATTTATTTTTATTATTATCCCGACGTTTCGGGTGCTTTACAGCGCCCATGGTCACGGGGGGGGGGGAGGGGACTGAGATGTTTGACGTCCCAATGTCATAGTTAGTCCGGCTACCTTCAGTTTTTTAATATTAATTTTTGGTCCGATTTACGCAAAACGAGCTTATAGTATCATGAAGTCTTGCAGTGGTATGCTTGGGTTTGGGTTTAATTTTGTTAATTATAGGATCCCAAGCAGATGGTAGCACCCAACCACCTTCTCTAATGAAATTGAACATGTTCGCAGACTGCAGACTTCCCGGAGCGTCGGTGCTTCACATCAGCTATATGTTCCTTCACGCGGGTTTTTATAGATCTCTTTGTTTGACCTATGTAAGAGAGACCACATTCACAATCTAGCTTGTACACACCTGCATCTTGTAGAGGAATATTACATTTGATGGATGGTAAAAATTGACTAATATTCTTCAGCGGCTTGTAGTATGTCTTAATGGACGCTCGCTTCCATTAAGACATACTACAAGCCGCTGAGTTCAATTTAATTTTATTTTAATCTTACATCTATTGTTTACAATATTTTATGTGCAAAATCATAGGCTACAATACAATTTTTTATCATAAAACGCATTAATATTAAGCTTACAAGAACCCACAATCAACTTACACCGATGTAGAATGTAGTTCGGACCAGATGCGGCATTAATGCATTAGTCATTAACAATAGTTTTTTTTATTTCATTAAAAATATATACTTAAATTCATGAAGAAACATGTGGTTTTTTTCCAGGACTAGTTGAACATCCTTTTTCATCTCTTTTACATGATTCAGTATTGAACCTCTCTTTTTCTTTACATGATTCAGTCGTCTTTCTCATCTCTTCTAATCTTGCTAAGTTTTAGAAATTTAATAAAGTATTTCATAAGTACTCTTAATGCCGATGTCAAAATTTTAGTCGTAAGTGCCATATTTATTGATAAATTTATTACTTTACTTGAGCAAACAACTTTTAACAGCACTTGTACAGAAATAAAGATTCATTCATTCCCTCAAAAATCATAAAACCATTCAGGGGTCACTCCCGCTGATGTAGAGTTTAACATTTTTTGTAAACAATACCCAATGCACCATAATATGTGTCGAGTGACAAAGGCGTTTAGAGGCGCTGCGAGGTGCGCGGCGGTTATATTACATTTCCAATAACCAACAACATTATTTCTCGAAAAGGTAACATATTTACTTTAACACAAATAATAGCTACGAAATGATAAAATTTAAAATAAATAGGTACATCTCTTCCTGAAATAAAAAAATTATTTATATATATTTTTAAAGAACCCACTTCTTATGCTCCAAAAATATGCCACAATTAAAGTACGATTCTGCACTTTTTTGTGCATCATGTACTAGTTCATTAAAACATTTTTATACGTGGTAGAGCCATGCTGCAGTTATATTAGTAGTATAGTTGTAGCACGAATGGGTCGGCTCGACCGGGGAAGGACCACGCTCTCACAGAATACCAGCGTGAAATAGTAGCTTAATGCTTCTGTGTTTCGTATGGCGAGTGTAGAGAACCGGAGACCTTTTTACTGGAAACGAGGCGTTCCATCTTAGTTCTCACGGGTGACAACGCATCTGCATTTTGATTTGTAATCGAGGATAGATGTAGCTATCTATGGGCCGCAGCAATGACCTCAGGTGGACTGTGTGCTCGTTTGTCACCCTATCCTATAGAATGAAAAAGAAAAAAAAAAGGTGTATTTATTTCAACGATGAGAGCTGTGGTAGCTCAGAAGAGCCGTAGTAGCTCAGATGCTTAGCTCTCGCTGTAAATTTCGCAGTACGCATAATAATAATTACAAAGTCAAAATTAACCTACCTAATACTATGTTAGAAGATTTGTTTTGGTGGTCGTCAAATATCGACAAAACACGCAATTTTATTCGACAGCCAAAATTTGCCATCAAAAGGAGGATGGCCAAATCGTACCTGACAACGAAACGATAACGTCCCAGTATGAAATATTTATTTAAAGTACCCTTATTGTTTAAGGTCTTAAAACACACAAGGAATACCTCTCTAAGTAGCCACAAAAAAGTTATTACTTCTGTACCATTTATTTCTGTTTTTGTAACTGTTCAAAATTATTTCAAATAATAGTTTCAGAACGCACCTAATGACGACTCATTTCATTTATTTCATAGACTATAATTATTTGCCTTGGTATTCAAAGACTATAATTATTTACGTTTTTATGAATAGTTGGTAATTTTAATTCAATTCAATTAGTATGTAGACATCAAATCAACTACTACGCTGATTTATTATGAATTGGTTTCGTGTCAAAAAAAAATAATAATGTAGGTCATAGTAAGCTAAACGTTTTGTTCAATTACATCTTTTGACTGGAAAGAAAGGACATGACATACCTATGAAAAAAACGTGTATACCTAAACTGAATCTGGCGGCTTGACGTAGTGCTGCGCACTATATATACCATTCTACCCTACATCACTTCCTGAATATCGATAAAGTGGCGTTTATTTAGAAAAAGATTCTTTCGTGTGATTCATCTCAAACACCCGTGTGTTCTAAAGCGCCTTCCACATTCACGCCGTGAACACCTGTGAAAGGCGTGAACCGCGAATGTGGATGGCTTTCGCGCCCGTTCACGGGCTTCGCGCCTTTTCACGCTCTGTTCCCCGTTTTATGTCGGTATTTTGTGCCCGCTTCAAAGGGTTCACGAGGTGTGAACCTCCCGTGAACCCAAGCGAATCCACACTCGCGCGTGAAAACAGTAATGCGCGAGACTCGTTGCTGTGAGGTTGTGCTTATTTGTATTTTTTTACGTAGGACGGTGCGTCAAAATGAGCGTCAGTTGGACGAACGAGCAGGAACTCTTGTTGATCGAGTGTTATCATGCCGAACCCATTTAATGGGATGCTAAACACAAAGATCATAAAAATAAAATGAAAGTACATGACGCATGAATAAAGGAAATAATGAGTATTATTTTATTTTATTTTATTTTATAGGATAGGGTAACAAACAAGCACAAAGTCCACCCGATGGTATGTGGATGCTGTGGCCCATAGAGATCTACATCTATCCTCCATTACGAATCAAAATGCAGATGCGTTGTCTCCTTGCCTCGTTTCCAGTAAAAAGGGTCTCCGGTTCTCTACACTCACCATACGAAACATAGCAGCATTAAGCTACTATTTTACGTTGGTATTCTGTGAGAGCGTGGTCCTTCCCCGGTCGGGCCGACCCATTCGTGCTACAACTATACTACTAATATAAGTGCAGCATGGCTCTGCCACGAAAAGCGTAGAAGTGACTGATTGAAAAAAAATCTAATGTCCGGTTATAGAAATTATAAGAAAAAGGTGAAGGATTCTGAAAGGAAGTCTGGAGCAAGCAGCGACAAAATTTACGAGCCCATTTGGATTTCTTTTGACGTGATCGATGCTTTTCTAGGAGAATGCGATAATTGTAAAAAAAAACTACAAATACGGTTTTTTTATCTTTTATATACACATAATTGTCGTGAGCTAAAGCGCATAGCGTCACGGGTCACGGCGATAGCAGTGCATATTTCAGCGACCATTCTCGACGAGCGCGCGAACTGTAGTGGAGGGATGTGTTTTTCGCGACGACTTCGCGGCAAAATTACGGCGTGAATTCACGCCGTGAATCACACAGGAGTCTGGAGCCCGTATTAGATAGTTTTTTTTAAATCAGTATGACGGATTTTTAGCGCAAAATTGTAAGTCGATAATTTTTTTTACTCAACCTATCGATATAATCAAATCAAAATAAATGAAATTAAAAAGAGATTACTGAAATATATTATAAGGTATACCTATGTTTTCAGTTTAAAAATATATAATAATTATAAAACCAGAGTGACCGACAAAGCCCAACGGATTAGTAAGCTTAAGTGGCAATGGGCTGGTCATAAAGCTCGAAGAACCGATAACCGATGGGGAAGAAAGGTTCTCGAGTGGCAGCCTCGTACCGGTAGGCGTAGTGTAGGGTGACCCCCCACTAGATGGAGTGACGACCTGGTAAGACATGCAGGAAGTCGATGGATGCAGGAGGCTCAGGACCGTGCTTTGTGGCATTAATTGGGGGAGGCCTATGTTCAGCAGTGGACTTGTGAAGGGCTGTAATGATGAATGAATGATGATGTTTTCAGTTCATTACTTTAAAGAAGTCGTTTTTGTTTTGTTTTTATAATGTAACTATCTATAATTAATGTTACCATTATTTCCCGGGAATTACTTAACAAGAAATCTAATTATCAGCACCGAATAATATGAAATTTTCGCCATACTTCAGTGTGCGGAAATCAACCTGCAAAAACAATACTTCATCCATATAATTTATATAAACTCTGATAGTCAAACAGCACTGCTAGCGCTGAGGTCAAACTTAGTGAACTTGAAGCTAGTTGGAGACTATTTAAACAATTTAAACGCCCTGGGATGAAACAACAGGGTCATCTTAAGATGGGTTAAGGTCACGCGGGTATTGTAGGCGATGAATTTGTCGACAAACTCACACGGGAGGGCTCAAAGAGTACATAATTTGGACCTGAGCCATTTTGTGGAATCTCAAGAAGCCAACCCAATTGACCCTTGAAACTTTTTATCACTATAAATCACTTAAGATCTGCTCTGACACACCAGGCTTAAAAGATTCTAAAACCTTAATCTGGGATTTGATCGTAAATTCGCTTCAGAAGCCCTGGGATTAAGCAAAAATGAATTGCGCATTCTGGCAAGAGCCCTAACTGGACACTGTTTTCTTAAGGCCCCAGTCTTGTAAAAATTAGTGTTCTCGCAAAATTTACAGCAAAACAAATATTTTTATAGTATTTAAAAAAGAAAAAGTGAAACATTTACATTTATTTAAAGTGTAGGATTTGATATTTTCGAAACTGTTTTTTAATTTCATTTTGGTGTTTAAATTAATAGCTCTATTAGGCGTTAAACATGCCTATGTTTAAGTTACATGCATAAAAGGTCTTATAGATTGTATAGAAGCCTGTGATATGTACAAACTATAACAATATCAAGAAAAGTATTCAGATCACATTTATTTACACATTGTCTACAATAATCTGATGTGGTCACCTTTTTTACAAATGCTTTAATTTTCTTATTTGAAGGCATTGATATATTAAAAGGGGAAGATATGTTACACGCTAATATCGCAATCACTAAACCTGGGCTCGTCGCAAGACTATAAGCACCAAAACTTACACTTCTGTTATCGTAACCGCAAAATTACATTTAACGATAGACAAGGACAGAAATAGGAAACGTCGTTGTTGTGCGAGAGAAATCGCGTTAGCCAGTTAGGCATCGCGTGCGTATCGTGTCTCTCACGCATGTTTTTATTATCTATCTCGCTCTTACAAATAAGGCGAAGTCGACAATAAATAATATTACCATAATTTTCAACAAAATAGAATTTTTAGCTATACTTACGAGTGGTAAGTAATCCCGTGTATCTTATTTTTCTTTCTTGAATTATTAGCACACTGTTTAGCTGCACAAGAAGTCATTTTAATGCGTATTTAATACCAAAAGAACTGAAATTAAAGAGCTGTACGATCAACGACGTTTCGCGCGCGACTGAGTGTCACTACGAGCCAAGTACGGGCAATCCCGTAGTTTTGTAAGACCGGGCGCTTTGATTTAATGACCTATCTTCCCCTTTTAATATATTAATGTTTGAAGGGCTTAAAAAGTTGTAATTTCATGATTTTTTTAACTGCAAATATCTATTTTTTTCTATTAGAAGTATAAATGTAGCAAAGTCGTCCTTAAAACCACATCAAATAAAACTATTTTCAAGTTAATTAGAAATAAATAAAATTAAAAATACATATTTTCGTACTTTTTACCCATATTTCATTTATAACCCAGAAACGCCAGAAATTTTTCTCAGTTCCGCTGGGATTTCTCGGCGTTCAGACGTGTGCAGTGTTGCTCCACGTTACTTTACCTCTCGCTCGCACAGTTGATCTCTTTCTCTCGCGCAGCTCTTATGGACTGAGCGGAACATATCATGAAAGTTGCTTTACTTAAATATATATTTTTTTATTTAATTGTCATATTAGTTCTATTTTTCAGTGTATTGGTGTTTATATTAGTATTAAATTAATTGACTTGGACTTTTATATTTGGAGGATTTTGATTTATTACCAAAAAAAATATGGAAAAAGATGGATAGAAAAATAAGAAATATCGTCGTGTCAGTAAAAAGAAATGTAACGCAAGAGTTGAAGTGATGAGTGAAGAGTTTTGGGAAACAACAATGCTGCTCCGTTTGACAAAGTTTTATCACAGTTGTGTGCTAACAGGATTAATTTATTCGCACCTTGAACGTTCTATGCCGATAAAAGACCCACCGTATATAATAAAAGCAATAGAAAACATAAAAAATCCCAAATTATCCCCTACACAATATTATACCACTCGAAAAAATTTCCTTACTTTTAATGATGTAACAAACTAAATAAATAGGTACTTGTTTCTTGTTCTGGTAGTCTTTGTTTCCATTTAAAGTCATTATGTCCTATATTTACTTTGTTTTATTTATTTATTTATTTAATATATTATTACATTCATTATTTTCACATTACGTTACGGTACAATCATAACCGGTAAAGTTTCTATAAATTTATTATAATGAATATAAGTATGTGTGTATTCAGTTATTTTTTGTACGATATTTTTATCAACTGCCTTCTATGTAACTTCCCTATACTATTTCTCGTATTAAAAAAAACAGATACAAGCTTTATTTGTATGTAGAGATTGTGTAAAAAATCACATACATCCGATATGAAGAGAGGAGCTGCAATCATTCTCTCGTGCAATTAATTGAACCAATTTAATCTAATTAAGAACTCTAAAAATAAAATGCTTGATCTTGTCTTGTCTAATACTAACATTGTTGATATTCTGTCATGTCCTGATCCTTTGACATGTGTTGATGCCCTTCATCCGCAATTAGTTTTTTCGATAGATTTTACAGATCCGGCACCACTAGTCCCTAATAACACAATTACAAAATTTTGCTTCCACAAGGCTGATTATGAAAATATAAGGAAGTATCTAAATGAAATTGATTGGAGGGAAATTTTGGGTGAATGTCTTTGTGTTGATGATATGGTTGCAGTATTTTATGACATAATTCGTAAGTTAATACGGAAATATGTACCTAAGGCTAAACCGCGTAGTCATAAATACCCAGTTTGGTTTACTCCGTGCCTGATAAAATGTATTAAAGAAAAATATAAATAAAGGATGAAAGTTCGCAAATATAACAATCCTCGCGATAAACTCTGTTTTGACTTACTGAAAAGAATATGTGAGGAGGTACTCCTACGCTGGGTATATAGAATGCCTTGAACTCTCTTTAAAGTCAAACCCAAAGATGATTTGGTCATTCCTAAAACAAAAGAAAGGTACAAGTTCGTATCCTTCTAAAATTAAAGACGATAATAAATTTGTTTCCAATGGAACAGACATTTGTAATGTTTTCGCTAGTCATTTTTCGTCACTATACAGTCGCAATAATAATATCCAAAACTTCGATACTAGTCCTAATCTTATGAACCCTTGTTGCAATGTGTACCTTGATTATATAATATCTTATACAGTGGACCAGGTTTACAATGTTTTAAAAAGACTTGACATTAGGAAAGGAGCTGGAGCAGATGGCATTCCATCAATATTTGTACGCAATTGCGCTAACGCATTGGCTTTGCCTATTGCACTGATGAGAAAGCTAAAAATTATAGACCTGTTTCCATTATTTCTGTTTTTTCAAAAGTGTTTGAGAAACTTATATGTCCCGTTGTTTCATGGCACTTTAAGCAATTTGTTACATCTGAACAGCATGGGTTTGTGAAAGCTCGATCAACAGTAACTAACCTAGTTTCCTTTGTGGAAGACATTACTGAATCTCTTGATACTGGCCAATCCGTTGATGCAATCTACACAGATTTTAGTAAGGCCTTTGACAAGGTTGATCACTCTATTTTACTTGTCAAACTCAAAAGGATAGGTATAGCAAACCCTTTGCTGGACTGGTTTAAGTCATATCTTGCCAATCGGTCGTCAACTGTTGTTGTTGATGGTTATGCTTCTGAGCCGTTTTTTGCCTATACTGGTGTACCTCAAGAATCTCATCTTGGGCCTTTGTTGTTTAACATTTTCATGAACGACATCAGTAATTGCTTTAATAATTCGAAATCTTATTTGTTTGCTGACGATCTAAAGATCTTTAGACCTGTCTCCTCAAATTCCGACGCAGAATTCTTACAGGAAGACTTAAATAACTTGACATTATGGTGTCGTAATAACGGTATGACACTAAATGCTGACACAAGATAAGCTTAATTACTTTAAGCTTCAGCCACTTTCGAATAGAAGACAGCTCCTTGGCCTTATTTTCTTGTATAAGTTGGTGAATGGCGTCATTGATAGTTCTTACTTACTAGCCAAATTAAATTTTCGTACCCCATTGAAGTCAAAAAGGCCGTCGTTTTATATACCATTCGTAGACAAGAGCACACGTTCTCGTCAAGCGCGCTATTCTCCGATTAATAGATTGATGTTGAGTTTTAATGCTATATATAAATTATCACATAAGAATAGTATTGGTGCCATAATGACTACTGATAACAAACATAAAGATAGAGAAGTTGATATTGACATATTTTCAGATAATCTTTGGAAATTTAAACGTGATTTATTACATTTATATTCCTCAAATAATTGTAATTCACAGTAAAATTATACTACCACCTGCTTGGGATCCTATAATCAATAAAATTAAAACTAAACCCAAGCATACCACTGCAAGACCTCAGGACATAGTCAGTTCATTTTGCATAGATCGGACCATAAACAATAATTAAAAAAGCTGAAGGTACTCCGGGTTTAACAATGACATCGGGACGTCAGTCATCTCCGATAGGAGTAATAGTGTTCTGTGGTCATCTCAGTCCCCCGCCCGTGACCATGTGTGCTGGAAAGCGCCCGAAACGTCGGGAATTAAAAATAAAAGTAATTAAAAGTAAAAATAAACGCGATAAAATCCGTAAAAGTAGTGTTACGCCGCGCTCGAATAAGTCAACTAGCGCCATCTAGTGTCAGGAACGAGAGCGAGGGGAGCGTTGCAGTAAATGACATCACACGTCTTTCGACCGACAGCGCCACCCGAAGAACTAAGTTTCTAGAAAATCTATACTCGAATTCTCGGTACCTTGCGCGAGTTTACTTGAACATTCCGGATATTTTGCTAATTTAAATAAATAGGTAGCGCAAGATGCGATCGGGACAGAGTTGAACTCAGCGACACAAGCGACGCTTCGGAGCGGAATTAAGTGAATTAGTGTGTTTAATTATTAGTGTTATAACTTTAATTTGTGTAAAGTAAATTAAAGTGTTAATTTAGGTAATTTTATCGGCAATTTTTATTGTCACGAACCCTAAGCTCGTAACAATTGGTGTCAGAAGTGGGATAAAATAATGCCGATTTTACCCAAGGAGGAAACGGAGGGTGTCCGTACCCGAAGTCAACGCCAGCATGAGACGGACCAGAGGAGATTTGGTGGTGCAACGCCGCAGACGTCGGAGGGCCAACTGCCAGCCACGGAGGCTGCGGGCCCGTCAGTAGCTCCTACACCTGCAACACCTGACTTAGGTGCTCTGATGGTGATGCTGCAGGAGCAGGCTCGCCGATAGGAGGAGCAGGCTCGCCGACAGGAGGAACAGGTCCGTCGGTTGGAAGAGCAGCTGCGGGGCGGACAGGATGAACAGGCTCGCCGACAGGAGGAACAGGCCCGTCAGCAGGCGGAACAGGCTCGTCGGTCGGAAGAGCAGATGCTCCTCATGAAGGACCTTCACGCTACCTTTGGTAAAGAGATAAGGCAGGTGAAGGATAGGGTTGCTCAACACGACAACCGCCTGTCGGAAGCTGAAACCCGAATCGAAGTACATGAAACCCAAATCAACCAAGTTAAGAAAACGCTGGATGAACTCAAACTTGGGGATGGAACTACAGCTCCCGTAGTAGCTTCAGCACCTTCGCTACGTGGGTTCAAGGTGCCACCGTTCGACGGGACCTCTTCCTGGTCGGCCTACAAAATCCAGTTCGAGGCCGTCATGGAGGCGAACGGCTGGAATAAAAGCCAAGCCATGACTGCACTCACCCTAGGCCTGCGCGACCAAGCCTTAACTGTGTTGGAAGCTCTCGGTAAGAAAGTGACCTATGAGCAGCTTCTTGAGGCCTTGGAGGCGAGATATGGTGACGCTCACCTGGAACACGTCTTTCGCGCGCAGCTTAAAGATCGCGTGCAACGCAGCAATGAAAACCTGCAGCAGTGGGCCCTTGAGGTGGAGAAGATGGTTCGAAAAGCATACCGGTCTGTGCCTGCGCTCATTGAAGGGAACCTGGTGCAGACATTCATCGACGGCATCCGCGACCTGGAAGTCAGAGCTGCTGTGAGGCTCGGGCACCACGAGACGCTTAAGGACGCCTTGGCCCATGCACTGGAAGTGGAAGCCGTGCGGCAGGATCACCGTTCCCATCGCGTCAGGGAGGTTGCAGCAGCTATAGTTCGCGACCACAATAAAAGATACAGCCCTAGGTGCTATGGCTGTGGGGTAAGGGGCCATCTTCGGTCCAGCTGCCCTAAGCACACCCTAGGAAGGGAAGGTGAACGGTCTTAGAAAGGAAGTGCGGCTAACAGCACCGCCCAGCAGCAGCAGGAATACGACTTTCCTATCAGACCCTGCAGCGGGAAATCTCACGGCAACGCAGATGCATTGTCAAGAAGACCTTTTCCTGAAGATTGCAACCATTGGGGTAGGCAAGAGAGTAAGGAAGTGGTATCCGTGAGGATGCTCAGGACAGACTACCTCAGCAACGGGTGGAGGGACAGCCTACGACATGCACAGCAGGAAGATCCGGACATCAAGCCGATTCTGGGATGGATGAAGGCCCGTGCTACCAAGCCTAAGTGGAGGGACGTCTCAGCGATGAGTTCAACCACGAAAAGCTATTGGGCCCAATGGGACAGCTTGCTGCTTCAGGATGGAGTCCTGTGCCGTAAATGGGACAATGGTCGAGGAGACAGCTGTCGTTTACAAATGGTTGTCCCTAAAGCTAAAGTGCCGAATGTTCTACAGCTGTGCCATAATGGTCGTTCAAGAGTCCATCTGGGAGGTAAACGAACTCTACTGAAGGTCCGAGAACAGTTTTACTGGGTCCATTATCGTGACGATGTCGAGGATTGGTGTCGTACATGTACAAGTTGTGCGGCTGTGAGGGGACCTCAGGCACGAAGTAGAGGAGCGTCGAAATTGTACAATGTTGGTGCATCACGGGATAGGACATCCCTTGACATTGCGGAGCCGTTACAGAAAGGCGTAAGAGGGACTCCTAAGATCGTCCAAGTGGATCGCTTGGCGCTTTACTATGGGGCCGATAATGCTCGGGACGAGCATGTCTTAGGAGGGGGCAGTGTTACGCCGCGCAAAAATAAGTCAACTAGCGCCATCTAGTGTCAGGAACGAGAGCGAGGGGAGCGTTGCAGTAAATGACATCACACGTCTTTCGACCGACAGCGCCACCTGAAGAACTAAGTTTCTAGAAAATCTATACTCGAATTCTCGGTACCTTGCGCGTGTTTACTTGAACATTCCGGATATTTTGCTAATTTAAATAAATAGGTGGCGCAAGATGCGATCGGGACAGAGTTGAACTCAGCGACACAAGCGACGCTTCGGAGCGGAATTAAGTGAATTAGTGTGTTTAATTATTAGTGTTTTAACTTTAATTTGTGTAAAGTAAATTAAAGTGTTAATTTAGGTAATTTTATCGGCAATTTTTATTGTCACGAACCCTAAGCTCGTAACAGTAGTTTTAATCAAAATTATATTATTTTTCTTTAAGCTAAATTGTGATTAAGTAATGATTGTATATTATAATTTATTAATGATTTTATTTTTCTTATGTTTAACGTTCTTAAAATTTCTAATGTTAATAACAATAGTGGAATATGCATGATTTAATTTAATTAATTATATAACACTAAATTCTGATATATTTATTGATCTCTTAATTTTTGTATTCAATTTAATTCACTGCATATGTTTACTTGTGTCTATTTTTTTGTAATGAAATGTGTGTAACACCTATAATTAAGTCTACACTTAGTTTTTATGATTTTTTGCAAAAATATTATGCTTTTGTCAGTGTATGTCTTGTTGGTGTTAAATAAATAAATAAATCATAGAGCTGAACCACTTTTAATACTATTAATCTAAAACAGAAATAATTGACTGATTCTTCATACAAAATGTACAAGGTAGAAGCAAAATTTGTATGAAGGGGCAGTTTTCATTTTCCTTAGGTTGTATATACCCTTCTTAAACCTACATCCCATATAAACGTTACTAAAAACAACATTTATGAAATATAAAAAGGTCAAAAATTATACTACCACGACAAAAGTAAAAGGAATATTTTTCGAAAAAAAAAATTAATAAGTTATATATTTAATGAAGTATAGCAACCTTCACCTATGTATTGAACGTATTTATGCACGGGGGAGAGCGCCCCCTCTAATGGCTGGGAATGTAAAACAGCAAAGCTAGACGGAAGCCTTAAAAAGCACATGTCCATCCTGGGACCAAGCAACTCAAGGATGTGTCGTTTCTGTTCCATAACGGAAGAAACGCCTCTGCACCTAACTGATTGCGGACCCTTAGTGCGCAAACGTAACACTAACCTGGGAAACTATTTACTCCGCTTAAAAGAAGTGAAATTGCTCACAGCTGTGAACTATTGCCACAGCAGCGATTACAATAGATCTTTTAGGTCGCAGTGATACTGGTCTATTTCCCTAGACCTGCATAGCTGCTCGCACTTAATAAAAAAATGAAAACGTAAATAATGATTTCAGTAACACTTGTTTTCATTGTAGCTCCAGCAGCAGAAATTGAAGTGGAAACAGCAGCACTCTATCATGCTGAGCTTTGGTCAGAAATAGAAAACCTAAAATCTATAGTTTTCCAAGAAAGACACATCAAATTGATGATTTTGTAAATTATTGAAAAACAAAGTTAAAAGAAAAAAGTTAAAATTTCTCTCAGTTAATTGACTTACCCACAATAGATATTTAATTAATGTAATAATTACTAGCTAAGGTATGAATTGAAGAAATATGTCGACTTTTTTATATGTTATTTACTAAAAAACGATTCGTTGAAAGACACAAATATTTAATATAAACACTAAACGCACGTAGAACGAATTCGAAATGCATCCATGTTAATACTTGGAATAAAACGTATTATAACTAGCAATCAACATTTTTTATAGGATAGGGTGACAAACGAGCACACTGTCCACCTGATGGAAGTGGTTGTTGTGGCCCATAAACATCTACATTTCTGTCCTCAGTTACGAATCAAAATGTAGAAGCGTTGTCACCCGTAAGGACTAAGATGGAATGCCTCGTTTCCAGCAAAATGTGTCTCCGGTTATCGACACTCACCATGCGTAACACAGTAGCGTTAAGCCTCTTTTTTTATAGAAGAGGGGGCAAAGGAGCATACAGTTCACCTGATGTTAAGTGACTACCGCCACCCATGAACATCCGCAACACCAGGGGAATTTCAGGCACGTTGCCGTACCTTTAGAAAAGAGTAAGCTCTTTTCTTGAAGGTCCCCAGGTCATTTCGGTCCGGAAAAATTGCCGGTGGTTAACTATTCCACAGAGAGGTCGTACGCGGAACAAAAGTCCTAATGAAACGTACAGTGGTGGACCACCAAGCATTCAGATGGCGTGGATGGTATCGGGAGATTTTCCATGTAGTATGTTCATGAAATTTGGCGGCTGGGATTAATCCGAACAATTCCTCAGATCACTCTACGTGACAGGTGCGATAAAATACGCAAAGATATGCAACATCTCTTCACAGCACCAGTGAATCGAGCCGATCGGAAAGCCCTTAGTCGTCCACGATTTGAGCCGCTCTGCGCTGGATGCGGTCAAGTGATGGGAACAGTATTCTATGTGCAACCGAACCTGCGCCTTGTAAAGTTGCAGGCGGTGTGCCGGCATGAAATACGGTCCCGCTCTGCTGAGCACGCCAAGCTTCTTAGAGGCCAATTTGGCCTTCTCTTCCAAGTTACCACAAAACCGCACGTCACTCGATATGTCAACGTCAAGGATTCCGATACTGGCTGAGGCAACAAGCGGAGTGCCTTAAAACCGAGGAGATACGACAAAGGGGTTCTATTTAGCGGTAAACGCGCAAAATTGTGTCTCTATAAGGGTAAACTGGACTAGATTTAGTCGTCCTAATCCGAGACTTTGTTCAGCAAAGACTCGACTTCAGACACAAGTTTGTCCCGGTACTCGGAGACAGAAGAAACAGCGTTGGTGATAGCACACAGCCTTGTGGAACACCAGCATTAATAGACTTGTAATCGGAGCTTGCACCATCTACATCGACCTTGATGCTCCGATCTGCAAGAAAGCTGGTGATCCGCCCATCTATGAGTCAGGTAGACCAGAAGATCACCAGCTGATCGACCACGACGAAAACTCAATAACTCGATCACTAATCAGCTGGTGATCCTCAAGGTACCTAATGAGCTGGCAGTTTACAATGGACTCCACTGTTTTGGAGAACAAGGAGGTGATGGCGATAGGCCTATAGTTGGACGGGTCTGAGCGGTCGCCTTTTTTAGGGATCGGGAGGACGAAATCCGTGTTCCATGATTTTAGGACTACGTCTAGGGAGTAGGAGTACTGGAAAAGACGCGTTAAGACCGGTGCCAACTCTGGAGCACACGGCCTTAGCACAATTGGGGGTATACCGTCAGGCCCACTCGACTTGTGGATATTCAGGGAGAGTCAGGAGTGCTTTGCGAACCGAGCGCTGTATGAACCGTACCTCCAGCATGGAACACACACCGCGGGATGGTCGGTGGCATACTCGCCCCGTCATCAAGAGTCGAGTTAGACGCAAAGAAAGAGCCTAGCAGATCGGCTTTCTCCTTTGCTGCATGGGCCAGTGAGTCGTCCTCTCTGTGCAGAGATGGAAGAGATTGGACAGCCTTAGCGAAAGACCAGAATGCACGAGTTTCAGAAGGAAGGCGAACAAGTTTCTCGCCAATTCTGCCTATGTGCTCTGACTTTGACTTGGCAATGACTCTTTTGAAGGACCTACAGGCGGAATTATACTTCTTTTTTAGAGTGCTGGTGTTTACATCCCGGGACGCTGATGCGTCAGCCCGGGCTTGGTAGCACTTCTGCTTATAGCATGATGCTATTTTACAGGAGCGACCAAACCATGGCTGAGATTTGCCTCCAATGGGCACCACAGAGGAAGGAATAAAAAGTTCCATGACCTGAAGTACCACATCAACGACAGAATTAGCAACAACGTTGGGATCGTCCGGCGAGAAGCAAGGGTAGGATGCAAAGATATGCTATTTTTAGGCTGGTATTCTGTGATTGCGTGGTCCTTCCCCAGTCCAGCCGACCCATTCGTGCTACAGCTGTACTACTAATATAACTGCAGCATGGGTCTACCACGTATTGATACCAAGAACTATACATACCACGTATAGATAACATATTTTCAAATGGGAGGAGCTGAGTCTTCTCGATACCACCATTTTTCTTGGAATCACACTAGACGTGAAGCTTCAATGGGGCCCCCATATAACAAAACTAGCAAGCAAACTTAGTTCTGCAGCATATGCCGTAAAAAATTAGAAGTCTTTCCGGTATTGAAAAAGCTAGACTAGTTTACTTCAGCTATTACCCTATTACAACTGAAAAAAACATGAAATTATTATTGTTTTACAGAAAAGGGCCATTAGAGCAATCTATGATTTAAAACCTAAAGAGCCACTCAGACAAAAAATTGAAAAAAATATTTTAACTGCCCTCTCAGTTCATTTATAAAAATGTTACATACAGTAATGTACATACACAAAAATTTACTCTTAAAAAGTTACTCGACTCCACCGAGTCAATAATTCATTCTTGGGGTGACGTATACGCTTTTACAACAATATACCAGAAAATATATTATAATAATAAGAAACTTATGGATAATAAATAATAACTCCTGGGAAAGGTGATCGCTATTTCTAATTTGTTCTGTGTTGTGTGACATATTATGTACCTATATCATAATTGTAAGCTATTTTTTTAAAGTCCCGCTGACTTTCTTACTGGTTCTTTTCAGGACAGAGGTTTTTTTCCGAATCAGTGGCAAATTAAAAAAGTGATCAATAAATATTATTTACAATGAATAAAAAGTTTTTGCGTTTGTTTCTGTTTCAAAATCCGATACGAAATTTATTTTAAAATGGTCTTAATATGATTTTTCAGATTACAGTAATAATAAATGATTTAATAAGTACGTATAAGAAAGTTTTAATTGACTTAGAGAAAAAGATATTTGCAAAAATTGTAACAAACATGTGTTCTTGTTATTGGTCTTATTAATAGGCATGTTCTTCGCCAAATTACAAATTAAAATACTAATTACGCACAAACTCATAGTATACTATATTGTGTATGTATATAATATATATAATAGTATTCAATCATTGAGCTATTATGTACTACGTACTAGAGGAGACACCGCATTCAGCTACTCTGTTCCACTCAACTGCGGTTCATGCACTGCACTTTAATCAGTCACTCGCTAGGCGCTTGTAGAGTTGTCACGTGTTGTGTTGATTTAAAAAAAATCTCTTGATAAAAATATGCCGTCTTGTGTACTTAGATATTGCACAAATAATTCAAGAAATGTCAGTAAAAACCAAGGAATTACTTTTCATCGGTTAATAAGATACTTATTCAATAAAAAAGTATTATAAATTAATAATAAAACAAATTATTCCTAAGACACCATCTCGTGTCACTGAATATAGATTATGAAATTAATATGTTCAGATGCGACATTTCCGTGGGTACTTAAGTATAGGACGAATATATTATTATACACATTTTTTTTATAGAAACATATATAAGTTATTATGATTTGGCAAAAATTTCCATGTTTAAATCCGCTTATTATTCTTTTATTTTATTTTTAAGTTTCCACATCAAAGTCAAAGTGGAATAAATTCGTCCATTTTTAACTCTCGCGTGCCCAGCATTTATGAACGATTATTTACAACATTTATGATTCTAATTTAAATAAATATATTTGTAATTTAAATTTTATGTTAATAAGTTTTGTTAAACATACATTTAGTACGTTTTTTTATATTTGACATAGATACCTTTTAAAATATTCAGATAAAAATATCATTAAAATGTAATTCTGACATAATATTATGTAATATTATATTAAATTAGCACATATACAAAATAAAAAACAATTTAAAAATTTGTACTCGATATAATTAACAATACAATATATATAAACAATTATTACTTACTGACCATTCTACTTACGTATAATCTATAATAACAAAAACTGACCGCGCAAGCGCAATGCGCGTTTATACCAACTGCGCATGCGCGACTCTACTATAACCGCGCATGCGCGAAGACATACGAGTAGTGCACAATTTTTGTTTGGAATAGCTTCTCTAGTACGTAGTACATTATAACTCAATGTATTCAATGCACAAACTAAGGGGAATGGAATTGTATGACAACCACCCCCTTGAGCACAAGGTAATATTGATCGTCAAAGTCAATATATACAACATGTAACATAATTAACGCACTTTGGGAAAGTATTTTGTTCAGAATCGTTTACTGAATCGATTCCTATCATTTTTAATATAGGTAATTTTTTTATCCCAAAAATCATTGAGTTATACAAGACTAGAGGAGCAAACCACATTACCGCGCGTCGAAAAAAGTGTAACCACTATCCAAACGCGACGACGTAGCTTTGAAACTAATAACAATTTTAAGTAAACATATATCTATCTCACTTACACAAGTTGCGAAAACAATATCGTCGTCGTAAGATTAGAAAAAGATAGACACACAAACATGCAATGGCGGGTTGGTGTGGCTTACTATATGAAATTTTACCTAAAATACGCAATAAAAATGAGTTTGTTTTAAGCTGCCGTTAATTGTTTTTATATTAAAAAGGTATATTTTATTTTAAAATCTTTATTACGTCCTCTTAGAAAAAAAGGGATACAAAGCTTATCAGATAAATAGAAGTAAACATAATGATGAAATAAAACGTATTTTTATGGTTCTAATAAATCAAACAATAAAAATAGGTATCTAATAAAATATAATTAATATAAAATGTATACGAAATTATAAATAATATAAAATTATTAATATAAAATAGGTAATAAAATATATTTAAAAGATAATTCAAGAATAAACTAAAATAAGAATAATTAATTATATTGTATGAAAGTTAAAACGTAGTTTTTATTATAATTTCCAAAATATTTAAAATCGGAGGTAACAAATTAACTTACTCCATTAATTATATAGTCTCCCATTAATGTAGGATAATCACAAATGCGGAAAAGTGGCAACATTGAACCTAAATGGCAATATTCGATATTTTATTTAATTTTTTAGTGTTTTAAACGTTAATATGAATATATAAATTAAAACTTACGTATGGAAAGTGATTCCGCTTGATTTATTATGTTTTTGTGACCTTGAAACGCATTCTTTCACTACGCATTTACCCATTTTTTGTTGTGAATCGTTCGGCTTAACTCGGACGGCGTCACCTTGAACACTGAACCGACGTTCGCTGAGTATAAGGCTGTGGCCTTATGTGAAGTGACAACGCTTTGGCGCGGAAATTACTTATCTAGTGTAACATATAAATCAATGCCAAAAATAATTAAAACTACGTAAATTACAGTCACACTAAATCTATATAGTCAAACAAACTGGAATGGACCGTAACTTAAGGCAATAAGACTTTTAAGGGGATATAGTAAGTCAGCTCAAATTCTAATTTCGTCGCCACTTGCCCGCGCGTCGTATGCTATGTACTGATATGTTTGTAATCACTAATGCTGTAAGTAGATAGGTCGTTAGATACTTATTTCATTAGGTTTATCATATTTATGCCTGTTTCTTAACGCCAACCCAGTCGCTTCTTATTTTTATAACGGTTATTTACCATTTTAATTTTACGTCGTCCTGTTGCGTAATGTGTACTCTGATCGTAAGCGACACAACTTCTCCCTTCAAAAGCCGGAGCGATACTAATGGGGCGACAGGAATCAAGCTTACGCACCGATAGTTTAGGTAATTTCTTTTTACAGTGAAAATAATGGTATTTTAAAAAAGTAAATAACATAAGCACTGCTTTATAGTTAGTTCAGTTAGTATGCAAAGTTTCATGATCTTATTTAAAGTATTTTATGAATAACAGCGGTTTATTGTTTAGTTTGGATGTAACTTTGGATTTTTTTTCTATCGAGAAAATTTTACGAAATCGTGTTTTCGTCTAACATAATCCTTAACATTAATGCTCAACTTTACCATATATTTATTTCAAAATTAATGCTGCAATATTTTCGGCATAACGAAGGATCTTGCTAAGCCATTTGAGATTATATTTCCCATTAAGAGTGCAGTTTTATTTGTATTATTACTAATTCTGTCATTCAATAAAAATAAAGAAAAATTAACTTTATTTCAAGCACGTTAAAGTCTTTGCATTCGTGGATTTGTACTGTGACCACAACATTCTTCTGGAATTAGTATAACTAATTTGATAAATAATCAGTGCATTAAAATGTTTAACTAAAAATTCAGTGTATGTATTATGATTATAACATAATATACTAATTGGGGTATCTGAGAGTGTGCGTTAATTACGTTACATATTGTGTATATATATATATATATATATATATATATATATATATATATATATATATATATATATATATACTGTGTAGAGTATAGGTTGTGAGGCTTTCCACCTTTATCCTCCTACGTAACAACAGACTTCAAGCCTTCTTAGTTTAAGTGGGCTGCTGGTATCCGTACACTGCAGCAACCATCAGGTTTGACAAGAGATTGGTATTAACTATCAAAGTATTATTTAAGACTGGTAGCAAATACGCTATATATATTATATTTTAACACAGTCAAATTTTTGGCTACCTTGGCACATGCTTCTATTGAGCAGCAAAATAACTTTACAAATGATTTGGAAGCAGTTCCAAGTAATTTAAATTAGATAATAAGACAATAGAGGTAATCTCTAGCAAAGGTAATTTAAATACCTTAGAATATAACTCACCAACACATAACTGTGTAAATTCACAATATAGCAATAATAAAAACTGTATTAACCTGGTGCATCAAAATATACAAAATATTTTAGGCAAAGAAGTAGAAATTAAATACATACATGCATATAATGGTATTCTATGGTCAAGAAATTTTAGCAGCAGCATGGAGTCAGCAAGTTTGCGTGTCATAAGCAATTCGAACTCAATGCGAAAGATATCGTTTGAGCTACCTAATTCGGAATAAGTATTTCTCGGGCGAAGCAAACAAATTTAAAAAAAAGAACATGAGCCGTGATTTTTCTAAATGATGTCGTTTTCCATCCTACACGCGGGCGAAGGCGCGGGCAGAAGTTAATTAAAATATTTTTTAACCGTAAACTTTTTAGCATAGGGATAATAAATCAATTCGTTGACCAAATTAAACTGTGAATAATGTTTACATTATTAACGCTCTGGGTACAATTACTAAATATGAAGAAATGTTACTTATAGAAGTTGTAAAATCTTGTGTGAACAGTGTATTAAGTAGCATAAACAGTCATGAATATACGGGGTATAATTAACAGTTTCTTTTTACTCTTGCCAATTACTCTTGCAATAACTTCGGATTATGTTTTTGAGTTTGGTAAGTAAATGAAATGAAAATCAAGTATTTGCTTTACTTGCTAGAAATGTTAGTAATTAGATTCTATCGATATAAAATAGAGCTATCAAAATGCAAATGAATGAAATAAAAGCATAAGTATTTAAAAATAAACAACAAAAAGCAAACTTTTACCCAAATACTCAAAGATACCGCTAATTCACGTGCCGTGTCTATCATTAGTGATTGTGACCACCACTAGATTTAACGACATCTTAAAATGCATGTTGTAACTATATTACTGGTATAGTTATAATACGAATGGGTCGGCGTGACCGAGGAAGGACCACACTATCACAGAATACCAGCGTAAATTTGCAGCTCAATGCTGATGTGTTTCGTATGGTGAGTCTAGAGAATCGGAGAAATCGGAGAACTTTTTACAGGAAACGGGGCATTCCATCTTAGTTCTCACGGGTGACAACGCATCTGCATTTTTATTCGTAGTCTAATATACATTTAGATTTCTATGGACTACCGCATCGATTTACTATCAGGTGGAATATGTGCTCGTTTGTCATCCTTATCCTATAAAAAAACTTTATTTACTGCATAAGCGCATGGTTTCATTTAAAATATCTATCACCTTCTCTCGCTCCTTTGCAATCTTTTCCCTACTTACTAACACTAACTTGGCTTTTTACGCATCAATGATATGGATGCAAATTACTCTGTCTATAAATGATCTTCGCGATACAGGCTTGCCTAGTGCGAAGACTAGTAGTACAGTACTATATAGATAGAAGTAGTAGATAGAAGTAATAAGTAATATAGATAGAAGATATATATACACATTTTATAGTGTATAATGGTATAGTAATTAAGTCATATTTATTTTTAAGGCGTCGATCAAGGCAACGTCATTTATAACAAAGATGGCACAATATTTTTTTTGAATCCAGTGACATCTGTTGAAATTCCAGTAAGTAATCACAGTAAATAAAATATTATATCAGTATAAGTTAATAATAAAGACTATATAGCTATTTTTTGTCATGCTCAGGAGTCAAGACAGTGTTTTGTGGCAATCTAAAGGAGTGGTTTAATTTCTTAACTCACATGAATAAGATTTAGGTGTTTGTCTGTAATGGGGCATTTGCCCGCTATTAATATTTTTAACGTCCCGCTTTGAAATTTAATAATTTTCAAAAGTGGGAAGTTATAGCTTTCGGTTCGATTTTGAGAATGCGAGTTTTCATCGGATCTCCACGTTTTGAGGTCCTAGGAAGCCGTTCCCACTTCTTCTGTCTGGCTAATCTTCGGTGTGGTCGAACCGATTGTGATAAAACTCCACTATGTGTGTCTGGGCTAATCTTAGGTGTGTTCGAACCAATTGCGATAAAACTATCCACTATATCTGTCTGGGCTAATCTTCGGTGTGGTCGAACCGATTGTGATAAAACTATCCACTATGTCTGTCTGGGCTAATCTTCAGTGTGGTCGAACCGATTGTGATAAAACTATCCACTATGTCTGTCTGGGCTAATCTTAGGTGTGGTTGAACCGATTGTGATAAAACTCCACTATGTGTGTCTGGGCTAATCATAGGTGTGTTCGAACCAATAGTGATAAAACTATCCACTATATCTGTCTGGGCTAATCTTCGGTGTGGTCGAACCGATTGTGATAAAACTATCCACTATGTCTGTCTGGGCTAATCTTCAGTGTGGTCGAATCGATTGTGATAAAACTATCCACTATGTCTGTCTGGGCTAATCTTCAGTGTGGTCAAACCGATTGTGATAAAACTATCCACTATGTCTGTCTGGGCTAATCTTAGGTGTAGTTGAACCGATTGTGATAAAACTCCACTATGTGTGTCTGGGCTAATCATAGGTGTGTTCGAACCAATAGTGATAAAACTATCCACTATATCTGTCTGGGCTAATCTTCGGTGTGGTCGAACCGATTGTGATAAAACTATCCACTATGTCTGTCTGGGCTAATCTTCAGTGTGGTCGAATCGATTGTGATAAAACTATCCACTATGTCTGTCTGGGCTAATCTTAGGTGTGGTTGAACCGATTGTGATAAAACTCCACTATGTGTGTCTGGGCTAATCTTAGGTGTGTTCGAACCGATTGTGATAAAACTATCCACTACGTCTGCCTGGGCTAATCTTCGGTGTGGTCGAACCGATTGTGATAAAACTCCACTATGTGTGTCTGGGCTAATTTGAGGTGTGTTCGAACCAATTGCGATAAAACTATCCACTATATCTGTCTGGGCTAACCTTCGGTGTAGTCGAACCGATTGTGATAAAACTATCCACTACGTCTGCCTAGGCTAATCTTCGGTGTGGTCGAACCGATTGTAATAAAACTATCCACTTTGTCTGTCTGGCTAATCTTCAGTTTGATCGAACCGATTATGATAATACCTTACGAACCGGTAGAGAGCAATATCAGGAAGCATCTAAGCTATCTTTATTTTATCCCAAAAACTTTTAATTTAAAAAAAATTGAAAAAATGTATAAAATAAATGGTTTGATGATTATTTCACAAACTATAAAACATACAGAAAAAGTTAGGAAGACAGGCAGACTGACCGACAAAAATTCTAAAAATGTTTATTTACGTCATTTTTGGGTTGGTATGCTATTAAGCATACAAATAAACTTCTGAGCTTCATAGAAACCAGCCATTTCAATATTAATGACAGACACTTGAATTTTATTTATATGTGTTATTTTACGTGGTAGAGCCATGCTGCAATTATATTAGTAGTATAGTTGTAGCACGAATGGGTCGGCTCGACCGGGGAAGGACCACGCTCTCACAGAATACCAGCGTGAAATAGTAGCCTAATGCTGCTGTATTTCGTATGGTGAGTGTAGAGAACCGGAGACCCTTTTTACTGGAAATGAGGCATTCCATCTCAGTCCTCACGGCTGATAACGCACCTGCATTTTGATTTGTAATGGAAGATAGATGTAGATGTCTATGGGCCGAAGCAACCACTTACCATCAGGTGGACTGTGTGCTCGTTTGTCACCCAATTCTATAAAAAAATGTGTATGCCTATTAAGTGACATAGTATACAGGATTAAATTATGTAGTCTCTCCACAGGGATAACGACACGGTGGTCCATGCTGCAAAGAAGAAAGCCGATCTGCTAGGTTCTTTCTTTGCGTCCAACTCTCGATGACGGGGGAACACACCGACGACCATCACGGGGTGTGAGCGCTCCATGCAGGATGTGCTGTTGCGCACACAGCGCTCCTCTCCATGGACGTCAAAAAGTTGAGTAGGCCTGATGGAGTCCCACCTTTTGTGTTGAAGACGTATGCTCCGAAGTTGGCACCGGTTTTTACACGTCTTTACCCGCACTCCTACTCTCTAGTCGTAGTCCCAAACTCATGGACGAGCTTTGGTGCACACGATTCCCAAAAAAGGCGAACAGACAGATCTATCCAACTACAGGCCTATCGCTATCATCTTCTTGTACTCGAAAATAATGGAGACAATTATAAACGTCCAGCTCATGAGGTACCTTGAGGAGTACCAGGTGATTAGTGACCGTCAGTACGTTTTCCGTCGGGGTGGTTCAGCTGGTGATCTTCTGGGTTATACCTAATTCATAGATGGGCGGAGGCATAGAGTCCAAGGTAAAGATATTGGTCGTTAGTTTGGACACAGCGAAGGCCTTCGATCGGGTTTGGCACAAAGCGCTTCTTTCGAAGCTTCCTGGGAAATTCTGCAATTGGATCAGCAATTTTCTTGCAGATCGGAGCATCTAGGTCATAGTAGATGATGCATACTATGATAACAAGCCTATTAACGCTGGTGTTCCACAAGGCTGCGTGCTATCACCAACGCTGTTTCTTCTGAAAACCAATGATAGATTGGAAACCAGTAATGTTCACTGCTATGTGAACGGAAGCATTAGTGATGCTTTATACACCAGCCGTGCCAATATTTCTCGGAAAACGTCGCCGAGTATCAGAACAAATTTGTGTCTGAAGTCGAGACTTTGTTGAACAATCTCGGACTGGAGCGACTTAATCTAGTCCGATTCAATCCCCAAAAGATACTAGTTTGCGCGTTTACCGCTAAAAAGTCCTATTTCGTATCTTATCAGCTTCTAGAAACTCCCCCTGTTGTTGAATCAGTCAGTATAGGAATCCTCAGCGTCGACATATCGAATGACGTGCAGTGTCATGACAACTTCACAGTTTGGAAGAGAAGGCTAAATATTATGCCTCTAAAAAGCTTGACGTGCTAAGCAGGGCGGGACAGTATTTTATGCCGGCATACCGCTTGCTAGGCGCAGACTCGGCCTCACATGGAATACTGTTCCCATCTCTGAGCCGAGGCTCTCCAGTGCCAGCTCCTTACATATGTCTATGTAGTGGCTGTAATGATAATTATAACGATGTGGTTTTATGTCAACATTTCATATGGATATTAACCATCTGATTGCGGCCATTGGTTAATTACTACCTGCCTACCCTAATTCATTAAATTTTTATTTTTTATTAATCTTAGTTTCTATTTACGTAAAAGATATAAGTAACTTCGTAATTAAAAATAAACACTACATCACCCAGATAAAAGAAACACACAATGTAAATACTAGGCACAAAGGTAGGTTATATTTACCCCCATCTAGAACCAAAATGCTCAATTGTAGCCCATATTACATGTCAATTAAAATATTCAATAAACTAACCATAAATATAAAATCTGAAGTTAAATTAAGTTCATTCAATAAAAAACTTCATGATTATCTTATTTCTAAATGCTTTTGCACGCTCATTGAATTTTTTGATCGTTAATTACTAAGCAGCAAATTACTAAATATTAAATAAAATTTTATTTTCAAAATAGCCAAATACATTTTACCACAAACTAACTAGATACACTCGTCATGTTAGTTTACATGAGCCAACTTGCATAAATTTTATGTTGGGAAGATTATAATGATGTTACATAGTTATAGGTCCATTTGATTATTTTATTGTATATTTCTTGTATATTGCATCGCCCGACAGGGTCTATAATGGTCACTGTAACTGCTAATGTACTTTAAATTATAGATGGAATAAACGATTTGAATTTGAATTTGATTATTTTTAAGTCACCACATTTTATTTTTTATTTTGACAGGTACCCGAAGGCGTTTCCGTTACGTACGTTAAAGTTACTGTTAACGCCCTGTCGCCTCCTAAAGTGGACTATGATAATTTATACCACAAAGTAAGCATTAAATATAGTTGGACACAAATCTCTCAATCCACCTATAATATTATAGTAAAAGGAATGACGAAGGTACACAATTGAAAACTGTTTATGTAGAACCTGGAAAAATGAGAAACCACCTGTTTTGAAATTTTGTGTTCACACCTCAAAATCAGTGAAAACTTTTTATCTTTGTTAGCTAGCACCGATATCTCAAATCAATGCTACTTTTTTACAAAACATATTCTCATAAATAATATGGATATTTTACAACTGAAATAAATTTTGTTCCAACTGAGGTTCCACTCAACCAGGTTGCCCTGTATACTGTTTGAAAAATCAAATAAATGATTACCTACTATGTGTTTATTGTTGTGTATACTCGTATGTATTATATACATTAAAAGTTTTAATTTTTACGAAAGATACGGCTTGGCTCCGCATGGGTGATTTCTGGATCAGGACAACAGCGCCACCTACCGGGTCTTATTGTGATTCTAAACCATTCTCGAATCAAGTTAATCACACACAAGATTCCGACACAGTCGATCCAGCCGTTTAGATTAGGACTCCAGTCACATACACACGGACCAAAGAATATAATATGCATGTATTATTACGTATATAAACCTTCCTCTTGAATCATTCTATTGATGAAAACCACATCAAAATCCATTGCGTAGTTTAAAAGATGTCAGCGTACGGACGGCGGGAAGCGACTTTGTTGTATACCATATAGAGATTTTAAGTTATTACAAGTCTCTTCCGTTATAACTATTTAAAATCCACTGCTGAACGTATCACATAGGAGGGATATTTGCCATAGTTGCCACGCTTGGCAAGCGGGTTGGCGACGGCAATGTTTTTTTGTTTTAGTCGTAATTAGAAAGACGCGACTACCCATTCTCTGATTAGTTTTCCTCTGTCACCTCTTACGACACCCACGGGACGATATGGGGTGGTGGATATTCTTACACGGTCTTTTACAAGGTCGGTTACATGTCTCTTCAATATCTTGAAATTTGGTATAATATACTCGTACAATATGGCCAATATACCATGTGGTAAATAAATTCTAACAATGGACTAAAATAAATTAATAAATAATCCTTTGCGGCGCAAATGTACATACACACAACCATCATGGGTCGGCTCGACCGGGGAAGGAACATCTCACAGAATATCAGCGTGAAATAGTAGCTTAATGCTGCTGTATTTCGTATGGTGAGTGTAGAAAACCGGAGAGAAGAGAGAAAAAGGGTTTTTACTGGAAATGAGGCATTCCATTTCGGTCCTCACGGGTGACAACGCATCTGCATTTTGATTTATAACGGAGGATAGATGTAGATGTCTATGGGCCACAGTAACAACTTACCATCAGGTGGACTGTGTGCTCGTTTGTCACCCTATTCTATAAAAAAAAACATAACACTTTTTACTCAGGTCAACGTGGGTATAAGGTCCAAGAAGGGCAGTGAAATTGAAACCGCAGGTATATTTTTGTATGATGTCGGCGGCGAAATAGAGCAATACATCATGATAGACAAATACATCATGTATTGCTTAGGAATGGGAACCTTCAATTAAAGAGCTTACTACTTTTTAAAAGGCCGGCAACGCACCTGCAATCCCCCAGGTGGTTGGAGTTGTACATGGGCGGCGGTAATCATTTACCATCAGGTGAGCCGCATGCTCGTTTGCCCCCCGAAAATTGCTCTATTTCATCATGTGGGCATCATAAGAAAAGTATAGGAAATGCAAGAAAAATCGTATGTGTTCCGATAGATGATGATATCTTGCTTACGCTTGACGTAAAATAGATACTAAAACTGATAATATGCAGCAGTGTAAAAGGCACTGGACGTCGTATATTTCGTATTTTGATTTGTAAATTATGGAAAAGTCTTGCCAGGTCCGAAGAAATCCGTGTTCAGCAAAGGTCGTTGATATATATATATATACATGCGTGCAATGTATTTTGGTGAGCGCGTGCACATCAACTCACCAAAGTTTCATTATCATCGGCTCAATGGTATAGGATCGTCTACAAGCATCGGCGTAGCTAGGGATTTTAACTAGTAGGGTGAGGGGAGGGGGTAAGATCATAATAACGTCTAGTAATAAATAATAATACAGTTCATTAATCTCCTTTTTTTGAAATTCTAATAAGTATTTCTTTTTTTTCGTTCGGATTAATCCCAGCCGCCAAATTTCGTGAACGCACTACGCGGCAAACCTCCCGATACCATCCACACCATCTGGATGCTTGGCGGTCCACCACTGTACCTTTCACTAGGAGTTTTCTTCCGCGTACGACCTTTCTGTGGAATAATTTACTACCGGCGATTTTTCCGGACCGATACGACCTGGATACCTTCAAGAAAAGAGCTTACTCATTTCTAAAGGGCCGGCAACGCACCTGCAATTCTCCTGGTGTTTCGGTTGTTCAAGGTCTGCGGTAGTCACTTAACATCAGGTGAACCGTATGCACGTTTGCCCCTCTTGTATAAAAAAAATAAAAATGCAGTTCATTAATCTCCTTTTTTTGAAATTCTAATAAGTATGCCTATCTGTTACCTTTTCACGCTAAAAATGGAATTAAATAAAGTTTGGCAAGAAGTTGTAACATTATCCTGGGAAAGGCACTTTTCGAATCTAATATTTTGTGCATTCGGCTCCTTTCGTATAGCCGCACTTTTCTCGCGTGGTGGTAAGTCTGGCCTACGTACTTGCAAACTGTCACAGAGCTAGAAACGAGAGACGTGTTTGATAATATAAATTTTGGGTAAATTAAGTATACGAGATTTGGTAATCTTAAATTAAAGAGCGATTTAACATTAAGAAATATTTTCCAATATTCACGAGGGTAGGCAAAGAAGTTTCTAGGGTAGTGTGCCTACAGGACAAACAAAGAAACGTTTGTTTCATTCCTATGTATAGATTTTTAAATTGATGTCTGGATAAATAGACATTATTTTATTATTTGTTTTTAACTGAACTAAGATTCCTCAAGAAAATGAGCTTTAACTTTATTGATATTTGACATCATTCTCGTATTTCTCTTATCTCGATTCATTAAATTTACTCTTATGAATTTTCAGCGGTAGGTATTTACGATTTATTATTATTGAGAATCGATTATTTACGTTTAATCAAACTCTTGTTTCGTTCGAATACAACACGATGTGGCTGGCTGTTTTTGTAGTTATTCTTACCGTTTCCAATTTGATTTGTCCATACAATCCCTTCACAGGGTATTCATACCGCCAATATGGTATGTTTGATTTAAATTTATAAATTTATTTGCTATTAATAGAATGTTCTCGCTGCGCTTCGCCATTCCATAAATCTTGAACCTTTTATACTGTCTCCCGCCATTACTATTCTCAGCATTTTAGTTCTGGTGATGGTGACGTAAGAGAACTCATCATCGCATTTTATCCCATGGGTTAAGTCTGTCTTATGTCTGTGGTAAGTGTCAGAAATATGTTGTAGGCTTTCAACAATAGGCGGTAAAATTATCCTGTTAATGATACTCGCAAATACTTAGATCAGTGTTGGAGAGCAACGTCAAAGGCGGGAGATATCTTGTACATACTTCGATCACAAACCTGCCTGCCAAGCTTAGCGATTATGGCCAATCCTATTCCGGGAGAAGCCCACGTGCAGCCGAAGTTTTTTTTTTTACACACTGATGAAAACGCGAGATCTTCGGCATTTCAGGTATGATACAAAATATATCAATTCTTTATTGACGAATTGTGTTTAGATTCTCAATAAGCCACAATAGGTGTGAGACAATTTAGCCTGTAATTCTCACCTGTAAGTGTGATTCTCACCTGCATGCGGTGTATCCTGTTACGTAAGCACCAGTCTGCCGCTGCAAATTCCAACGATACTACATATATGGCTAAGCCGATTCCACAGATCGGTTATGAGGAGCAGCAATACCAATACGTAAGTATGGAAAAAGTGCTCACCAAGCCGGCCAGAATATTAAGTATCGTGAACATCTTTCAAAAAGTTCGTCATTTAGCATACTCGTATTATTCTTGGCCTTTATACCTATTATATGAGTAGCCAATTTTAAGCATTTATTAAGATAGATTGGATATGATAGATAGATATATAGAACATAGGTCGTTAGGTACATGTAAATGTTAAGTGGAATGTGTTCCGTAATCGTCCTTACTGCTTATATAGTATACTAGCTTTTTACTCGTGGCTTCGCTCGCGGTGGCTTTAATTTAGTTACAATAATAAATTATGTTTCGTTCTAAGTTTGGCATAATTCTATCACCAAAATAGTCATCTCGGTGTCTGTTTCTTTCTGAGATATTATTTTTACGTTCGAGTAGAATGCAAAATTTCATAAATGAAGTTCTACACTCAATGATTTCTTATGTATAGGCGAATACTGCACATGGAATAAAATGAAATTTATGAATTTTATCGCATTTAATTTTAACTTTTTATGTGGGTTTTTATACGCATCTTTGGATGAAAATCCATAAAAACCAGCGTAAAAGAACATATAGCTGATGTGAAACACCAACGCTCCAGGAAGTCTGAATTATGTCAACACGTTCAGTATCGTCCCGACCATCATATCAAATCTGATAGACCATAAATCTTCGCAAAAGAACCGCGATTTTAGAGGCTATTGAAATTAAAAAACATCCCAATTTCAATAGTGAACATGTCTGGGTACTACCACCTGCTTGAGATCCCATAATTACTAAAATTAAATTTAAACCCGGACATACTACTGCAAGACTATTTGCAAGAGCCTATAGCCTTCGTTAACTATTACATCAGGACGTCAAACACTGCGGTCTCCTCCCTGACCATGGATGCTGTCAGTTCCACCATCTGGCACTGCGACAGATGATAAAATTCCATTCCCATTATTCGATGGTTGGCGGTCGACTACTGTACAATTTACGTGGAATTTTCTGCAACGTACGACCAGGCTGTGAAATTTACTATCGGCTGCAATCAGCGGCAATAATACCCCTGGTGTTGCAGATGATCATGCGTGAAGGTGATCACTTGTCCTCGTGGTTCGTTTACCTTCTCTTCTATAAAAAAAAACTATTTAAATGTAATCGCATTTTACAGCCAGCTGACGATTAAGCGAGTTAATATTTTAAAATTTCATTTATACATTTATTATCATACAATTTTTTTTCTTATAGGTGCTCGTGTAGAAGGAGACGTCTTATCCTATCATTTTAAATCGTACATTCCCGTTTTCCGTAAAATTCAATATGTGATTGTAAAAGTAAGTGCAGTTATATAAGTGAAAGTAGATATAGTAATATTTAGTTTGGTTAAGTTTTTTTTAGCATAATACTATTTATATAAATACTTTAAATGCTCACAATATTTTGTTTCTATCCCTACCGCTACGTTTATAACGTTCGCCCTCACTATCCCTACTCTGACGTGTGTGAGGGATAGTTCAGGCGAAAGCTACGACAAAACCCACTAATAAGTTTGCCGCAAGGAATATACGACTATTAACCTGTGACCGTAGTTATAATGCGTTCGTCGTAGTGTCACTGATTGAAATGCAAGTATGGACTACACTACAACGCGTTCCATCTTTTGTCAGTTTTTCCCGATCAACAAAAGAAATACTATACCCCGCTTCACGAAAAAATACGAAGATCAGAGCAAAATTTGTAGTCTACATATAAAAAAACGTTATGCTGATACGCTAACGTAATACGATACGGTTTTATGTAAATGCGTTTTTAACACGATACTGTTACTGTGACACAATATGGTCGAAATTAGCTTTCATATACAGAATGGGTCCCACATATATGCAACAAATGAAACCACAAGTAATACTAGTCCGTAGAAGTGTAGAAAAATTAAATATTAAATTAAAACCCGTGAAATAAAAATGTGAAATTTTCAAACAAAATAAATATTAAAATAAATTCAGTAAAAGTGATCACTCTGTTTAGACAACGTACCTTGACCCTTGGAAGAGTGACAACGTTGCACGCGGGTGGCACGCCGACAAAAGACACCGCTGTCGATATGTCGCAATACCATTAGTTTACACTGCGTGGCAAAGTAGCTTTTTAATGTTCAAGGATTCATTCAAGTTCATTGAATCATTGACTTAGTGACCCAATTCTATAGAGTGTTCCAATTTGCTTAAAATTAAAACTCTACTTTTTGACCTAATTACTGGACCGATTACGTTCATTTTTTGTATATCATCAGCAAAGGCGATAACAAATATATGGTTTCATTTATTGCATATATGTGGAACCCATTCTGTATATTACGCGATTTATATAACTCTGATAAGAATAACTGAAGATGGTAAAATATATTTCTAATATTCATGCAAGCGGTTTGGTAACCGCAGTTTTACTTATTTTTAGTCGTCATTAAGAAGACGCTACTGCCCATCTCCTAATTTATTTCCAGGGTACCTCTTACGACACTCATGGGATGATATGGGATAGGGGATATTCTTACACCGCCATCACATGGTGAAGCACTAAGGTATTATAAAACTCTTAAAAGTTTACTCATCTGGCTTTTTATGACTTCTTTATCAACAGCACAAGATACAAAATACTCTTGTATTAACAGCCTCTGTAAATGTTCTGCTTCCGCATATAAAGGCATACAACCAATCCCCCTAGGTTACTGGAAGCTTAAACCCGCTAAACTCACGCTAGTGATCACTGTAATATATGTGTAACGAATTTTAAATCACTATACCGTCATTTGTCGTTCGTTTCATTTGCTAAATATCAGGGTATACCGTGTACAGGTTAGGTTGGCATTTGCTGAAATAGTCGCTTACATTCCCTATCGAGTCTTCGATGTCGCTAAAAGGTCAACTTTTTTATAAATGAGAAAATATTTGACACTAACTAAAAAAAATTCACGTCGTAGAACCATGCTGCAGTGGGTTATTCGGGTTTATCCAACCTAAAAAATCCACTCTGAGATGTGTACTACCCTATTGCACTAATAATAAATAATATATTTGGATGCTGCAAAGTACATGAAACGTCGGGAATTAAAAGAAATTAAAATTAAACGCGGTAAAATCCGTAAAAGTAGTTTTATTCAACGTGTAGTGTTTGTGTAAATATAAGAAATCATTAAGAATATATTTAAATTATTTTACTTTGGAGTGGCTGGCTTATAATATTGCACTGTAGCTATATTATGGTTGTAGCACGAATGGGTCTACTGACCGGGGTGATGATAGGACCACACTCTCACAAAACACCAGCGTGAAATAATAGCCTAATGCTACTGAATTTCGTATAGTAAGCGTAAAGAACCGGACCCGTTTTACTGATAATGGGGCATTCCATCTTAGTCGTCGGAGGTGACAACGCATCTGCATTTGTATTATAAATCGCCGATAGATGTAGATGTTTATGGGCCACTAGCCTTGCCATCAGGTGGACTGTGTGCTCCTTTGCCATTCTTATTCTATAAGTAAACAAAGAAAGGGAACTTAGGACAGCAAGGTGCTCTTAAAAAAAAATAGAAGCTCAAAGAACAAAGCCAAAACTTAGTTCGTACAAGTTATTGCCTATAAAAATAATTTGCTATATTTATTTGAGGAATTAAGACTCTAGGTCTATATTTTATGTGACTTTTATATTTTGCAGCCTCAAAGAAAGGACGTTGAAAATAACTTTACGTACTTAAAAGTTGAATACGTAAATAAGATTACAGCTATAGTTGTTTTATACAATGCCACTAAGCAAATTGTACTGTTCGGATTGAGATATCCATTTATCCGAACCCCGTATGAAATAACCGGATACTCCAGACTTCTAAATTCTACTTCTAAACCTCTTAATGAGACTAGTCTTCTAAATTCTACTTCTAAACCTGATGATGAGACTAGTCTTCTAAATTCTACTTTTAAACCTCTTAATCAGACTATACGTAGTTTCAAGTGGGATCTACCAAATCTGTATGATCTAATAAAAGATTTAATATATTGACTCGTTTTTCATTTCACCTAAATGCTTTTTAAACGATATTAGTATGCAAATAAAACAAACTCTGTTATATAAAAATATTTCACTATTGACGGATAACAATAGTTATATCGTCAATTGTAAAAAAAAAAAAAAAAAAGTGAATTTTTAATTTACGTTGGTCCAAATATCCATGGTTCACTGAGTTATATTGAAAGGGTAAAGGTTTAGGTTAATCACGGGAACGCATGTTAATGTCATCGTGTCGCTCTCGATCTGTATCACGATGATCTCCAGACACTCTTACACCTGCAGACGGGCCTGCTTCATCGTGCTCACGCTTACCTCCAGGATACGGGGCTGACGGTGCGGACTGTACTAACCGACCCAATAGACTTGCGCTTTTATCCTTTCTCGGTCTTGTCCATTCATGTGCTAGCACACGATCCAAAGTCAGTCGTAAAGTAATGTCGGGCTCTAAAATATGACGTACAATCGATTTTGCCGCAGCGGATATGGTGTCTCGAATTCTCAAACGGAACACCCAATTACGTGACATCTGGTCTTTTAGCAGTTTACGTAAATTCGAATCATCAAACGGCATTGAAGCATTTAACATAATAAAGAGAATGATTCCAAGAGACCATACATCTGCTAGTTTAGGGTTGTACGGTGTACCGCTAACTACTTCTGGGGCCGCGTACGCTGCTGATCCACAATACGTTTGACTAAGAACACGCCTGTTATCTCCGTCGGTACAGAAACGAGCAAAACCAAAATCTGCCAATTTCACATTAAATCGCCTGGAAAGCAATATGTTTTCACATTTAAGATCACGATGGGCAATATTTTTACTGTGTAAATAGTGCAGTCCGCTAGCCATCTGCCTAAACCAAAGCTTTGCTTGATTCTCTGGTACTACGCCATTGCGCTTTATAAAATCTAATAGATCACCGTTATCGGCATATCTCATGAATATGAATACCCTCGGGCCTCTCTGTAGGATGCTGTGCACTTGAATAATGTGTGGATTCTCGATCTTAGTAAGTATGTCAAGTTCTCGAGGGAAAAACTTTTCTAAAAAATCACGCGGCGCTTTCTCTTTGTCAAATATTTTGCACGCGAGGTGCATCCGCTTAGGGATGGATGCATCACAGTACTCAGCCAGGTGCACAGTGGCGTAAGATCCTTGTCCGACTTTCTTGCCAATGAGATATCCTCGTTGTTCCAAGGCATTGACCTCGGAGCTTCGAGGACTGAGGCGCTCAGCCATTGAGCACTATCCACTTTATCCTAACCCGGTTAGGATACATTGGACATTTCACTGTTCACAATATAACCAAGTTTCAGTGATCCTTCTGTCAAATTGTTCTTGTTTACGTTGGCTTTAAATTGGCACTCACCTCTCATGAAAGAGAGTAAATAAATAAAATAAAACGTTAATGGCACGCACAAGATTTTGTTAAAAATATTACATCACAAAGAATTTGGATATAAAAAACGCTCTCACTAGTAAAAAACCTTCCGAAAAGACGTATTTGTTACATTTATGATTTTTTGTTTTGTTTCTAAAATCAAAACTGTTAAATTTCAAACTTGCCTGTTTTAAAACGTTGTTTAAGTAGGTTGAATTTTAGTTATGTCATTTAACAGATGTAATAAAATAATAATTTATTTAAATTATTTTTCTTTAAGTATTTGAAACAGAATACTTTACCTTTATAAAACTGAATAGCATTATTTATCCTTACTAGGTTTATCAAGGGAGAAGGATCATGCATTTACTAAGATACGTGGGGGTAATATGGTACTTTAGTTTATACAAAGGTACTCTGTGATATGGTCACTTAAGCTTTGCCGCTCTATAAAACCAAAACAAAGAGGACAGAGACAAAAAGCAATACCTTAATCTATAAATAACAAATTGAGGAAGAAAACAAGTGCTCCTAATTATTGCCAAAGCTCGTTTGCAATAATTACAAACAAGCTTTGGTAATAATTAGAAACACTTCGAAAAATCAACTAAAAGAAAAACTATCTACACTACACTATACTAATATCGACTAAAATAATTACAATAATTTTAACTTCCAAAATAGCGTCGATTAGGGGGAAATATAATGTCAAATGGCTTAGCAAGATCCTTCGTTATGCCGAAAATATTGCAGCATTAATTTTGAAATAAATATATGGTAAAGTTGAGGATTAATGTTAGTGATTACGTTAGACGAAAACACGATTTCGTAAAATTTTCTCGATAGAAAAAAAATCCAAAGTTACCTCCAAAATAAACAATAAACCGCTGTTATTCATAAAATACTTTAAATAAGATCATGAAACTTTGCATACTAACTGAACTAACTATAAAGCAGTGCTTATGTTATTTACTTTTTTTAAAATACCATTATTTTCACTGTAAAAAGAAATTACCTAAACTATCGGCGTCTTGAGCTTGATTCCTGTCGTTCCGTTAGTATCGCTTAGGCTCCTTTGCCATTCTTGTTGTTTGTCGAAGAAGTTGTGTCGCTTACGATCAGAATATACATTACGCAACAGTACGACGTAAAATTAAAATGGGAAATAACCGTGATAAAAATAAGAAGCGGCTGGCTTGGCGTTAAGAAACAGGCATAAATATGATAAACCTAATGAAATAAGTGTCTAACGACCTTTCTACTTACAGTATTAGTGATTACAAATATTTCGGTACATAGCATACGACGCGCGGGGAAGTGGGGGCGAAATTAGAATTTGAGCTGACTTACTCTAACCTCTTAAGCAGCGTCCTTTTGACTCCTTGTTATTTGATTGACAGATGAATAGCTATCTTATTACAGAACCATCTATGCAATCAAGGCCATAGGTTTTGAATTATAAGAAAGTGACCATGTTAGCCGAATGACCATATTACCCTTTCGTACTTTAATTATATTATAAAATGATACAGGCTGTAGACAGAGCGCTCTAGATAGTTGTACGTAGACAGAGAAACCTATAGACAAATTGACGCCTTCTTTCGCATTCGCACACGATAAAGATAGATTTATTCATACGTCTTGCATAGAAATGAGACAGAGTGGTGTGATTGTTTGTCCCTTTCTCCGTGCCGGTTTTTTGTTTAGCAAACTACACTTTGCTAATACTACAACTTTGACAGTTCGTAGCGATCTAAGCAATTTACAAGTTGGTTTAAGTGAGAAAAAAGTGTTTTGTGAGCTTCAGATTGATGAATCTTGTACAGTTCAGTACTTAGAAAATTTTTATCTAAATATGTTTAAAAGTCGTAAAGATTATTGTGTAACATAAAACTAAGTTATCGTCCTTTCTCACTCGAGGCCACGCTAATCATTAGTCTATTGGTTTCTCTGTCTACGTAGTTGTACCTTGGGTAGTTTTTTACCCCATAGATGTTATAAAAAGTTCATCTGGGGATTTGTGCGTTTTGTGTGCATACTCTCGGGCACTGTCATCTTGTTCTGTCCAGAAGGCTAATCGCCATTGCGATGGGCTGCTGTGGCCGAATAGTTGCATTTTTCTTTTGACTAATTTTACTGGCGAGTAAATATATAAATCTAACAGATTTTTGACGAGAATCGCCAACAAGCTCAACAGATTTTAATTTTTTTTTTGTTGGCAGCACTGAGTATATGAGTACTTTCCATAGAGCAACACGGATAAACGGCCGAACGGATGGGAGTAGCCTCAGGGAGTAGTTTTTTAGTGACAGACAATTATTTTTTTTGTGGGGAAAGTCCCACAATAATTAAAATATACATTAACAATTTCACACAAACATGTTTGTGTGAAATTGTGCATAGAGAGAACCTGCAATTCCACATAAATTGAGACAATATCTTTATCTCGCTCTTTCTTATTTAATTTTCAAACAAGACAATACGAGATAAATCTATTGAAAGATGTTGCGTGTAATTCATGCGTGGAAAAAGAAAGGACGTCTTTAATCTATAGTGATTTCGTTCGCAATGTCAGCAACAATCGACATCGATATAATCGTTTTTGTTTAGTTATGTATTTATATTGCTTTATATGCCTAAAATACTTTAAAAAATTAGACTATACTTTTTAATAGTATATTAATATAATATAACAATCATCACGTCACGATGATCATTATATTATATTTTAGATATTCATTTCGCAAACGAAAGAACTAAGAAAAAGAATTCACTACATTCTACCTTCTAAGACTACGGAGTCTACCCGTGAGTCAATCCCGTAAGTATCGTAAAAAACGACAGGGAAATGAAACAGAAGAAAGGCAACATTATCTTCCTGATAACAACTCAAAATAATAAAATATTGCGGTTGCCAAAACACTTGCCAAGGGAGAGAACTATGGCAGATGTTCCCCCTACGTTGAGCAGTGGATTTTTGATTGGCTTTATTTAAGAGGTTAGAGTAAGTCAGCTCAAATTCTAATTTCGCCCCCATTTCCCCGCGCGTCGTATGCTATGTACCGAAATATTTGTAATCACTAATACTGTAAGTAGAAAGGTCGTTAGACACTTATTTCATTAGGTTTATCATATTTATGCCTGTTTCTTAACGCCAAGCCAGCCGCTTCTTATTTTTATCACGGTTATTTCCCATTTTAATTTTACGTCGTACTGTTGCGTAATGTATATTCTGATCGTAAGCGACACAACTTCTTCGACAAACAACAAGAATGGCAAAGGAGCCTAAGCGATACTAACGGAACGACAGGAATCAAGCTCAAGACGCCGATAGTTTAGGTAATTTCTTTTTACAGTGAAAATAATGGTATTTTAAAAAAAGTAAATAACATAAGCACTGCTTTATAGTTAGTTCAGTTAGTATGCAAAGTTTCATGATCTTATTTAAAGTATTTTATGAATAACAGCGGTTTATTGTTTATTTTGGAGGTAACTTTGGATTTTTTTTCTATCGAGAAAATTTTACGAAATCGTGTTTTCGTCTAACATAATCACTAACATTAATCCTCAACTTTACCATATATTTATTTCAAAATTAATGCTGCAATATTTTCGACATAACGAAGGATCTTGCTAAGCCATTTGACATTATATTTCCGCTTAAGGATTGAACGATGAAAATTTTGCTATCATCTACGGAACTACGGAATTTGAGGTTGAAATTTAAAGGGAGATAGGATTTTTTTTAAAACTCAAAATTCGGGTTGTATTGTTTGTATTAATTATCACAGTTGAATCAATTTATTGTTATCCACTGAAATGCTTCCAAGTGTGATGATGATCTGATTTAAATTGCGACGAAATAGCGCATCATTTTATAACATTTAATCTATTAGCTTAATGTATAATTATTAAATATCTAAATGGATAATTTTAATATATCGCCACCATATAAACCAAGTGATATAATACTTGAAATATTAAGTTATTTATATATAAACAACATTACAAAGCATTGAACTAAATGTTAAGGGGACTTTCAAGTAAATATGGTGAATTGAGGGGTTTTTGATTTAAACTTTAGGGTTAAATATTTTTTGGTGTTGGTAACACTGTTAAGTACTAATACTCCTATTACACTTACAAATAAGGCATTCCGTCTTAGTCCACAGGAGTGGCAATGCATCTGCTTTTGATAATAAGGCATAAATGAAGATGTTTATGAGCCATAGCATCCACTTACGCGAATTATATTCAAATTTTCATTAATATTCGTATATTCTTTTTGTCTTCACCTCATTCAAACCTGCAGGTCACACACACACACACACACACACACACACACACACACACACACACACACACACACACACACACATACACACACACACACACACGCACGCACACACGCACACGCACACACACTCACGCACGCGCACACACACACACACGCGTGCGCGCACACACACACACACACACACGCACACACACACACACACGCACACACACGCGCGCACACACACACACGCACGCACGCACACACGCACGCACGCACACACGCACGCACGCACGCACGCAAGCACGCACGCATACATGCACGCACGCACGCACGCACGCACGCACGCACGAACGCACGCACGCACGAACGCAGGCACGCACGTACGCACGCATGCACGCACGCAAGCACGCACGCACGCACGCACGCACGCACGTACGCACGCACGCACGCACGCACGCACGCACGCACGCACACACACACATACAACACACACACACACACACACACACACACACACACACACACACACACACACACTTTTTATTTACCTTATTATTATTGTTTTTTTTTCTCTCTATACTTTGTTTACCTGTATGTTATTTTTGATGTCATTCTAATTAATTTTTTTATACCGTTTGCTATAATAGTTTGTCATATTACAACTATTATGTGTCACTGAAACGGGGAAGATGCTGTAGCCTGTAACACAGTTTTCGACTACCAAGGGCTACAGAGCTTCAATATGATTTGTTTGTAAAAGAGACGACTACAGGAATAATTTCGGCCGGCAGACCACCCCACATATCGGTCACCTCGTGAGCCAGGTCCAGATATTTTGTTCGTTTATCTGTTTCGGCTTTCACGAGGTTCTCGTCATATGGAATGGTAATGTCGACCAAAAATATCCTTGACTGTGCCCGGTCCATCAGCACAATATCAGGCTTATTCGCAAGAATAGTCCTGTCTGTGATGATGGCCCGGACCCAGTAGAGCCTGGCGCGGTCATTTTCGAGCACGGCTTCCGGCAAGTACTTGTAATACGGCACTTTCCGGCCCACGAGACCGTATTTCAGAGCGAGCTCCTGGTGTAGAATTCTGGCTACTAGGTTGTGCCTGTGCAAGTACTCAGAGTTAGAAAGCGCCGAACAACCGGAGATGACATGCCTAAGTGACTCACCGGGATGGCGACAAGCTCGACAGACGTCGACGGTGCCATCCTTTAGGATGTATCTCCGATAGTTGTTGGTCTTAATAACCTGATCCTGTATTGCACAGACAAAACCCTCGGTTTCCCCGAAGAGGTCACCGAAACGTAGCCAGTTGAGGGAGGCAACTGTATCTACGAAGGGCTCATGTAGAACCCTGTAGTACCTCCCGTGGAGCTCCTTCTCCTTCCATACGGTCTCCCGGTCGGAAATGCTTAGTACTGCCGGGTCCTGCCATTGCTCGTTGGCTAAGGATAGAGGGGTAAGTCCTTTATCACTAGCAATGACGTCATTATAGAATGGATCATCCGATCTCGCCAGGAAGTAATTACGGAGGCTGCACACTTCGCGATTATGCATGGTGAGCGCGCTCAGGAAGCCACGCCCACCATGCTTTCGCGGCAAGTACAGCCTCATTACCGACGATCTCGGATGATGCATCCTATGGGACGTCATGGTAGTGCGGACTTTTCTATCCAGGGCGTTAAGTTCGGTCTGAGTCCACCTGAGTATGCCAAAGGTATACATTAGGACAGGCATGACCCAGCCGTTATATGCGTGTGCCTTATTCACACCGGACAAAAGGCTGTTAAGCACTTTGGTCAAGCGTGCATAAAACGTGTCGCAAACTGACTGTTTCATACCAGCCTCATCGACACCCATGTTCTGTGACATACCCAGATATCGGTATGTTTCAGCCTCGGAAAGGGTCCTTAAGTTGACGGGCATAGATAAGTCTATGCCCTCAGAGTTAGCAACCCTACCCCTCTCAACATGGAGGACCGCACACTTATCCGTCCCCAGCTCCATTCCAATAGAATTGCTAAATTCACAAGTGATGTTTAGCAATTCCATAAGATGGGAGCAACTGGAGGCGAATAATTTGAGGTCATCCATATAGAAGAGGTGGGTCACTTTTGTACCTCCTTTCCGAAGCTGAAATCCCCTCCCGGAACCCTCCAGTAAAGTACTGAGAGGGTTCAAAGAGAGGCAGAACCAGATTGGACTCAGACAGTCACCCTGGAATATACCCCTTCTTATCCTTATGCGGCTTTCCGCATCCGTCATCCGCTCGCCTAGATGACAGAGGATCGTACTCCACTGCCCCATACACCGCTCGAGGAAGTCTCGAACTGTACGGTCAATCTTGTACAGCTCGAGGATCCTCTTTAGCCATGTATGGGGCACCGAGTCAAATGCCTTTCTGTAGTCTATCCAGGCGGCGGAGAAGTTCCGACGGTTGCGTTTCACCACTTTGCCAATGACTGCGTCAATGAGGAGTGGTTCCTTGGTTCCACGGCCGCCGCCCCGACATCCATTTTGAGCGCGCGACATCACCTGATTTGATTCCAGGTGACGAGTGATTCTCGCGCTCAAAATGGATGTTAGTGTCTTGTATATGGTCGGCAGACACGTGATGGGGCGGTATTTGCTCGGGTCTGTGGTAACCTGGTCTTTAGGAACCAAATGAGTGATCCCAGTAGTGAAGAGGCTCGGGAGCGACTTCTGGTTGAGAGCCTCTTGGAACTGTCGGGCGAGCACAGTGTGACACACCACAAACCCCTTCAGCCAGTAGTGATGCAGCCCGTCGAGTCCCGGACTTTTCCAGTTCGGGGCCCTACGGACCGCCTCAGCTACGTCATCCGGCGTTATAATGACGGGGTCCATGGGCGTTATACTCGCACACTGACTCGCCACAACTACCGTCCAAGGGCCCTCGCTGTGGTTTATGGGCTCTGACCACAGGCCGCGCCAGAATGCTACAGTGTCGGCCTGATTCGGTGCTGGGCCCGTTCCACTTACCATTGGTCGCTCCAACGATTTATAGAGCCTCTTCTGATCACTCTGGAAGAGACGATTCTGGTTAAACCGTTTCGACCTCTCGGTATATCGCCGAATCCGCTTTCCCCAAGCAGCGATTCTCTGCTTCAGGTCGTCTATGCGCTCCGTCAGTTTTTGCATTATATCCGGCTGGGACAATCTAACATTTGTCCCAGCAAATGCCATCCTGACGGTGCGCACAATCCTTGGCCTGTTGTTGCCTGACCTGAAGCATATCAGTCTGCCGATGAGGGCCCTAGCCTTTGCGATACGTTCTTCAATTCTTATTCTCCAGGCTGGGATAGCGCTACTTTGTCCAGTAGCGCGTCCAGCCGTGGAAAGTTTGGCGCCTATAATACGGCACACTGCCAGTGCGGCGCCAAAAAGAATTGAGTCCGTCTCGCAAAGGTCCCGGCTGGCTTCCAAATAGGTCACCAGCATTGGGTTCAGAGCCCTCACGACAGCCCGATTCCGCTTGCTTAGGGCTATGCGGGGAAGTCGCGGTCGATTTTCGAGAGGCGTACTGCGCGTTTCCACAATCGCCTCTTCCAATGTACTCCTCATATGCTCTAATTCCAGTTCCTGGGCGACTGTTCCATCATCGTTTGAATCAACCACAACTGGGGTATTCACGGCGGCATTCACATTTGCGGGTTGCTCTGCAATTTGTGGTGCCGCATCCTCAGCCGTAGCATTTTCATCCGATGAGGGAACAGCCTCACGTCGTAGTCGTTCGAGTTCGGCGACATCAAATATATTTGAGCGCAAGATATACCGAACCCGGTCTGCCAGGTTTTGCTCTGAGACTGTTAAAGATGGCTCCAGCTCAGCAAAAAGACGATGCATCCTAGCCCGATACGCCAAACCTCCAACTTCTCCCCCTTCGCCCTAAAATACGCCCGCAATGCGTTAGTATTCATTTCGGTTGTCCATCGCATGCGGCGTACTCCACGTTATCATTATTATTATTATTATTACTTTTATTACCGAGATAAATTATTTGACGATTGAAAATTCAGCCCCGTATCTATGTAAATACCTTTTTTTTTACATGGGGAAATGCCTACGCATACCCGCCTCGCGGGGGCAAGGACGGGTTATGTCGGACTCGTACCGACTAAAACCCCATGGTGTTCCACCTTTGTCGCATATTGGCAGGGCTGCGGGAACGCTTTCGCACACATCCGCGGCCCTACTAGCGCCTGCCGCCCCATGGCAGCACCTCCTCGGGAGAGGAAAATTCCTCCCCGTTCTCCTTCCCAGGTAAGGCGCACCAGAACACATGGCGCGCCTTCCTACACGGCCTCCAATTACGTCTGTGCAACAGACGCCCCCGCGTCCGATGCACAAAGGCCATGGGGCCAGGAAAAACGAGCACTTAGAAGCACTAGCCTTCCCGACCCCAGCGGCGGATCTGGTCTATGGCTCCGCCGCCAACCAAGATTCGGCTGCGGAGGGTAGAGAGAACGGCGCCTCGCAATACCGACAATCCTCTCCCCCCGCAGCCCCACCACCACCGCATCAACGGTGCGGCCCCGTTTGAGTCGCGAAGGATAGGGCGAGTGGCGCATCGCCATACCAACACTCCTCTTCCTCCGCGACTCCACCTTGGCTGCAGCGGTAGAGGGTGCGCGAGTCCCCACTCGCTGCAGTCCACCAGCACACATCCAAAGTGGGCTTCCCAAGCCCACTCGGAGTGGCCACCTCAGGCCGGCCCTTCACCTCGGGCCAGCCACGTGGGTTCCTCTTTGTTCACCGTGGGAGACCAAGCCACGGCTACTAAGCCCCCCCGCCACGACAAGGCGGGAACCCGTTCGGGTTTCTTACATATGAAATTGACGTTTTGTATGGGAGGAATATAAAGTCAATTTTTTTTGTAAAATATATTTAATTAACCACTCAAACGTCCGGGTGACCATAGTCGCCTAAAACTTTTTCCGGTTGAACGTTAGGGCGACTAGAGCGGCCTCTCTGACTTCTAAACTTTAAACGACTTTTGATCCATAGAATTTTACAAAAAGCTTTTTGAATGTTATACTAGATGGCTAGTAGAATTAAAGATACTTAGTAAAAGGTCCATGCCAGGTAACAGATAGCATTGAAGAAAAAAAAAGAAACAAGCGTTGTGTCAAGTTTTGTGTAGTGGCCGGTGTTACTGTGAGTTCTTCATTTAAAATGTAAGTAATAATATATTTATTATACTTTTGTACTAGTGTTATATATGAAAATAATCGTCAGGATGTTTTCTTTTCATATATCTTCAAGTATTATAAATCCAAAGTCTGTTATGATGTTTTATATTTGATGAAGTCAACATGCGATAACTTCGCCTTTGTGTGTCGGTCTTTCGTTAAGTTCTTGTATTGTATATTATTTATTTTAATAAAATATTACTTATAATTGGTAAAACTGGTTATTAACTATATTTAAATACACTTAAGTGAAAGAAAAATAGTGAAAGTAGTAAGGATTTTACGTTTTTGTATTTTGTTCCACAGGTTTATTGTACGGGCATTGAGTTATACAACACTAGAGGAGCAAACCACATTACCGCGCGTCCAAAAAAGTGTAACCACTATTCAAAGGGCACGACGTAGCTTTGAAACTAATAACAATTTTAAATAAAGATATATCTATCTCACTTACACAAGTTGCGAAAATAATATCGTCGCTAAGATTAGATAAAGATAGATACAAACATGCAATGGCGGGTTGGTGTGGCTTACTATATAAAATTTTACATAAAATACGCAATAAAAATGAGTTTTTTTCAAGCTGCAGTTAATTGTTTTTATATGAAAAAAGTATATTTTATTTTAAAATCTTTATTGCGGTCCCTTAGAAAAAAAGGATACAAAGCTTATCAGATGAATAGAAGTAAACATAATGACGAAATAAAACATATTTTTATAAGTACTTTATTGTACTAATAAATCAAACAATATAAAATAGGTAATAAAATACAATTAATATGAAATTATAATTAATATAATATTATTAATATAAAATAGGTAATAAAATATATTTAATAGATAATTCAATACAATAATACAAATTAACTTACTCCATTAATTATATAGTCTCCCATTAATGTAGGATAATCACAAATGTGGAAAAGTGGCAACATTAAACCTAAATGACAATATTCGATAATTTTATTTTATTATTTGAGGTTTTTTACGTTTATATGAAAACAAGAACTAAAAATTATGTGTTGAAAGCGATTCCTCTTGATTAATTACGTTTTTGTGACCTTAAATAGCATTCTTTCAGTACGCATTTACCCATTTTTTGTCGCGGCTCAACTCTGTCGGCGTCACATTGAACACCGAACTGTCGTTAGCTAGGCATATGGCTGTCGCCATATGTGCAGTGGGAACGCTTTGGCACGGTTATTACCGATCTAGTGTAATGTGTACGGGTGACTACAGCCGCCCGTTACGTTCATGATATGTGTCATATTAAGGGTTCATACAAACGAGAAATTACGAGCGTATTGTTACGAGCTTGATGTTCGTGACAATAAAAATTGCCGATAGAATTACCTAAATTAACACTTTAATTTTCTTTACACAAATTAAAACTTAACACCAATAATTAAGCACACTAATTCACTTTATTCCACTCCGAAGCTTCGCTTGTCTCGCCGAATTCGCATCTTGCAGCGCCCATAAATACAAATTAGCACCGAAACATCCAGAATATTCAAGTAAACACGCGCAAGGTGCCGAGAGTTCGAGCGTCAGCTTCTAGAAGCTTAGTTCTTCGTTCCGAGACTAGATGGCGTTGTCGGTTGAAAGATTAGTGATGTCATTTTCGGGAAAGCTCCCCTCGCTCTCGTCCCCGACACTAGGTGGCGCTAGAGCCGCTGCTCCCTCCTAAGACATGCTCGTCCCGAGCATTATCGGCCCCATAATAACGCGTCAGGCGATCCACATGGGCGATCTTAGGAGTCCCTCTTGCGCCTTTCTGTAACGGCCCCGCAATGGCAAGGGCTGTCCTATCCCATGGTGCACCAACATTGCACAATCTCGATGCTCCTCTACTACGTGTCTGAGGTCCCTTCACGGCTGCACAACTTGTACATGTACGACACCAATCCTCGACATCGTCACGATAATGGACCCAGTAAAACTGTTCCCGGACCTTCAGTAGAGTTCGTTTACCTCCCAGATGGACTCTTGAACGACCATTATGGCACAGCTGTAGAACATTCGGCACTTTAGCCTTAGGGACAACCATTTGCAAACAACAGCCTCGACCATTGTCCCATTTACGGCACAGGACTCCATCCTGAAGCAGCAAGCTGTCCCATTGGGCCCAATAGCTTTTCGTGGTTGAACTCATCGCTGAAACGTCGCTCCACTTAGGCTTGGTAGCACGGGCCTTCATCCATTCCAGAATCGGCTTGATGTCCGGATCTTCCTGCTGTGCATGTCGTAGGCTATCCTTCCACTCGTTGCTGAGGTGGTCTGTCCTGAGCATCCTCACGGATACCACTTCCATACTCTTTTGCCTAGTACAATGTTTCCAATCTTCAGGACAAGGTCTTCTTGACAATGCTTCTGCGCCGCCATGAGATTTCCCGCTGCGATGTCTGATAGTAAAGTCGTATCCCGGCTGCTGCTGGGCGGTAATGTTAGCCGCACTTCCCTTCTGAGATCGTTCACCTTCCCTTTCTAGGGTTCGCTTAGGGCAGCTGGATCGAAGATGGCCCCTTTCCCCACAGCCATAGCACCTAGGGCTGTATCCTTTATTGTGGTCGCGAACCGTAACTGCTGCAAACCTCCCTAGCGCGAGGGGAACGACGACCCTGCAACCGCCAGGCGGTGCCGTTAGCTGCGCTACCCTCTAGAGATCGATCAACTCTCCTTTCTGCAGTTCGCTTAGGGCAGCTGAAGCGAAGATGGCCCCTTTCCCCACAGCCATAGCACCTAGGGCTGTATCCTTTGTTGCGGTCGCGAACTGTAGCTGCTGCAACCTCCCTGACGCGATGGGAACGATGATCCTGCCGCACGCCTTCCACCTCCAGTGCATGGTCCAAGGCATCCTTAGGCGTCTCGTGGTGCCCGAGCCTCACAGCAGCTCTGACTTCCAGGTCACGGATGCCGTCGATGAATGTCTGCACCAGGTTCCCTTCAATGAGCGCAGGTACAGACCGGTATGCTTTTCGCACCAGCTTCTCCACCTCTAGAGCCCACTGCTGCAGATTTTCGTTGATGCGCTGCACGCGATCTTTAAGCTGCGCACGAAAGACGTGTTCCAGGTGAGCGTCGCCATATCTCGCCTCCAATGCCTCAAGGAGTTGCTCATAAGTCACTTCCTCACCGAGGGCTTCCAGAACATTTAAGGCCTGGTCGCGCAGGCCTAGTGTGAGAGCAGTCATGGCCTGACTTTTATTCCAGCCGTTCGCCTTCATAACAGCTTCGAACTGGATTTTGTAGGCCGACCAGGAAGAAGTCCCGTCGAACGGTGGCACCTTGAACCTACGTAGCGAAGGTGTTGCAGCTACTACGGGAGCTGTAATTCCATCTCCCAGTTTGAGGACATCCAGCGTTTTCTTCACGTCAGCCATCACGTTGTCAACCCGATTGTTCACTTGGTCGATTCGGGTTTCAGCTTTCTCGATTCGGGTTTCAGCTTTCGCGATTTGGGTTTCAGCTTCCGACAGGCGGTTATCATGCTGAGCAACCCTATCCTTCACCTCGTTTATCTCCTTCCCGAAGGTAGCGTGAAGGTCGTTCATGAGGAGCATTTGCTCTTCCAACCGACGGGCCTGTTCTTCTTGTCCTCCCCGCAGCTGCTCTTCCAAACGACTGACCTGTTCCTCCTGTCGGCGGGCCTGTTCATCCTGTCCGCTCTGCAGCTGCTCTTTCAACTGACAGACCTGTTTCTCCTGTCGGCGAGCCTGTTCCTCCTATCGGCGAGCTTGTTCCTCCTGTTGGTGAGCCTGTTCCTCCTGTCGGCGAGCCTGTCCCTCCTGTCGGCGAGCCTGTTCCTGCAGCATCACCATCAGAGCACCTAAATCAGGTGCTGCAGATGTAGGAGCTACTGACGGGCCTGCAGCCGGCGGCTGGACCTCCGACGTCTGCGGCGTTGCACCACCAAATCTTCTTTGGTCCGTCTCCTGCTGGCGTTGACTTCGGGTACGGACACCCTCCGTTTCCTCCTTAGGTAAAATCGGCACGATTCTATCCCACTTCTGACACCAATTGTTACGAGCTTGAGGTTCGTGACAATAAAAATTGCCGATAGAATTACCTAAATTAACGCTTTCATTTTCTTTACACAAATTAAAACTTAAAACACCAATAATTACACACACTAATTCACTTTATTCCGCTCCGAAGCTTCGCTTGTCTCGCAGAATTCAATACTTCCCCGATCACATCGTGCAGCGCCTATAAATACACATTAGTACCGAAACATCCAGAACATTCGAGTAAACACGCGCAAGGGGCCGAGAGTTCGAGCGTCAGCTTCTAGAAGCCTAGTTCTTCGTTCCGAGACTAGATGGCGCCGTCGGTTGAAAGATTAGTGATGTCGTTTTCGGGAAAGCTCCCCTCGCTCTCATCCCCGACACTAGATGGCGCTAGTGCCGGGTACATGACGTCAACTTAGGCGCGTAACAGTATTTAACATGATTTTTCGTGACTGCTTTTTTATTTTATTTGGCACTGCACCTTTTTAACATATAAATGGTTGTTGTTTTATAGGTTTATTGGTATAGTTATAAACAATATATGGCTGCTTTTTATTTAATTTGGCACTGCACCATTATAAAACATTACAGAAACTCCGACGATAGGATCAGTATCGGGGATATATTCCGAATCAATTCTTTTTGGGATCAGACATCTTTTTTAATTTTTGGGAAAATTTCGCTAATTAATTTGATATAGCGTTGTATATAACATATAATTGTGGTCGCTGTTTTGTAGGTATAATTTTATGATATTTCTCTTTTCATTCAACGGTTATGGTAAAACATTAAGAAAATAATGGGTTTTAACTGGTGTGGTGGTTGTTGCCATGAGCCTACCGTGAATTAAAAAAAATTAAAAAAAAGACGTGTGGCACTCGGGGACTGCCGCGGTGAAGCTATTGCATAGCATTTTGTATCAACTTATGCAATTATAATTATTTATTTATTTTATTTATGCAGTATTTCTTTTTCTTTGATATTAATTCAAGTTACACTTTTTGAGCGTGGTGACCGATAAGAAAACAATTTTTTTTCTTTTATTAAATAAATAAATAATAAATGCACTTTGTTCATTCATATTCAAAACACTTTATACACAAATTTTACAAGTACAGTTATTCACTGTTGTACATAAATACCTATACACCTATATACTTTCTCATAAACAGCTGCTTATGTATTCGTCCGATTTCGGAGCAGCTCGTCTCGATTCGTGCGAGCTTCGTAGAGTCGTACAATACGTCTAGTTGCACGCACACAAACACCGTGTCGAAGACTGCCGAAAAGAAACGACGTTAGACAATGCACGGCCTTCAAGCGCCGCGCAAGTGAAGTCCCACCTGTCCGCGCAGTAACTTTTTTTGACGACCGCGCGAGACTGTCGCAACAAAAACGATTACTACTGAAAAACTAATATAGGTACCTACCTAACATTCAAATAAAAATATTCTCAAAAAGCTCAACGAATTCAGAATTTAATTTTATTAAAAGAAAATTGGTCAAATAAAAAATAAAGGATGAAAATAAAGCATTTGGGAATATAAATATAAATCGTATTTATTTTTTATTTCGAGTTTTACAAGAAAAGTATAATATTTACTGGAGACAATTATTTTATTATTATAATAGTACATGATATTCCCTTTAAAATTACACCAATATGAATAATATCTTATATCTATATCTACAAATAAATAAAATCTGTGTCTGTTTGTAATGTTAAAACAACAGCTTTTTATTAAATGCATATGAAAGTACTAGTAACAAAAACACAATTTTTAAAATTTTTATCTGTCTGTCGGTCTGTCTGTCTGTCTGTCTGTTTGTTCCAGCTAATCTCCGAAACAGCTGGATTTATTTTGACGGGACTTTCACTGGTAGATAGCTGATGATATAAGGAATAGCTTGAACTACTTTTGTTTTAGAAAAAGAATTAGGGTTCCGCGCAAAAAAATTAAAACCCATGAAATCCATATTCCACGCGGGCGAGATCGCGGGGAACAACCAGTACTCAATATAGATAAATGTATACTTATTTTTATTTATTTATTATTTTAATAAATAAATAAAAATAAGTATTAATAATTTCTAGACACATCTCAACAGATATTTCGTTAATAAATTGCTATCAATACTGAAGCATTCTTTTATATTTAGTATCCAATTAACACAAAAAACTGATAAGAATACTTTTTAAACAACATATAATCAATAAACGATAATCGCGTATAGTGAATTTCGAGGTAAATTATTATATGTAAACAGAATATATCTTCACAATTAATTTGATGTAAAATAACATTATAAATAACGTATAAAAACGGAGAAATTATCAAATTTTTGATCGAGTTCCTAACCAGTACACAAACAAAAATGGCGAATAGTCATTTTCACATTTTTTTAGAAATAACGTATAAAAATAGAAAAATTATCAAATTTTTGATCGAATTCCTAACCAGTACACAAACAAAAATGGCGAAATGTCATTTTCACATTTTTTTTCTATATAGTTATTTGTTACAGAGTACACAGATAAAATTCACTCTCATAGATGACAAATTTCACTTCGGTTCATTTTCGCACGCTTTCTCGAGAGCGACGCGTCGTGACTTATTTACGCATTTACTTCAAATACCCCGCCCGCACACCGCAGGAAACATATACCTACGAAAAAAAACGTAACAAACTTCTGCCAGATAAGGCATGATAAGATCTTTGGTGTTTTTGCACCATAACCTGACTCTGGTAAATTTTAAATATGACTAGATAGATAAGAACAGTTGGTTTAATATGATTGTTGAAAACAAATACCCTTTAATTGTAATGAAAAATACTTGAGGTTAATGAATGTTGAATCAAAAACATTAATTTTTTATTTAATTTACGGACTCCTATCCAGATGTTTACTAGGAGAATATAAAGTTTATGTCATTTTTGTAATATGGCTAATTATTAATTAGGCAGGGATTTCTTACTTACTTACTTACTTATCGTCACGCACCATCCCTAACGGGGTAGCCAGAGAGAACAGATCGCCAAGTGTCACGATCCTTACATACCTCTTTCGCTTCTTTCAGGTTCATTAACTTCTTCATACATGCACGTCTAGGTATCCGAGTACTCTTGACCCTCCCCTCTTCGAGCAATTTGCTCACATGGTCTTCGAAAGTTAGTCTCGGTCTACCTCGACACCTTTTAATATTTACTTTCGCTCTATATATTTTCTTCACCATTCGGTCTTCACTCATTCGTTCAACGTGTCCAAACCATTGGAGTACGCCCCTATCAATTTTTGTGATAAGGTCATCTTTCAATCCTGCCATATTGCGAATCTCTTCGTTTCGCTTTCGGTCGGCTATGGTAACGCCACACATTTTACGAAGAGATCGCATCTCCACTGCATTCAACTTGCTTTTATGCTTCTTCTGGCATACCCAGGTTTCGCTGCCATATAACAAAGTCGGTACCAACACTGCGTTATGTATTGCAAGGCGTGCACTCTTCACCACGCCTTGCCTTTTTATTAATGCATTCAGGGCACCATTGACTTTGTTTCCGGCAGCGACACGCCTATCCACATCTAAATCACATCTTCCATCCCGGCTGAAAGCACTCCCCAAGTATACAATTTCATTTACCTGTTCCAGACATTCCTGATTTACCCATATTTCACATTTCGTTCTCTCTTCGTCCTTTTCAAATACCAGAACCTTAGTTTTATTAGCATTCAAACGGAGACCTTTAATTTCACATTCCTCTTTCATACACGTGACTAATGCCTGCAGTTCTGCTTCTGATGGTGCAATAAGCACTGCATCATCAGCATATAGCAGACAATTAACTTTTATGTCACCCAATTTCACACCCAAACAGCTATCTTTCAGCTTCTGTAAACAGCTGTCGAGATACAGTATGAACAGCCAGGAAGACATGACACAACCCTGTTTTACGCCCGCTTGGACGCTAAACATGGGTGACAGGTCATGCCCTACCCGCACACAGGCTTTACAGTCATAGTAGAGTGACTGCACAGCCCTTAACAATCGACCATCCACACCATATCCCGGCAACAGTTCCCACATTTTCTTCCTTATAACCTTATCAAATGCTTTCTCCAGATCCACAAAAGCACAGAAAATCCTCTGGTTAACACTCAGAAGCTTCTCCGTGATCATGCGGAGAGAAAACATTTGATCCGTGCATCCTCTTCCAGGTCTAAATCCGCATTGTGCCTCCCATAAGAATCTTTCCGATTTCTCTTGCATCCTGCGTGTCAAAACCTTCGAATAAACTTTACTTGCTAAACTGGTCAAGCTGATCGCCCGATAGCTCCCGCAGTCAAAATGTGAACCTTTACCTTTATATAAAGGCACAATGACCGCGGATCGCCAATCATCCGGGACATCTCCCGTCCGCCAGCACAAATTGCACAGCAGATGAAAGCTGTCCCAGACGCGAGGCCCACCGTACTTGACCATTTCAGCAGTAACTCTGTCTAATCCCGCAGCCTTACCACATTTCAAACTTCGAATCGCACGTTCAATCTCTTTCATGCTGATGACCTCAGTGTCATCGAGGTCCGTGTCTGGCGTGCCAGTCACGGCATCACCCCCGGATCCTTCACTAAGATCATGACACGCATACAATTCTCTATAAAATTCACTCCATCGCTGCATGACGTCCGATTTTTCTGAGAGGACGTCATTGGTTCTCGAAAGCACTTTGTTCATTCTTAAAGCTGTCGCACCACTCCGGGACCTTCCAACCTCTTTCCAGAAGAGTTTGGAGTTTTCCCTAAAGTTGTGCGACAACCTCTCGTCCGCTTCTATTCTACACCTTTCACGTACTTCCTCAATCAATGTTTTCGCATGAACTTTCTGCAGCTTATATCTTTCTTTCATCTTCTCTCTCATATGCTCATCGTTACTAGAGGCTAAGTAGTCTAACCATGCTTTTTTCTTCTTTTTTACAGCTTCTTTCACTTCGTCATTCCACCATGCATCTCTTCTTTTACTACTACCTCTTTTTGTCGTACCACATACTTCTTCCGCTGCACTTACCATTCCATCCCTAAGGTTCTGCCATATTCTCTCCACACATTCTTTCCTGCCATCGATGGTGTCAAGCTTTTCGGCTACCCTCGTGTGATTTTTGTCCCTAGTATCCGCTTCCTGAAGCTTCCAGCTTCGGATGCGACAGACCGACTGTGGTTCTGTTACTGCCGTCCGGTGGCGCCAACCCGCGAACAAACCCCTAAATCTAGTAATTACTAGATAATGATCCGTTCTCAGGTCAGCACCCCTGAACACTCGTGTATCCATCACCTGTTTTCGCAGTCGGTCATCCACCAGGAACAAATCAATCATACTTCTCTCATTCTTTCTTTCTCTAGTGTACATATGGATCTTCCTGTGATTAAACATAGTGTTTGTCACAAGAAGACCCTTTTCCTTGCATACAGCCAGTATAAGCTTGCCAGCATCATTAACCCTTTTATCTCCAAACTTTCCAAGCACCGACTCGTATCCTGGTCGAGCGATGCCTACCCATCCATTCAAATCACCACATACAACAGTTCTTTCGTTTCCCTTAACCAAATCTAGAACTTCTCTTACATTCTCCCAAAACTCCTCCAGCTCAGCCCTGGACGACGAAGCTAACGGCGCATAAACAGCCAAAAGGAATAACTTCGTCAGTCCCATTTTGAAGCGAACCCAGAGAAGTCTTGAGTTCACAACCTTGTATTCAGTCATAAGATCGACCAACCGGGACGACAACAGCACTCCCACTCCTTGGCAGGCGTTCTCGCTTTCCGGGACTCCGGACCATATAGCTAACGTCCCGCCAGGGAGCTCTTCAATACCACTGCCTTTCCGTTTGGTCTCCGACATACACACGACATCTAATTCTCTTTCTTTCATTATTTCGATCAACTCATTCGTCTTATCTCTCATGCCTCCTCTAACATTCCACGTGCCAACTCTGCACTCCGTCCTCCACCTTCCGCCGTGTCGGGCTGTGCGTGACGGGTGGCGGTCCCCATCGCCGCTTTGCGCGCTGCATTCCACACCAACGGGGACGAGCTGGTGTGCGTCGCCTTGGGGGGACGCCCTAACCCTCGTTCGCATGGGTGCGCAGCTGTGTAGAATTGCAGCCCTGAAAAGGGCTGGCAGGGGTCGCGACGAGCACGCTTCTACAATGACCCCCAGGGATTTCTAAGATTAATAACTAATTAACTAATATATAGGTGCACCAGCTTATCTCCTTGCTAAAAAATTAAACTTCCTCCTTCGGGAGAAATCTGGTTTCAACCCCACTTACAGCCTTAAAAATAGTTTAGAACTTATTTCCAAAATAAAAGATATTCGTATTCCACCTAAATCTATGTTGTTGTCTTTAGACGTTGATAGTCTTTTCACAAACGTCCCATTCCCTGACTGTTTGCGTATACTCTCAAATCTCTTTAAAAAACGTCGTCTGCATCCCGGGGAAACAAATGATCTTCTTAATTTAACCTCTCTCTGTATGAAACAAAATTATTTCCGGTTTAATAACCGTTTCTATCTACAAAAAGAAGGGTTAGCTATGGGGTCCCCTCTAAGTCCACTTATGGCGGACATTTTCATGGATGATTTCGAAAAACAACATATAGTTGTTAACCAAAATATCTTATACTATTATCGATATGTAGACGACATAATTATTTGCTGGACAGGCACAAGGAGACAACTGGATGTTTTCCTTAATAAAATAAATAGAGTCCACGAAAAAATTAAATTTAAACTTGAATTGGAACAAGATGGCTCCCTTAATTTCCTTGATTTAACAATAACAAGAAAAGAGTCGTTATATGTTTTTCAAATTTATCGAAAGCCAACTCATACCGACACGGTCATCCCCGCATCATCGTGTCATCCATGGCAACATAAGTTAGCCGCTTTTTATTGTTACATTAACCGTCTGTCCACTGTTCCATTAAATAAAGAAAATTATTTAAAAGAACTTAATATAATTTATCAAATTGCAGTCTCTAACGGTTTTTCAAAAAGTCTCATTGATAATCTTATTAAAAAGAAACAAAAGCATGTTGTTCGCAATTTTTTGTACGCGGTTCGATCTCAAAGTGTCCGGCGGTATGTGGGTAGTTTGACCTACTTAGGCCCCATATCGGAAAAAATAGCTAATAGTCTTAAGAAAAACGGCATTAACGTGGCATTCAAAACAAACAATTCGCTTAGGAATATTTGTAACAATAAAGATAAGTTAAATATTAGTCAAAAATCGGGTGTTTATAAACTTGTTTGTGACGAATGCCACGCCGTTTACGTGGGTCAGACTGGTCGCAATTTCGGGACGCGCTATAAAGAACATATGGCCGCGTACAGAAATTGCAATCCTGATAAATCCCATTTTGCTAAACATCTCTTGGACACTGGACACAACCTAGCTAGCGACCATTCCTTTGAAGTCTTACATACCTGTAATAAGGGGCTGCGACTGTGTGTGCTGGAGCAGTTGGAGATTTTAAAAAGTAATAATGGTAATTATACACTGCTGAATGAACAAACAAATGTTTCTAATTCACCTTTGTTAAACATCTTTAAGGCCAATCTTTAATAATAATTTTAAGATTAATAATAATAAATAATTATAATAATATCAATAAAACAATAATAATAATAGTATTTAAAATATTAATCATAACAATAGTAATAATTATTAGCAGATTTGTTATCGCACGGCGCGGTCACTCAAAACAATAATAATAATAGTATTTAAAAATAATCATAACAATAATAATAACTGTTGACAGGTTTGTTATCGCACGACGCGGTCACTCGCTACTTTGGTAGGGAGCGATTGTGTCAGCGTGTATAAATAGCAACTGTTTCGACTCGCCGCTCGCCAACTTTATGGATACGCGGCAGCCAACTGCTCAGCTCCACCCAGGTGCATTAAGTGCCTAGAACCCCATCACTCGAAAGAGTGCCCACGGCCCAAAAACGCCGAATCCCCACCCTCATGTGTCCTCTGCGGACAAACAGGCCATCCGGCCAATTATAGAGGTTGCCCTCGCGCCCCTCGCCCACCTCCGAGCCGCAAAGCTCCACCACAGGTCAATGACCGAACCTTCCCGGCTCTTGTAAGCCGCAAGCCCAGCCAGGGCCAGCCCCTACCTCAGCCCCCTCAGGGCTCATCTCAGCCCACACAGGGCATCTATCGGCCCCCACAGGGCCCCTATCGGCCACCTCAGGGCCCTCCTCGGCCCCTTATGAGCCTTCCGCTCTCTCAGCCAGCGCCACTTCCAATAAACCCCTGGTTCCAAAAGGAATCAAATATCCCGCGGCCCTCCGCCGACCCAAAAAAACAGACAGACTCTGTAGTAGAGTCCCTAAACCTAGTGTATAACATACTCAATAGGATCAATCTAGACGAAATTCTTATTCTTGCGGGTAAACTGAGCACAGCTATAAAAGCATAAACTATCTATATATATATATATATATATATATATATATATATATATATATATATATATATATATATATATATATATATATATATATATATATATATATATATATATCCATAAACTGGGCCCCTCAGGGCCGTCTCCTTGCTCTTACTGAGCACATCAACCTTCTAAGGTCCTTGTAATTAAACTATGCCGGAGCCCTCTGCTCCTGCAATATCTCACGGTCGTATCAAACCGAAGGGTTTGTCGCTTGTTTCATTCAATATCCGCGGTCTGCGAAATAACCTCCCAGAGCTTAGGCTTTTTCTACGAGATCGCGAAGCCGATCTCCTACTCCTACAAGAGACCCATCTCAGCCCCAAGGTCTCTAAAGGCCTTACTATTAAAAATTATTCACTCATACGTAACGATAGACCCGACCGCAAAGGCGGCGGCACTGCCATCTATCACAAAAAGTCCCTTCATTGCTCCCACATATCTAATCCTTCGCTTACCAGTATGGAAGCCACTATCACTAGACTAGCCATGACTGGACACCAGTCAATCATTATAGCCTCTTGCTATATCCCTAGCGGAACCCTCCCCGTCAAGAGTGACTTCGAAGCCATCCTTGCATTAGGCGACTCAGTCATTATGTTTGGAGACTTTAACTCCAAGCATACTGAATGGGCCTGCCGCACTACTACAAGTAGTGGCAGGGTGCTGCTCAATATCACTCAGTCTCTCGACCTGACTGTCTATAGCCCCCTCACTGCCACCCACTATCCCGACATTGTTACCTACGCTCCTGATGTGCTAGACCTTGCTCTAGTTAAAGGAGTTTCCCTTAACCTTAGAGCAATCGAGCCTCTCGACGATCTAGGATCCGACCACCGTCCTGTATCCCTCCTTCTTGGCCATCAGCCATCTCCAACTCCCACTTCCAAAACCTACACCGACTGGAAGGGCTTCAAGAAGTCTCTAGCCTCGGCTATAGACTCTCCGGACCCTCCCATAACCCTTTCTTCCGACGCCCTCGACAGTGCGGGGAAAATAGACACCGCGGTCGAAAATCTCACCTCACTTATAACATCCTCTCTTAAAGAGAATGAAAAAGTTGTCCCGGTTGCTAAAACTAGTCTTCCCCTAGATATTAGCAACCTGTTAAAAGCCAAAAAAGCTGCCCTCCGTAGAGCTGCACGCTATCCCACTCCCGAATATAGACTCGCAGCCCACCGCCTTCAACGCAAACTGCGTTACCGCCTCCAAGACTACAGAGACCACGAAAAAGGCAATCTCATGGAGAAAATCTCTCCCTCTCACACAGCGTACTACCGGATGGCGAGAGCCCTCCGGATAGACGCTATAACCCATACTCCCCCTCTGTCTCGTCCCGACGGCTCCATTGCCTTCGAAGACGAAGAAAAGGCTGAGTGCTTCGCGGACAGCGTTGCCGCTCAATGCTCTCCTAGCTCACAACCCACTGACCCCCTACATATTCAACTAGTGGAGGACGAGGTCCGACGCAGGAACTCGCCCCCTACCGCCTCTGACCCTATCACTGTGTCCAAAGATGAGATTTCATCTACCATCAAAGGACTTAAGCCCAAAAAAGCACCGGGTGCGGATGGTATCTCCAACCAAGCCCTCAAACACTTCCCGGAGCAGGTAATCGCCTTACTGGCCATTATCTTTAACGCCTGCTTCGAATTCAGTTACTTTCCCACCTCTTGGAAAGAGGCAACTGTCATTGGCATTCCCAAGCCAGGCAAACCTCTCCACCTCCCCTCCAATCACCGTCCCATCAGCCTCCTCAAGGCCATGGGCAAACTTTTCGAACGAGTCATTCTCGTGCGCTTGAGGCGCCATTTGTTTCCCACAGACGGCGACCCTCTTGTCATCCCACAACAATTCGGGTTTCGAGCCAAACACTCGTGCCCCCAACAAGTTCACCGCATAGTAGAATACATCCTCAGCGGTTTTTACCCTCGCCGTCAAAAAACCATCGCGGTCTTCTTTGACATTGCCAAGGCATTCGACAGAGTCTGGCACGAGGGCCTCATCTACAAACTGTACGACTTAGGCCTCCCAGACCGTCTCGTTCGCCTTGTAGCCTCCTATCTGAAGGATCGTACCTTTCGTTTTAGACACGAAGGCACGCTATCCTCTACCCGTCAAATAAAAGCCGGTGTTCCTAAAGGGTCTGTGCTTGCTCCCCTCCTATACATACTATTCACCAACGACATCCCTATCCCGTCGAATGGTGTCAAACTAGCCCTCTTTGCAGATGACACAGCCCTTTACTCCAAAGGCAACTCACTACCACAGATTCGGAACAAGATTCAAAAGTCAGTAAGCGACTTAGGAGCTTGGTTCCAAAAATGGCGTATCGACGTAAACCCGGAGAAAAGCTCCGCCGTTTGCTTCGAATATAAACGACGCCGTCTCACCACCACTCCGCCAATCAGGATGTTAGGAACCCCTGTCCCATGGCAAACTAAAGCCAAATACCTAGGCGTCACCCTTGATGCAAGGCTCACTTTCGAGCCCCATATCAAGAAAGTTACTCGCACCGCACGTTTTTACATGGGTAGGCTCAACAGCATGTTGGGCAGACACAGTAAAATGTCCCTCCGCAACAAGCGAACCCTATATAAGGTCTGCATACGACCTGTCATGACCTACGCGGCCCCCATTTTCGCACATGCTAAGCCCAAAGCTATAAATGAACTTCAAATAGTTCAAAATCTATTCTGTCGTAGGGCCACTAACTCGCCCTATTATGTCCGTAATGCTGACCTACATCGAGACTTAGAGCTCCCAACAATCCAACAGTTTCTTAAATCACTCTCTGAGAGATTCTTCAAAGCCTCCGAGTCCCACCCAAATCATCTCATTCGTGAGACAGCTGCCTATGCAGCCCCTATTCACACTCGCTATAGTGTGCGCAGACCGAGAAACTCTCTCTCGGACCCCCCCAACAAGCTTTCGGCTGACCTGAACTGCCTCCTGGCGGCTCAGGCCGAGCCTCCATAACACATCCATTAATCTGCCTTAGTTAGGCACTCTTCTAAGCGGCTTTTCGCTGCTTGCGCCCTCCTTTCTGCCAAGGAGGGTCGCGTTCGTATACGGCTTAGAGATCTCTAGTCAGATCGTTAAGCCATTTCCTAAAAGGCGGTGTTTAGTGGGTAAAAGTCTCCACATAACCACGCAGCCGGCTGCGTGGTATGCTATGAGCATTCACCGCCTCCCTCCCCCGCTTTCCGGAGGGTTGCCCATATTTGCTTCGGGCGCAAAAAAAAAAAAAAAAAAACTCGCCGCTCACTTAGCGGTCAGCCGCCGTAGAGTCTATATTACCTGAGGATGCCTCGTGTAGAGGCGAAACACGTGTCGTATTATCGTCGATGGTGTGTCTTGCCTGGAATAGTGGTATTGAGAGTAGTGGTGCTTGGTCTAGTGGTGACGGAGTTAGTGTATGCAATTGAGGGAGGGCGGGAGGTGCGCTTCAATCCAGGTAAGACACATCATTTTATATGTTTAGCGGAAAGTTGCAAAGAAATTGATATTTTTATTTTTTATTATAATGGATTTCCGCAAAGTAACGCCTGATTCTATCAAATATATTGAGAATCTAAATTGAGAATTTAAACTATACGCGTGTGTGTGTTTGTGTGTATATAAAGAGGGCTACTTTTAATATCGCTCATTTTAATATCAAAAATTTAGGTTATCTTTCTAGCAGTATTATATTTTCAATTCAAAATTAGTACTGCATTTGTGATAATAATAAAATGTATGTATATAGAGTACTCACTGATTTTCTTTCACTATTATTTCGTGACTTTCTTCATTAATAATAAATGCACTTTGTTCATTCATATTCAAAACACTTTGTACACAAACACCGTGTCGAAGACTGCCGAAAAGAAACGACGTTAGACAATGCACGGTCTTCAAGCCACACCTCCTTGCCCGTCGGAGTGGGGAGCGTGAGGTTTTTTTCGTTACGGCGGAATAAATTTCTGGATTCGGTCCCCGCGCTCAAGGCCCGCGATAGAAGGTATGCAATAGCTTAAAAAAACGGATTAAAAAACTTTTTGAATATATCTCTATTATATATATACCTACTAATTATATTTTATATATAACCATGCTCAAATAATCATGGAAACGGACCTTAAAGCGGGCGGCCATCTTGCAACATTTTATAACCGCCCGGGAGATCATACTCCAGAACGGAGTATGTATGTCGATATTTTAGGTATTGTTGCCTAGAAATACTTAACATTCATATAACTATTGGCATTATTGGATAGGGTAGAACATGTATTTTAATAATTGTACAATAAGTATTTATAAATAAAATGATACTGCGATATTAACGAAGAAAATAAAAAAATGTTATGGTTTTTCATCTAAATTTCTAAAATTAATCATTTTTTTACCTGTTGTACGTCAATTGAGTAAATTATTATTATCGTAATTAAATTCTGCATTTCATTAGCTTTTTGTGGGTGATTTTTATTCTGATATAGGTAAAGAACTTTCTCCATGGTAACCGTTTTAGTCAAACTGGTCGCGATCCGACCGTATAAAAACCGGGGCCGGGACGTTCAAGGGTATTGTTGCCGCGTAGCTTGGACGTTCAAGTGGTTAATCAAAGTGCATCCGTGCCATCTCATAGGTAGTTCATTGATCCATTGAAATAATACTAGTTTTTACGGAATTTATCACGTATATTTAACTTTTTAAATACCAGAAGTTCCGAACGCTTTACAGCACTCATGGTCACGGGCGGGACTGCCTTAAACGTAAATTGACTGTCCCGCCCGTGACCATGAGTGCTATAAAGCGTATGAAACGTCGGGTATTTAAAAAGTTAAATATACGCGATAAATTTCGTAAAAACTAGTATTATTTCAATGTGTAGTGTTCGCGTAAATATAAGAAATCATTAGTCCATTAATCCCTTTACTAAAAAAAAAACATGGAAACGAGAATCAATAAACTCTTTGAAGGCGGTTTTGATTGCCACATCGGAGTTGAATTTTTTTCCTTGTAAGAAGTTGTTCAAATTCCGGAAAAAGTGGTAATTTGTTGGAGCAAGGTCCGGGGAGTACGGCGGATGTCACAGAGGTTTTAATTTTAGTTCATCTAACTTAGTGGTTGTTTGTTGTGCAGTGTGTGGTCTTGTGTAGTTGTGAACCAACAGTGGCCTAGAGCGATTGACCAATCTCGGTTGTTTAGCAGCTAGTTCTTTCTTCATGCCTTGCAGTTGCAGACAATAGATATCTGCCGTAATCGTTTGGCCAGATTTTAGAAAGCTGTAGTGAACGACACCAGCGCTAGTACACCAAACACTCACAAGGTACTTTTTCTCAGTCAATTTTCGTTTAGGGCAGAATTTAGCTGGGTCTCCAGGATTTAGCCATTGCGACGAGCGCTTCCGATTAACGTACAGTATCCACTTTTCATCATAAGTAATTATTCGATTTAAAATCCGTTCATTTTTGTGTCGGTTGAACAAAGTAACACAGCAGTTGACGCGTGTTTGCAAGTTCGATTCACTCAATTCATGAGATACCCATCGTACAAGTTTTTTTTTACTTTCCCGGTGTGCTTCAAGTGGATTAATATAGTTTTATCACCTACCCCAAACCCTGCAGCTGTCTCTGCAGTGCTTTCTGCAACACTGGTGCCACGGTAGAATGCGTACTCGTAAATATACCGATATTTCATGTTTTTCATTGTGCGGTAGTAAACGACGCCAAAAAAAAATAATGAGGAAAAAAATGAATTACTGTTTTCAAAACTCAAATCTACCAGTTAAGTGAATTTATAAATTTGAATTTGGAATTCTTAACCAAAGAGGAGATATTTCAGATCAAAGTGGTCAGTACGACAAAACGCTAATCTTGGTAAAGACCCAATACTTCTAGGTACGTTAGTACTCTTATTAGTTTGTGCTTCAATGGGATCGTCAATGGGAACACTACACTGGAGCTTATAATCTTAGAGCATACATTACATGGAGGGAGCACTGTGTGAGCAGAAAGCGTGATCGGCGTAGAGAGAGAGACTGAGTTTAGGTAGAGTCTGTCTCTCTCGCACATGCTTCTGATTCGTCTCGTCACCTTGCTTAGCGCATGCCCAATGAAACAGCCAATGACAGTGACTGTGCGAGAGAGACGGACTCTACCTAAACTCAGTCTCTCTCTCTCTCTACGCCGATCACGCTTTCTGCTCACACAGTGCTCCCTCCATGTAATGTATGCTCTAAGCTTATAATATATCTATGGGTTGTGTATCTATGGTTATGTTCTAGTAGAATATACTAGCTTGCTACATATTTATTTATCTATGGTATATACCATAGAAGAGTTTTATTTTGATTGCTTGGGCGCCTTATGAACTTGAGTGGTTGTCGTCATCAAATCAACAGTCCGCTAGGTTGAGCTGTCGTCAAAATCTCCCAAGGGCTTCGCAATGTGACGCATCAGCATATTGTGAAGAAAAAGAACATAAAGTGAAGATAATGAAAATATAAATTACTTCGCAACCGGAAGGTTAGCGGAAGCTAACTAAATATAATGAAGATTCCAAAAGAAAGGATAGGCTCAGAAGGTCTAAAAACCAGAGCCGTAAAGCCAATTAATAAAAAAATATACCATAGATTACTGTGTATATAACGGTATACACCGTAGACAGAGAGTACAACACATACGAATTAACTTGAGACTCCGCTGGAATGCGACCCCCTTCCCGACTCCCCGCACCGCGTCCCGCGCTGGCCGTGCGCGCTCAGTACCGATAGGATTTTTGTTACGGATACGCGTCTCGACTCTAGTTCGATATTTTTGATAATTGTTTGTTGTTTGGTTTGGACTTTTGTTTGTTTTTGATATACTTGAACGTTATTTTATCTGTTTGGACGATCTAATGGACGGAATAGAACCGATCGTATACAGTGACAATGAATAACAAATATTATAATAAATCCTTATTAATATTCCTTACTTCTATTCCTTGATTTTACATAGTTTGTGCTGTTCCGCTTATCCAAGATTGATTCACTTTCACCCTAAGGTTGCCTGGGAGAGATTGCTTTTTAGCAATAAGGTCGCCTGTTATGCTTTGTATTTTTATTGTGTACGAATCTGTAACACTTTTTATAGTGCAATAAAGTGTATAATAAATAAATTAATAATATTATAAATGAGAAAGTGTGTATGTTTATTTCTTTGTCCTTCCTTGACTCGTTAACTAAAAATAATATTATATATATTCCATTCATCTCGAGACGACGAGGCCGGCTCTGCTCTTTCTGACCGAGACGCAGGTGTCCTCTCCGGCTGATGTCTCGTATCTCTCCTGCCCGGGGTACAAACTGGAACACTCCTTTGTGCCTCGGGCTGGAGTTTGCGTTTACGTCAGAGAGGACATCTGTTCTCGACGCCTCGGCAGACTTGAAGGTTCGGACCTGTCCATCCTTTGGCTACGCGTAGACAGCGACGACCATCCGCGCGTCTACGGGTGCCTCTATAGGTCCCATAGCGGTAATGCCGAAACAGACCGACTCTTCGACCACGTCCAAATGGCTGCAGATTCGTTGCTACAGCAGATCCCCTCCGCAGAGATCGTGATCCTTGGCGACTTTAACGCCCACCACGCCGAATGGCTCGGTTCACATTTAACCGATCATGCGGGGAAATCTGTTCATGATTTTGCCTTGGCATATAGTCTGACACAACTGGTTACTTCGCCTACGAGGATTCCCGATGTGGAGGATCATCTGTTGGACCTTCTGCTGACCTCTCACCCGGGCGGATATCAGATTCCGTCGACGCCCCTTTAGGCTCCTCGGACCATTGTCTTGTCCGGAGTGTGGTGCCACTCACACTGAAATCGCGGTTGCATTCTGCAGGCTGCCGCCGTGTTTGGCACTATAGCTCAGCCGATTGGGATGGGATGCGGTCTTTCTTTGCATCCTACCCTTGGGGGCGGGTTTGCTTCTCGCCGGACGATCCCAACGTTGTTGCGGATTCTGTCGCTGATGTGGTACTTCAGGGTATGGAACTTTTTATTCCTTCCTCTGTGGTGCCCATTGGAGGCAAATCTCAGCCATGGTTTGGTCGCTCCTGTAAAATAGCATCATGCTATAAGCAGGAGTGCTACCAAGCCTGGGCTGATGCATCAGCGTCCCGGGATGTAAACACCAGCGCTCTAAAAAAGAAGTATAATTCCGCCTCTAGATCCTTCAAAAGAGTCATTGCCAAGGCAAAGTCAGAGCACATAGGCAGAATTGGCGAGAAACTAGTTCGCCTTCCTTCTGGAACCCGTGCATTCTGGTCTCTCGCCAAGGCTGTCCAGGGGAATTTCTGTCAGCCATCTCTTCCATCTCTGCACAGGGAGGACGACTCACTGGCCCACACCGCAAAGGAGAAAGCCGATCTTCTAGGCTCTTTCTTTGCGTCTAACTCGACTCTCGATGACGGGGGGAGTACGCCGCCGACCATCCCGCGGTGTGAGTGCTCCATGCCGGAAGTGCAGTTCACTCAGCGCTCGGTTCGCAAAGCACTCCTCTCCCTGGACATCCACAAGTCGAGTGGGCCAGACGGAATCCCCCCAATTGGGCTGAGGACGTGTGCTCCAGAGTTGGCACCGGTTTTAACGCGTCTTTTCCGGTACTCCTACTCCCTAGGCGTAGTCCCAAAATCATGGACGACGGCTTTCGTCCACCCGATCCCTAAAAAAGGCGACCGCTCAGACCCGTCCAACTACCGGCCTATCGCCATCACCTCCTTATTCTCCAAAACAATGGAGTCCATTGTAAACTGCCAGCTCATGAGGTACCTTGAGGATCACCAGCTGATTAGTGACCGCCAATACGGTTTTCGCCGTGGTAGGTCAGCTGGTGATCTTCTGGTCTACCTAACTCACAGATGGGCGGAGGCAGTAGAGTCCAAGGGGAAGACATTGGCCGTTAGTTTGGACATTGCGAAGGCCTTCGATCGGGTTTGGCACAAAGCGCTTCTTTCGAAGCTCCCTTCCTATGGGCTTCCCGAGAAATTGTGCGATTGGATCACCAGTTTTCTTGCAGATCGGAGCATCAAGGTCGTTGTAGACGGTGCAAGCTCCGATTGCAAGCCAATTAATGCTGGTGTTCCACAGGGCTGCGTGCTATCGCCAACGCTGTTTCTTCTGAATATCAATGATATGTTGCAAGCCCGTAACATTCATTGCTATGCAGATGGCAGCACTGGTGATGCTCTTTACACCGGCCGAGCCAATATTTCTCGGGAAAACGTCTCTGAGTGCCGGGACAAACTTGTGTCTGAAGTCGAGTCTCTGCTGGACAGAGTCTCGGATTGGGGGCGACTAAATCTAGCCCAGTTTAACCCCCAAAAAATACAAGTTTGCGCGTTAACCGCTAAAAAGAACCCCTTTGTTGTATCCCCTCAGTTTCAAGGCACTCCCCTTGTTGCCTCAGCCAGTATCGGAATCCTCGGCGTCGACATATCGAGTGACGTGCAGTTTCGTGGTCACTTGGAAGGGAAGGCCAAATTGGCCTCTAAAAAGCTTGGCGTGCTCAGCAGAGCGGGACAGTATTTCATACCGGCACACCGCCTGCAACTTTACAAGGCGCAGGTTCGGCCGCACATGGAATACTGTTCCCATCTCTGGGCTGGGGCTCCCCAGTACCAGCTCCTTCCACTTGACCGAATCCAGCGCAGAGCGGCTCGAATCGTCGACGACCGAGTGCTTTCCGATCGGCTCCATTCACTGGCACTGCGAAGAGATGTTGCATCCCTTTGTATTTTCTTTCGCATATACCATGGAGAGTGCTCTGAGGAATTGTTCGGATTAATCCCAGCCGCCAAATTTCGTGAACGCACTACGCGGCAAACGTCCCGATACCATCCACACCATCTGGATGCTTGGCGGTCCACCACTGTACGTTTCAAAAGGAGTTTTCTTCCGCGTACAACCTCTCTGTGGAATAATTTACCACCGGCGATTTTTCCGGACCGATACGACCTGGGGACCTTCAAGAAAAGAGTTTACTCCTTTCTAAGGAGCCGGCAACGCACCTGCAATTCCCCTGGTGTTGCGGTTGATCATGGGCGGCGGTAGTCACTTAACATCAGGTGAGCCACATGCTCGTTTGCCCCCTCTACTATAAAAAAAATTATAAAAAATAAATATTTAAAATATATAAAAATGGCAACAGTATATCACGTATTACTTCACGACTTGCCGTAACATTTTATTTTGTTTTTATTAATAATCTCATGCAAATCTCAAATATTTGAAATAAAAAAATATTATGAAACATTATTTTGCACACCGTACATTGACAATTACGTCATCGGCCCAGGTCTCAAGTACTTCGTACGAGTTATATATACTATATAGCGTAGACAGAGAATCCTAAGGGCATTAGTGTTCTGTGCAGAGAATCCTCTGTCTACGCTATATAGGTATATCGTAGACAGAGAAACCTATAGACAAATTGACGCCTTCTTTCGCATTCGCACACGAAAAAGATAGATTTATGCATACGTCTTGCATAGAAATGAGATAGAGCGGTGTGATTGTTTGTCCCTTTCTCCGTGCCGGTTTTTTTGAACTGTGACAGCGTAGCGATTTAAGGAGTTTACAAGTTGGTTTAAGTGAGAAAAAAGTGTCTTGTTAGCTTAAGATTGGTGAATCTTGTTCAGTTCAGTTCTTAGAACAGTTAAAATTTTTATCTAAGTGTATTTAAAAGTCATAAAGATTATTCTATAACCTAAAAATTCGTTATCGTTCTTTCTCACTCGAGGCCACGCCGATCATTAGTCTATAGGTTTCTCTGTCTACTAGGTATATACTAGCTTATCTATGGTAAATACTATACTATATACCGTAAACAGAGAAACTATGGGTGCGTTTGGCAGAAAAAAGCGCTAGCAAGCGCTTGTAATCAAAATGGCGAACGCAAACGGTAAGCGCTGTCAAATCGTAAGTAGCTATTTTCCTCTAGGACACGATGTTAGTTTTAACCGGGGAACCTAACCTAATTTAAATATATGTTTGTAAAGTATTCATATTAAAAACTTACCAATCATGAATTTTTAATAACATTTATATGTTTATTCACGACATTATATTACTTAAAACTAATATTGCAAAAAAACAACTTATAAAATCTACTTCAAAACAAAAACAAATTAAATAAGCAAAATGGCGGATTGTGTCAGCGCTACTGAAGTAGCAATCGTGTCCTGGCCGAAAACTATTTTAGCGCTAGTAAGCGCTTGCTAGCGCTTTTTTCTGCCAAACGCACCCTATATTCTCTGTCTACGCTATGTACACAGTAGTCTATGGTTATGTTTATCATCAGATTCAGAGTTATGACATTCACAATTTTACCGTAAAAAAAGAATTATTTTCTCTAATTAATGGTCAACTCGACTTTCGTCAAGAGGCTATAAGTAAACACGGAGTAAACACTAGAAAAAAGAAACCAAATAGTTTATAATTATAAATTTTTATGAAAGAAAAACCAAACAGGAACATAAAGTGGGCCGTAACAACATCTAGAGCTAGAGGGCTTTTTACAAAAATTTTGTATTTGTAGTGATCTCAAAATGATGAACCAATATCTAAAGGAGTTGGAACAAGTAAATAACTTATTTTTTACATAATTTGCTTTATATAAAAATTGATTATTATTGTCAAATTTTAATTATTCCTAGGATCCATTCGACCCAGACGAATTTGTTGAAAGAATGGTTCGAAGTATGCAGGAATCTCGACTTAAAGATGATCAATTTGATCCTGAGATGATACACGACATTTTCACACAAGCAATTCAAGACTTAAAGGTACTTCTGTTTTTTTTTTAAATCAATTTTTAAAACCTGGCATAATTTATATTCAATAAAGACTCAAAATTTTTGTACTGTGCAGTTGACCTAAAGACCATACATGTATTATGTGATGTATCCTGTCATTAAATATGATAATTTAGGTTGCACTAGGTCTTTTGTGAATAGAATGAATAGAAGCAGGTTGTAAGGATCCTAAAATTTTGAGTTTTAAATTAATTAAACTTTAAAAGTAAAAACCAATGAATCTGCGTTAATTTTGTTGTTGTTGTTGGCATGTTCCAAAATGTTCCCAGTATACTGGTGAATGCAAATTAATTGACACCATATTCAATATAACAAATCACCAGTTTGGCGTCGATTTATGATGTCATTTGCATTGGCCAGTATACTGAGTTCTATTTCAGAACATACCCTGTCTATTATAGAATTGTAGCCCCATCTTCAAATCTATTAAATGGAAATAATTTTATTTACTATTAAAACTTAAATCCCTTCCAAACATCAGTATTTTTAAATTCAGGATTGGTTCCGTTATATGTAGAATTAGATTGGAACAAACTTGTTCCCCTGTTTTTTTTGGCAAAACTTAGATTAAAGATAGCTCAATTTTTGTGTGCGAACTAGACAAAGGTACAATCAATAATAATTTTTTTTATGCGGCCCTTACCTCTTCTTTTCACTATAATAATAATAATAAATACTTTTATTTCTCAAAAATTAAATATACATGTCCTTGAGACACCCTAGAGAGTAATTTCCATACACATATTGTCGATATACAATATTCTTCCTAATAACATCACCATCCTATAAACCTTTTAAGTCTTTGTTAAAATTTAGTTTACACTCTTTATGTACAAACTTTATTAGACTTCATATTTATCAATCACTATTAGAGTTACTAGATGTACAAACTTTATTAGACTTCATATTTATCAATCACTGTTAGAGTTACTCTAAAGTCTAAAACCATAGCACAAAGTGAGTGAGTCAGCTTGACCAGGAAAGGACCACACTCGCAGAATACTAGCGTAAAATAGTAGATTAATGTATTCTGTATAATAAGAACCGGTGACCATTTTTACTGGAAACAAGACATTCCATGTTAGTTCTAATGGGTGATAAGGATAACTGGTAATGTATTTTGATATCTTTTCTTAATTGAGAATAGAGGTAGATGTCTATGGACCACAGCATTCATTTACCACCCAGCAAAGTGTGTGCTTGTTTGTCACCTTATTCTATAACGAAAACATCTATGCTGCCCTGCTAATTAAAAAGGCGACTTTTTGACATACACTTCTTTTGAGTAAAATTTAAAAAACGCAGGATATCTAATTTCAACAAATTGTAATGCTATGCTAAAAAAAACTTACATCTATCTATTTGTATAAAAATAAGAACATTAGTCATTATATTTTTAAATTAAATAAGCTTTATACATTTTACATAATTTATTGGTTGAATATTTTTTATATTGTGTTATCATTAATTATTGTGTTTATAATTTCAAGTTAGTTGAGGCTATTCAGAAGTTTCTTTTAAAACTAAGTAAGAATGTCGTAATTGTTGTTTATACTGCCAATTAATTTTAAATAATATTTGAATACATACTTGCCTAGTACTACCTCATAGTACTCTAATGGTGTTTAAAAGTAGACTATTGTAGCTCTATGTGTTTACCAAAATAACTTGTAATAAATGAACATGAATGAAGGTATTTATTCCTTTTCTAGAATAACACAATATCAGAAAAATAATATTCCTTATTGCTGTTTTTATTTTGCTTTAATCTCTTAAAACAAACATAATTGTTGCATCTAAATTAAATAAATAACAAACTATCTAATACATAATGCAATAACGTCTCTTGGAGTTAGAATTAGAATTTAGTATGATTTTAGAGAGATTTTTTAAAATCATACTAATTACATACTCACTGTGTACAGACAGAAATTTAGAAATCAATGATACAAAACTTTTAGAAGGAAGGAAAAAACAGTTTATTGTTATGGGTGTTGAATAAAATAATTATATTCAGCTTTTTAAAATCAAACAGAATATTAATAATATTTTTAAATAGAATATTAATAACATTACTAAATAATTTAAATTTAGTAATATTATCAAATATTTTAGGCTTGTGTAAAATATCATCAGTCTTGTAATCATTTTCATTAATTTATAGAACTTTCCATTTTTCTACAGTCTGAGTATCTTTCTTTGGACATATTTTTTTAAATAAATATGTTTTTGCTTAAACTTAAAACCTATTAAGTATTATTTATTGCTAATCTAGTCTCTTACAAAAAATGTTAACTGCATTTTTTTCTATATTTGCTGTCAGTCGGATTTTACACAATGTTCTTGTATATTCTTGTGTCCTTGTCTTGTTTCGGTCGCTCAAGCTAGAGCTTGCTTTTTCGGGGATCCCCTGTTTTAGCAAAAGAATTTATTTTGTTATGCCCATCATTTCGTTTTTCATTTTCTGTATATTTTTCGGTGTTTTCTCTTTCATAACTTTTCGCAATAATTGATAGCGTTCAATAAAATATAGTAATATTTTTAACTTTAATAACGTGTTTGGATGTACTCTCTTTTAGACTCGTACAATTTAGGTTTTATTCATCAATGTAATTGACTAAAATGGGGCAAAATTTTAACATACCTTATTTAAGCTTATTCTTATTAGTATACTGCTGTATAAACTAAAACACAAATTATTTAAAATTCAGTAATACAGTATGTTGACATAAAAAATAAGTAAATACGTTATTTAAGACTAGTGAAGTTATTTTACGTTATTCAAAATTAGTATGAAAACTTTTTTATAGAACTTTTATTGAACATAGGTATTGTTTAAAAGTCAATTTTGTCAAAATTTTGAAAAATATCCTTTTACGTTAGTAATGATTAGCTGAAGATCTTGAGTAAAGGGAAATGACTGTCAGTATAAAGAAAAATAATGATATTCATAAAACTTTGAGATATATTTTGCTAGTACAAAAACACAAATAAATATCTTGTGAACAAATACATAGTATAATCTTAAATAACAAAATATTTTAGTATCTCTTAAATCTCAAGATATCCATTAAAATTAAACAATTAAATTTCTTTCAGGTCTTGCAAGAGAGGCAGGAAAGAAAATGTTCGAGATTAGAACAGGCTGTACAAGAAGAAGAGAAACAGTATGGAGCTAAGCTTTCTGAGATTATGGAACAGCATTCTGTGAGATTATTAATATTTTTCTTATGGTTATTTTTCTATTAAACAATAATAAGTATGTTTGGCTGAAGTACTCCGTGAATATATTACTTTCAAAAATCTATTTTGAATAACATTTATAGGTAAATAAAACCTGTAAAACCTAGCTGTATCATGCAAGTTGTTATGTAAAATTTGCACCAATATTTATACTAAGACTAGGATCGTCATCACTTTATACAACTACATATTGCATTTATAGAAATAAAAATAGAAAACAGCACACCGTAATTTTTCGAGTGTACTTAACATCAATTAGTGTAATTTAAGCTTCCTGTCTAACTGTATTCCAACAACAATAGTGAAATCAACAAGACACAACTATTTTCCATTTAATATGTCATTAAAAATTGAATATCCGAATAAGATTAGGATTTCCTACCAAGGCTTTAATATTGAGGAAGCAGTTATGGCTAAATTCTTGGGTATAATTATTGATAACCAATTCACTTGGAAGCCTCATGTTGAGGATCTATGCAAAGGCTTTAGCAAATCTGCATATGCGCTTTCTCAACTTTCAAAAAAGGTTAACAGCCAGGCTCTTTTGACAGCATACCATGGACTAGTTGCTTCCGTTTTGCGATATGGCATTATTTTCTGGGGACAGTCTTCTGATAGGGAGCTTGTATTTAGGATGCAAAAATGATGTGTAAGATCAATGTGTGGTCTGAAAATAACAGTTGTTTTCCTTATTTTAAATCTTTAAAAATCCTAACACTGTCATCACTGTATATTCTGGAATCAGCAATTTTTGTAAAAAGGTATCCATTTCTTTTTCAAAAATTATCTACAATTAGAAAGAATCCAATGCGCACCCAATACATTAGTAAGTTATGTTTCATGAAATGAGAAACATCACTAATGAAAAAAAGCTTTTTTGGTATTGCCCCACGAATTTATAATAAACTACCTGATACTATAAAAAATATGAACTTATTTAAATTTAAGAAAGTGCTTAATGAATTATTAATAGACAAATGTTATTATAAAATTGACGAGTTCTTGAATGATAATTTTGACTAATTATATTAACTTTAAATTACATATATTAACTAATTATATTATTTTGTTATTGTTACCTATTTAATTTTATCAATGTAGAATCTTAATTAGTGTTACAATTTCATTAATTTTTATTCTATTTTATTTTTATGGCATAATTCTCATACGAACACACACTTACACCCGTATTTACAAACAAGTAAAAGTGATTACTTGCGTAAAAGTAATTACTTAAGTAACAATTTATATTCGATAGTTAAGTAATTGCTCCAAGTTAGAACTGTCAAAAGTTAGAATACTCAGCCAATAGTCACCATTTCCTTTACTTAAGCACTACTTTGAGGTTATTTTGAATAAAAATGGAAACTTTGGATAGCATTGAAACGGTTTTTGGTGTTATAGACAATATAGATAATATTAGAGGAGATAGAAGTCGCTGAACCTAGAAATCCCAAAGTTTACTTTCGTAATGTGGATCCATTTAGTGACTATTTGGAAGATTGTTTTAAAAAGAGATTTCGTTTCTCCAAAAGCATAGTGATACATGTGATTTTAACGAGAATTACTGATTCTTTACAATCAGAGACATAAAGAGGGCTTTCTATAACTCCACTGTGTCAGTTACTTACTGCTTTACGTTTTTATGCCACTGGAAGCTTTATATATAGCTTATTATATTAAGTATTAAGCTATATTTATATATAGCTTTATATATATTTTATTATATTTGTATGTCTTTAAGACAAAACAAAGCATACTAATAATTGTAACCCTCGCAAGATTTAAACCTACCTATGTTTGACAAATAAACTATTCTGATTCTGATTCTGAAGATATTCAAATTTTCATCATCATGATTATTACAATGAAAAGTCCACTGCTGAACATAGGCCTCCCCCTCTAGATTACCTCATATATTTGTGCTCCTTGGCGATTTCAATTCCCACCACGCCTACGTACGTACGAATGGCACAGTTCTCGTACTACCATGCTTATAGAGAGAGATCACGCTTAGAGATCTGTTTACGACTTAGTCACTTTTCACTTGCACTTTCAACTTTCTTGTCGATGCCCTCTTGTCTCTTCGGATCGCTGCCTGATGCGAGTAAGGTGCCTATCACGTGCTCATAGCTGGCACGACCTGTAGGCTGTCACCGTATGTGGCACTATAGGTCAGCGAATTGGGATAGGATGTGGGCTTTTGCATCCCACATATGTGGGTGGATTTGCTTCTCGCTGGATGATCTCAACATCGTTGCTGAGTCTGTCGCGGATGTGCTGCTTAAGGGGATGGAAATGATCATCCCGTCATCTGTAGTGCCTATCAGTGGCAATCCCAGCCTTGGTTTTTCACTCAAACAAAGGCTGGTGGTAAAAGCGGTAAAAACTCTGCGTGTAAAAACTCTGCTTCCAGGTCCTTCAAAAGAGTTATATCGCTAGGGCAAAGTCGGAGCCCATTGAGAGAATTGGCGAGAAACTATTACCCCTTTCTTCAGGAACTTGTGTATTCTGATCAGTCGCCACAAAGGATCTGGCCCACGCCGCAAAGGAGAAAGTCGACCTTTAAGTTCTCTTTTTGCGTCCAACTCGACTCTTGACGACAAGAGGAATATATCGCTTACCATCCCGCAGTGTGAATGCAACATGCGCTCTATGTGCATATTTTGTGTAACTAATTATATCAATGTCATAAAAAAGAAATATAATTCGTCGTCTTAAAAATAGATACGGTGGATGACATCTATTATCACAATAGAACGACGCTTCTGTAACAACCGCTCGATTCTAACTGCGTTCGCGCGATTATGTGACTGGCTCTTCGCGCTCATATTGCGAATCCTTTGCCTCGGGCCCGAAAACCAACAAAACAGGGAGGGATGGGCATGACTAGTATCTGCCTCACTAAGTCTCTGCCTCCTTTCTTTGCTATTATATTTATATATATGTACATAGATATGTATTAATTATTTGTACTAATTATACTTTTGTATATGTGTATGTATAAGTAATATTTGTATCATTTATTTATATGCCTATGTCTAGTTGTGCTTTCATTATTGTATTCCGGTTTAAGGGATTACTTTAGTGTTAATAATAGCATTGCTAATATTTATAAGCTGAAAAAAAAACATATTTTCAATCTATAACCTTTATTAAAATTGTCTCTTCCAGCATTGTGTAAATGTATTCAGTTCCTTGGATGAGCGTATGTCTCGCTGCGGAGGTAGAGCTTTGGAAGTTGGGGAAAAACTTGGCGCCGCAAGAGCACCGAGAGCCAGGGCTGCTGCTGCTCGGGATCTTTTGTCACATCTAGCAAATTTTCTAAGTCCTGGCCCAGTGCTCACAGACCTATTTAATGATCCCAATAAGGTACATATATTTTTAAATTTATATAAGTGTGTATATTTACAAAATACAAAAAATATATACTATAAGTAAAAATAGTCTTGTATAAAATAATTTTGATAGAAATGGCTTCTTACAACGGAATATTCAAACCACCAATTTTCTTTTTACTTGCCTGTTAATACTCGGCTGTTGGATACGGGCCTCTAATAGGGATAAGAAACCGCAACGCTGTGTTCTCGATTACTACACCGTAGGCAAGGTGCCGAGAAATGATTCTCAGTGGCAGTGGTCATACTGTTCGGACGTCGGAACTACAATAGTATACTAAATACTAAAAAATAAATAAAGATGTCAATAATGGTACGGGTAGAATTTATGTTCAATATGATTTATGTAATTTATCTATACAATTTGTAACATAATTAACGCACTTTGAGAAAATAGTTTGTTTAGAATCGTTTACTGAATCGATTCCTGTCATTTTTAATATAGGTTTATCCCAATAATAATTAAAACTACGTAATTTACAGTCACACTAAATCTGTACAGTCAGGACAGACAAAAACAAACTGAAATAGACCGTAACTTAAGGCAATAAGACTTTTAAGAGTGCAGTTTTATTTGTATTATTACTAATTCGGTCATTCAATAACAATAAAGAAAAATGAACTTTATTTCAAGCTCGTTAAAGTCTTTGCGTTCGTGGATTTGTACTGTGACCACAACATTCTTCCGGAATTAGTATAACTAATTTGATAAATAATCAGTGTATAAAAATGTTTAACTAAAAATTCAGTGTATGTATTATGATTATAACATAATATACTAATTGGGGTGTCTGAGGTTGTGCTTTAATTACGTTACATATTGTATATATAATTTATCTTCTCAAGTCGGGGCTTTAGCTGAAACTATTATGTGGAAATTATTTTAAACACTTTTGAAGTCGTTTATTGTTTTAAATAAAAATTTAACATTATTTCATATATTCATGGATTTTTTAAATTTACGGAAATTTGATTGAAAAAAAAATTGATTTGAAATTTGATGCTTGATTTTCGACAAAGAAAATGTGTAACTATAAAATTACTCTAAGTTTAAGGACTTTTTTTGATCTGTATTCATTACGGAGTAGTTTCTATATGTCCAACATTTGAACTATAGCTGGGGTATTGGTTCTTTTAAATATGTAGGCGATTAAATATTTATATATTGTAGTGTGAAAATAGAGGACTAAACATAATAGTTAAATTACTGATGGTTTATCAGGAGGCTGGGAGCTGGTACTTTTATTTAGTGTACAAACAGGGTGTGAGCAACGCGAGTTCCATTACCGACCGCGCCAATGACATTGTAAATTGCAATTTTAAATGGTGATTATCTTGTGAAAGAAACTTGCAGAGAGGAGCCTTTTAGGAATTTGTGAAGTGTCCAGACGTGTTCAATACATGCATAGCAGTATGCAATATATGCAATATGTAATGTAAAATGTATGTAATGTTTTTTTTTGTTTTTTTTTTTCATAGAAGAGGGGGCAAACGAGCATGTGGCTCACCTGATGTTAAGTGACTACCGCCGCCCATGATCAACCGCAACACCAGGTGAATTGCAGGTGCGTTGCAGGCCCTTTAGAAAGGAGTAAGCTCTTTTCTTGAAGATTCCCAGGTCGTATCGGTCCGGAAAAATCGCCGGTGGTAAATTATTCCACAGAGAGGTTGTACGCGGAAGAAAACTCCTTTTGAAACGAACTGTGGTGGACCGCCAAGCATCCAGATGGTGTGGATGGTATCGGGACGTTTGCCGCGTAGTGCGTTCACGAAATTTGGCGGCTGGGATTAATCCCAACTCCTCAGAGTACTCTCCATGGTATATGCGAAAGAAAATGCAAAGGGATGCAACATCTCTTCGCAGTGCCAGTGAATCGAGCCGATCGGAAAGCACTCGGACGTCGACGATTCGAGCCGCTCTGCGCTGGATTCGGTCAAGTGGAAGGAGCTGGTACTGGGGAGCCCCAGCCCAGAGATGGGAACAGTATTCCATGTGCGGCCGAACCTGCGCCTTGTAAAGTTGCAGGCGGTGTGCCGGCATGAAATACTGTCCCGCTCTGCTGAGCACGCCAAGCTTTTTAGAGGCCAATTTGGCCTTCCCTTCCAAGTGACCACGAAACTGCACGTCACTCGATATGTCGACGCCGAGGATTCCGATACTGGCTGAGGCAACAAGGGGAGTGCCTTGAAACTGAGAGGATACAACAAAGGGGTTCTTTTTAGCGGTTAACGCGCAAACTTGTGTCTTTTGGGGGTTAAACTGGACTAGATTTAGTCGCCCCCAATCCGAGATTCTGTCCAGCAGAGACTCGACTTCAGACACAAGTTTGTCCCGGCACTCAGAGACGTTTTCCCGAGAAATATTGGCTCGGCCGGTGTAAAGAGCATCACCAGTGCTGTCATCTGCATAGCAATGAATGTTACGGGCTTGCAACATATCATTGATATTCAGAAGAAACAGCGTTGGCGATAGCACGCAGCCCTGTGGAACACCAGCGTTAATAGGCTTGCAATCGGAGCTTGCACCGTCTACAACGACCTTGATGCTCCGATCTGCAAGATAACTGGTGATCCAATCGCACAATTTCTCGGGAAGCCCATAGGAAGGGAGCTTTGAAAGAAGCGCTTTGTGCTAAACCCGATCGAAGGCCTTCGCAATGTCCAAACTAACGGCCAATGCCTCCCCCTTGGACTCTACTGCCTCCGCCCATCTGTGAGCTGACCGACCACGGCGAAAACCGTATTGGCGGTCACTAATCAGCTGGTGATCCTCAAGGTACCTCATGAGCTGGCAGTTTACAATGGACTCCATTGTTTTGGAGAACAAGGAGGTGATGGCGATAGACCGGTAGTTAGACGGGTGTGAGCGGTCGCCTTTTTTAGGGATCGGGTGGACGAAAGCCGTCTTCCATGATTTTGGGACTACGCCTAGGGAGTAGGAGTACCGGAAAAGACGCGTTAAAACCGGTGCCAACTCTGGAGCACACGTCCTCAGCACAATTGGGGGGATTCCGTCAGGCCCACTCGACTTGTGGATGTCCAGGGAGAGGAGTGCTTTGCGAACCGAGCGCTGAGTGAACTGCACTTCCGGCATGGAGCACTCACACCGCGGGATGGTCGGCGGCGTACTCCCCCCGTCATCGAGAGTCGAGTTAGACGCAAAGAAAGAGCCTAGAAGATCGGCTTTCTCCTTTCCGGTATGGGCCAGTGAGTCGTCCTCCCTGTGCAGAGATGGAAGAGATGGCTGACAGAAATTCCCCTGGACAGCCTTGGCGAGAGACCAGAATGCACGGGTTCCAGAAGGAAGGCGAACTAGTTTCTCGCCAATTCTGCCTATGTGCTCTGACTTTGCCTTGGCAATGACTCTTTTGAACGACCTAGAGGCGGAATTATACTTCTTTTTTAGAGCGCTGGTGTTTACATCCCGGGACGCTGATGTGTCAGCCCAGGCTTGGTAGCACTCCTGCTTATAGCAGGATGCTATTTTACAGGAGCGACCAAACCATGGCTGAGATTTGCCTCCAATGGGCACCACAGAGGAAGGAATAAAAAGTTCCATACCCTGAAGTACCACATTAGCGACAGAATCCGCAACAAAGTTGGGATCGTCCGGCGAGAAGCAAACCCGCCCCCAAGGGTAGGATGCAAAGAAAGACCGCATCCCATCCGAATCGGCTGACCTATAGTGCCAAACACGGCGGCAGCCTGCAGAATGCAACCGGGATTTCAGCGTGAGTGGCACCATACTCCGGACAAGACAATGGTCCGAGGAGCCTAAAGGGGCGTCGACGGAAATCTGATATACGTCCGGGTGAGAGGTCAGCAGAAGGTCCAACAGGGAAGGTGCATGATCCTCCACATCTGGAATCCGCGTAGGCGAAGTAACCAGTTGTGTCAGACCATATGCCAAGGCAAAATCATGAACAGATCTCCCCGCATGATCGGTTAAATGTGAACCAAGCCATTCGGCGTGATGGGCGTTAAAGTCGCCGAGGATGTTGTATCATTCATCATCATCATCATCGTCATTACAGCCAATCAGAAACCCACAGCTGAACATAGGCTTCCCCCAAGGAATGCCACAAAGTATGTTCCAGAACCACCTGCATACATCAAATACTCTCATCTTTTAACATGTTATCACTCTACCTAGTACTTATGATTATAATGCTTACTACTATCCCACCTGATGGTATGATGGTACTTTACAAAAGATCATAAGATACTTTACAGAAGATCAGATCAATTAATTGTTTAAAAATATTTTTTCACAGCTAAATGAAGCAGCTGATGTGATACAAAAGTTGTACACAATTGCACAAGAACTACCACCGGATAAATTTGAAGTGGCAAAGAAAAAGATTGAAGCTAAATATGACGAAATTGAAAGAAATCTTATTGAGGAATTTGTGAAAGCACAAAACCAAGGCAATCTGGCGAAAATGAAAACTATTGCAAATATTATGACAAATTTCAAAGGTTATTCGCAGTGTGTTGACGCCTTTATTGAAACCAGCCAAATGGTATGCCATGTTGACAAATATTTCAATTCTTGGATTTTGTCTTATTTTTATATATTTAGTTGCTTTTTATTTTAAAATACCTGATTAAGATCTACAATATCTGAGATCTATTATCGTCGTAACAAAGGCTGCAAATTTCTTATTCCTTGAAAGAATAATGCCCACTTTTCCATACATTGAATGAACTGTAACTTGATTCCTTTAACAGGTCGGGTCTACCTACAACTACTGTTGTATAAAAACAATTATTGTTTATAATAAAATAATAATTTATCATCTTTTTATTTAGAGGCCAGAGAAAAATGCTATTAAGTAAATACAAGTTTGAGGTTATAACAGTCAGATAAGGTCTGTACACTTATTTTTTTATTCCCACACCATAGCACAAAACCATTAAAATCGTATCTAATCATAAATTAATTAATTGTAAAAAAAGAAATCGAACATTCATAAACCACATGACGAATGAGCAAATTTTCGTAGTCTGAAACGGAACGTGTAAAACACGTTTTTATATATTTTGGTATAGCTTCTGGGCCTTTGAGCCATTGTAAAACACGTTCCGTCTCCAAAAGTCTATTGAGAATGATAAACAAAGTAACATTACTGTTTTTCTTGGCCTTATTTGAAAATTCAATTATGCGATACCACATAAGAAAAAAATATGAATTTTATATCACCAGACGCGAAAAAAAATTGTCTAGATTGAACATGATTCTTTTTTTGTCTCTGTACTGTGTAGTCTTCGGACGCGTAGATGTCATGTCATGCCTATTTCAATAAAATTGTGTGATTGTTTACACAGAGACATATTATATGGGCATTTGGTTTTTGTTTTTGTTTGGCTTAGGGTTGTACACTGATTGTACAAACAATCCACAACCAGTGCGTGTTGCCAGTGATGACTTATGGATCTGAGACGTGGTCCTTCACTGCTGGCGGTATGAGGACGCTCAAGGTCGTTCAGCGAGCTATGGAGAGGGCTATGCTGGGGGTTTTTTGCGTGGTAAACTTAGAATGAGGATATCCGCAGTAGAACCAGAGTAACCGACATAGCTAAACAGATTAGTAAGCTGAAGTGGCAATGGGCCGGCCATATAGCTCGAAGAACCGACAACCGATGGGGAAGAAAGGTTTTCGAGTGGCAGCCTTGTACCAGTAGGCGAAGTGTGTGGCAGCTCTGTTTATCAGAACCGTAATTATTTCTAATTGAGTCTTACATAAAATTGCCTAGTTATGACATAAGCAAAGATCACACAGTAATAGAAAATTTAGAAATATGGTTGACGAGTATGAAAAAGTCCCTTCCCTCCTACTTTACTACTACTCCTAAATAAACTATTTTCAACCTTAAAATGTCTCAGGGTACAATGACCGCGAGCGCTTGAACTGCTTAATTTCTTTAAATTAAATTATTTTAAACACTACAGCACCCAATGTCTGTCCTGTAAATTGCCTGAAACGTCGGGAATTCAAATAAAAGTAAAATTAAACGCAAAACTTACTCAGAAATCATTGTTATAGATTTTTTATTCTTTCGTAAGAAACGAATTTATAAAACGTGTTCTTAATATTCCCTAAAAATATAAAAGCCTTTTTTCATTTGATTTTTACACGGTTTCATTAAGGTATATCTGTAATGTACATATACTCATGGTACATATTTAAACAGCAATTTAAGTGTCAATTTTATGATTTTTTTATCGAGTCAAGTATGATTTGTTTGTCTTCACACAACCCTTGTATGTTATATTTTATAAAATGATTCGTTTTTGTACAATATTTACATTTAAGGAGGTTCAAAAGAGTTAAAAAGTACTGCAAAACTGCCTTATGAACTTGTGTATTTTAATAGAATGTTGCAATACAAAGTATTACGAAGTACTTTGGGCACTTTCTTCATTCATAAAAATTATTTTGCAGAACACTTTACTTGGTAAAGACATATTCTCCGCTGTACTGCCTCTATGCAAGAAAAATTATACAATCATAAGCAGTGTATTCCCAAATCCTGACCAAGTGATGAGCAAATTTGTTTTGAATATTTTTCATCTGAAGCTACAAAAGTACATACAGACTAAACTTGCTGATAAAAACGACATTGAAAAATATCTAAGGAATCTGTTTGAAATGTATACAAGGTAATTTATATATATTTATAGTTATACGGTAGATTTTCATAGTGATAAATAAATCATACTGTGTTATACTTTTTCAAATTTGTATGTAATATTATTCCCATTATATAGTTAATATGCTTTAAATACTTTTGTTTACTATTGGCTGATTAATGTTTAAACAACAAAGTATAATATAAGGCCGTAAATATCACACGTAAATCTTGAGAAAGAGAAATTCATCACATTCGTATATTGGAGTCCATAAGGTCTTTCTCACACATCCCCTAGTCGCCTTGTAGTGGTAGTGTAGAGAATCACTAGAACTAGGTAAGTGTAAGAGAATCAATTTGATAAATTTTAAGAATACTGTTATTAAATACCATTTCTACTGGGAACTATATTTGAGACTTTATTCGAGGTAACTCGAAGCTTTATCCATATAGTATTGTAAAAGATATCATACCATGTTAAAAAAAGTTACAGCCTATATACGTTCCACTCCTGGAAACAGGCTTCCGCGCATTTCTGAGAGGGTTTTAGGGTAAGGAAGTTTCTACCATGCTGCCCTAATGCGTGTTGGCGAACTTCATAATACGTCTTTGAAATATTTATTTTTCTTATTTCTCAGACATGCAGGTTTCCTCACGATGTTTTACTTCACCGCCGAGCACGTGGTATATTAGCACTTAAAATGGCAATAAACAATTTCATTGGTACCGGCGGCCATGTAACTTGATGATAATTAATTGGAAACTAACACTTGAAATCTACATATACCGTCGGGAACATTAACCTTTCTTTGTTAGAATTAATTATATAACATTCTTAATAAAATCTGGTGCAGTCTGAGTCTAGCAGTTGAGTTGTATGTTTCAAGCATCGTCACGTCTTACAGTCACCCAAAGCTCCCCATATCGCAGCCTAATATGTGAATATGATGATTAATATATGAGCAGTTTGCCTCTTAAAGAATAAGGCGATGGAGGAGACCAGCTACATTTTCTGGGAGATAGTTTGAATATAGCACAATACATAAATTCTTTTTGCAATTAAAGATATTAAACGTTAATAAATTAAGATCCACTAATCCCAACACCACTACACTATGATACAGTAGGAGGAACACAACGTTGTGTGCACGTTTTTTTATAGTATAAGGGTGACAAACAAGCATTCAGTCCCCTCGATGTTAAGTGAATGTTGTGGCCCGCAGACGTTTTTTTATAGAATAAGGGTGACAAATGAGCACACAGTACAGTTGATAGCAAGTCTATGCTGCGGCCCATAGACATCTTTGATTGGGAATCAAAATGCAGATGCGTTGTAAACCTCTGAGGGCTGACATGAAATACCTCGTTTCCAGTAATAAGGGTCTCCGGTACTCTACACTCTCCATATGAAACACAGCACCATTAAACTGCTGTTTTACGCTGATATTCTGTGAGAGCGTGGTCCCACCACGCTCGAGCCAACCCATTCATGCTGCAACCAGAACATAGCTGCAGCAAGGCTCTACCACGTAAAAAAGTAAGCACGTAAATTAAGTTAGATGCTTTTCACAGTAGATAAGAGTTATAATTTTATTTTATTACGTGGATCTTAGCTTATTACTTCTTAACATCTTTAATATAATGGATAACCGCAAAGTAAAGCCTGATTCTATTGTTAATTTCTTTGCGGTGCTTTTTTGACTGTCGAGCAAGTTGTGAATCATTACTAAATATTGTTAAGGTGTAAGGCGTATTACGGAACGCGAATATCAGAATTATTAATTATAGCACATTTTATTACAGCACACAAAAAGTGTGCGACGAGTTAGTAGCAGCGGGCCTAGTGTCCGCTGATGGCAACATTTCCACTGGCGACTTAAGACGCGAGGCTCTTGTTAATGGAGCATTGGCGGGGGCAAACGACGGGTACGCCGCACTTGAAACGCGGCGGTTAAAAGCGGTCCTATCCAATGCTCTTAACACATATTACAACGAGAAACAACATGTCAAGAAACAGATACAGGGTGGGGGGTAAGTTTTTTGGTTGAGAAAAGAAAGTATACGTAGATTATAATAACTTCTAGTACACAAAAAAATATTCCTACAAATGAAGATAATCTATTATGGGCCTTATGAACTGAAATGTGGTTAATAAAACTAGTGAGATTTTCTCCTTTTTTATTTTATATTTTAAATCATTTGTGAGATTTGTGCAGCACATTAAATAACAGTCAAGGTCAAAGTCAAGGTCCTTGTACTTAAATGCCTAAGTGCCTCATGCATGCATTCCTCTTAAAATAATCAAACTAATACCTTATCCAGAAACATAATTGTACGTTATAACATCACGCCTTTATTTATCTGTCAAAAAATGTAACTGTAACCATACGGTTTTTTAAATTTTTCTTTACGTACTCTATCTTCTACCGAATTCTTGAAAAGTCTAATAAACCACCAATTTCAATTTCGCATGTAACTTCTTCATTAAAATGACAATAATACGCTATCTGATAGTCCCCTTATGGTAAGTGACCTCTTCAGTCTTTTGACACATGCAGCCAACGTCAATGAAGAAGGCTACAGATGCATTGTCATATCTAATAGCTAAGATTTTTGAAGTAAAAACTTCTTACAAATTCATTGTGATGAAACGCGAAGAAACAAAAAACCGACACTAAAAAGAGACAAACATATACGTTTATATGATGTAGCTTGCGAGAGAATGAGATAGAATACAGTATACAGTGTTTGTTATAAATTTATGATTACGTAAACCCCACAATTATTTTACTTTTGATACTCTGCATTCGTCTCACTTTCTCGAAGTTCAGTTTTCTAACAATTTTACTTTTACTGCTTGTTTTTTTTTTAATGTCTCAAGTCCATGTCTTCTCCCATTTGAATCGAAACGCAAAAAGATGTTGCATAAATGCCAATTTCATATTTTTTATTTGTGTGTTATTTTAAATAATAAGAGCATTAATTACTATATACTTGAATGTTTGTACTATGCTTGGGAGAAAACCCCTGACATCTATAATATATCTATATGAGCGCTGCTTAGTTTAGATATCAGCAGTTTCATAAGTGTCCTTATAAAGTTTAAAACCTGACTATCAAATGGAAAAGCGTAACCATTGAAACATAATGTGAGATGTGTTAACACAAAGGTGATTGGTGTAGCAGCTTTTATTATATAATATGGTTCTAACCTTTGTGACAGTAATTATTCATATCAACAGATAACAATTCTAAGTAAATTAAAATATAGATTTTTTTAGAAGGGCCCAACCCTTTAAGAAAAGAGTTCATTCCTATTTAAACTGCCGGCAAAATCGCCTGCGCTTCACCTGAAATTGCATTTCACCAGAAATTGCAGGTACTTTGTTACTCTTTTAAATAGGAGTGAACTCTTTTCTTAAGGGTCCCTAAATCATATCGGTATTGAGAAATGGTGTCCGATTCTACAAAAAAGTTTTGCGAGGAAGAAAACCGGTAAATCGCACAGTGGTGGACCGCCAATCATCCAGATGGTATAGATGGTATCGTGAATTTTGTCTTGATGTGCGATGGTAAAATTTGGCGGCTTGAATAGTTAGCAGTGGTTCTCATGACTAACACTGAGTATAGACTTGTAATTGATTGTTAAAAACCACAGGCTTGAGTTATTTGCATTCATATACGAGGTGTGTTCAAAAAGTAAGGTGACTTTTTGAATTTCGCGGGCAACGCACATTCGATTTTTGTATTTTGTTACGTTGGTACACAAATGTCCTGAGCATATGTTTCAAGTTTGAAGTGCATGTTTAGTTTATTTTTGACAGTTACAAAGATCAGACGTACTTTGGTGTGCTCGGCGATTTTCTTCTATCAAAAAAAATGGATCAAAGAATTTGCATCAAATTTTGTGTAAAAAATGGAATTACGTGTTCCAAAACACTTGAAATGTTGACAGTGGCATACTGTGAGTCTACTCTTAGTAAAAAAACGTTTATAAGTGGTACAAGCTCTTTCAAGATGGCCGAGAAGATGCCAATGACGAACCTCGCTCTGGACGCCCCAGCACGTCAACAACCGATGAAAACGTTGAAATAGTGAAGAAGATTGTTTTAAAAAATCGTCGAATCACTATCAGAGAAGTGGCGGAGGATGTTGGCATATCGGTTGGCTCTTGCCATGAAATTTTTTCGGATATTTTGGGCATGAAACGTGTGTCAGCGAAATTTGTTCCAAAATTGCTCAATTTCGACCAAAAGAACCGTCGCATGACAATCGCTCAAGAGCTATTGGATGATGTCAACAACGACCCGGATTTGCTCAAAAGGGTCATAACAGGTGACGAAACATGGGTATACGGTTATGACGTCGAAACTAAGACTCAGTCGTCCCAGTGGAAGCACACTGAATCACCAAGACCAAAAAAAGCACGCCAAGTTCGATCAAATGTGAAGGTTTTGCTTACAGTTTTCTTCGACTGTAGGGGTGTGGTGCATCATGAGTTCTTGCCACAAGGTCGTACGGTCAATAAGGAGTATTACCTTGAAGTTATGCGCCATTTGCGAGAAGCAATACGTAAGAAACGTCCCGAATTGTGGGTAAACAATTCATGGTTTTTGCATCACGATAATGCACCTGCTCACTCATCATTGCTTGTGAGAGGTTTTTTGACCAAAAACAACACTACAATCATGCCTCAGCCACCATATTCCCCGGATTTGGCCCCATGTAACTTTTTCCTGTTCCCAAAACTGAAGAGACCTATGAAAGGACGAAGATTTGCAACGATTGAAGAGATAAAAACTGCATCGCTGAAAGAGCTGAAGGCTATACCAGAAAGTGATTATCAGAAATGCTTTGACGATTGGAAAAAGCGTTGGCACAAGTGTATTATATCTGAGGGGGATTACTTTGAAGGGGACAACATAAATATTGATGAATAAATAAATAGTTTTTCATAAAAATATGTATAAAGTCACCTTACTTTTTGAACACACCTCGTACTCCTTTAATAACTGACAATGGGTATTAAGTTTGAACAAAAAATATATGGTTTCAGATTTCAAGAGCTTCGTCGAGACTTCCAAGCTGTGATCGGTACACGAGCTAATATTAACATAGCACAAATAGAAAACTACGGCGGTGAGACGTTCCTTAGTGAGCAACTCGTTCAGAAGATGCTGAATGACGCCAAGATGTCATTTTTGAGGTGTAAAACTGTAAGTAACGTCCTTCTTTCGTAGTTCTAGAAAAGAATTGCAGTTACGTTTGCAACTGGAAATCTACTATAATAATATAATATATAATATTCCACAACTATCACACACAACGCCATCTAGTGCCAAGCTAAGCAGAGCTTGTGTTATGGGTACTAGACAACTGATAAACATACTTATATATTTCTAAATACATAAATATTATAGATAAATTACACCCAGACACAGAACAAATCATCGTGCTCATCACACAAACAATTGACCTGGGTGGGAATCGAACCCATTACCTCCGGCATAGCAGTCAGGGTCACTAACCACTAGACCAACAGGCCAGTCATGAAATCCACTATCGAGCATTGCTCCCTTAATTATTTCTTTTCATCGTCATCATCATTGTTACAGCTCATCACAAGTCCACTACTGAACACGGTCACAGCATGGTACTGTGCTATTTGCATCCATCAACTTCCTGCATCTCTTAACAGGTTGTCACTTCATCTAGTGGAGGTGCCTAACAACTACTTGCACACATGCCTTTTATTTTGTCCATGTTCATTTTAAGATATATCCGTAGGGAGACACTATTGAAGTTATTGAGCATAATGGCTTTATCGTCGGCAAATCGAAGGTGAGTGATGTACTCGCCATTGATGCTGACACCTTTTTAGTCCAGTAGCTTGAAAACTTCTAATGCACCTGTGAAAAGTTTTAGGGATATAACATCACCCTATCTTACATCTGGATCCATACATACTCGAAACATCATCATAGCCCTGTACAAACACTTCAATATAATGACAGTCAACTTGGCAATGTTGAAGGGACTGTAGCAAATTTTGACGAAATTAAAGGCTTTCTCATAATACACTTTCACAAGACAAAGTGGCAGATTGTACTCCTCAGTATTCTGTACAATTTGACCTTGCGGTTTAAAATAAGTTTTCTTCCTCACACAACTTCCTTGTGAAATCGACTACCACTAGAGAATTTTCCGGACCGATACGACTTAGGGACCTTCAAGAAAGGAGCCTACTCCTTTTTAAAAGGCCGGCATCGCATCTGCAATTACCCTGGTGTTGCAGTTGCTCATGGGCGGCGGTAATCACTTACCATCAGGTGAACCGTATGCTCGTTTGCCCCCTGTCCTATAAAAAAGTGATCTGTGGTACTAAAACGTTTAAAAAAAAACCGTTTTTTTCGGAAGGTTGGAAGTCGTCAAGTCTGCGTGTAAGACGATACGTAATGCACCCCGAAAACAGCACGTAGACTCGGCTAAGAAAGGAAATCGGTCAGTAATTCTTCAATGGCGCGTTGTCGCCTTTCTTATAGAACAGGCGTCTCGGGAGTAGTTCCACCATGAAAGTCGGAATTAAAAAGCAATTTTCTCATCACAGTTTACTTTTAACAACCTAAATCATAGCTTGAATTGTGTCTAAATAATCAAAGAATGTAGTTGCAGATTTGTTGAGTTTGAATGATATGGGATTTTTGTTGCATGCAGCTATGCACCACCAACGAACTACCAGCGACTGCCATAGCTCTCCTCGATGTGCTAATACAGCACCTGCTTATCGAACACGTTGATTACGCCCTGGACCTTGGACTACAGTCCATACCCATCATCGAGAACAAGTCACCGCCTCAGGTAAAAAGTTTAAAGTTCGCTTAGATTATAACTAGTGATCGGATAATTGGATGCATATATACCTAAAGTGTAGGTGTTGGCTATTATGGAATGCACTTCACTTTTGTATCGAAAAGTCACGGGATTTCGGAATCGACAAATTTAGTTATTTTTTACCATAGAATTAAATTAGGTGTAGATATATTTACTTATTTTAAGGTGTTGGATAATATGGGATCCACTTATCCTCTCAACTGTCCCGGCTCAAATGGTCGCTTCGGCGCATATTGTCCAACCCTAAACGAGTGATTTATTGCATACGTGGCGCGTGTCATTAAAATGGCAATATCTTAATAATTATGAATGGAAACTCTATAAAATAATATGTTGTTAGAATTACTGTTAAGTAAGCTAATAGAATATGTGTAAATGCGTACATTCACCGTTTTTATATTTTCTAAATTCCATGATAAAATGCTAAAAGTGTTTTTTTAAAGTTTGGTGAATAAAAAATGTAAAAAAAACAATTATTTCAATAAATATGTATTGTATTTACAATAAGATAAATACACTTTACAATAATTAATAAAAAAAACACCACTCTGCGTACATTCTTTTACACCACAAGCTCGACAATAATGTGGGCCACTTAAGATGACCCGAAACAGGCACAAAAAAGGCACATTTTGTACTTCGATAGCGACAATTCCATAGCGAGTTAAGTGGTTTAATGATATTAAAACAATGTTGTACGAGTTAGAGGGAGATACAGATACATTTACTACGGCTGTTTCGTGTCTGAAGTTTTAAGTAAATCGCAACCTTCTAAAGGTTGTGGACAGACGCGTACTTTTTTAATAGCGACCTTTAGAAAGTTTTGGATTGACGAGAGGATAAGTATTGAAAAAATCTCGGGATTTTGGAATCGACAAATTTACAGTTTTTATTATAGAATGCCAAATCGGTGTAGGTATATTTATTTATTATAACTTTTATATACAAAAAAAAAACTAGAAATAATAATTTCCTTTTAATTTTTTTTAAATAACACTCACTGTTTTTTTTTAACAAATACCACACATATTTTAACAAATACTATACACATTCTATAGTCGACGTTTCCTCACCATGGTACAGACGTTTCGCGTTTCCGTAACGTCTGGAATCCCGGGATTTATATTAAAAAGATATGTTTTAAGAAGCCGCTTCCATAATTTTCAAGCCAAAAATGAACTTTAGGTAAATATGCATCGGATTATCCGATCACTAATTATAACATAGTGTTTTTGGCCTTCTATTGTTTGATTTCTTCAGTGTATTGTTAGATTTGTCCTTACTGCCTTGCTGATCGACGGACGATACTCTGGCGACCAAATGATGGTCGAATTCTATTATTTAGTCTTGTAAGTCAGGCGTACGTGTGTGCGTGTATACGATTATAGGGGTTCTATTATGTTATATTATCCTATTTTTATTTCAGATTTACTTCTTTGAAATAGTCGACCAAACAAATAAAATTGTGAAAATGTTTGGAGAACATTTTCAAGAATCTGTTTTACCATGTCTGAGGTATGTTTCTTTAAACATTTTCTTTGCTAATGGTGAACTATTATTATTATTATGATTGAAATGGCATCGCTTGTTATAATATTTCTTATTTCTTCAATAGTTTTTAAAAAAATAATGTTACTATTTATTTAAGTTCAACGTCAAAACAAAGCGAATGCGTCCAGAAAAAAGCGGCGGTGATGGAGCAGCTGGAAAATAAATTAGACGCTGGCCTTGAAAGGGCCATCGCAACTATAGTTGGCTGGGTTAAGTTACATCTGCAGAATGAACAAAAGAAAACCGACTTCAAGCCTGAAGGTGACATAGACACCATTGCCTCTTCTGTAAGTTTTAACTAACTAAAATCAAATTTTGTAAAAAGTAAAACCGACTTTAAATGAGTAATTAAATATATATATATATATATATATATATATATATATATATATATATATATATATATATATATATGTACGTGTCACGTTGTTTGTCCGCGATGGACTCCTAAATTACTTAACCGATTTTGATCAAATTTGCACACCGTGTGCAGTTAAGTCCAACTTGAGAGATAGGATAGTTTTTTTGCCCATGAGTGAGCCACAATTTTTTTTGCGAATTTAAGGATTTTTAATTGGACATGACAAAGGGTCGTCGAAAAGCAATCGGTTGACATAGTAAAGAATTATTCGCGCATATGTCGTGCAGAGAAGCCTTGGTAAAGTGAAGAGTTTGGTGATTTTCTCATGGATTCCATCATTATATTTTAAGTTTATTTGATACCACTCTTGAAATACCCCTTTTCTAACAAAATGAAACTAAATTAAAATAGAATTATCACTGAACACACATAAAAAATCCGATGATGTCAGAACTTCCTCCTTCTTTTAGGTAATTCGAAGTATTTAACTCAACAGTAAAACATAGTCTGAAAGATCGATCTTCATTTCTCTTTACACATATTCCTTAATAAACAGTTACAGATTTCCTGTAAGAAATAAGCACATTTATTCATTTATTTATACATATACATATAGTTCGAAGAACTGATAAGCCATAGGGAAGAAAGGTTCTCGAGTGGCAGTACCGGTAGGCGTCGTGTAGGGCGACCCCCCACTAGATGGAGTGACGACCTGGTAAGATATGCAGGAAGTCGATGGATGCAGGTGGCTCAGGACCGTGCTTTGTGGCATTACTTGGGGGAGGCCTACGTTCAGCAGTGGACTTGTGAAGGGTTGTAATGATGATGATTATTCATTTATTTACACTTTATTGTACACCTTAATAAAAGATTACAAAGGGCGGACCTAATGCCTTTAGGCATTCTCTCCCAGTCAATAATAAGGATGCATTTTGATTCTTCATATACAATATAAGTAAATATCTATTGGCACTAATTTAAATTTTTTATAATAAAAAACCGTTCTGTTTTAATCGCCTGTATCTTTTCATCCGATTTGTTAATTATTGTGTGTGTGTGTGTACATAATTAACCAATCTGAAACAAATTGTTTTTTTCCCTCAGGCATGTTTGACGGTAGTTGCGTATTTAAACTCAGTCATGGACAAGATATACGGAAGTCTTGAAGGTGATAATCTCAGCGCAGTTACTTTGGAGCTCGCAGTCCGTTTACATAGAGTTATATATGAACATCTGCAGAACTTCCAGTTTAATTCTGCCGGTAAGAAAAATCAATCTATTAATCTAATCTTCTTGGTCGTTATCATTAGCTCCAAGAACTTCTCCAACACTTCCTAGATTAGGAGAGGTATACAATAAATGTTAATCAAAGCTTAAAAATTGCAAAATCGCGTCTAATCATTTAAAAATACTACAAAATAAAAATAATAATATTTAATTCGCAACCATCCATTCAATTAAATACAATGATGTGTCCTATCTGGATTGAAGAGCTTAGCGGTCAGCCGCCGTAGAGTCTACATCACCTGAGGATGCCTCGAAACACGTGTCGTATTATCTTCGATTGTGTGTCTTTCCTGGAATAGTGGTGTTGGGAGTAGTGGTGTCGGGATTAGTGGTGTTGGGAGTAGTGGTGCTGGGACTAGTGGTGGTGGGATTGGTGCACGCAATTGAAGGAGGGCGGGAGGTGCTCTTCAATCCAGGTAGGACACATCATTGTATTTGATTGAGCGGATGGTTGTGAATTAAATATTAATATCTTTAGTATAATGAATTTCCGCAAAGTAACGCCTGATTCTATCAATACTACAAAAACCATGAACAAAATCTGAGCGGCATTGCGGGCCGCGTGGAAGGAGGCACTGAGTAAGCCCGCGGTCTAACGCGTGTTGCAAACGACAGTCTCGGCGTATTTAGTACGTAGTACATATTATTTCAGCGCTAAAATACGATATTTTAGTCCAACGTGGCCTTAAGAGATGGATTATACAGGATTTATGGAAAAAACCTTTGGTCCACACGATCTCTGAAAAAGGTGATCGCTCAGACCCGTCCAAATACAGGCATATCGCCATCACCTCCTTGTGCTTCAAAATAATGGAATCCATTATAAACTGCCAGCTCATGAGGTGCCTTGTGGATTGAGCTGATTAGTAACCACCAAAGCGGTTTTCGTCGGGTCGATCAGCTGGTGATTTTCTGGTTTACCTGACTCAAAGATGGGTGGAGTTAGTGGAGTCCATAAGGGAGGCATTGTCTGTAAGTTTACACATAGCGAAGGCCTTCGATCGGGTTTGGTACAAAGCGCTGCTTTTGAAGCTTCCTTCCTATGGGCTTCCCGAGAAATTGTGCAATTGGATCATCAGTTTCCTTGCTGATCGGAGCGTCAAGGTGGCAGTAGACGATGCACGCTCCGATTATGCTGGTTCCACAAAGCTATGTGCTGTCTTACGCTGTTCGGGTGTGCTGTCGGGCAAAAAGGTTTTTCGTATTTTGTTTATATAAAGTTGAACAAAAATCTTGTTCTCGTTGATTGCACTATTTGTGTCTGGCTGGTTTCAATATCTATACATATAGGACATTAAGAAAAATGAAAGTAAAAAAACACACTTAATTGTTTTTCTGTCCGCCAAAATGACTAAATCTTATAAAGAAATTTGAAGTTTTATTTGTGAAGTTTTATTCCAAAAGAGTAAAGTGCGACTCAAGTCGTTAGAAAAACTTTTGTGAATTATAATATGGACCTAATGCCAAAGATTTAAATAATTAGATTCGCCCTTACCATAGTATAACCACTCCGAAATGTGTCCATTCTCAAATGAGTGAGCTCACTCATTAGCAATCAGTGCACATTTGTGCGACAGAGAAAGTAGTATACACAATTTTTATAAGATAATAAGAGATGACACTATTGCGTTAGTGTGCGCCCGTCAGCGTCTTGCAAACGAACACATCCAAAAATAATGCCACAGTTTTCAACGTGAAGGCGCATCTAACTATTTAAATCTTTGCCTAATGCAGTGTCAGTAAGAGTAGCGCAAAGTTAGTTCAAGCGTTTTCATTCTGGAAATTTTCATGTCAAAGATGCAGCTCTTTCTGGCCGCCCTAATACGATAAAATTCGATGCCATTTTTGAAAAAGTGGAACAAAATCGCGATTTTATTAGTAACGACATCAGATCACAACAGTTATGGCCCATTTGAAAAAGTCTGGCTATACGAAAAAGCTCAATATTTGGGTACCACACGAGCTCATTGAAAGAAACCTAATGAATCGTGTACTCATTTGCGATTCTCTATTCGAACATAATGAAACCGAACTATTTTTGAAAAGATTGATCACTTGTGATGAAAAGTGGATCATCTACGAGAAGAACGTGCGAAAAAGATCATGGTCAAAGGTTAGTCAAGCTCCACAGACTGTAGCGAAACCTGAATTAACACGCAATAAGGTGATGCTGTGTGTATAGTGGGGTTGGAGGGCTTCGTTTATTTCGAGTTTAAGCCATTACCGCCGGGCAAAACCATCGATTCGAAGATCCGAATCGTTATACTATCAATGACTTTGAGACTCAAGCAAGAAATTGAGAAAAAATGTCCGGAACTGATAAACAAAAGGAGTGTTCTTTGATCATGATAACTCCAGACCACAAATAAATTTTGCCTCTCAGCAAACTTGAAAGAGCTTGGTTGTGAAGTTTTAATGCATCCTCCATGTAGTCCTTATCTTGAATCCTCAGATTTTCACCTGTTTCTGTTTCTTCAGGATTCTTTGAGTAGTGTTTGGTTAACATCAAGGAGAGGACTGTCAAAATTACTTGTCGAATTTGTTTAATCATAAATCTCAAGATTTCTATAGCAACAGGATTATTTCACTAATTATAGGATGGCAACAAGTTATCGAACAAAATAACACATATTGTAATGAAATGTAATTAGACTTTGAAAAAAGAATGTCTTAAATTTGTATTTAAAATACGAAGAAACTTTTCCCCGACCTTATATGTTGTAAACAACCAGTAGCATTCATTGCGACGACAGCACAGGTGATGTCTTTTACACCGGATCCCTTTGCACTTTCTATCGCATCTACCACGAGGAGTGGTCTGAGGAATTGTTCGGATTAATTCCAGCCGCAAAATTTCACGATCGCACATCGTGACAAGAGCCGTGGTAGCTCAGATGGTTAGCGCTCGCTTTGAATTTCACAATACGCGAGCAAACCGGGTTCGATCCCCGCCGGCACCAATGAAATTGTTAATTGCAATTTTAAGGATTTACCACGTGCTCGGCGGTGAAGGAAAACATCGTGAGGAAACCTGTATGTCTTAGAAATTAGAAAAAAAATATTTCGAAGACATGTAAAGTTCGCCAACACGCATTGGGCAAGCGCGGCGGACTATTCATTGCCCTAAAACCCTCTCAGAAATGAGAGGAGGCCTGAGCCCAGGAGTGGGACGTATATATGCTGTAACTTTAACTTTATCTAACATCGTGACATAACTCACGACACCATCGTCACCATCTGGATGCTTGGCTGTTCAGCACTGTGCGTTATTGCGTGCTAGGAGTTCGTTCCTCGCACAACCTTTTTGTGGAATTGTTTACCACCGGCGATTTTTCAAGATACGATACGACGTAGGGATCTTTAAAAAAGAGTTTATTCCTTTCTAAAAGGCCGGCAGCGCACCTTCAAGTTGGGGTTGTTCATGGGCGGCGGTAGTTTCTTACCATCAGGTGAACCACAAGCTCGTTTGCTTCCTTTTCTATAAAAAACAATACAGAAGAGTGGCGAGGGCGTGTGGCGGTGGCGGATAATTAAAGAAACATAAAATAGACCTAATAGTTTTGTTGCATAGCGTCGTTTTTGCCGACAGGAGTGCGCCCGCGCGTAAGCAGGTGACGTCACTGCTACCAGATGACGCGTCTCATCTTCAGCCGTATTATTATTATAGATTAGGTGTGTTTTATGTTTCCCACCGCCACAGGCCATCGTCACGTATCTTCTGTATAAACCGCGTCTAAAATTTGGATTGTGTCAGGCGCAATGATCGCGATCTGCGACGTGAAGGAGTACCGGTCGGCGGTGTGCGGGCGCGGCGGGGGCGGGCGCAGCGTGCCGGCGCCCGCGCACGCGCTGTTCGACACGCTTCACGCGCTCTGCAACCTGCTGCTGGTGAAGCCTGAGAACTTGCACCAGGTCTGCGAGGGTGAGACCTTGGTACGTACCAGACTACTCTCTTTAATCCCCGACGATCACAGAGGGGTGTTATTAGTTTGTAGTGTATATCTGTGGCATCCATAGAATAATAAACAATATAATGGCTGTCAACATTATTTTGTAGGAGAGTCGACGTCAATTACGTCGTATTATCGTTTATCACTACTACAAACCTGATTCGCTGTGTTGACAAACTGAGTAAATTTAAACATTTTAGACTTTCGGTTAATGTTCAATATCATCATTATAAAAACCTTTTAAATTTTAATACATATTTGTAAATAGGGTGCAATTTGGCATTTTCTAAATAATTTGCATGGGAAATTTGGAAACGATAGTAACGTCAAAACACATCTCGTGTTGACATTTATACGTGTGAATTGACGTGTTAATGGTTACGCGAGCTCCGCCCACTCCCCCGTTCTATTATGTATGTATTATAGTATTCTATGGTGGCATCAGAGCTCCTGAACGGATGAACCGATTTTGATTGTTTTTTTTTTCGTTTGAAAGGTGTTTTAATCTAGTGTTCTTAGTTGTTTCAAGAACATTTGTTAAGCCATTTGAAGATCATCAGCTCATTTTGTTTTGGGGTATTTTTAATTTTTAAATTATTTTAACACGCTTTTATTATTATCTATGTAACGGAATCTATTAATGTAATTTTAAATGACTTGTAGGCTTGTAGGATTGACTTGAAAATTTACACTCGTATCATGGACTGATGACAATGAAACATTTTATTTTTTATTTTTGAATTAACTGTTTTAGTTGTTACTTATTGTTTCAGTTTTCTTTAACACTAATGTATTAAGCAAATCATAAAAAATTACAAGAAAATTTTATATTATATTAACAATTGGGTACAGAATATGCAAATTCTGTTAAAAAAATGCCTACTATAAAATAAATTAATATATTGACAAGGAAAAGAGTAACCCGCCCCAGATTGGCCTAGGTGATGTGTAATAATGTCTTTTAAGTATTTAATAATTTAGATTTTTTAAGATAACCTTCTTCTATCTTTATAAAAAAATTTTTGTGTAATTTTCACTTACTTATCGTATTAAGAGCCCTCTTACATTTCGGCGTTACGCAATTTAAGTATTTTACGCACCGAGCGGGCGTTGAACTACGCGAGCGATACTTTCTTTCTTATCTATTCATTCGCTCGCACTATAATACTGTGAGTATAGCGACTAAACGATCTTGATCTTCCATTATCCAAGTTTTTTTACGATGGTAGTACAGTGGATGGAAAATTTTTGGTGTGTGTTTATGTTATCTAATTAGTTTATTATAATCTATTTTGATATATTTTTCATTATTTATGAACCTTAGTGTTGAAATAAGTACACATAAATATTTTCTCTTGAAGAACTACAGACCGATATCCCTTCTGAGCTGCTTCTACATTCTGTTTTCGGGAGTTATTACGAATCGTCTCGCACGCAGACTCGACGATTCCAGCCTCCCGAACAAGCCGGTTTCCAAAAAGGCTTTAGTACCATAGACCACATTCATACCCTTCGGCAAATTGTACAGAAGTCCGAAGAGTATAATCTGCCACTTTGTCTGGCGTATGTGGACTATGAGAAAGTCTCTGATTCCGTCGAAATTTGGGCGGTGCTACAGTCTCTTCAGCGGTGCCGAGTTGACTGTCTGTATATCGAAGTGCTGAAGTGTTTGTACAGTAGGGCTACGATGGCTATCCGAGTACAGAACCAGAGTACGAAATCTATCCAACTGCATAGGGGTGTAAGACAGGGTGACGTTATTTCCCCGAAACTCTTCACCGCTGCGTTGGAAGACGTTTTCAAGCTACTGGACTGGAAAGGATACGGTATCAACATCAATGGCGAGTACATTACTCGCCTTCGATTTGCCGACGATATAGTCCTTATGGCAGAATCGCTGGAGGACTTAAGCACTATGCTCAATGACCTCAATAGTGCCTCCCAACGGATAGGTCTTAAGATGAACATGAACAAAACAAAGATCATGTTTAATGTCCATGTCACACCTATGTCGGTAGTTGTTGGGAGCACTAAGCTCGAAGTTGTTGACGGATACGTTTACCTGGGACAAATAGTCCGACTAGGTAAGTCCAACTTCGACCGAGAGGTCAATCGACGGATTCAACTCGGCTGGGCAGCGTTCGGGAAATTACGACACATCTTCTCGTCAGGTATACCTCAAAACCTGAAAACTAAGTTGTACAACCAGTGCGTATTGCCAGTGATGACTTACGGAACCGAGACGTGGTCCTTCACTGCTGGCCGTATGAGGACGCTCAAAGTCGGTCAGCGAGCTATGGAGAGGGCTATGCTCGGAGTTTCTCTGCGTGATAAACTTAGAAATGAGGATATCTGCAGTAGAACCTGAGTGACCGACATAGCCCAACGGATTAGTAAGCTGAAGTGGCAATGGGCCGGCCATATAGCTCGAAGTACCGACAACCTTTGGGGAAGAAGGGTTCTCGAGTGGCAGCCACGTACTGGTAGGCGAAGTGTAGGGCGACCCCCACTAGATGGAGTTACGACCTGGTAAGACACGCAGGAAGTCGATGGATGCAGGTGGCTCAGGACCGGGCTTTGTGGCATAACTTGAGAGAGGCCTATGTTCAGCAGTGGACTAGTGAAGGGCTTTAATGATGATGATGTTGATGATGAAATATTTTAATTGTTACGCAGTAATCGATTGTTAACCGATGTTGGTTAATAATCGATTATATCTACTAACGGTAGCATAGTGGTATAAATAAATAAATACTGCGGTTGCAACCTGTTGTAATAAATAAAACAACCAAATGTAACTAATATTTTTTTTAATCGGTACTTACAGTCAATTACTATATTTTTTGTTATAAAAATATTTGTTGCAACGGCATTAAACGAGCTTATCTCGAGTCGATAATTTCAGGCAGTTCATATTTTTTATGAAACGCTTGTAACTTGGCTAACATATTCAAAATCCAAAATTGGTCGTCTTTGTAGATTTTTAGTACTCTTACTGCATAATCTGGACCGGTCCTTATGGCAAGGATGCAGACATGTTTATTCTGCATTATTATTTTTCCAGAGAGAGGATATTTCTTTTTTTACGTTTAGTGACGCATTGATACTTGTATTTATTTTTCGCCCATTCCGACTGGTAAGAAAGCCCAGTTAAAATCGAAAAAACTATAATGATTTAACTATCTGGTGTAATAATAATGTGTGAACTTTATACTAATTGAAATATACTGTATGAAAAAACTTACACTTATACAACAAATACTTCCAACGATCAAAAACAGCGGTGGTAGTTGACGATGCTCTAGCACGCACAAAATAGAAATACCAACGCCTATACGGCAATCGACGCACACTACGATAGCAACACCACGAAATCAACTGTCGTAGGTGCCAACCTCGACAAGCGCTCGCGCGACATTTATCTCAGATGGCCGGCGCAGTGAAATATATGCTAATTTTATTTAATTAATTAAAACATATAATAATAGCGATTTAAAAAGTAAATATCATGTATAGTTTAAGCAAATGTTGATGATTATTTTGGTATAACTTTTACGTCAAAATGATGTAGAACTGATGAAGCTTTTTCGGTCGTTAATTGAATTATGTCGGTTTTTTTCCTTACGTGAAAGGCATGTAAGGAAAATAACATAAAAACTCACGCCTGTCACCCAGAGGGGTAGGCAGAGACTACGGACTTCCATTAGGCACGATCCTGACATACCTCTTTCAATTCATATATCTACGCATACATGCATTAAGGGTACTTCTAATGTGGCCCATTTTCAACATATCGCCAATTTGGTCGATAAACATTCTTCTAGGGCGTCCCTTCTCTCTACAAATTAGAGCTCCCAAATCGATGTCTCAGAGTTTTGGCCTAAACATGCATCTACAGAATGATTATTACTAAATAAATAAATAAGTTATCTAAAATTTGTTCTGAGCTTATTGTAGTAGAGAAAACGAACTATTTTACCAAGTAATTGTTATTTCAAGTAACGAACGAAAAACATATAACTTCAAAGAGAAAACGTTGTAATTTCGCGTTTTCTTGTAATACTCCTCTTAAGTCCCGATGACAAATTAAATTACAATAATCTGATAACTATATCCTACCATCCTGGTCAGGATCACTAAGTTTGACCGATCTTGACTACAAAGTCACTAAATTCCTCCCCTACTGTAGCCGAGTCATTACTCAAACAAAATGTGAACGTCTGTAAAAAAGAATTTGCATTTCATAAAATATTATCAGGAGATAATTTAAGATATTTCAAAACTATTGATGTTAAGAAAACAATAGATCTATGGCAGATTTCCGTTAAAGTTGTTGCATGTGTTTTCTGATTAATGAAACATAGTAAAGTTATACCTTTATTTAAAACTAGGTCATTGGACCCCACTAATTTTAGACCTATTTTTGTACTGCCAACACTTCGTAAATTTTTTGAAAAAAAATAAATTCTAGATTTATTGTTATTTTTTTTTTAAATGTATACAAATTACCCCATAAAAATTAGACAACTGACGCCGGTGTTGGGCTGATTAAACATTTTTTCTGTGTATGGGAGAATTCAGACGATGCTTTTGGGTATATTTTGTGATATTTTCAAGGCTTACAACTGTGTTCACCACGAGACATTATTCAGGAAGCTACATAATTATGGTGTTAAAAATATAGCACTCAAACTTATTAACTCAAACTTATAAACGTATGATATAATTAACTACTACTAAATAATAGAACGCAAACAGCATTTCTTCCGGATAGGAAGTATCTATGGGTGTTCCTCAGGGCTCAATTCTTGGCCCCTTCCTGTTCTTAGTTTATATTAATGACTTACCTTACTTAATAGGGAATAACCTTGATATAGTTTTTTTGCTGATGATACTTTGTTTATTTTACGGCACTTAAAAGACAATTATTAAAATATGACGAAGTGTATAATGCTATATCAAAAGTAGTACACTTGTTTAACGTCAATTTGCTTTTAAACGGTAATGAAACGAAATCTATTAATTTCACCACACCTAATGTTAAGCAGGTGAATACCAGTGTACTGTTAAATGGGGAGGAGCTGAGCCTTATTGAATCCACTACTTTTCTCGGAATTATAGTTGACGCGAAGATTCCATGGACCCTCATGTATCTAAACTAGCTAGCAAACTTATTTCTGCAGCATATGATGTAAAAAAGATTAAGATGCCTTAAATGTGTTGAAACAGCTCGATTAGTTTATTTTAGTTATTTTCATTGCATAATGCCTTATATGGAATCTTGCTATGGGGTAATACAACTGACACTGAAACTATTTATGTTTTTGCAAAGTAAGAGCCATAAGAACAAATTATAACCTAGGTCCGAAGGAATCCGTAGAGAAGGAGAAATATTTAAAGAAATAAATATATTAGCTATGGCCTCTCAATATATTTACGAAAATGTTATGTATGTACACAAAAACAAAAATATTTTTATTGCGAATAGTGATGTACATTCTGTAAATACTAAGAACAACCACAAGTTAGTTATACCAGATACTCGACTCAAAAGAGTCAGTAATTCCTTTATTGGGGCAATATCCGCTTCTACAACAAAGTCCCAGACAATGTACAAACGATATCTATCAAAAGGTTTAAAATATTTATATGCAAAAATTGTTTAGTAAGTGTTATCATACTAGTAAAGAGTACAAAATTAATAATAACCCCTGGGAATGAGGTGATCGCTACCATGAAGTAAATGTCTTCATACCAATTGTATAAATATTATATTGTAAACTTATGCCTTAAACAAAAGAGTCCCGCTGGGTTTCTTGCTGGTTCTTCCCAGGATAGAGGTTCATTTCCGAACCAGTGATTAAAGTAAAAAAATGACCCAATAAGTATTACATTTAACCAATATTGAATAAAAATGATTCTACTATATTCTATTCTAAAGCAGCTTTTTCTATGCCATTGAAACTCTTCTACACAACTGATAACTACAGAAGAATCCCACATCGCACCGTTTTGTTTAATTTTCTACAAACCAGCACGATCCGCGAAATTTATGCTATGACAAGAGGATATTGTGTCCATGTGCAATATGCATAAAAAAATTGCGTAGAGGCAGACACCTAAACCTAGCAATTATTAATAGGCTATTCAAAATACTTGTTAGGCCTAGAAACAAGCCTTCAGTGTAGCAGCTAATCGTTAAGCCACTGCGCTATTGAATCACCCTTATTTCTTTTCTCTTATTTACTTATTTCTTTTGTATGTGTCGAAAATTTGACCAAATGACAATAATATCGCTTTGTCAATATTTTTTATATTATCATCAAGCACTGTGTTTTGACAACTAACGTTGCACTAGAATTGCGCTATTCCTATATGCGTGTTTATTTTCCACTGCTGGGTTCCGTTTTATATGATAAACGAGGACGGCAAAATTCTACGAATAGGCTTTTGAAACAAGGGATTTTGTTAAAAGAATATCTAAATGATGACGAGCATCGATTGTATATTTTCATGAGTGGATACGATTAACAGGAACCTTAATTACAATATTAACTAGTCCAGTTGACTCATCAAAGTGAAATTATTAAAGATGAATTACAGAAGAGGCAAGCAATATATGATTTAAAACCAAAAGAGTCGCTCAGACAAAAATTTAAGGAAATTAATATATAAACTCTGGCCTCTCAATACATTTATGAAAATGTAATGTACGTACACAAAAATAAATGTGGTTTTGCAAAAACAAGTGATATTCATTCTGTAAATACTAGGAACAGACACAAGCTAGTAGTACCAGTTACTCGACATCACCGAGTCAGTAATTCATTCTTCATCTGTATATGCTTTTACAACAAAAACCCAGATAATATACAAAATTTGACATACACAAACTTCAAAAATTTTATTAAGCTAAGTTTGTATAAAAAGTTTATTCTCGCTGGGTTTCTTGCTGGTCCCAGGACAGAGTTTTTTTTTTGCAAACCAGTGGTAAAATAAAAAAAGGGACTTTTAATAAGTATTGTTTATAATCTATATTGAATAAAGAAGTTTCTGTTTCTGTTAAATAATCAAGAGATTGGAAATAGAAGCTCTACCTCGAATAATTTTAAAGGCACTGTGCTTGAATTGTGTTTTACTGTGAATGATCTAGATCCATAGTTTAATACATTATTTTGATTCAACTCTGAATTGAACAAACCCAATATACACATCGCTAGCCAGAAAGTCACTGGTACCCTGCGTTCTCTGTATCGCCTAAAAAACTTAAGGCAATGCTTGTGCAAACTTTTATTTTTCCCGTATTCGACCATGGTAACGTAACACACGTTACCATGGTCGAATACGGGAAACATTTTGACCTCAATGCAGATTTCCTCAACAAATACGGTCGTCTTCTGAATAACAGTAATCGATTTCTTTTTAATCTTTGAATGTAGGACAATGTGTCTATGTAACGTCCTCAATTGAAATGGTTGCCTATTCGTCAGCGCTGAAGTTGGCGTGCACTCAGAACCCTTTTCTCTATCCTGAAGTCTCCTATTAAATTTTACCCCTCTTCAAACTTACTCCTCACTTTCGCTATAGTCACGACAGAAACCTTCGCTCTGCAAACAATCTTCTTCTCCAGTGTCCCTTTTTTATACAATAGGTATAGACATCTACATTTATCATCGATTAAGAATCAAAATGGAGATGTGTTGTCACCCCTGAGGACTAAGATGGAATGCCTCGTTTCCAGCAAAAAGGGTCTCCGGTTCTCTACACTCACCATAAGAAACATAACAATATTAAACTGCGAAGTAGAAGCGTTTCGTCTGGTGAGCGCAGATGGCTGGAAGCCCAATCCCCCCCCCCCCAATCCCATCAACATAGTAGCGGAATTAAATGAAATACTACCCCAGGAAGATAACAGCACCTCTGGCAGTGTGGCAATCACAACTGCATAGCGTCATTGCCCAAAACTTTGTTGCATAAAAGGCACATAGGCGATTGTTTGTCCGGCAATGATGGAATGAAGCCAAATTTCAAATAATCAACACTGTACTGTCTACATTACTTTTTAGATTCGGACATGGCATCAGTCATCTGTGGGCAAAATTAAATTATTTAAATAAGACAGAAAATCCAGCAGCTGTATATTAAAAATATTTTTTGATTTTTACGAAAACATTCCATAATTCGAACATCTTCTTGCAACAATTAGCTCGATTTACTGAGATTGCACTGTAATTATAATACCGATTGCTAAAACTTTCAAAAAGACACTATTGAGGAGTACTCGTGTAATTTTGCATGATTGAATATTAAACTACTAATAACTAAAGTCATGATTGGCGTAATTTATCTATCTTTGCTAACGACGAAATACTTGTGTAGTTGTCATAGACCCCTAGGGGTCGATATAGACCACTTTGGGAATCACTGGTCTAGATGATGCGGGCTTTTCCGACTACATCACACGATGGCTGTCTGTACGTTCTTCTTAGACTGTGGCGAGGGCGCGCAAAAATGTTACGGTTAGGCATATTCCTAACCATGAACTGTTTATACGTGTATAATTAGAACGATGGAATATCTAGGGCCGGCAGACTATAAAACATAAGTCAAAAAGTCACACTTCAGGATTAAGAGGATATAGTAAGTCAGCTCAAATTCTAATTTCGTCCCCACTTCCCCGCGCGTCGTATGCTATGTACCGACATGTTTGTAATCACTAATACTGTAAGTAGATAGGTCGTTAGACACTTATTTCATTAGGTTTATCATATTTATGCCTGTTTCTTAACGCCAACCCAGTCGCTTCTTATTTTTATCACGGTTATTTCCCATTTTAATTTTACGTCGTACAACTTCTCCCTTCAAAAGCCTAAGCGATACTAACGGGGCGACAGGAATCAAGCTTCAGGGCGCCGATAGTTTAGGTAATTTCTTTTTACAGTGAAAATAATGGTATTTAAAAAAAAGTAAATAACATAAGCACTGCTTTATAGTTAGTTCAGTTAGTATGCAAAGTTTCATGATCTTATTAAAAGTATTTTATGAATAACAGCGGTTTATTGTTCAGTTTGGAGGTAACTTTGGATTTTTTTTTCTATCGAGAAAATTTTACGGAATCGTGTTTTCGTCTAACATAATCTTTAACATTAATCCTCAACTTTACCATATATTTATTTCAAAATTAATGCTACAATACTTTCGGCATAACGGAGGATCTTGCTAAGCCATTTCAGGTTATATTTCCCCTTAAGTAAAAACTATATAGAAAAATACCGTTAAACTATAAATTCAAATTTATTGGAATATAACGATGTTTTTAGTTAATAGTAACATGCACGTAAATATAATTTGACATCAATTTAATAAAACGCGATTGTAGTGACTTATGTTAGAAAGAACACTGCGTACTAGTAGGTACTTGTGACTTAAGTGTATGGACTGTTCCCATACACTTAAGTCACAAGACACGCACACACACACATACATACATTTTATTATAAACTAAATTTTATTTGACAAATACAAGCTTCTTCAATGAAGTTAAAATTAATTTACCATGCATCATTTATATACTATTTATCATCTTCTTCACTATCTAAAATATCGGGGTCAGTATTACCTACATTGTTTACAGTAGGCAAATCTAAATAAAATCTATGAAAAACTTCGGGTATCAAAGAGAGTAAAGAAATCAGATCATCTTTTTTTTCTTTTGATATCGGTAAGGGCTGGCATGTATGGCAAAAACGCGACGTTTCAAGTTTAATTTGAAAAATTGACATTCCATGTCCAGTGTGTCTTTGTAGGAGATTATGCCAAATTTAGAATCATAGTGCAGCCACTTTTTATTGAGCCATTTAAACTGTTGTACTTCTACGTCTTTGTTTCTTAATACTAAAGGACCCTTTAAAACGAAGAAAAATCCAAAAAGTCGGATCTGCGCATTTCGACTACTTTAAATTGTTTACTGCTCATATAGGGTGACAAGCGAGCACACAGTCCACCTGATGGTAAGTGGTTGCTGTGGCCCATATACATCTGCATATATTCTCGATTACGAATCAAAATGCAGATGAGTTGTCACCCGTGAGGACTAAGATGGAATGCCTCGTTTCCAGTAAAAAGGGTCACCGTTTCTCTACACTCACCATACGAAACACAGCAGCATTAAACTACTATTTGACGCCGGTAATCTGTGGAGCGTGGTCCTTCCCTGGTCGAGCCGACCCATTCGTGCTACAACTATACTATTAATATAACTGCAGCATGGCTTTACCAAGTATAGAATCTGATAAATTGTATCCAATCATGCAGTCTTGCGCGAGCTGTCGTCTGGTACACACACGTCAAAGACCGCTCAGTTCGTAATACAAAGATTTTTTATCAGTTTACCCTCAATGTTTAAATATGGATAGTGATAAAGATAAATCGATAGATGGAAGTGATGAAAGTGATTAGGAAGTCATACGTAAATGTGAATTAGAACTAAGCCAAATTGAGGATCGAAGAATCACTCGTGAGTCTGAAATGGAACATGCAAACACTGGGTTCACAACTCGAAAGCCTGAAGTGAGATCGGAGAAGAGAAAAGCATGTGAAGAAGATACAAACAGCGAAGATGGTTATGTGACAGTTGAAAAAAGAAGACCGAAACGTCTCTTAAGAAGTATTTCAACAGGACAGGGACAAAAGACAACATCGAAAGAAATCGGATCTAAATATGAGGTTTGTGTTACATCATTTAAAGAATTACCAAAGCAAATGGCGTTAGCTAAATTATTACGAAGTGAGAATATTCTGAATATTGAAACAATCAAATATAAGTCTCCTTTCAAAGTTTTGATTTGCTTTCAAAGTAATAATGATGCGGAAAAATTAATAAGTTGTAAAAAATTTCAAGAATTAGAGTACAAATGTCAAAAAACTTTTGAAACCACGGTTTCTTATGGATTGATTTGAGGTGTGGATTTGGAGTTTACAGAACAAGAGATTTTAGCAATTTTGAAAAGTGATACCAAAATATTGGCGGTAAGACGACTTAAACGACTTGATTTAAACATCAAGTGGTTCGAAAGTGAAACTGTAAGGATATGCTTTCAAGGCACTGTTTTACCTCTTTATGTCACGGCATATGAGTATAATTTTAAAGTAGAAAACTACACTTTTCCGGTAACACAATGTACCGGATGCTGGAAATTCGGACATATTAAAGTATGCCCGACTAAAAAAATTTTATGTCCAAAATGTGGTAGTACGGAACACATAAACTGTGATCTAAAAACATACAAGTGCCTCAATTGTAAAGAATTACATTTCGTTTTAGACAAAAGATGTCCTATGTATCTCAAAGAAAAAGAAATACGTATCACTATGAGTAAGGAAAATATACCTTATAGAAAAGCTCTTCAGATGATTATAAATAAAAATCAAATAGAAATGAGCAATAACTTAAATATACACTCTAAAGATACTTTTGTCAATCAAGAGATGACAGAACAGCCGACACAAGTTTTGGAAAACCGTGGAGCTCGAAGTTATAGTCAGGTTGTTACTAACGCTCAAGTTCATAAGGAAAATAATCAAGAATTAGCCTCAGATGAAGGAACAATACCTATAGAAACAAATAAAAAGGAGAAGACAAAACAAAGGCAAAGAAAAGGAAGAAAAAAATAAATACAATAGAAAATGATACGCAGTTTAAGGAAGCAGAAGAAGAAAGCCAAAAAAGTACTTCAGATGAAGAAGAAATAAGACAAAAAACATTTGATTTTAAGGGACTCTTATTAAAAATTCATTCTATTTGGTACTCTAGAAAAAGATTAGAGCATAAAGTTATTGCGGTTTTCATGGCTATTTTTGAAGTAATTAAAATATTTCTGAGTAGTTTAATATCAGGACGAAAAATTTATGAAACAGTTTTAAATTATATGAATAATGGATAGTACAAATAACAAAAATATCGCTATTAATATATTACAGTGGAATACACAAAGTTTGAAACCAAAATTGATAGATCTTGGGGAGCTTTTGGTAAAAGAAAAAATACACATAGCCATACTAAGTGAAACATGGTTAGATAACGATGATAATATTAATATTAAAGGTTATAATATATATAGACGGGACAGATGTGACTCTTATGGTGGAGTTGCAATCGTTACACACAACTCACTTAAAAGCGTAGTAAGTATAATTCGATTAACTAACCCAGGCATAGAAACCGTATGTGTTAAATTGCACAATTGTGATTTCTTACAAAATATTATATCAATCTATTGTCCATCTTCAGTTAGAACTCAGGTATCAGACTGGGAGGAGCTATTTTCCCTCTTCCCAAAAAAATCGTTAATAGCAGGAGATTTTAATGGGCACCACAGCAATTGGTCGTACAAAAACGATGCACGAGGGGTGCAATTAATAGACGCATCGGTAGAACATGGTTATTTTTCTCTTAATAATGGAATGCCAACAAGAGTTAAACTTGTCAATGGGTTTTTACAAGAAACTTCCCCAGATATTTCTTTTGTATCAAATGATATTGCTATAAATTTCGATTGGAAGGTGCTCAATGAAAATCTAGGCAGCGATCATCTATTAATTAAATTAAGTACTAAAATCCCAAAACACTATAATGGCATTCAGAAACGTAATTTTAAGAAAATTGATTGGGTAGCATATAGTAGCATAATTAAAGAATCCTTTAGCGATGATTTATTAGATATTGATATATATGATGAAACATGTATTCAAGAAATGTATAATTTTCTACTTTCTCAACTTGATAAAGCGGCCGATGCTAGTATACCTACTATAAAAGTACGCATTGATCCAGCAACAAAATTTAAACCCCGAAATTATTGGAACCCAGCCGTGTCTAGAGCAGTTGCTCAAAGAAGATTAGCCCTTAGGAACTTTAGACGTAATCCAACTCCCAACAATTTGACTTACTTAGAAGTAAAAACTAAAGAAGCTAGTAGATGCAAGACGTAAATTACATTGGCAGAACTTTTGCGATTCGATAGATGGAGAAACTTCAATATCAAACATGTGGCAGCGCATGCGGTGGATGAACGGTATTCGTAAACAAAAATCATTCATTCCATTAGATCAGCAAGAAAAGCTTCTACTTTCACTCACACCGGATACTGCTACCGACGTATGTCCCAATTTTATGTCTAAAAATCCTTCATTAGAGACTGATTTTACAATGGCAGAATTGAAAAGTTGTCTTAAAAAAAAAGATACTGCTCCCGGAGATGACGAAATCACATATAGTATGATATATAATCTTCCCGATATCGCCAAAAAATTTATTTTAATTTTTTATAACCTTGTGTTCAGGTCTGGAAATATATCAAGTCAATGGCGTAATGTGCTGGTTATACCTATACCAAAATATAGTGGCCCATCTAATTCTGATGTTAAGCTGAGACCAATTTCCTTAGTGTCAGGTCTTTGTAAAACTTTCCACATTATGATGCTCAAGCGACTAGAATGGTTCATTGAAAAAAATTGCATATTTTCGCCATCGACAATTGGATTTAGGAAATCACAATCTTGCTTAGACTGTCCCTCTCGCTTGATAACATTTATACAAATTGGATTTACACAAAATATGCCCACTTTAGCTTGCTTTTTGGATATTGAAAATGCTTACAATAATGTTGATATAAATAGTGTCTTAAAAATATTAGATAACCTACAAGTTGGTAGTAGGTTTTGTACATATTTATGGTCATTCCTAAGCAAAAGAAATTTACGGGTAAAATCTCAAATTGAAAATAAAGTACTTAAAAGAAGCACAAATAAAGGATTAGCACAAGGAGACCCAATATCCCCTTTCCTATTCAATATAGCGACTTATAGAGTCTGCCATTTAATATCACAACACAACGTAAATATTATTCAATATGCTGATGACTTTGTTATTTATATAAAAGACAAAGATTTAAAAATTTGTGAGTCAAAGATCAAAAACGCGTTATATTGTATAGTAGAAATATTAAACGATCTAGGTTTACAGCTGTCAACTGAAAAAACAAAGTTATGCCTGTTTAGTCGAGGACGTAGACGAGTCCTGCCTAAGGTAACAGTTAACGAACGCTCACTGACTTCCTTAAATTACTTTAAATATTTGGGGTTGTGGCTAGATAGTAACCTACTCTGGAACAAACACATTAATGAGATTACAGAAAAATGTATTAGTTTTTAAATATACTAATGGTACTATCTGGGTCATCGTGGGGAGTTCATCCTAAACATATTCGTCAGCTGTATATTTCGTTAATAAGAAGTAGAACCGATTACGATAGTTTTTTATTTGATAATTGTGCTAATGTTCACTTATCAAAATTAGATAAAATACAAAATAAATCGTTAAGCGTTATTGGTGGTTTTATCAAAAGCTCTCCAATACATGTAATGGAAAGCGAACTTAGTGTACCTCCATTGTATATTAGAAGATTATATCTAGCTTATAAATATGTTTAAAAGCCAGCTCTTTTTCGAATAATGTTGCAATTGATTTGTTGAAGCAACTTAGCAGTCTCTGTGAGACAAGATATTGGCAACGCAAGAAAATCCCACTCTTAGTTAAATCTTACAATAAGATTAAAGTTATGAAAATACATTCATCTCCTTTTCTCGTATCATTTTCGCTTAACACATGGCTGTCTCGCATTGATATTGAAAATATAATATTAAGTGAATTAGAGTCTGTTACACAATCCAAAAAATTCTATGAAATAAATTCTCTTAAAGTCAATATTATCAAAGAAATTGACAATAAATATCACGATTGGCATAAAATCTACACAGACGGATCAAAGAGTGCTAAATTGCAAGGAGCAGCTTTTCTTGACCCATCTCAAGCAGTTTCTAGATCGTATAAAGTTACAAATGACGTTTGTATTATGACCCTTGAACTCATTGCAATATCCGAAGCCCTAAGATATGCCGCAAGCTATAACTGGAACAAAATTATCATATACTCGGACAGCAAAACTGCTATCCAACATTTGGCTCGATCCGCCTCTGGAATCAGAGGTGTTTCGATAGCCTATGACATACTTTCGCAAATAAATCAGATCAGTCTATGCGGCATCGGTGTAAGAGTGCAATGGATTCCAGCACACATTGGTTTATTGGGTAACGAGGAGGTGGATAGGTTAGCGAATTCTGCTTGCATAAATGGTGTAGAGTATTATATTGATCCTTGCTACTCAGAAATATTACCAAAATTTAAAAAATTCATGTTATAATAAATGGAAAGAATTTTTCAATGAACGTTCTAAAACGAAAGGTATTTGGTATAAAACGATACAGAGTGAACCGCCTCGAATACCTTGGTTTATAGACACAAAATTAAACAGAAATACTATTAAATTAATATTTAGATTAAGAGCAGGTCACATTCCATCAAAAAAAATTCTTACTTGATGAAAAGAGCTGATTCACCTGTGAAATTTGTGGAGTAATTGAAGACATATATCATTTTTTAATGGAATGTGAGCGCAACCGAGGGGCAAGGGAATTATTTGTAAGAACATATAATATGAAAATGTACAATATAGGTGTTGCTCAGGGCATCCTACATGCCCCCACCTCAGATATTGGTTAATAACATATGTATAGATTTTAAGTTAGCTTTAATGGGATTGACATGTTAACGAACAAAAATCCCTAAATAAAACCAGAATAAAAAAAATCCAATCATGCGGGTGATGAATCTGCAAATCCGTTTTCTTTTTTTCTATGATGCTATGATCCGAGTCCACTTCCAAGTGGCTATGATCCGGAATCATGAACTTGTAGTCTATGGCACATATGTTTTATTTCTGAAAAGCTCAGGTCAACATTGAACTGACATGTGAATTTCGGTTCCGACCGCCACAAGTATCTATAAAATATCACGTGTTTTGTATTCTCAGGTACGTATGTTTGTAGATGTTTGAAAACACATAATGCTGTTTGATTAGCTCTTCTAGCAGCTATGGTTTTATACCATATGTAACATACAGCTTTCCCAGTTTTGTTGTCATGAACAGTCGGGTTGAACGTCCACAACTGGCGTTTGTAGAAAGCTGCACAAGAGCTGAGAGCTAACTTGCGCAGTACTGTCATTTTTATTCACTTTTTCACATTTTTTCTTTTACTGTTTCGTAATATGAATACTTTTTTTTTGAAGTTTTTCGATCGCCAGTGGCGTGTCGGCTCTTCGGTCAGTACCCGGATGAGTCGATATATTACTACATGTCCACAAATCTGCTGCTGTATATGGGAGTTTGAAATGTGGATCTTGGCCGAAACATCGCTTGAGAAATCCATTTCTTGATTAATAAACATGTCGCCAGTGTAGCCTGATGATGTGCAAGGCATTGGTTCTTTTTCCGACATTGTGCCTAGTGCCTACAGATTGCGGTTCATTTTGTTCATCTAAAAATAAAAATATGCTGTTGAAGCTAATAATAAAATAATAATTTCAATTTTTTATTACTAAAACTACGATGAAAGATGTTAGTAATAAGATAGGATTAGTAAGTAGCTTTTCAGTGTCATCATAATTTAATTCTTGGAGCCAGATAGTTATTTTCTTTTTGCATATAGTTTTATTACCGTTGCATTTAAGGATAATCTTATTGACTTTATTGTATAAAAAAACCTCCAAGGTGACAAAAGAAACTGGTTGGGGTTCTTGAGTCCGATTCCCAGGTCAGGCCTTGACCCTATTATGCGAGATGTTACTAGGTGGACCCCTTTTAATATATCAATGAGCAATTGGGAATATTTTTAACTAAAATGTCACCCGCCACCACTGTTCTATTAGCAATCAGAGCAAAACTAACTCGACTAGTGACCCAAATCTTTTTTTTTTTCTTAGCAATAAATAATGTTTTAGGCAATTATTAGTTCCCCACATAGTTAAACATCGACATGACGCGACGCACTTAAAGTTCCTAAATAACATAAGTCACTTTTTGTATCCATGAAGTCCGCGAGCGTCAACATAACTCAACTAATGTTTTTTTCATAACGTCGCAACATTCATGGGAATCAAGAGGTGAAAAAAGACGCCACTTGACCCTACCAAGTGAACTGACTTATGTGCTTTAGTCTGCTGATGTAATGGTTTAAATTAATTATTTTGGAACAAAGAAAACATAATGCAATTTTTTGACTTATGTGCTTTAGTCTGCTGATGTAATGATTTAAATTAATTATTTTGGAACAAAGAAAACATAATGCAATTTTTTGACTTATGTGCTTTAGTCCGCCGACTCTAAATTATAACATACGGATTTCAAAAAAAAAGTTACTGTTTAAAACAGAAAACGTTTCAGCTTACAAATATTTTATAAAGAAGTAAGGGTGACTAAGAAGCACACATTGTACCTGAATGTATGTGGATGCTCTAACATTGACCACCTACATATATCCTAAATTAAAAAAAAAGATGGAATACATCGTTACTGATATAAAAGTTTCTCCAGTTCTGATGACTCATCATTCAAAACACAGCAGCACAGTGCTGCTACTTTACTCTGGTATCATTCTGTGACAGCGCGTTTCTTCCTCAGTCAAGCTGACCTTTGCTGTAGCCATATATCTGTTGCGTGTAGATAATAAGTAAATTGTTCTGAATCTGGATATTTCTCCATATACTACTATGTAAAATATTTTTTAATAGAATTAGGATCACAAGTGAGCGCACCTGATGGTAAGTGGATGATGTGGCCCATAGACTCAAAATCAAGAGACTCAAAGAAATCAAAATGAAGGTGCGTTGTGAAACCTAAGGACTGACTTGCACTGCTATTTTAAGCTGGTATTCTGTGAGAGCGTGGTCCTTCCCCGAGCCGATCCATTCGTGCTACAACCACAATATAGCTACAGTATTGTTCTACCACGTAGAACTACTTTCAGGGGATGTCCCTGTAGTATGCATATTAAAAATAGCAGTGCATTGTTGCGACTTTTTGAATGTATTAGTGAGACTTAGGAAAGCACCGCTTTTAGAGTGATGACGAGAGGAAGATTGTTCCATCTTGACATTGTATATTTAATTATCTTAAAAGTTTTAGTAATGGGTTTCCGCAAAGTAACACCCGATTCTATTATTTATTTAATTATCTCTCAATGATGACTTTGTTGTTAGTAAAGTTATCGCTACGAATTCGATGAAATAAACCGTCATTAATTCGCCATATACAAATTAGTGAGAAAGTTTGATATCTATCTGGTGCGCATTAGGCTTTCCTTTATAAGGAAACCTTTCAGTTTCGTCTCAATTTTAAGACTTTTTTTCTTATCTAGCTGATGAAATAAATGACTTTACAACCTTATATCAGATGAATTTCCACAGTATTTTTAGGAGTCAAGTTTTTGTCACGCCTTTTTATATTTTCATTTTAACTAATGATCCTTCTTTTGTTTGGCAGGCAGAACTGGATCAGTCAATTCTACACAACTTTATACAGTTACGTTCTGACTACAAGAGTCATAAATTATCCAGCTTCCTTAAAGGACTGTCGTAATTTATCATTGATATTAAATGTTTATTTATCTTTGCAGAATATATTGTTACTGTACCTATATGTAAATAAGATTAAGTTATAATAAAACTTAAAAGATACGGTTGTTTGTTTTATTTTATAAGAAACCCTATAAAATGGCCAATTGTTTTCAAGTAAATTGGATATTGAAATATAAACTTCTGATCGTACTGTTTATAGCACACAATGAAATATTTCTTTACAAATGTTTACTATGTTTTCATAAAATATACGTCATAATGACATAGATTTAAAAAGGAATCTTTCGAAATCTGATTGAATTACGCTTGTTCGGTGACATTTAGTCTGTTACGGTTCCATAATAAGATCGGCGTAAGCGTTTTGTGCTTGAAGCAATTTTTCAATTTCAATATCATAAGTTTCCTTATCAGTGGTATCTAATACGACATATCTTCACTACGTCCATTCATAAGTCCCCCCCACCACCGTAGTTATTTGAATGAACGTAGCGGTGTGCGTGCAACGCGAGCGCACCTACGATTGTGATCAACTTCAGTCAGTGTCGCTTGAGCCGGCCGGCAGTGTGCATCGCTTCCGACGGCGCCGCGTTTCAATCGTGTCCAAAACAGTGCTTTGCCAAAAAGTTCAGTGTGACCCACTCACATATTTTTATTTCTGTGCTGTGCCCATATCGCTAATCTGGATAATAATACCATAAAACTGGAGAGGTAAGCTCGCTGCTGAAATGTTTATTTTCATTCAAGCTCCGACGCCTACGCGCAGAGTGCTATGTCGCGATTTGTAACCGACGAATTTACATGTTATAAGTTCATTCATTGGACGTGAGAGCCTATTTATATTATTATCAGCGAATGTGTGATATGAATGGGCGATTAAAGTTTTATAATGAATCGTTCGTGACGAAGGTTGATTCATTACTGGCGGTGTAGAGTCGGTAATGACCGCGATCGACGTTGATATAAAATTACTGGAAGTTCTTTTAGTCAGTCGTTCGGTGCGTTATCTAGGTGAGCCCGGCTGCGTCCGTTCCATTTCGAGTGGTGTTTTTATCCCGGCGCTACCTGAGTGATGAGTGCGGGCGAACCGCGATCGTTTTACCGCCACACCGACTTGATCCTGCTAACGATCTCTCGTAAATAGAAAACAGGCCACACCTCCGGATAGCAAATTTATAAATTCTGTTAGGAGACCGTCCAGATTTCGCACCACACCCAATTATATTTTACTGATATTAATTGCATCGCGGGTCTTTAAGAGGGAAATATCGATAAGACAAAGCAATAAATCGAAAACTTTACGATCGTGTTTACCCTTTATCGTGAAAACAAGCTTAGACTATTTCAACCAGTGCATGAACTGTAACAACTGTTGGTATTGCTTAAATTGAACAAAGCGTGTAAACTAAAAATATGACGTAACGAAAAGTTATCTTGTTGATAGAGGCACTTCGCGTAACTTATCTTGAACCAATCAAGATTAGAAATGAACAACCGAAATGAATCGGTATTGTGAACGTTAATACAAATCCACATGATGTCAACACATGCTCAAGTAATTATGCGCAACGATTATTACAACGAGAATAAGTCAAAGTCTCCGAATTTAATATTTAAAAGATAAAACATATAATTCAGTTAGTTGTACAATAGCTAACAAAAACACCTGTATTGTGGAACACCCTTTCGTCTTTAATAATGTATTATATTATCATAATTATCGGTACAGTTCACAATAATAATATAAAAAATTTAATAACAAAAACAAATTCAGCATGTAGAGTCGTAGTAGTTTAGGGGTTAAACGTTTGCCATAAAACGCTAACAATCCGAGTTCGTTTCTCGCCAGCACCAATAAAATTGTAATAGCTATTTGAAGTGCTGATTAGAAAATCTGCATGTGTGAAAAATGAAATAACAACTTGCGAAGACATGTAAAGTCCGACAACATGGAACGGGGCAGCGCGGCATATACTTCCTTGCCTTAAATCTCTCTAAAAATTAAAAGAGGTCTGTGAGCAGCTGTGGGATATACAAAATCTGTAGCTTTACTTAGCACAGCTCTGAGCCACGAAAATCTATCGAATCGAGGACATGCTTCATCAGATCACCACGCACAAAAACAACATACAAATCTCCTTACTACATAACATACATAAACACTCACGCCTGTCACCCAGAGGGGTAGGCAGAGACTACGGACTTCCATTTGGCACGATCCTGACATACCTCTTTCGCCTCCTTTACATCCATATATCTACGCATACATGCTCGTCGGTTAAGGGCACTTCTAACGTGGCCTATTTTCAAAATATCGCCAATTTGGTCGATAAAATTTTTTCTAGGGCGTCCCTTCCAGACTCTGCCGTTCACATCTGCCATATAAATTTGCTTTGTCACTCTTTCCTCATTCATTCTTTCTACATGACCAAACCACCGAAGCATTCCTTTCTTAATCCTGGTCACAGCATCATCTTGCATACCACATTTATCTCTTATCACGCAATTTCTCACCCTGTCATTCAGATTCAACCCTAGCATATTCCTCAAAGACTGCATTTCTACAGCATTTATTCTACTTTCGTGCTTCTTCTGCCACACCCAGCTTTCACTACCATACACCGTACCGTACACCCCATTCCCTTTCTAAAACCTGCTTGCACATCCCAAATTTTTCCATCAGTTTCTTTCATAACTCTTTCAATTAACACCTTAGCATACAGTTTACCCACAATACTAAGCAAGCTGATACCACGGTAGTTTTTGCAGTCTTGCTGTGACCCTTTTCCTTTATATATTGGTACTATAACTGCTTTACACCAGTCATCCGGTACCCGTTTTAATTCCCAACATAAATTAAACAAGGTGTACAGCAGGCCTGCCACCACTCCCTCTCCAGCCCTTAGCATCTCGAGTGATACTCTATCATATCCAGCTGCCTTACCTGCTTTCATGCTTTTCATTGCTTTCACTATTTCATCTACACTTATCTCCATACCCCTTTCCACTTCTTTCGGAATTTCTAGTTCAGACGACTCTTCACTCATAAACACGCTTTCAAAGTATTCCTTCCATCTGTTAAATTCGAAACTTCATCATTCAGAATACATCCATTCTCGTCTCTTATAGCGTTAATTATAGGCTGTTTTGTATTATCTCCTTACTCTATTATCTATAACAAGGTATTTCATTTAAGTCTTTAGGGATGACAATGGCATTTTGATTTTTAAGCGGCTATGGATGATATACATAAAATATACATTTAGCCTGGGCTTCCACTTACGACCAGGTACACTGAGTTTTAAAGCCATTTACAAAGGTCTACACGAAAAAAAAATCATGCGAGTATTACTACTTATCATTATTGATATTTTTCTGGCCTATTTCGTACAACACGAAACCTTCCGAGTACTCGGAAGCAATCAACTATATAGTAGAAATCATAGTGCTATACGCGTGCGTATATAGTGTTATACGCGACTACAAAGAGGCACTCGTTTTATTCGCCCCGACATACCCAGATAGAGAGAAATTTTTATCCCTTCATAAGTCTCTACTAAGAAGTCTAAACAGTTGCAACTTAACCTTAAAAATACGAGCACTGTATTTACATATTTGAGTCAAAAAATCCTAATTTTATTTTTGATTATATAAATCTAATTTAAAGTATCATTTCTTCATCAGAATGTTTTTTGCATGCGCCTTGAATTAATTTAAAAAGAATATTGGTATTGATATAAAGTTGGTAGTTATGTCAGTTTTATAGAGTAATTCGTGTACCGAAGCTTTTTTTATGCAAGTTCGTTTCGTTAGGTATTAAAATCATAAAATTAATTCTTATAAGGTGCTCTTATCGCTAGGTATTAACTACCTCCTAAAGTTTCATAGAGCTGTGTTAGTTTAGGAGTAGCAGAACTAGGACGCTGTACAACTATAGTAACTGATATAGTGGGCTACCACCGGGTTAGTAAGGTGACGTGGACATGTGCCGGCTATGTAGCTCGTATGAAGTACAAACGACTTCCGTTGGGTAAGAAAAGTTCTCAAGAGGCAACCTCGTGCCGGTAAGAAAATGTAGAGTGGCGCCATCCACAAGATTGATTGACAACTGATAAGAAATGCAGAAAGTTGGTGGATGCAGGTAATAATAAGAGATAAATATTTACCACACCCCTAAACTAACTTATGGGGAACACAAACATGTTCAATGTAATTTAAATTGAGTTGTTTTATTTGTGTTCCCTATAACATAACGACGTTGTTTTTGATTGAGTTCCATTACTAACGTTATCTAAAACGATACCACTAATTCAATATCACAATCATATTAATTTAGAGGTGCGATAGGTTCTTTTAACAACAGTTTGGGATTTCCACTTCTCGAAATAAAAGTAGTTGGCTTTTCGCAAGACGGCATCTTATCTCGTCTCTTATTCGCAATCTTTATAAACACCATTACATTCCAAACAGGTATCTTATCACCACATCTTGTATGCAGATGATCTACAAATACATTTTTATAAAATAAGAATAGAAACGAGCAAACAGTCCGCCTGATGGTACGTGGATGCTTTGGCCTATAGACATCTACATGTACCCTCTATTAAAGATCAGATTGCAGACGCGTTGCCACCATTGAGGACTAAGATGGAATGCCTCGTTTCCAGTAAAATGGGTCTCCGGTTTTATACACTAACCATACGAAACAGCAACATTAAGCCGCTATTTTACGCTGATATTCTGTGAGAGCGTGGGACTTTTCCTGTCGAACCGACCCATCCGTGCTACAACCATAAAATGGCAAAGCATATACATATTTACTAACCACCAATGAGAATCTTCCTAAAGGGTTGATTGTATCAACAAGGATGTGGCACGAATTTTAATCTAGAGCTGGTCATAATGTAGGTTAACTGGAAAACTGGAAACTCTTTAAGATCTCTAACCGTGATTATTGGGGGTTCAAAGGTTTACTAAATTTCAGCCTTTCTTAGGGCCGATCCTCATTATAACGCCGCTCACAGTTCGTTCTCGGTCCGATCTTGGTCTGATAAAATATTATCAAGTAAAAAAACATGTGTGTGCATTCATACTAACTGTAACAGTCAAGTTTCGCTCGAATCCCTTTCCAAAATATAATAAATCAGACCGGAATCAGACCGTGAACGAACTGTGAACGACAAATGAGGATCGATCCTTAGACTTCTCAAATTAATGCAGTGAACCGTAAAATATCTGCAGATAAGGCCTTACTACGGATGCTTAACTACTTTTCACCAATTTACACTAAAATTGCAACGGGGTGTACACCGGATTGCACTCGTGACTCGGGCACTACTGAGACACGTGATCGTCACAAGAATACATTGTTCAAATACAACTTAGACTGTAAATAAGATGTGATAGGTTGTCAATGTTACTTATGGTTTCATTTAATTACGACAGTAAGAAAATAGAAGCTGATTGAATTTTAGATACTGATTTTGATATAAAAAAGCAACGATTTCATCAGGACAGGTACAAGCTCATATTTAACATCAACGTCCATTTTATCATATTACTTTTTTCAAGTTTATGATAAATATATGACTTTTAAAAATAAAATTTCTTAATAAGTTAGTAGTAATAATAGCATTTAGAAACTTAAAATTATGGAAGGAACTGCACACTTACTAAAAAAGGAAACTGTAAAAATCATAATATCGAAGGCATAGAATACTATGATTTTATTTTGTATCATAATATTCTATGATCTAGAGTCAGCGTAGTCTAAAATCGACCTTCTGCCAGATTGTTACCATGTTATGTGAATACGATACTGAGAAAATGGTTGATTTTGGAGGACCCAAAACATACATAAACTCTCACGCCTGTCACCCAGAGGAGTAGGCAGAGACTACAGACTTCCATTTGGCACGATCCTGACACACCTCTCTCGCCTCCTTCACGTCCAATACATACATGCTCGTCGGTTAGGGGTACTCCTAATTTGGCCCGTTTTCAATAAATCGTTAATTTGTTCGATAAATTTTCGCCTAGGACGTCCCTTTCCAACTCTGCCATTCACTTCTGCAACATAAATTTTCTTTGTCACTCTTTCCTCATTCATTCTTTCAACATGACCAGACCACCGAAACATTCCTTTCTTAATCCTGGTCACAACATTATCTTACAAACCACACTCTTCTCTTATCACACAATTTCTCACCATGTCATTCAAATTCGGCCAAAATAATTCTAATATGAAATAATTTTGTATTCGATACTGCATTACTGCGTTATTACTGAGTAAGGTGTAAATTGTAGAATTAGAACTATTACCTGAAAATATTTCGTAATAACGCAATAAATGTATTTTTAAATGTCGGAATTTTGCAAGAACGTTTTCGTCGCAGCATTTTTATAATTATTAATGAACACCGTAGTGGAAAAAGTAGTTCAACTCATTTTTTAACTAGCCGTACATTTTTTAACTAGACGTACATTTTTGTTTGTTATTAATTTGGCGTTTGTCCATTAAAACACGCCTTAGTCGGAATTGCTGTGGTATTTGTGACTTACGATTATAAGAACCGACATATTTCAAAGAGAATAACACTAACAAGTATGAGTGGCCCTCGTTTTAAACAATTTTTTATAACTTTCTAAATGTTGTAATATTGTGTATTGCTTTGTAGCATTAGCGTTTTTATGAACATATTAAATTTAAAGTCGTTTAATGTTCACAAGCGACGATCCTTTTTAGCTAATAAATACTTTCGTCGCTAATGCTTATTTTATATACCTATCTAATGCGTTGTAAATTTATGCGAAAAAGTTGCGCTTGCACATTTTTCTCAATTGATAAGTGTTGTGTTTACATGTTTTTATTAATTTGACTTGTATGTTGGTATATAACGTACGAATGTAGTAGAGCCACGCTGTAGCTACATTATGGTTGTAGCACGAATGGGTCGGCTTGACCGAGGTAAGACCACGCTTTCACAGAACACCAGCGTAAAATAGCAGCTTAATGTTGCTGTGTTTCATATTGTGAGTGTAGAGAACCGGAGACCCGTTTTACTGAAATCGAGGTATTCCATCTTAGTCCTCAGGGGTGACAACGCATCTGCATTTTGATTCTTAATCGAGATTAAATGTAGATGTCTATGGGTCACAGCAACCACTTACCATCAGATGGACTGTGTGCTCGCTTGTCCCCCTTTTCCTATAAAAAAAAAACATGATTGATGTTAAATTTGGGGCTTACACTAATTACTATTAAAGTTATTTATTTAATTAAATTAGTCAAAATAATGTGCCTAAATTATTTTATCAAAATTTCTTAATTAATTCTTTTAAATATTTCAAGTAATTCAAATGTCTACACAGCTGCTACGTCAATAACAACTCGAGTATCTTGTAATTTCACACATTACGTGGTTAGAAATCTTGTAAAAATTAACTATTATAACAAATTACATGCGAATTCACGTGCGCGCTTATTCGCAACCTTGCAGCTTCTATTTCATAGGTGATGGTGCCGAATTTACTCACTTGCATATTAAAAATTATAACATCTCTTTTATTACAAATTTAATTTCAGCTAGCAACCTGCGGCGGTGACTTTATGTTTTAGCTCTACAATTCACGTTCATAAAGATATTTTCAATTTATTGCTCGGTAACACAACGGGAAGGTGGCATTACCAAATCATGTGATCGCGTACATGACATATAATTCCTTATTGCAAATCATTCGTAGCCTTCCATGCTTCGAATTGGCTGCACGTGTCCATAGGCTTTGTCAATCACCGTCTGATGGACTGCAAACGCGTGTCATTCGTTAAAAAAGTCAAATACTACACTTGAAGTGGTGTCCAGCAAATCAAAACCATTATCCACTTAATATACGAGAAAGGATTACAAAAGAATGAGAAAGAATGAAATGGATTTCCGTAAAGTAACGCCTGATTCTATCAATTAGATTACAAAAGATTTTAAAGAGGATACCGATGCACTTTGTAATATCCCTTGTAGCCTTACGTGCACACATCACATACATAAGATGTAAAAACTATAAATAAAAAATAAATAAATAAATACCTGCCGCGTTCTAGTCAAAAGGGTGAAAAGAGGTGGTATAATGACAGGCCATCGCAGGCATTAGAATCAAAGGCAAAAAAATCTTTAGTTATTATATTACTCATTAGACTGTTTCAATATTAACTAATGCATAGAGGAATACAAAACCTAAGTTATGTAACAAATGGTAAAATTTGAAATTTTGTACAACCAACTTCAATATAAATCAAATGCGCATATAAAAATACGCAATACGCATTATTAAGGATAACTCAAAAACTACTGGTTAGATCTTGATTAAATTTATGTGGGACCACAAAAAAGTACTAGAATTATCAAAATTGGTTTACCTAGAAAAAAGTTCTGAGGTAACACACATAAAATATTTTAAAGAAAAAAAGAATTGAAAACCTTCTCTTTTTTGAAGTCGGTTGAAAATGTTATCTAGAAGTCCGTCTGGGTAAGTGCCTATCCAACCATATAGTGCCTGCACTGTTGTGTTCGAGTGTGAAGGGTATGGGGAGCTACAATAAAATTAATAATTATAGTAAAATCAAAAGCTGTAAGGCATTCAATGTTCGTCCTCCAAGACGTCCTGCATATGAACTGTAGCCAATTACCAATATCTGGACTGTAAGTTTGTCACATCAGTTTTAAAAAAAAGTTAACAGTAATGGAATCCTGACTAATGGAGTAAATGTGTAATGTTCGTGTAAATATCTCATTACTCATGAAATCATATAAATCTAATAAGTGCCTAAGCAACAATAAAATTATCTGCGAAGTCTAAAATCGCTTGTTTACAACGTGCGCTAAGTGTTAAAGTAAGCTACGATGCGCCGAGAATGACTAATATTTATCACCTTATTGTAATGTTTGCATTGCGCGGAGGCTGTCTTCAGACCTAATTTTATCTAAGAACAGACGACGTAATTTATACTTTGAAGAATTAACAATCTACGCAAAAAGTTACGTTTCAATTTTGATTTCTGAATAATAAATATATAAAAGTAAAGTTAAGTAACAGCTTATAATACGTCCCACTGGCGGGCTCAGGCCTCCCCTCATTTCTGAGAAGGTTTTAGGGCAAGGAAGTGTCTGCCGCGCAGCCCCAATGCGTGTTGGCGAACTTCACATGTCTTCGAAATATTTTTTTTTTATATAACATATAATAAAATATTTCGAATAATAAGATTATTCCATTCCATTATAATAAGATTATTTCTCAGACATGCAGGTTTCCTCACGATGTTTTCCTTCACCGCCGAGCACGTGTTAAATCAGCACTTAAAATTGCCATTAACAATTTCATTGGTGCCGGCGGGGATCGAACCCGGGTTACTCGCGTTCTGTTATATTTACAGCGAGCGTTAACCATCTGAGCTACCACGGCTCTTAGTAGTTTAACAATAGTTAAGTGGTTGCCTATATATATATATATATATATATATATATATATATATATATATATATATATATATATATATATATATATATCCTTGTTGATACAATCAACCCTTTAGGAAGATTCTCATTGGTGGTTAGTAAATATGTATATGCTTTGCCATTTTATGGTTGTAGCACGGATGGGTCGGTTCGACAGGAAAAGTCCCACGCTCTCACAGAATATCAGCGTAAAATAGCGGCTTAATGTTGCTGTTTCGTATGGTTAGTGTATAAAACCGGAGACCCATTTTACTGGAAACGAGGCATTCCATCTTAGTCCTCAATGGTGGCAACGCGTCTGCAATCTGATCTTTAATAGAGGGTACATGTATATATATATATATATATATATATATATACATATATATATATATACATATATATATATATATATATATATATATATATATATATATATATATATATATATATATATATATATATATATATATATAGGCAACCACTTAACTATATAATTTTACACAGAAGGCTATTGTTATCTCAAATACTCGCTTTTACTCGCGACTTTGTCTGCGTAAAAATTAAAAAAAAACTTGCAGATCATTATAATGGTCTTTGGGTTAACTACTTACTTAGATCAGTTATCGGAAAACCACTTTAAAGTAAACTTTTTAAAGTTTTATTAATTCCAAACAAGAGGTCTTATCATGTTATCCTTTAACACTCGTAATTGTCCAATGTAATCGTAAACGTGACTGCCGATCGTGTGGTAACAGATTCGAATCTCGAGTCGCGCCAAAATCAGTATTGAGTTTTTCTGTCAAGAAAGTCTCAGCAGCGACCCAGAGTCTGGGAGTTGGCAGTATTTCACCCCCTGCATAGGAAAACACGTAAAGCCGTTGTTGCGTCGTAATAGAAATACTCGCACTTAAAAATTTCTTAAATTCAAGCGAACACTATACGTTGAATAAAACCACTCGTATGGGTATTATCGCGTTTAATTAACTTATTTTTAATTACCGACGTTTCGGGTGCTTTGCAGCAGCCATGGTCACGGGGGGACTGAGATGTTTGACGTCCCAATGTCATTCAGCCCGGCTACCCTCAGTTTTTGAATACTTATTAATTTTTGGCCCGTTCAACGCAAAACGAGCTTACAGTATCTTAAAGTCTTGCAGTCTTGCAGTATACATAGTCGGGTCATAAGTTCTGTCAAAACCTTATTATTTAAAAATTTTGAATACTGGCTAGAAGGACTTCACCAATTCTGAAAATATAATGTTTGCGCTTGCCGAAAATAAAAAGACATTAATTTTCATTCATTTTCAAATATGGAGTGGTCGAAGAAAGAAGATAGAGTAGCGGTTATCGCGCTGCAACGCTGTGGTTACGCGCCAAAAGAGGTTTTCAATGTTCTACAAAAATTGAAAATAACCCTACGATTTGTTTATCGCACTATCAAACGATTCACTGAAGATTCAAGCTTCGAAGATTGTAAGAGGACCGGCCGGCCTAGTACAGTTAGGACACCCGCGATCATCAAAGCAGTGAAGGCGCGAATAAAACGAAATCCTGTTCGTAAAAAAAATCTTAGCTCTTCAGATGGCCCTAAGCAGAACCACGGTCAAAAGAGCAATCAATGAAGACCTAAGACTAAAGCTTATCGTAAGAAGACCGGACATTTTGACAAAAATTAGGCTGGATAGATCCCGCCGGTACGTACGGTTACGACGGTACGTAGGAAAAAAGTACCGCGAAATTATGTTTTCGGTTGAAATTTTTTTTATCATCGGAGACAGTTATAATAAACAAAATGATAAGGTGTATGCCCACAGCAGTGATCGAGCCAGCGCGCGTCTTCCGAGGGTTCAACGGGCACATCATCCTTCGTCACTCATGGTTTGGCTTTGAGTCTCATCATCATCATCATCATCATTACAGCCCTTCACAAGTCCACTGCTGAACATAGGCCTCCCCCAAGTAATGCCACAAAGCACGGTCCTGAGGCACCGGCATCCATTGACTTCCTGCATATCTTACCAGGTCGTCACTCCATCTATGGGGGGTCGCCCTACACTACGCCCACCGGTACGAGGCTGCCACTCGAGAACCTTTCTTCCCCATCGGTTATCGGTTCTTCGAGCTATATGGCCGGCCCATTGCCACTTCAGCTTACTAACCCGTTGGGCTATGTCGGTCACTCTGGTTTTACTGCGGATATCCTCATTTCTGAGTCTATCACGCAGAGAAACTCCGAGCATAGCCCTCTCCATAGCTCGCTGAGCGACCTTGAGCGTCCTCATACGGCCAGCAGTGAAGGACCACGTCTCAGATCCGTAAGTCATCACTGGCAACACGCACTGGTTGTACAATCTAGTTTTTAGAGATTGAGGTATACCTCACGAGAAGATATGTCGTAATTTCCCGAACGCTGCCCAGCCGAGTTGAATCCGTCGACTGACCTCTCGGTCGAAGTTGGACTTACCTAGTCGGACTATTTATCCCAGGTAAACGTACTCGTCAACAACTTCGAGCATAGTGCTCCCAACAACTACCGGCATAGGTGTGACATGGACATGAGTCTCATATTCAGGCTTAACTGAAGTGTTTTTCTGTGAAAAAGGCGTAAAAACCAGTGCCGGTCTAGTCCAGATTTAAGCCAACTTGATTGTAAGATATAGCAACATTTAGAGGAGGAAGTCTGCACTAAACCTCATCAGAATTTGGAATCTCTCCGAACATCTTTAGCTAAATAGATATGAGTGTGGTGCGTGCTGCGATTGATGATTGGCCGCGTCGATTAAGGGCATGTATTCAAAATAGGGAAGGGCATTTTGAATAATCTAAATAAAATTGTATTCTAAATTAAATTACCTTTCATTTTTTATATAATTTCTATATAATTATCATAGTGTATCATTAATTTTATAAAAAGTTTTTCACAGAACTTATGACCTGACTAAGTAGCACCCCAATCCCAAGCAGATGGCAGCACCCATCAGTCTTCTCTATTGAAATTAGGATGTTTTTTTTTAAATTTCAATAGCCTCGCATATCATGCTTGGTAGGAATCGGTGTCGTTTTGCGAGGATTTGTGGTTTTTCAAATCTTATGTAATGGCGGGGCTTGAACATGTTCACAGACTGCAGATTCATTAGCTCGCGGCCTTGCAGGCTGCGAGCCCTGTGTGTGAGATGTAAGAGTCGCATAGACTAACAGCGAAAACATCCCGAAAATAGACTGCAGACTTCCCAGAGTGTCGGTGCTTCACGTCAATTATATGTTCTTTCACGCGGGTTTTATAAATCTTTTTGTTTATCCTATGTAAGAGAGACCATATTCACAATCTAGCTTGTACACTCCTGCATTTTATAGGGGAATATTACACTTGGTGGATCATAAAAATTTACTAATCTTCTTCGACAGCTTGTAGTATGTTTTAACCGGTGACCATGGGTGCTGTAAAGCTCCCGAAACGTCGGGAATTAAAAATAAGTTAATTAAACGCGATAAAATCCGTATAAGTGGTTTTATTCAATACTCGCACATATTAGTTTATGGAAAAATCACCAGCGTTTCGCAATGTGCCATTATCATTTTATCAGACACCAACAGCCTTATCTAATATATTCGAAGGTTACGAACGTATGAGGTATAAGACACGATATTTAAATAAAATTTTCTAATTTTGTGCAAACTATAATTTATCCAAAATATTATGTGAAGACTTCCAATTTCTGCCAAATCCAATTTCCGTCTTTTTATTTACGTAAAATGTAAAAAAATAATACAGAATTAATGTACGTCTTAACTTTCCGTCTCATTTGCAAGACTTGCTACAGTTGGTTTCAAAAGCAAATGTATTTTTTTTTACTTTAGTGGCATCGTCTGTATCACGCAAAATAAATTCAAAAATCGAACGGAATCAATTTAACTGTCGCAGCTCGCAGCTGATTTTTTTTTTTTTTTTTTTTTGCGCCCGAAGCAAATATGGGCAACCCTCCGGAAAGCGGGGGTCGCAGCTGACCGCATAGTTTTATTTTATGTAACGTTGGCGTCCAAAAAAACTGTTGATAGACATCTGACCGAGCTCAGTCATGTCGCAGCTAAGGTTCGAGTGTTCTATCGTACGTCTTCGGGGTTGGTCGGAGTGTGGAATGCCGGCTATACATGTTGGCCGAGTGAAGGCGAGTACCAGCGTATAGACACCCCATTGGTCTAGCCTCGCCATTACTCGTCGACGCTCGCCTAGCTGGCCGAGTGCAGGCGAGCGCCAACGTGTATTACGGTTCGTTTGGCGTGCCTTGCCGCCACTCGGGATCGCTCGCTACGGCTCGTTCACTTCGGAAGGGTGTCGGTTTTTCTGCACAAATCAAAGGCGCTCGCTTATGCTCGGCAAATCGTGTCCACATGTTGACGGCCATGTCAGGCGTCCGTGCCGGTGATATATTGTTTAATTAAATTGCAACTTTAAAATCCTATATAAAAAAGTACTCTGTGTTTAAATAATTTCGACAATGTCACTGTACTAACGAGGACACCTTTAAGTTTTTGGAAATATACAAAAATGAACCCGTTATTTGGAACCCCAAAGACTTTACTACGGAGTACACTGATATAATAATTATGGGCACTCATTAAATAAATTGCAGATGCGGCAATAATTTCTACGTCGTCCATATCGTCCCAATTCTCAATGACAACTAATTACGGCCAACATGTAGACAGCTCCACAAAACTCGTGAACATTGGCCTTGGAATTGGTCTCTTTCGAACTTGACCAACGTGTAGACTGTAGCACTCGCCTTGTATCAATTTGCCTACGCTCGCGTTGGCTGAGGCTTGGCCAACGTGTATTGCCGGCGGAATAGGAATTGCGTTTGTGTGGGTTTAGGCGGCATGTACATGAGCACTAGTTACGACGATGTTATAGTAAATATTTACGTATTTACAGTATCCTGTGCCAGCCTATCCGTCAGTTATCATAATGGGAAGCCCAAAAAGCGTGATAGTTTATAATTTATATTGTAAATATCGATAATATAGTTACATATTAGTAATAACTGATGTTCAAATAAAAAGTATTTAAATGATGATACAGTTAAACGGTCAAACCAAGTAAACGCATTTTTGATTTTATTTTTGTTTGAACATTAAATTATCTTTTATTTAATGTTCAAACCGAAATAAAATGTTAACTCAAAAAGGAATTATTTTTCATTTTAAAGATAATTTTACTTATAATTCTACTCAAAAAGATAGCATTGCTTGATGCTGCATGTTGCAAATTTAGAAAATATATAACATTCTCTACATACAAAACTCGAAACACTTGACAGTCTCGGCTTTGTGTTAAAGCAAAAATTCTGTGTGTAAGTAGAGCCCAAGGCGTGCTGTTGCTTTGTGTGCGTGCAGGGTTGCAGTACACCTTGCAACGGGACCCTGTCCCGAGCAGGTAGAGAAGTCGCTCACTGACATGATTTGGGACGGATCTTGACGGCGAATATGGTTTTTGAATACGCATCGCCATAAATGTCTGAACTGGAATGAAAACGACCGTACAGTTGCTTCTTAGAAACATTAACGCGTTTCGCTGAATATATAAACAGGCGTCTAATACATCTTCATGTTACACGCGCCTGAAAGGCGTATATTTAATCTGTGGTGTGTTGTATAAATTGACGGGAGACAGTTATAATAAGGTGAACGTAGAAAATACATTTTATTTGCTAGTTAAAATAAATTTACAGCGGTTTCAAATGCCATCAGACTTTTACGATTCGAAAGATTTCAACTGACTTATTTTTGAATTTTATCTGTGGATTTCACTTTAAAAAAATTCACTTTAAAAAATGTGGTTAATTTTTTTTCCGCGTAATTTAACAAATCTTGCGTTATACCATTTTGGAAACCTTATTAAATGTGCCAACTTTTAAAGTTACTTGCCAAACTCGTGTAGTACATTCTTTTAGTAGTTACAGTCATTTAAAACTGGGCTAAGTATAAGTATTAATTTTGAATACTTACTTGGTTGGTAAAAAATTACATTTCCTCCTGGACTGGAGTAGTTGTCTTTAAATTTTAAGCATCAGTTTTCAAAAGCATTATCATGTATAATAAAAAGAAAATGAAAAAAAGTTCAAATTTGTAGCAACAGGTGTTAAAAGACCGTCACAGGGTGTAGATTTTCTCGATTTTTTTTATAAATGTCTGTAATTTTTAAAATATTGTAGCAAATATTTTTTTTATATTTTTCTGTTAACAATTATGACTTGACTTATCACCCGATTCCGGCTTGACGTCGATTTCAGGGACACCTATATAAAGCGTAAGTTCGGTCTGGACATGTAGTGTTAGTGTTGTGTTGCTGTTTGCTGCCATTCAAGGGTTACTGCTGCAGAATGTCACCTTACTGCTTAAATTCAATGAAAAGGCGTATTAAGAGACTTACTGGTGATATCAGTCAGACAAAAGCCAATCTTACCAATTCCGTATAGGCGTAAAGTAACTAAGTCTTTCGCTGTTCTACAGGATACAGTCTTCACACCCTTTTTTTTCTTCGTCATTCGTGTTGCGTACAACAAGGAATAGGAGAAATTGTTGCCTCTTGAGCCTTGTTACAACCCTGAAATGGTATAAACAATTAATTTAATGTATGCACTCAAAGAAAATTTGAAATTTTTGTATATTAAATATGAAGTGAGATAGAATTGCGATGGTTTATTATACAGGTTCCAGTTCCAGTTATTCTAATCCAGTAAGCATACAACGATTTATAAACGGCTAAGTAATGTTCTCATCGAGTATGCCGAACGTCAACATTTCGCTCCATACTGAGCTGGCACAGAAACAATTCATTCAAAGTACTAAATATAGTACAAAATAAAACGACTGTCGTTTGCCCTTCATTCAGACCAATAATAATTCGCTAACATTGCACCTAATGTCGTTAATAATAACGTCTATTTTGATTTGTAACGCGTGGGATTTGTAATTGGTGGTCGCAGTCACCCGGTCCGGAGCACCAGAATTTTTAATTATGAATTAATTAGTAACGATCAACAACACAAACTTGCCTAATCGTGGTATTAGTTTAACACACAGTTCACAGTTACGACAGAGGATGGATAGCTTTCTTGGTTTCATCCGATGAGTAGGTGATACAAATTCGTTTTGTTACAAAATTGGGAAGCAAGATGTTTTGATGACAAGCACTTATTATAATTATTATTTATTAAAGAACTGTAGAAAACAGTTCAGAAATTGTATGAACTGCCGAACGAACTGTGTACCTATGTAAAAAAAAACCGGTTAATATTGGAGATGCTAAACGTTCCTATAAATAAGAATGGAAAAATTGTATTGGAGGTGGATCGATAATTTCTACATTTGTTTCGTATTAAAGATTCTACTGGTTAATTTCATCCATTCGAAAAGTCTGATCAACACCCATATTTATCCGACTACGGCAGGGCCAAAAAAAAACTAAGTATATTAGTTACTATGTCCACCCGTAATTCCTAAGCTATTAGTCGGACTTTGACATATAAAATTATATAGGTACCTTATCGAATATGTGACGTTTTCATCAAAATTAAAAATGCAGTGGACGCATAAAATTTATTGTGTACATATCTCATATATTATTTATCAATTAAACATTCAAGATATATATTATCTATTGTAATTAGAGTTGGGCCGATAAGCCGCCGACTAAACGGTGAAGTCGATTAATCGGCCTATTTGTAGTCACCGATTAGTCGGCGATTAATCGGCTAAAACGGCCGATTTACCGGCTTTTTATTTTATTAATTTCAGCAAAGGTTTTTCGTGATTTTCTGCGTGGTAACTGCGGCTACATTGATATGAGTAAAGCTTTAAATTTAATAAAAGTATAGTTTCTCTCCCATGCGTAAACTCGCGTTAGATTTGTATGTAGGTAAATCAAATAAATAGTAAAATAAAAGTTTTATTGAAAAATCAGTCACATGTTTTAATGTTAATTATTCTGGACACAGGAACTTTGGTAAAAAAAGAATCTGAGGTAGCTATTTCGAACTAAACAAAAACCTAAGTAGGTACTTACTATTTTAATTCTACTTTTTAACTTAATCTAATCGCAATGCAGAGTAGTGACACAACGAAATCAAATATTAATAATGATATTCTTAATAAAATTTAAAAAAAAAACAAGTTTTAAGCCTCTCCCTTTGCATAACAAAAAAAAACACTTAATTCTTACATAAAGATTGTTTAACTACACGTATGTAGAATTTTAAAAGACAAATAGAACAATACTTGTTTCTGTACCTAAAACTAAATTGTTATTGTTTTTGTACTAAATATTAAATTAAATTGTTATTTTTCTGTACGTAAAATTAAAATAAATTGTTTTTTCCCGTAATGTTATTAAATAAAGAATCTCCAATCATCTTCATCCTCAACGAATGAGATCGACATTTTCCGAACGCCGCAAAAAAACAGTCATCTGGGCCGATTAATCGGCCATTTCTTAACCGATTAATCGGCTAATCGGCCAATCGGCCAAAGTACTAATCGGCCCAACTCTAACTGTAATATATCTTATACTAATTAGATCATTGCAGTCAAGTTATTGTTATTTTAAAGATAATTTATTCTATAATTATTTTGGATGCTTTGTAGCGTTCCTTGCGAGAGGCCTATGTTCAGCGTTGTAGCCTTGTGAGGGCTGTAATATAATGATGATAACAATTGTTATTATTAAAATTAATTATAAATTAAGATTAAGATAGATGTAGATGTCTGTAGGCTACAGCATCCACTTACCATCAGGTAGATCGGGCGCATGCTTATTATTACCCTTATACTATTTGAAAAAAATATTTATTTAGCTGTGCATTATTATAACCCTGTTTAAATAGTTTATGATATTTATATACTTACACTGTTATGAGTTTGAAGACGGAAAACCAATCTTACAATAATAAACATTAAGAACTCCAAAATGGTTATTTTACGCCATTCACAGCTTTGTAACAAATAATTACATTCAGACTATAGATAGACGCGTAAGTGCAACAATGCACGGTCGCCCATGTGTTGAGTTCGACGACTCCGATAAAGTAATAAATATGTTAAATAATTCCATGCGATGATATACATTGCTGAAGGTCTAAAAGATGTTAACTACAGCTTATATAAAATACAGTTTATTATAAATTTACTTTTTTCATTTATCACTACAAAATTTAATACAAACATGTTAATGGCATCGATAAAAACAACTGAAGTTTGTCGAGAGTGCCAAATCCACATCAACCTACCATATTTTATATTAACATGAAAAATATTTACGAAACGAAAACTAAGCAAGTTTGCAATAAAAATGATCATATTTGAAGAAGAAAGTATGTCTTAAGTTAACATTAAATTTAATATTACTTGTACTTCTCATCATACTTTTAAATGTCAGCTAATTTATTAATTAATCTAATAAGACTGTTATAGTTCGTTCTATTATCGGGGATCGGTATACTATTTAGATTTTTTATTAGTTGCTACTTGCTATAACGTTTTCTTTGTTTTTGGCTATGTCGTACAATTTCTGAAGTTTATTGAACATTTAAAAGTTTTTTCAATTTATTGAAACTTCAAAGGAAGGAAAGGAAACAAGATTGAAACAAGATGTTATAGATTGTAATATACTGCATTCACGTACATTGTCTCCTAGTCCCATTTCAATGCTATTGTACCTCTGATTTGAGATTCAAACGTTCCTTCAATCATACATTTCCATCTGAATGAGTATAGTATCTAGCTATATTCCTTTTTTTTGCGAATACTAAGGCACTTCACTGGCTAGCAAATTTAGACACGCTATTTTCTGATTAAAATAAGATTTTACTACTATATAAATTTACTATTTTTATACACTTACTAAGTCTTTGCTGAATACAATTCGTTTAAGATTGCTTTTTTTGGAGAGGAAAAATTAAATATTAAAATGAATATTATGTCCGATAGGTACAAGTACAAAAAGCGCAATACTTCCTAACTTCTGCTATAATATAGCTTTATGACGTCCCCACGGTGAATTACTGAATTCGAAGAATTCCAGAATAACAGTGTGCACCTGCTCAACATAATTTAAAATATATTAAGCAAAATAACATTATTGTATTTAAATAAGATAAAATCGGCTGTGTACACAAGTAAACAAAACGTCCTTTTGCAAAAATTTTCGTTGTGCGGGAATAACGCCTGTGTCGATCATCTAAATAAAAAGTGTGGTGTTTATAACACGTACATTGTTAATTATAAATTTACGGCGAGTGCTAAACCTCTGAGACACCATGTCTCATCGTTCTCAGAAATAAACGGATGTCAGAACCCAGTTGTGGAATGTAGTCTTAAACTTTACTTTTTATTATTTAATTAATTTTGTATAACGCTAAAAGTTACAGCCTATATACGTCCCACTGCTGGGCACAGGCCTCCTCTCATTTCTGAGAGGTTTTAAGGCCCAAGAAGTGTCCGCCGCGCTGCCCCAATTCGTGTTGGCGAACCTCACATGTTTCGAAATATTTATAACGCTATATTATATAACTATTACATACTCGTACTCTGTTTAGCGTGCTTGCACTTGATAAGACAATAAAATCGTTATTTTCTATATCATTTTGTCACTATATTGTGTGTATATATATCACTAGCTGTTCCCCGCGACTTCGTCTTTCATTGATTTAAATTTGTTTTTGCGCTGAACACTAATTATTTTTCTAAAATAAAAGTGGCTTAAATTACTCCCTATAACATCAGATATCTGCCAATGAAAATTCCGTCATAATCGGTCCAGTCGCTTCGGAGATTAGTCGGAACAAACAGACGGATAGACTGTCAAAAATTTTAACAGAGTCGTGGTTTTTTATTATAAGTACCGTATATAATTTCATATGCATTTAGTAAAAAGCCGTTATTTTTACATTACAAACAGAGACTTCAATTTCATTTTTAAAGCGACAGTAGCCTATTGGCACTGTGCGGACCGCGAACTCAAAAGGGTCGTGGGTTCGAATTACATACTGTCGTGAACTACTCCTAACACAAGCATTATCACCTTACCAGTAGTGATTAAAAAGAATATTAGCAATGTTAAAAGCAGTGCTAGTATTATTTAAAAAAAATTAAAAAAATGTATAGGTAGATAATAGATTGTATTGTGCTGTGTCGATCTGTATAACTTTATAAATATATAAATTAATATTTTAAATGTAAAGTTCATAACAATAACTTCAAATAACGGAAATATACCAGAAAAAAAAAATATTTTCCAACAATGTTATGCTTGGTACCTTATAGGTTGTGTAGGTACCGAGTGGGTGTCAGTATAGGCCAAGGTTCGCGCTGGTCGCTATCGCAATGTCCGAGGAATATTGACAAGTAGGATTCACTGACAATGGACAAGGGACTGATAACGCCAAGCGATTGCATTCTTCTCACGACTAGTAATGAAGGTTAAATCTTTTCTTTTTCTTTCCTAAACTATATTTTTATACGAGTAAGGGCAACAATAGAGTACACAGTCCAATGGTAAGTGGATACTTTAGCACAAAAGCATTTTAAATCTTTCATCGATTAAGAATATAGGCAGATACATTGTCATCCTTTAGGAATAAGATAGAATGGTTTACTTCAAGTGAATAGAAACTCTGATTCTCTATAATCACCATACGAAACACAGCATACTTGTACTACTATTTTATGTTGGTATTCTGTGAGAGATAGGTTCTTGCACCAACCTATAGCCATTCGTACCTCAATCTATAGCTACTGCTTGGCTCTACCACGTAAAAATATAGACAATTTAAAACTGTTATCTATGTCTATATAAACCGAGAATGAAATTATAAAATGTTATCTTAATGGTTTAATTTATTTGTTTATTTTATTTATTTATTTTATTCTTTATTGCATCCTTAAACAAAAGAATACAAAGGGCGGACTTAATGCCTTGAGGCATTCTCTACCAGTCAACCCATGGAGTGGTGAGAATTTGATGTAGGTGTGGCAATATAGAATAAGAGAACGCAATACAAATGATAATTAACTACATAATATATACAAACTACTAATAAAAATTTACAGTAACGTTACCCTATCACACGCTTCAGAATAAAACTGCCTAATATGTTCGTTTCAATTTGCATGTGTATATATTATGTAATGTAACGGTTTATTATTTTTTTGTTAAACATAGCAAGAAAAATTCTAGTGTAGGGGAAAATCCTAGCACACAAGGATTCTCTCTTGGAAGATTTTCTTTTCTCGTATAAGGACTTCCTGATCGGGAACAATTATGTGCATGCCGTACAAATACTTTTCCTGTACGGAATTCTAACCCACGGGCCTCAGCGCCACGGAACCAAAACTTATTGTTTTTGATTATATTTAATCTACACTCTGCAAACTTCACTTAATACTCGCAGTTCTGTATACCTATATATAGTATAGTTGTAAGTTACATATTGAGAGAGCTACACCTTGTAATCTCACAATATGGTACGATTTTCCCTTATCGATAGACTGGCGAGCTGGCGACTGGTTTGACGGACTGCGGACGTACTCGTAGTCACCGCTACCACAGTCCATTATTGACTAGATTGTGCCACTTCCATGAGAGTTCTTTCACTTGACTTGAACTTGAAAACTTGCGTTTAATAAACGTGATTGGCAGTTGTTTCAAAGTTTGCGTATGAGCGAAGATTTATAACATAATACATCTTAATTTTGCATTAAAACAATTGATAAATTAATCACAAACTTAGCGCCTAGATTCAACGTTCGGTGAACACAAAATTAAAAGTTTCTTTCAATATAAACTTTTTAAATTTACTTTTTACCTAACTGTATCTTTTTGATATTACCTATTAGTTATTTCATGATTATTTCCGACGATGCTTGTTAAGATATAACAATCGATTTTAAAGCATTTGTTTAAAAAAAAAGGAATTTTACATGTTCCGTTTTTAAAAGGTGTTCCGTGTTTAAAAATGTAATTTGAATATTAAAATAAAAATTAAGATGATAAAAAATCATCGTAGCGAGTTACCAAATTTCATGAACCTACGGAAAGTCTCAGAGAAAAACCTCTGTGACACATATGGTCGCCACACACGATCAGTTCAACTGATCATTCTAACTGATCAGTTCAAACTATAATGTTGATATTTTTTAAAATATCGGATTTTCGATATATCGATAAATATAAATATATCAATATCGGAGTTTTATATATATAAGTTTATTTATCGATATGTATCGAAAATACGATACTTTAAAAAATATCAACAGTCCTAGTTTTGACTGATCAGTTGGAATGATCAGTTGAACTGACCGTGTGTGTCGTCCAATAGACGAATTGTCGAACCGACACGTAGATACTGAGGTGAATTCATAACTGTTCCTGTTTGTTGAATTAGCCCCAAAGGAGAAAAAAAAAAGAATTTGACTAAATTATTCCACTTTTATGTGAAAATTAAGTAATTAATCATTTACTTATATTGTCTGTAATAATAATATAAATAATACACTTGAACGTTAGAAATGTACGTCCATATTAATTAATATGAGCGTATATGTAAGGTTTATAGCTCTTAATATCGACAATAAATTATGTTGGTAAAAAGTAAAAAGTGACTTCTGTATAAAATTAAAAAAATTAATGACGCACGATGCTATCCGCATTGTTAAATCCGCCTAAAATTAATCGGTTTAAATGGATAGGCATATGTTAGCGCATTGTACGTAATATACTTACAAAAAAAAACATCACAAATCGATAAGCCTAACGTTAGTTTCCATCAATTAAAAAAACAACATACATTAATTTTACTTACTTTTTAACTTTACTTTTCTCTATATTTATTAACATGATCACTTGTAATTTTCGTTCTTCCTACCATATGTATGCCGACGACTTGCAACTCTATGCTCATGCCGATGCTACTTCCATAAATAATGCTGTAACCGTGATTAACTCCGATCTTAACTGGATTCTTAATTGGTCAAGAAGGTATGGGGTTGCTGTTAATCCAAGCAAATGCCAAGCTATAGTCTTAGGCAGTGCACGTCAATTAGGTAAACTTAATCACACATCGTTCGATCCTCTGATTTATAATGGCGAGGTAATTCCTTACAGCTCCCATGTTAGGGACTTGGGATTAACCTTAGATTGTTCACTTACTTGGCGCAGTCATGTTGAGGAAGTTAGCCGTAAAGTTTGTACTACTTTGAGAAAATTGTACAGATATAAAAATATCTTACCGCCTTGTACGAAGAAACTTCTAATTCAATCGCTAATTCTTCCTATGTTTGACTATGCTGATGTGTGTTACTTAGATGCAGACAAATACTTGGTTAATAAATTGGATCGGCTTCTCAACAACTGTATCCGTTTCATTTACGGTCTTCGAAAGTATGACCACGTCTCTTTCTATCGCTCTCAACTTAAATGGTTAAATATCCCACAACGCAGGAGCCTTAGAATTCTTAGCACTCTGTTCACTATTCTTAACGATCCATTGGCCCCAGAGTATTTGAAATGTAAGTTTCAATACCTGGGTTCTTCCCATGATTGCAATCTTCGCTCTCGTAACAATCTCGTGCTCCATACTCCCTCTCACCGTACTGGTTTCCTCTCAAACTCTTTCGTTGTTACAGCTGTAAGACTCTGGAATGCGCTTCTCCTAGCAATAAGAAAATCCCCCAACAAGTGGATTTTTAAAACAAAGGTAAAGAAACATTATTTGGGTTCATCTGACACATAAATATATAAATAATCTATAGCATTTAATCTATTATATCTATTGTATATGTATGTATATACGTGTGTATATGTGTGTGTATGTATGTATATGTATATATGTATGTGTATGTGTATGTATGTATATATATGTATATATAATTAAGTTTGAGCTATGAGTATATATGTGTGTGATGTGTGTGGGGGGGGGGGGTATGTGAAATTTATCAATTTTAGGTTTCATCTTAGCCCACTGCAGTACACACATCTCCCACTAACTTTCCGGTTGGCTGGTAGAAAATGCCATATGGCATTAAGTCCGCCGTTTGTACCTTTAGTACAATAAAGTGTAAATAAATAAAATAAATAAATTAATAATCAACTTAGACAGCACACTGATAGATGTCACGTAAAACATATATAAATGAAAAAAGATATTTTTCAAATTATATACATATTATATAAATGTTTGCGGCTTTGGGGTGGCCCAATTTCTTGCCGCTCCCTCAGTATTTTTGTTGCTCATTTAACGTTTATATCGCTCTCCTAAACTTTTTAACTTAAAACTACTTTAGTCACGTTGGCCACTTTTGGATGGAGAAAAAAGCACTGAGTACGCGTGACCGTCACGCTCAGATGTATAAAATTGATTGTAGTAATGTTGGAAATCCAATTGATAAAATTGATATGTATTTATAAATTTGTTTGTATATATAGATAATAATCATTCTTTTTCATGTAATACAGCGCAATGAATAAAACTTCTATTACTATATTAATACGTTGATAAAAATAATTTCTAATAAAAATAGGTACTTCCTATTTTTAGGAATTCTTCCTATTTTTCTTAACAACCCAAAAATAATGTTTACAAGTTTGTGAAGCTAAGTGTTCAGTTCTGACGGACGTGCAGTCCTACCGACTGACAAGTTTTTTTTTTAAATTTTAAATGTTAATTGTTTTGTTTATGTGTCTTATTAGTTGTTAATCCAATTAATTTCTTTGGTGGTACATTGTCTAGCCTAACCCAATATAACCAGACCAATTTGTTTTTAGCATGTTTTTAGCACGTTATCGCATTAAATTTTGTTTAATTATTTTGATAAAGTTATGTTGATCTTTATTATTAAAATTTATTTATACTTGATAATGTGATTTGAATTTAAATTAATGTTTATTAATTAGTATGCAATTTAAGTATTGTTAACAGATTTTTTTAGACTGTGATATTATTAGGCTAACCAAATGTTACGTACAATTATGGCAATCCTGTTATGCGGATTTATAATATGACACTTTATTTTATATATATATATATATATATATATATATATATATATATATATATATATATATATATATTACTTATAATACTATACTATACCTTTAAACGAGCAATTCTTGTATATATATAAATATATAATCGGAATCTCGGAAACGACTCCAACGATTTTCATAAAATTTTGTGTGCAGGGAGTTTCGGGGGCAATAAATCGATCTAGCTAGGATTTATTTTTAGAAAATGTCTTTTTGTCAGTGTTTTTAGGCAATGAAAAACTGCTATAATATCGTTAGAATAAGAAGGTAAATTTTGACAGTTTATTAACGATTACAAATAGCTTAATTGGTATATTGGGCAGTCACAAAATCGTAATACAGTCACAAAATCGTAATACCATGGTTCGAGCCCAGACCGGCCGACCGACTTTTTTTAAATTATTTTCCAAGTTCCTTTCTTTTTGAGAAAATCTATTTTTTGCGAGCCCTTTTTTTAGTATTTTTTAAAAACACAAAAATTTAAATTAAACTAATTGCACTCATGATTTTTTAATCAAATAACCAGTTCAGTTTTTTTCTATTATGTCGCTACGATCAAAAAATATTATTCGTATTTCATCAGTATGTAATTTGTATCTAAATACAATTTCCAAAACACACGAATTAAAAAAACCGAGCGAAAAATACCGAGCAAAGCTCGGTCAACCGGGTACTATATATATATATATATATATATATATATATATATATATATATATATATATATATATATATATATATATATATATATATATATATATATATATATTAATTTTATGCCGTGTAAAGAACACCTAGTGAATACTGTACATAATTGAAATTCAAGGAATGCCGGCTATGTAATACGTCATTGATGCCGGCCCTTTAAACGATCCTAATCCGATACGATACCTTTGAAGGGGCACGCAATACATTAAAGATTGTTTTGATAAACGACGTAGAATTGTTAAACACCATATACACTGAACATTCGAAGTGACAGACCACGTTCCTTTGATTTTGTATCTTCTGTAACAATTTAGTCTGCTGAATATAACGATAAATATTTTTTACCATATAAAATACAAAAATTTTACTTAAAGTAAAAATTTATTTAAAGTGAATATTCCTAAAACGTAAAAGTAGGTCATTTTAATACTTAGTTCTTAAGAGAGAACCTCATAGAACAACTGAGTTCCCGAGTTGTCGATACTTTTGTAAACACCCAGAATTGTTTAATCTGAAATGCATGCATTTATATCTTAAGCCTATTTATCTTAAGCCTATTAGATTATGTTATTTTCTTGCTTGTATAATATATCAACGGAATGTTTGTATGTTATAGAGAGAAATAGAAAGAAATCCTAAAAATTTTAACGAACTTAAAACAGAATTAACGTGAACAATTTAGTTTTCTTTTGCTTATTTATTCAGTGCTTTCTTCATAAACTTCGCAAGAGTACTTCATACAATGCACAGCGGCAAGTTAAAATAGCATAGCAACTTCCATTTCTCACATTACTCATGGAGTTATGAACGGCTGTCAAGCGGGATGCTGGGGTGCGGGGGTGCGGGGGTGCGGGGTCGGCACAGACTAAATATAGAATGCGTGCAACAGGTGGCCGACTGTTGCGCACCCTTCCATACACAACACCCACGCTTTAAGACACTCCTCTTTATTGACCATATTATAAAAGATTTATAAATTTTGATTACTAATACATATTTTTTTTACATTTGACAGGCCTGTTGGTCTAGTGGTTAGTGACTCTGACTGCTATCCCGGAGATCGTGAGATCGATTCCCATCCAGGACAAATGTTTGTGTGATGACAAGATCATTTGTTCTGTGTCTGGGTGTAATTTATCTATAATATTTATGTATTTAGAAATATATAAGTATGTTTATCAGTTGTCTAGTACCCATAACACAAGCTCTGCTTAGCTTGGGACTAGATGGCGTTGTGGAATATTATTATTATTATTAATTATACTCATATTATTTATTACAATTATCTAATAATTACGTTTAACCGCCAATATAACAATAACTTTTTTCATCTAGAATGTAAACCAAAGTATGTGCAGATTAACATAATCTTTACCGCCTATCAAAAGTCCACTGTTCAATATAGGCCTCTTCTATGATTGTTTATATAATAACAAGCTTACCTGGCAGACGTTGTTCTGCCCTTTTCGACGACCCTTTGTCATGTCCTATTAAAAATCTTTAAATTCGCAAAAATAAAAGTGGGTCACTCATAGGAAAAAAACTATCCTATCTCTCAAGTTGAACCAAAGTGTACACGGTGTGCAAATGTTTAAAATTATTAAAATCGGTTAAGTAGTTTAGAAGTCCATCGCGGACAAACGACGTGACACGTAATTTATATATATATATATATTAAGATAATAAAGCCTCTTTATTCCTTAATAGAAAGTAATTACAAAAACAACAATTATATATAGGCTTAGAAAATAAAAAAATATAAATTTCAATTAAGGACCCGCCTTTGGGTAAAGGCCTCCTCCATCTTTTCCCACTCTACGGTTCCGTGCTATTGTTAACCAAATTGTCCTGGTGTCTTTTAAAAATAAATCCGAATGTGTTTGAAGTCGGCTTATATACTTTTAAACCAGGGAAATATTTTCACTTCGAATATATTAATAAGCCAATGAATTTATTCTCTCAAACAATAACTTGCATTGTTTTTCTATGCTGTTAACTACATAACCCATTATAAAACTTACGTGGGTTTTGTAACCTGTTTTCTACGAATATAGTTTGTCATTCAAAGTGAAAGGCAACGTTTTGGAACCTGTGCGGTTTGTATTTCGCATTTGAGTTTTATTTCTCAGCTATGGTTCCCCTTATTACACGTGTAACTTCCTTAAATTGGTATTTTTATATTATCAATACGTACATAAATGTCAAAATGAAAACTAAAATAAATGGGAGTTTAACGTGTACAATCGGCTATAGAACTACATTTTATTGTTACATGAAATATACAAATCCTGAGTTGAAAACCCAGCTTGGGCTATAGTTTGTGAAAAACATATTATGTTTTTCGGGTCTGGTTTTGAACAGAATACATTTAATATTATATGTTAACCTTAATGATCAATGTGGGACAGTGATGGTAAACCTTTGACCCGCGCCGCGGGTCAGACACTAACCCACGCTTTGATTTCTATTAACTTGCTTTATTGTGTATACAATGGTAAATAATTTTTTATACATGATATATTTATACACGGTAATATATTAGTATCTTGTTCATCGCAGTAGTTACCTACTCAGTACATGGACTATACCAAAAATAATGAACCTTTTTATTTATGTGTGGTCATTCCTCGGTCAAACCGACCCATTCGTGCTACAACCATAATATATAGCTGGTTCTCCATTACTGATTTAGAAGAATATTTGGATAAATATACGGATTAGCCGTAGTCGAACTAAAAGGTGCCCGTATTGTCTAAGAGAGTTTCTTCTATTTACTAAACTATTTCTGGTATACGAGTACATCGGATATCCGTCCACGTTGTCGATTGATATGTGATTATCCGTTAACATCTCCAGTGCGGGAGCGGAAAAGGATGTTTCGTAAAGTCTCTTTATTTTTACACGCTTTGTTAAACGATCTATTTTGTCTCTCATCAGTTTTTAAGGAGTCGTAATTATAGCGTGATATTACTTATGTATATAATTAAAATAAGTAAGTAATAAATTAAATTAATAACATTAAGATAAAGCAGTTTGCCAGATACAAAACTTTAGTAAATAGTTTAGATAAAAGTAATAAATAATAATCTAACCTAAAAACACCGTAGTGTTGTTTTTAGGTTAGATTATATAAGCCGTTAAAATTATATATATATATATATATATATATATATATATATATATATATATATATATATATATATATAAAATTGTTTTTCATTTAAATAACAAATACATTGCAATTAATGTCAAAATATAATAAATATTAGGAAAGAACAATCAAGGATTATTATTTATTATCACTTCTCATCAGATGAGCTACATCCTACTTTGCTCCCCTCTTCTATAATAAAAGTAATTTAAGTGAATTCGCTTACATAATATTTATTTATTAATGTTATTGTAAACGCCTTTAATGGATTGCAAAAGGCTGACTTACTTTATAGAATTGGCCACCAGTTACGTACATAAAAAAACAAATTACTTTTCCTTTAAAATGTATTCTTATGTAACCAATTCAATCTTATACTAATCTTAACAGTAGCTTACATTGTGTGATATCAAATCGCAAATACTTACCGGCGTTTCTAAGAGTTTGTAATACTTAACTGGGGTTACAGAGTTGTTTTTCTCGGAAGCGAAGCGGGCGTCTGGCAGCAATTGAACGCGTTTAAATTCTTACTCGGCGCGACCAACCTCAAAACATACTCATTTAGTAGCTCCACAAGAAAACCAATTTTGATTAAAACTACTTTTACGGATTTTATCGCGTTTAATTTATTTGATTATTAATTCCCGACGCGCTTTCCAGCACCCATGGTCACGGGGAACTACGATAAAATCGCTAATAGTAGTTTTAATCAATGTGTAGTGTCCGCGTCAATATAAGAAATCATTATGAAAACCAACTTTATCTGTGTATAACTAGTTTTTGCAATATAATGTGTTGGGTAAAGATTTAGTAATCAACTATCTTTGTAACGAAGTGTTGTATGTGGCTCTAACACGCTGCATCTGTAGACATTAATGCTGTAGCATCGATGAGTCGCCTTGACCGGGGAAGGACCACGCTCGTACCGAGTACCAGCGAGAATGGCATCACAACACTTCTGTGTTTCGTTTAGCGAGTGATGAGTGATGACAATCGAAGATCTAGTTGCGAGGCATTTCATCTTAGTCCTCAGGGGTGACAACGCATCTGCATTTTGATTCTCAATAGATGAAAAGGTGTCCGTAGGTCATAGCTTGTATTTCATCCTTACTTTAAAAAAAATCATACCACAGTTTTATTGGTCTGAGACCACAGGCGAGACATCATTATTGTATAGTATTTTTTTTTTGTAATTTCTGTAATTAGTTTGGACTTTCTTGCTCCTGTTTACGATTTTGTTAGGTATTTAAAAAGAGCTATTAAAATTTTTACTTCGCACAACAAAGAAATGAAACAGTACACCATAGTACGCGAGTAATGTGTTTGATACCTGCTAGCGTCACTGAAATTGTTTATGAATGAAATAAAGTGCGGATTTACTACATGCTCAGTGGTGGAGTAATATATCATGTGTATCTCCGAGAATTAAAATATTATGGCTTTATTATTTACAAAGAGCTATTAAAACGTATATTTCGCACAACAAAGAAATGAAACAGTGCGCCATAGTAAGCTAGTAACACGTGCTTGATATCTGCTACCACCACTGAAATAGTTAATAAATGAAATAAAGTGCGCATTTGCTACATGCTCGGCGGTGAGGAAATATATCATGTTTCTCAAAAAATATTTAGAATACATAATAATATCATAAATTAATTAACACGCACTTTAACGTAGTAGCGGACTAACTACTCCATAGTCTTCTCAGAAATATGAGGAAGCCCTGTCCAGCAGAAGAACAAATATAATCTGTTTTTAATGAATTTTCTCAAGTTCTGAAATAAGTGGAATAGGTACCCACGTAACCGAGTCATATTTGTTAAACAATTATATTTGAAAAGACTCACACCAATCAGTCATGTTTAATTTTAATCGGTAATATATTTCAAAATAAATCGCTGTGAAATCCAATCCAGTCATCAGTCACAATTTGCCACGCGCGATCTCTTGGCTGGATGTCTCTGCCGCGACCCTGAACACGTCTAATTTTAACCCGACTGCAGCCCTTCTTTGCGCCCATAGACAATAAGTGAAGCGTTGTTTGAACTTCAATTACAGCGGGCGAGCAATGCAATGGCTTTTGTTTTACGTTTTATGAATGCACATGTTGAATTAAACTATTTAATATTTTCAAAATAATTTAAAATAGTGTACTTTATTTCGCAGAGATTTAGAAATACAATTTTGAGCTCATAGTTAATCAGTCGTTCCCCAACCAATCTTCTTTTGATTGATTTCGATATTTAAATTAAAATAGGTAACAATTTTAAAACAGTAAACAAATGTTTATTTACTTACTCAATTCCTGCGCCCCGTTTTGTAAATTTTAACAATGTAAGTGACTTTGAATATTTTTTTATTTCTTATTTATATAAATAAGAAGATATCTGTTTTATACACTAGACAACTGTATATCCTAGTAGTCGAAGTCTTCGAGTTGAAGTCTCAACTACGCCTATAATGATGGACTTGAATTCAAGATGGTACGCAAAAACAGAAATGGTATTTTGCAAGTCGGGTTAGTGATTATTTCCTTGTTTCTCATCTCATAGAACTTGCGTTACATCAGGCACGTAAGTAAACGCGGGGACGTGAAGTACGATTGAAAGCCTCTGTGATTGCCCCTACATTTCTGGTAATATATTATTTCATGCACAGTTGATAGTTTCCCGTTGTTCGGAAGTCGTTTCTAAATTCGAAAATTGAGCAGGAGAACATCACATCCGTCATAATTTATATGGAAGAGTTTTTAGTTTTAGTTTCTAAACCTAAGATGCAATTGTTGATAAAATCGATAAAAGCCATCTGTAAATGTAATAAGGTTTACTGTGCATTGTCGGTGTGAGAGTATACACTACCTCATACTATCCCGTGGGTGTCGTAGGAGGCGACAATGGGAACCTGAGACAGGAGAGATGCAGTAGCATCTTACTGATATAAATTAAAAAAACCGGCCAAGAGCGTGTCGGGCCACGCTCAGTGTAGGGTTCCGTAGTTTCCCGTCCGTCATAATAAGTGTTCCCACTTATGAGTTTAAAGGTGGGTATCCATTATGTTCGCGCTCCAGCAGCGCTCCGCGCTCCTGCAACTGCTCCCGGTAGTGGGTACTGTTGTTTCCATCAAAGTTCAAAATGATTTTCCTAGAAAGTCCTTATAAAGTTCTACTTTTCAGATTTTTTTCATATTTTCTAAACTTATGGTTCAAAAGTTAGAGGGGGGGGGACACATTGTTTTTTACTTTTGGAGCTATTATTTCCGAAATTACTGACATTATCAAAAATGATTTTAGTAAACCCCTATTCATTTTTAAATACCTTTCCAACAATATATCACATGTTAGGGTTAAAATAAAAAAATCACTTCCCACTTTACATATAGCGGGGCTACCCTAATAAAAAAAATTTACAATTTTTATTTTACCACTTTGTCGGCGTGATTGATACACATATTGGTACCAAATTTCAGCTTTCTAGTGCTAACGGTCACAGACATTAAGCGAGGACGGACAGACGGACAGACAGACATGGCGAAACTATAAGGGTTCCTAGTTGACTACGGAACCCTAAAAAGGAACGTATTACTCGCAATGGAGTCAAAAAACAAAAATGGTATTTGTTGGACTTTTTGACAATTATGTATTCGTTATTTTGTCAATTACCTCCATTATGAGTCGCACCCACTAAGCTTTCGGACCGTTATACTTGTGCCTGTGTCGTGCATGAATGAAAATATAAATAGATATATCTCAAAATCTATACACATCTTATTTTGTTATAAATACCGTTATTGTTCATCAGTCGTTAACCATATCTCTAATGCTTAAATATCAGTCCCTAACCACAACAGTCAGTCCCTAGATGTCTACATTCGCAAATCTCTAAATTTCTCATAAAATACTACATTAAAGGACTAGCCCTTTTAAGTATGACATAATAAATTAATCAGCCATGACATACATTAATAGCATCTTAAATATGATTAAGACAAATTACTTCCAAAAGTGGCCCTAATTTTATGAAAACATCCATAAAACAAAATAAAACATTGTCATCCGATTCTGAGTTATATTCAAAATTTCAAGTGTCTACTTCATCAGGAAGTGCTCGAAATTAGGATTGCAAGCTTCCGCCCAGAAACGACACGGCAGACAGACAGACAAGAACATGGTAGAGCCATGCTGCAGTTAGTAGTATAGTTGTAGCGCGAATGGGTCGGCTCGACCGGGTAAGGTCCTCGCTCTCACAGAATACCAGCGTCAAATAGTAGCTTAATGCTGCTGTGTTTCGTATGGTGAGTGTAGAGAACCGGCGATCCTTTTTACTGGAAACGAGGCATTCCATCTAAGTCCTCAAGGATGACAACGCATCTGCATTTTGATTCGTAATCAAGGATAGACGTAGATGTCTATGGGCCACAGCAACCACTTACCATCAGGTGGACTGTGTACTCATTTGTCACCCTAACCTACAAAAAAAAAAGAGAAAGTTACTTAATAAAAACGTGGTAAAATAGTTGATATAGGGATTTTAAAAAGTATAAACTGCTTAGAATGACATATTTAATTTCTTAAATTAATTAAAACATCGTGATATTAATGATCGCCGCCCTTTTTCATCGTTTTTTGTTCAGGTGTTTGGTATCCCGGCTGTTCCTCGGGATTGTGTGGCCAGAAAGTAGGTCTGTTAACAGGGTCGAACGCTTCATCGGGGTAGAAATCATAAAACATCTCCATAGTCATGTCTTCAAATTTCGGCAAAGCTTTTACTCTGTTAAGTTCCTTTGTAGCCCTAAACAATAACTTAACATATTATGTTAACTTTAATTACAGTATCATCGCGTAGACTCTTGATTTAATTTTTACAAAGAATAAAGAATACATTACATTACAGCTGATTTTTGGCTGCAGCACGAACGAATCGGTTGGACCCACGCTCGCAGTTAAACAGCAGCATAATGCTAACGCGTAGAATACTATAATACATACATAATAGAACGGGGGAGTAGCCACTAACATGTCACTAACACGTAAATTCACACGTATAAATGTCAACACGAGATGTGTTTTGGCGTTACAATCGTTTCCAAATTTCGCATGCAAATTATTTAGAAAATGCCAAATTGCATGCTATTTACAAATAAATATGTATTAAAATCTGTCTGTCAACACAGCGAATCGAGTATGTGTGCTCCCGGCGACGCCTATCCTAGTACAAAATAAGGTTGACAGCCATTCTATTGTATATTATAGTTCTATGTGCTAACGTGTTCACGACATCCAATTATCATTGGATGAATTGTGTGTTAGTTGTGACCCTTACTTGTATTTCACCTATATATTGCATATAACCAGAACCTCTTAAAGGTCCGTGTGAACAGGCTTCTCCTGGGCCAACTTGGTCCATCGTAGGCCTCACCATTGTCCTCGGGCCAGATGGAGGCCAAAAGTGAGCATATTTCCAATAAAAAAATATTTATCTAAAACACGACGTCGAAGTCCTATAAACGATTTTTGTTATTTATTCTTTATTGCATCCTTAAAACAAAACGACACAAAGGGCGGACTTAATGCCTTGAGGCATTCTCTACCAGTAAACCCATGGAGTGGTGAAAATTTGACGTAGGTTTGGCAATGTATATTATCTGCTATGTGAGGGCTATTTTCTAACTTCATTCAGGATTATAGTGATAAAAAGAGTTCGCTATGCTACTCTTACGCAGGACAATGAACTGTACAGCTGTATTGTGGTTAAAACAAAAATAGATCACCTCGACCGGAGAGACACCAAGCTCTCCAAGAATATCAGTGTAAAAAAGTAGCATAAGACTGCTGTGTTTCATAGTGTAAAGAACCGGTGCTGTGACTCCATTACTAATATAGAGGTTTTCGAGCTTGACCCTCAAGAGTTTGTATTATGATCTTAATCAAGCATGTATATCTCTGTGGGCCACGGCGCCCACCTACCATCAGATGGGTGTGCTCGTTTGTCATCCTTTCCCTTATTAAAAATATGGTGTAAATAAAATATTTCTCTCTTTGTATCCCGATTCAAGTAAGAACCTATGTTGAGATTTTTTTTATCTGGCTGTGTAGTAATTGTATTAAAAAAAGTATTAGGGAGTCACTAAAATTAAAAAAAAAAACTATAATATTGCCATGTAGTGACGACGTAAAAAAATCAATACCGCATGTTATCCCGTAGTAGTCGTAAAAGACGAAAGATGGAAATGAAAAAGAAGATGAGTAGCAGCGTCTTTCTGGTAATAACTAAAAATAATAAAACAATTTACCATGTAATAGCGTTGTAAGAATATCCACTAGCCCATATCAACCGGTGGGTGTCGTAAGAGACAGCGGGAAACAAATCAGGAAATGGGCAGCAGCGTTATACGTGGTAGAGCCACGCTATAGCTGTATCATGGTTTATAGCACGAATCGACCGGGGAAGGACCACGCTCTCACAGAACACGAGCGTAAAATAGCAGTTCAATACTGTGTGCTGTCAATGCTGTGTTACGTATGGTGAGTGTAGATCCGGAGATCTTTTTTTACTGGAAACGAGGCATTTATTAGTCCTCAGGGTTGACAAACGCATCATCTGCGTTTTGATTCTTAATCGAGGATGAATGTAGATGTCTATGGGCCACAGCATACACTTACCATCAGGAGGACTGTGTGATCGTTTGTCACCCTTATTCTATAAAAAAGCGTAGAAAAGAAAACATTTATACTTTATATTATAGAAAATATCCTTCCATTGAGGCAATGTATGCCGGAGGCCTATGTCCAGCAGTGGACATTTGATAGGCTAAAATGATGGTGAAAACTAAAATTAGTGTGCCAAGTCCACTCTTACTTTTCTATCTCTGTATCTTGCTCTGCGCAAAACTTTTCAATTTCCGGCTGCAAAGCTTTCCACTGTTCTTCTATTTTAGGCGTCAGTGTGTCTTCTGGGTAAGGAACTTTGTATTTCTCCAAATCAGATTTTAAATTATCCACAATTTTCTTATCGGGAATCAATTTCCTATATGTTTCCCAATTAATTTTCGGCATTTCAGCGGGGTTGGCGAGTACACTTTTATGAAATTAATAAAAATACATGTGTGTAGTATTATTTTCAAATAAATGAATAAATAAAATTATGAGGGAAACAGCGTAGGTTTAAGGATTTCAAAAATGCGAGATAAGTGTGTCAGGATTAAGCCGAATTGAAATATATGTGCATGTAAATTAAGCCATACCGCCTATGTATGTAAATAATAAAGTACTTATATGTATGTGGTAGAGGCTCTGTTTGGGCTCTACCGTAGAGTCACGCTACAGCTTCTAATATGTCTGCAGTACGAAATTGTCGGCGCAGAACAGTGTTTAGTACATGACGGAAACCAGATGTATCTATATTTTACTATTAATGAGGAATTCCATATTAGTCCTCACGGGAGTTTTATTTTTTATTTTATATAAGTAACACAAATATTCAAAACTATAATTGTTTAATTATAGATTTATAACAACTAGGATGTTTTCGATTATGAGTACAATTATAGGTTATGTATTACCGTTGCCAGTATGCATCAGATTTTCCTTTAAACACGTAAAAGTTGGATTTTTGTTCCGGTGGTACTCTTTTCTCTATTTCTAACCAATTAACAGTACGTTTCGTAAATCTTTTAGCCATCATTTAAGATAAAAGAAGTGGAGAAATAAACTAACTGCTATTATTTTGTAAATAGTAAATGATACTTAACATTTACAGTCGGTGTATTTACCAATTTATGACACATGTCAAAGTTTTTTTCATATTTTTTAAATTTATTTAAAAATCAAAGCTTTTATGTACTCGTTTTCTATAAGATTGAGGTTTTATTTATAAAAAGGTAGATATAATATTAAAATAGTTGATTTTCTTATTTTATGAGGATATGATTGATCATGATTTTTTTACCGTCTGAAAAAAATAGGGTATAAGAAGTGATCGGAATGAAATCCACTGTACATTTTACAATTTTTTTCTTTTACATTAACATATATTATGAAATTTATCTGTCAATAAATACTACTAATTGGTCGCGTATTATTTTAATTTCAATAGTTTTTAATTAATTCATTTATTTATTGCAAAATTTTTGTTTTTTATTTTTTAGTAAGTAACGAAAGTTTGTTCCAAACTAGTATATAGTATTGATATATCTATTTTATAATATGTTAATGTAAAGAAAAAAAAATGTAAAATATCAGTGCCATAGGCTTCTATTCCATTCACCTGTATCCTATTTTTTCCAGACGGTAAAAGAACAATCCAGTGCAAAACCAGAACAAATCCACATAATTTTATTATCATTAACACTAATTAAGTATGCTTTTCGATTTTTAACTTTGATTAAATTATAAGTATCTCCCTTAAAAAAACTTTTAAGTTTGATAATTTTCAAATATTTAGAATCTACTGCAATTTAGATTAACAGATTGTAACGTATTTCTTTATGCATTAATATAATATGCATTTACACATTTTTCAAATCAAAAATTATCTCAAAATTATTATTTGCGCCCTTTTATAAAATGCTTTCACTCATCAATTCGGGTATAAGTAAGCCAATTAGTCAACATGCAAGGCAGAAGACATCGGGTGGCATGCGAAGTTGCGTGAGCCTTTAAAGGTCGGGAACCTTATGGTAACTCATTATCTATGTTAACGCACGATTAAATGTAGCTCTTGTTACAGCGCATAACGGCGCATATTTTTTTCTGAATTGCTCAAGGCAAGCGAAACCGTAATCATTCAGACTGTTCAGAAACTTTCGACTCGCGAAGCCACTTATGTAAATTGTTTAATATTATTTTATCACGATCTTGATAGCCTATCGCCTGATAAGATATGGCGTGTTTTATTTTAAATAAATTTTATAAGTTACTGATATCGTAACTTATCCAGCGTTGGTACAAGTATAACCTTGAAATTAATGTTTTTATTTACAAAATTTATTTCTTCCAGTTGATTGGTCAATCTTTCATTTTTTCATACGTTACTTAAGATATCTGAACTCCAATCTTAAAGGACTATTACAATTGTGACGACTCCGTGGCGCACTGGCTTGGCAATGAGTGGCTGCGTTGGGGGTCGCGGGTTCGAAACACGCATGTATTTGTATGGCCTACAAACAATTGTTCCGGGTCTGGATGTTTGTCCTTGTGCAATTTATGTTTGTAAACTGCCCACACGATACAGGAGAAAATCTTAGTGTAGGAGTACCTAACGTTTAAAAAAATGACAAATTTTTTTCAATTCAAAGATTCTATGGTTATTTGATTAGATTTGGGAGAGGTCAACTTAAGTAATTTTTAATAATTTGATATAGGCTATATTTAGCACAAAAACTTAAAGATTTTTTTTGTAATAACGAAAAATTGATAGCATAGATAGAATCCTATCTAGGCGACGCCGGGGCGTGTCGCTAGTTTAAAATAAAATTTTTAATAATAATTTATTTTATTCTTTATTTATGTGTAGTAAAATACTAACTACACTAAGAAATACTTTAAAAATAATTTTTCTAGAACTCGGCAATTCTGAGGAATAAACCAATTTGGTGAGCGTATTATCATATACGCGTGCATTTACATTGTGTCATCATCATGACAGCCCATTACAAGTCCACTGACGAACATAAGCCTCCCCCGTGGAAATCCTACAAAGAAATGTATGAGTCTGCATTCGTCAACAGGAGCGTCACTCGATCTAGTGGGAGGTCGCCTTACACTTTCCTCACCGATACGGGGTTGTAATTCGAGAACTTTTGTTCTCCATCGGTTATCGGTTTTTCGAGTTATATAACCGGTCCATTTCTGCTTCAGATTATTGATCTGTATATCTATATTATACTAATCAGTGTGAAGGATACAGTATCCCGAGTGACAGCTGCTCAAAATGTATGTCAAATGCACTTCTGCGTCACACGCGCCGACAAAAGCTCTCTCCCCGCTGAGGTATTTCGCTTAGGTTAACCACAGAGCACTGAATCGCCCAGCAGAAAGGATTCAGTACTCTGTGGGGTAAAAAAATAGTGGATCGTTCGGCGCTAAGAATAACACGTACTACCATTTCAGTGATGTAGCGACGTATTTTTGTTTAACTGAAGTAACAAACAAACTTCAATTCCACGTAAAGATAAGTTATACGTGGTAGAGCCAAGCTGCAGCTATATTATGGTTGCAGCATGAATGGATCGTATCGACCAGGCAAGAACCACGAATACGAGCGTTAAATAGCAGCTGAATAGTACTTTTTCGTAAGGTGAAGAAAACCGGAGACCCTTTTTACTGGAAACCAGGTATTCAAACGTAGTTTTTTATTTTCAAAAAATGTCTATGGCCACAGCATACACACACCATGTGGACTGTGAATGGTAACAGATGTGAAGTTACCTGTGAGGACTAAGATGTAATATGACTCTCAGGCCTGTAATTATAGTGGTTCTCTATACTCTTCGGACCCTATTTGGAAGCAATAAGAGAGTGAGGACTTTTTAGCTCAGTTTAGCTTTTGATATATATTTTGATTGGCCGCCACTGAAAACCCTGTAGCATAATACAGGAGTTTCTTTTTTACAATTTTAAGCTAGCACTTGGCTACTATTGCTCTAGTAAGTAGTGATGCAACCAAAGATCGTAAAGTGCACCAACTTAACAAAAGCTCGTTCACTCATGTTTTGAAGACGCCCACATTGTATTGGGTTGTAAGGACAGATGCTGGCAACTTATTCCACTCCTTTGCTGTAAACATGACGACCGATGAAGCAAACCGTTTGGTTCAAATGCGTAAAATAGCTCTAACCAGCTTCAAGCACGTTACACAGTTTTAAAACTTATGTAGTTTTCAATTTTATAGTTTAAAAATAAGTAAATTGTGAAAGAATTTAATAAAATTGTTGTCAAAGTCAAGATTCAATATTCAATTTAAGCTTACTTAAAGCTCTTATGAACATCAAAATCTACACCGGTTTCCAAGATCAACACCTTATTTTAGAGAAGAACCGCCAAGAAACTATGGCTATATAATTAAATAGTCCAATAAATAACACACTTCGAATCCGGACGTCCAAATTAACTAACAGCTACCATTCACTACTAGGTTTCCTACAAATTGTCCTCAAAAAGAATCACCGCAGTCGTATTTCAAATCACCCTCCAACACAAATGAGCGACAAATCACCACACCGTTTCAATTACAAGACAATAACCTTCATGGTGTCAGCATCGTGGTCGTTTCCGCCGGATATTAGGCGCAACGACAAGACAGTACCGGCCGAAGTTCTAACGTGCCGAATTCGACTGACGACATATTTACCGAATCACCCAATCCTTCTGCTTTGATACAAACAAAACTGACAAGCGATTTTATTTCATATTCCTGAGAAATAAAGGCTTGATTTATGAATGTCCTCAGATAAAGAGAGCAGTACTACACGTGGCTGGAGGAATCGTTTCCGGCCGGATCAACTACTTACGTACTAAAGTGTTAACTAATTTCGATTGCTTTGATGAGATTTGATTGTTCTAGGAAATGTAGTGTTTGAAATTTAAATCTTCATAAATTAATAACATTCATGTTTCTTTTTTATCTTTTCAACTTCGCCTTTTTCTTTATAACTCATATTTTTGTAGAGCGTGTTTGTGGAGGTGATTTTTACCATAGTAAATTCGTCAAGATTTTGAAACCGTAATTATATAGATGCTGTAATTCTTTTTCTGTTTTTTTTTTTAATGCTGTAATGTTTCTCTATCGATGACGGATTTAAGTATCGCGCCACAATGAGTACATACGATGAGATGGATTGTGTTCCGAAACGTTAAAAAAAATTGTGATCTGTGTTAGCTTTACTATACCAGGCAGACTTTCCGACGACATTTAGTCCTTTAAGACTTACATTCCTCTTTCAATTTGCGGTAAAAATATTGAGTGTCACTTATCGAAATAAAAAGTATACCATCTTTCAAGTTGGACCAAACTGCACACAATGAGTAAAATTTTATTGCAATCAGTGGTTTAGGAGTTCATCGCGGACAAACAATGTGATACGTAATTTTTATATACATGGTTATTTTTCAAAGAGTAGCCAAATTTTAAACTTAAGTTCAAAATTATAAATAATGATATACCGTTATTGTAGCTTTTGAAAATACGAGTAAATAAGGTTTCTAATTTTATTTAAAACTATCCCAAATTGAATGTGATTTATGGACCCTTACGAAAGTGTGCGTTTTTTTTGTTAATGTTTTACTAATTCTTATTCACCATTTGCCTATATTACTTATTTTGAACCTACTCGGCAAATTTGGCCCAAAATAACCCTATATATTTAAATAATCTTACTTGGGGAAGACTTATACTTTTACTTGAAATTATCCCACATTGAATTTGATTTATAGGCAACAACGTTTTTGCCTACCGATCGACCCTTACTGCCCTTACGAATGTGTGTGTGCGCAGTAAAATCAGTTAAAACAATACTTTACCACCATTTTGCATTTAAAAGATACAAAGTGTGAATTTTTTTCAATTAATTTTTCTTTACTTATTGCCTATATTACCAATTCTGAACCTTCTCTTCAAATTTGGCCGGTTATTGTGGATAAAGATTATTTAACAACGTCTTTTAAAATTATTTTTATGTACGGGTTTTTAAAAATAAATTTTTGTTTCAGTCCCAGCACAATGAAGCTGGAATGGGCAGAAAGCGAGTCCGACTTCGGTCTGGAGGAGGCGGCATTCTACGAAGGACCGACGCCCCTGGCGGCACCCATGCGCAAGAAGGTCTCCTTCAGCTTAAGGCTTGATTTGGTAACGTGTCCATTCTAAAAGAATGCGATAAAATAACAACGTTATTTAGTTCCACTAAATAGAATAGGTACAATATTGACAAGAAAACAATACAAAAACAATGGTAGGAAGTTCCACGAAAGTTAGAATGAGTCATAAAATAGCAGATGTTAAATTTGTAATTTGTTTTGTCATTTGTTACTGTATGTGTGTAACTTTTATGTATGTATGTATTTTTATTCTAGCTATAGTTTCTCTGTGACTGTCCCTTATAGAGGTATAGATAAGTAGCAGTCTCACTTACGGAGGTCCATGAGGGAAAAACGACTCTCTCTTACAGTGGTTTCTGTTTTTCGCTAATAGAGGTTTTGGGAGCTTAAAACGACGGGTCCTGGCTATTACTCTCACTTATAGAGTTTTCTCACTTATCCAGTTCTCACTTACCCAGGTTTGACCGTATATATTTTTTATTTCTCCATTAATTTTAACAACAAACACTTATATTAGCCCAAATTTAAATATCAATAAATCACTCAAAACCGGATCCAAATTGCTTACGCTATTGTGGAGATCAGCGTGCACACGCACACTGACTAACAGACAAAAAACTGCTTACATTTCATTATAATATATGTATAATTGATATAAGTAAGTTTTAATAGATTGCAAATAGCAAAAAAAAACTCGTCTCATTAATTATTTTTTGTATTTCTTCGTCTTGCATTTACATGTTTGTGAATTCTGTAATTATAAATTCAGCTTGTAGAATTTCTAAATCTGGAACCTGATGGTACATTACCATTAAAGATAACCGGATATCCGACAATGTTGGGAAAAGTTGCTGCATCAAGATACACATTAGGCGGTAGGGATAAAGAGACAACTGGCTAAACCTGGTTTTAAAGACTCGTTTGCAACGTTAGAAATTATAATAGGTACTGCTATTTTATATTGCTAGGTTATACAGGAAATGATAAAATTAAATTTTTAATAAAATGTAAAAACTAACTTTAAAGATTTAAAAGTAAGAAAATAATTTTCACATAATAGCTTCCGAAGTCAGTGTTAAGAATTAGTGTCGTAGAAAGCTCCGGGTTTCAGAAATTAATATGAGGAAATCATTTTATTGTTTTTAGTTTCTTGAAGTCGGTTTTTAACTGGAACTCTTTTAAATGGGACCGTCTTTGTGTTATAGTTTATTTAATATACAAAGAATCACCAAAATTGGCTCACAATGAGGATCGACAACTTTTTCTGTCACCAGGGCGGCGCCATTTTGGATTAAGTTGAAATATTTTTTTTGACATTTTTCACACCATCATTGACAGATTTCACAGCAGGCAAAAAGTATAGATTAATTTTTCTTTTGAAATATTAGTTATATTTTATATTATTTTGATTTTTTAATTGATAAACGAAATTACAGATATCACTAAAAATAGAAAAATTAAAAACGTGTGAAAAGTTACATACACTAGAAATTAGAAACAAAAAAACTTTTATTTAATTCTCAACTTTTGAATGGTGTAAACACTGTGGTAATATCCACGTAACAATCAAATTCACTTCAGTCTAGGATTGCCAGACGTCCTTTATTTTTAAAGGACGTCATCTACTTCATACCCTAACATTGATCAAGTCCTCTAATTTGAAATTTTTATTAGAGCACAAGGCAATATCCTTACTCATGAAATTCCTCTGTTAGTTGGTGTTAAAGAGTTTCAAAACCATGTTGACGTGACGTGAAACAAATTATGTTACATTGCGTATTAACATTGTTTTTTTTTTTTAAATTAATAATGGCAGATACCGTAACCAGCATTTTATTGTAAACTATATGATATTTTCTATTTTATGTATATAATCGTATGAAATCCTCTAAAACATAAAACGGGAGATAAAAGATATATACAAAAAGTAAAACGTACAACCGAATTGAGAACCACCTCCTTTTATGAAGTCGACTAAAAACCTATACCTACCTAATATTTACTCACGCAGACTGTGACGAAATGAAATTTAATATAATTTCCTACTATGTACTACTATGCTTGTGACCATGCTAAGTAATCATGGTTTTTCAATCTTATATTGAGCTTGAACTTGGGGACATTGTCGATTGATTCCACAAATGCCTGTGTATCCATTCTTGTTAATAAATGAAAGAATTAAGTCTAAATACAATTAGGTTAAACAGTGGAAGTGCTAGAGGTACAAGTCTTAAAATTTCATTGTAGTATGTTTCATCTTTCAACAAAACTCGAGATACATTTCTAATCCACAACACATTTTGAAAGGCACGCTGTATAATCATTAACCTAAGTATACAAGCACATCTATGAAAGCAAATCAAACGATGCAAGTACATCAGTAAAAAGTTCAAATAAAAAGAAAACGCTAACACAGACTTAATAATAAGGCAGGACTGCCTCGTCAAACTGGAAACATGTCAGCAGCTTCATAGTTACACGTAGTCGTTTCGGTATTTTAGCAGAGAACTGCGCTGAAACATGGCGACGTGTGTGTGCAACAAGCTGTTGGCTTGCCGCGTAGGCACATGAGAATTGAACGAAGTTAAATAAATATTTAACAGTTTAAGAAGATATTAATAAAAAATGTGAAATATACGAATCTGCAATAAAACAATTTTCAATACTCTACAGTTGATTTTAAATCATTATTTTTATTTTTAAAAATGTAAGGCTGCATTTTATAATACTACAAACCAATGATTTTTGTAGCTAAATTAGGTTATTTTCATATTCTTAGAAAAATAAAAATTACTATATTTAAAATTGAACCGTTTTATCTATTATATCTAGGTCTTGAATTTAATTAATCTTACTAGCTGTAGATTTATATTAATTATAAAATAGGTATAAAGTAATAAGGAATACACTTGTTTAAATGTTGTTGCGCATCTGCACAAGACTTGTTTTTACTTGTCGTTATTATTTGTTTCATTCACCCTGGAAGGTGGTTTTTTAGTAAATAAGATTTAAAGAATTGTATTACCCAAAAAAAAAAATTAAAACTTCGTAAATAATCGTTATATATGCGAGCTAACTTATGAAGTTAGCTCGCCCGCTGTCAAGTTGTCCTCGGTTAGGGCAGGACAAGTCGCCGGATGTGTCGACGTTGCGCAACAGAGCGTGCGCTCTTTGTCTCCACTAGCGTCCCCTTTTTATAGCACTATAGAACAAAGAATATATCGTATTTTAATAAAACATCCTTCATAGACTACGACTTCGTATTTACATAAGTGACTAATAAAATAATATGTTTGCATTTTCAATAAATATTTAGCAATCTAAAATAATTTTTACGTGGTAGAGCCATGCTGCAGCCATATTATTGGTTTAGTTGTAGCATGAATGGGGCGGCTCGACCGGGGAAGGACCACGCTCTCACAGAACACCAGAGTAAAATAGCAGCACAACCCTGCTGTGTTTCGTATGATGAGAACCGGAGACCCTTTTTACTGGAAAGGAGGCATTCAACCTAAGTCCTCACGGATGACAACGCATCTGCATTTTGCTTCGTAATCGAGTATAGATGTAGATGTCTGTGGGCCATAGCAACCACTTACTATCAAGTGAACTGTGTGCTCGTTTGTCACCTAAAAAAAAGATATAATCTAAATATATTTGTACCTAAACACATTTATAAGAAGACTACTAAATAAGAAGACCGACTGCTTTAAGTATACATTTTTAAGAACAACAAAAACTATTTTAAGGTTTATTTTATCTGTATGTTAAAATAAGTGCGTGGTAAACAATATTAACCGCTTCGGTGTATAAAAATTTAATGAAGTGGTTTATTTGAACAAAATCTTCACGGCTTCGGTTACAATCAATCATCGCCGGCCCAAAGGAGTACGGAAAAAGCCAAAGTTCCTATTTCAAAGTCGATGTTCTTTTTTTAATTTGTTTCTTTTATTTTTAAACCTGCCCGTGACACTGACGTTAAGCTTTACTAATGAGTTTCGACATTAGCTTACTGCGTGGAAAAAGTGTTGAGACTTTTTTACGAATGGGTTACAATATATTGTTTTATAATTTAAAATGAAATACGTAACAAGAAGGTAATGAGTTTTATAAATGGTGAAATGACAATTTTGTCTGGTATTATGATAATTTTAACTACCTAACTATTATTACTCCTTTTATTTGAAATGAGTTTAAAAAGTCACTTATTTTAGTTTAAGTAAAACCTTTTATACTAGTGAAAAAAAAAGGGAAGTAAGTTTATGAAGTTAGTAATCTTGACTAAGTCGCTGTGTTTGAATTTTTCGTCGACATATTGTACATTATATTAATTCATAAAAAAACGATCTGTAAATGAAACAATATGTTACTTTTAAATATTACTATTGTAACTGTAAGTGGCACGATTAAAAGTTTGGGAACTGTATATTTTTGAATGTGTTTTGCGATTTCAATTATTCTTTTTTTATTTGAGTGCTAACGCTTCTCGTGTTTATATTAAATATGTTCAAGATTTGACCAATTGTTTCTGAGTTATCCTTAATAATTCGTGTTTAATTTACTTCGAATATAATGATGATGTTCTTATTTTATATTGAAATCGGTTGTACAAATTTTTAATTTTACCACCTGTTAGTGTCGAACTTTGAGTAGAGTTAGTGTAGAGTCAGTGTGACGGCCATAATTAGTGTCTCTGTTATAGCGTGTACCCGAAAATCTTGTGCAGTAAATTTATAAGATATCGTAGACGATAAGAAAATAACCTTATCATTCCAGAAAACAATCGGATTCAGTTATCTGTCCTAACATTTATCATTCAATAATTCATTATAGCATATCAACAAGTCCAATGCTGAGCATAAGCCTCCCACATAGATTGCCTGTTAGGGATTCCCCCAATCTATATACTTGTCAAAGTTGTCATGTCTTGCAAACGGGTTAAACGCTAAAGAAAGTGCTGCTACCCACATTGTCTGTCACTTTCCCTCTGACTTCTCTTACGATACCCACGGAAAGACATGGGGAAGTAGAATCACTTAGGCCGCCGTCATACTGCAATATCCCTAACTGAAAAGGAACCAGACAAACGTTAAACTAAGAAACAGAAGGGGGGAATCGAGGCTTCTTTCGATCCGGCCTCCTATAACGCCTACGTTGGTTTCAGGAACAACGTATGTGATCTCCGCACCGGAGTAACACACAGGGGCGATAACCTCTTCCTTTTCAGAAAATAGGTTCAGGCGGGGATTACGGGTCTTCCGAAGTCGTCCCGGTCCCAACGCCTTAATTCTTCGATATGGACTGTATTATTTTAAGGGAAGAATTCCTTGGGAATAAAACAGCAATTATCTTCAAACCGTTCCGTCCGTGTTCGTCGTCTTCATGTATCTAGGCACATGCAGGTATCGGGCCTCGGGGTATACCCCATTGCCCGGATACTCCTCATGCCCCATAACTATGGGGTAGTCATTTTAGCCTATTCTTGGCGTGGGTGGTGCTACGTTTTATAACGTAGCCGGATAAGAATTTTTTCCCGTAGTTCACCGACTACGGGAAAAGGCGGTTATCAATGGAGGTTATATAAGTGGGTCTAAGTTGGCCTTTCAGCGGCATTGGGGGTTGTTACTCGACTCTCTAATCGATATAGAGAGGAGTTCTCTTAGAAGAGGTCGTCCGTCCGGGGGCCGAGTGTGCAACGGTGCAAAGCCGTTGAAATGTTCGTGTGGCCCGTTATCGGCACGGTCGAACATGCCGCGCGCTAGCCGGGCCACGAAGTCGGTGATGGTCTCGACTTTGAGATCGGCCGCTATGACGTCATTCCGGACGTAACGGCCTGCTCCGACAATCGTCCTTAATGACAGGTTCTGTTGAGCTTGCAGTCGCCGCCTCAGGCCGGAGCAGCGTAGGTGGTAATGGTCCGGATATACATCTTGTATATCCGGAGCTTGGTCTTTATCGGCAGCTTGGATGCCAGGACCGGACGAAGCATCACCCGCGCACATCTGGCTTTGCGGACGACGAAGTCGACGTGCGCAGTCATGCGCAGCGCCCGATCGATCCGGCATCCGAGGTATGTCACGGCCTTCTCGTACGCGATCTTCTGGCCGTCGAGAGTTAGCGGTGGTGGTAAATTTCTGAGACGACGAGTGAGCAGAGCGGTCGTCTTACCAACGTTGATGACCATCCTCCACTCGTTCAGCCATGGTGGCAACAGGTTCAGCAGACGCTGCATTTTGGCACTGGCTATATGGGCTCTTCTGGACGAGGTGAAATAGGCACTATCGTCCGCATATAGCGCCAGCTCAACATCGTCCTCCCATTCTTGCAGCCTGCCTGCCAATGTTGGTATGTCGTTCGTGTATGCCGCGTACAGGACTGGAGACAGACAACTGCCCTGTGGGACGCTGGCACTGATGGTTCTTGTTGCGGACTCGGCGTCCTCTACGCAGACGTAGAACTTCCTGTCTTCCAGGAAAGACGCCATTAACCGCAACATAGCAGGGGGGACACTGGTCTGCTCGTGTAGTTTATATAGTAATCCTGAGTGCCACACCCGGTCGAACGCTTTCTCGATATCGAGAAAGACGCCCAACGATATGCGGCCACGATTGTACTCTGCCGCAAGCAGGTGCAGCACTCTAGTCAACTGTGTGACTGTAGAGTGACCCCTCCTGAATCCGTGCTGCTTCGCCCGAAGTTGGATGCACGGACGGAGACGTCTCAGGAGCAATCTTTCAAACAGTTTAGCTATGTGCGGTAATAGCGTAATCGGCCTGTAGCTGGCAGCTCTACGCCTGTCCTTCCCGGGTTTCGGCAAGACGATAATTTTGCCTTTCTTCCATTCCTCCGGGAAGTGGGATGTCCGCAGTATCCCATTGTAGAGTCGACCAATCTCTACTAGGACTTTATAGGGCAGCTGTCGGAGTGCAGTGTTGGTAATCCCGTCGTGTCCGGGCGCCTTCCTCGGTTGCAGGCAGGTTACTGTCCTCCGCAGTTCGGCGGGGGAAATGAACCACTCTCCTGCAAGAGGTGGCGCAGGTGACGACAGGAACTCCTGAACGCAACTCTCCTTTATGGCATGAAGCTCCATGAACTCCGCACTTGCAGGATTCGGCATAAATTGCTCCTCGAAGTGCTCTCCTAGGATATCCGCTCTGCCCTTGGCACCGTAGCAGCGTTCGCCCGCACTGTTGGTTAGCGGGCAAACGGGAGGTCTGGTTTTGGTTAACTGCCGGTTCAGTTTGTAGAGCGACGCATTTTGCTCATCCGCCTTCCATATGCGCCGCTCCCAGGCCTTTCCTCTGTAGGCCTGGACTGCAACCGACAGTTCCTCCGATAAGGTGTTTAGCTGTGTTTTCAGTCTTGGGCAGCGAGTACGCGCCCAGAGCTTCCTTAGCGCTCTTTTGCGTCTGATCTGCACGCTTATCTCTCGCGGCGGATCGTCACGCCTTTCTGTAATCGGAACAATCGTAGAGGCCGCGTGGAGGGCCTCCTGGATGTTTTTGGTAATTCTAGTAGCAGCGGCCTCTACGTCGTCCGCTGTACTTATAAGTTGGTGGACTGGAGGTCTCGCCTGCAGATGTTGTAGAGCAGAGTAGAGCCTCCAGTCGATGCGTGTCTTAAATGCTCTGGGCGGCGTAGTCACCGCCTTAGTGCCAAGGGTTATCAGAATCGGGAGGTGCTGTGAGCTCAGGTCATATAGCACCTCTAACACTACTGGGTAGTTGACGTTCCTGGAGAGCACGATGTCTAATACATCCGGATGTTGCCTCGGGTCTGTCGGAACGTTGGTTGGTTCTTCGGGACCTAAAACGTCATAGTTGTTTTTCTCAGCGTCTTCGTATAGTGCATGACCCGGCAGGGTGATCACCCTGGACCCCCACGCCGGGTGTTTGGCGTTTAGGTCCCCGGCGATTATAGTGGGTGTTTCGCCTTCCATCACCGTCCGGATGTCTGAGGAGCAGAATGGAGTCCTTGGCGGGCGGTATGCTGCGTAGATCCTTAGTTCCTCGCCGCCGCCTCCATTCTTATGCCGATAGAGCGCATAGTCTGGTAAGGTGGTAGTTCCAGCTCTTGGTGGACGATGTCCCTCCTCACTAGAACCGCTGTTCCTCTGTAGGCGGCCCCTTGAGGGGTGACCTCGTCCCTTCTGTATAGGTGGTAGTTTGGCACCTTAATATGCGTCTTAGGATTTAGTTTTGTCTCTCCCAGCAATATGATGTGCAAGTCCTGTTACTGGGCGACTGTGCGGAGTTCATGCAGCTTCTGCTGTATTCCGCCCGCGTTCCAATAGAGGAGGCGCGGATTACTCTCCTCCGTAATGCCGGCCTAATAGGTTTGCCAGCGCCTTCATGATCGCCGTAACTGGATCTGTCCCGGCTCTGATGTCAGCCAGGACTTGTGTGCCGACCTCGATGGCAATACCGACTAAACGTTGTATTGCGTCTGCTGTCTCGAGGCCGGTGGTAGGTGTTTTCCTGTATGAAGGCGTTGGCAATTGTCTCGGGTGTGGATGTTCCTGGTCCTGCCCTCTTGGCTTATGGGTAGAGCGCGCTCTAGCTGTAGAGCGGGCTCTACGTACGGGTAGAGCCCTTTCAGGCACTCTATCCACGTTCTTGGTCGACTTCCGAGTAATCTCCGCCCGTGAGGCTACTGGTCCAGATGGTGTCGGGGTAGAGGTGACAGCCTGAGGAGGCTGCGACTTCTTCCTGCTCCTCTCCCGCCTCCTCTTCTTGGAGGGTTGCCGTTCTGTGGCAGGATTGGCGGGGGGCTGTGGAGTCGCCCCGGTGGTTGCCCTTGTCTCTGTGGGTTCCACCGTTTCCTTGGGTGTTACGGGTGGGGGGGGGCTGGTTGCCTGCCCTTCCCTGTAATGGTGACCCACCCGTCTTGCTGGATGGTGACAGCTTTTGGGCGACTCTGGGGGATCTTTTTAGGGTCCTCCGGGAGTAGCCCCGGCAATGTAATATCCTGCCTCCTAGCAGTCCTCCTCAGGACTGGGCAGCGGCGGTCGTTTGCCGTGTGGTTTTTGCCACAATTGGCACACTTGGGTTCTTCTTCCCTACCCACGAATTGCAAGAAAACTCGTTTACTGAGCTACCCCAGAGCTATACGCGAAAGTGAGCCGCGCCATTTGTGCGCTTGCGCAACTCAATTACATCAATTTGTTCTATCACTCTCTCACGGTTTACTCAATAACTTTATTTTTATAAGACATACATTTATACAATTTACTTATAAAGATAGCACAAAAAATATCTATACTACGATATACATTACATTTTCATATCACAAAAAACCTTATATTTATTTAACAAAATACGCTTATTTTACTCACATGTTCAAAGTTGGAATTTCTTAAATATTTAACATAGAAAGTTAAAACAATGTTTTCCACTTGAAATTATACATATCTCAACTAATACAATAGTTTAATTTACATTTTCTCTATACATTTCACTATTAAAACACTTTTAAATTTCTTATACAAAACTATCATTATTTCACTTATTCACAGGAATTTTCACATAAAAATAACACAGAATTCACCTCTTTTACACGTACAATCAATCTGAAATGTTTTACAAGTCATTTTTACATAAATTGCTGAAATTTGCAAATATTTAAATTTCTACATATTTGGCCTCCTAAGTACGTGGCTAGCGTGCGTCTATGAACTCACACTATTTGAACAACTAATTTTTGCACGGCTATCGACTATCAGTAAAAATGGAAAGTCTAATATCAACAATACTAGGTGAATAAATGATTCTACACAATTCTCAAACGTTGAAAACTATTTCTAATCAGATTCTTATCAGTTATCACGTTTCTTATCAAACAATATAAGTGAATGTTTTCATAAATCAATCATAGAAAATAGGCATTTGTTTTCATACAAAACATATCAAACGCATATAAGACAATACTTATGCAATTAATTTCCATTAATTCTATTTATGCACAGCGATCATCTCGACCGGGGAACAAATCCTGGTCTCTAACTTTATTTTAATATTTCTTTAAATTAACATTATTGAAAAGATGATTTCAACCGGGGAACAAATCCGGTAACATTATTTATATCTTAAAAATTCCCTATATGAATTTATTAAGAGATATTACTAAGAAAACGATAAACTATTCCGGCCTGGGAGTCGAACCCAAGACCTTCATATCATTAACTCGATATTTCTTTAAGATTCAACTAAGCATTTTCTTATCGGAGTATTATTGCTTGATAATTTGCTTTTTAGAAGCTATTCGTAATCGGTTAACTAATAAATTGAAATATTCTTATAGGCGCGTCGCCAACGCTAACAATAAATGTAAAATTGAACGTTATTCTTTTATTTATTTATACCATCAGATTTTAATGACAAAATATACGATTTTTACTGTAATATAATTTCTTCGTGCTATTAAATAGAATTTTCTTTATCTTGACTGTTGGCACTACACAAACTGCTAAGAAATTTAACTAAATCTTAATTCTAACATTTAACAGTGTGCATATTGTATCATTGTACCAATACATATTCTTTTAGTTTAATTATGCATGCTTTCGTATGAATAAGGAGCAACGGTCCTCTTTTGGTGATTTGTTTACGTTCACATTCCAATGCCTGCGCGACTGCCTGTAAGTGCTGACGATTATAATAATCTTTAATTATTATTTGTTAATTAATGATTAATCAAAGATATAACTTCAATATTGTAGAAGATAAATGATTTTATTTCTGGTTATTTTGTTTTATATTTTGAACAAGTATACAAAATCAATAAGTTCTTATTTTATAGTTAGGGAGCTTCCGGCTTTTTTTTAATGATAAATTTTTAAATGATTTAAGTACAATATTTAAAAACAATTTCTGCCGTTATTTTTTTTAAATCGCATGAACTTGAAAATGAATGTGGAAAAGCAAGCAGCGGACGTTTGCCTTTAAAAAATTATTTTCTTTCGTAATAATTATGATATGAAGGGAAATATATAATGATTAATGAGTGATAATGATAATATATGCGTGAACATTGTCCAAATTAAAATCAAAAAGCATTTATTTTACTTTATAGACATATACATACACGCACATTACATATGCATTTGGAGAAAATTTCTGGAACTGTTCATCCAGTTTTGAAAATTCTTTAATGCTACCATGGGAAATAACTTTGCTTCTATTCGAATTTTACGAGTACGAGGTGCTCCTCGGGGGTTGGCTAGTGTACAATAAGTAGAAATATGAAACAAACTAAACTTGAAACTTAAATATTGCATTCTATAGAAGTGGCCACTTAAGATTACAACTCTTTTCTGCCTCGCAATTGTTTAGGTCATCTTATGCTCGGTCCATATTGTTATGCCTTTGAACATAATTCTTAATTCTTATTCAAAGATCCGGGAATTTTTAAATCGATACTAACTCTTATTATAGGAAATACCTTAGGAACTATGTAGGTTATGTATAGCGTTCGTATAATATAGTGTAAACCAATTATAGGTTAATAAAACAAGTCTAAGTAAAAAGGAATCGCATTGGCCTCTTTCTTGACCTAGAAGGACTCTCAGAAATGTGTCCATTACTGCATCTAGGTCGCTACTATACTTTATTTTGAGTTTTAAGTGACAAACTTGAAACAAGGGAATAGAGAACCACGGCCTAGAAACGTAGTTCTGCTCTTCGTCTCTTTTTAAAACTTCTACTCCAGTCCAGTCCAGAGAAAAGAACCCTACCCAAACTACACCCCAAAAAAAGAAAACAATAGTTTAGTAGTACTTTGTTTACATGGTATAGCCATACTGCAGACCGTGGAAGGACCACGCCTCCACAGAATCACACAGGTCAATGCTGCTGTGTTTTGTATGTTGAGTGTAGAGAATCGAAGACTCTCTTTACTGAAAACAAGGCATTCCATCTTAATCCTCAGGGGTGACAACACGTCTACATTTTGGTTCAAATTTGAGGATGTAGATGTGTACAAAATTTGACCTGCACAAGGTTCAAAAACTTTATTAAACTAAGTTTGTATAAAAAGGGTTATTATAATATCAAGGAATTTATGGACGATCATAACCTCTGGGAAAGGTGATCGCTACAAAGCTATTTCTAATTTGTTATGTATTGTTTATAGTATTGTACATACATGGTTGATGGTTGTAAGCTATTATTATTTTTAAGTCCCGCTGGGTTTCTTGCTGCTTCTTCCCAAGACAGAGGTGACTTTCAATGAGTATTTTTTATAATCTACATTGAATAAAAAAGTTTTTGTTTCTGATGTCTATGGGCCACAGCATTCACTTACCGTCAGGTGGACTGTATGCTTGTTTATCACCTTATAATATTAAAAAAAACTAGCATCTGTGCAACCTTGCGTTCACCCTAGGAAAAATAATTCTAAAACCTTTGCATACGAGACAAAGTGTCAATGATTAATTGTCCCTTAATTACTGCTTGGTACATAAATAACTAGTGACTTTCAAAAGTGGGCTCTTGGTTTATACCTAAATCATTTCACTACTAACTCATTAATAATGAACAGGGGTAAAATAAAAAACCCGTCGACAGTTATGACGTTAACACCTAACTTAGCTCTGAAGTGTCATCATAAAGCATAGCTTGACGTGATTTACATTCCAAGATGGCGACAAATATGGCGTCAAACGTAAGAGTTGCGCTGTAACAATGTTTATAAAATATAACCATTATTACATTGTTCTTGATTGTCAGGAGATTTGAAAATTATTCTTTTCATTACTTCTTCACGACTACGTAAATCAGTAGCAAAATACTTGGCTAATAATTGTGAATTCTGAGTTCCTTTGGTGCTTATTTTTATATTTAAGGCCGGTATTCAGAGACACCCTGGAGTTTAAATTCAAACTTAATAATGTCAAAATCTGTGTGATAGAGACTCAAATTTGGACATTGCAGAGTTTGAGTTTTTTTTTGCGCCCGAAGCAAATATGGGCAACCCTCTGGAAAACGGGGGATGGAGGTGGGGAATGCTCATAGCATACCACGCAGCCGGCTGCGTGGTTATGTGGAGACTTTTACCCCCTAAACCCCACCTTTTAGGGACTGGCTTAACGGTCTAACTAGAGATCTCTAAGCCGTATATGAACGCGACTCTTCTTGGCAGAAAGGAGGGCGCAAGCGGCGAAAAGCTCGGCTTGAGCCGCCAGGAGGCAGTTCAGGTCAGCCGAAAGCTTGCTGGGGGCGTCCGAGAGAGAGTTTCTCGGTCTGCGCACACTATAGCGAGTGTGGATAGGGGCTGCATAGGCAGCTGTCTCACGAATGAGATGATTTGGGTGGGACTCTGAGGCTTTGAAAAATCTCTCAGAGAGTGATTTAAGGAACTGCTGGATTGTTGGGAGCTCTAAGACTCGGTGTAGGTCGGCATTACGGACATAATATGGCGAGTTAGTGGCCCTACGACAGAATAATAGATTTTGAACTATTTGAAGTTCATTTATAGCTTTGGGCTTAGCATGTGCGAAAATTGGGGCCGCGTAGGTCATGACAGGTCGTATGCAGACCTTATATAGGGTTCGCTTGTTGCGGAGGGACATTTTACTGTGTCTGCCCAACATGCTGTTGAGCCTACCCATGTAAAATCGTGCGGTGCGAGTAACCTTCTTGATATGGGGTTCGAAAGTGAGCCTTGCATCAAGGGTGACGCCTGAATATTTGGCTGTAGTTTGCCATGGGACAGGGGTTCCTAACATCCTAATTAGCGGAGTGGTGGTGAGACGGTGTCGTTTATATTCGAAGCAAACGGCGGAGCTCTTCTTTGGGTTTACGTCGATGCGCCATTTTTGGAACCAAGCTCGTAAGTCGCTTACTGACTTTTGGATCTTGTTCCGAATCTGCGGCAGTGAGTTGCCTTTAGAGTAAAGGGCTGTGCCATCTGCGAAGAGGGCTAGTTTAACAACATTCGACGGAATAGGGATGTCGTTGGTGAATAGTATATATAGGAGCGGGGCAAGCACAGAGCCTTGAGGGACACCGGCTTTGATTTGACGAGTAGAGGATAGCGAGCCCCCGTGTCTAAAGCGAAAGGTACGATCCTTCAGATAGGAGGCTACAAGGTGAACGAGACGGTCAGGGAGGCCTAAGTCGTACAATTTGTAGATAAGGCCCTCGTGTCGAAAAAGACCGCGATGGTTTTTTGCCGACGAGGATAAAAACCGCTGAGGATATATTCCACTATGCGGTGAACTTGCTGGGGGCACGAGTGTTTGGCTCGAAACGCGAATTGTTGTGGGATGACAAGAGGGTCGCCGTCCGTGGGAAACAAATGGCGCCTCATGCGCACGAGAATGACTCGTTCGAAAAGTTTGCCCATGGCCTTGAGGAGGCTGATGGGACGGTGATTGGAGGGGAAGTGGTGAGGTTTGCCTGGCTTGGGAATGCCAATGGCAGTTGCCTCTTTCCAAGAGGTGGGAAAGTAGCTGAATTTGAATCAGGCGTTGAAGATTATGGCCAATAAGGCGATCACCTGCTCCGGAAAGTGTTTGAGGGCTTGGTTGGAGATGCCATCCGCACCCGGTGCTTTTTTGGGCTTCAGTCTTTTGATGGTAGATGAAATCTCATCTTTGAACACAGTGATAGGGTCAGAAGTGGTGGGGGGCGAGTTCCGGCGACGGACCTCGTCCTCCACTAGTTGGATGTGTATGGGGTCAGTGGGTTGTGAGCTGGGAGAGCATTGAGCGGCGACGCTGTCGGCGAAGCAATCAGCCTTTTCTTCGTCCTCGAAGGCAATAGAGCCGTCAGGACGAGACAGAGGGGGAGTATGCATTATAGCGTCTATCCGTTTGAGTTTAAACTTGTTAAAATGTTCTCGCATGCACAGCTGAGGAACTCTTCGTTTTTACCAACTTCTATCAGGTGTTCACTAATGTGATTTGACCGTATGCAGTGTCAGAGACAAGCTCATAGCACGATCATGACCAAAAACCAGCAGTTTTGGGTTGCCCAAAACGTACCTTATGATACATACCCAGGACCTAAGAAGACGCAAAAAGCCACGCGCGCATGGAGCCTCAAGTGAACGAATTTAAAGCGCGAATGTTTGCTAATCAAATCGTTGGTTTGAAGTTTGTTTCGAGACACTTAGCCCTAAACAACGTGAATATCCATATCTATATAATTGAAATAAAATTAATCGAACGTTATAATTTACGTCGTACGCTAAATAATAAAATAACGCGAGAATTAGCGGAAGCATCTGAGCGTGTCCCATTAGGTCTCTACCATACGTTATCCGGTGTCCAATTAAAACAGCTACTAGTTACATCCGCTTCGTAGGATATGATGAATTCCTTGTGATTTTTCTTTCGCGTGTTTCTTATTTATTATTATCTACTAACTAGCTAACTGCGTAATTGATGTCACTTGCTTATCCAGAACTTCGGGATACACGTACGCATCGAATGTTCTATAATTTATATATATATATATATATATATATATATATATATATATATATATATATATATATATATATAGTAGTCAACCAAATACACTTTGACAGCTGTCAAAGTTATTGTACCAAGCGTGTCGACCAAAAATGGAAACGTACAATATTCAATCCTTAAAAAAATCTATATCGATTATTTAGAGTTGGTAATCATTTACAGTTTGTTAAAAAGTTTGTTAAAAAGTTAAAAACGGATAATTTAAAACACAAGATTTATCAGTTTCTTCGTATTTATTGTTACTGCTTATTTCTAGAGGCACGGTTATAAAAATTTAAGATTGAAACTTGATTAAAAATAAATTTATTCAATCACTTTCAGCACAACTAGATGAGCTGTCGTTGTTTAGAATAATTGCTATTTGATTTTCAATAATGTAGTCTAAATTAATGTCTCTTTCAAGGTCATCCATAAATATTTTTTTTTGTTTTTTACCACTTTTGCCCAATTATCCTTGGAGACATGGACACATGTTTCAACTTTCAACGAATGTAGAAGAAACAGTCCAAATAGTTAAAGCCGAGTCACAAAGTAAGAAGACAAACACAAAATCACAAACTTACGCACAGTAAGCTCCCGAAATGGCGGGAGATTAAAAGGGTTTTTTCAGCGCGGCCTTGTATATGAGTTTTTTGCCAACATATATTTACGTTGACAAAGTAAAAAATAAACTTTTTTTATTCATTAGTTAATCAAATAATACATTAAAAATTAATGATTCGATTATTAGAATATTTTTGTCGATTATTTGAATATTTTTACCGATTATTCGCATAACAATGTATTTTAATCATCCAAACATTACGGTAAGATACATAGCGACATATCATTGAAACGTCGTCAAGTAAAAAAGTTAATACTGGTTTATTTTTTAATATTTTGCTTTGTTTGAAAGATTCGAATTTAAATTAGTGATTAAAACTAAACACGTTGTAATGAAATATAGATAACTTCATAATTCTTAGGATTTACGTAAAAGGTTATTTTAAATCGTGTGAGTACGCTTGTGCAAAGTTATTGCGGAATGATTAACGTGAAACGTCAAAAGGTATTTCTTAGATTTGGTTGACTATAGTATTCTAATAAAAAATATTGACGACGTTGTCCTTAGCGTGTAGTGGCGGAGCTAGATTATCCACTACTCCATATCATCCCTTGCCAACTTGCTTGCCAAGCGTAGCAACTATGGCAAACTATCCATATTATATAATATGGAAATCTATGGGGGGAGGTCTATGTTCAGGAGTGGATTCTAATAGGCTGTAACGGTAACGGTAACGGATGTCGTCCGGAAGCAGACCTGAAATAATTATTTTTCTGGACGGAATTCGAACCCACGGCCCCATATTGCCGCAACTAAGTTTATCTACTGCGCTATTCGAGCGTTATGTAAAAAAATTAATAAAATTCATAAAAAAATTGCTTCCGTAATTGTAACTGTTAGAGCCTACTAAAGTCTGTTGAACATGGGTCTCCCCATAGATCACCTCTAAGTGGAGGGTTCTTACAAGTTAGTTTACAAGCGGATTGGCAACCGCAGTTTTTACATTTGTCGTTATTAGGGAGGTGATGCTACACACATTCTCATTTGTTTCCCTCTGTCGCCTCTTACCGCACCCACGGGATGCTGTGGGATAGCGGATATTCTTACACCGTCACGACACGGTAATACTTAAAAGTACCTTGCATTAGTCAGGCTGGAAATCGATTTTATCTCAACCTTAAGTTATTTTACGATTGTATGTTTTGTAAATATTATGTTACCACATACTCTCAGCTCTAACTGGAAAACAATGGAAAGGTTGCGTTGCGAAATGCTATAAGTTGTATTACAAAACCATTTTAATACGTTAATTATAGAATATATGCTTAGAAAAGTCTAGAAAGGCTTCATAACATCCTATAAATGGCGATAAATCGTCTCGCATAAGCCTGCGGGGAACAACGACAATTTCTGGTACTATAATCAAAATGTGGCGATTTTAGGCAAATCCTTCCTACAATACTTCGCGTACGGATAGAGGCGAGGACTGTAAATATAAAACTCCACATGTTTAGTAGAAATAACAACAATCGAACACACACTGATGGTAAATTGGAAAGTATGCTCCTTAATTAAGAATCAAAATGGAGATGTATTATCATCTCCATGGACTAAGATAGAATGCATCATTACCTGTTAAAAGGGTCCAAATTGGGTTTCCGTTTATCGTTATTTACCATGCCCCTTTGTATAACCTATTAAGTCCACTCCCCATTGCCTCATGTTAGGAATCGGATAGAGTGACGACCTGGTAAGAAATGAAGTCGATGGACTTGTGTTAAGCTCTAACGATGATGGTGATGTAAAATTGTTAAATGTTCATTCTTTATACGACATGAACATTTAAATTTGCAATGAGGTACTCGTAACAATTGTTATCGGTTGAAAAAGCGATTGCACGAGGTGGATATGTTTTAAAACTTGTGCGTTTCACAATTTGTCGTAGTTTTGCACGTTATTCAACAAACGAAACGATGATTTATTTGATTCAATTCAGTCACCAATTGAAAAAGCGAAATTAATTTTTCATATAAACAAACTATAGACACAAACGAGGAGTTCGAGGCATTCACATGTCCTAACCAACCTTGACTGCACCGCCGAAGACACAGGGATAATTACAAAACCTGAGAACCTAAAAACTACCATTTTCGGCCATATTACAAAAAATAGTTTATACACAGACTCAGGTTTAAATTAGAATCCGTTTCATCCCGGAAATATGCGAACCTAAATGTAAAGTGCAAATGACAGCAAATGTCAAATTCGCGAAGACTGACGCCACCACTAAGGAATTAAACTGGTTAGAAAGACTCTTCATAAATCATGCTTTTAGGCCCAGACTCTAAATAAACCAATTTCTCTTAGTAATAACATTCTAATATTACATTTATGTTTTTTTTTTTAAACTAGGTATCAGCTATTTCCATTTGTGCGTCTTTGTAAAGTAATAATTAAATGCTTAATATTCATTAGTTCCTACGTAAGGTTTTTGTTTTTTATATCCTCCGCCATATTAATCATTCAAAAAGAGCTTACGTAGATCATTATTTACCTCATATATAACGATAAGGGATTAAAATAAATCAATAGAGCTTCCTCGGGCGTTTAAAAAGAGCTTTGCGGTGACACGTGATATAATGCGACAAGTTCGAAACGTCACACACATCACCGCAAGCGATCGTGAGCGTGCGACAAATTGTCGATTAACCTCAACCGTATATTATCTACTTTCTTATTTTGTCAAACAATTGTAAAACATTAAACTTTTTCTACGATTCACTCTTGTTCAAAGTTTCTTATGAACATTAACAGCGGTTCGGAAAATCAAGTCGTCAGAGAACAACCGAAATAAACTGGTTTTTTTAATACGACTTGTTATAAATTCAATGTTGAAACATTGAATTTCGAATTTATAATAAAATCAATACAATGTTATATATTCTAATTACGTAGAGTTGTTTTTTTTTTTAATTTCAATTCTAACAATATATCAGTAGGCTTGCACTAAACTTGCAAGTGTAGAGTAAGGCTTGTATAACACATCATTAATTGTACTCAGTACCTATATTGGTCTATTATATAGTAGACCTTTGTAGCGTAGCTCACCACAGCCGCATTTTTGTATGGTCTGATTAGTGAGTATTTAGTCTCGGGTTCTATACAGGGTTGTTTTTGAAAGAGAAACCAAATTTTAAACTTAAGTTCATTTTTTTATAGAATAGGGTGACAAACGAGCACACAGTCCACCTGATGGTAAGTGGTTGCTGTGGCTTATAGACATTTATCCTCGATTACAAATCAAAATGCAGACGCGTTGTTACCCGTGAGGACTAAGATGGAATGCCTCGTTTCCAGTAAAAAGGGTCTCCGGTTCTCTACACTCATCCTACGGAACACAGCAGCATTAAGCTACTATTTTACGCTGGTATTATGTGAGAGCGTGCTGCAACCGCAATATAACTGCAGCATGGCTCTACCACTAAAAAATCACAATCTGTGTTTTTGCACAACGACGTGTTATAATAAACATGCCTTTGTGTTTGTTGGTTCTATGAAACACTATAATTTGTTCAGTGCAAATATTAACTGAAAAATCATTAGGAAGATTGTAAGTTATTTCAGAGTTTAAAATCGATCTAGAGAACATCATTATTACACAAAATACTCGTTTATCGTTACTTCCCCTACGTATTATAACGCTATGCACAGTACACGCCAACCGCTGACCTAAGCCGATTTTCCACTATGGGATATAATATAATTTATATTACATGGAATATAATGTAACCATTTCAACTAAGATAATATAATATATATTACGTCCCAAACTCAAAATATTTTTTCGATCGACCGAGCGATATTTTCTTATTGTTTCACCTCCTGTACCCCGCACACCCTCCCGCGCCTCCACTACGTCCTCAGATCATCTAATGACGAACGCACACTGGTTAAAAGATGTATCTTACAGTGTGAAGGGCAATCGTGGGATATAATATATATTATATCCCATAGTGGAAAGCCAGCTTTATGTGGTCTTAAACAATTGAATAGAAGAACTTAGAATAACAAATGGTTCGTCAATCGTCGCCGTTTAAATGTTCCTGAATTGGGTTCGTGCCCTTCAATGATTACGAAGCGCCAAAAACATTTTGTCTTGTCGAGGGTGACGGGACCCTTCTTTCAAAAGAACTAAAATATCTCATCTGTTTACAGGTTAACTGTAACACACACCCTTATTATTAATACATTCAGTTTACTTTAATTTTTTTTCTTCTACTTCCTATATGAAAAAATTATTTTTTCTCTCCTTTTTTTTTTCTTTTTAAAAACATTACCTCCACACTAGGATTTTCTCCTGTATCGTGGGGGCAGATTTCAAGCATAAATTTCACAAGAACAAAAACCAAGCCCGGAACAATTACTTGTAGGCCATACAAATACTTGTTCCGTTCGGGATTCGAGCCCGCGTCCCTTAGCGCTATAACTCATTGCTAAGCCACTGCGCTACGTAGCCGTAAAACTATTGAATTATATTATAAAAATAGTCTCTCTGAATGCTTTTTCTACTTTTTCGGACATATTTTGGCAAAAAACACCTTTTATATCAGTTTACCCATTTGTTTAAAAATTAAAGACAAAAATATAGAAGTGCGTTTCACTGTTCATTATTTACGAAATTTTGTATTTTTAATAAAGGATTTTTTTTAAACATTTACTAGTAAAAGGCTAAAATTCAGCCTAGTAGCCATCTGTGCTAGTTACCACACACTCCTATACACAGCAGTAAATTCACTATTGTGTTCCGGATTGAGTACAAAATACACAGTTAATTAATAATAATCTGTGAGGGATATCATATTAATCCGCAGGTGTGACAACCAGGGCTCCAACCCTAGTATATAATAACATATTACCTCCTGTACTATATTTTCGTAGATTAACATTATGCTATTTAAGATTTTTGTATACTGTAACGAAAATTACTGCACAGGGTTGTTTTTAAAGGAGCAGCCAAATTTTAAACTTAAGTTTAAATATGTAGACAATGATATACCGCTATCGCAATTTTTGAAAATATGAGTAAATAGCACTTCTCCTTTTATAGATTTTATCTGAAGTTTAACGTGATTTATGGGCGACAACGTTTTTGCCTACCTATCGACCCTTACACTAGTACTAATTATGTGTGTTTGCGGCTTCGATCAGGTTTGATCGAAGGCTTGCGCAGTAAAATCAGTTAAAACAATGCATTACCACGCACTTTGAATTTTAAAGATAAAAAAGGCAGAATGTTTGAGATTTTTCAATAAATTTTCTTCAACATTTGCCTATATCACTTATTCTAAACCTTCTCTTGCAAATTCGGCCGTTTATTGCACAAAATAATTGAGTCCATATTTTAGCAACAATAAGACGGATGATAAGAAATAGAGTTGATTAGAAAAAGATAAGTAATTATTAATAATGCAGATGATGAGAGAAAGCAAATAATTTTGAAATCAAATTTAAATATAGTAATTTTAAGCGTTAACATTATTAAATTATTTTAGTATTTTATTATATTATTTATATACAATAAATATGTTTACTTTAAAGGCTAAATTATTTTTTCCGAATTACTATCACTTAGCAAACGGTTATATACTCGTACTCTAAATAGTAAATTATTTACGTTAGTTGAAGTTGCTTTAGTATAAACCTTAAGTGAAGTAATCGATTTTTTACGTCTGACTGCTGGACACTTACTCTCATCGTTGAGAAGGTTATGTAGCAAATAGCCCACCTCGTTGCTCCAATGCGTATTAGTGGGCTACAGATGTCTTCATAATTTATTTCTTCTTAGAATTGTCGGTCATTTCAGGATGTTTTCCTTCACCGCTAATCATGTCGTAAATTAGCACTTTAAATTGCAATTAACAAACACATTGATACCGCCAGGGATCGAACCCGGGTTACTGTGTAATTTACACCGACCGCTTAGCCTCTGTGCCTCTACGTACAGTAAATTAAGTTTCTATTTTTTGTAATATTTACTAAACAATTTAATATGAGCTCTTCAGTAAGATTATATTTATTTTAGAAATGTTTCATCTTTTTATTTATAAAAATTACGTGTCGCATTGTTTGTTTGTTTGTCCGCGTTGAACTCCGATACCACTCAAGTAGTTTTAATGAAATTCTGTAGATGTGTATCGCTGGCTCAGCTTGAGAGATAGGATAATTTTTATCCCTACAAGTCACTTGTAGGGATAAAAATTATCCTACACAATATTATTTATTGCGAATTTGCAGATTTTTTAAAGGACAAAGGGTCGTCGGAAAGGGCAGATAAAAGTCTGCCTGAACAGCTAGTTACATATAAATGTATATTCGAATTCAACAATAGTCTCATAGACTCACAATAAAGTTATTGACATCCGCGACGGGCCTGATTGACCTGAGGGGTCCGGACTGATTCAATTTTGACGTTTTTATTGGGTAATATTGATACACTTCGTGATTATTAGTTGTGTTACGATCATGTGTATGGTGTATTTGGTTGCTAGGAGTCTATTAGTTTGTGCTACGCGACGATCTAATTTGTTCTACACGCTCATTTCACACAGAGGGTGTTGTTCATTAAAGCAAACGCACGCCGGATGTGTTGTGTTTCTAAAAAGACTTCATAATACACACTAGTTTATTTGGTTTTATATTCTGTCTATAATTCGAGTAAGAAAATCCATTATCTGATATCGGCCCATAGTTTTATACTTTTAAACATTGATGAAAATGTAATTAGTAAGGTAAGTGGTTGCTGTGGTCATCTGCATCTATCCTCGATTACGAATCAAAATACAGATGTGTTGTCACCCGTGAGGACTAAGATGGAATGCCTCGTTTCCAGTAAAAGGGTCTCCGGTTTTCTACACTCACCATACGAAACACAGCAGCAATAAGCTACTATTTGACGCTGGTGTTCTGAGAGTGCGTGATCCTTCCCCGGTCGAGCCGACCCATTCGTGCTACAACTATACTACTAATATTTTAAATTATTACTAAATTGACAAAAATGTTTTTTATTATCCTTAGACGAATTACGAAGCGGTTTTATTATTATAGTTTTTAAAGATACTAAGTAAAATAGTCTAAGTAATAAGTCGTAAGTAAAATCAAACACAAATTACAAGATATGCAATATCGTGTTTCATCAGAAGCTTTATGTATTCAGAATAGAGCTGTTTTAGCATACATTATCAAATAGATATTTGTTTAACGTCTTCAAATCCATCCCTATTCCATTAAATGATTCTAAAGTTAGATGGATCGAAGGTTTCAATGTTTTAAAACGTATTGTCTCAATTGTCAGCGAATGCTTTGAAAGCACGGCATGTTCGGACGGCAAACGGAAGTGGCCTCTACTCTGTGAATAGAATATTGACTTGAAACTGACTCCGATGAGATTTGAATTTAGGTATGATTTAACTCACACGACGATGCAAAATTTGCTACCATTCTGACTACAAAATTAAACAAGACATGAAACATATCGAGGCTCGAGGCTAAGGAAAAAAATTGCGTCAAATCCTTAAATTATTATCGCTGTTTCGAATGCAGTAGATCACAAAAAGAGAGTAATATTTTTGCCTAATACATATGTATATAATATGTCCCTTTTTATGTATCGCCGCTACATCTGAGCTAGTAACGCAAATAAAACGAAATAGAATTGTCATCATTGACCGTTTTACATAAACTTTCACAAAATGAAAAAAGATAGAGACAGATATAGATATTATAAATATTATATTTAAGTTATCGGTAATCAAGGATTCTGAGTAAGGCCGATGATATTATCATAGAAAAAATTTAACATACATGAACTGTCGAAAAATTGTGATCTAATGAGTGATAAGCAAATATTATCGTGTCGGATATCAAATGAAATGTATACATCATTTACTTGGTAGAGACATGCTTTAACTATATTAGTAGTACAGTTAATTCTCGATTGGGGAAGGACCATGCTCTCATGAAATACCACCGTAAAATAGCAGCTCGATGCTGTGTTTCGTAAGGTGAGTGTAGAAAACCGGAGACCTGTTTTACTGGAAATGAGGCATTCCATGTTAGTCCTCGCGGGTGGCAAAGCATCTACATTTCGACTCGTAATCGAGGATACATGTAGATGTCTATGGGCCACGGCATCCACTTACGATCAGGTGACCTGTCTGCTCGTTTGTCAAACTTATTTTATAAAAAATATTTTTAAACTTCCTGAACTTACACACATATTTTGTTGCTGTTTAATTGTATGATATGTTTAATTGTATGTATCATGATTCATTACAGCCTATCAAAAGACCACTGCTGAACACAGGCCTTTCTCATAGATGGGGGGGGGGGGATATTTGCCAAGCTGCCAAATCACATCCAAATTGGCGACGGGCAGAAACTTTGAATGTCTGAGACGTCTGGAACTACCCCTGTCGATCCGCTCGCCAAGCGAGTCGAATAAGCAAATCCTGTCGACAATGGTAGAGACTTATGCCCAGGATTAGACTTTCATGGGTTGGTAAAGAAGAACAAAATATAACTAACTAGCCATTATTTATTTCTGTATTTGTTTATATTGCAGTGCGATGAGGGCGGCGGCGCAACTGAGGGCATCAAGACTGAACCCCCCGAGGCAGAGGAGCCTCGCGCCATGCAGAAAGTTCCCTCACTATCGGACCTGTCCGATCCTGAAGCATCCCTGGGTAAGTATCTGGTTGTTTTATCATGTTTTTTTCTTTAGATGAATCAATATCGACAGTTCACACCGTCACCATTTTAAAATTTGTACGTAATTACTATAAGACTGCTTCTGTACCTTAATGTGTGTACATAAAATAATAAAAAAAAAAATATGACTAGGCACTCTTCCATATTTTGAAAGATATTATAAAAAAAGGAATCTTCCAGCTATTTCTATTTCTTGTAAAAGATTAATAAATATTTAGTTGCGTAATATTTATTCGTATTTCCTGTTTTAAATTAGATATTAAAGAAATGTTGTATACTTTTATCTATTTTAGTTACGTCATTATATATGCATATTGATAATTTCGATATGTTGTGTCGTCTGGTTGATTTTGAATACTTAAAAATAAGTTACAGCCTATATAGGTCCTATTGCTGGGCATAGGCCTCCCCTTATTTCTGAGAGGGTTTTAGGGCAAGGAAGTGTCCGCCGCGCTGCCCCAATGCGTGTTGGCGAACTTCACATGTCTTCGAAATATTTTTTTCTTATTCCTCAAACATGCAGGTTTCCTCACGATGTTTTCCTTCACCGCTGAGCACGTGGTAAATCAGCACTTAAAATTGCAATTAACAATTTCATTGGTGCCGGCGGGGATCGAACCCGGGTTACTCGCGTCCTGTTATATTTACAGCGAGCGTTAAACATCTGAGCTACCACGACTGAATACTTATATAAAAACTATTTATAGGCAATTTGCTTAAAACCTAAAATACGAGGAGTTTTCAATTTTTAAACTATATTCATACTGGTGTATTCTCAACACAACACAATACATGAAACAAACGTCCCGATACCATCCACACCATCTGGATGCTTGGCGGTCCACCACTGTACGTTTCACAAGGAGTTTTCTCCCACGTACAACCTCTCTGTGGAATAGTTTACCACCGGCGATTTTTCCGGACCGATACGACCTGGGAACCTTCAAAAAAAGAGCTTACTCCTTTCTAAAGGGCCGGCAACGCACCCGCAATTCTCCTGGTGTTGCGGTTGATCATGGGCGGCGGTAGTCACTTAATATCAGGTGAGCCGCATGCTCGTTTGCCCCCTCTTCTATAAAAAAAAAAAAAACATGAGTGTAATTTATAAGGTGTCCAAAGATTAGAAGTTGGAGTCCTATCACCGTATTCATGTATGTATGATATCAATAGAAGACGTGGGTCTGGTACTTGGGGCTTAATAAAACTTAATTAACTTCGTTCTAAAACGCTAATTCTGCGTAGCTAATTCTTTTCCCGAATCAAACAGGACTGAAGGTTGTCTGTGACATGTCCAATCATAGCATCACAACTTATGACACTTCCAAGGCGTAATCAATTCGATAAGGAAGCTCCCAGTTGACTGGCTCAATTCACTTAGTTTCATGCAACATGAAATCGGTGCCTTCGACAGCCCATTTTATCTCTATTATAAGCCATTTTACTGTTAAAAATTTTAGTTCACAATTCAAGTTTTATATAAAATTAGGTTATTATTTTATTAAATTATGTTTAATAATAATTTCAAGTATAATTATAAGTATAATAATTTCAGTTATTTACGACGATTAAAAATCCTATCATTTATCCACTCACATTCCCAACAGTTAAATTAAAATGTTTCTTGTATAAAAAAACCTATCGCTCTAATAATTGAAAAATTCGTTTTATCCGTAATAATTCGCGTTTATGTATTTACTTTTTCACAGTTATCGTCACTAATGTATACGTTACTGCTTACAAAAGATGTCCCTTACAATCGCAATAAAGTTCTAACTTAATTATAATCATTTAAATTAATCAAAGTTTTTAATCATTACTGCCTGCATTAATTATATTATACTGTAATGCATAAAAATCACTGTAAATATAATAAATATAAAAAAGCACTGTAACATAATTAGCGTAATATCTGCCTGTATTTTAGTTTTCAGTCGTTTAGTTTAAAAATATATATTTCTGAAATTGATTCCTTGGTTATAAATAAATTAGATACCATAACTTCTCAGCGTTCGATCTGGACGATAGAGTACTTGATATAGACTATGAATGATTAGCAAATAGGTGAAGCCTGAATAGGATAATATGGCTCATCCTTGTTACGAGTACCGACTGCACTTTCAGGCAACAGGAGCATGACGTTTACATAAGCCAATTTACATGATACTAATTTATTTTTAATAAGTATATGTATACCGTATCGGTGTTCTTTTGGCAATGAATTCAGATGTAGTAGCGCAATTATTATGGATAGTGGTATTGTATAAAGGATGAGCGTTAAATAATGGAGGCGGATGGAGGAAAATAAATGGTATACACAAACGTGCTTTCCGCTTTCATGACTTATAAGGTTATTTTTTACCGTTATTGCCATCGTATTTATTTTTTTCTAAATATGAGTATTTTAGTTGTTATATCACCAATATGTGTGATATTGAACCTAAATTTTCTAATTAAAAAAAAAACAAAAAGCAGGTGAAAATAACTTTTCTTAATTTCTCCTAATTTTCATTCGACAAGGATTAAGCGACCAGGATACCAAAAATAAAGAGGATATGTTTTGATATAACGTCCGCAGTACCAATTAAAGAGGTTTATTGTTTCATCCCTCACCTTGTGCGTGATATGGTGCGTATCAGATATTCGGAGCCTAATTATTTTATTCCACATAAGAGGTTAACGTACCAACAGACCAAAGTATCGAAGTTTGTTAGTCTCCTCCAGGGTGGGCCATGCATACGGGCCCATTGTTTCATGTGTCTTTGTTTATGTACATATTTTAACGTGGGAACATCGGGTATATTGCCCTTATGTATTCACGTACCCAAACATCACGCTAATGTTTACATTTCTTTAGCTTATTGAAAATTACATATCACTTACCATTTTGGTTAAGATGCAATATTTTTGTTAATATTAAGACTTTTGATAGTATTTTTTACTTTCTGTAAAATACCCCTTGATTAAATTGGGTTTTATATTTAATACAAATTTACTTAAGAAACGAAATATTGTACGTTTTAGAGCCACGCTGCAGCTATATTATGGTTTTAGCATGAATAGGTCCGCTGAACCTGGGTAGGATCACGCTCTTACAGAATACCAGCGTAAAATAGCAGCTTAATGTTGTGTTTCGTATGGTGAGTGTAGAGATCTGGAAATCTTTTTAACTGCAAATGAGGCATTCCATCTTAGATTTCAGGTTTAACTACGTATCTGCATTTTGATATTTAACTGACGATAAATGTAGATGACTATGGGCCACAGCATCCACTTACCACCGAGTGGACTGTGTGCTGTTCTGTTATTCGATCAACTCCAAACCAATACAAAGTACATTAGAATACTTAAAGCTTTCGAAATAGTCAACAATTTAAAAATGCTTTCTTGAATGCTCCCTATTTTATAGACTTGCTATACATGCGTATAAAAACGTGATTGATATTTGAAGTATGTATCTCCCACCACTGAAATACGCTGGTATCCACTTAAGTACTGACTCAATTTCATATAACTTCTCTGTGTTTATTTTGAAGTGGTTGTATCAAAGTATTTCTAGAAGTAGTAAAACTTCAAATCCGGAAAATCCGTCACGAGTTAAGGGACTTATAGACAAAAGTAAAAAAAATACTATTACGGCAATATGTTATCGTTGTGTTCAAATAGTACAGACCTACGTATAACACGACTATTTATAAAACTGTAGATATTAATCTTCTTTAATCTTCTTTAAAAAAAACGTTATCCCTACACTAAGATTTTCTCTTGTATCGTGGGGGCAGTTTACAAACATAAATTGCACAAGGACAAACATCCAGACCCGAAACAACTATTTCTAGGCCATACAAATACTTGTTCCGTGCGGGATTCGAACCCGCGACCCCCAGCGCAGCCACTCATTGCTTAAGCCACTGCGCCACGGAGTCGTCATATTAGATCAGATTCTGCTGTGTAATTTAATTGGTGAAAAACAAAAGCAAAAGTTGAATGAAATTTGAATGTGAATGAGCTCTTGAATGCAATACACTCGCGTTCCGAACGAATTAATCTCGACACGGTGAACTGCACTTTATAATTGCAAGTCTGGTAACATATTATCTGAATTTATTAGCGCAGCACACCTCGCGACGAACAAATGTGTTTTTTTCTGGTTTTTTGTTATGATATTACTTCAAATAATATATGTAAATTTTAACATCAAATTTATATCGATACAGTTATTTCAGTTTTTAGGTTTGTTGTCATCAAATAAAATTACAAGTTTATCTATACTTCTTTGATATCTACTTTGTTTCAGAAGAGCTAAGAAAAAATGAACTAAGTTAAAACCGATTCTAAAAATATTTTATTTAGATATTTCCCGAAAAGTTAAAATAGTTTTTATAAAGGGTTTTTCAAAAAGGACTTGTACTTGTACTGTACCTACACTTTCACGAACCGCGACGATGTTTTCGACTGATCTTACATTCCTTGAACGTAGAGGTATTGGATTATTGTTTACCGAACCGATCGTTACTTATTTCACCACCAAACGTTGAAGAGTCGACTGTGAAGGACCACAACGCCTACCGTAAAATGGGCAAAATGCGTGTAAGATTTGCACATTTTTATACATACATACATAAACACTCACGCCTGTCACCCAGAGGGGTAGGCAGAGACTACGGACTTCCATTTGGCACGATCCTGACATACCTCTTTCGCCTCCTTTACATTCATATATCTACGCATACATGCTCGTCGGTTAAGGGTACTTCTAACGTGGCCCATTTTCAAAATATCGCCAATTTGGTCGATAAACTTTTTTCTAGGGCGTCCCTTTCCGACTCGGCCATTCACATCTGCCATATAAATTTGCTTTGTCACTCTTTCCTCATTCATTCTTTCTACGTGACCAAACCACCGAAGCATTCCTTTCTTAATCCTGGTCACAACATCATCTTGCATACCACATTTATCTCTTATCACGCAATTTCTCACCCTGTCATTCAGATTAAACCCTAGCATATTCCTTAAAGACCGCATTTCTACAGCATTTATTCTACTTTCGTGCTTCTTCTGCCACACCCAGCTTTCACTACCATACATTAAACATTTTTATAATAAAGTTTTATCATTTGAACATGCTGTACAGTCATATAACTTGCCATGGTCATTTCACATAAGTAATAAACAAAATGGCCGCCATGGGCCGCCAAAACCTACCCTCGCCAATTGAAAAGCCCTTTACTTAATTGATTGAAATTAGTTTTATTATGCACTTATTAATATAATACGTCCGAAAATCCAAGGAATTGTATAATGCTTAACACCTCTTTAAGAGGTTTTCTCATAGCGCTGCTCTATGGTTTTTCTAAGGCCAAGAAAAAAGTGATTATTTCATTTAAAAAAATAACGATTAATAATAACGCTATTTAACTAGGAACGAATTCCAAATTGTTAAATGCAATATTTGAGTAATAATAATGTCCTCCAGACCGAACTTCGGCAACGGCGGCCTGTCTCAGCGGAGGCTAGCCAACGGCGCGGGACTGGATTATAATGCCCAAATGTATGCGCAAGCACAGGTGCACTCTCTATTCTCTCACTCTCATAATCCGATGGGACGGTAAACCGACACGACCGGAGAGAGATCAGGAGCAGAACTAACGGCTTTACGTGCTTTCCGAGGCACAAACGTCACGGGGGTGAGACACCGCCAACTTTCTGACTCCGGGCAACTACTGAGAATTTCTTGACGGAAGAACTCAATAATTAGTTTTTTTTGGCCCGACCCAGGATTCGAACCCAGGACCGCATGATCAGCAGTCGTACTACTACAACCACTAGACCAACGAGGCAGTCAATACTTGAGTATGACAATAAATAATATATACTAATAAAAAAATATAGAGACGCCACAACAAAGCTCTCCTTTCTTTATTCAGTAGAATTTTTAAATGTTACAAATTGTTACCACCACTCTCTTTCACGTCGCAGAGCGACGCTGCACCTATATTACGGTAGCAGTATGAATTTACAGACACAAAAGCAAGTCAGAAAAAATATTTCTAGGCCATATATAACTACTTCGTGCCTAAACCGACCTTCGTGTTTACCTTTCCGTGAATTTTTCAGTTATTATTATTATTGAATTTAACTTAATTATATAAGATTTTGCATTCACAATGCAGTCACTGTATATCAATGTTCTTGCAGTCTATTATACATAATACATATGAATTCACAGTCAATGTAAATATACCAAACAACTCAATTAAATTTATATTACCAGTTACTACGAAATGAAAGAGTAAAAATTGCTGGTAGCACATTATCATATCAACGTTGTAGGGAACGGGAACAATGCGAACAATTTGTTGACTGTATCTCGCGGCTGCTCGTGACTCATAATGTACACATAATGAGAAATTTAAAATAGCCTCTATATGTACAATATCAACGTCCATTAGAATGAGACTATAGCTGATAATAGCGTAATAAACATTTGTCTCCATTTTTAAGTAGTAGCACTATCAATTTATTTAATAATTTAAAAATCAACATATTTTTTTTTGCAAAAACATTCTATTTTCGTAAATTCACTGGTTTATTATTTTGGTCTTACTTCTGAAATAATTTCTATGAGGTTATTATATTCATAATGCGTATCCATAATACTAAATAATGTAATTTGAATCTGAGTTGCACAATTGATCGGAAACCAAATCTCGAAATCTTAAAAATTCGTGAAAAAATGGCTTTTTAGTTTTAGTAGTTCCGTACCAAAGGACAGGAAAGACATTCTTTACTAACTTATAACAGTATTAGTAAATAAAGTCTTTTATAATTATATAATATCGTAAATTATAGGCTGGACTCAATCATTTAGTAGTTGGTTAAGTTGATAACCTATTTAACAGTCGGGATGCGTGTGTTTTTGTTACAATACTTTTAACAAACTTTTTTAAAGACTATGAAGATATATCGATAAATTATTACATACCTATTTTATTCTCTCTAATCTTTGTCAATTATAAAAATTGTTCAAGTGCAAGCTATACATGTCAATTAGTATTCCGTGCTTGTAGGTCCCACCTAAATTAATAGATACCATCGCTCTTGTATACGTTTTCAATCTCGATAATTCTCGTTCATTCTACGCATATTGATGTTCATATTGTTTTAAAATAACTAAACGGTCATTTTGGAAACGGAAACAGTTTTTTTTTTAATTTCAATATCGATTTTAAGTAATTCTTATTGAAAGTCACTGTCTTGTTTTTTTTTAAATTGGTAACAATGATGACAAAAACATTAAAGATTTTTTTTCCTTAACACCAAATTGCATGTATTGTGATCCCATTAGGAGTCAATGAACCCATCCTATAATAAATATAACTATAAAAAAGATGGAGGATAGGAAACCTTTTTAAGCACGACGGGTTACTGTCTTTTTTTATATAAAACTAGATTTTACCTGCAGCTTCGGTTATCTTAAAAACTATGGCTTATGAGAACTATGCAATATGAGAAAATGATTATTTAAACCGAAGATCTATGTTTTACTACTACTATCTATGTCTTACGACAATAACCTTTAACACTCATAGTTTAGATTTGAAAGTGTTGAAGTAAAAAGTTGTTAAATATACATTTTGCATCAAATCCTTTAGAGATAAAAGATAAAGTGTGTAGTAAGAGACTTTTTTGTTAAAATTTGTAAACTACCTTCAGAGATAAAAGATAAAGTGTGTAGTAACAGACTTTTGTGAAAATTTGTAAACTAATAAGTTTTAGTTCGTAAATTTTTAATAATTACTATCTAAAGTTTATGACCACTACTAGTGGTGGTGTAAGAATATCCACCATCCCGTATGAGGAAACTGAACCAGGAGATAGGCAGCAGCATCATCCTGATAAAAGCTAAATAAAGAATAAAAAACTGCGCTTGCCAAACTGCTTGCCAAGCGTGCCAATTATGACAAGTATGACGAAAATCCTCCCAAAGAGAATCTATTGGGGAGGCCTATGTTCATCGTTTTATCCTGTTATATGTGGTAGCGCCATGCTGCAGTTATATTAGTAGTATACTGCAGTTATATTAGTAGTATACTGCGGTTATATTAATAGTTGTAGCACGAATGGGTCGGCTCGACCAGGGAAGGACCACGCTCTCACAGAATACCGGCTTATTGCTGTGCCCATAGCCATCTACATCTATCCTCGACTACGAATCAAAATGCAGAATGCCTCGTTTCCATTAAAAAGGGTCTCCGGTTCTCTACACTGACCATACGAAACACAAGAGAATTAAGCTACTATTTTACGCCGGTATTCTGTCAGAGCGTGGTCCTTCCCCGGTCGAGCCAACCCATTCGTGCTACAACTAAACTACTATTATAATATAACTGCAGCATGACTCTACCACGTAAACTCTTCTTCGAAATATTTTTTTTCTTATTTCTCAGACATGCAGGTTTTTTTACAATGTTTTCCTTCACCGCCGAGCACGTGGTAAATCAGCACTCAAAATTGCAATTAGCAATTTCATTGGTGTCGACGGGGATCGAACCCGGTTTGCTCGCGCACTGTGAAATTTTTAGCGTGCGCTAGCCATCTCAGCTACCAGGGCTCAATTTATGGTATATGTATAGATTTTAACAAAAAAAAAAAAAAAAACAAAGGTCCATACTGTCCCCACACATGATACCTATACTCGTAAGAGGATGTTGCGGTGTCCACTTCCCCTCGCGTGTTGATCGCTTCACGGGATGTTGCAGAAACTACGTTTCAAACATTTTGTGTATATTTTCAGTTCATTTCTAGTGATGTTACAACATAACTCTGTAAACATTTATTACTTAATGTTATGTTAGTAAACATTTAGCTACGCTTTGTTAAAATGTCTTGATTCACTTTGTGTTCATTTGTATGCAAATTATTAATATGTAACAGCTTTGGAATATAGGCCTCCCCATAGATTTTCTCATAGGGGAGGATTAGAGGAGCATTTTTATATATTATTTTCAGTTGTTAGCGGGAATCACCGTGTAGTGTAAGAGTATCGAATATCCCGTAACGTCCTGTGGGCGTCGAGAGGCAACAGGGAGAAACTGAATAAGGACATGAGCAGCAGCAAGCCGCCTACGAAGCGTGACAAATGGGGCATGAGAGGGACTCTATGGAGGACGAATATGTTCAGCAGTGGACTTGATAGGCCGTAACGAATAACGTGGACTTTTAAAACAAACGAAACATTGATAAAATCAATTTTTGGTCTAATAATCCTATTCTACTCAGGTGAAACCGTCGCGTTAATGACAATATATAGGAGTCGCTAGTTAATGACAATATATAGAAGTCGCTAGTTAGTGAAAATATATAGGAGTCGCTAGTTAATGACAATATATAGGAGTCGCTAGTTAATGACAATATATACTTTATTTTAGAAGCTATATTCCTCTTACGGTCTTATTTAGTAATATACTTACATTATAATACTAAGACAATAGATGGGGAAGTCTGAGGCCTGTAGCACAGTTTTTACTAACACAGGCTTCAGAGCTCAAAAATAATTGTAACAATAATATAATGTATGTTAATAAATTTCATTTCATTTCATTTACCGACTTCAAAAAAGGAGTAGGGATTCAATTCGACTGTGTGTTTTTAATGCGTGTTTCCTCATAACTTTTCTCTGGTTGAACCGATTTTGATGATTATTTTTCATCTGAAAGCTGGTGCTTCTCGTGTGGTACCATATTTATTTCATTAAGATTTGACCAGTAGTTTTTGAGTTATCCTTAAATAATGCGTATTTAATTGACTTCGAATACATTAATTCATTCGGTCGTATTGAAGTCTGTCGTACAAAATTTTTAATTTTACCACTTCTTTTCACAAACAGTTTATCACGTCAACCTTTTTCTGTACAACCTGACCACTGTCTTAGTAACATAATCTGATATAGCGTGTTAAAAGCGCTTTTTTTTACGCTTGACCAAGTGTAAAGCAAGTTTCATATGTCACCTGAATTATTATTGCGTTAATTTGAACTTTATTTCGATATAGTTACATCACAAAACAGTTTAATTGTGTTTTTTTTTTGTATTTTATTAACTTACATCACATGTCGCCTCTCTTAAGCTCCGGACATATTTTAATATGGATTTATATACTGTGTCTTAAACGTTGGATATGAATAAGTACCGTTATTATTACAACATATTGTCCAGAGTCCACTGCTGAAAATAGGTGTCCCCATAGATTGCCTGATAGGGGGGTATATTTGCCATACTTGCCAGGCTTGGCAGAAGGGTTGGTAACCGCAGTTCTTACTTTTAGTTTTAAGAAAACGCTACTGCCCATCTCCCAGTTGGTTTTCCTCTGTCCCTTTTACGATATCCACGGGATGATATGAGGTTGTGAATGTTCTTACACTGCCTCTACACGGTCTTTATAACATTATTCCAGTCATGTTAGTACATATGTATTACTTGTATACAAATCATTAAAATAGAAATATGTGTTTGCAATGTTAAAATAACAGCGTTTGTCTTGATTTGATACATATGAAAGTATATAGTATATACGGTATACTTATAACAAAAAAACAATTTTTTTTTAATTTTTGTCTGTTTGTCGGCCTGCCTGTTCGTTCCGGCTAATCTCCGAAATGGATGGATCGATTTTGACGGGACTTTCACTGGCAGGTAGCTGATGGTATAAGAAGTAGCTAAGGCTACTTTTATTTTTAAAATATAATTAGGTTTCCGCGCGAAAAAAAACCATGAAACGGGAGGAACACCTAGTACACATTACAAATTATACGTAACCTAAACTTACATGTAAGATTTTAGGTTAGGATAACATAATATGTGAAGTAAATGGATGATTCAAAAATTTATAATATGTATCAATAGGTTTTTAGACAAAAAAAAGAAAAGTAGTGCCCTTTTAGTACAACTGCTAAGCAGATAGTTGGTAAGACTTTTATCTGCCTAGCAGTCCATCTTGGTACCTTGATCTTACCTATTTCTGTAGCCAAGTAGCAGTTCTTGCACTGCTGTATTCTGGATCCGAAGGGTATAAAGAGCTAGAATGATTAGAGACTGTGAGGCATTCCATCTTAATCCTCAGCGGTGACAACGCAGCTGTAGCGTGCTTTGTTTGAAGTTGGCTGCAGGTGTCCATGGTCTGCTTAGCTACTTACCATCAGGTGGACTGTAGGGTCGCTTGTAAAAAGTACTTCAGTGGTATAAAAAGAAACGTCATAATGTCCTCCAGACCGGATTTTGGTCACAGCGACCAACCTCGAAACTAGCCATCGGCGCTGGACAGGATTTCATACGTGGTAGAGCTACGCTGCAGCTATATTGTAGTTGAGCACGAGTGGGTCGGCTCGACCGGGGAAGGACCACGCTCTCACAGTATACCAGCGTAAAATAGCAGCTTAATGCTGCTGTGTTTCGAATGGTGAGTGTAGAGATTCGACGACCCTTTTTCACTGGAAACGAGGCATTTCATCTTATTTTTCAGAGGTTACAACTGACATCGCATTATATTACCATATACCATCAGGTGGACTGTGTACTCGTTTGTTACCCTTATTCTATAAAAAAGGATTGTAGTGCCCAAATGTATGCACAAGCACAGATGCACTCTCCATTCCCTCCTTCTCATAGTGCGACCGGACGGTACCGACACCACCGGAGAGAGATCAGGCGCAGGACAAACGTCATAAGACAACATTATTATAAAAAAATGTTGTGTGTATTAATATTTTTTTAAAGAATATGTAAGCTATTCTGTTTGGACTTTGGATTTATTATACCGAGGGTGTCTGCCATTAGACTAAACGCAAAGTGCGACACAAGTTCCTGACGCCTAAAATTTAGTAAATCCAAAGACCTAATTAGTTCTTGCTAAAAAGTGTAGGATGTTGAATGACTCATGAAATACCTTTTTGAATTAATGAATAACTTTTTTAAATGAAGGAAGTTTATTAAAATTTATTTATACGTATATTTGCAAGTTTATCAAATCTACAAAATCTAAAGTAGTGATTCCAAAGCACTTAATCTCAAAAAGAGATTTTATTAACAATATCGCTATGCGAAAACAAAGCTGCAAAGCTATTTCTGTATAAGCAAGCTCATGTGTTGACACAAGAGAGTTCTCATGAACGGCCTAACATGTTGACTCAAATAAACACGTGTGCCCAACACAGCCGCGGTGTTAACGCCCGACGCACACCGCGAGGTTCATTCATAAGGCGACTTGAATGGAGCCCGACGAAAGCTCTACAGTCGTTATGCGCGCCTGGTACCTCGGCCGAATCGGTCGGTAGACATATTGTCCGATCGCAGCGCTGACCAAGTTAGTTTGGTTGCCTAATGGACGATAACGCGATCGTATTCAAAAATAGCCTCTAGTCGGAGCTTTGTTCGAAAATTGTGGCACATTTCAAACAACTTTACGTTTATCTGATAACCTTACACTTTTTCCATTGATGATATATACTTTAATTTCTGAGTCTAACTGGTCAATAAATGAGCCTTATATAATGCAAACTTTTTTAAAAAGTTGTAAAATATGCAGGCTGTGCTATTTTTGAAGCCAACAAGTTAGTAACTAAATTCCACGAAATATATAAACAAGTTGTTTTTTTGTTCCGTGCGTGGGCGAAATGAAGTATCGAAGGATCTATGACATGTTTACAAAATTCAATTTCTTCATCGGTTCGATTGATTAATCATTTCATACTGCTCTATACTGCAAGCGTGATTAATATAAATAAGAAATCTCTATTTATTTTATTTCGATTTTCTGTTAACTTATCAATATAACAAGAACAAAAACCTTTGTCCACTGCTGTATTGCGTTATTGCATACACAAGTTAAACAGTTTTACAATTGTTCATATTATGCGTGTTTGAGTAAAGACAAACGTGCAAAAGAAATCCTTAATGCTATAAAATATCACGACCATTTTTAAGTCAATTCGAAATAACAATGTGGAGAATATAGATAATTTAAAAGTTTTATCCACTAAAGATAAAAATCTTTCATCATTTTCACTCGAAATTAGTAAATATTAAGTATTAAAGTACTACGTTTTATATCACACCTATCTCTAACATTTTTTATCGCTTAAACATACGAACATGTTGTTCTACAAAACTAACAATACCTAACACTTATTTAAATTCAAGGAAAATATGTGAGGAATCAAAAAGGATATCAAGATGATCCTTGTTTGTTGTTTAATTTTTTAGATATTAATTAAAAAATATAGATTAAAGGTCTGTGAATCATAGACATTTCTGCTCGGTTAAGAATAATAAAACCAGAGGCGTTGTCAACCATGAGAATTCAGATACAATCCTTTCCAGTGAAATAGAGACCATTTTACTAGAGAGGATTCCATCTTACTCCTCTATACGCTCACTTTACGGAACACAGCAACATTTAGTTGCTATTTTACCCCGAAATTCGAGCGTGACCCCTCCCCGGTCGAGGTGACTTGTTCATGCTTCAATCATAATATATTTTTATAGAGTAAATGTGACATGAAAATAAGTAAATAAATAAACGAGCACACAGTCCACCTGATGGTAAATAGATGTTGTGGTCCGTAGAGATCTACACGTATCCTCAATTAAAAATCAAAATTCAGGCATTGTCCCTCCTGAGAGTCGAGATGGAATACCTCGTTAATAATATTTTTCTCGTTAATATTTTTTATTTTTATTTAAAAAATCTTATCTCCACACTAGGATTTTCTCCTGTATCGTGGGGGCAGTTTACGAACATAAATTTCACAAGGACAAACATCCAGCCCCGGAACAATTACTTGCAGGCCATACAAATACTTATTCCGTGCAGGATTCGAACCCGCGGCCATGCCTGCGCTACGGAGCCGTCATTTGAATATAGATGCAGCATGGCTTTACCACTTGTAAACTATTTTTTATGTTTAAGTAGAAATATATTACCGATATTCATTCGTCGTTTATTCATCGTTCATTCGTAAGAGCACATTAAAGATCCGGTGCCGAAGATAGGTCTCCCCATGGATTGCCTCACAGGTGTAAGTATAGTATTTGCCATAGCCATATGATAATAAATATATTAATAAACGTAAATATAATATTTAATATTCTCAAACAACACAAGGCCAAAGCCGAAATCATCGCCTCAAAGCACGACTTATGAATGGGCGTCACCAAGGCGAATAAACCCATCACAGTAATAGAAATATAGCTTTTAACTATATTTGGATTATTAACGACTATCCGATAACGAGATTCCGTTGCTGTTACGGTATATATTTTAGATTCAGATATCGGAGTGCAGCAAATATGAAACCACGATAGAGGTTAACTTTTAATATTTACTGTAAATTAAGTTAAAATATATCCATTGTCCTTTAAAATTCTTATTATTTAAATGTTTTACATTTAGTTACTCAAATTTGCACCATAGAGGTTTCGCAAATACACTCTGGGAGGCCTCTAACATAAAAGATATCTTTGTCAAGAAGGTTAGCTATGTATACACATAACACATCCTCTCCATTCTTTAGAATACACCACACAATCGTATAAGTAACCCTAAATTTTTCTCACTAACAACAGTATATCTTGGGCTATAATAAAGTAACCATTTGTGTTACTATCTAAATGTTAAGGGGAAATATAATGTCAAATGGCTTAGCAAGATCCTTCGTTATGCCGAAAATATTGCAGCATTAATTTTGAAATAAATATATGGTAAAGTTGAGGATTAATGTTAAGGATTATGTTAGACGAAAACACGATTTTGTAAAATTTTCTCGATAGAAAAAAATCCAAAGTTACCTCCAAAATAAACAATAAACCGCTGTTATTCATAAAATACTTTAAATAAGATCATGAAACTTTGCATGCTAACTGAACTAACTATAAAGCAGTGCTTATGTTATTTACTTTTTTTTAAAATACCATTATTTTTACTGTAAAAAGAAATTACCTAAACTATTGGCCTTTTGAAGCGTGATTCCTGCAACACGGTCACTTGGCCTCGGCCTTTGAACGGGGAGGTTGTGTCGCTTACGATCAGAATATACATTACGTAACAGTACGACGTAAAATTAAAATGGGAAATAATCGTGATAAAAATAAGAAGCGGCTGGCTTGGCGTTAAGAAACAGGCATTAATATGATAAACCTAATGAAATAAGTGTCTAACGACCTTTCTACTTACAGTATTAGTGATTACAAACATGTCGGTACATAGCATACGACGCGCGGGCAAGTGGGGACGAAATTAGAATTTGAGCTGACTTACTCCCTCAATTGCATGCACTAACTCCGTCACCACTAGTCCCAGCACCACTACTTCCAACACCACTATTCTAGGAAAGACATACCATCGACGATAAATACGACACGTGTTTCGCTTCTACACGATGCATCTTCAGATGATGTAGACTCTACGGCCGCCGTACAGCAGTTACGGTAAACAGTAACCTACCATCAGGTGGATTGTGTTCTCGGTCGTCACCATTACCAAAAAAAAATCTCATAGGTATGAAACAAGCTAAAATATCTTGGCTGGCTTCCGACAGATGGCGATATAATCATCCCGTTTGCCAGGTTGCCTGATGAGCGTGACGATGGAAAATTCTTCCTTTAGCGGGAGAGGCGTACAGTATTGACCTATTTTTACGGGCTAAGAACATATGTCTTTGAGGATTTTTTAGGGTGACAAACGAGCACACAGTCTACCTGATGGTAAGTGGATGTTGTGGCCCATAGACATCTACATTTATCCTCGATTAAGAATCAAAACGCCGATGCGTTGTCACCTCTGAGTACTTAGATGGAATGCCTCGTTTCCAGTAAAAAAGGGATTATACTGGTGCTACACTTATTAGTGGAACACAGCTTTAATAACACATTTATCATAGACTTAAGAGCTGTGGGATGTGATGATAGACACTTCTTGTCTCATGTAATTCCACCTTGGGTGCGGAGGTCGAGAAAACACCACTCTTCTGTAAGTTTACTAATTAACGCGTTCACCAATTCCACACGGAGCGGCCACCTCGAACCTTTCAATTCGGAACCCGTGACCAGCGGAAGTTATAAATAATTTGTAATATTTTACCATTCTGTTTTTTATAGGATAAGGGTGACATACGAGCACACAGTCCACCTGATGGTAAGTGGTTGTGGTTGCTGTGGCCCGTAGACATCTACATCAAACCACGATTACAAATCAAAACTCAGATGCGCTGCTACCCGTGAGATCTAAGATGGAATGCCTCGTTTCCAGTAAAATGGATCTCCCGTTCTCTACACTCACCATACGAAACACAGCAGTGTTGAGCTGCTATTTAACGCTGGTATTCTGTGAGAGTGTGGTCCTTCCCCGGTGGAGCCGACCCATCCGTGCTACAATTATACTACTAATATAACTGCAGCATGGCTATACCATGTAAATATATTTACAGTTATACTGTGTAATGTCAATACCGTTGGTATTTTAAGAAGCAAATATGGGAAATGATCGATGATCGTTAAGAGCCTCGAGCACTACCATGCCTGCCATATCTGGCAACTGTGGCTAATCATTCTAACAATCGGGCGGGTCTAAATCCAGCATTTTACTTTTACAGGCAGATTTAAAAAAGTTTTAAATATAAAATCCAAAGCCAAGATTAAAAAAAAATCTGACTGACAATTATGTAGATTTTTATGGCCACCTTTCAATGATTCCTTTAAAACACGTCGTTTATTTAAATCCATGCTAAAACACGAGTTTAAGTAATAAAGTATCAACTATCAACCCTCAGCTCATCAGAATTTATAAGCCTCAATTTGAATATATTGAAAGCCTAACGTCAGGTAAAGTATTTTTTTAAACTGAGTTTTATATTAATTTGATAATAATTTTATCGTGTTTAACTGATACCGTATTCGCGCTGCGTCCATGGTAGCGTTCACGCATCTAAATGGTTTCTCCGTCACCTCTGCTCACTCCTAACGTACTTTGCATACTAATAGCAACTCCGACACTATACAATTATACTTGAGCACGTACAAGATTCATATTTTATATGATTCCTAGTGCATTTTGTCCCTTTTTAACGACCCTATGAATCTGAGTAGTTTATATAGCCGTCTTCAAAAAAGGGGGTTTCCAACTCGAGTATAATTTTTTTTGTATGTAGGTACGTTACGCTATAACGTTACGTAACCGTAACGCTAACCGACAATAATAGTTAACCGATTTTAATGTTTTTTTTTTCATTGAATAGGCTATATTTCAGAGGTCCACACAATCTAAAAAAAATCATAAAAAAACAACAAAAAAACCACCACTAATCATAGAAAAACTGGGGATGAAGATTTTTCGAACTTGAGTTAGTTAGTCTTATATCCACATAATATGTACTTACCTCTTGAAGTTGGGGCTTCGATACTTTTAGTAATAGGTAATAGGAGGAAATTCTAAGCTATAGTAGGAGTAGAGATAGTTTAAAATTAGAATATAAATATAAATTTTAAAAAAGAAAATGAAGTTAAAATAGAAAATAAATGCTAAAATCTTTAATAAGTAAGTTTTATTGTTAAAATAACAGTTTTCCGTTTTATTACTGTTTTTAAATTATTATAACAATAATATGGAAGTACCAACACGTGTTATTCGAATGTGAGCATAGTTTAAATGACACACATTTCACATACTGTAACATCCGCGTATCCAATAAATCCGCGCATTTATTTTAAATTTTAAGTCCTAAATATGATTTATTATTGCAATAAATCTGTTGCTGACTCGTTATGATACTCCAAAGACGTTTGAGAGCCTGCCAAGTTGCAAGTGACTGCTCGCACTTCTAGCGCGACGCTTCTGTACTTATTAGTTACGAACGTACAATAAAATTTATTATTGGAAAGCATTAAAAACTACCTAATAATTCCATTAAATTTTTAATCTTCAAATGAGTTTCACTGAATTTGTTATTTTAATGTCTAAGCCTAAAAAACATCAAAAGAATTCTTTTTTTTTTTGATTTTATAATTTACGAATGAAATAATATCAAATCTCTGTTTTATTAAAACTAATAAAACGAAGACAACTATATATTTATATCTGCTATGATAACGACGCCATATTTGTATACTTCGACAGGTTCCTAACTAAGGAGAAGTCGACGTAACTACTACCTAGGTTTACTCTCTGTGCATCATCTCTATGGACCACGTCTTACCTGGCCCTTCACTTGGTCGTATGTAGGAAACTTAGGGTCACTCAGTGAGCTTCAGAAAGCGCTATGCTCGGAATATCTCTTTGTAATAGGCTTCGAAATGAGGATATCCACTCTATGGGTTGGCCACATAACTCGAAAAACCGACAACTATTGGGGTAATAAAGATTCACTAGGGGCAGCCTCCTGAATCTTTACGTAAGCAAAGTATAAGGCGGTCCTCCACTATATAGAATTCGGACTTGGTAAGACATGCAGGGAGTCGATGGATGCAGGTGGCATAGGTTCGTGTTTAATGGTATTCCTGGAGGCCTATCATCAGCAGTGGACTTGTGAAGGGTTGCAATAATTATAATGATTATGAATCAATTTAATATCGTCATATAGAGTTTGAGGAAACTGAAAAGTTGTTCTCAGATTACCTAGATAATTTTATATTTACTCTAGATTTAAGTTTAGGATATTGTACGTTTATTAAATTAGGCTTATATATAAATATTTATCACTTGATGAATATAATGTAACTATATACGTAGTGCCATCTAGGCTAAACTCCGTTATTATTATGTGTTGGATACGATGATATGGACGAAACTAAAAGTGAAAATATAACAGAACACTACAGTAGAAATATACTCCAGAGTAAAATAATCTGTAACTAGTGTACACAAAGTAAGAAATCAAAACTATTTCAGAATGCGCAAGCGCTGATTTGTTTGTGGCGCCATCTACCACATTACTTTAACACTGTCAGGCCTGCTGTGATTTTGTCGTAATGTGTACGTCTAAGGACAGACGGCGCTGTTGTTTAAATATCTATTTTCTCATAGATGGCGTTTAACGCTGATAAAACTTAATGTTAAATATTTATGTTAATATTTACCAACGCTACTTATTAACATTTACTTAGTTATACAATTAACATAGATGTTCTACATGAATGTTTTCATATTTAGTAACAAAAATTATTTAAACACAATATTTTTTTCTAATTATAATAAAATACTTATTTAAGAATGAATTTAGTTGGTGCAACAACTAAATTCATTCATACATTCAAATTCTAGGTTTCATTAATAATAAGTAATAACAATTTACACTTGGGTAAGTTTGTTTATAAGTAGGTATTATAGGTAATTACATGTTGTCTGTATTTTAAGATTTGACGATAACCAAAGTAGGTATAACATTAATTATAAGACTTTTTAAATACATAATATCTTAAATCAAATATTATTATTTGTTAGTTGGTAAGAAAGATGTTTTTTTTTGTATTAAAAGTTGTAAAATAAATACCTAAATAATATATAACTATATGACAATAATTGATCCTTAATATTGGAATTAAAAAATATATTATATGTTTCGGTTACAAGCAAATAAAGAAAATAATTGAAAAGCAGAAAAAAACACGTTCTACAGAACGGCTGTACATGTGACGTCACGGGGTGGGGTGCAGTGGGGGAGGCGAGGCGTGGGAACCACGCGGCAGGTGCGCGCCGGCCACTGATCCTGAACCAACACACCTATGAAAGTATCTACGCATACATGCGCACGCTGTCCGTTATTGAGAAAGTTCCGCTTTTCCAGCCTCTCGTTAATTATTTCTAGGACCAGGATTAAAGCAAGTCTATAGCGGTACGAGGTAATTCGTGGATAGCTCAATTAAAAATAAACTTTATGTAGTGTAAGTGTATACAGATGAAGGGTCATAAACGAGCTTACAACCCACTTAATAGTAAGTAGGTGCAGTTGTCTCACCATATCTATATGTATCCTTTATTAAAAATCAAAGTGTATTCATACTCCTAGTACTGGTTATTAGGAGTATCTTATCTTTAAAAAAGAGGGTCTCCAGTTCTCTACATTCACTGTATTGGTATTCTACTCCGGTGAAACTGAGCTATTCATGCTGTAACCATACCAGAGCTGCAGTGTGACTCTACCAGGTTAAGAATTTGTACAGTATTCTGTGCTTGTGTGCGTTTTTAATTAGTATATGTTTTGGGACCATTTATCTGAGTTAGTACCACGGATTTGCTCCATGGTTAGTACCGCCCTCACCTGATCTATAACAGTCACAAAGCGGCCCACAGATGTATTCCAGTATAAAGAGCGGGTATAGTTAGACGTAGGCTGTGAAGCTGGCAGTCTTGGATCTCAGGGATGACAACTCTTTTGCGGGCTTTTTTTGGGCTGCAGTAATGTGTAATCTCTCTTTTTTTATTATTAACACTATATTTATATCAAGAGATAAAAAGAGTGACTAACGTATCATATATAAGTATATGTTTATATAAGTATCAAAAGAAATTTATCACTATTTAAAACTAAGGCCATCTCAATAGTAAAACAGTATTAATAAAAATATGCAAATTTAAAAAGTTCGTTTGTTCGGAATCTTATATCACCGAAAGTACCACTTCATCAATTGCTTTGCAAGTTTTTTTATAGGATTGTGAGAAACGAGCACACAGTCCGCCTGATGGTAAGTGGATGCTGTGGCCCATAGACATCTACATCTATCTTCAACTAAGAATCAAAATGCAAATGCGTTGTCACTCCTGAGGACTAAGATAGAATGCCTCGATTCCAGTAAAGAGGGTCTCCGGTTCTCTAAACTGACCATACGAAACACAGCAGCATTACGCTATTTTACGCTGGTATTCTGTGGGAGCGTGGTCCTGCCCCGGTTGAGCCGACCCATTCGTACTACAACTATAATATAGCTACAGCGTGACTCTACCACGTAAACATTTTTGACACAAGTTTGCATAATTTATAAAATTCTCGCGTGTTTTTTATATATTAAAAAACAGTGCCATCTGTCGGACTAATAGAAACATATATTTTCTTTTTATTCTTTTCCATTTAAAACGACTAAAACAAAGCAACGCGCGCCCGGTTAAACCTGGTTATTATTAGGAATAAACATTAGCGTTATCTGTATACTGCTTTTCTTCTAGTGTTCTACGTCTTTATTATTTATACTTTGGTTTAACTAAGTTTTTTTCATATTACCAGTGACTTAGGCCCGCGCGATAGTCAGAAAACAACATCATTTAGATAAAAATCACGGAGCAATTTCCGTGATAAATAGTATCCTGCTTTTGCTGCATTGTTATTTCATTACATGAGAAACTTTTGTACTTAAATTCATTAAAATCTCAAAATTGCTCTTCACATCTAACCCACAGGAACCGTGCATTTATATGGAGTATAATATAAAGCCTATGTAACTCTCCGGCTCGTAGACTACCGACAAACACACTTTCGCATTTATTCCACCGCACCACCAGGCGCTCGGCGGCTCTTTACCCCTTTGTTGTCAAAATTCTACTAATTCGAACCAAAAGGTTTTCTTCGTTTTTCGTAATGCGCACAGCAAAAGAGTCGAATAATCTACCAGCGTCTAGTCTTTCCGTCCGATTTCAATCTTGGCGTCGTCAAGGCAAAAGTGAATAGGCTTGCCAACAGTACGTTTGCACTGAGAAACATCCAACACGTAATGTTTTGAAACAAATCGCATAAAATAAATCACACAGCATGTTTCGTTCGCACTCACAAAAACTGTGTAAAATTTTCAACAGGTATTCAAACTCTTTATCTATATATCTTTCAACATGACAATATTTCTACAAATTTGTTTTCAAACTATTTGTTTCATTAGTTATAAAGATATAATATAGTTAAAATATATAATGTACAATAAACTATCAAACATATTTCACTACAACATGTTCTTTGACTATGCAAACGCTTTTTGATACATTGACAGAAAACAGTGTTTCAAAACATGTTTTTTTTTGCAAATCGCGTTAGTGCAAACTCATGGTTAGACTGCGATTTACCATCTAGGAATTCATCGCAACTTACCATCAGATAGGATTGTGGTCAAGCACTGACTTATAGTAGGTAACACATTTATTTTATACATTGTTTAGCCGTACAGAAATCTAGCGTTTAAAAAAACAATAACCACAGATAAGTATAATAGTATAACGCTGTAGTATTTCGTATAGTGAGCAACGGGAACCAAAGACCCTTATTACTTGTAACGAGGAATTTCATCTTAGTTCTCGAGGGTTTCCATCCACTTACCATTAGGTGGAATGTACGCTCGTTTGTCACCCTTAAATAAGTAGCGATGATTATATCGTGACTGCCTGATTATGATTGATGACTTAAATCATGAAATATGTGTTTGCTTCGTGGTAATTATTATTGCAAAAGATATATTGAAAATTATAATTCCCACTCTTCCGTCACGATTGTTTTAAATGAGTTGCGTAGAAAAATATACTCTACTCTACAAAATACTTCTAGACTGGTTGTGTGGTAATTAATCGATGGATTGTAATTGGTAAGCAACAAGTTGAAGACACATATTATAATTAAATAAATTAGCAACCAAATATATCTAACCTGTTAACCTGTAACCTGTTACTACTTGGCAGTTCACAGCTGGATATAGGTCTCACCCAAGACACGCCACTCAGCACGGTCTTCAGCTACACGCATCCAGTTCCTACCAGTCACGATGACGACCCAGATATCTAGTCAGGTTGCGTCCATAATATATTAAGTTAATATTATATTATAATCTCTAAAAACTACTGTTGCTTGTCGCTAAACGGAGACCTTCCCCACGGATTGTCTCATGGAGGGATTTTTTCACAGTTGCCACGCGTAGGCGCTTTCCACACTCTGCAACTTTAGTTGAGGCAACTATCTATATATAAACACAAGCTGGTGCTACCAACTTCTCGACTCCACAGAGTCAGTAATTCAGACTTGGGGCAATGTGTACGCTATTACAACGAAGTCCCAGAAAATACACAAGGTCTCTCTATTACCAAGTTTAAATATTTAATTAAACAAAAACTGTATAAAAAGGGTTATTATGATATAAATGAATACGTGGTGGATAATAACCCCTGGGAATGGGGTGGTCGCTGAAGCCGTTTCTTACTGGTTCTTCCCAGGACAGAGGTTTTTTTTCGAACCAGTGGTAACGTAAAATATTGAATTTCAATAAGAATTACTTGTAATCTATATTGAATAAAAAAATTATTCTATCAACGTTTGGAAGGTTTCGAAGGATATTCGAGTTGCTATGTGTGCGCAATCCCATTTGATAATATGTAAAAAGCTAGTTGCCAGTTGCTCCATGTACAGAGTCGTAATAACAGGTATGTTTGCGACCGCAGTTTAATTTTTACTTGCTATCAGGAAGATGCTGCTGCCCTGTTTCGGATTCCCTCTGTCACCTCTTACGTCACCTACGGCACGATATGGTGTAGTGGATATTCTACATCGCTGTGTAAATATAATTACATATTGCATAAAATATAAAGGGGATGTCGCCACGGGGCCGCAAGCAATAAATTAATTAACCATCCCAAACAAATTTGTAATTGAGCAACTTTTAAAAACCTTAGGGCCAGTAAGTGAGTTAGGTACTGAGAGGCCCGGATTCAATAAAAGTCGCCACAAAAATTAGATTCCTCTGGCGGAGGGCGAGGAGGCACTTTTTGTCCTTTGATGTCGCTTAATGAAGTTCACCTCTTTCTCGTTGAGAGGGAACTCGCTTTTGGTTTATGCAAAAGTTTTTTGTACGAGTTACAAGTTGGGATCAATAAGTAATTATTATTTTTTATATATGATATTAATCTATTTTTTTTAAAGTTCACTTTATTGTAAACCACATAAAACGATAAAAAATAGATTACATTGAGTAAAATTAAGAGGTAGGTACAATAAAGCGATCGTATTGCTAAAACGTGATATCTTCCAGACAACCTTAACATTAGGAGAAAGTTGTGCTTTTGGACAGTGGGAGTATATTATATATAGTAAACTTACATACTTATACCTAAAAATACTAAACCGATACACAATAACAAAATATATATACATAATATATTTTGTTATTGCAAAATATATATACATAATATATCTTGTTATTGCAAAATATATATACATAATATATTTTGTTATTGTGTATCAGTTAATAGCTATAGGTTTACATTTAGCAATGTGTTAAGCTTTGTATTACGTGAAATTAATGTGGGGGTATTAGGTGAGGTGGGTGGGAGGAATTATGTTTAATGTAAAAACAAATTAAAAAATTTAGCTCTCTTTATTATTCCTATTTAGTCTTTGATATTGCACTAGTAAAATTATTGTTTAAAAAAAGTGTTGTCTAATATTTTTCATTTGTGGGTATTTTATACGCTGTAATACCGTTTTTCAGATTATGGTAAAACGTTGTCAACTTGTTGCTTGCACTTACGTGAAGGTTATAAGCATAGCACAATTAACTTACAGTAGATGGCGCACGTAATATGTATAGTACCGAAAAATTTATTTGAAAGTTATACATATTCAACTTCAATGAATGTGTTATCATTCCTAATTAAACAATATACAAATCTTCCAAATTTAAAACGATATTTCCACAATTATTTCCCCTGTGCCAGCAACGCGACGTGTAATCTATTTTTTTTAAAGTTCACTTCTTCGCTGTTGTAGATAAAATTACGCCATTTCGGGCTAGGCCAAGAGCGCATTTACCTTAAATCCGATAAAGAAGCAAAAAAATTAGAACAAAATTTTATAAACTGATGATGGCAGTAATACCAGAGCACTGTAGGTAATTTAAATTAATTGGCGCTTGGAGCCAGTCCGATTTCGTGCCTTTATTGTCTAGTAAAGTTACCTAACCTGAAGACAAAAATATTTTTAACATAATAGTTACAGCCTATATACGTTCCATAGCCGGGTACAGGCTTCCCCGCATTTCTGAGGGTTTGGAGCAGGGATGGTGGTGAACGCTGACAGACTTTACATTACATTGAAATATTTTAATTTATTTGATATATGGGCAACTCCGCGAGTCTTTCCTTCACCGCCGAGCACGTAGTCAATTAGCATTTAAAATTTTACCGTGGCAGAGCCAAGCTGCAGCAATATTATGATTGAAGTAATAATTGGTCCGCTGGACCGGGAAAGGACCACGCTGTCACAGAATACTAGTGTAAAAGCAGCTGGTATGTATGGTGAAAGTAGAGAATCGGTGAACGAGGCGCTCTGCATTAGTTCTTCAGGGATAAACTCTACATTTCGCTACTTAATCGGGTATAGATGCATCCAGGTGGTGCTAGTGGTGTGCTTGTATAATTAAAAACGTAAGTCACCCATCCAGTATAATTAATATAGGTATATTTGTTTGTTCGCTTTTTTTTGCGCTGCCGTACCGTTCATCACTTGCGGTAAAACTTTGTCACCATATTGCTTGCACTTCCGCGATGGTTGTAGGCATAGTATCCGGTAGGTGGCGCTGTTGTAGAATTCAGATATCACCCGTGTGAAGCCGGGGCAGATCCTAACGACCTTATTCTTAAAAAAAAATGCAATTTGCAATTTTATTAATGCCGGCGAGGTTCAAGCCTTTCTTTGGTACCGCTCAGTTTGTTACGCATGTAGTGTAAATTTTTTAAATATGTTATATTATGTTTATTTATTAAATTAATAATTATTTACGATTACTAGTTTTTGCTAAAAACTTATCACTTTTAACGCCAATACCGTAAAATATATTTTAAACTCGAGACCGTATAATTTATAAACACCGTAACAAATACACCTTTAAGTTGTAATAGTTAAGTATTTCTACGGTAACGTGGACGGTGTCGGTGAGGCAATAGTGAGCAGCAAATATCCGGAGGCGTATCGAGGGGCGTTTTAGTTCGATACACTGAAAGTAGTGTTCCACACTTACCTAATAGAATGTAACTACTAATATTATATTGCTGTGGTTGCACGGAGGCTAAGCGATTACTGTTAATATCACCGTAGGCAAGGGTTCGATCCCCGCCAGTACCGTGAATTTGTTAATTGTAATTTTAAGTGGAGATGGGCAGTAGCGACGTTTTTTATAAAATAGGTGACAAACTAGCACACAGTCCACCTGATGGTAAGTGGATGCTGTGGTCCATAGACATCTACATTTATCCTCGATTAAGAATCAAAACGCAGTTGCATTGTCACCACTGAGGACTGAGATGGAATGCCTCGTTTCTAGGAAAAAAAGGGTCGTTGGATCTCTACACTCACCATACGAAGCACGAAAGTATTAAGCTGCTATTTTACGCTGATATTCTGTGAGAGCGTGGTCCTTCCCCGGTATAGGCGACTCATTCGTGCTACAACCATAATATAACTGCAGCGTGGCTCTACCACGTATAAAATAATCTTGATAACTTCCTAATAACGACAAAAAAACTGTTTGCCAACCTGCTTGCCAAGCGTGCCAACTATGGCAATATCCCACCCCCTATAAGGAAATCTTTGGGGGAGGCCTATGTTCAGCAGTGGACTTTATAGTAGACTGTAACGGTTATTTTAACTGCGTGATATTCGCTAAAAATATTTCGAAACATGTGAAGTCCGACAATACGCAGAAAGCTTGTTCCCAGCTGTGGAAGGTCAAATTAATGGTTTTAAATTATTTAACCTTCAAACGCTACTGGCGATAATATTGCACTGTCTATTCTGATGAGGTCTTCTACGTTATCTTGACGACGAGTAAGGTTATATAATTGTTACTGTTGAAATATTTATTTATCTTACAAGTACTCATTCTAACTTTACCTACTCGTATTTTGAGATTAAAGGTAGGACCGCACTAGGCGGAGCTGAGTGACACGACGCGTCAAAATGTTCTTTATATGAAGTTATACGTGACAACCCGCACAAAGCGGCAACGGAACAACACTACAGCAGAACTGCGCGGCAAATTTGATCACCTGACCAACTCGTGTCGCTTAGTTCCGCTGCGGTGCAGTTCCGCCTAGTGCGGTTCTCTACCTTAATTATAAGTCAAAAAGATAATTATTCTAGAATAAAATAATAATGACTTTTTGTAAATACTAGATTTTCATCATCATCATCTGCGGCAAACCTCTCCCAATATTCGCCATAAGGTCTTCGGCTACACTTAAACTAGATTTTACTGATATTTAAATATCAAACGACGAATAAGTATTATAAGTACTGCTTACCACTTAACCAGTAGTAAGATGTTTTTTTCATATGATAAGGGTGATTAACGAACACACAGTCCACCTGATGTTGTTGTGGCCTATAGACATCATCATCTATCCTAGACTACGAATTAAAATGCAGATGCGTTCTCACCCGTGAGGCTAAGATGGAATGACTCGTTTCCAGTAAAATGGGTCTCTTGTTCACCACACTCACCTTACGAAACACAGCAGCATGAAGCTGCTACTTTACGCTGGTATTTTGTGAGAGCGTGGTCCTTGCTCGGTCGAGCCGACCCATTCTTGCTACAACTATGCTACCATAGACCTAGAATTTTTCTAGGTCCATGTATGCTACTAATATAGCTGCAGCATGGCTGTACCACGTAAAAGTCGTCATCGTTAATCGTAACTTATATCCGCTTAGCTTCTGTTTGCTCGAATTTAATTATTATTAGAATTTATTTATTTATTGTAGTTTACTCACTATCGATTTTATTTTATCGATTACAAAATATCGACGATGATGATTTCATTAGATTATAATTAGAATTAAAACTGTAGTTTATTGCAACAAATGTGTTCGCCAGGATGTGTGTATGACGCAGAATATTTTATTTGATGTTTTGAATTAATTTTTACGAACATTTTATAAAAAACGATGCCTTGACAACTAAAAGCATATAGATTATTTATTTATGCTGCGATCAAATACACAAAATATGTTATTTCTTAATTCGTTATGAGGAAAGAGCCAGCACAGACGCGGTTGAATTATTACACAAAAATAAATAGTAAAGTTGCTGACATTAGAAAAATTACTAAACCAGAAATTTCAATCTACTTAACGTATAAAAAACCGAGATCCAAAGAATGAAGAAGCAAATAATGCGTCTTATTTATTGATTTTACGACAAAACTTTACTACAAAATCTCAGAAAATATACAAAATTTGACCTGCTCAAAGTTCAAAAACTTTATCAAGCTAAGTTTGTATAAAAAGGGTTATTACAATATTGAGGAGTTTATGGATCATAGTAGCCCCTGCGAAAGTTGATCGCTACCAAGATATTTCTAATTTGTTTTGTGTTGTTAATTGTAACAAACATCATTGTAAGCTGTTATTTAAAAAAAAGTCCCGCTGGGTTTCTTGCTGGTTCTTCCCAGGACAGAGGTTTTTTCACCGAACCAGTGGTAGATTAAAAAAGTGACTTTGAATAAATATTGTTTATAATTTATATTGAATAAAAAAGTTTCTGTTTCTGTTTATGATTCTATACAAGTAAGACACCGTCGCGGACAGTAAGCCTGACCTATTTATGCATCCTGCCATCGAAGTGATCAGTGCGGAGATGGTAGCACGCCATGCGCGTGATGTTCAATTCTGCGGAAGGTCGTTTACATTTTAGATTAAGATAAAGGTCGGCTACAAGTAGCAAATATCAACTAAAACTTTATTAATTGTTGCGCGGCAAGTGCTAAACTCTATGTTAAAGTTGATGAGCCTAGCGGCCATTAACAACGTCTAATTACATTTTTCTGTGTTTGTGTGCTTATGTTGCGTAAAATATAATTTTCTTACCACGTCTGTGTACGATGATTTTTTCACACATGTGATTTTATCTAGAACAAGTGGTAAAATATTTTTTTTACAATCGGCTTCAATACGACCGCATTAATGTATTCGAAGTCAATTAATACGCATTATTAAAGGTAACTCAAAAACTACTGGTCAGAGCTTGATTAAAGTTATATGGGACGACACGAAAAGCACCAGTTTTCATATAAAAAAATGAATCATCAAAATCGGTTCACCCAGAAAAAAGTCCCGAGATAACACAACCAATGAAAACATACCGTCGAATTGAATACCTCCTCCTTTTTGCAGTCGGTAAAATTGTAATTTTTGATAAACATACGATACGATAGTATATTGTGTTTATCAAGCTGTTACCCGCGACTTCGTATGCGTGGGATTTATTACCCAAATTGTTTTTCTAAAAATCGAGCTTAAACTAGCTTAAAACACTTTTTACGATATCCGCTATCTGCCAGTGAAAGTCCCATCAAAATTGCTTCAGCCTTCGGAGATGAGCCGGAACAGACAGACAGACAGACAGGCCGACGGACAGACAAAAGTTTTATAGTTAAGTTTAGTTTAAGTTAAGTTTTGTTATAAGTGCCGTAAATAATTTCATATACATTTAGTAAAAATATGTTATTTAGTCTTTACAAAAAGATACTTAAATTTTATTTGCTTGTATAGACATTTGTAAAGATTAAGACTGTATGAAAGAAGTCTGTTTAGATGACGCGATTTGTATCAAAAACCTTCTGAAAAACATATGGGCGAATAATTCTTTATCAAACAACCGATTTCGATATTCCTTTTAGTTCTTTGAAGCGTCTTTCTATTTTTTTTTTAAGTTTTATTATTAAAGAAGTTAACAAGTCAGACGTTGGTTCTAGTGAAGAAGGTAGAATGTAGTATTAATTTATCATTGATTTTTTATTTATCAAGTACCAAGCTTAGAGGATGGTTACGTTCGCCAGTAAGCATAAGATTAGGAACAACTTAATATTTGATAGTATCGTGATTTCAGAGGTGCCTGCTCGAGACGAAACTAAAGAGCGAACATCGCGTGCTGGCGTTTTCTATGAAATTAAAGTTGACCCGGTCATTCAGATATCACGGCTCTTTTAAATAAAGTAAATAAATAATTCTTTTGCAACTAACTTTCGTCTAGCTCGTTTTGTTTGATTGTCAAGTTCTGTTACACCGAAACGTGTCAAACGGATGTCTATGTTTTGTAGAACACAAAGGCAGGAACTCCAGTGGTCAAAGAGATCAGCGTAAACAGAAAGGCTCACAATGACGCATTCAAAATTCGTTACGATTTATACTGTAATAGCTTGTTAATAAGAAATTGTGCTTCGCGAATCGGATGTCGCAAAATATAGTATCTAATTGAAAGACCTTATTGCACATCAGCCTTATCAAGCGCCTACTGCACATAAACTTTTCTTAAAAGCACTCGTGATGGACAAATCAGCGCAAAAGCTATACTCTCGATGTTGTTCAAATTATAAATTTAATCAGTTAAACCTCATAAAAACATAACAACAAAACCTCGTAGTTATAATCAATCTGCACCTTGCATCTTAACTTACTGCCGATCTCAAGAACGTGTGGAGTCTGAAGTGCTTCACTCGCGGTAATATAATAAATTATAAAGAGTTGACACCTTCAGATAGTAAGGTACGTGAGGGTAACATGGTCACCTTAAGCTTTGCAGCCCTATGAAACCAAAACTAGGAGAAGGACAGAGACAAAAACATAAAGTCGTATACACTCGAGCAGTTGGTATTGTTGATTGAAGACTATAACCAATATACTAAAAAAAAAGTAGCAAACAATCTTTGGCAATAATTAGGAACATTTCGTAAAATCCACATAAATAAACCTAAGTACACTACACCATACTAAAATCGACTAAAATATTTTCCATAATTTCAACTGTCAAAATGGCGTCGATAACGACTTTTTTTGCCCCTTTATCATTTGATTGACCAATGCGGAGCTACTTGTATCGTATCATTAAGCAATCTATGCAAACAAGACTGTAGTCAGAGTTATAAGAAAGTGACCATATTCACGTACTACATTCGGAAGTTTCAATCATAACTTAAAATCGGTTGGAAGCGACCTCCGATATATGGCTGTTAACCAAATGTAGTATACCCAGACCGGTGATTTAAAAAAAAATCGAATCGTCTGAGGTCGTCAGTTTGCCTGCTGAGCGTGTTGATTATGGTCAACCTTCCGATTAGTAAACGCACTTCTATTTGGCAGCAGATATAAGTAAGTGCGTTGAACCTGCACCTGCTGTACTCCAGACGGACACCTAGGTAGAAAATAAGTCAAAGTAAAATTTATTTTATAGGAGAGGGGACAAACGAGCAAACAGTTCACCCGATGTTAAGTGACTACCGCCGCCCATGAACAATTGCAACACCAGGGGAATTGCAGGTGCGTTGCCGACCGTTTAGAAAGGAGTAAGCTATTTTCTTGAAGGTCCCTAAGTCGTATCGGTCCGGAAAAATCGCCGGTGATAAATTATTCCACAGAGAAGTCGTACACGGAAGAAAACTCCTAGTGAAATGTACAGTGGTGGACCGCCAAACATCCAGGTGGTGTGCATGGTACCGGGAGTTTTTCCAAGTAGTGCGGTCACGAAATTTGACGGCTGGGATTAATCCGAACAATTCCTCAGAGCACTCCCCATGGTATAAGCGAAAGAAAATGCAAAGAGATGCAACATCTGTTCGTAACGCACTATTCGCACCAGTTAATCGAGCCGATCGGAAAGTACTCGGTCGTCGATGATTCGAGCCGCTTTGCGCTGGATGGGGTCAAGTAGAAGGAGCTGGAACTGGGGAACCCCGGCCCAGAAATGGATACAGTATTTCATGTGAGGCCGAACCTGCGCCTTGTAAAGTTGCAGGTGGTGTGCCAGCATGAAAAACTGTCCCGCTCAGCTGAGCACGTCAAGCTTTTTAGAGGCCAATTTGGCTTTCTCTTCCAAGTGACCACGAAACTGCACGTCATCCGATATGTGGACGCCGAGCATTCCGACACTGGCTGAGGCAACAAGGGGAGTGCCTTGAAACTGAGGAGATACGACAAAGGGGTTCTTTTTAGCGGTTAACGCGCAAACTTGTGTCTTCTGAGAGTTAAACTAGACTAGATTTAGTCGCCCCCAATCCGAGACTTTGTTCAACTATTTCTCGGTTTTGGGCACCGGTTTATTAGATACTCCGTGACGTATTCCCGAGAAATATTGGCACGGATGGTGTATAAAACATCACCAGTTCTGTCATCCGCGTAGTATTGAATGTTACCGGTTTGGGATCTATCATAGATATACAGAAGAAAATCCTAAAGCAATGTACACAAATATTTTTGACACTGCAATTCGGATAAAAATCGATAGATTTAACTTAACATGATATAAATCGTAATTACCGCCGTATGTAATTAATTTCTCTTGCCCCACAACATAAAAACATTCTAATGTAATATTGGTATATTACATTATATGTTACCATGTTATATTAAATTTCCTTCAATTAATATTCACACGGATACGACATCAGTGACAAAAGTATAACTCGAACATCGCGTGCGCGCACGCATTTTGCGTCGCAGAAGATGATGACAAAATGACCCCTTTGTGGCGGATCGGTTCGTGGAATTATGCCCTTTTTAACTTCAAAAACAATGTCAAATTTTTATATTTCATTTATCTGTGACATAGGTACTTCAATTTTTACATAGTTTTACCTCTACCCTAATGACGCCACCACCTGATCGTACTCCTTACACCATATGACTCACAAAATACCAGCGTGAAATAGCAATTTAATGCTGATGTGATTCGTATGGTGAGTGTAGAGAACCGGAGACCCTTTTTCTGAAAACGAGGCGTTCCATTTTAGTGTCCTTTTAGTTTAGGGGTGATAACACATTTATATTTTGATTCTTAATCGAGGATAAATATACGAGGACTGTGTTTTCGTTTATCACCCTTGTTCTATAAAAATATAGGAATATTAAATGTCCCACTGGAGGCCACGATACTCCTCTCAGCGTAGACTCTACATGCAGCCAGCGACGGTTTTACACTGACTAGTGTAACAAATGACTTGGAGTATTTTAATGTTTAAATCTATATTTTAATATCCAAAAACTTAATAAGTGTTACAAACATTTAAATTTTAATCAGAATTTTATTATAATGGATCAAACTCGATTCCTTTATGATGAAGTTGATGACGTAGGAGCAGTTGTATCATGATTAAATTCAAGACGTATGTTCAGGACAGTATCAAAAATTTTAGATATCTTAGCATATACGTTAACGCTACGGTATCTAATATTTTTGTTTTCAAATGTCTAAAAAGTACTACAACTTTCTCCTTTTAAAGTCGATTAATATTCATTTGGGGGGAATTTAAAAACCTGGGAAGTATTCTGTCGCCAAATTCACACAATCAATGAATCAAGAGCCATAGTTAAATATTAGCAAAAATTTAGCATATTCGTAAATATTTATGCTAATTGTGAAATATACACATTAATGCTAATTAAGTATGAGCAGTCATCTTTATAAGATGTAACGGTTAGATTAAAGTTGATGTGGGAAAAGATACTGTTGCCACTATTATGATCGATTTTATAAATAAAATATTTATTTTGTACTAATTTAGGTACATGTAAATAGTTACGTTATAATAATTTATGATAATATTTGTGCATAGCCTAAATTTTACACATATATCATTCGGAAAAGAATGTATAATAATGTATAAATAAATAAATAATATCACAGTATATTCAGCCATACTATGATATTAGTTGTTATTCGAAGTAAAAATTAAGCGTCGCATCTTTATTCTAATACTCACATCTTGCTCTGCGGAGATGAAATGGATCGTGAATAAGTAAACCTGAGACAGACATTGTTGCGAATATACTCAAAATCCACTCAAAAATCAAGGAGGAGAACATGTGTAGACAAATTTACTTTTTACAAATTTAGATCCCATAATTAAGCAGGAGGACATGCTAACTACTGTATTACTCTCTTGAACTAACATATCTTTCTTAGTCACTGTTAAAAAAATCAGGCAAAAGATAAAATCGTGCCCAAGTTAAATCTCACGGACGATTAATAAATCTCGTTTATTGTCAAGTGACCATTTATTTTCTGGGATTGCTAAATTGTCTTTAATTAATTCTAATTGAGAGTCCTTTCAAGTTCTTTGCGAGGAGCTTTTATTGCAAACGCCCGCATCGATACATTGTAGTGTAGTGAAGACCCTTATGCCGGAGCATTTTTAATTTCACTCGAAAACCAAACATCCATTAAAAATACAATTGGATTCTGTGAATGAACATTTCTTAAAAAAAGCGAACATTGAGAAATAACTTTAACACCGTATCCTGTTTACGTTCGTTCAGAACTCTATTAAAACCATCTACATTTAAAACCAAATCGCTACATTTCCTCACGTACAAATTTCATTTCGAGAACACTGAACGAAATTAGCCTACGAAAACGTTGTATAAGTTTACTTCCAAAGAAAACTGCTCGAAGAGTTAGTTTTAGGGTTGCCAGAATTAATGCCACGACTAAAACGCAAATTTGAGTAACTTTATCGAGTCTGGCATTCGTCGTCAACTTAAAGCAAATGTCCTACAGACCTTGTTTCCTCCGATAGACGGCAATACGACCATAAAATATTCTATTCTAATAATATTAAATTACTTAATATTTGAGATTTGAGTTAATCTGTCCTTGCCGTATTATAATCCGTATTTTCGTTTTCGCCATATTGTGTATTTGCCTTTATTTTAAAAGGATACCTGGAATTAGGGAAATATAAAACTTTTTATTCAGTGAAACATTATTAAGGATTTGTCATATAAGTTATATATAGTAATTGGTGTTTGAAAACCTTGATCCCACATTATTTTTGGACAATATCATACACCTCGTGGCGGTTTGTGGTCGTAGCGTAACAATACGTTGCTACCGTTCACCACGGTATAGGATTTCATTAGTTAGAAATCCGGCGAGTGTTTTTCCGGGCTTCCCAACGCATCCACAATGGCGCTGCTTCCGGTCAGGTTCCCGCCGAAACAGAAATAAACTGACCCAGTTGCGCGGGCGCACGTCCGGCCCGCGCGCGCTCCGACTGTTTTCTGCATTTCCGGATAGCTTGTCATATTTTATGCTTTATGATTTTTGTAATATACTCCGTTAAATTACACCTGTCCGATTCTAATTGTAATTTTATCAATTTTCAAAGTTTTATTTTAAACTTAAATTCTTACATTGCTAAGGTTAAAGATAAATGATATATATATATATATATATATATATATATATATATATATATATATATGTATTTATATATATATAATTTAAAATAATATTATATATTGGATTTGTACGCTACGCTCGGCAGATCGATTGGCGATCGCAGTACACAGTACCAGACATCAAGTATCTTGAACTCTACATTATTTTACGTCTGGCGTAAACAGGATGGTTAATACCGCCAACATTCATCATCATCATTACAGCCCTTCACAAGTCCACTGCTGAACATAGGCCTCCCCCAAGTAATGCCACCGCCAACATTAGGAAGCCATTAAATCTTTCTTGCACTAAGCGTTTGCCTTAATCTTCGAGATTAAGGTAAATGCTTAATGGAACAAGCCAGTGTGGGTGATTACTATTGATTTCTTAAATTTACGCGAACACTACACATTGAAAAAAACTATATTTATGGATATCATCGCGTTTAATAGGTTATTTTATCTTATAGATCGGACCAAAAATTAATATTCAAAAACTAAAGGTAGCCGGGCTAACTATAACATTGGGACGTCAAACATCTCAGTCCCCTCCGTGACCATGGAACATGGATGCAGTGAAGTACTCGAAACGTCGGGAATTAAAAATAAGTTATTAAACGCGATTTATTCAATGATTACTATTGAATAATGAAATACTGTTAGGATTACCATGTAGACCTTTAGGCGCTCAAATGTTATTTAAATTTTCCATTATTTTTATGAGACTAGTGTCTTCTGAGTGACTCATACCGTTGTAAACTTGCTCAACTGTAATTTTTGGAGCGGAAAGGGGCATGAGGTGAATTGCCACACTCTGACCTTGCTGTCGTGTTAATGTATATACAACTTTATAACGTGTGAGTAAAGTCGTATATTATTTACTTTGTGGTGGTTAAATCGATTCGAACGCAGGAAATCACTCGGATAATTATTTTGCTGTATGTCTATGCAAATGTGTATACTTTAGTATTTCCTTACCCAGTCTATAATTTGTTAAAATGCACTTTATATGTATTTCGTAAATATATAAACCCAAATGCAATAAAACGATAGGGTGCCGTAATTTATAAGAAAATCTGCTTCGCACGGTCTTATCACGCTGTAAAAGTATAAAAATTATCATGCCTAGCATAGTCTTTTTTTAATAGAATAGGGTGATAAACAAGCATACAGCCCACCTGATGGTAAGTGGTTTGTGTGGCCGATAGACATCTACATCTATCCTCGATTATATCTCATAATATCTAGCGTTTAACGAGAGCTAAAGACAAAGCTACATTCAAAAGAATACTGCTATCACTTATCTGTCAACCAATTGAGAAATCTAAATCCCCCCTCCAAATATTGGTTCAAGAATATTGACAGTGTTATCAGTTTGGGCTCACTTTGATAAGCTCTTAGTAATTTGAAATGAAGCCTTGAAGTAAAACATTAATAGTAACAATTACTATTAACTATGAACTGAAAATCATTGTAGAGTTTATAGGTTAATTATATATTTTTTAAAATTATCTTTAATCGTAATTCTTTATTAGAACTTGCGTGTTAAAATAGTTTTTGATACCGGTGCTTTCTACTGGTGCAAGATCTCTATAATCTAAATATCAAAAGATTTGAAATAAAATCCTTTCTTATGATATTCAAAATAAGTTGTATATAACATTATTGTACTTTTGCCTAAGATCAGCTCTCATGAAAAACAAAGCAAATGTATGCTACAGCAGTGAGTTAGTGTGAGTCGCCCTAAGTGCAAGTTTATCAACCAAATTTGCGATATATTTAAAATGGGTCACGTGTAGAGCAGCTTTAACCGACGAGCATAATATGCGTGATGTTAAAGAAGCGAGAGAGAATCGTGTGATAGAAATCCGTAGTATCTGCCTACCACCCTGGGTGACGGGCGTGAGAACTTATATTATTATGAACTTATATTATTATGAACATATCAAATATGCAGCATGTTATTTTCATTATTTCTTACAATTTTCACGTTATCTGATAGCTATAGTATTTATAAGAACAGAACTTAAACGTAACATGATATAAAAGAGTCCGCATTTTAGAGCGCACTAGGCACGAAGCGCTAGGCGTCTAGACGCGCCCCCGCGCCGGAAGTTGCTGTTACGAAATTAATGTGGCTCTAATTAAATAACAAGCAGTCGCTGCCCGACCGCCATTTGGTCGTTACTGTCATAATAGAACTTCTACATCAACAGTAGGCCAGTGTGAATGGTGCCGTATGCTTGATGTTACAACGAGTGATTGAAGCTTGTTCTCTCATTTTTGTTAAGCATAATATCATTATTAAAATAACTTTTTTATTTTTCTACAGAATAAGTCTGTCAAACGAGCACACAGTCCACCTGATGGTGTGAAGTGGATACTGTTACCCAAAGACATTTACATTTATCCTCAATTAAGAATCCAAATGCATATGCGTTGTCACCTCTGAGAACTAAGATGGTATAGTCCACGTAATGACCTCTCATCGTCATCATTATAGCACTTCACAAGTCACACACACGCAATATAGGATTCCTCCAAGGAATGTCACAAAGCATGGTTCTAAGCTCGATAGCTTTCGGCCCTTATAGCTTATGATATATTATATTATATTTATGACCCATAAGTATCTATATCTTTCATATATTAAGAAGCAAAATGGAGCTACGTTGTCACTCCTAAGGACTAAGATGGAATGCCTGGTTATCAGTAAAAATGGTCGCCGGTTCTCTACAAATACCAAAGAAAATAAAACTGCATTATTCAGCTGTTTCATGCTGGTATTCTGTGAGAGCGCGGTCCAACCCCCGGTCTAGCTAACCCACTCGTTCTCATGCATAGCAAGTATAGCCGCAGCGGGGCTTCACCACGTAAACCTTTATATAACTTATTTAAAGTATATAGATTTTGCGTTAAGATTGTATACGAAATTTAAAAAAAAAGTTTTCATAAAAGTAGAAACTGTTAAAATTGACTGATGCAATGTTTTTTTAAAATAGAATAAGGGTGACAAACTAGTACATAGACCTACATTTATCCTCGATTAAGAATCGAAACGCAGATGTGTTGTCACCCCGAAGACTAAGATGGAATGCCTCGTTTCCAGTAAAAAAGGGTCTCCGGATCTCTACATTCACCATACGCAACACAGTATTAAGCTGCTATTTTACGCTGGTATTCTGTGAGAGCGTGGTCCTTCCCCGGTCACGCTGACCCATTTGTGCTACAACCATAATATAGCTGCAGGATGGCTCTACCACATATAAAAAGGTCAACATGTGATACTGGTCTGGTCGTGGTAGGAATAATTTTCCGCCTAAAAGTCCGTCTAGGATTTACTTACTCTCTTAAGTACCTGTTTCAAATAGTAGTGCTTCTACTACTGTGCTCCGGTCTGACGGATGTAGAGAGCTAACATAATTACAGGCTGTGAGTCCTTACATCGCAGTCCTCTGAGATGACAACGCAGCTGAAGCCTTCTTTGTGAGTTTTCTGTGATGTTGGCTGCGAGTGTAAATGGACTGCAGTGGTCACCCTAATGGAAACATAAGGTTGAGTGTAGGTACGTTTGTCACAAAAGTTTTATAAAAAAAATATGACAGACATTTCTTCGACAGTTATATTAAATTCCCAGAGGATCCTAATGATGTTGTATTAAAATATTAATCCTTTTTATTTCACTTAGGTACCTAAATATATGAATGATGCAGCAAAAAGTCCCCACATAGTAAATAGGCGTGCTCTGTGATAAACTTACGGGAAGTGTGTAAAAAATCCATATTTATCAACCACAAAGACCATTATTGTCACTTGTTAGAACAAAAATTGGTCTCACACGAGATAAGCTCGCGGCGTGTTTGTCGGCACACATCAAAGGGCGCGCACGCGTCTGTCTTGCGTTCGAAGAATTAAAGGTCCACGGTTCGAGTCTTGAGCTAATCAAAAACCGATATGTCGCATTGCGTTAGCCTTCTGAGAAGCACGGACGAAAACAAATATTGGAAAAATTGTTTTGCAATTTGAAATGCCGATATATGTTATATTTAGAGATTACTGATAACAACGAATTATGTACTGAAACACATTGTGGAATTTCTGGACACGATAAACTTTTAAAATTTTAGATAAGGCCTGACCATAATAGAATTACAATTTGAGAGCAGAGCGCACTGCTCCGGATGAATTTCGTTTTCTTTTTTTTTAATTATACATATGATACCGCATTTGGGTTTTTATTTATTTCCTCTTACAATTAATGTGAACCTTAGATAGCCGTGAAGTGGTAGCGTTGGAGAGTCCACTGTCCCGTATCATCCCGTAGACGTAGTAAGATGCGACAGAAGGAAATGGAAACCGGAGATGAATACCAGCATCTTCCTGATAATAACTCCGCTACCGTTACCTTGACCGTTACAGTCTATTAAAGTCCACCGCCTAGGCCTCCCGGGTTTGGCAAACCGTAGCTTTTTTTAGTCGTTATTAGGAAGACGCTGCTGTGCTGTGTCTGCTGATGCAATGCTGTGCATCAGCTGATTTGTCCCTCTGTCGCCTCTTACAATAACAACGAGATGATATTGGATAACAACTCAAAGAGGTGCGGTTGCCAGCCCGCCAACCAATCTTCACGAGGCTGTATGTATCGAGGAGGACAGCAGTGACCTTTGTATTTTGTAATCATGATGATGATTATTGTTGATTTTACGATCGTATTTCATTTTATCATGTTTTTTTTAAGTCACTTACTTGTTTGTCTGCATGTTATTTGGAGTGGAATTTAGTAATTGTAAACCAAATGAATTAAACCAATTGAAATTTTAAATACAGCTCAAATTCGGATTCCAATACAAGAATATGATTGAAAAAACAAGGCAAAAATTAAAAAAAAGGTATCACTTGTTTAAACTCTGTATTCATTTTTCTAAACTTATAAATAACAATTTCATTGATTCATGCTACAATACGAACAAAAAATACGCGAATATTTGCATAACAATACTTTATCGTATATTATGCATACATGCAATAAAGTTATTATATACAATAAAGTTATAATAAATAAGTTATTATATACAATAAAGTTATAATAAATAAGTTATTATATATAATAAAGTTATTATTACGCATAAATATATTGTAGAGGCACGCTGTTTTACACGCTGTGTAAAACGAATGGGTCGGCTCGACCAGGGAAGGACCACGCATTCATAGAATACCAGCGTAAAATTGTAGATTAATACTGCTGTGTTTCGTATGGTGAGTGTAGAGATCTGGAGACCCTTTTTTACTGGAAACGAGGCATTGCACCTTAGTCCTCAGAGGTGACAATGCTTCTGCGTAGGATAAATATAGATGTCTATGTGCCACAGCATCCACTTACCATCAGGTGAATTGTGTGCTTGTTTGTCACCCTTATGCTATAAAAAGTAGCGATATTGTAGTACATAGTAATTTTTACTTCTAAGCTAGATTCGCTGAATATAATAACTAAGAAAATTTACGGATTTTATTACTATATGACATACAATTTTTGTAGTCCATCCATGTATTTAAAATATTCCATATACCCTTAGAGGTCAAGATAGCACGTGTAGTACGTGTAGTGATGGATTTATAACTGGGCACTGTCCTAGGGCATCACCGCAGAAAGGGCATCATTGTTTTGCAGAAAGATGACTCTCACAACTAAAGAGATAAAAAAATCCTTGTCGTACTAAGGTGAAGCAGGAAAGATTGAATGCATTATGACTAGTTTGCACTGAAAATGTTTTGCTACGTGATGATGATGATGTAACTATTTTAAGTCAAATAAAAGACCAATTTAAAACGAAAAACTAGGGCATAATTTGTTTTTTTTTTTCATAGAATTAGGGTGACAAACGAGCATACAGTACGCCTGATGGTAAGTGGATGCTATGGTCCGTAGACATCTACATTTAACCTCCATTAAGAATCAAAATACAGATGCGTTGTCACCCCTGAGGACTAAGACGGAATGCCTCGATTCCAGTTAAACGGGTCTCCGGTTCTCTACACTCACCGTACGAAACACAGCAGTATCTAGCTGCTATTTTACGTTGGTATTCTGTGAGAGCGTACCATAATATAGCTGCAGAGTGGCTCTACCACGTAAATATCGATATAAAAAGCTATTACACTAAAAAGTTAAATACGGCGCTGAGTATGACATATACGAGTAAAATATAATATGTAGCTCTTTTCTAGCAGCCTATAGGAGCATATATAATGATATCGACACGATCTCCGTCGGCCGGTTCGGTTGGCCCAATGATTCCTAGTTTTTTTCCTATTTGTTACTGAGTACTTTATATTTAACTATCTGTAATAACTGGATGTGATCGTTGCTTAATAAATACCCTTTTCACTGAGAGCTTGCCTCAAAATAACATTTATTACTGCGTTTTAATAGAACTATAAATCTACGTAATTGGCTATTTTTCATCAGTACAGTTAACAGCTTACTATTACTTAAGATGAAGTAAATGCGAATATAATAATTAAACTTAAGTTCAATTATGTAAGTCAATTTCCTTGCTTATTACTGGCTGCATAGAAATGAGTTGGTTCAGCGAATTTATTGTTTTACTTCATCTTCTTATTTAGTCCATTAAAGTCTACCACGTAATGAGCACATTTGTTGTAAATATGGTTTACTTTAATATTCTTCGCAGACGCATGGGCAATCGTAATACGAGACGTCTAATAGACGTCTATAGAATAGAGTAGATTCATTTTTTTTTGCCAATCTAAATTACAAGAATAATTATTGATAGTAATATAATTTTTACCACCAGGATTCGGAACAAAACTATGTATCTATTTACATTATAATATTTTTATACATTATTTTATACAAATAAGTATAACAACATTTAGAAACAGCGGAGTAGCGATCACTCTTTAGTAGTATAATAACGCTAATTAAATAATTTTTGCTTAGTAAAATTTTTAAACTTTTTGATAGATAGGTTCTGCATATTTTCTAGGATTTACTTTATTACTGACTCTTTGGATTCGCGTAGCTGGTATGACTATCTTGTGCATGTTCCTAGTATATACATAATGTACATTATTTTTAATAAAATTATTTTTGTTTTTGTGTGCATACCTACATTATAGTTTATAATTTATAATATATTTCTCTAAAGAATTCCTTCGGACCTAGATTATAAATTGCTGGTTTGGCTGATGGTTTCAATGTAAGTCGCTTTATCCCATAGCAAGATTCCATATGTCTAGAACAGGTAAATGAAATTGTATACTTGGGGAGTGCTTTCAGCCGGGATGGAAGATGTGATTTAGATGTGGATAGGCGTGTCGCTGCCGGAAACAAAGTCAATGGTGCCCTGAATGCATTAGTCAAAAGACAAGGCGTGGTGAAGAGTGCACGCCTTGCAGTACATAACGCAGTGTTGGTACCGACTTTGTTATATGGCAGCGAAACCTGGGTATGCCAGAAGAAGTATAAAAGCAAGTTGAATGCAGTGGAGATGCGATCTCTTCGTAAAATGTGTGGCGTTACCATAGCCGACCGAAAGCGAAACGAAGAGATTCGCAATATGGCAGGATTGATAGATGACCTTATCACAAAAATTGATAGGGGCGTACTCCAATGGTTTGGGCACGTTGAACGAATGAGTGAAGACCGAATGGTGAAGAAAATATATAGAGCGAAAGTAAATATTAAAAGGTGTCGAGGTAGACCGAGACTAACTTTCGAAGACCATGTGAGCAAATTGCTCGAAGAGGGGAGGGTCAAGAGTACTCGAATACCTAGACGTGCATGTATGAAGAAGTTAATGAACCTGAAAGAAGCGAAAGAGGTATGTAAGGATCGTGACACTTGGCGATCTGTTCTCTCTGGCTACCCCGTTAGGGATTGTGCGTGACGATAAGTAAGTAAGTAAGTAAGTAAGATTCCATATGCTGTAGACAAAACTAAAACAAACTAATTTAGCTGTGCCAATATATAATAGCGTAAGATTCTTAAACTTCCTTACAGCATATGCTGCAGAACTAAGTTTGCTAGCTAGTTTAGATATATAGGACCCCCAGTAGAAGTTTTACGTCAACTGTAATCCCGAGAAAGACAATGGACGATAAAAGATTCAACTACTCCCCATTTAAAAGCACACTGGAAGTTAACGTAAAACCATTCTACTACTTTTGATATAACATTATTCACTTTGTCATATGGTAACAATTTCCGTTTAAGCCTGAAAATCACCGAAGTAGCATCAGTAAATAGTCAAGTATCGGTATTGAATTTTTCTTTTTGTATATCTACGCCAATACTCCATAATTTAGATTAAAATAAATTTACGCATTTTATCGTGCTTTTTTAAATCTTAAGCTAAGCTTAAGCTTGTTAAGCTACGAGGAAAATGTTCTCAATAATAATTCATCCATCAATCCATCACAGCCTATAGAAGTCTACAGCTGAACATAGGTATCCCCAAGATTATCTAATAAAGGGTGGGGGAAGGGGATTTTGCCATAGATGGCACGTTTGGCAAGCGGATATTAGAAAATTAGAATAACCAGAGTTTTCCATCACCTGTTTCAATTTTGCTCTGTCGTCTCTTATGACACCCATGTAACAATGTGGGATAGTGGATATTCTTACACCGCCACTTAAACCGCGTACTTAGTTGAATTATTTTCTTTGAAAAATAAATTAGAAATACATCTCTCAATAGGTTGCACTAAATCACCTCTTACCAAAGACATTTAAGTATGTAGTAGTAATAGACCGGACAACGGCAACAAATTTGTCGTCTATAACTTTTGTCCTATAGGATATATCTCCGATTTTTGTCATTTAGTCTAAGTGACATCGTCAAAAGGTCAAGACGCATTCATTTTATAAATTTAAAAATATTTTTAAAGAAAATATGTCTGGTTGTGCATTAAAGTATTGTAAATCACGACATGGAGCAAAAAATTAACGTGATTTCGGTTTATTATCGTAAGAATAATGTGTATTTACGAAATAATCTTTAAATTTTATTATTTCTAGTAAATTGTTCAGGAAGAAAGAAAAACTATTGTAATAAGTGCCCCCTGTTATCCAGTAACGTCACTATTTATTTACAAATATGTTAATGATTAACGATGTGTCTACTGGGAAATAGCTAAAATTTTTTCTAAATAAATAATCAGCGTAGTATTGCTATATTTTGCTAGAGGGTGTAATACATGCGCGTGTTCACAGCTTTTGTATGAAAATGTTCCCAATGTCCGCTCTATAGTGTATATATATTTAAATCTCTTTGCCTCTTACATACTCTAGACATTAAAGCAATCAAGTGTCAATTAAATTAAAAAGGAAACACTGTACGTTTCTATTAAAATGGCCAGCAAAAAGCAGTTACAGATTATCTAGAATAACATTGTGCCCTGACTAGGCTGATCGTGTTTCAACGGTGACGTATCAACGACGAACGATCCAAATAATTTTTCTTGCAAATCAACTTTATTCAAATCGATATACAGCTTAATTTTCCGTATTTTCAATGGTAAAGTAAGTCGTTTAGTTAATTTCATAGCTCGCACAGGACTATGGTACTTGGGCGGCAGGTGTTTCGTAGCAGGCCTCCTCCCACCGCTTCGGTGCGCGGAGATCATTGATCTGGTTGAGATTTACGCGAGATCGCTGGTTCCTATACACTTCAGACTGCAGGTGCTCCGCGGAAAAACATTTATTAAAGCTCTTTGTAAGCATTATTTGTATCCGGTTTGTTTAATTTACTATCGATAAACACTAAAATATATTTTACTTGAGTTTAAATACTATAAATAAACTAATATTGTAGGTTGTTATAACCACTAATGCCAACAAAAGGAAAATTATTGCCGTAATAAAATTTACAATGAAATACATTTATAAAAACAATAATACTATAACACACCACTATATATTAACCAAAGCAGTCATCCACACCCTGTTTCTCCCTATGAAAACCTGTATTTATTCTTGAATATGATAAAAATTACATTTTATCGTGACAAGCTCCTACTTCGCAGGTCAGCATTTTAAAGTTATAAATACTAAAGTTGCCTTGTTTGTATATCGGATATTTTTAAGAAATTATAAAGTAAAAAATTAATTTTTTTCCCTTGTGCGCTAAGACCGGATCAACCATACACTCGGCGGGTTCTCATTCGTTTATTTATCATATCACGCATTCATGTGATTTGCTCAGTCGTTCAAGAAAAAGTGTGATCTAATTTACTAGCATCTGTCTTTATATACGGTGAAAATGACAGGATTTTTTTAGCTAAGCAAATGCGCTGCTCTGTCTTTGGTCTTTAAATCATCACTTAGTGGGATAGTAGTCATACAAAATATTATATATTTATTTAATTTAAAAATAACTTTATGTACAACTTTTCATCTTGGACATTTTCACATTTATTTCGCACGGTCTTTTCAACGAAACATAAAAATTCGAATGAATTCAATTTTATATACATACTCCTGAGTATGTATGATTATTTGAATACATTAGTAATAGTATACTCGACGATATTCTGATTATCCTGATAGTTTTACTTCATGAAATACTATTTCCTCATTTGGTTCCTATATTTCTTCAGTACATTACCGGGGAAGGACCACGCTCTCGGAGAATACCAGCGTAAAATAATAGCTTAGATGTAGATGGCTATAGGCCACAGCAACCACTTACCATCAGGTGGACTGTGTGCTCGTTTGTCACTCTATCCTGTAAAAATATGTAAGGTAGAGAAATGTTCAAGCTTTGTAATCTAGTCTTAAAAATATGTACCTATACTAATAAATCGCATCCGTGCGAAGCCGGGTGAGTCGGCAATATTAAAGATCCATTCTTGATGAATATTTTATGAAAAGGAATAGATTTTAAAATTATACTATCAACGAATATTCCTCTATTATTCGGCCTATTTGGCTAGTTTTATCCTAGTCGGTCGAATATTGAATATCTAGGTACTACTAGGCCGAACACCGAATACTTAAATGAGAGGTTTTATTGTAAAGAATTCTTTCGATAGCCTAATGATGAAGGGTACGGACAGACAGATTGCAAATTCAGAAAACCGTGGATTCAAATCCTCCACAGCAACTCTGACAGTATCACGTTGTTATCCGACCGTCTCTCAAGGTCCTTTTTCTCGGCAACGCGTAGAGTAGTAGTAGTAGCGTAAAATGTTTTAAGTTTCTAAAGCTAACATAGTCAAAAGGTAGGCCATTTATAACGGATATTTTAAAAACCACAGTTAAGTAGGTACTACAGCACTTGTGCTTGTGCTTGTGTAAAAGAAAAGTCCGAAAATCGATATTTTATAGTTACTCCACCTAAAAACTGATTTTTTCCGTTAAAGTGGATACTCGTACATAATCAACTTCAATATTATAAAAATTATAAAACAACTATGGGACAAATGTCTATGCACTTGAATTATCATAATTAAAATGAAAGATAATGGTGCAGAAAGACTAATTTTTCTTCTCTTTCAGGCAGCAGTTTACTCCTTTTCTTCTCGTAGACAATTAGATTTTCAGAGAATAGACGCTATGAAGAATAAACACTACTTCCTTCCCGGCTGAATACTTTTGTCTAATATTCGACTATTAGGCCAGGAAATCCTAAAATATATGGTGTTCGACGCGTGGCCGTGGAGGCACATGCCATATGTGACTATCATATCAGACTAATTCAATTACCAATGGAGCACTGTGTGTTCGAAGTTAAGAAATGTAAAGTTCATAAATTTACTTGTTACAACAATTTGTGACCTATTTATAAAACACTGAGTTCATTACTTCAAATATATACAACAAAATGAGATGCTAAAAACATGAAGCGACTTCTCGCCTAGAATTTATTTTAAATCGTTTCATTGTATCAATATCGGCTACTGAATTTATTATTACGTCCCACAAATGAACGCTGTAATTAATACGTGAACAAATCGTTAATAGCCGCAACTAAAAGGCCACGAAGGCTGCAATAAAAGCCGTTTACTTACTATCGAATCGAGAATTATTTAAGTCTTCGAAAATAGTGTGAAATCTCTATAAAAAGTATTTCAACTCATTGAATATAAACATTGTTGTTTGAACATCTAGAACGTTATTAGAATTTGATTTTAGCGAACAAATCATAGTTTGTTCTAAAAGTCTTAAAACGCGCCTCAAATTAAGAGGTACGCTAAGAACGAGATCAAAGAAAGAAAATCAAATTAACACTTAATTCAAAAGCTGGTTATTTCAAAAATGGTTTTATTAGGAGTCAGGTATTCCGGATACAAAGCAATTTTAAATTCTTTCGCTTATAATATAATATTTTGAATAACACAGTTAAAAGTAATAATTCAAATATAATATTTTGAATTATTACTTTTAACTGTGTCATGAATAAAGCTCTAAGATAAAATGTAGCTTGTGATCCAGAGCACTTACCAGCTCAGGTGTTGGGCTGTTCAGTCCTCATCAAAAAGCAGTATAAACTTTTTTTAAAACATTATACTACCAAATACGTTTCACATTCTTTTTAATCATCATCAGAACATTAGTCCGATACTGGAATATAAACTTTTTTTTTGAAACATTTTACTACCAAATACGTTTCATATTCTTTTTAATCATCATCAGAACATTAGTCCGATGCTGGAATATAAACTTTTTTTTAAACATTATACTACCAAATACGTTTCATATTCTTTTTAATCATCATCAGAACATTAGTCCGATACTGGAAATATAACTTTTCTATTGTAAGAAAGTTTGCTAATTGGTCACAATTGGCGCTGAACAGACCGCTTGATTGACAAAGCATCTCGCACCTCTCATGCTGGTGCCCGTGGCTGGTCTGAGTATTTTATGTCTGGGTTAAACGAGATGATTTATCGAAGTCGTATGAATTTTCTAGCATTTCCCATAGTTACCTTTTACGACACTTTCAGGTCTCAAGAGATGATGAGTTTTCTTATATCGTCATTCGTCGCCACACGATTTAAATATCCCATCATAGTCCATTGTCATAGTCTTTTCAAAACAGTCTTCTAATTGCTTGCAGTATTACGCCTAGAATTAATGAATCAGGTCCAGGACAACCTGTGTTTAATCAAATGATTATTGATCATAAAATGTGTATTGCTATCTGTATTGTATCCAATAGACCAGTGATTCCCAACCAGTGGTCCAATAGACCAGTGATTCCCAACCAGTGGTCCAATAGACCAGTGATTTCCAACCAGTGGTCCGCGGACCAACAGTGGCCCGCAGAGCTTTAATATGGTCCATGGTATGGTATAGTACCGACTTCAAAAAGGAGGAGGTAGTCAATTCGTCTGTATGTTTTGTATCCTCTCGTCAGTCCAAAACCTTCTAAAGGTCGCTATTAAAAAAGTACGCGTCTGTTGTCCACAACCTTTAGAAGGTTGCTATTTACTTATAAACTTCAAGGTTGGATAGACACGCCACAGCGGGCATTTTGGCCGGGACAGTTGAGAGGTTATGTGTATTACTTTAGAACTTTATTCTTGGTGAACTGATTTTGATGATTCTTTTTTTATTTGTGCTTGTCGTGTGGCCCCATATAAGTTTGATCAAGATCTAACCAGTATTTTTTGAGTTATTCTTAAATAATGCGTATTTAATTGACCTCTTTTGTCTTCTATAAGCCGGTTGTACAATTTTTTTTACCACTTGTTAAGTACCTAGTCGTGGTAGCTTTTGCAATAAATACACAAATTAGACTGTAAATGAGTGTTTCTTTTTATTACATTATAATGTTAAAAAAGTCGGGATTTTAATTTATTGTTAGATTAACATAGTTTATTCTTTGACCTTTTGGTCCCTAAACCCCCTAACTACATAAAATCAAATAGGTCCCTGGTGAAAAAAGTTGAGAAACCCTGCAATAGACAAACACACCGAAAGCTAACCTATCTAACGCGGTTGTTAACGTAACCAGAAGACGTATTATTACGAAAGGCATTGACCGCTCTGACAATATCTCTTATAAAGCAGCCGGACTACATCCAATTGTGAACAAACAAATTGATACTCTCGCCGCATTAAAGCTATATGATTTACGTGGCCGTCGCTCGAAATATTATGTTATCTTATTCGACGTACAGAATTAAAAGCGGGAAGAACTATATGCAGGGTAAAATTGAAATCATTGGTATCCATATCAACTAAGAATTTAGTCATGACACAAATTACCTTGGTGTTAAGGTAACGCAAATCTCTGACTTTAATATTGCAAGCTAGGAAATTTCAAAAATTATCTTCATAAATCTAATTAAAAAAGCGTTATTGTAAATAATCACGAAAAAAACTATAACATAATAATTATTTTTGCAAAAGGTTTAAAATTATTAAACTAGGAATCTGCCCTGACTTCGCACGGTTGATATCTGAATTCTACAACAGCTCCACCTACCGGCTACTATACCTATAACCTTCGCGGAAGTGCAAGCAATATGTGGACAAAGTTTTACCGCAATCTGATGAACCAACAAAAAATAATTTTAGGTATATATATTAGATGAATGCCTGTAAAGTTTTTTTTTATAAATTTGAATTTCCAAACGCATTTTGTCCACGTTATAGTAATGAATAGAATTAGAGTTATTTACCTTTAACAATATACTATGTAATAGAGCCTCCAAAACACGAACATCATCGAAAGCAGACGACAACAAACACTCACTCGTTCTATTGTAACTTTGCCCGGTATAAATGCGGTAAGATCGAAGCTAGTTTTCAACGCTGTCAGAAACCGCGTTCTCTGGCACTCAGTTTGACAGTTATCAATTGAAATCGCGGATTTATAATACTTTTATGAATGAAATACTTTTTAAAAACAAACATTTTCCTTTTTTGTCGTAGATTTTACAGTAAAGTTATATTACTCCCATATTTTTAAATAAAATCTAATAATTGATAAAATTTCAAGATAATTGATAGAATCAGGCGTTACTTTGCGAAAATCCATTATAATAAAGATATTAATAGTTACTTTGCAACTATCCGCTCAATTAAATAAAATGATGTGTTTTACCTAGTTTTAGCACCTCCCGCCCTCCCTCAATTGCGTGCACTAATCCCGTCACCACTAATATCAGCTCCACTACTTCCAACACCACTATTCTAGGAAAGTCACGCCATCGACGATAATACGACACGTGTTTCTACACGAGGCATCTTCAGGTGAATTCACCACCGGATTAGTGGTGACGGGATTAGTGCACGCAATTGAGGTAGGGCGGGAGGTGCTCTTCAAACTGGGTAAGACACATCATTTCAGTTCATAACGCGAAAGGTTGCAAAGTAACTATTAATATCTTTATTAAAATTTCAAGACACTACTAAATGAAGCAAATTCTAATAATATAATATTATAATTTATTAATGACTAGCGATCCGCCCGGCTTCGCACGGGTGATTTCTGCATGTCGACAACCTACCGGTTCCGAACGTAAATCGCCATCTAGGACCCCATTAAACACACACAAAAATTCATCAAAATCGATCGAGCCGTCTTTAAGTTTTAGCGCGAACGAACGGCAATTGATTTTTATATATGGAGGTGTTATAGTTGATAATAATCCAATAGCGAATAGCGAATATAATCCAATTGCGACTGGACCAGGAACAAAAATTGCTTCAACCTATGTCTTTTTAGCTCCGAACGATGATTGAACCCAGGTCGTGCAGCACAGTAACCGAGGCCGCTAGACCTCGCGGGTGAATGAAATATAATAATAAAGTTCGAGTAGACTTTCTTTTTATTTTTAACGAAATTTTCTTTTTGTATGTTGGCAGCTTTGAAAGAGATATCCATTTTTAAGCGACACACAATATAGATACTATTGATCGGTACGTAATAAATTATATTGTCTACGCCTTAGGGTTGCTTGTTGTTACAGATTTAATTTTATTTGAAATTGATTGTTTTTATTATACCTTGTTTATAACAATAATTATAATAAACTATTAACGATGATAATTATTGTCATCATCATTACGGCCTTTCACAAGTCCGCTGCTGGAAATAGGCCTGTCCACAAATTTACTTAAGTATATTAGTTTTGCAAAAAAATATTTATGAAAAAAGTAGAAGTTAAATAAATTTCAAAGATAAATAAACGGAATAGAAATTTTATTTTAATCCGTTAAATTATCCTTTTTACTAAATTGTAGCCAAAATATTTCTACGATTTCGAGGCTTAACAAATTTTATAATCTATAACATATTGATACTATATATTTATATTTATTACTTATAATATGTATAATCTTTAAAATTTAATTTTGAGAAATGAAAGGTTATAAGTAAAAAGGAAACCCTCTATATGTATTTTGGGTTATTCCCGGTAATGTAATACAAATCACACACTCTGAAATAAATCTATTTAGCATTTTGAAAGCTAATGTGCATTGTTGTTTCATGTTCTCTGCATGCCGCGAGTGCCCTTACCTAAACGCTGAGGTATAAATGAAATGTGGCCTTCAACCTCCATCATCATAATCATCACCAGTCCACCCTATCAAAGTCCAGTGCTGATCAAGGCCTTCTCACAGATTGACTCATAAATCTCGGTAACTCTATCAACCCTGAACCAAGCCTGCGCAACTAACATACCACTTTATTCTTATTCAGCCACAACCATTGAAAGGGTTAAACAGCAGTGGGAGGACGTAATTCATCACAGTGCCATCGTAATGCACTCAAAATTTATTTGCGTTTTACTTCAACACACGTCGTCGCCGACTTTAAATGAATATCAAACTATAAAACGTACATCTTCAAACGTTCTTTTTTTTTTGTTAATTTTACGACGAGTCGCGTGGAGTCTCATTCGTTTTACCGAAAATAGAATTGTTATGCGTTTAATGTATTTTGTTGTAACTGGCTATATCAATATGGGTAAATAAAGTTGTAATGGACGACCACTTTCCGTGATGTTTACATTCACTTGTTTTGCTTTCTTTTTTTTTAAATAATAGTTCTTTGGCATTAAGAACTATTCATTTCATTTATTCATTATAGCCTTTTAAAAGTTCACTGCTCCACGGCATTACCTTATAATAATAATAAAGCCCTTTATTCCGGTCCAATTTAGCATTATATATATATATATATATATATATATATATATATATATATATATATATATATATATATATATATATATAAAAGAATCTACTAACTACAAAATGTCTCTTAGTTCGGCGTGCCTATTGGCAAAGGCTCCTACAATTTCCATTGTTGTCTATCTTGAGCAACCCTTCTCCAATTTGGTCCTGCGGTAAGTTTTATTTCATCTTCCTACCTTGCATGCTGCCTTCCTCGTCTTCTTTTGCTGTCCCTTGTATACCATATTGTTACTCTCCTGCTCCACTTTACCACTTTGTCACGCATCGTATTGCCTGACCATCTCCACTTCTGTTGATCGGTTCGTTTGAGAATGCCAGTAAGTTTCGTTAAATTCCTAAGGTCAATAAGGTCTCTGTTGCTCTCTGTGCCACTGCAAGTATTTCTCACCAATACCTTTGTGAGGGGTCCAGGTTTCGCATCCGTATGTTAGACAAGGTAAAATGCAAGTATTTATATACTTGCACGGCATTCCCTTAGGTTGACTTATTATATGGAAGATATTTTCTAAGCTTGGTAGAGCTTGAACTTGGTAGACAGGTTGGCAACCGGCATTACACAGCATAGGTGTTTCACTTCTTCTTATTATTTTTAAACCCATAGCAATCAAATGTTGAAAATGAACCTCCCTTATAGAATCTATGGTATCGCGGTTTCAGGCGATCCTGGCGATGATCCTCGTTACCAGTAAAATACCCAAAGGCATTTACAATGATTGCTTATATGCGAGATATAAGTCTATCTCGCATATAAGCATATAAGATATATCGGAGGCATAACCAAAATATTAGTTTAGCATGCCGAACTTAAAACTCACAGACCAGTACGAGAGTATGGCTTAGCGAAGCTTGCATAGAAAGATGACTATAAGCAAATCTTCAGCCGATTAACACATTCTTGTTTATTTCTTATGATTGATTTAAAAAAGATTATCAATTAAAAATATTTAAGATGATGGTGAAAGCTATATCTTATGAACATCGATCAGTTTTTGTTAGTGATCGATGCTTATGAAGCAAAACCACGTTGCGTAAAATAAAAAGTTTTATAGCAACATTAGGTACATACTCAAAAAAGGGGTCAACATTTGACCATATGTCGGACAGATGATTTATTTTTTTATATTACTTATTGAGTGCACTTGGTAACGGTAGCTTGAAATTTCAAGCGTATATACACACACGCACACGTAAGTGATTTCAAAGGTTAACATCACACATTCATGCACCTATGAATGAGATGCCACCACCGGCCATTAAAGGTAGGGCTGCCAACATTATAACGCATAACTTTAGCTATTAAAATGATAGCTCTACTAAGATTGAAATATTCTTTACTTTATTAATCATTACACGTTATTCAAGTGTGTGTTCGTAACGGATGGTTGAACTATTCAAATCATGTAATTTTATAAGCTAAAACAGGCTTCGACTTTGTTGTACTCTTCTGCAATTAAGCAATGAAGGCTACAAACGTGTTTTAACCTCTGAGAACTAAAATGGTGTACCCCAAAAACTATAATACTGGCTTTCTGTACCCTTCGGACCGGAATGCATCAATGCAGGTACTATTTGGCAGCATAAATAGGTTAAAGGTGTTAGGTATCTGCTGCCCATTTTTTTTATAGAATAATGGTAACGAGCACACAGTCCACCTAATGGTAAGTGGATGCTGTGGCCCATAGACATTTACATTTATCTTCGATTAAGAATCAAAACGCGGGTGCGTTGTTACCCCTGCGGAATAAGATGGAATGCTTCGTTTCCAGTAAAAAAGGTTCTCCGGATCTCTACACTCACCATATGAAACTCAGCAGTATTAAGCTGTGGTTTTACGCTTGTATTCTGTGAGAGCGTGGTCCTTCCCCGGTCGAACCGACCCATTCGCGCTACAACCATAATATAGCTGCAGCGTGGCTGTACCACCTATATCATACTCCTGATTTGTTGATATTTGGCATGATATTGGGTAGTAGATACTATTATACTGCCACCACACGGTATGATGGTAACATTAATAGGTATTTAATAACTTTTTTGTGATTGACAACCAACATTACTTTCTTTTTCAACGATATTTTTTATATAAGTTCCGATCTTTAAGAAGTCAATAAAAGAATACATTTCTAAACGAGATGTTGTAAACGTGCGTTTATAAACCCTGACTTTCCGAAAACGATTATTCCACGACTTTATAACCGAATTTATCTTCTCGTATCTTAATCGATACGAAACATTGTGATTGCTTACTAATGACGCGGTAGTAAGATATTATTGGACGCGTTAAATAGAAGCAAAGCGATTTACGCACTAATAAAAGGTGAAAGTATTCAACCGAATTACATCGAGCTTGCGCCATTACAGCCCTATATATAAAGCAAGGTGAATTACTTTGTATGTGGGCGTGTTTCCCACGGTGTGCGAAACGGGTTGCCAGCGGAGATACGTACACCGAGACTTACCGTGGCCTGCTTGAATTAGTACCCGGTGACAGTTTCCTGTGGTTGTGGCCTGACGATTTCTGATTTCCAATGCTTTAATGATCGATATGCAGTGTGAGCGTGTCCGCGTTCCTTATGTTTTATAAGAACGGGCAACTTAAATTATTACAGTTTTATTTACTTCATTATTCATACTTTGCCGTTTGATGACCGTTGAAGTGCAGCAGGGTTATTACTGACTGGTACCCTAGAGATGGTAAAGGGAAAAGAGGAAGACAAGGGAAAAGATGGGAGGATGAGATAAAATTAACAGCCAGTCCAAATTTGAATAGGGTTGGATTGTATGGATGATGTTAGAAGAGGCCTTTGCCAAGAGGCACACCGCATTGCGAGACATTCTGTAAACATCACAATAGTTTAGACAACCATTTCAAAATATTTAGGACAAAAGGATTATCGATTGATTGATTAATTTGATAATCGTTTGCGTGATAACAAAGAAAAAAATTAATGTTGTTCTAGTAAAGAAAAGTCGTATATATTTTTTTTTATAACTCGAACATAAACATGTTATTATAAAAAAATATTTTGCCAAGTGTGTTACTTGCCTAGATTGTATGGGCGATGGACTAACTTATTTCAAATTTTTTATCTAAATCCATATTTTTTGACTTAACGTGGTCCGAATAACTAGCTGCTCTTTGGACGCCCACTATCGGGAATCACGGACGTAACACTATGTAGGTATATATGTAAATAAATTTAAAAGTGCGTACACATGACTGGCGGAAAATAACAAAAGTTATTAATTTTATAACACGTGCTACCTACATCAGTTCATACCAGTGACATTAACCAATAACTCGAAATAATTAAATCATTTTATTCACATATAACCCTCTACAGTACACATTGAAGTAAAATTTTTAATTTAAAATCTGTTAACACGTTGTTGGTTGCTTGTTGGTGCTTTTATTCCTTAAAAAAACTGACAAAACCAACAAAAAATTATCTTAATTTAATGATCCGCATTCATTTTACGCTTTCGTCAGAAGGATCCATATATTGATGTCGTTATCTGATTGAACATGTTACCCGGGGTCCAACCGAGCGCTACCTAACACACAGCTTTTGCTACCGAATTTATAGTTTTTTCTTATTCGTTTTTTCGTTTTTAAATCTGTTTACCTATTATAAATATTTATACGTTATATCCGTTATTACCTGCCTATATCTTTTATTTTTGTCTTTAGCTTTAATTAAGTATCGTCATCTTTACGGGATTTTGGTTGAGTTAGCATCAACCTGTTGAAATTTTTGGACGTATTAGAGTTTAGAGTGGCTTAAATTAAGAGCTAAAACTAAAAATTGCTTAGTGAAATATTCCTGCAAAATGTGTCATAATATTTATGTATTATTGTGACGTTCCGTTATTTCATTTATCCCAATCATCCTGTCTGTCCCCACTAGATGGAGTGACGACCTGGTAAGATGTGCAGGAAGTCGATGGATGCAGGTGGCTCAGGACCGTGCTTTGTGGCATTACTTGGGGGAGGCCTATGTTCAGCAGTGGACTTGTGAAGGGCTGTAATGATGATGATGATGATGAATCATCCTGTAACCATTACTAGAATCATGAAAAACCCCAAGAAGATTTCGGTACAGACATCGAACTAAATACCTGGTTTCCGGATGGCGACGTAAGAAAAAACGGCATCTTGTCACACTGATCGAGAGGTCGATCGAAAGATCTAGTTTGCTGAGATGTATTTGGAAGATTACGACACATCTTTTCGTCACGGTATATCAAAACTTGAAAACAATAGTGTACAACCAGTGCGTGTTGCCAGTGATGACATATGGACCTAAAGCTTAAGGCCGCTTAGCGAGCTGGTGAAAGGAAGTGGACATATGACGGGCTGTAATAATAATGATAATTATGAATAGGGCGTCGATAGAAGCGACTTTTGGAAAAGCTAGAAAGAAGTTTTATAGCCTTTAATAGATGGTGGTATAGCCATCCTAGGTTCCAGATTTAAATTACACGTATAGGCAAGGGAAAGCAGCATCAAGAGCGCGAGGCATCTGACACTGAGATCACTAATCCGACTACCAAGTTTGGCGATTATGCCAAATGCTTCATATTACCAGAGAGGCCCATGCCTAGCAGTAGACTGTAAGGGCTGATAGAATTAAATATACCAAAACGATGACAAGGAACAGAGTAAAAATGCATACGTGATACCGCATCACCAATCCATCTGTCAAGGGTTAGAATATGTCCAACCTTACACGGTAGCCTTCCTTAAAGAGAAGCTGTAACTGTTTATGGACCAATATTGATTGCTAAGTGATATGAAACCGGGTACCAGACCATTTCACGGTTAATGTAGTGACATATAAATTTATCGCGTACGCGTATTAATCAATCGTGCGAGAATGATGTTCCACTTACAAATCATTGAAGTAATCATATGATTCCACACGTACAACGACATAACATACATACAAACATACACGCACACAAGGAGGCGTATCCAAACTATGCTTATATAAGACGACGAAGTTATTTTTTAATTATTACGCCTACGAAAGGTTCATCATCTCTTACATACGTTGATTTTTTTTAAACATTGTTTACTGAAAATAACCCGTGGCGACATCTCATTAGGCGCGTCAGCGGGGCTTTGAAAAATGTCTCATTTAACCCCAACAGTCCTTTAATAGCCGGTGAAGGGTTAACAGACATAAATAACCAAATGCGGAAGTTAAGCACACGGTCTCCAAATCAACTTTTTAAGTTTTAATTAGGAAATAGTTTAATTTTTGTACTTATAATTGCTTTCACTCGTGTCGCCACGTCAATTAAAACATATTGTCGTGGGATTTTTTTTAAATCGACAATGTATTGGTTAATCAACAAATTTTTAGCAAATACCGAACCACCAAACAATTGTATATGTCTTTTTGTCCATTTATTTTTTATTTTTTATTTAACAGGCCACGACCGTCCCCTGAAATGCCTCATTGTTATCAACCGTTTCGTATTTCTGAAATAAAAATTAAAAATAAGAAACTTTTAGAGTAATAAGAAACGTAGCGCCACGGTTACGCAGCTGAAGCTAAAGTGTTCCTGAAATTTACCGTTAACTAAGCACAGCTTTAGAGTACACGTGTAATATACAACAGTCGCCAGTGTAACCAATAGGGAACGAAGTATCACACCACATACAATATGTCCTTCATCTAAACCGGTATATATTTAAATAACAATCCGACTGATATTTAATGTACTCGAAAAATATAATAGTGATGGGGGGTGCATAAGTTTTTAAATTCAAAAGCAACGGCATTAAATTCCTATTATCATAAGCGATTGATACATGGAGGATTCCCGTTGGAAACCGGATGACCACGCCTCTTCCTCGCCCAAAAAAGGACGACAGTTACGTGTCTTAATTCTTAAAATGAGGGAGCTCACAGGGGTGAATACCTTAATCTCATTCAATGACAACATGTAATTTCACTGATACATTAGTGGCATAACCGGTCCTCTTTAGCAGTACCTGATATATAAGCGTGTGAAAGAACACAAAATCGTTACTATTTTAAATCTTACTACGTTGAATAAAAACTTTTCGTATTTTTAACAGACCATAATCAGGTTATAAAAAATCTATTTATATACCAGTCCGAAGTCTTACCACGGGTTAAAATTATGGCATTCTAACGTTGTCGTAACTTACCTACGTATTGTACGATTCGTAATATTAAACTTATGAGCACCGTATATAATAAATAATCGAATTGTAAAACAACGTTTCGTGAATGTAGCAATTGAGTAAGGCCGAAAGAAGGTTGCAATTTTAAAAAAATAGACTTGTAAAAAAGTAAAGTAAAGTTACAGCCTATATACGTCCCACTGCTGAGCACAGGCCTCCTCTCATTTCTGAGAGGGTTTTAGGGCAAGAAATATTCCGCCGCGCTGCCCCAATGCGTGTTGGCGAACTTCACATGTCTTTGAAATTTTTTTCTTATATCTCAGACATGCAGGTTTCCTCACGATGTTTTCCTTCACCGCCGAGCACTTGGTAAATCAGCACTTAAAATTGCAATTAACAATTTCATTGGTGCCGTTTGCTCGCGTATTGTGAAATTTACAGCGAGCGCTAACCATCTGAGCTACCACGGCTCTCTGAGCTACCACGGCTCGACGTGTAAAAGGCCGGCCGGAATTGTTTCTGTGTCACTGTAACCGGTGCAGATAAAAACTTCTCTACCGCGATTTGGATAATACAATTTGATATATCTTCTATTAATATCCTGTATTACCAATACTAATATTATGCAAGTGAATGTTTCGTAAGTTGTTTCATTGTACTGCTGTGATCCGTTCTGAAGGGAATAGAGAGCCAGTTTATTTAGTAACCAAGCTGTGAGGCATTCCATTTTATTCCTTAAGGATCACATTGTATTTGTGTGTGTCTTCTTTCATATCTTGCAGATGTTCATGGGTAAAGTACCCACATACCATCAAGTGGCGTTTGCCACTGAATTTGATAAAACATAGCACGAACTTGTTTTGTCATACCTATTTGGCACACAGATAATTTTTGTCCTGAATTAAAACATAAAATACTCTTTGCATAAAGAAAATGAGCCGTTGTAGCTCAGATGGTTAGCGCTCGCTGTAAATTTCACAATTCGCGAGGAAACCGGGTTCGATCCCCGCCGGCACCAATGAAATTGTTAATTGCAAGTTTAAGTACTGATTTACCACGTGCTCGGCGGTGAAGGAAAACATCGTGAGGAAACCTGCATGTCTGAGATATAAGAAAAAAATTTCAAAGACATGTGAAGTTCGCCAACACGTACTGGGGCGGCGCGGCGGACATTTCCTTGCCCTAAAACCCTCTCAGAAATGAGAGGAGGCCTGTGCCCAGCAGTGGGACGTATATAGGCTGTAACTTAACTTTTACTTTACTTTTATAAAGAAAATTTTATTTTCTCATCGCGGAAAATTTTACATGAATTCTTTTCTGTTTCCACGTGGAGCTTCGGGCAGATAGGCCATATAATGTTACATTCAATTTAATAAAAGAAAAACAAAATAAAACATATTGCAGGCTTTTGGTCACTTTTGAGATTTGATGTAGTGCTCTCGAGGGAAACTTATTTAAGGTTTAATTTAGATGTTGGACGTTTATTTTTAATTAAGGGTTACTTATTGTACTACTTATTAGGTAAATGTTCATACGCAACGTTTTAAAAATTAGTTATTAGATCTACGTCCGCCCTGTAAAAGATGTAACTAATTGGCTGACAAAAAAAAATAAACATTGTATTTGTAGAAATTACTTTTTAGAAATTAGCGCTCTTTTTTTCCCCTTTTTCTACAGACTAAAAACTACCACCGCCTGGCAGAATGCTCCATCGCAATTGCAACTGCCTCGCACGCTCGTCCCTGCTCTCTCTTTCTTTTCGGTCTAGGTATTTTACATCTCACATATAAGAAATAGTATACTGTCAAATCCAGGAAACCAGATCTTTTTGGACCCTCCAATAGGAGGCAACCTCTTACCACCACTTTTAGATATATTTTTTACGCCACCACTACACAGCTTATTTGCGCTCAAATACATATTTGCCTACAAATGACTACATATTTGTGCCATTTGCTGTAGAGACTATCGGTCCCTGGAGTCCACGTGCGGTGAAGTTCCTAAAGAAACTGTATACGCGACTAATCTTCGCTGCCGGTGATAACACAGCCAGCGTTCTCGGCACGATACCACGGGGAGTAGAACTTTACGACAATTTAAATTTTTAGTTTTAGTTTTTCTTTATTATAGTTTTTTTATATTGTGTATAACGAATATTAATTGTTAAAATAAAATATACTAATTAAATTAGTCAACATCATTCGCTTAAGTTAAATATCAACCGATTAAAAATAATATAACAAGTTAATATTAACTAATCGTAACATTGGGGATATTACATTTACGAAGTATTAATTTTAACGTGATGTTGCGTCTAAAGAATTAATTCTTTAAAATATCGCCGCCGCGGTAGTTTTATATCTCTAAAGAAAGCAACGCAATACTTAATTTGAGACATAAACATCGTCAGAGACGTGCTTCTGAACTGGATTCACATTAGAACGGTCAAACCGGTCGGCGGTTCATTCACTAACGGACCAGAGCGCCAACCTCGTAAGCAGTGTTGCCAGGTGTCCAATAAATGTTCGGACTGTTTAATATTTCATACATATTTAAATATATATATATATATATATATATATCTAATATACATTCATCGTTTCTAAAAATAGTAAGTAAGTAAGTCAGTGGCCATTCGTCTCTTGGAAAACAAATAATTGGTTTTTAACAATATTAACTAATCTAATATACCTACGTTTGTTATGTCTGTATCCTATGGAACTCTAGTGGAGTTAAGGGTTTACATGAGTTTCTACCATTTTCACGTTAAACTACCATCTCCCAGCTTGTTGATTTATAAATTGAGATGAGCTAGAGAGAAGTGGTGATGTAAGTATATCCACCACCCAATATCCCTCCGTTGGTGTGCAGCAACGCCTCCTTAATAACAGCTAAAAATAAAAATAAGACTAAGTATGCAGGAGTCTTTTGATGGCCTATAGTGCTAATGGAGCTGGAGGCCAAATAGGCCAGGTCTTCTCTTCCATTTCTGTAGAAGAGGATTTGCATTTTCTTTAGAAATGAAGGAGTAACCTAAATATTACGTTCTAATTCCCTTGAGTTAAATTAAGTTTTTTTTTAAGTAAGAATGATAAACGAGCATACAATATACGAGATGGTTGGCTGGACTAAGAATTAAATTGCTGATGCGTCGACATTTGTCACTATTGAAAACTGAAAAAATGTTCCTCGTTAACTTATTTATACAATTTTTTTTAAAGGATCGGGTGACAAACGAGCACACAATCCACCTGATCGTAAGTGGTTGCTGTGGCCCATAGACATCTGCATCTATCCTAAAATACGAATCAAAAGGCAGATGCGTTGTCACCTGTGAGGACTAAGATGGAATGCCTCGTTTTCAGCAAAAAGGGTCTCCGGTTGCCTGCACTCACCATACGAAACACAGCAGTATTTTGATCCGTGGTTGAGCTACTATTTTACGCTGGTATTCTGTGAGAGCGTGATCCTTCCTCATCCATTCGTTCCACAACTACTAATATAGCTGCATCATGGCTCTACCACGTATAAAGAAATTATTACAAATCATCACGAGTCCACTGCAAACTGCTGCCTAACGCCTGATTAGTGTCTCTACGTCAACCCTTAGGACACCTACTGGATGATCATACGGGGTAATGTAATTGTAAAATAAGATAAAAGGGTTAAGTTGTCAACTCTGAAGACTAAGATAGAATTCCGAGTTGCCAGTAAAATTGTCACTTACCATACGAAACAGCAGTATCTTATTCCTATTTAAGCTAAGAGTGTGGTCATTCCCCATTCGAGCTGATTCTGCTGCATCTATCATACGCTGCAACGCATCTCTACTGTGTAATAAGCTCTTTGTAATTATAATAAAATAAAATAGAGAAATAATTATTCATTTCAATAACTCATCAAAAAATTATAAAATACCAGGCGCGTTACAGCAGCAGAAGAAAATAATTGTGGAAAAATCGTTTTAAATTAGGAAGAATTATATTTTTTAATTAGGAATGATAATGCATTAATTGAAGTTGAATGATATATTAGTTTGAAATAAATTTGTCGGTACTATACTGTAAGTTAGTTGTGCTGTGTTTATAACCTTCACGCAGGTGCAACCAATAAGTTGACAAAGTTTTAACGCAATCTAATGAATGCTATAGCAGCGCATAAAATACGAACAAACAAACATTAATTTTTATGTACTAGATTTCAACCAACTACGTACAAGTAAGTATATATAAAATTCACTATATCCACTTGTTTGAACAACCTGGCAACCCTATTAGTAACTAGACACTGAGAAAAAGTTTATGCCTGATTGACTATCATTACTCCTGCACACCGAGTAATTTTATGTAGTTATACGAATGAGTACGGCAATATGGCTAGCAATTTTTATTTTTACTTCGAATAACTGAAATGTTAACTAAAAGTTATGGTTAATTAAAAATTGTTTAAATGTAACATGAGAACTTTACGATCTTCACGGTACTAATAAAAATTTTAAATAGTAATAATAATAATAATAATATTCCACAACTATCACACAACGCCATCTAGTCCCAAGCTAAGCAGAGCTTGTGTTATGGGTACTAGACAACTGATAAACATACTTATATATATCTAAATACATAAATATTATAGATAAATTACACCCAGACACAGAACAAATGATCGTGCTCATCCACAAACATTTGTCCTGGGTGGGAATCGAACCCACGACCTCCGGCATAGCAGTCAGGGTCACTAACCACTAGACCAACAGGCCAGTCAATTAAGTCAAGTATTTTAATTGCTCATTAACCCCGAACTAGGAAAACATTGTAAATAATTTTGCATGTCTGACACGCACTGTAGCAACGTGGTTGACTAGCTCCATAATCCTTCTAGAATTTACAGGAGGATTGTGCCCAGCAACGGGTGGCACTCGAGCCTACGCTACCTATTGGAACTTATTTTCTAAGATACACACTGCTGACTGACAAAACTTCTAGCAACAGATAGATCTACGGCGAAAAATCTATCTATATAAATCTCGCTGACTCATGAATCTACGCTCACGGATTATCCGCCTGCACGGCATGGTGCCTATGAATTTTTTTCAAGAAACTGGCTGGAAGGCGACTGCAAAAATAAGATCGACGATGATGATGGTGATTTTCATTGCCTATTATGAGTTAAGTAAAATTTCATATGACATATGAAAAATGTATGGCCGTATAGTAGCGCCGTATGAAAAACCCACCACTGCATTTTGTCGTCGTGTCGCAAGAAGAGACTATGGGATATGCCAGAAAGATCTCAAAAGCTTCCGATAGATGGCGGTATAATATATTGTTTATGTCAGTCAGTTTACGGGGAGCAGCATAGCAGACCCATGTCCAGCCGTGGATTTAAATGGGATGGAAGAGATAAAATAAAAATGTATATATTTTCGTCCTCGCTTTAAATAATATGTATTTCTATCTTAGGTGATAATAATTCAACAATTTTAAACTTAGTTAAATATAACTAAACAGGTGGAAGAGACGAAGTTTCAACACTTCTGTCACTTCACCTTATTTTTGTGCTATTTTTGAACGCAACAAGTTTTATTTCGCGCCAAAATAAAACAAAGCTGAGGTGGAACGTCATGAAAAATCACCACGCGCTTTATGATTGATCATTTCTCGAAACTGCGGTGGAGCGTTGATGTCGCGTCGCAGTGTTTTCAGGGCATATTGTGTTGATTTCAGTTGATTTGTTGAAACGTAGTGAATGAGTAATGACGATTAATTTGTTCTTCAGTTTAACCGCTTATACGTTCGGCAAAAGTGGAGTTTTTTTTATAGGATAAGGGTCACTAACGAGCACACAGTCCACCTGATGGTAAGTGGTTGCTGTGGCCCATAGACATCTATCTACATCTAACCTCGATTACGAATCAAAATACAGATGCGTGACCCGTGAGGACTAAGATGGAATGCGTCGTTTCCAATGAAAAGTGTCTATTTATTTTAATAGTATAACTAGTATGAGGGTGCAGTGTATTAGCGGCTTAATCGCTTAAAAGATTTAAATAGCTTAAAAGGCTTCTGCGAAAGGCCGGTATAATTTCTTGGCCAGCGATACATGGCGTATACCATCTCCTATTATGACAGATAAATACCCATAGATATAAATATTTCTATGTAAATACCCATACCGAATATGCACGGCAGCATCTAAGGCGCATGACATCTGCTACTGATCACTATTCGGCTTGGAAACGTGGTTATTGCGATGAACCCTTGTATAGGTTAAGTTCGTGTTTCTTAGGGGGTCTATTACGAGCTCAACAAGAAAATAGACAACACAGTGGCGATTGTCGTGTATTTAGGGGAAATCCACACCCGGTTTCGTCCTTTTGCTGCCGAATAGAAAATCATGTTTTTTAATAGAATAAGGATAACAACTGAGCGCATAGACTGTTAGTAGGTGGATGCTGTGAGCCACAGCATTCAGTTACCAACATAGCAACTCAAAGATGTACCGATTCTTTTCCTTAACGGAAGAAACACCTCTTATTTTTTTGATTATTGACCTTTTAATTTAACACTCATCTAGGAAACTATACACTTCGCCTAGCAGTGAAATTGCTCACATCTAAGCAGCTCCTTCAATTCATTGAAGACATAGCAATGAACTATAGCCATAGCAGCGATCACAATAGATCCTGTAGGTCACAGTAACACTGGTCATTCTAGACCTGCACAGCTGCTCGCACACATAAAGCATTACTTGAAGGATTCAAAGAATGACAAAATATGTCTCATATACCTATATATGAGGTGTCCGTGGGATCGCTTTTACGGATACGTTAGCTGTCTGCCAAACAAGGAATTAGGGCAATTCCATTTTAAAATTTGGGGCTGATATACGTATATACAGCGGTGATATTATCAGCACAAAACCACTGTTAAATATAGGTCACCCCGTTTACTGGTACAAAGCACGATCCAATACACAATGTAATAAATTAGCGCAGTGTAGTGGCACGGTCTAACTACATTGTACTTGCATGCTTCAATACCAGACTGCCACTTGCAAAAGTTTTTCCTCATCGATTACCTGTTCTTCGCGATCTGCGGTTGGCTCATTTCCAATTCAGCTTATTGATCTCTTAAGCGATGTTAACTTGCTCTACTGGGGATATCTTTTTACGGATTTCACTCAGAAAAACTCCGAGAATAGTCCTCTCCATAGTTTACTGAAGAGTTACAGCGCTAAGGGCCACGGGTTCGAATCCCGCACGGAACGAGTATTTGTATCTCCTACAAGTAATTGTTCCGGGTCTGGATGTTTGTCCTTGTGAAATTTATGTTTCTAAACTGCCCCCACGATACAGGAAAAATCCTAGTGTGGAGGTAACGATTTTAAGAAAAAGAAAAAAAGTTTACAGAATACATTTCAGTTCCCTCACGCACTGATATACACACTTTTGTTTTAAGAATCTGAGGTATACCAACAAAAAAACGGGTGCATTTGGCAGAAAAAGCGCTAGCAAGCGCTTATAAGCGCTGAAATAATTTTCGACCAGGACACGATTGCTACTTCCAAGTAGCGCTGACACAATCAGCCATTTTGCTTATTTAATTTGTTTGTTTTGAAGTAGAGTTTATAAGTTGTTTTGTGCAATATTAGTTTTAAGTGATATAATGACATGAATAAACATATACATGTTATTAAAAATTCATGATTGGTAAGTTTTTAATATGAATACTTTACAAACATATATTTAAATTAGGTTAGGTTCCCCGGTTAAAACTAACATCGTGTCCTGGAGGAAAATAGCTACTTACGATTTGACAGCGCTTACCGCTTACGATCGCCATTATACTTACAAGCGCTTGCTAGCGCTTTTTTCTGCCAAACGCACCCAATATGTTGCGAATTCCCTCTAGTCGGAATGAACTATTCGAAGATTATAAAACGGAATAATTCTAATTGTACTTTTATTTACAATTTTTAATAACATATAGATAAACATATTCTATAAGAACTATTTACTGTAACCGCCTATTAAAGTCCACTGCTGAACATAGGCCTCCCCCATGGATTTCGTCATAGGAGAGATATTTGCCATAGTTGCCACGCCTTGCAAGCGGGTAGGCAACCACAGTTTATTTTTATATTTAGTCGTCATTAGGTAGACGCTTCTGCTGTTTCCCTATGTCGTTGTATTTTACCACACCCCCCATGGGTGTGGTAAAATCATATGGGGTAGTGAATATTATTAAATCGTCACTAAACGTACACGGTATACGAACTATTTGGCAACTACAAATATAACTGTAACTTACCTAGCTACGTGTAAAGTGGTGATAAAAATGACAGTCACTTTTGTCTTTGAAATTTACCAATATTTACAAACTATTAAGTACCTATTAGCGATTTGTTCACGACTGTGTTAGATGATAACTACGTGTTAGATAGTAGATAAAGATAAAACACAGAACCTTTTTTTAAGTGAAATTTGTTTCTCTTATCACCAATAATCCGTAAAGTGTTCAAAGGATCTACAAAACTTATTTTGGGTTACTTCTGATCATTTATATTTACTTATACTTAAATAAGAAAGGACTACCAGTATCACAATTACTTCTAGATTAATATCTTTTCAAATACTTATAAAAATATACCTTGAACGTTGCTAAAATAATCATAATTGTATTTAATGGTTTATTAAACATTATTTTGGGTGAACGAATTGTATGTATTTATATATTGTAACTGGTTTTTCGGAAATTTCTCTAATGATTTGAATGAAAATAAGTATTTAGATTAAGTTTTTATTTTATAAGTTTATTTAAATAGGTGTCATTCATATCTGGGAAAAAAATCAAACGCCGAGCAAAGCTCAGGCACTCAGGCACAATAAATTTATTAATATTAAACGTCACTTGATGTGTTTTACAATAATACCGGTTTGGTCTCGAATGCTGCCAAAACCTGCCATGTCCATTAGGTGACTTAATAACGTTGAAAGTAAGTATTATAATTTATAAATGTAGCGTTTACTAATATCTCTGTGAACTTCTTTGTTGTGATTTTTTAAAATTATTTAATAATAATAACTTTATAATTTTTATCCACTTAGCGTTTAAATACCACACAAGCTATGTTATATTTTCTTAAGTGTTGCTAATAATTAAAGTTGTCGGGAAAATTGAGTGAAGTAATGAATCGGTAATTACAAAACTGTGCAAAATGACACTATGATAAATGACCGACGATTTCCTTAGTATTTTTGTTCAGACACATTCAGTGTTTCGTGCCAAAATTAACAAATGTCTGTCTGATTATTACAAACGTTTTTGTCATAAACTGTATAACACAGATCGAATTGGGGCAAATATATAATTACATAATACACTCACGCCTCTCACTCAGATGAGTAGGCAGAGACTATGGACTACCATTTGGCACGATTCTGACACAACTCTCTCGCCTCCTTACTTTCATAAACCTCGCGCACACACGCTAATGCTCTTAATCTGGCCCATTTTAATATATCGCCAATTCGATCGATATACTTTCGCCCAGGACGTCCCTTCCAGATTCTGCCGTTCACTTCTGCAACATAGATTTGCTTTGTCACTCTTCCCTCGTTCATTCTTTCTAAATGACCAAACCACCGAAGCATTCTTTCTTAATCCTGGTCACAACATCTAGCAAACCACACTTTTCTCTTATCACTTAATTTCTCATCCTATCATTTAGATTCAGCCCTAACATACTTCTTAATGACCGCATTTCTACACCATATATTACTACTGTGGTGCTTCTTTCGCCACACCCAACTTTCCTACCATACATTAATGTACATAGAAACTAACATTGCATTGTGAATTGTGTGGTGTAGCCCTTACGTCGGTATATAATAGTGTTAAGGTAGTGTTAAGGATCCAGGCAAAGTCGCCACGTAATGTTGGAAGTTGCTAAATGACAGGCGTGTTACTCTTGCCATGTCTTTTATTATACTGCTCTAAACTTATTCTATAATTGCTAATAAATACTAATACCTAAACATTAACTGTCATAAGGCGTACAAAACAATTGCCAAACGTGCAAATATATATAAAATGCCACTATATTCTTTTCTATTATAGGAATACACTATATTCTAATGACTATAAAAAGTTGCTTCTCGTGCAGGCCGTGTAACGCGATATAATAATCGAGCCCGGCTTCGTCCGCTCACCGTATCGAGTAACGACAAATCGCTCGTGCATAATCGTAAATACGCTTTTTATACCGACCCATTGAAGGGACAATCCAACTATATCCGGTTTGGTATTGTGAGCCCGGCTGGAACAAAAAAAAATAAACTCATTATAACCAAATAACGCAACAGGTAATTTTAAGCGACACGCGTTTCGCAATAAAGGCGCATATCGCGAATCAAGCAGGTTGCATTTCTAAGGTAGAATTTGTAAAAAACGCCCTTTGTGAGTGCAGACAGTGTGGCACCGAAACCTTTTTGTTAATGCGGAATACTCTCGATGCTCAAAGGGAACATCGATTGCTTCTGGGAAATTCGGATGCGTCGTGTTCTGTCCAACGTATGGTGCTTATATTCGTATTATACAAATAACTGCCATTTGGAGGTTTACCAACGTGCAAGTAATACAGCTCAGTAGCGTACAGCTTAATGTTTGGTTACGGGGCTATGGGGTAGCAAGTTCGAATTCCACACAAGACAAACTCCAGAGCGAATTTCGGTCTAGGCAATCTAGCTTAACGGAAACCAGCCATCTGCACAGGACAGTACACGCAGGGCACGATTGTGTGTGCAAACACATGTGAAATCTCTATTCCCTTATTCAAATATTTCAATGGCAATCCGACACCACCGGAGAGAGATCAGACGCAGGACCAAAGGCTTTACATTTACGACATGAATGTTAAGCACCGCTATTTTCCTCACTCTGGGGTACTACTAAGAATTTCTCGAAGAAAAACCCAATAGTAGATTATTGGCTTAACCCGGAACCTGGGACGTCATAATCAACAACCACGCTTGCGATCATTAGACCAACGCAACGAGACAGTTGCTATTGCGTTGTCCGCAAGCTATAAGTTTTTTTTTGTAGGCCTACAAAGATTATTCCAGGTCCGGATGTTTGCCCATGTTTAAATTATAATATGTGAAACGTATCCGCGATACAGGAGAAAATAGTATGGAAGTAACTATTTTTTATTATTTACGGCCAGGGTACTTTATCAGTTGGTGTGAGGCTCCAATCCCAGACTGAGATTATATTTTAAGTCGGTGATTATTTATGAAAGTTGTTAAGTTGACCTGAATGTACAGTCATTGTAGCCATTTCTCTCACTGCTTCCAAGCCTATTTACAATCTTATCGTGCAAGTTTCAGGTAAAGGTGAGGATTGTGTAGCAGTCCTTATCTTTATGTTAGGACAAAAACTTTATGGTTTATTAAAGACTCCAATGTAGCGTTGGCGTAAGAGAATTGGTCACTTCATATCGAAGAGTGGGTGTATTTACCTATAGGTAAAACTCAGAAAGATCCTATGGCTTTCGATAGATGTCGGTGTAACTGTCTCGTATGTACTGCGTGACCTTTCGTAACCGTCTGGAAAAAAATAGGCTGTAACATGTGAATGGAGTAGAAGCCTATGGCACTGAGATTTTACAGAAAATTAAAACAATAATTTTGAATTAAATAAATAAATTAATTGAAATCTATAGAAATTTAAATCATATCTACCCTATTTTACGAACGGCAATAAAACAATAAATTTTGTAGGCATCTATGACCTTGTCACTTTGCAGGGTCACAGGCTCAAGGGCAAATAATGATGGATGATAATTTAAACGTTAGAAAATAATAATTCAAACGTTTGATTTAACATTTCTGTATTTATTTTTTGCAAAATATCGGTGCCACAAGCTTCTACTCCGTTCACATGTTACAGCCTATTTTTTTTCAGACGGTAAAAAAGGTCACCTATAAACTGTGACTATAATGGCTGACCGTTTCGCCCAACATGATATATTGTCATACAGTGCGACATAAGTGATAGAAAATTTACGCAACAAATTCATGGCTAGGGCTGGATGCAGTACCGGAGTACTGAAAAATGAACGTAGTATATACCGACACAAAAACCGTTAAGTTATTACTTCCTAGATGGAAGCGGTCTTTTCACATCCAGGAGTTTTTCCGGATAGTAACTTCTATGACCTTAAGGGAGTTGTCTCTGTGATCAGACACAAGTGTTGTTTCTAACTTCATCATTATTGGTAGGTATCTTAACAGAAATTCAAGTTATAAGTGGAAATGTGATACTGTCGAGTTTTTCCTCCGGTTGAATCCTAACTAGCATATCAACACCGTATAAGCATTCAATAGTAACCGAGGGATATCGAAGACTTCATTCACTCCATTACTAGCTGTTCGCACCTCACCGGCCACAACGCATCCCATTCACGACAAGCGAGTAAATCAACCGAGAACGTCGCCATTTTTGCCTCAACCGGGGATTTCGTTACAAACGGAAATCAACTTTTCGTCGTACATGGAATAACCACTTTCGTCTGAACACGTTTGTACTTACAACATTATTCGACGGTTATTTTTATTAAAGTCCGAGCGCGTTTTTAAACGTTGTTAGTTTGTATGTTGATTTTGAAAACGGGACTGTAAATCCTTGACTTAGAGTTTTTCTCGGATTGAATTCACGGTGGAGTTACTATGTTTTGCAACGGTTGGTTTGATTTTATGAATGAAGCGCAACGTCGTGAGCGGAAGCGAAGCCGGCCGTAGTGCGGCTTTCCCGCGGCGGGCAGTTTCATTAATAATTAAAACGCAGCGACTGGCGGAATGGCCGGACGCGGAGATGATTTCTAGTCGCTCTCGGACGCGGGTGCAGCTTCTGGACCTGCTACCGTGCACGAATAAACACCGTCTACTTTGTTGTTGCTTAACTTTTGCAGCTGCCAGTACCTACTTACGGATCATTGAGTATACTATTCCGTCAGTTTGATTGTTGTAAGTTGTATATTTTCGGCATAAGTAAACGTTAGCGAAATATAAACACTAAACAGTCTTAAGCCACTACTGGATATAGATCTTTATAAGAATTTGTCAAATGGAAAGCTTTTTTAAATGTCTTTCACTTCCTGGCCTAGCTAGCCGGGCTGGTTGATGAGTGTGCAAATATCCTTGTACTGGACCAGTACCACAAACTGTAAATTTGGAATTTCCGGATGGGTTTTCTGCCATTAGTCGTTTACTGCCACTTAAGATGAGGATACAGAAAAGGAGATTACTCGATAGACACCAAACGTTTACACGTGGCAGAGCCATGCTTCAGTTACATTAGTAGTATAGTTGTAGCACGAATGGGTTGGCTCGGCCGGGGAAGGACCACGCTCTCACAGAATACCAGCGTCAAATAGTAGTTTAATGCTGCTGTGTTTCGTATGGTGAGTGTAGAGAACCAGAGACCCTTTTTACTGGAAACGAGACATTCCACATAAGTCCTCACGGATGACAACGCATCTGCATTTTGACTCGTAATCGAGGATAGATGTAGATGTCTATGGGCCAGAGCAACCACTTACCATCAGGTAGACTGTATGCTCTTTTATCATCTTATCCTATAAAAAAACACCCACTTGCTTAGTTTCTACCGCCAAGCAAAAATACTGTTTCGGTTTGAAAGGTAAGAGTCAAGTTAGCCACTTTTTTTGTGTGACAACACAATGTTGTCTCCTTTGTTTGAAGCAAGAGATAGCCATTTACAATTAGGTGGACTTTAACTTGTTCACTACTGTAACGTTAACGTCGCCGAAAACTCGGTGACCCTTAAAGAATATGCTGTCATGTTCCTCCTTACACCCTATAACATAAAGCATTTGAGTAAGTTACTTAGAACGATTCCACTTTAGATGGTTAACTTAATGAAGAAACTTTAACTTAGACATAATTTGTTAGAAAAATGATGTTAAGAAAGTTACAGTCCTTTTAATGCACTGTCGTTTTTTTGTCGGTGAATGAAAAAGTACGACGTCATACGCTGAGCGTCTAACAAAAAATGATATAATAAACCAACTTTATAATACCCATCATCATACAGTAGCCTATTGTCCAACTCATTTCACTCCAGATGATGCCGTAATAACGTATAACGGTAGGAAAATACAAAATAAAAATTCGACCGCTCATTACGCAATGTTACAGCGAAATGGTAATGTGATGAGCAGGAGCACATTATGCTAAAAACCATGTGCTAGATAAGGACGCAGAGTGGTTAGTTAGAGCGAGAGTGCAGACTATGACAAAGCTTAAAACGAACGAGATAGATAAGGTAGCTAGATACGCGCGTCCGGCAGCGGCTTCCTGTCGAGTATAGTGCGGTGTCCTACGAGCTGCGGAATTATCGATGGACACTCTAAAACACTGTTGATTGAAATAAATTAGTTTTTATTTTTAATCCTTACAATATATGTTAATAATTTTTCGAACTCACCGTTTAATTAAAAGATTAATTATCAAAATCCATATACATACATAATCACCCATAATAAGATAATGTTAATAAACTACTAAACTACCACTACCTTCCTATATTATTAACTTTATAAATACAAATATATGAATGACACATTCTTAATTCAGACTGGTGTGGTCTGTAAGACTAGGAAAGAACACCATTTCCAGCTTTAATGCCATGGTTAATAGCTAAAGTAGAATGGAAAATAAAGAAGATATTAAGGCCGCCAAGAAATAGGTTATCGTGGTAGAGCCATGCTGCAGTTATATTAGTAGTGTAGTTGTAGCACGAGTGGGTAGGCTCGATCGGAAGGACCACGCTCTCACAGGATATCGGCATAAAATAGCAGCTAAACGCTGCTGTGTTTCGTATGGTGAGTGTAGAGAACCGGGGACCTATTGTACTGGTAACGAGGCATTCCATCTTAGTCCGCACGGGTGACAACACATCTACATTTTGATTCGTAATCGAGGATGAACGTAGAAGTCTATGGGCCATAGCAACCACTTACCATTCGGTGGACTGTGTGCTCGTTTGTCATCCTTATACTATAAAAAGGTGCCAAGACGAAGTAGCTGTATCCTATACGCCAGATGTGAACATCTATATCGGCGACTGAAAGTAGCGTCTAAGATACTAAATGTCTGGTAGGTGGGTCAGTCTTCAAACAGCTTGCTAAGCGTGGCGATTACGGAAAATCCTACTCAAAGTTCTTTAAGTTTATTTTCAGCAAGAATGTGTCGCGGGAAGTTGATATGGGGTAGTTGATATTCCTCCACCGCCACTACACAATTACGTCACAGAGGGAAAACTAAAGGAGAAGATGGACAGCAGCGTCTCCTTGATAACAACTCAGAATAAAAAAGCTGCGGCTGCCAACCCACCGGCCAACCCAAACGTTACAACTACGAGTATGGCAAAGTCCTCCCTATGAGGCAATTTATGGGAGAGGCCTGTGTTCAGCTGTGGACTTTTATACGCTGTAATGGTATTAAATAATATGTCAGCTTCACCAGGAAGAACCACGGTCGCACAGGACACCAACTACACTAGCAGCATAATATTACTAGTATCTCACACAGTCCACCCGATGGTAAGTGGATGCTGTGTCCCATAGACATCTACATTTATCCTCGATCAAGAATCAAAACGCAGATGCGTTGTCATCCCTGAGAACTAAGATGGAATGCCTCGTTTCCAGTAAAAATGGGTCTCCGGATTTCTACACTCACCATACGAAACACAGCAGTGTTATGCTGCTATTTAACGCTGTTATTTCGTGAGAGCGTTGTCCTTCCCCGGTCGTGCCGACCCATTCGTGCTACAATCGTAATATAGCTGCAACTTGGTGGTAGACCACGTATAATGGATGATGATAACCCCCCATCAACATTTACTAGTAAAAAGAATAAGGTGCTTAAAAAGCCACGCCCACCATGCTTCCGCGACAAGTACAGCCTTATTACCGATCATCTCGGTCCGAACTGTACTGCTGATGATACTAATGATACCCTTTTTACTGCTAAAGATACATTCTATACTCATCCTCTGGGATGACACGGCATCTGCATTTTGATTCTTAAAGATGTAAGTGGACTGTGCGCTCCATTATAATCCTTGTTTATATAAAAACTATTCTAGAGTAACATTCATGTACTGGCATAAGCGGTGTTGTCTTCCTCTGGTTTATATGAAGATAACTGAGGGTCATAATTTCTTGACAGCCTTTGAGAAGATATGTTCTATTTATCATGCATAATATGTAGGTATAGCTATGTATAAATTTCCTCAAAATAACGCTCCTTTAGCGCTCCCTTTGTTTAAAGATAAGTTTTAAATTTAATTAGATATATTCTTCCTTTTTTTAACAGCGTTAATTGGACGTATAAAATATTTTAGAATGTTGTGCACAGTTGTTTTTTCAGTAATTAGTGCAAATGATGTGTTACACAAGGAAATAATAACGAAGATTATTATCTCTCAAAAGATATCTTAGCTCATTTCCGTCGATAATGTACTGTTATAAAAACTTTGAACCAATTCGAATAAATTTGGGTTAGTTCTTGTAAGACAAATACTCACACCACTGCAAAGTAATAGCACGGTGAGCGTAAAGTGAGTTACATACATGCATACTCATAACACGTATACCTGCTTCAGAATTAGCCGGTTCTAAATGTATAGTCACATGGACGTGTAGTGGCGGCTATAGAAAGTCCAATACTCTTTAACCTCTCAAACGCCAAGCGTCCCAATTTGACCGCTTCGATATTCCGTCAAAATTCAAGAGGTCAAATTTGACCGCACTTACCCAAAGCACTTTAACACATAAATACTACTTTTCTATGAAGAATTTTGGCATTATAGAATCAATATGAAATTTTCTATCCTCTAGTGGAATAAAAAGTTAGGTAGTCTATGGATATTTATTTGTAATCTACGTTCATTTCGTACGCTATTTTCGTGTGAATGTTATTGTGTTGATTTTTGGATTTTTCTAGTGTTTTATTAGGGTTTTTAGTATAGCGTTTTATTATAAAATTGTAATGAAAGTTGAATATAATTTATCTTTTTACGTAAATAATTTCGAGTAATATATATATATATATATATATATATATATATATATATATATATACTATACATGTATATATTGAAATAATTGTGATTTTCACGCTGCCCATATCCGCTTGGTATGTTTTTTTTTGTTATCAAACACAATAAAATCTTTTTGTAATGAGGTAAAACCTGACTTTTGCTTAGACCACAGAATAGAGAATTTTTTATAGATTTTATAATGCTAAACTTCTTCATAGAAAAGTAGTCTCTAAACATAAGTTTTAATGGTTTTATGTGCTGTGGGTGGGTGCGGTCGCGTGCAACCGCTCGGGATTTGCCATGCGCATGTGACTGCATTGGTATTTTATGGGGATTGAAGAGATAATATCATCCCATAGGTGCCGTCGACGGAGTGAAATAAAACCGAAGATAAACAGTATCTTGCGGTTGCCAACGTGTTTGCCAAGCGCGGCAACTGGCTAAAACCCCGATTATATAGAGGTCATCTATATCTATGTGCGAGCGCCAAGTTCAGTAATGAACTTTTGATACGGTATACCGAATGATGAATTTAGCCGGTTCCAAATGTTAGTAGTGACATATACATTGACACAACATACTAAAATAACCGATCTTAATTTTTTGTACAACCTAACATACTGTTAAATATACTTTTAAAAAGAGGTTCGGCTAGGTTTCTTGCTGGTTTTTTTTTTCTCCGAACCGTTAGTAAAGTAAAAAATAACTTTCAATAAGAATTACATACATGTGATCTATATTGAATAAAAAATCTATTATATTCTATTCTAATTGATTAAACAAGCCGGCGCAAGTTAAAATCAATGTTTATATATTTTTTTGAAATTGTCTCACACTATCGGCTACTACTTTATCTTCGACGCTGTCTCTCAAATGATATCAGAGATAAGGATCGTACAAGACGATAGTCTAATTGAATTGAACAAATTAGGGTGCTTAAGCATCTGCGCTGGCGCCGACATCACTTCCGTTGCCCACATCTTCTGGCGTTTAATTAACTACTTTTTGTCCTCATCCTTGCATTAATCCGATTATCTTGGAGAGCTAAGCGTATTCGTGTCTGAATCTAAAAGTAAGCAAAGTTAAAAGAAATAAATGAAATTTGATCGTAAAAATATTTTACAGTATAATCAAGAATATGTTAAAGTACGTAGGATGGATGTGAACTTTTTGAACTTTCAATTATTTTTTCGTTACTTTTAATTATATTACTAGTATATACTTACAGTCAATTAAAAATTGAACAATTAAAGGTAAAGAAACTGAAAAAAAACTTTGTATAACACGAGAAAACGGAACGGCGCTATGTAAATGAGTACCACCGTAGTTGATGTTTGTTAGTGAAACGAAAACATCTTCATAATTGAATTCTCCGTCCCTAGTGGAACGGCGGGAGCTTCCTGTGCCCACGCCCGCTAATTGTGGTGCTCTTTTTGTTTAGTTGTCCACTCGCTTTAACTCGATTACAGCAATCAGAGCCGCGCCCTTTGGCCTCGGCAAGCGACGACGCAACGCCCCAGTGTTTGATCGTACTGCTCATTACTCTGTGCTCAGCTATTTTGGTGTGGAAATTTTCTTTAAATATCTCTTTTTTAATTTTAATGCATTCCTTTCGAATTATCCATTGTTTATTTATTTTTTGCTAATTATTATTTTATACCGCGAAGGCGATTCACAGAAAACATAACATATATTATAAGTTTAGACCAGAGACAATTACATAGTTACTTTAAATACGCATTTTGTGTATTTAAACCTGCTATTTGCAAACATTATTATCAAACAATTAGAGGTAAGATCTAGAAGGTATGTTTACCGCACGGACGTGTAAAACTAGTCCGCGGTTTACCGTGGTTTTAAAATATCATACTAAGATTTGTAATGGTTGATAAAGTAAATTAAAATACCCTGTTTACAGTAAACCGTCGACAAAACAAACTGTTTAACGCATAGAACCACTAAAAACCGTGCGTCGAAGAGCTAACACAATGTTTGTTCACATTTCTACTCAATTAAATGCTTCGTTTCATTCATACTTAATTATTACAATTACATTGCTACACCAATATTCAACTTTTGCTTTGTAAAAATAAAGGCCAGAATAGCTCAAAGCGTCAACCTGTCATACAACATTGTCGCTTTGGTAGACTCATTTATGAATGAACTCACAGATCGAGCGACTTCCGGCTAACTGTTGAGATAGTACGACACTCTTCCTGGTTCCTGCTATGGTATCTTTAATTACGTGCCAGCATAAGCAGACCGATACACAATATATGGTCTTAGAAAACTACGTTCTAACAAAATGATAATAAAGCACAATATCCGCGAAAGCATCGATCGATTAGAGTCCATTTTTGTTTTATCGAGATCGTATGAAGTACGAATAAACATATTCTAAAAGCGATTAAGTGAATTTAATAACCTTCGTATAATAGACCGTATGCAAATATTGTAAGGTGCTTAATGGATTAAAGTTATCTCCGGTACTGGCGGACTACGTCCTGCGGAGCATGTTTTTTCCCTGTCTCCTGCCCGGCGTTTCACCGTTACGCAATATATCGTAAATAATTAGCGGAAGGCGATATTCTCGTGTCTTATGGAGATGTTGAGTTTCTGGTTTTTCATCGGGCGCTTCCTGTTATCCGGCTAACAGTATCTCACCTTCAATGAAGTAATCTTATTTATACGTCCGCTGCTCGACGGAAAGGTCTAATGATTGTTACATCAACAGAGATGTTACCTTGCTTTCACACAAATGATTTCACATGTTTGTTTAATTTCTGAAATCAAGATTTTTTTTCTTTTCAAAAAAAAAAAATAACGTTAACCACACACTAGGATTTTCTCCTGTTACGTAGGGGCATTTTACATGCTAAACATCCAGATTCACAAGGACAAACATCCAGATCCGGAAAAATTATTTTTTAGCCATACAAATACTTATTCGGTGCGGAATTCGAACCGCGGCCCCCATCGCCGCAACGTATCGTTAAACCACTACGTCACAGAGCCGTCTGGTTTGGTATTTTTTTATAGGAAAAGGTTGACAAACGAGCACATAGTCCACCTGATGGTGAGCATCTATCCTCGACTACGAATTAAAATGAAGATGCGTTGTCAGCCTTGAGGACTAAGATAGAATGCCTCTTTTCCAGTAAAAAGGGTCTCCGGTTCTCTACACTCACCGTACGAAACATAGCAGCATTAAGCTGCTATTTGACGCTGGTATTCTGTGAGAGCGTGATCCTTCCCCGGTCGAGCCGATCCATTCGTGCTACAACTATACAATTAATATAGCTGCAGCATGGCTCTACCACGTAAAAGACGGTGGTGGTATATTTATAAAATTTTATTTACATATAAACACAGTTTTGAGTAAGTATATGATAGATCAATTTCGTAATATGTTAATATAAAATAAAAAAATGTTAAATACCAGTGTCATAGACTTCTATTCCGTTCACATGTTACACTCTATTTGTTTCCAGACAGTAAAAATATCATTCAGTATTATATGTTTTAAATATATTATGCAATATTATGTATTTTAAATACTTTTTTTGCGGTTATTCTATATGTAAATACACGAAATATAAACTTCCAAAGCAACAAACTTACTTACTTACTTACTTACTTATCGTCACGCACAATCCCTAACGGGGTAGCCAGAGAGAACAGATCGCCAAGTGTCACGATCCCTACATACCTCTTTCGCCTCTTTCAGGTTCATTAACTTCTTCATACATGCACGTCTAGGTATCCGAGTACTCTTGACCCTCCCCTCTTCGAGCAATTTGCTCACATGGTCTTCGAAAGTTAGTCTCGGTCTACCTCGACACCTTTTAATATTTACTTTCGCTCTATATATTTTCTTCACCATTCGGTCTTCACTCATTCGTTCAACGTGCCCAAACCATTGGAGTACGCCCCTATCAATTTTTGTGATAAGGTCATCTTTCAATCCTGCCATATTGCGAATCTCTTCGTTTCGCTTTCGGTCGGCTATGATAACGCCACACATTTTACGAAGAGATCGCATCTCCACTGCATTCAACTTGCTTTTATGCTTCTTCTGGCATACCCAGCAAAGCAACAAACGAAAAAGAAATACAATTTAAAAATAAAATTGACTAACATGGAAAGAAGTCGTTGAATTGATTCACGCATTTTCGCGCGAAAGCACTTAGTCGTTGGAAAGCAGAGAAAAAATTATAACAATCCGAGTGGCTTTCATGACGGATGCCTTTAGTGAGCTGGCAAGTCGAAGATTTTTGTTACAAACAGAAACGCTGTACACGGCTTCACGTCCTACCTTTTTGCGCACGCTAAATGCTCATACATCTTTCACCAAATTGCGCAATTTAACCATGCCGCCTCTTTAAACGTTATAAAATGCATTTTTTTATGCATTATCAACGTAAGTAGTGTTCACATAACAAATTATTTACTGAAACGGAAACCATTATATCAATATCCTTCCAAAAGACGGTTACTAATTAAATGTAACAAGGTTGGTTTAAACATTTTGTTATCTTTCTCGATTCTAGATTTTGTTTCTCACGGGACAAAAAATATTGGGCACTCTAATAAATATATTCATCGAGCACACGGCGCGCGGATTCAGGTTTACGCAAATGAGTTTTTTGTCTCTGAATTGTAGGTGCGTCGTCGAGACGAAAACAAACGTAATAATTTTAATAAGCGTAAAGTAGGGCTGTTAATAAATAATCTACTACTAGACATAAGCATATTCTAAAGTTGAAATGATTTGCTGTAATCAGCATCCTTGATAAGCGAATAGCCAATATCGCGGAACTACGTTTTTATGCGTGGTAGAGCTATGCCGCAGTTATATTAGTAGTATAGTTGTGGCACGAATGGGTCGGCTCGACCGGGGAGGGACCACGCTCCCACAGAATTACAGCGTCAAATGGTAGCTTAATGCTGCTGTTTTTCGTATGTTGAGAGTAGAGAACCGGAGACCATTTTTACTGGAAACGAGGCATTCCATCTTAGTCCTCACGGGTCACAACGATCTGCATTTTGATTCGTAATCGAGGATAGATGTAAATGTCTATGGGCCACAGCAACCACTTACCATCAGATGGACTGTGTGCTCTTTGTAACCCTATCCTATAAAAATATTTAAAAAACTGTGTTTTGAACCATTAAATCTGCTTCCCGTCGCAGCGTGAGGGTTTTATATCTGATTTAAATATTAGATAGTGATCTTCCAGATCTTTCCCTCAGCGCCTCATGCGCAAAAAATATATATTTTTTGTACAAGTACAATTATTTCCGGTACAATTCCAGATCTTTCCCTCAGCGCCTCATGCAATAACCGCGGTTATGCTTTCTATTACGTTGCCACCATGTAGCATATATATATATACAACATGTAACATAATTAACGCACTTTGAGAAAAGTAGTTTGTTCAAAATCGTTTACTGAATCGATTTCTGTTTTTTTTAATATAGGTAATTTTTTATCCCAAAAATAATTAAAACGACGTAAATTACAGTCACACTAAATCTGTACAGTCAAAACAAACTGAAATGGACCTTAACTTAAGGCAATAAGACTTTTAAGAGTGCAGTTTTATTTGTATTATTACTAATTCTGTCATTCAATAAAAATAAAGAAAAATGAACTTTATTTCAATCACGTTAAAGTCTTTGCATTCGTGGATTTGTACTGTGACCACAACATTCTTCCGGAATTAGTATAACTAATTTGATAAATAATCAGTGCATAAAAATGTATAAATAAAAATTTAGTGTATGTATTATGATTATAACATAATATACTAATTGGGGTGTCTGAGGGTTGTGCGTTAATTACGTTACACATTGTATATATATCTTCGCAGGGGTGATTTCTGGATCGATAACAGCGCCACCTACTCGGCACAGTTGTGAATCTAAACCATTCTCGAATCAACTTAATATGTGATTAACAAAGAGAACAAAATTTCATTAAAATCGGTGCAGCTGGTTTGGAGTACAGTCACATATACATGGACAGAAGAATTATAAATATAAAGATTGGTCATACGGAAATCTGTATGGTTCTTCTAGCGATAAATATAGTTAATACTTGTTGTATAGTTAATAATAAATAACAGTGTCGTGGCGGTGTAAGTGTATCTACTACCATATATCCCACCCAGCATTTCATGCCGTCACACCGCCTGCAACTTTACAAGGCGCAGGTTCGGCCGCACATGGAATACTGTTCCCATCTCTGGGCTGGGGCTCCCCAGTACCAGCTCCTTCCACTTGACCGCATCCAGCGCAGAGCGGCTCGAATCGTCGACGACCGATTGCTTTCCGATCGGCTCGACTCACTGGCGCTGCGAAGAGATGTTGCATCTCTTTGCGTATTTTATCGCATCTATCACGGGGAGTGCTCTGTGGAATTGTTCGGATTAATCCCAGCCGCCAAATTTCGTGAACGCACTACACGGCGAACGTCCCGATACCATCCACACCATCTGGATGCTTGGCGGTCCACCACTGTACGTTTCACAAGGAGTTTTCTTCCACGTACAACCTCTCTGTGGAATAGTTTACCACCGGCGATTTTTCCGGACCGATACGACCTGGGGACCTTCAAGAAAAGAGCTTACTCCTTTCTAAAGGGCCGGCAACGCACCCGCAATTCTCCTGGTGTTGCGGTTGATCATGGGCGGCGGTAGTCACTTAACATCAGGTGAGCTGCATGCTCGTTTGCCCCCTCTTCTATAAAAAAAAAACCGCGGGTGTCGTAGAGGCAACATGACTGACAAGAAATGGGTACCAACATCTTCCTTCTTCAAACAATTTAAAAAGTGTGTAATAGCCAACCCATGTGCCAAGCATGACAACATAATCCCTCCTAAGAAGTAATTAATGAGGAGGCCTACATTCAGCAGCAGTGGGCTTTTTTAGGCTATAATGGATGGACAGATAACTTTATGAAAATAAAACAAACTGTTAATTTACACCTTGCAAGACTCTACGGACAAGGAATTAAAATATAATTAATATCATTATCACCCATTACGAACAAATTTCCCAATAAAAAAAAGTTACGCGTCTAACACACTCGTATTGTACCGTTCATTCATAAGCTTCGGACACTTGAACGACCGGAAATAATTCTTGTACAAAAAATATATATATGCAAACAGTCACTTCGAAAACCGGTCAATTGGCAAACTTGCTATGACGCGTACTAGTTCATTCACTAATAGTGTGATAGGTGGTATGAGCTAGAGTCGGGTGAGAGGGGAGCTAGTGAAATGACCACGCTGTCCCCATTTTCTGTTCCCACGGTGGCGCTTACAGCGGACGTTCGACAAAATCATAATTAATGTTACGACACGGTGAAGCCCGGCAGAAATTGACCTCTTATAGACCTCTTTGAAAACAAAACTCGATAAGTAAGTAACGTTCTTAATCAGAAATGTTGTTAATCTTTTGGATTCTTGATAACGTATGGTAGTACGTAGTTAACTAGCTTTATTGCTTACAAGTGGCAAAATTAAAAAAGATGTACAACTGACTTCAATATAAATAAAATGCTAACATCATCAATGCAGTCGAAGTCAATTATATATGCATTATTAAGGATAACTCAAAAACTACTGGTCAGATCTTCATCAAATTTATATGGGACCACAAAAGAAGCACCAGCGTTCAAATTATAAAAAAATCATCAAAATTGGATCACCTACAAAAAGTTCCGAGATAACAAATATACAAAAAAACATACAGTCGAATTGTGTCGAATTTTCCTTTTTTGAAATCGATTAAAAAATCATTACGTTCTACACTTAAAGCAAATATATGTATATTGCTGACACAATCAAATTATTATATTAATATTGTTATAAATAATATTTTGTTATTCACTGTTCTTTGCTGTTTTTATCACATCTATTTTGTACATAATTCGTTGACAGCACCAGCTATAATAAGTTCTGACTTACATCCGCTATGATAAAATGTTTTTGATTAGAAGTTAACCACGTTATATTCATTTTATTTGTTCGTATCTTGAAATGTTTTTAAAATATATTTAAACCAGGTAATTCTCTTATCAAGGATATTTTTAACGACAAACTCTACAAACTTGCATTTAGTGCTACACATTTTATAATTTAAAACGCTGCACATACTTCGGCACGTCAATAAATATTGTACCGTTAATTGCCGTGAACATTCATGGCTATGTTGATCTGATTAATTTCAAATTTTATGCGTGTCTATACACGGGCGAGCGATTGCCTCGATTATATCGAGACAGGACTTTAGATTTTATCGCAATGCCTCCAACATAACGATGCTCGCCTCCATCTTGGTATCTCAACGCAGACGCGGCTAAAATATTCTTTGTCTAAATTAAGATACATTTATTACATTAGATTACAGATTATATAATCAAAAGATATTTAAAAAGCAGAAGATTTATGGTAATTGATATTGTAAACGTGTATGTGCCTTTGACATAGGATAATTTTACGAGATTTTGTCTAACAGTTTTATTTTTCAAATAATTAAATGTTTCATTAGCTTTCGAATTATCTTAAATCGTTAAAATACAAACTTATCGTTTGATTAAAGTAAAATTTATAGAGGTATGATAGTATTTCCAACTATATTTCAATATTCAATATAATCTACGCGATAAAGATTACTGTTAGAATTTAAAAAAAGATTTTCTTCAGCTGAGAATCATTTCATCTTTATGGTAGCAAGACATGTCGCTATATATTTTAAGTATTTATGCTAAACTTCTAGGCAATACCAGTATCTGATAAGGAGTTCCTTTTAAGAAGAAGATTCTGGCTGAAGAACCAATTTAATTTTTGTCTAGTAAATTTTTTGTAAAGTTGTTTGTGAGTGAAAGTTGGCCGAAATATAATTTTCTCTATATAACTTTTAAACAATGATAACAAGGATATTAGTAAAATGTTTTTTTTTTCTGAATTTGTGAACAGCCTTCTTATATACATGAAAATGAAACTATTAAAAAAATAGCGATTAAATCTAGTCCAGCTCAATCCTCAGAAGACACAAGTTTGCGCGTTTATCGCTTAAATGAAGCCTTTTGTTGTATCTCTTCAGTTTCAGTGCACTCCCCTTGTTGCCTCCTGGCCCCTAATTTAGTGTTCACTTGAAAGAGAAGGTCAAATTGTTCTCTAAAAAGCTTGGAGTGCTCAACAGAGCGGGACAGTATTTCATGGTAGCAACTTTACATGGTACAGGTTCGGCCTCACATGGAATACTGTTCCCAACTCTGGGCCAGGTTTCCCCAGTGCCAGCTCCCTCTATTTGATCGAATCCAGCGCAGAGCAATACGAATCGTCGGCGACCGAGAACTTTCTGATCGGCTTCACTCACTGGCACTGCGAAGAGATGTTGCACCTCTTTGCGTATTTTATAGTATTTTCCTCGGCGAGTGCTCAGAGGAATTGTTTGGACTAATTCCAGCCGCTCAATTTCACCATCGCACATCGCGACAAAACTCGAGATACCATCCTTGTCACCTGGATAATTAGCGGTCCATTACTGTGCGATTTACAAGAAGTTTTCTTCCTCGCACAACTACCTTGTGGAAACCACATTGCTAAACAATACCATTACCTTCGTTTTAGTAATACCGAACTGAACGAAAAGTATACACAGGTGACAACACTTCTGTAGGCTTTTTTGCTTAAAGTTGGCTGCGTGATCTGGGGGGGATTTGTTTGTCACTTCAATTGTATAAAAAAAGACCTAGAAAAAAAAATTTTCTACCACCAATGTGGTAATTGGGGTTAGCAGACACCAATGTCAAGTCAGTCCTGGGAGTTACAACAAAGTCCATTTTTGCACGTATTCCTTCAGTCAGTCTTTAGTAGCTTGTCTATCCGGAAGATGCACCAGTTGCAGGTATATTTTTAATTAAAATTCTTAAATTGACATAGAAGTTGCGCTCGCGACTTCGTCCTCGTGACTGTCAAGCAGATAACCATGTATTTGATAAAACAAAAACTAAATTTATTTCAGGATTAATAGACAACTTTGATACATTTTAAGCTGATAGATTTTACAATTTTCGTTAAATCAATTCGTATTGGTAGACGGACAAGAGTTAACGTTGTAAACAAAAATACCCGAACTGAAAAACCGTTTGTAATTTGAAAATCACACACAAACACTACAATATTATATACGTGTAATATATTCTATATCTACTTCTAATTGTGGTACTACAAAAAGTAAAAAATAACTTGTAAAATTACATAGGTATAAAAAACTTATTCTATTGAATTCGTGGTAATGAATGACTACAAAATACCCAGGCATTGCGTAAACATGTTTCCTATTGTTATATTTTTATCTCTTATCGCATTCCACTATTAATGGTTGTATCACTAGCAGATAACATTGTCCGGAGGTTTTCTCGCGAGGATAATGCGAGCTGAGGAACAAGCGTGAGTAGACTTGTTAACATTGAATCATCGTTTCTGTTAGCGTTTATTTGTGAGCCATGTGGATATTTGTTAGCTCTGCAAATATTTCTTAAAACAAGCGATTCAGAATACTGTCGCTTATATACATCTTGTTACGAAGTGGGTGCAGCTTTATGTTTTCATTTTGCTTCGAGTTAATGTTATAATTTCACTACGGATGTTTATGTGTGCCTAGTAATGAACGAGATATTAATATTAAGTGAAAGTAAAAAGTGAGAAAGGTCAATTCAGATGGAGCCGTGAACTCATTCACCACGTTCATTACATGCCACACACATGGACAGTACCTGGGCGGCAGAGAGATGTCGGAAACAAATTATAATTTTCTCAAGGATGACATTATTTTGAATTTTAGTAATTTGGAATGTAAAACATTAATTCCACTTCTGGCCGCACACATATGCTCACAAACTATATTGTTGGTTGAAAATTATTTGAAATACATGTGTGTGAGTGCGTGTTCTTACAATAAGCATGAGCATGGTTTTGGATTGGTTGTGACGTCACTCGAAATGTACGCAGCAGGGCCCTGTCTGTGTTTCTTTGTAATTCTGAGGTAAAAAAATAACAAATTAAAACTTATCTCCAGTTGCCAGTTAGACCGATTTTGATGAAATTTTTTGCGTGTGTTTGAATGGATCCTTAGATGGTTTAAATTTACATTTGAACCCGGTAGGTGGCGCTGTCGACTTCCAGAAATCACCCGCGCGAAGCCAGAGCTGATCACTAGTTTCAAGTATAATGTGACATTATAAATGGCAACTCGTCAAGTCTGAGTTACGGCGAGCACCCCACCCAACGACGGTACTCAATGAGCGTATCATTCACGTCGCTGGCTTAATGAACCGAGATGCTTACGACATCGTGTTCTATTGCAACGTGCATCGGTCCTGTGATTACAAATCTTGCTACAACTATCTCTTTCGGATTTAGAACTATTATTATTTAACATTTTTATGCAATATACAAATAAATTAATACATATTTTCACGTCGTCAAGAAAATCTTGTTTTTATAAAACTGAAGTGTCTAACGAACTCACAGTCCTCTTGATGGTAAACGGCTACCGCAGTCCATGGATACCTGCCGCCAACTTCCAACAAAGAAAGCTACATATGCTTTGTCCGTGTCCACTTCTGAGGAACAAGACTGAACGGCTCACAACCTGTAAATAAATGGCACTCTATTCTTCAAGCACGATGGTAGAATAATCGCAGTAGAAATGCGGTCGTATTGTTAGGGCTGAATCTGAGTGACAGGGTGAGAAATTGTGTGATAAGAGTGTGGTTTGCAAGATGATGTGTGACCAGGGTTAAGAAAGGAATGCTTCGGTGGTTTGGTCATGTGGAAAGAATGAATGAGAAAAGAGTGACAAAGCAAATTTAGGTTGCAGAAGTGAACGGAAGAGTCGGAAAGGGACGTCGTAGGCAAAAGTTTATCGACCAAATTGGCGATATATTGAAAATGGGCCAAATTAGGAGTACCTTTAACCGACGAGCATGTATGCGTAGATATATGGATGTGGAGGAGGCGAGAGAGATGTGTCAGGATCATGCCAGATGGAAGACTGTAGTCTCTGCCTACTACGTTAGAAAGTTGACCCGCTAGGGTAACGATTATAACTATATTGAGCGGGTTTTTATTGATGGTTCCAATAGTATATTAGTTTTGTATAGCACATTACGAACAGCAACTATTAAAGTGCTCTAAGAGATGTAGAGCCACACTATATCATAGTTGTAGCATGAATGGGTTGGCTCGACCAGGGAACGACTACGCTCGCACGGATTACCAGCGTAAAATAGCAGTTCAATGTTGCTGTGTTTCTTATGGTGAGTGTAGAGAACCGAAGACCCTTTTTACTGGTAACGAAGCATTCCATTTTAGACCTCAGGCAGTGATATCGCATCTGCATTTTGATTCTTAATCGTCGATAGACGTAGATTTTTATGGGACACAGTATCCACTTACCATCAGGTAGACTGTATGCGCGTTTGTCAACCTAGATAGATCTGGAACTACAGTGAGAAACCGTTTAAAAGCAGATTTATAGGATATGTTGTGATTTATTTACTATGATTGTCTAGTGGTTTTGCCATCATTATTTCAATCATAATCTATTGTAATAACGAACTTAATGCTCATCAAATTATAGATGATTAGAACTATCATCAAACAGGATAATCTTTTAATTAAAGTTTTACAACCAACCTATTCTTATTGAAGGTACATAATATATCAAGTGTAACTACTTTTATCAGGTGAACTGTGTGCTCGTTCTATTATTTAATATTACATAAATGGTGTTATTAAATATATATTTTTATATATGTATATAAATTACTGTAAAACAGTGAACGCTTAAAGTTGATTAGTATTTTTTAAAAGTATCATCATTACAGTCCCGTACAAATCTCTTGCTGAACATAGCTCTCCCCCGAGGAATGACACAAAGCATAGTCCTGAGCCACCTACATCCATCGACTGCCTACAAGGTCGAGGCATACCCCCTTTAGTGAGGGAGTGCGGTCCCCATATTTATCATATTTTGCTTATCGGTTTGCAGCTACCACTTGAGAAGCCTTTCATCCCCATCGGTTATCGGTTCTTCGAGATATATAGCTGGCCTAATCCGTTGGGCTATATCAGTTACTTTGGTAGTTCTGTAGATATCTTCATTAAATGGTCTATCATACAGATAACGTTCTTGAGCCTTCTTGTATGGCCAGCGGTGAATGACCACGTCTCAGATCCATATGTTGTCACTGGCAACACTCACTGCTGTTCGCTCTTGTCTTAACACTGTCTGAGTCATACGAATTATTTCCTAGTATGGCAAAGTTACAAGTATTTCTTGCGTTCTTTACAATTCTAAGAAAAGGGTGCAATTACTAATGACGTAATCCCTTGTGTTCTGAAAAGGTAGTTCAAAGAGCTTTTTAAAGCAGTGCGACGATAACGTTTACGTACCTGCTCAACGCAGGACTAACCACTGATTAACAATAGCTATAAGAATCTAAGGTCGTAAGTTTTGTTAATAAACTGTTATCACTTAATAGGACGATAGTTGCAACATTTTTGTTAAGCTTTATTAAGTTGAAATTTTTTTCATATTATCACGTAAAATTTTAGTTACTTTAATATACTGTTTAGAGTCTAAAATGATTTTTGTCTATGCGTGATTATGAATCCCTAGACAATAGACCCAGATAATATAGCGCTAAAGAGATCAAGCGTGGCTTTGATTTTATTTAACAAATTATAATAAAAACAAAAATATAGTATACGCTTGTAAAGTTCTAACGGCACAAAATCACTTCTTTAATGGAATAAATTGTTTTATTGTCTGTGAAAACTTGTGCCAGTACATAAATATACACACAATCGCTGTATTCATTTTTACTTAAGCATGACTTCAAATTACCCGTGTAAAAGTTCACAAATAAATGCCTCGCGACAAGTTTCGTTGACTAAGGTCGTATTGACTCTATCGAAAGCAAGCTTAAACAAATAACGATCGGAGGTCTTGATGTTTACAACTTGTATATTTCGAAAAGTAAATAGATGCTTGCAAGATTTCCTCGAAGTACAAGCGATAAGCTTTTAAAAAAATAATATTGAGGCATGTTTACAAAAATCATGAAAATAATGTAAAATGTGTGAATTATATTTTTGAGTCACATTTTCTTAAAACATTAAAATTACAATACGGTAGGTTTTGTCAATTCTATATTCCAAACAATAAACATATACATCCAAAAATAACTACTGTATATTGTAAACAGTATTACTTTAAAATATAAGAAATATTATTTATACTATAATGTTATAAAGTCCACACCCGTAAATTTTTACGTAAACAAATGTCTACAATTTTGTAAGTGTTGTGAAAAAAACTAATTTGTTTAATAATTTCGCAATCACGAGACACGAAAAAGTAACGTTGCATTGAATCTCTTCTGTCATAAACAAAGTGATGCAAATAATTAATTTGAATATTAAAAAAGATGAAGTCGCGACAAAACGGTGTTGATTAAGCAAATAAGTCCTCGATCCAGTCTGTTAATTTTCTCACGCTCGCGAAACACGGGAGCGGCAGTCGAAGTCGCAAAACGCGATATTCACTTTGGATCATTACACACGAACCTGTCTGATCACGTGTTTAATCGCCAATTTTATTCCGAGCTCCGATTTCATTCATCGCATTTCGTTGTTCACTCGCTTATGAAAGTAGTGTAAGAAATGCGGCGGGATCTCGCGGGGGTGGTGACTGTCAGCCGCGTTCGGCAAAGGCGTCGGAGGCGATTGTCGCTATACAGCCGCGCGGTGACGCCGCGACATCGCCGAGGCTTCCGTTCCCGCGACCGACCTCGTGGGAACCGTTTTATGTCGTATTTAAATACGACCCTCATTAAACTGGTTTCGCTTAAAATTTGCTGCCTCCTTTCGTCGCCTTTTACTGAACTTTTTATGGTTCCGTTCAATATTATACTGTTTGAGATTTTTTTGAGTCTAGACTGCCGATTGAATAATGGCCATGGCCAAGTTTGTGAAGCACAGAATGGCATTGCAAGTTTTTTGTGTGTAAGAACAGTGAATCCACGCCAATGCAGACCTCTTAAAGTTTGTTTTCATTACAAAAAACATATTAATATTAAATTATTCGTTTTTAGATTAATTATATACCCAAAATATAATATAGGATTACCAGAGAATACTGATGATTTTAATAAGTATGATTGATTTCGATTGAACTCGGTGCGAATTACTTATAAATCATAAATGGATACAAAAATCTATTTTAGTAACTTTTTGTAACATATACCAAATTCTAAAACAATTATTATACGCACTAGAAAAATATTTAATCCTAAACGCAAGAGGTTCTCATCCTGTTACAGTTATAAAGTTTCATTCACTTCGGAGCAAAGTTAATTCGATACAAGAATCGAGAGATGAATTGATTTAGATTAACCGGTTCACTATCACTGGTCGGTTTCCACAAAATAAACGAATTGGTGAGCCATTAAAGTTTTTAATTAACTCACAGATATTTATGGTTGCGTGTAATTTTTCCCATACACGCGTCACATTCCCTTACGAATAACATAATGTTTCAAATTATGATTTTATTTTACCTCCGTAATTAATAGTACGATTTGAAGTCATAAATAAATTTGTAATGTATAATTTGAAGATACCAATTTTAATATTAAAAACCTATTATTGTTAATGCGTTGCTTAGTAATTGAATTTGTTATTCTATAATACAAGTAATAAACGTAATGAAGCAGCATTTTATTTTACTGGCTACAGATTAAAATTGTAAAATTTGAAACGCTACTAGTGTCTAAAGTAGTCACAGAGGCCATCGGTTAAGTGCGTAGAAAAGACTTAAACGCATGTAGTACTTTCATTGTAATAAAGCTATTGTTTGAAATCGAAATAATGATATTATTTGTGTTTGTTATTTGTATGAAGCAAATTATAACTCCACTTCTCTATAAGTTCATTTTAATAATGCTGGAATACTTAAAATTATGAATATGAAAACGTATATTTATAACCAAAAATAAGGCTTACTTCTTCACATATCCTCAAAGACTGTATTTGTATGACGAACGCAATTGCGTATAATAGGCCACATATAATCAACTATTGTTTACTTTTTTAATCTATCAGTGTAAATGTTGAAACGGTCTTGGTATTTTATCATTATATTAATTTTATTAATTTGATATCCAAGGGTTACTTTTACCTTGAAATGTACCTACCTTACTTCCCCACGGTGTCAACTTACACCGGATGACGGGTAACCCTGTATCAAAACTAAATCCCTGTATTCAGCTTTAGAAAATTTATCTTTAAATGTATCGTTTTAAGAAACATTTTTAAATATCTGATCCATAATTCAAACAGTGTTACGGTAATAAAAAAGGATCCTAACATTTCAATTGAAATTTGTCTTTATGTGTTTACAGTACAGTTTGATTTAGAACAGCTTACTCTTAAATGGAATACCGGAAGGACACATTGTGTAGGCTTTCGCTACCTGGTGATAATATTCTTTGTAAGTTGTGGACATTAACAATTATACATCGATGCTGGCGCATCGTGTTTTTCTATGCATTCCTCGGCGTACCTTTAATTGTATTCATAACCTTAAAATTACTTAATACAATCAAGTTTTACACTTCACTAAAACGTATTACTGATAGAAGATTTAATTTTTCGAATGAATTGCGATTCCTATTTTAATTTAAATCGAATTATTTATATAAAACAAATAATGTATGTCTTCCGGACATACATCCGCGCAACACGTATTGCGTAATGTGTCGGATGCGGAAAAGTGAGATCCAGTGCGGATGTAATACATAAGATTTCGTGGAAACTGAGTGAGAAAAACTCCTTGAAATAATCATTAATGTCGCCACATACACTGTCGGCTGAGAAAATATCTTCATCTTATGAATGATATATAATATTGTAACTTATCACTATCTTTTTATGTCTATAAATATGAGCATTGTGCATATGATACACTGTCTGATTTTAAAAATAGTGAAAATATAATAATTTATTAGGTACTTATCAACTGCGCAGGAGACAATATAGTCTCTCTATTATATGTATATATTTACTAGTCCCAACATTTCTGATGTATCGCTTATGCACAGGTAATCTATGTTGCAACGTCAAAATGCCCTTTTATGTTTATCTTATAATCCATAATGGCGTAGTCACATGTAGAGACACATAAGGCGATCATATATTGTCACAGAGACTCGTTTATAATATTAAGTTGGATGAACTTTCAAATATTTCGTATCAACCGTAAAACATTCAGGCGAAAGAAATGCTGAAGTCCACAGCTGAAAAGCTTTCATGACGTACCCCTACAGGCGATGTCGACAGTGCTTCGTATAAATAACGAGATTGCAGAATTAGCGTCCACAACAACTTATATTTAAATCTACCATTTTTCACGCGCAACGCACAGCGCACACGCAAATGCATGCCATTAATAAATTACAGATACACACATCGACATTCACTTTACGTCACCTTGTACAATATGATATCTGTTTGTGTGTGTACTTCCTTTCGGTTCCGTGTGAGAGTGCAAGAGGGTGCAAGTGAGGGGGAGTATCGGGAGGGGGAAGGGAGACACATCCCGCGTAGCACCTGGCGCCTTGGCTACATGCTTCGACGGGATCTCATTGATTTGTGGCAAGATTCTTGTTCAGATTTACTCTTTGTTCATTGTATATCTTTTCAATCGTTAGTTTCTCGATGCCTTCAGATTATACAAAGTAGGTAAAGCGCGGATAGGCGGCGCACCGCCTGGAATACTTATATGGTTAATGTTTATTCTAAACGAGTAATTTTAGGAAAACATTGAAACAATGTTGTGTTGAAACTATCGGGGTATTCAGGCGTCAGCGACAATAGCGGCCACATCCTCTGTTTGTCTAAGCGAAAGTCGATTGTTGCGTTGCTCTTCATTTGTTTAAGCAAAAAGTTTTAAAAGCACGTCGCGATATTGGGCAACGTTGCAACATATAAGGTCAAAACTAAAACAAATTTTGTTGGAATTCGCTATTAAAAATGTGATTTGATATGGTTTTTTGTTTCTAGGTTTATCTCGTATACGAAAACGTAATTTCATATAAAAGATACCAAAATGGGCAAAAGCCTTTACGACTTGTTTTCACCTAAAGTAACTGAGAAAAATATATGTTTAAATTTATATGTAAAAACAATTATCTAAACGTATTTCTAATAATCGACAACACGTGCCGGAATTATAATCGAATCCGAAGTTCTTAGTTGCCAGTACATTTGTCCGTGACAAAGGATCGTGCACGTGCTATCGAGCCTGAAGAGCCCGCTAAACATTGACACGGGCCGTTTGTCGCCGCGCCCAAAGACGTTTGTATCGTGAACAATGCAACCCTGCCCTACACTTACGTTGCTACACGTGTGATCACACCCTAAACACACTAGCTTATTTTTTCCTGTGGTTAATATAATAGAATTAAAGCAGTGAGTGTGTAACTGTATAAGTAACCAAGTGAAATTGGTGATAGTACTCAATTAGCTGAAATTGCTAAATAATTGTCAGTGGTCCTTGCTTATTTCCAACTCATTCAAACTTTCAGAAGACAGATTTTGCGGGACATAATGTAACGCGAAAAGTTATGTGCAATAATTTTTTTTAACATCATTTTCAAAGTCCTTTTTAGTCAACTGATGATAAAAGTGTCAGCAGGTATCAATTATGATAAGATTTACTCAAATGCATCACGATAGCCAAGTTTCTTGGTGAAGAATAGAGACAAACTGATGGTCAAGTTTTTGATGAAGTCAAATTGCCAAGAAAATAAATTGGCTTCTATATGTATATTATATAATTTTTAATAGCTTGTTAACTATCGTAGAGTGGCTGCTGTGCAACCTGTTAAAGAAATAAATTTCATCTTGTGCTTGATAGCGATCAAACTCATCGTTCAAAAAAATAATCAACTGCATTTTTGAATTTAATCCGAAATTAAAAGTTTCAGAAGACAGATTTTGCGGGACATAATGTAATGCGAAAAGTTGTGTGCAATAATTTTTTTTAACATCATTTTCAAAGTCCTTTTTAGTCAACTGATGATAAAAGTGTCAGCAGGTATCCATTATGATAAGATTTACTCAAATGCATCACGATAGCCAAGTTTCTTGGTGAAGAATAGAGACAAAATGATGGTCAAGTTTTTGATGAAGTCAAATTGCCAAGAAAATAAATTGGCTTCTATATGTATATTATATAATTTTTAATAGCTTGTTAACTATCGTAGAGTGGCTGCTGTGCAACCTGTTAAAGAAATAAATTTCATCTTGTGCTTGATAGCGATCAAATTCATCGTTCAAAAAAATAATCAACTGCATTTTTGAATTTAATCCGAAATTAAAAGTATGTCGAAGGGATGTGGTGATGTCCGCCCACACTGCTACTTTGATACAAAAACAATCTCGTATATTATACTCGTTAATGTGTGCTGTGTGCCAAATCTAATGTTTAGTTTTATAATTGTAAAGATTTGTTGTTATTAGTATTAAATTCTAAGCACCTGCTTACTGTTGTACATCAACAATTTAAAAAAAAGTAGGGATGGTAGTCTTAAATTTTATTGCCAAAGGCGTCCAAAACGAACGCTCGATCGATGAATGAATATGCACGGTTATCCTTTGTGTTGATACAAAAACTAAAAGCCCATAGAAATACTCCCGATGGATCCATGGAACGCAATATTTACTACGCCGCCTCCCGTCCCTTTCACTTCCTCTACGACGACAAGATGCGCGAGCGAGACTCTATTACGCAAGATCCGTTCAACGGAGAGGGACGGCCTATTCATTCATAACCGAGTCTGCCATCCGGTCTGCGTTCTGATCAATCACTTCATCTCCTTCTAACGCTAGGCGTTCTCCTGAGTGCGAGCAGGTGGCACCGGATGCAAAGCGCCTCCGCGGAAGCTCCTTTCAAAAAAACGTCACACTCTTTCAGCCCGAGCCCGAATCCCGGATTATCTAGTGTCGTATATTCGCGCAGTGCATCGAGATCGCAAGTGTCGTGACAAATCGGCAAGTTTAATCAGGGGACAATTGCAATTGGTGTTTTTCGTAAGCTCGCTGGGAGTGAGACGTTTGAGCTTCGCCCCTCCGCCGGCCCATTGAGCGTGTAGTCGCGCACGGACCGCTGTAGCGCACGGGCGCCCTCACCGCCTTACCTCTGGACGACGTGAACCCAGTTTGAAATGACCGGCACGCTTCACGAACGCTCGCGACCCATCTGTGCTCACGCAGTGTGTACTCTGTAGTGATTTTTATCCTCTTATTGGTGTTTCTGAGTGAGTGATGCAGAGAATGTACGAGAAGTTGCGCTGGACGCACTAACAATGGCCCAAATTACATTAAATGGGTAATTGCTTCAAGTCATTGAATAATGGATTCGAGCTCATGTACCTATTACATTATATCTGTCCCAACACGCGTAGGTCGCCGATGAATTTTGCACTTGACTTCAGGCCTGTCTTTGTTTGATGCCGCTCCTTTTAAATATTTAAATTCAAGAATGCATTTACTGTCTCCATGAGATGCATGCGAAATTATTCTACGCAGCGTTGCATTTGTGAAGTATTGATAGATTGGTATTTGTTATAGTTTACGTCTTTCGATAGCAGTCGATTGTGAGTAAAACCATGGCAGCGTCCGAAACAGTGTAATTTCGTGAAGTTACAGGAGTATTATTGATATCGTAACAATCACTTTAAATATAAAAAAACGATAAAATAATAACAAGATACGGAAACATATAGAAGATTTATACTGTTGTTAATTGAAATCTTTGTTTGTTACTGTATTTTTGTTCTAATACTACAAAATGTTCCTTTCTGCTACTGCATGACTTTGACATTGCATATCTATACAAATAATCAAAGCTGAAATGTCTATTTGTAATGTCAAAATAACAGTTTTTTAAACTAAATGCATGTGAAAGTATAATATGGTGCATATAACAATAAAAAAAAATTTAAAATTTTTGTCTGTCGGCCTGCCCGTTTGTCCCGGCAAATCTCCGAAACGGCTGGATTGATTTTGACGGGACTTTCACTGGCAGGTAGCTGATGTTGTAACTAAGGCTTCTATTATTCTATAAAAATAAATAGAGTTCCGCACCAAAAAAATTGAAACCCATGAATACCACGCGCACGAAGTCGCGGGGTACAGCTAGTTTAAAATAAATATAAAACAATAACGCTAAGTTAGAACATACAAAACTTGCCAGTAAATATTTTAAAGCGAGAAGTATTTGAGTCGGTGTCGCCGACAGGTACGCGTTATCAGGCGCTGCTCGCCAACGAGCGTGGGAATGAAAAAAGCGCGTTAAACAATAGCGTACAGATAAGAGCATCGTCAGACCCCATTTAGGGTACCTACCTTCCAGTTATTGAGCTTGGGTTTTTACTTCTGCATTTATGCCACATTTATTTTCAATTTACACTTCCTAAACATTATTAACTATCGTTCGTCTGTTTATATTGAAAATTAAACCATTTAATTCTCATCTTATAATAATTGTTAATTTTTGTAACATTTATTCGTAAAAATTAAAATTATAAACCTTTTTAATCGTTAAATAACGAGTCAGTTCTGCAGGCTTATTTAATGTAGAGTTCGTTATAGTAATCACAATTGTTTAAAAATATAATTCAATATCAACTAAACTTATCCCAAAGCTATGACTACAAGTGCACCAGGACCCACGTTAACGGATACAGGTGTTGCATGTTTATTTTGGACGCCATCTTGCAAGTCCTTGTTTAATTTTTAAGTTGCTCGCATAAATTACATATGCTTACACAATGACGTCGATATTCCTCCTGATACTAGAATAATAAGATTATTTTAGGAAAATTACCTAAAAACCAAAAAAAACTGTGTAATTCCACCAAAATAAGCCAACCATGAATCATGAACCAATAGTTTATATCAACGTAGGTTCATAGAACTGCGATTTGTAGCTAAAAGTAAACATTTTCATGTTTCCCCGGCCACGCTACGTTGATTTCAACATTACCCAATAGCTAGCTACGCAGTGTTATGTACTCGTATATGTTACTAACAATCAAATTTGCGCAAGCTAACTTTACAGTCGCTTCTTATTTAACATTATTTGGAAAATATTAAATGCTTAAACCAATTTCGATTTCCTCTATCTGCTCTTACCCAAATATATTTTTACAATGTACAGTAACGAAGTAGAGAAATGCTGCATCTTTATTATGGTGCAACATGAACGACCCAGCTCGACTACGCGTTAGTGTAGAAAACCAGTGACCTTTTTAAATTGTTTAGGAGGCATTCCATCTTATTCCTCAGGAGTGACAACTCTCATCTTTCCTTCAGTTGCGTATCATAGCATGATATCACCTAGGGCCTCTAAATCCAAATATACCTACCGTTATTAACCCCTCCTTAATTATTAAAATGTTTAGTTTTAAGTCACATATAATATTTAAAAATTAATTAAAATATATATTATTTCATTGAAGTATTTAGTAACAGAAATTCTTACTGGTATCGTTTTAATTATTCCCAAAATTCCGCTCTCTAAAATTACCTCTACTTTGATTCGATGATGGATGTAAGTGCTTATGAGCCATGGTTTCCACTTACGGTCTACTTCTACTTATCATCATGCGAGTACGTGTTTGCTTTCAACTTAACTTGTTTACTTGTTAAAATACATTTTGTTTAAAATATAGAGCGACATTTGAAAAATATTGTAAGTCTCCATGCGCGCAGAGATCGATCGGCGTGAGGTAAAACGTCAAATTTTCGCAGTCGGCGAAGCGTGTCCACCACTGACTCACTGTTCCCAACAAAGGCGCGATGTATGTAAATTTAGATGACTCTCACACTCTTCTTATTCCAAATACTTTCCATAACACATAAATGTACTAACGCTATTGCGTTTTTGAAAGCTTAAGTAAACTTATTGAATTATTCCAATATTTGAAAGTTTCTGCTTAAGAAGAAATGAAAAGCAAATTCTAAATGCTCTACGTGAAATAGTGTAATTTCGTCGGAGTCTTTTTTAATGTATGTTCATCGATTACTCGAAGGCGCCTAAACCGATTTGGTAAATTATTTTTTGTTTCAAAGAGTATATTTCCAACGGGACCACATTTCAATTTTACTGAAATCGGTAGAGCGGTTTTTGAAAAAATCAACAATAAATTATTTTATTGATATTGAAGTCGGTTGTACATTTTTTTCTAAATTTAACCAATAAATAACACAAACCAAAATGAATAGATAAATATAAAATTATTAGTAGAAATCTATAACTAGGGACAGGATTTCTGTTTGACCGAGGTAGGGGAGCGAGGGGCTTGTTGTAACAGGGGTAAGTAGTAACAGGCTCTTTTCACTAGGATCTTAAACGCTATTAACGTATTTCTTTGACTCGATTTGACCAATAAACCGAGCCTCATCATGTTACCAGAGCCAGTGTCCCACCGGCCTGCGCAGTGAGCGGAAGTGTGCACGCGCTTTATTTCTGCCAGGTAATATAAAATTGTACTGTCGTAAAAATTCGGTTTTCGTCTTTAATATCGACTAATTTCAAATTTCCTATATCTTATTTCCATTCAAATTTATCTATCACTGATAATGTGTAACAGTTTTTATGATTGCTAAATTGTTTAAATAGTTATCCTGATAAATGTTAAAAATCATACTATAGGGTTAGTTGTAACAAAATACCGGGGCTTGATGTAACATGTTACAACATGCCCCAAGTTATGATGTAGATACCTACTTTTTCCTTTGTTTTAGAATGAGGGTGTATAAAAGAAAGTCAAAGCAGTCAACACAAAGCCAAGAAGTGTACGAGTTAGCGACAGCTGAAGTTTTAGAAAAAAAAAATGCAGTATTTTTTATTAATTATCGAAAAGCTAGTCAGACTTTCAGATTATGTCACGTCTCTCTTTATAGATACATAAAGAAAAATAAGAATAATGAAAGTCTACAAAAAACTTTCTCGCCATCGAAGATTAGACCTTTACCAAAGGCGCTACCAAGAAAAACTAATACAAATAGCAGACGCTAAAAAAATCTATAGTATTGACGGACACTCCTAGAAAGGAAGCTTTACAAAAGGAATATGAGGAAAAAATGAAGAAAAAACAGAAAAAAGATGTCAAAATTAAAGGAAAAGGGAAAGGAAAGGGAAAGGGGAAGGGAAAAGCCAAAGGTAAATCAACAAATAATAAAATCGGAGTCGGCAGAGCAAAAAAAATTTATGTTTAGATTCAGAATCTGAATCAGAAGAGTGGTATTGTCTGGTATGTGGTGAAGCTTACACAGATACAAATACAGAAGATTGGATAGAGTGTATCATTTGTAAGATGTGGGCACATGTAGGATGTGTTACAGGAGACATTATATCTTTTATTTGTATTAATTGTAGCTCAGATGACAACTGAATTTAATTATAATGAAACCCACAAAATGTTGATTCTTACATAAGTATAATACTTTGTTAGATAGCTATTAAGAAGAGATAATTACGAAGCATACCTTAGATATAAATAATTTAATTACTTACTGTGATTTAAAAGTGCCATGATGATTATAAGTAGTGTTCAACTAAATAAAACTGTTAATTACTTAATTTTTAAGTGTTGATTAATAAAAAAGTGTATTTGAGTTGATTTTTGATAAGAATTACATAATACTTACTTTAGAAAGATGTAAATTTTGTTAAAAATAAACAAAGAATAAATGATTAGAGGTATTATTGTCGTTTTTTTTGTCGTTACTACATGCCCCGGTAGATGTTACAACTTGCCCCAAGCACGAGGTAACTTGTAACACCGCACTTCTTCTAGAAAATAATTGATTGTAAAATAATGACCAATAGTTATGGTATTATTTTTACTTAATTTGGTAGAGGAAGAGTTACAGTATCCATCCATCTTTATTTAGTAGAAATTTAATCAATAGATCTCAAGATATATTAGTTTTAATGAAAACTGTTACAACAAGCCCCTCGCTCCCCTACTTTGTTTGTCATGGCAATCAAACAAGACGTGATGTGATAGCATGTGGTCTCAACACATTTATTTTCATTAACTATAGCCCTCAAGTCCACTGCTGAACATTACAACACAAATTAACATCTAAAGGAAGGAAAATACTTAACCCTCTTTTTTTGAAGTTCCGTAATTGAATAAAAAGAAGCCCCTGGCTCTAACTCCCTACACACAAATGATCATCATCATTACAGCCTTTCACAAGTCCACTGCTGAACATAGGCCTCCCCCACGGAATGCCACAAAGCTCGGTCCTGAGCCACCTGCATCCTTCGACTTCCTGCATGTCTACCAGGTCGTTTCTCCATCTAGTGGGAAGTCGCCCTACACTTCGCCTACCGGTGCGAGGCTGCTACTCAAAGACCTTTTTTTCCTTCGGTTGTCGGTTCTTCGAGCTATATTCCCATTTGGTCGGCCCATTGCTCATTCAGCTTACTAATCCGTCGAATAGTCCTTGGATAAGTCTTAATTTAAATTAATTGAATAGTCGGTTACTGTGTTTCTACTGCGGATATCCTCATTTCTAAGTTTATCATGCTCGCTGAGCAACCTTGAGCTTGTTCGTACGGCCAGTGGTGAAGAACCACGTCTCAGATCTATAAGCCATCACTGACAATACGCACTGGTTATACAATCTTGTTTTCAGGTTTTGAGGTATACCTGACGAGAAGATGAATCGTAGTCTCCCGAACGCTACCCAGCCGAATTGAATCCATTGATTGATCTCTCGGTCGGAGTTGTACTTAAATAGCCGGACTGTTTTTCCTAGATAAACATACTCGTCGCTTACTTCAAGCGTAGTGCTCCCTACAACTACAGCCATAAGTGTGACATGGACGTTACACACCATCTTTGTTTCCATCTTAAGACCTATCCACTACAGGGTGACACTATTGAGGCCAGTGAGCAAAGTGCATAGGTCCTCCAGCAATTCTGCCGTGAGCACTATATCGTAGGCAAATCGAAAATGAGTGTTGTTTCCAGTCCAGAGGCTTGGAAACGTCTTCCAAGGCAGCGGTGAAGAGTTTCGGAGATATAAAGTCACCCAGTCTTACACTTCTCTGCAGTTGGATAGGTTTCGTACTTTGATTCTGTGCTAGGAATGCTGCCATCGTAGTCCTATTGTACAAACACTTCAACACTTCGATATACCGATAGTCAACTTGGCATCACTGAAAGAACTGAAACCGCCCAAATTTCAACGGAATCAAAGGATTTCTCATAATCTACATACACAAAGTAGTAGGGCCTTATGCACAATTTGCCGAAGGTTTTCTACGTGATCTATTGTACAAAAGCCTTTTCGGAAATGGCTTTTTCATGAGGCTAAAAGTCGTCGAATCTGCGTACGAAACAACTCTCGAAAACATCACATATTTACATGTTGCAAATGAAAATTGCCACATCTAGGTATATATGTGTCAATAAATCGGGTAAATTTCGTGCTTAATAATTTCTTTATAGTATAGTATAGATGACAAAGAAGTTCATAAGTCAACAATAAGACTGAAAAGTTATTGCAGTGTGTATCAGGCTGAGCTCTCAGCAATATTAAAGCTACAAAACTTATGAAATGGAATAAAAAATTTGAACAAGCAAATATATTAAGCGATTCCAGATCAGCTCTAGATTGTCTTTCAAATCCTAATAGGCTTAATCGTGTATCAAATATATAATTACTTTCTTTCTTTATTTAACTTTCCTTTATTTAACACGTTCGCAATAGCGACCAATTGACCAAATGACCAATACCACACCCCCACGGTTCCAGTCTAATTCTATTGGCGATGAATCGCATGTGTGGAATAAAATATACGCGTATTTCAAAATGCAAAAATAAATATTGTTACGCCAAGTTGTTATCATATGAATCTAGACATTGGCGACATTGGACGCAGAAATAAAACCATTGTTATCCAAACATGCAGACAGACATTGAATTGATGTCAATAATTGGCACTAATAATTTTCTTAATGTTACATTTATTTTATTCTATTTCTCATTCTTACAACATTGGTCTTGTTTAGAATTGAAACATATACTTTTGAGTTATTTTAAATAGTTTCGTGGAAATTATTGTCTGCATGATTACAACAATAATATACACGGCGAAGTATCCGAGCATTGCAAATGAAATTAAGTCAAAGGATTGCTTTGTTCTCAAACTGAAGTGTTATATAAAATGACTGCGACACTGAACTTAACCTTACCCGCTGAATTAACATACAAAAGTACTGAAAGTGTATTCATTTAAATTTTTAATGAAGGTGCTGATATTTTTTTATCCTAACAAAGAGTCTGCGTCGCATATTCTACTTAAATTACTTAGAATTAACTGTTAAAAATAATAGCGCTGTAAATTTGTCATAACTGATATTTCACATTCTTATATGTCGTGTATGTACGACGTATAAACACGTCGTTTGCTTCCAAATAACAGCTATATAATTTTCCTTCGCCGATGCATTCTTTGCACCGAATGTTTATGATAAAATTGTGGATGAGACCCCTCGTAAAGTCCGCGGTTGCTTCGATCGGTCATTGAGACGGTTGTTATCCCGCCCACATCTTAAAATAAACATTGAAAACTGAAAGCGGGGCCGTGAAATGCTCAGGGTTTTCCGCTCGATGATTTTTCTCGCGGGAGGTGCGACGCGCTTGCGCGTAGGCGTTGGGAGGCGTTCGCCAATCGCCGCCAAGCCCGCCCCACGCTTCGATCACGCCAAGTGTGTGCACGCCTTATTGTTGCAACTATCTACAATATCTTAAAACATCCACCGAAAACCTAGCTGAATATACTCGAAAACGTGCCAGATATCACAACTCTTATAGGTAATCTGTACACGGTGTAATGAAATCTAGCTACACTACGCCTTTACTTTTAAATCGTTCTTCTCAGACGCATTCATCTTAAATACTATATCTCCTTATTGCATCAGGCTGGACAGTCACGTCAAATGACAAGCTTCTAAAAATTATCCATCAAAATATTAAATTTCAAACTTTAAAATGTATTCCAGAATTCGAGTCCTTTAGGTCATCGTTGCATTAAACATTCACAAGTATTACATTTTGTCAACAAATTAATTGCTTTCTTAATATTAAATTCGTATGTCGTAATCTTTACACTCATTAATATGTAGATTTAACACGCGGTTTATAAAATGGGGGCACCGCAACCTATCCACGCGCCTTAGTTAACTGCAAAGTATACATACCAGATCTTAGAACGCGGTTTATCTATTTCGAGCCTAATTTAGATATCGGACAGAAAAACTGTTATAGTTTCATGCTTAATTTTTATTCTATATTCGTACATTTCCAATATCTTTTTCATTTAACCATACGTTTACAAAACTAAAGTCTGTTTTAGGTACATTTAATTAATTTTTTGACACCACAGTTAACGACTACTGTACTACTACTGTACTAACAGCTTACTTGTCGGTTTCGCCTATTAGACATATCGAGAAGCTAGGTGATACTTTATCACCGTGTTTCAGTCGTTGACCCAGTTTTGTTTCTTAATACATTACAATATATTAACATACTTCTTTACAAAATAATCCTTGTGTATATCACTTTCCTCACAATTAATTATTGTGCCTCACCAACAAATCTTTATTTCTAGTTTAAAATATTTATTTATTGAAAACTGAATAGGATTATATTTTTAAATACGACGTAACGAAATTATTTTTTATAATATCGTTGGGACAAACAAGCTTACAGTCCTCGTGATTGCCGGGTTGTTAGTGATCAACAACCCTCTGACACCCAATGATCTTTTAAATTTAATCCATATATATAGTTTTATTTAGCACTATACATTAAATGAAACTATATGTACGGATTCTATCGCGTTAAATAACTTATTTTCACCTATTTAATTCAAAAACTGAAGTCTAACTATGACATTGGGACGTCAAACATCTCAGTCCCCTCCGTGACCGAAACCTCGGAAATTTAAAAAAAACGACGGGTTGCACTCCGGGAGTGCCGGCAGAAGTGAAAACTTGAATATTAACGTTGTGCATTTTTGATATTTTGGAATGGTTAGGGAATAATTTTGCACGAATTGCTTTAATTATCAGTATAAAAGTACTATCATTTATGTGGTAGAATACAATATTTATTTATTGCGCTATCGTACACAAACGTGACAATTTATATTAATTAAAAAGTATATCTCTCAGAAAAATAAACTTCCTCTCAATCCGTCTTACGAATTTTTGATCAGGTCACGTGTCCTGACGCGAGTTTAACAATTTTTTACGCATTACAAAAAAATTGTAGAACGCCGCTAAAGCAGTTTTCACTTCAAAAAAAGTTAAAATAAGTTAATTAAACGCGACAAGATCCGCTTGTTATCCACTGACACCTGCCATAAAATTCCACACATTCATACATAGAATATCTTATATTCGTTGCCACTTCGGAAAACTAAGACGAAACCCTTACAGGCTACAACTATAATCAAACTGGCCCTATATCCCTTCATATCAAAAAACAACAATGCGGAGTAACAAACCAGACAAACGACAGACATCAAGGCAGAAAGGAGTACTGCCTCCAAGTTAAAAAAAAAACAGGTATTTTTGTATTAGAAGTCAGTAACCGAAATGGATAACTGTTAGAAGCGTAAAGAAATGAATGATACATTTGACATAGATCACGAAGAAGAGGACGCGTCGCTCCGGTCCATAACGTTTTAATTGTGTGGCCTAAGGTCAAATCACTTGCGGCTATACATAACCCACTCCTACGATTACAGCGTTAGTGTCATAACTATGGCAATATTTAATTATATATACTTGATTATTGTAGTTAAATATAAATTTTGTATAATATAGAATCGATCTGCTTATTCTTTTCTTATAAAAACTAGTCTTCATAAGAGATTTTTAACAAAACCGATGCATTTAAATGAGACTTAGCTAATCAAGAAGTATAAATATTTACCATGCAACAATGTTAATGTATTAATTTATATTGTGGCAACAATGTGCAGAAAACAGAAAAGCTCCGTTGCTTACGTCCAAACTGCACAATCTAACACATTGTCAGCTTGCATCAACAGGTCGAATTGTTATACAAGCTCGCATTGTTCCACATTTGAACAACGAGTCCCGCGTCACGAGCGTTTCGACGAATAGTCCATTGTCGCAATGTTTGTTGATGCGTTCGCGATCCATGCAAAACCGCTTAAAATCTCGCGAACGCTATGTCAAAACATTTACCGCGGGAAACAAACGTGTTTTCGAACGTAGCTTACTCCAGACAGAAGACTGTATCAGATAAATTCTTTGCCATTTATTTTTTATTACGATGTCCTCGTACTCGACTTGCATTCAACGCAGTAACCTATAAAGCATCCAAAATAATGAATTGGAATTTAGCGTTCATGTCTTAGCCAATGTAATGTAAAATATGTGATGATTTTTGAATTCTTTTTGTGGTTTTTAAATGCCCATAATTACGACAGCATACATCCGTTTACAAAATTAATTATCTATACTAATTATCTATTGTATGTTATGAACTCGTATCTCATTTTATAATATACCTTAAACCCTCACTAAACGAAGTGACTGTCAAAATTTTATGCGGGTGTCCACTTTCCTATTAAGAGGGGTCGAAGATGAAACAAATTAGCTCCGACCCCGGTTGATCCCGCGCTACAATTGACATCCAACGCCTAGTATTTGCCGTTGAGATTCCGCCGCGGGCTCTAATTAATCTGACACGACTTTAATTGCCCTTCGGCACTGGAACATTTGATCCCTTACATTATGTTTACTGTTAAACAATTTAAAAATAGATAACAACACTTAATATATAATATAAAAATACAAAGAGAAAGGCGTTCCCTTTTTTCTTAAAGAAGAACGAACTAGACGCGAAAAATGCGTCAATATCCATTAAGTAGGTTTATAATTTGCAAATATACAAGCAGAAGCATCCGCGTCTTATTCAAACTGTAGTAGCTTTATAGTATGTTGAATATGAACACCCGGATGGATGTAACATGAAAGGAAAACAAAATTAAACTTTATTGACACAGAAACAAATGGATCGAATTCAACATGATCGGTGTCGTTTAAAAGGATGGTCGACAAATTGGGCGCGATAATCGAATTAGTTGACCCGGCAGCGGGCAATCTCTACAGCTCACTATATTATTAACCTCAGGGTTACAGAGAATAGATACAGACGAATTACATATATTGACTGGCTTGCTACATTTACGTTAGTGTGAATCCTTACGTTACATTACGTCCTTAGTTCATTTGTCATCATCATCATCACAGCCAATTACAAGTTCATTACTGATTATAGACCTTCCCTATTGATTGATACAAAGTAACCACAGTCTACCTGCATCCATCACTCCCTGCATGCTTCATCAGATCATCAGATATTTACTCCATTTCTTGGACAGTTGGCATACAATGCCCTTGCCACCACGAAACACTTAAGAACCTATTTTTTCATGGCTCTTCTAGTCGCTTGAAATTATTTGAAAGACCCATTGCCATCTTACTGATTCGTTGAGTATCAGTTGAGTTAAATATATCAGATGCTCCTGCTCTGCTGCAAAAAATGCACTTAATAAAAACGTTATGAAAAACATTTGAAATAACTTTAATTATTATTTTATATTAAATCGAACAAATATTTAGTCACTTATTTACTTACTCATTTATTTATTCACTTTATTGGAAACAAAATATAAACAATAGATATAAAAAATAAAATATAAAACATACAAATTAAAATCAGCAATATATTTATTATCAATTACAATTCTTCCCTAGAAACTGTCTGACTGAGAACATACATATTGTATATTATGAAGCAGATCGTAAACGGTATCGTCTGCACAACAAGTCTACACTTAAATATAAAGAAAACAATCATCTTAAAACTAAAATGTACAATACTAAATATCCTTAGATATCTTATTCATAACTGCTTAAAATATTTGTTTTTAATTGAGTTTTGAAAGGCCCAACGGGAGACAGAGAACATATCGAGGTCGTTAAACATTCTATTGTGGAGGACACACATTCTGTGCACTGGTACTCTTTTAACAATGTTGGTCCTGGTTTTTTGTATACGAAACATTACCTCGGACAATAACTGAACATTTAATATCACTAACACAGATATTCCCAAAAAGTAGTTGCGTTGATTAAAGAACGTCAGTCATTTAATGATAGCATTTGATGTTTTGTTAAGAGATTTTTATACGAAACACGAGGCGAATGCATTCGATAGTTAACGTTAGCATATACATGGCAACTATTGAATTTAATCACACTTAAATTATGACATACGTATTTAGTTATCAGAAAAAATTCTAAATATTAAGTTTATTCCGCTCAAAACCTTCCATTGAGAAACATATTCCAAATACAAATGATCCATAATAATATATTTAGAGTTCGTTTATTCGGTCGCTCGTGAGCCAGTATTATTCTCCCATTGTCCTCCAATATCGGACAACTAGGCTTATTGAATACTACTACATACGGACACAACGCATCGGGACAATACTAACCTTTAAAAATAATTCTCTACACTTTCGTAACTCGGTAAATGTATCGAAGTACTTTAAACTTCGTAGAGATGTTATAGTGTCTCCAAATATAAAATAGGGAATGTTTTACTTAAAACTTGTTCGTAGTTTATTGTCATAAATTTGTAGAAAACATGTAGAACTAAACTTTGTGGTTACCATGTTGCATGTGACTTTAAGGCAGGGATTGAATAACCGAAAAAATTATGGTACAGGCGGTAAGCGGTATGACGTCATACCTTTAAATTTCGATACCTTAAAATAAAGGTACCTTTAAATTACTATACCTTAAAGTAACTGTACCATTACTTTTTGAAGTATCTAAATTATAAAATAAAGGTATAAACAAAGAAATTGTAGGTACGCCGCCGGTTGCGCCGAGGCGTCACGCAACGTGTCGGCCGCATTGGTAAGAGAGTAGGTACTTGATCGAAAATTTACGGATATTCGTGCCTCGGCAGCTAAACAAAGTAGATTGTATTGCCATTTTGCCGCCATTCATGTTTCCGCGTCTACTTTGATTGTAAACTTAATCACAAGTGTGCTTTGTTAAAACTTTACAATTAGATTGATTAAAACCACTTTTACGGATTGTATCGCGTTTTATTTATATAAATTTTAATACCCGACGTTTCGGGTGCTTTCCAGCACCCATGGTCACGGGGTCTGAGGTGGGGCGACCATGGCTGCTGGAAAGCATCCGAAACGTCGGGTATTAAAATTAATATAAATAAAATGCGATAAAATCCGTAAAAGTAGTTTTAATCAATGTATAGTGTTCGCGTAAATAGAAGAAATCATTTACAATTAGATTGTCATAAAGATGGATAAAAGTGAGTACAAACTCATTAAGCATGTCTTAACGATATTATACAACTTTGTATTTCTTTATACTTTTTTAGAGTGAGGCCGTACGAACGTAATTTTTCGAGTTGTGAGTGATGATACGATTGAATATGATTTATTTCAGAACAAGTCATCGTGTGTCAGAATAAGCACCATCATTCCCCAGATATTTTTGTGGATTCGGAACGACCAAGGTCTCCTTCTGCTCTACGCCCTAAAGTAGAAAAACACCCGGAGAAAGAAAAACATCGCTCTGAATGTTTCCACTGCATGGCTATCCAACGAGAAGAAAAGGATCAAAGAAATGACATTTTTAGCTTAGTCCACTGCTGAACATAAGCCTCCCCCAAGGAATGCCACAAAGCACGGTCCTGAGCCATCTGCATCCATCGACTTCCTGCATGTCTTACCAGGTCATCATTGCGTCTAATGGTCCTACACTACGCCTACCGGTACGAGACTGCCACTCGAGAACCTATTTTCCCCATCAGTTATCGGTTCTTCGGGCCATATGGACGGCCCATTGCCACTTCAGCTTACTAATACGTTAGGCTATGTCGATTACCCTGATTCTACTGCGGATATTCTCATTTCTAAGTTTATCACGCAGAGGAACCCCGAGCAAAGCAATCTCCATAGCTCGCTGAGTGACCATGATCGTCCTCATACGGCCAGCAGTTAAAGGATCGTGTCTCAGATTCGTAAGTCATCACTGTCAACATGCTCTGCTTGTACAATCTAGTTTTAGGTTTTGAGGTATACCTTCACGAGAAGATGTGTCGTAATTTCCCGAACGCTGCCCAGTCGAGTTGAATCCGTCGATTGACCTCTCGATTTAAGTTAGACTTACCTGGTCGGACTATTTGTCCCAGGCAAACGTACTCGTCAACAACTTCGAGCTTAGTGCTCCCAACAACTACCAGCGTAGGCGTGACATGGACATTACACATGATCTTTGTTTTGTACATGTTTATCTTAAAACCTATACGTTGGGATACACTATTGAGGTCATTAAGCATATTGCTTAGATCCTCCAGCGATTCCACCATAAAGACTATATCGTCGGCAAATCGAAGGTGAGTAATGTACTCGCCATTGATGTCAATACCTTTCCACTTCAGTAGCTTGACAACATCTTCCAATGCAGCGGTGAAGAGTATGGGTGATATAACGTCAACCTGTCTTACACCTCTCTGCAGTTGAATATGATTCGTAATGACTCGAAAACAGCACTTAGCATCGTAGCCCTACTGTACAAACACTTCAGCACTTCGATATACCGACAGTCAACTTGGCACCACTGAAGGGACTGTAGCACCGCCCAAATTTCGACGGAATCAAAGGCTTTCTCATAGTCCACATACGCTAGGTAAAGTGGCAGATTGTACTCTTTGGTTTTCCGTAGAATTTGCCGCAGGGTATGTATGTGGTCCATGGTACTGAAGCCCTTTCCGAAACCGGCTTTTTCGGGAGACTGGAAATCATCGAGTCTGCTTGCGAGACGATTCGTAATGACTCTCGAAAACGGCACGTAGACGCGGCTCAGAAGGGAAATATGTCTGTAGTTCTTCAAGAGAGCAGTCGCCTTTCTTGAAAAACAAGACCACTGCACTTCTGCACCAAGCCTCCGGAGTAGTGCCACCATGAAGGACGAAATTCAAGAGATTCTGAAGGACTTTAAGTATCGGTTTCCCGCCCGCTTTCAAAAACTCCGCTGTAATTCCATCTTCACCTGGGGCCTTGCCGTTTTTAACGTGATAGAGAGCCTTCTTTTCTTGCAAAGACTGACTTCCGGGATATCATCGGAACAGTGTCGCATTAGACTTGCTCTTGGATCGCTACTCTCACTTGCGTGTGGCTCCAACGATAATGTGTTCAGCTGCTCATAGAAACTCTCAATCTCAGTCAAAATCTCAGGTGTCCCGGAAACGATACTGCCACACTTATTCTTCAGCTTTGACAATTGGCTCTCTCTGGCAAAGAATTTTGGAGCCCTGGTTCCGTTCGATCGCTTATTCAATACGAGCAGTAATAAATTTGCATAAGTCGTAGCGCATGCGTTTGGAGATCTGTCTGCTCAGTTCCCTTTATGCTATCAAATCTGTTGAAGACTGCAGTTTCATTTTCCGTCTAACTGCCATGAGATTAAGAGTGTGATCGGAGAGTTTTTGTATTCTTCTGCGGAGATTATTGCAAAACTTAGCTCCGACCGCATGGATAGTTTCCACGAGCATATAATTCATATCGTCCACTATATTGCAGTCTTTTAGGCACTGAAAATGGTTTTGTGACTCGAGCTGAAAGGTTTCGGGACTTTGGATTATAGCACGAGGGGGAGGGAGCGTTGACTTCTTTAGATCAGACCTCTCCAACTTAACGTTTAGGTTCAGTGTGCCTTTCTGTGATCGTTGCCAGTGTTCACCCTTGCGATCACTGAGACATTACTGAACAGTTGCCGTCTCGTCGTCATAATAAAGTAAATCTCATTTTTCATGACCGAGGTTTGACCAGGTTCACTTTCTGTGGAGCCGCTTCTGGAAAAAAGAGTTCATCATAAACAGTCCCTCTTTCTCCATGAAGTCGGCCAGCTGCTGGCCCCTTGTGCTCCGTTGCCCTATCCCAAATTTACCTACCTTCAGCTCACCTTTCTTCCTTTTGCCTAGTTTTGCGTTGAAGTCTCCCATTAACACCATATAGTGGGTTTTATAAGAATGCATGGCTCTAGAAATATCATAGAGAATATCTAGAAATGTTATACCTAGATGTTGGTGCGTAGACCTGTATGAATTTGGATACCGTTTGGTGATTCTGAATATGAGGTACGCAACCTTCGTCGACACACTACCAATCCTTACAACGTTGTTAACGAGAGACTTGTGGACGATAAATCCAACACCTCCTTGGGACAGATGGTCGCCCTCCCGGTGATAGAACAAGTTGCCGGATTCGATAATCACCGTGTCCTCCCCCTCTCTTTGGACCTCGGATGATCCTATAATATTCAAGCGCAACTTGTCTATCTCTTCTTCCAGCTCCAGGATCTTCTTGGTAGTCCTCAGGGTGCGTCCGTTGTTTGTTGCCAAGTCGAATCGTCTTAGGTGGCAACCGACCTTCCACCGGAAATTCTTATCACCCCTATCCCGCCTTTACCTTGGTCGCCACCTAGACAGGAATAGCGCGGCCGCCGTGGGACTGGGGGCGTTTACTTGTGTCATTGCTCATGGGGGGTATTTCCATAGTTGCCACGTTTTACGAGTAGGTTGGCAACTGCAGTTTTTTTGTTATACAATTGATGTTATCAGGAAGATGCTGCTGCCCATCTCCTGCCGCTTTCCCTCCGTCGCCTTTTACGACACCCCCGGGGATTCTCAGCCGCCACTACACGGCAGTAATTTATACCTTACTTATAAAAAAGGGATGCAAAATATAAAAACTTGTATGACGTCCGTCATACAAGTTTTATATTTGAGCCCGTGTGTACTTAAAAATATTAGTATTCCTACATCCCTTGTAAGGGAAGCACTTTAAAGATGTTCCTTTAACTGATTCTGAAGAGCTAGGTTAAGAATTAGTACCCACATGTTAAACATAATATTACGTTTTTAATTAAATACTTGACTGATAATAAATAACAATACAAATATGATAAAGATGTTTTATTTTCACCGAACATGAAATACAGTAACATAGGAAATCCAAATCGAATGAAAGTCTCATAACGTTAAGCAAGGTCCGAGACACAATACATATAAATAAGCCTAAAATACTCATTTTTCGGTACCGAAATTATTTCGGTAAAGGTATTAGTAAAATATAGGTATAACGATATCGTAAAAAAATATAGGTATAATTCTTTTTTTAACGGTACCACAACCGTAATTCTCAACCGTTTTGGTTCTACCTTTAAATCGAAGCTGTATCGTAACTCTATACCGGTACCATACCCTTATACCTTTACCGCTTTCAACCCCTACTTTAAGGATTTATGTTACAAATAATTTTCACTTTACGATGTGAGGCAATTATTCTTTTTATAAAATTTAAAAATATAATAAAGTGGTAAAAAGAGACAACTGTAAATTAATTACCCGTGTAGAAAGATATTTTATTATTATTTGTTTTTCATTATTCCATTTTAGTAAACAAGATCCCTCTTAGGATTTCAACGTAACAGTATCATTCTAATATTTCTGAAGTGGATATGAACAAGTCGTCCAAATTTGATTTTTATTAGGGGCAATTCGTTGCCCCCATCACCACTAAGTAAGTTAGATTGAATATTATACTGTGGGGCGTATTAGAAAACGGTTTCCGTTTAACAACGATCTTAGAACAAATTACATGTGATACAAAATGTTTCTCTGTCGGAGAATATATAATAATTGAGGATACATATATATCTCTATCAGAATACCAGCGTAAAATAGTAGCTTAATGCTGCTGTGTTTCGTTTGGTGAGTGTAGAGAACCGGAGATTATTTTTACTGGAAACGAGACATTCCATCCTAATCCTCACGGGTGACAACTCATCTGCATTTTGATTCGTAATCGAGGATAGATGTAGACGTCTCCCATAGATAACGAATATATATATTTTTAGTTAATATTTAATTAACCTTTAAACCTACATAAATACGCTTCATTTATATAGGGCATAAGTTCTTTTTTTAAATTAAATACTTAGAAATAGTATCCATACCCTACCCGAACCCCTTCCCAGAATAATCACAAAGGCCGTGTGAAAAAAAGAGAGCCTCATTAAAAAGTATTCGGCTAACTCGTTAACAATAGTTATTGCTTGGTTAGATAAACTTTTCCATAATCTCTACTGAATAACCGATTTCGACCCTTCCCCCAAAATAGTTATTAAAAAGAAATGAAGATGTTTACTGGTACTTAACCCTTGAACTCTCACAGCGACCCCTAACACCGACTTTATCAATTTGTTACGTTACTTTTATTGAATATTTCATACGCTTTTTAAACAATCAAATCATTATATAGATTTTGTAGTGTTGTGAAACGTTAAAAAAATAATTTGTTGATCGCGGTCAATAATTATAATTCAAATGATACGTTTACAAACGGGCATATTTTAACACGCGGTGCATAAACGTTAAGTGTTACTTAGGTCGTGTAAGAAGGTACTGTTTAAATAACCTGCAACTTAATTATACATACGTGGAGTCACGCGTCGTTATGTTAGTGCACAACAGTAGCAATGGGACATTAACTACTTTTGCTTGTTAGGAAAGTGCAACAAGTATTCTTGCGGTGTGCCTTTATCACAACACGATAGTTTTCAGGTTTTATTTTAAAAAAGGCTCGAAAATATAATTGTAGTACAAATTATTAAGTTACTGAATAACTTAAGAAATTGTATTATGATGATATTTTACTATCGCGTGGCAATAATCCAAGTACCTACCTATTATCTAATCTTATACCTATTATTCGCCGAGCATTGTAAAGACACAAATTGTTTGTTTTCGGGTCTAGTCGTCTTTTGATGGTCCCTGTGCTTGTACCTGTGACCCTGACCCCTAACTCTAATCGTATCGCAATACTGTTGCTTGGGTCACGGATAGATTCGGATTGATGGTTCATTAGCATAGCAATAACAGCTCATTTAAGTCTTTGGTAGCGACGCTACGGTACTCGGGTTCGAATTCCGGACGGAAAAAGTGTTTTCAAATTCTACGAATAATTGTTAAGGGTATGAATGCTTATTCATTATAAATTAATGTATGTATAACGCCTCCACGATATTGGAGAAAGTCCTATTGAGTGGTAACGAACAAAAAGACGAGAAAAGTTAGTGTCTTCTCTGTAAGACCGTACACTTTGTGCTACTAATTTATGTATTCTACGCATTTCATAGCTTCCGTCTATTCGGAAGTTGTCGCCGTAGTTGTAAATATACACCAAAATTGCCTGAAAAACGTCAAACAGACGTATGCTTTGGAAGTGTAAGTACTCCTTCCACTATAGAATCATAGATCGAGACGTAGATAGAACGCACTTTGACTGTAAGTTAGCAAATTTGCCCGTCATGGCCTAGCGGTTACTGTGGGAACATCCCCGAACGCGGGGGCTTAATGTGGGGTAAAGACGCGGTAGGGGTGCGCGGGGGTGGCGGGAAACGGCCGCGGTAAGTGGGGTAGCAGGCCGGAAACGCCTGTGCCGGATCGTTCCGCGCACCTGTGGGAATGTTCGCGCTATTTGAATAATGTTCGCTTGCCGACGCGACGCAAAGCCCAAATAGAGAACACTGCCCTGTAACTGCGCGGGTTTAGTTATCACTTAATTACTCCTTCGGCTGCTATCTACAACAATACCGGTTCTGTTCGACTGTTTATCGAAGGACGACGTTTTAGCCGCGCTATTTCACGGAGACAATTCAAACGATACCAATTAACATATCTGCTTGTGTCTCGATGCAGGTGTCACTAAGCATAACAACAATGAACAGTTTTAGAGAGAAATGAACATTTTCAAAGTGACGTAATAAAATTTCAGCAAAATGAAAAACAGTGAAGAGTGTTTAGACTGACTTTCATACAAACATTAAACAGTGTGATATTCATTCATATTTAAAAGTAGATTAGATTTAGTGATTTTTGTATAAAATACAAATTTTCTTAAGTGTTAAAAAGAACAATAAAATTGTACATAAAACCAGTGCTTAAAGAGTACATTGAATACGAAAGAAAATAAATACGTCTGGACCTGCTGTCGGGTTGCAGTTTGGACTTTAAGGCCCACAGCAGATCTTTATCGTGGCGACGGTGGCCATCGCAGGCATGGGAATCAAAGTTATGATGAAAGCTTTCAATAAGCCAAAAGGTGAGTAGTTATTAACCATTATCCTGTTCTTTATAAACAATTAAATTACATTTACACTCATACTGTATACACATGGTATAGGGAAATAATACTTATGTGGTAGGTACATAAAATATGTATTACCAGGTGATAGGACACCATTTCTGCCAAGAAGTCCGTTTAAGTTGTTATTACCCTAGCGGTCCGAAAGTGTATAATAACAGGCTGTAAGGTAGTTCAACTTAGACCTCAGAGGTAACAACGCATCTAAAGCTTCCTTTGCTTAAAGTTGGCATCAAATATCCATGGAATGCAGCTGCCTATTAATATGAGGAGAACTGTAAGATATCTTTTTTCTTTTTTTTTTAAATAGGATAGGGTGACAAACGAGCACACAGTTCACCTGATGGTAAGTGGTTTCTGTGGCCTATAGACATCCACATATATCCTTGATTACGATTCAAAATGCAGATGCGTTGTCCCCGTGAGGACTAAGATGGAATGCCTCGTTTCCAGTAAAAAGGGTAATTTGTCATTTCATTGTCTCTAACGTAAAAGCTCTTACCAATCAAATAATGTTTGAAGTGAACATTTGATTTTGTATAAACAGGATACTGATAGATAAAATAAAAATAAAACCAGCCTGTCATTGGTAAAGAAATAGGAATATATTTGCTGAAATTTTCAAAAGTGATTGACATAACAACAATATGTTTAGCTCATCAGACACGATTCCGAAATATAATTGTATTGCCGTCAGTTACACCAGGGTAGGCGCATTTTTGTCAGTACACTAGTATCAAATTCGCAACAACGTTTGTCGGTTGTGAAAAGACGCATGTATCATCAACTGACGCAACACTCTCGGTTTCGCGTACACTTGCCCCGAATGTGAACACGCCGTGACCGTTGGAAAAATATGAAAACGCTGGTTTTCTGATGCGTATCATTTGTTCGAAGAAGACACGCCTCGCGGGTACTCATTTACGAACACGCTTCAATTGTTGCCTTTATGAAACATGTGCTTGTTTCAATTGCTGTGTGGCAATATGAGAAGGTGTATCCATTTTAAAACATGCATCTGTTTATCAGTTTTCAGTATGATAACGAGGATAGACGTATGTGGGTGTCTATGGGCCATAACATCCACAAACCATCATGTGAACTGAATGCTACTGTCACCTTAACTGCTATAAAAAAATTATAAAAATATTTTTAACGCATATTTTGTCATATAATTTTTTTTCTTAGAAATTATTCGTACGACCAGCTACATCTTATTTCCCTTTATTGTTGCTGTAAACAAGCAATGGTTGTATGCTATTTTTAAGCTTTTTTTTATAGGACAGGTTGACAAACGAGCACACAGTCCACCTAATGGTAAGTGGTTGCTGTGGCCCATAGACATCTACATCTGTCGTCGATTACAAATCCAAATGCAGATGCGTTGTCACCCGTAAGGACTAAGATGGAATGCCTCGTTGCCAGTAAAAAGGGTATCCGATTTTCTACACTCACCATACGAAACACAGCAGCATTAAGCTACTATTTGACGCTGGTATTCTGTGAGAGCGTGGTCCTTCCCCGGTCGAGCCGTCCCATTCGTGCTACAACTATACTAGTAATATAACTGCAGCTCTACCACTCATAAAAGTGAAGGATGTGTCCATTTCCCGAATGCTACTCAGCCGAGTTGAATTCGTCAAGTGTCTCCTTTATATATTTATATATATTAAAACTACTATACTTTACTCTATTCTCTAAAGCTCAGCAGAAGATACACGCCTGTGCTGGTTCTGATCTGACGATTGATTTAGACGACTTTTTAACAGTAAGGGTAACGTGAATACTGACGAAATGTCATTAAAATAATTTAGTTTTTGTCTATAAGCGTTTAAATTGTTATAATATTCAGTTGAATATACCATTAAAGCTCTTACGCCGAATACTTAAGACAATTTGCTCCGGCGTCCACCTGTTTCGAAATATCGCGTGTCCGTCGATGTGAACCTTAGGGCGAACGGTTGTGCAACGGCGGCCAGTTATTACCGTAATTATGACTTACTCCTCGCGCTGCTCTGATGATCTTGAAAGTGAAGACCTTGTGCCGTGCGCGCTCATAACTTGTACATTGTTATTGTTCTCAAACCTTGTTTGTACACAACCGGAGTACACCGTCTTCTTTGAAACACCTTTCCTTGGTTCTAATTGTACAAAGAAAGAATTATTATGGGATAATTCATGGATAATTGAGACAAACAATGGTGAAAAGTCATGACACTGTACGCATACCTGCCAGATAAATTTTCCCAAAATTGAGTCCAATGCCAATTAGTGTGATGTTCAACTAATTCAATTGTCTTTAGTATTACCATCTAAAAGCTAAACATTCAATATCTTTCCTAGCGTAAACCTAGAGGTATTTACTAGGAATGATATCGAATTTATTCCATGTCAGAGTCGTCAAGCATATAAATTACTCAGCCAAAGGAATCACTGTACGAGAATGCTACGATGCAAAATTTAACGTTAAAATGTATCCCTTTAAGACCAACTAAACGGTGTATTAACAAATCAACACAACAAAGCAAATAGTAAAGATAAACTTTCATCCATCTCATTATTACTGTTTGAACGTCAGTTTACGACTCTTCACGTGTCGTAACCATAAAAGTAACAACAATTAAACCAAAAAAGTAACAATACGTATGTAACAAAGAAGCCAGCGGTATCAGTACGGTAGCTAATAACCGAGTTCAGCATCAGCGCGGGGGCGTCCATTCACGCCGCTGATTGGCTCATCCGGTGCGCGCTCAATGAGATGATGCGCCCGCGCCGCCTCTGTCATTGAGCAAAGGTCCCTCGCCTACGTTCGTGATCAGTGCTACAGATTTGTACAAAATCAGCGTAGCTATTATTGTAAAGTTGCTGAAGAGGACATATGAAATCTAACCACCAGATAGGGAATACATTCAGGTTTTCTTCACAATCTAATAAAGATATATATGTATATATTTGTCTATTCTTTGATCCATTAGTGTGAGTTAAAAAAAAAAAGTAAAAGTTTAATTTGAAGGAGAAGCGATTTTGCGGTTATCTATCTTACCATTTTACTTAAAATTTGTCAGTTTGAACTTCAATTCAACGTTGACGATGAGAATACCAATATTAATATTAATAACCTCTAATTTTAAAACCTATGGATGGATATATCGAAAGATTTACAGAGGATTCACTGTTGATAACATTTATGACAGTAGGTTACGACAATGTTGTGCCAATGCAATTTAATGCAGTAATGAGTTGAGGAACAACGTGTGAAAGCAGAAGTCATGTTTCATTTGGTTTAATGTGAAGCTTTTGTTAAGTCATTTTATGCGTCACTGAACGAAAAACCGTTTGAAATAACATTTTTACCACATTATGACAAGACCCTTCTGCATGCTTGAATAAAGGCTGGGGTGATACGGGCGCCTAAATGGTCAATTTTAAAAATAACTCATTTAATGGACTCCAGTGATCGGTTTTAGTAAAGAAAATAATAGGTTCAAAAACATTTTGACGTGTGACAAATGAAATTTTAATTTCTTGATTAAATAAATTAAGTAAAAGGTATGCTATATATATATTACATACATGTGTATATTATTTTATATGCTTAATAAACTTGAGTTCGGAATTGGTCCAAGTCATACTCATGACACTAAAATTATGAATGAAATTTTACACAAAGAGCTTATGCATGTTCAGGATATAAAAAAACTGAGGAATGTACAAGAAAGTGAATTTTGGCTTATGTTAATTTAATTTATACTGTACTAATACCAACAAAAATAGAAAGATGGAGCGATGCGTACGCGTTGAGTGACGCCAAAACCATGTTAATTTATTGTTAAAATTTACACTCATGTACACATATGCTATTAAAATCATTTGCAACCAACACCATGGTTATAGGCATATGTGTGCGTCCAGCAATAAACTTGAAAGAAAGAAGAAAGATGTGCGCGTAAGTGCGTGTCAGGAAGTTAAGCATGTTTTCACCATCGAAAGATGTACGTAATGCCCCGTCTATCTTTCTTTGTTAGAGTGGCTGCTAGAATATGGACAATATATAAATTTGCCTTCATATTTAGCCAACACCAGGCTAGATTTGGAAAAAGCACTTTGGACCTTTTAGCTATAGAAATTTTAATAGGGACAGAGAATAACTTTCGCTTACTAATTCTAATTTGTATTTGAATATAGAACGGAATTAAAATCTAGTTAACTTCTCAGTGTGAAGTTATTGTAATGGGTCCGATTTAGCAAATTGGAAATTTTAACATATCTCCACGTTTCAAGTTCTTTAGAGTCAAATAGTATGGTTTTTAAGAGGATGTCCGTGTGTGCACATGTACGTATGTATGTACGTATGTATGTATGTTCGGATTCAATTTTCGCCTCGTGTATCTCGAGAACGAAGAGTGTAATTGACATGGGACCAGTTTCATTTAACGCATAATTATGTAACTTAGACCTCATAAAATTTTGAGCAAAATCGGTCAAATCGTTTTTGCGCCGAATGAAAAATTGTACAATATATTAAAACATATTATATTATTTTATTCTTTCCACTGGGGACTTAGTCGTGTGGACCGTTCGGGTGGCACCTAGACCGCTTTTTCTTGTTTCAGATCATGAAACATATTTCACATTATTTTCTCTTTTTCTTCTTTCTGTAAAGTAAAATTCAAATTAGGAAAAGATCAAAAATACTGGTAACAGTTCTTAATTATCGTGGGCTGCAGAAGGCGATTTGAATGCGAAACAGCGCACGCGCCGTTTACGTCACGCGACGTTCCAAGTTCAAGTTGTGAACAATGGAGGCGGTAAAAATGGCGCGAGCTTTTGTTCCCGCTCGCTATTGTAATACAGTGCCGGTGTCAGAGGTAAAGACACTCAGCATGCAACCATCAGTTTTATGTTTAATGCTCCTATAAAACTGAGGTTGATTTTATCCAACCCAATTTTATAGCGAATATGCAAAGTAAGTACTCATTTCTGAGCCAGAATGGGTAAAATGAAACTTGCTAATTTTCGCTTTACTCAATACATCCTACTGGTATATTTATATGTTTACTATAATATTTATTACAATTTTTTTATTGGATAAATTGATCATATTTGTTACTTTGTTATTTGCTACTGTTTTCTGAAGGTTTTTATATCATTGTTTTCTTCAGTTTATTTCAATATAAAAATCAAAATAACATTTTAAATTTCTAAATAAAAAAATATATATAAGCGATACTGAGATCATTTTGTTCAATTGAAACCTTATGAAAACAATTAAAACAAATAACACATAAAATATAATGACAACGTTTAATTTAAAAAAAATTGTAAAATCGCAAAGTGAACCAAAAGACATAAATGTTTGGAAATGTAACATAACATACATAATAATACTCGAAAACTGTTAAGCAGGCCTGATCAAAATTTGAGTACAATGCAAACTAAAATCTCCCCTATTTGTTACAGCCAACATACCAAACCAAGTAGGTGCAAACATTACTTTATCACAACTCTCACTTGCCTGTACTTTTGTAAATGAACAAACGCACAACACACAGCGCAACAAGTGTCAAGTATAACGCTCCCTCTATACGACCCTTGTGTTGTGTGCCACCTGTTGCCAATAGCGGAACCGCTGAGCATTTACATAAAATGTACACGTAAACGCACTGCGAGGTGTATACATTTAAATATAATAATTTTTCTTCGTATAAATTAAGTATTTTTAATGTGACCACTTGTAGTAGACTATTTACAAAACTTCTTACGGTTACGGACAATAGGAAGTCATTCGCGCTACTTGATTTAAGATTTGATTTAAAATATTATAATGAATGTGGTTGTGAACATATTCAGCTGTAGTCTTATGAACTACTCGTACCTATATTCTAAAGGAATTGCTCATTTTTAGTTATAATTTTTTTTTATGTTTTGTTTGAAAGACAAGAATATAGAAGAGGCACATATTACACATTTTTTTATGGAATAAGCGTGACAAATGAGCACACAGTCCACCTGATGGTAAATGGGTGCTGTGGCCCATATAAATCTACATCCATCCTCGATTAAGAGTCAAAATGCAGATGTGTTGTCACCCCTGACTAATATGGAATGCATCGTTTCCATTAAAAAGGGTCTCCGGTATTCTATATTCACCATGAGAAACTCAGCAGCATTAAGCTGGTATTTTACGCTTGTATTCTGTGTGAGTGTGGTCCTCCCCAAGTTTAGCCAAACCAATTCGTGCTGCAACCATAATATAGCTGCAGCATCACTCTACCACGTAAAAATGTAACCTATTTGTATTTAAATTATTTTCCTTTTTCTTTTAAAAAGTAATATGAAAATATCGTAAATATCATATGATAAGTATCGTATCTTCACGACAACTGAACTGGTATGAGCTTTATGGACTTGCGAGGTCAAGTCCATGAAAATTTATATTCGAGAATAACAAACATGTAAAATAAAAGTTTGACTTAAGACGACTCTAATAAAGAATCTTACATGTTCAAATGATCTTTAGATAAAAACTAAAAGTAACTTAATAAACTAACACTTGTTTTGTGTGATAAACGTTTGCGTAATTAACACATAACAAAAGCTACTTAAAAGTAGTGAGCTCTTTCAAGGTTGTACAGCCTCCTATGGTATTATTCGGCGATGGTGCGAATTGGCTGGGCGCATCTCCGGCCCATTGTGCCGTTATCTACGCCATTCACGATTGGACGCACTCGAATCTGTGTTTCAAACTTTACTTAACTCTAGTACCGACCTAGAGTCATTTTACCCCGAGACTGAGCTGTCTTTATAATTTTGTTACATCATCATCATCATCCTCATCACAGCCTATCAGAAATCCAGTGCAAACATGGGTTTGCCCCATATATTGCATCCATCATCATCATCATTACAGCCCTTCACAAGTCCACTGCTGAACATAGGCCTCCCTTAAGGAATGCCACAAAGCACGGTCCTGAGCCACCTGCATCCATCGACTTACTACATGTCTTACCAGGTCGTTACTCCATCTAGTGGGATGTTGCCCTTAACTATACCTACTGCTACTAGGTTGCCACTCGAGGACCTTTTTCCCCATCGGTTTTCGGTTCTTCGAGCTATATGGCCGGCCCATTGCCAGTCCAGCTGACTAATCCGTCGGGTTATGTCGGTCACTCCGGTTCTACTGCGGTTATATTGCCTTATAGATAGTTATTTCTCACATATACATTCTCTTATATTATGTACGTATATATCTTTTCTTCTTTATCTATATTTCCATTGTTAAAAAAACTTTTCGAAACAATAATACTCAGATATTCATGGCATTCATATTTCATTCTTACAGTTTGATGCAATTTGTTCAGGAAGAAAAGTCGCTTTATTCATATTAGTAAAAGAAAAGTTATTCAAAAATTAAAACGTTCTATTTTAAAAATAGATCTTTAACTAAATCAAGGATAGAAGTATATGACTTTCTATACAAGAAAATTAATCCAGTTTTATACGCAATGAAACATATCTTAAGCTCGTATTTAGTGCTACTTAAATCTTCAATCTTAAGCTTTTTTTTTGCAAGATAAATGTAATTGGAGGCTGAAATGTTGTTGTAAATACTATTTATTTTGAATTGCATTTATATATAGGTGCTTAAAGTGCTTCAAATTCCTACATCCACAATATATGCGCGTGCCTCGCTACTTTGCAAAGTACGACAAAAACTAATTGGTAACCAAGCTTTAAGTACAGGTCATTTCTGTGGGCTATCAAGCCATCTTGCACTAAGGTATTGGCACGGACCAGACGGATGGACCCCATCGGAAATGATACGACAATTAACCCAAAATCACCAAGCTCTAATTACTTTAATTAAGGAAACGGATATCTGAACACTTTGTTGTTTTTGTTTCATCTTACTCAGTAAATGTCAATATATACAAATGTCGCAACGAATTCGTCACTTCCTCTATAACAGCTTAACAATTTATCTACAACATTAAAAACAGACAGCTGGTGGAAAAGTCATTTACTCGGTTTATTTTGCTCTGAAAATATATTCTTAAATCTTATTTGGTTGATTCTAGTAAGCGATGACGTGTCGTTCATCTCTACTACAGTAGAGCGCCTTTGTTGTACGGACTGTACAAAATGGCCGCATTATTAGACAGAAAGAAGAAAATTTTTCCTACTATAAAAATACACAAAAAAACCACCTCGCAACATATGCTATAAAAGACTAAAAGTGTGTAATGGCAGAACTCAAACTTAACAGTATACTTAAACCGAATTAAACATTTGGTGAATAAATTAAAAATATATTTTTGTTACTAGCCATGAATTGCTATGTGCTCACAGCATATTTACCAGCCAGACAGTGTACTGGCGGTGTGAAATATCAACTTCCCCATATGTTCTCGTGGGAGTTTTAAGCGTTAATAAAGGGAAACCTACCAGAAGATGAGCAACAGCTTCCTCCAACAAACAACAAAAAAATACTACGATACATGAATAAAAACCTATGATATGACATAGTAAGCAACTATGGAAAATCTCCCTGCATATTGCTACGTAGAGAGATACCCTATGAAGCAATTTCCAATGTTCAGCAGTGGATTTTGATAGGCTGCAACAGTAACAGTATATTTCTTCTTCATCAACAACCCTCAAATTCTAATGCCGGATCCTGGCATCGCTCGCAGCAGAATGGATTTGCGATCTCAGTACCAGATGTACGGGCTGGTTATACCGCTATATCTATCCATTAAAAGTCTACAATTAAGTGTAATAAATATGTAATTAAAACATGTTTTAAATTAGTTTTTGGGTTTTAATATTTTTATACTCCAAAATAAATCTTTGAAAAGGTTAAAAGTGTAATTTTACAAGTATAATATATTTGAATTCATATACGAAGTAATAAATTATTTAAAGATCAATCGTAATGCAATTAAACTAAACTATATACGTTACTGTATGTGTATGTGTATATCATGTAAATGTAAGTAAATTAAACTGACATAAATACGTCCCAAATATTTATTTGTTGAAGTATGTTCTAAGTTCCTGAATCAAAATATAATGTATCAAAATATATACATAGGTACTTCTATGAGGCTTGTACTCAATCATACCTCTGGCCGTACTTAGGTTGTTTTATATCATAAAACTTTGAACGAAATTCGTTCAAGCATAAAACAATAGTAACCAGCTTGAGTGAGGTTAAAAAATAACGTCTTAATGAAGACTAGATAGAGATACAAAGGAACATTAAAGTGACATCAAGTTAATCAAGTCGGTAAACCTCTTTTTAATTAACTCTGGGTATCGACTTTTAAGTATGGCTCTACTTGTTACGATGTCTTTTGGTTTCACCTCTTGCTGTTGTGCTTCTATGATCGAAAATAATTTATACTACGACACCACAACTACATCACTCAAGTTGGACAAAACCAAATCCACAAAGTAATAATAACAATTTAAAAAAAATTGTGTATGGAATCTTGAGGCTATGAAATAAGATCTTTTAGTTTACCCGTTTTTAGAACGACGTTACCGCTTGAAACATTCGACTGTAGGGATCAAAACACTATAGAATTGTAATAAAGATATTAATAGTGACTTTGCAACCATTCGCTAAATAAAATAAAATGATGTGTCATCCCTAGTTTGAAGAGCACTTCCCACCCTCACTCAATTGCGTGCATTAATCCCAGCACCGCTATTCCCAACACCACTATTCTAGGAAAGATACACCATCGACGATAATACGACACGTGTTTCGCCTCTACACGAGGCTTCTTCAGGCGATTTTGACTCTACGGCGGCTGACCGCTAAGTGACAATAGAATTGCTTACTTAAAATCATGCTGATAACATGATTCATCGCATTACTTGACAACACATAATTTCTTGACTAAGCGCCACTATCCCTCACGCCCAATCTGCCCAGGATTTGGTATTACTTCTCGAAATAAAATTCTTACAAACAAATTACTCTGAAGTGGGGTATTTCATGGGCTGAAAGTAATAAGCTTGGTTATATACGTGTCATTAAATTAGAGGCCTAGAAAATGCCCTTGCGGTACGCACCCATATTAAGTTGTTCGAGTACAAACTACGTGGAATTGTTATTATCTGGATCAAGGGTTATAGTTGGAGTGAAATTATCACTGGCCGTAAGCTGCGAACAGTAATCGTGATTCTAGTGCACCTGCGCGGGATGTAGCGAGTAAATCACAACGCTCAATGCTCCGGCGCAATTAATGTCTTCGCAGGCACTGCTGTGAAATAACCCGACATCTGGTTTGCTATACCTAGATATTGTTGGTATCGTGGTCTGCGTGATATAAAAACATATTAGATACGTTTGTAGTGTTGATAAATAAACGGTGTAATTTTGTATTATATTTAAATTTAAGTGGTAACTAAAGTGTTTGTGGTGGTGATATTAAAAAGTGTTTTATTTCATTTTTTTTGCATGAGTATCGTAAGAGTATCCATGTAAAAACTCAAGAAACCATAAGGTCGTCATGACCTCTAAAAGATGGAGTTGTGTCATTTCATTTAATTCATTCCTTTAAATCAAAGACCACTGGTGAACATAAGCGTCCCTTTAGATTGCCTCATAAAACAGGTTGGAAGCAGCAGTTTTTTTGTATTCTATGCTGTTATTGGCTTATTGGAAAGACGCTGGTGCTCATCTCTTGGCTGGTTTCCCTCTGTCGTCTCTTACGACATCCGCGGAGCAATATAGGGTAGTGAATATTCTCACACGGTCACAGTCACCGTCACAGTTGTTCATTTCAATATATGCCAGATGTAATAAACTCGGACCGGTGCGTAGAACATTGTGGACATTGTGTGCCTATGCTCATTCGTAGCTTATATACGAAATTATTGAGTTGTGGGGAAGTAGCGTCGAAGTGCAGCAGCTATTTATTACCCAGAAGAAGTGCATTAGAATACTAGCCCAGATAGATAACAATACTAGCTGTAGACCGTGTTTCAAAAAACTAAACATTATTACCTTACCCTGTATTTGCCCTGTATGTACATTTATGATCTATGCCTGTTTTTCCACAAAAATAATAATATTTTCAAGAAGATTAAAGATACACATAACATAAATACACGTAACAAAAATAAATTATACCTACACCATGGCGAAAACAAAAATGTTAAATACAAGCCCCTACTGTATGGCAATAAAAGTTTATAATAAATTGCGAGTACCACAAGAAATAAAAAACATATCAGAATTAACCAAATTTCAATCAAGCCTCAGTAAATATTGAAAACAAAACCTCTTCTACTCAGTGGATTTAGATAAAAAATAATAATATTATGTATTTTAAATTTATGGAGCTTCTGAATATATTTTATGTACATAAGCAGTATTCTCGTCAAATTTGCAGTGCCTGAAAAAAGCATCCAAGTTGTAAGCACATTTTTCATCAATTATGTACACTTGGATTGCAAATAAATTATTTAATTTGATTTGAAGATGCGATATGTCTAGTACTGTCTATCACGAATAATTCGCTTGCTAAGTTATCAAGAGTGATTATGATGGTCCAGGAGTTAACCGATACGGTGCGACAAAAAACGAGAAAAACGGGTTTATTAATATTTTATAATTTATAACGTCAACATAACAGTAATAGCCGATATTCATTCGATAGGTCATTAACAACTCCTAAACCACAACAGTTTTTTAAACCTTAGAAATCAATACCCAAAAACTTAAAAACATTTATTTAATCATTTAACAATTCTATTCTAATGTATATATTTTTAACTCGGTTTAAGATCAAAATTTATAATTTCTACCCTAATTCGAATATATCGCAATGAATATGAAAATTTCTACAATAAATTCTTTACCAAGTATTTAAATACTACGATATTTTTTCGATATCGATAATTAATAAATATATCGATATTTTTTAATATGAATAGTCGAATAAAAATAGGGTACGAAGCGAAATTTGTTTTTAAAACAATTGCTATATTTAAATGATATAGAGATATACAGAGCAAGGTTCAGCTAGAGCTGATCAGTGCGCGGGGCAGCGACCGTGGGAGAGGAGCACAAATCTCCGCATCTCAGAACTGGTCGGCAGGTGTGCAAGCCTCGCACACACGCACAAAACGCTTACTCATACACGCACCATAAACCTGACGCGCTTATGAATGAAGCCTACACGCATTTACGCACACATACAAACACAATCTCGCTTGTTTATCTCTGATTTATTTTATTCAAAGCCATTGGGACTCGAAAAGAAATCAGCTATTAATTTGTACTTCGGCGCTCGGTAAATATAAATACAGTCGATAAAGATATTAATCCAAGCGATAATGATCTCAGACGATGATGATGACTCTTGATTAGATATAGAGTACTGGACTCCCGAAATATGGCGCCGTCTGTGACAAATATATGTACATGTTTTTACGTGGTAGAGCCATGCTGCAGTTATATTAGTAGTATAGTTGTAGCACGAATTGGTCGGTTCGACCGGGGAAGGACCACGATCTCACAGAATACTAGCGTAAAATAGTAGCTTAATGTTGATGTGTTTCGTATGGTGAGAATAGAGATCCGGAGACCCTTTTTACTGGAAACCAGGTATTACATCTAAGTCCTCACGGATGACAACGCATATTCATTTTGATTCATAATCGAGGATAGATGTAGATGTCTATGGGCCACAGCAACCACTTACTAACAGGTGGACTGTGAAATCGTTTGTCATCCTAACCTGTAAAAAATACTTTCTGTTTTTTTTTATTGTACGAGAACATTTAAAAATCAGTAGTCTCATTATAAGTAAGTAGCTTATATACGTGGTAGAGATAGATAGCTTACATATAATAACATATATACCTAGAGTGACAGCATATACGTGGTAGAGCCACGTTGCAGTTATATTATGGTTGTAGCACGAATTGATCGGCACGACTGGGGTAAGACCACGCTCTCACAATAGCAGCTCTATAAAATAGCAGCTAGTAAACGAATTAAACTGATCTAAGATTTGGAATGTGAAATATATAATATTGTAAACTAGCTGTTCCCCGCGACTACGCTCGCGTGGAATTTATTACGAATTAATTACGTTTTAATTTTTAGGCGCGGAACCCTAATCCTTCTTCTAAAATAAAAGTAGCCTAAGTTACTCCTCATAGCATCAGCTTTCTGTCAGTGAAAGTCCCTTCAAAATCGGTTCGGCGATTTCGGTGATTAGCCGGAATATAGTATTTCTTAGTACTAACAGCTTCCGTCAATAATTTTAAGTACGTGATATGTACAGAATTAAAGCATAGAGAATACTTTACAAAAAGAGAAACATTTTAGCCACGTGGTGCTGGTGTAGATGATCCGTTATGTAATTAGGTTATAAGAGTATATATTGTCAATTCTAGATAATATTGCCTTCAATAAATGGCAATCCTTTGTTAGTTAGTGGCGATTTCATCAATGTGTCCAGCTGTGACTATAACAGAATTGTGAAGATCAAAGCTATTAGAAAATTCCGTAACTCAAATAATAATCTTTTTTTAAAATAACAACATAAAGGTTATGCAATTAAAATAACTAAAAGTTTGTACTTTCGAACAAATTTATTTACAAAAATTTCGTATTGTTCCAGACATCCCATCGCAGGTGCCGCCGCTCACGCCCGGCACCAACAAGAAAATGGCCGAGGCGCTGAAGGCCACTTTCGCCTCCTGGGAGAAGGAGCAACTGCGCCTCGGCGTACCAAAAGGTTAGTACTTAATATTCAATTTAAATTTAACGAAACTAGTCGTCATTTTGCATAGATCGGACCGTAAACAATAATCAAAAAATCTGAAGGTACTCCGGGTTTAACAATGACATCTGAACGTCAGTCATCTCAGTCCCCCGTGACCATTGAGTGCTGGAAAGCACCCGAAACGTCGGGAATTAAAAATAATTAAAATTAAATGCGATAAAATCCGTAAAAGTGCTTTTAATCAATGTGTGGTGTTTGCGCAAATACAAGAAATCTTTATTTAACTAAGCTTGCTTATTTTTGTTTGAACGGGGCGAACCTTGAATATTTTTGTTTGAATAATGTAATACTTTATAAAATGAACTGATCGACAAAAGCCATTTACACATATAGTTGCGATATCAACAACATGCAAAAAAATTAATCTTAATGTATATAAATTAAGTGTTACGTTGTTTGCTCGCGATGAACTTCCAAACTACTTAACCAATTTTAATCAAATTTGCACACCGTGTACAGTTTGGTCCAACTTGAGAGATAGGATAGTTTTTTTTGCCCATGAGTTACCCACAATTTTTTTTGCGAATTTGAGCATTTTTAATAGGACATGACAAAGGGTCATAGAAAAGGGCAGAACAACGTCTACCTCGCAAGATAGTATTAAATAAATATAACTAGGTATACTATTTTGCCATGCAGTGGCGGTGTACGAATATCCACTGCCACATATCCCGTGGGTGTCGTAAGAGACAGAGAGCGACAAACCGAGAGAGAGACAACAGCGTCTTCCTAATATTAACTAGGAAATAAGAAACTGCGGTTGCCAACCTACCTGCCAATGCAACTATGACAGTATGCCTCTTATGAGACAATCTTAAGGAAGGTCTGTGTTCAGCAGTTATCTTAGACAGGAACTGTAAAGAAGAAGAGAAGTCTTAAGGGCACATCCTGTACACCCTGCTTGCTGATAAAGAAGAGACCCTGCGGACCAATTGGTACCGGGAAAATATACAGAACTAAATTGCCATCGATTGGTTGTGGGTGAGTGTCACCCTTTTTACTGGTAACGAAACATGATATCTTAGTCCTCAGCGATAGACGTAGGTGTCTATGAGCCGTAACATCCACTTAACATTAAGTAGACTGTGTATTCATCACCCTTATTCTATAAAGAAGTGCGAGATAATTAGCTTTGCTCTCTGCAATCTCTCACTCTTTCAAGATTTGCATTTTCCATTTTAACCTCATGGCGTCCGACAGATCAAGAAAACTTTGCCTAGCTTTGTCACATAGTTTTTAACGGTTTTCAAAAACGATTAGGGTTATATATGTGATGCGTATGTTTTTTTTTATATTAACGCTTTTATTTGAAAGAACTGAATCGGTTTAAATTATTATTTTTATTAAATAGCGTAAATTACATCATCGTTTCCGCGGCACGGGGATGAATATTTCTTAATAGAAAAACCCAATACCAAAATAAATTCAAATTTAACTTCCTTCATTTGCAATAAAGAGGGTATTATATTATCGGAGTAAAAAATGAGTTGCTTTAAAAAGACCTAGAACTAGACCTTAGCCGTAAAATACAGCATGAAAACTTTTCAAAATTACCAAATGTGGGTGTTAACAGATTCTAAAATGTCAATTTATTCAATGTAATTTATCTAAGTAATCCATAATGTCATGTATGATTCACAATGTTTATTTCATTAAGTGATTAATTAAAATATCACGATGTCATTAAAATGATATAAAATTAGTGATACACATAGTAATTACGTCCATCATATGTCAACATCAATTTTATTGTCATTTTGAAATTCCTTGACGCTATAATAACATTTTTTATTATTATTTCCATTCACGTAACGTTCTATAACTTACTATGGCCCAACACGGGATTAGAACCTGTGAACTCATGATGAGCAATCGAGCTTATGAACACTAGACAAACGAATTAGTTACCATGGACTGTCGTAGTCCATGGTACACATAACATCACACCACAAATTACTATGGTAAATATCCCCTCTAAGAAGCTGAACTTTTGACAGACTGTAATGAAAGAATTACTCAACCTTATAAATAACATTTCTTTACATATATATTTTTATATAATAAGGGTGACAAGCAAGAACACAGCTCATCTGATGGTTAGTGGATGCTGTGGCCCATTGACGTCTACATTTATCCTCGATTAAGAATCAAAGTGCAGATGCGTTGTCATCCCTGAGAACTGAGATGGAATACCTCGTATCCAGTAAAAAGAGTCTCCTGTTCTCTACACTCACCATGCGAAACATAGCAGCATTAAACTGCTATTTTATGCTGGTATTCTGTGAGAGCGTGGTCATTCCCAGGTCGACCCATACGTGCTACAATCATAATTGTTACTATTGCATTGCATTGCATATAGCTACAGCATTGCTTTACCACGTAAATTGTTATTACTAAACCACTACTTAATTCTTTTTGAGCAGGATAAACAATCAATCTTATATTTTGATGTTAGGTCCCTTTCTAACTCCGGTTAGGAGTTCCATTTTCTCGTTATTCACTCATTTTTATAGTAAAGGTATTTTCATAATAGGCATTCATGAAAATAAATATCGTAAATTTTTTAGACCCGTGTAATAATTATTTTTAGCTAACATTAAATAATTAAATAAAACGTTCCGCCTCTTGAAAGTCGCAATAAAACTTGGTTGGTTTAATTATCATTAAAAACACCACTACAATCGGTAATCCCTTCCCATAGCGTAATAACTCCGGCATTATGATGTAAAATTATGGCTCCATCTTAAATTTCCATCTTCTCGCTATTAAGAAAATATTTTACGGTAACATTGCGGGATTGATTTTCACTAGTATAAGCGTTATTCCATTACAATTCGTCCATCTATTCCGTCGTATTGTTTTACGATGAGGAAGAAAAGGCATTAAAAGTACAGAAATATAATTTTAGATCATCAACAGCTGAAGATGTTATACGATAAACAAAGATGCACTTTAGCTTATTTAATGTACCTACTGTATAATTAAAAGCGCATTTATTACCAAATTACCAGCCAGATAATGATTGACAAAAACCGGAGATGAACTCAAGAGGAGATCCATCAAAAGTGTCAACGCGGTTTATAGCAACCATATATAATTTATCACATTTATTTGTAAAAACAAAAGTATTAAATCAAGTCGACACCCTTCCAGCCCTATGTCCGAAAAATGAAATAAACGTGCAATAAGTAACATCAAGGTGAAGTCAATATGTACATCATAACAGTGTTTTATTCTTTTGCTGTGTTAATGGTATTTTGGGCATTTATTGTATGTAATTTACAAGTATGATACAAGTACGATTATACCTTAAGTACACTTTTTCTATTTCGTATTTATGCGTTTACATTTTTATTTATAATTTGTTATATTGTACACACATTTTCATTCAGAACTGACTGGTAGAGTTACACACATATAAAACACAAAGTTGTTTATATTACTATCCGTCCCATCTAACATTTAGTTTAATGTAGGTATCTACAATAAATACTAAATATATTTTTACAAAAACCTATCTGTTGTAGTTATAGCTGCAGAGTTTATGTTAATTGTATGTATGTTTATGTTAATTGTATTATTTAAATACTCCAATGAAAAATTTCAAGGCAAGAATCGTAAAAAAAATTATTTATAGATTTAGGTCTATGCTAAATATTGGTAGTATAATATGGTTTGTTGTTTTAGCACTATAACATTCCATTTCCTTACTGAGTAATTCTTTAAGATATTTTATTCATTATAAGATTTCACTACCAACCTTTTATGCTTTTATAAATTATTTTTAGCACAAGTCTTTTTAAGTATAACAAAGCAAAAAACTTTGTCAATCATTGTGTTTGAAAATAAAAAGCAACAAAACTATAATTTCTTGTGGAGGATACCATTTTATGCTTGCATGACTTTTGATTTACTTTGTTAAACACTATTAATAAACGGTCAGGGTTGCAAGTGATGATTATTGGATAGCCGTTTGTATTATAAGTCTAAAATCGTTTGTAGTATAAGTTTAAAGTCACTTGGTGCTTCCTCATTCAACTTTCCCGCTTTTTTGCTTAATAATAGTTTTTCTTGTAAGACAATTAAGAAAAAAAGAAACGAAAGACCTATAGTAGCCTGTTTGTTCACATAGTGGTCTACGTAGTCTTAGTAAAAACAAAAAACGACTAAGATGAATTATTAGCACACTAATAGGTTTCACTCTCGACATAAAAACATTTAAAAAAATTGAGACACAATGAAGAACTTTTCATCCGACGTAGTTCGTCTTGTGCGTGATCATAGCAAAAACTGTAAAAGACGCGCTAGCCGTGTAATACGAAGCATTTGCATATGGTAATGCGCTGGACGGCAGCACGCCGCACACCTCTGCCTTTATTGGTGGCAACTGACGCTGGCCGTTTGAACGATATATTACTTTATGGAAAAAGTATTCTGCCTAATGACAACTTACATTAGTTTTTTTGATGTATAAAATTTTTGAAGTGAAAACTTCTTTAGCGGCGTTGTACACGTTTTTTGTAACGGGTAAAAAATGTTAAACTCGCGTCAGGACACGTGACCCTGATCGAAAATTCGTAAGACGGATGGAGAGAGAGAGACAGCCGAAAATGTATGCCTGCGCCTGCTGTTTTGTTTAGGCGGCGTAGGGCGCTTGCGCAAATGTTCGTGTTTGATAATTAAAGCAATTCGTGCAAAATTATTCCAATATATCAAAAATGCACAACGCTAATATTCACGTTTTCACTTCTACCGGCACTCCCGGAGTGCAATCCGACGTTTTTTAGGGTTCCGTAGTCAACTAGGAACCCTTATAGTTTCCCCATGTCTGTCTGTCCGTCTGTCCATCCTCGCTTAATCTCTGTGACCGTTAGCTGAAATTTGGTACCAATATGTGTATCAATCACGCCGACAAAGTGGTAAAATAAAAATTGGAAAAAATGTTTTATTAGGGTAGCCCCCCTATATGTAAAGTGGGAAGTGATTTTTTTTAATTTCAACCCTAACGTGTGATATATTGTTGGAAAGGTATTTAAAAATGAATAGGGGTTTAATAAAATCATTTTTTGATAATGTCAATAATTTCGGAAATAATCGCTCCAAAAGTAAAAAACAATGTGTCCCCCCAACTTTTGAACCATAAGTTTAGAAAATAAGAAAAAAATCTGAAAAGTAGAACTTTTCAAAATCATTTTGAAAATCATTTTGAACTTGGATGGAAACAACAGTACCCACTACCGGGAGCAGTTGCAGGAGCGCGGAGCGCTGCTGGAGCGCGAACATAATCGATACCCACCTTTAAACTCATAAGTGGGAACACTTATTGTGACGGATGGGAAACTACGGAACCCTACACTGAGCGTGGCCCGACACGCTCTTGGCTGCTTTTTTTTGTGTATTTGGACAAAGTAACTATTGTAACACATTCTTCAACTGCCACTCCAAAGAAGAACGGAGGCTTCGAAACGATATTCGATAAATACCGTCGTACAGATTTGATAAAGATACTTAAATTAAAGCGTTATTACAAATCGTCGGTGAGTTTCCTAGTTTTTAGAACTCTTAAAAAGAATGTTGCATATAACAAGGCAAGAGTATTTTGTTAGGCTTTGGAGCGGCTTTTGTTACGTTCACCGTTTCGGCGCTTCACCATTTCGGCTGTATCATCACTTACCGTCAGGTGGGATGCTAGTCAAACGCAGCCTTAGAATAGTAAAAAAATAACTGCTGCATGGACGTGGGCGTCGTTGCGCAGTAGGGCAGGGCGCAAGCAGGTGCGGGCTCGATGCCCGTGATCGACGGAAGTGCCTGCGTCTGCGACGCGTCTATTTGCGCTTCCGGTGCGCTCACGAATCTAGTAAACTTTGCAGGATATGGCGCTAGTTTATTATTTAAAAGTACAATACTGTTTCAATTCTTTTAGCCGATTTAGTGGTATGTTCTGAACGTCACAAGTCGTCGACAGCAATTTCGGAACGTTTTTTGGAAGTTTTAATGTCATACAGTAACATAAGTATAAACACTTAGGGATTCCCATAATAAAGTTTATCAAGTATTAATTTTATTTAAAGTTGTTAATGCTTTATTAAAAGTATGGGTATGATTTCTTAAAATTCAAATGTTTCTATTTAATTTTATTCAAACTTAAAAATATTGATGGATGTTGCTTTGTGGCGGCGTTGTCGTCACGCCACAAGCGTAAAGCACCGAAGCCTAAATCGCGCTATCAAAGTTCTGAAGACTGCGGTATATGGGTATAGAGTAGCTTTAAACTACGACATGGAGTATAGACTGCTACCGAGGCTGACCACCTTGCTAGGCGGAAGATCTCCTACAACCTGAGCATTACTAATTATAAATTACACATAAAAATACGTTAGTAAATAGTTTAATCTATAATTTAAAAGGCTTTTATTAACAAGCAAAGGCGCTTGCGTTGGCTAGGGCGTGTGAACAGGATGTCACTAGTGGAGCTTCGTAAGTTTTGTGATCATGCCTGGCTTAGCCGCGGCACGCGCTGACTAGAGGCAGACGACATGAAAAAAAACATGCTCCTTTGCTCCTTCTTCTATAAAAAAAACATCAAGGCGGTTCAATATCATCTGCGGCAAACTTCTCTTGTCAGATCTGTATTTACTGTATGTGATCTATTAAATGTCTTTCCCACAGCATTTATATTAAATTGCATTTATATTAAGTTGCATTTATATTAAATTTATTATAAATCTCGATGGAGTTCAATTCGAAGCCGAGCGCGTTTAAGCGGCCACACCGTCTTGCACGTTGTCTTCGTCTTTAACGTCAGTGTCCATAGGCTCTGGAGTTTCCTGGTATGCTGGCGCTAAGGGTGACACGACCACACCATCCCACACAGTGATTTCGGTGGAAATGTCCTTGTCGCCTTCAAAAGGTTGCAGCCCAAGCACGTAACGGTGACCACCACGGGCTACCACACGAAGTAATGTCTGCGCCGTAGCAGCGGCGGGCCCTCGCGTGCGCGCCCTCGCAGGGGTTGGGCAGCCTGGAGCAGACAGCACGCGTCTGAAAGCCACATTGATGGGCAGCGCCTGCCTCTCCGGGTTGCTCATGATTCAGTGGTGAGCAAGCAGGTCTATCATCCAGGGTGGCAGCGGTTCGAGTCCCGTGTGGCGAACGCACATGTCTCGAAGCAGACGGATCAGTACCTTAATTGAAGAGTGATGCGCGTTCTCCTCGAACCATCTGCTGTGACGGATCGCTGCCAAGTGGCTACTGATCACTTCGTAGTCCAAATGCACCTCAGGCTCCAACTTCCTAAGATTCTGGTACAGCTTGGTGACCAGGACCCTCACGGCAGCTTGCGGCGCGGTCACGGTGTCACCAAAAGCGACGTCTCACAGAGCCGTGGTAGCTCAGTGGTTAACGCTCGCTGTAAATATAATAGAACGCGAGTACCCCGGGTTCGATCCCCGCCGGCACCAATGAAATTGTTAATTGCAATTTTAAGTGCTGATTTACCACGTGCTCGGCGGTGAAGGAAAACCTCGTGAGGAAACCTGCATGTCTAAGGAAAATGAAAAAAAAAATATTTCGAAGACATGTGAAGTTCGTCAACACGCATTTGGGCAGCGCGGCGGACACTTCCTTGCCCTAAACCCTCTCAGAAATGAGGGGAGGCCTGAGCCCAGCAGTGGGACGTATATACTTTACTTGCTACTTTTACAGACATTTCACCATAAATCGCTATATTTTTAATACTTATTGTATCGACGGCTTGTGGCAAAATGATTTACACATGTAACTTCACAGCCAACTTGCTAACGAATACTAATACCTTGTATTATTAAAATTGTTAAGACCCATAAATGTAGACATTAGCTAAATACATTATACCCGCTCAAAATTAAACCTGAATCTTAAGTTTTTATGAAATAATAGCCTTGTTTTAAGTAAATAATTTCATGCAACAGTCATATCCTTTAACATTTTGATTGCCTTGGTAATATCTATAATGCAGCGTAATAGACACTTTAGCTCATGACTCATGTTATAATGTCACTTAAATTAGTACAAATTTATGATGGTTTTATGTTGTCTTTTTGACTGATCTCAACATCTATAACTTTAAAGTGCAATCTGAAATTTGGCATAAAAGACGTTACAATTAAATTCAATTAATATTATAAAATTTCTCTTCTCAAACTTGACGTGCTTTTATGTAGGTAAAGTTTAAAAAAAAATATTTACCAAAAAGGAAGGGCAAAAATCGGCATCAATAAATCATTTATAACAGACCAATAATTCACTTCAGACTAATAACAACGTGTAGTTGCGGTGTAAGAATATCCACTATCCCAAATCATCCCGTGGGTGTCGTAAGAGGTCGCCTCTTGAAAGAGAACAGAGCTACGAAGGGGGAAACAAAACAGGAGAGCAGCAGCGCATTTCTAATAACGACTAAAAATAAAAAAAAACTACGGCTGGCAACTCGCTTGCCAAACTTTTCAACTATAGCAAATATCCCCCTTACGAGGTAATTTATGGAGGAGGGCTGTGTTCAGCAGTGCACTTTAATAGGCTGTAATAGCAACACATATTCACAGCTTTGCATCTCTTAGCGTATTTTATCGCATCTATCACCGGGAGTGCTCTGAGGAATTGTTCGGATTAATCCCAGCCGCCAAATTTCGTGAACGTACTACACGGCAAACGTCCCGATACCATCCACACTATCTGGATGCTTGGCGGTCCACCACTGTACGTTTCACAAGGAGTTTTCTTCCACGTACAACCTCTCTGTGGAATAGTTTACCGCCGGCGATTTTTCCGGACCGATACGACCTGGGGACCTTCAAGAAAAGAGCTTACTCCTTTCCAAAGGGCCGGCAACGCACCCGCAATTCTCCTGGTGTTGCGGTTGATCATGGGCGGCGGTAGTCAATTAACATCAGGTGAGCCGCTCGTTTGCCCCCTCTTCTATATAAAAAAAAGCTTTACTCATAAATTTGAGAAATGCTTTAAGCTGCTATCTCTTCATTAAATTACCTCAGGTACAGGTAGGTGTAGTTACATTATTACCTAAGTTTATTAAGCGATCACAACAGATAATAAGTAAGGCTAACAATTATTCAGAACGAAAAATGCAGAAAAAATAATACTACTTTGTTCTCCAAGCCAACATTTAGCAGGGAGTTCCACCAAATGAAGAACTAAGGATCATCTACATGATGCAGCTATACTGATTTTCAATTACTATTAATTTAAGTGGATTGATGAGAATTTAAATAGAAGGCCACCATGATGACACTCTTACAAACACTTTACTTAAGCTTTTAAAAGATTGTTAAACATTTAATGGTGGTTTTCTTTAACTAGTTTTGTTAGGAAACGATCCTTTTTCAGCAATCTTATTTAAATTATTGCATTACTATCAAGCAAATGGATTTAAGAAAATTACTTAGTGTACAGCGTTAGTAAAGAGTTAATATAAGAGTCTATTTAACATTCAATTCGAATTCAATTAAAACAAAGCAATTCTTTACATTTGCAAAAAGCAAAGCAGTTGCATGCAATGAGACGAAAATTTCAAGACGATCATGAGTGCCGGTTAATTACAACTAGTAAGATGAAAAAAATATTTTAGCCTGCATGTCATTTAGATAGGTTCAATACCGTTAAAGTTCAACATGTCTGTCATCAATAATTCTCTACTTGTTTGTGCTGAGGAAATAAATATAAATTCTATTCTATTCTATTCTATAGACGACAAAGCAAGTATGCACGTAAGGTGTCATTCTACAGTTCTACACAAACCTCTAGGAGGACCCGCAGTAATTTTGTCGACTAAATAACGATTCCGTCTCAACCGTGAAAGTTGTCAACCCACAGAAAGCAGGTTAGCACTTAGAGAAAATTGATTGATTTTAGATGGATCATCACAAAACCAATATTCTTTTAATTTTTCACTAAGGTGCCTCTAAAAATGCTACAGGTACCTACCTACATTATAAAATATAGTACGTGAGGGTATATGGTAATATGGTCATCCGGTTAATATGGTCACTTCTTTATAACTCAAAAACTACAGCCTTGTTTCCATAGATGGCTCTGTGATACGATAGTTCTATATCGGCCAATCAAATGATAAAGGGTCAAAAGGGCGCTGCTTTATCGACGCCATTTTGACCGTGGACATTATAGTAAATATTTTATTCGATTTTAGTATGGTGTAGGGTAGTTAGTTTTTTTAAGTAGATTTTTCGATGTGTTCCTAATTATTGCCAAAGCTTGTTTGCTATTTTTTCTTAATATATTAGTTATAGTATACGACTTTGTGTTTTTGTCTCCGTCATCCTCTTAGTTTTGGTTTTATAGGGCGGCAAATCTCAAAGTGACCAGTTTACCCTCACGCACCTTAGGAGTGTTTTATTTATTACATCGGACATGAATACTTGTAGAATTCTTAAAACGTGTTTCGCGTTACACATAATAAAGAAGATTATAGTACTTGCTATACTAAAAATATACGCAACTGGACTTCTCTCAAGAAAGTCTTAAGTAGATCTTAAAGACGCTAAGTACAGGGTCATGTTCACGTCACTAGCGCATGCGGCTGACACTTAATCTTCTGTAACGGAACATTCGCGGACAGCGAATTTAATGAAACGATCTGATATTATATCATAAAGCTAGAGCATATTCGTGTCGCGCTCATCCTGTAACGCAATCTAATCTAATTAAATGAAGAATTACTGGAACAATTTTATAATCTTTCAATCTCGGTTCCACCACTCGGATTGCGATTGTACAACCTATTTTAAATTGAAATATTAATGCATTAAAGAAATCAAAATGAACGCAAGTCCTAGTCTGGCAACTACATCACCTGTACTTTGGGTTTGAATTCAAGCCTCATTCAAAGTTAAAAGTTAAAGTCAAAGCCTATATACGTCCCACTGCTGGGTACAGGCCTCCTCTCATTTCTGAGAGGGTTTTAGGTCAAGGAATAGTCCGCCACGCTGCTCCAATGCGTGTTGGCGAACTTCACATGTCTACGAAATATTTTTTTATTTGTCAGACATGCAGGTTTCCTCACGATGTTTGTCTTCACCATCGAGCACGTGGTAAATCAGTACCTAAAATTGCAATTAACAATTTCATTGGTGCCGGCGGGGATCGAACCCGGTTTGCTCGCGTATTGTGAAATTTACAGCGAGCGCTAACCATCTGAGCTACCGCGGCTCTAATATTGTTATAAACACATTTTATTTAATGAACACATGCACCATGAGCAATCACGTACAAATACATATTAGGCTGACACCGATTTTTCCCCCCAACCATATGTATTATAGACAAGTGAGTGCATGTGTGCTAGCGTTTATACCGGTGGCACTGTAATCTTTCCTACGCACATTATAGTTTGGGCCAGGCCGTGTGGTGGCCACTATCCTTCTTTATCCCGCGGGTGTCATTAGACGTGACAGAGGAAAACTGAAACTGCTCAAAATAATAGAAAACTGCGATTAAATCAAGCCTGCCAAGCGTGGCAACTATGGCAAGTATACCACTATGAGGCAGTCTAAGGGAAGGCCTGTGTTCAGTTCATGGACAATGCTGTTAAGACGAAAAGTTGTTGCCGAGGTCAAAATCGATCAAAAGTGCATTAATATGACCCCTATCAGGTATGAAAACCATTGTCTTTCAGACAACATCAAGGTCTATTAACTATGTAGGAAAAAGGGTAGTGCCACAAAAGCGTAAACAACCACACGTGCACTCGCTCATCCGCATCTCCTCGTGTACTTTGTCTTTAAAATTATAATTACTAACCGATAATAGCAACACAACAAAGAAATGTAACAATATACTTTTGAGTCACATATAATATTGAAGAAAAATTAGATGCTATTTGGATTTCATAAATAAATGCCTGCGATGACTTTATTTTTCAATAATTCTTCAAACTATCAATAATTCATCAGCTGTACTTTACAACACTAGAGAAAAGCAAAGCTATGATTCAAACTTAGAACAATAATTTTGTATTGAGTAAGGCAAATTGTGAACACAAAAAATATTTTTTGAATATATATCAGATTTTCCATATATATCTTGGTAGAGCTAGGCTAAAGTCGTATAAGTAACAAATTTTCTACAACAATAGCATAAACAGGTCAGCTGTACCGGGAAATGAACATGCTTTCACAGAATACCAGCATAAAATGGCTACATATAATTGCTGTATTTCGTATAGTCCATGTAGAGAATCGGAGATCTTTTCATTGGAAACGAGGCGTTCCAATTTGCTCGCAGAGGAAACAACGCATCAACATTTTGATTATTAATTGATGAAAGATTAAAGTACCTATGAGCTACAGTATTCATTTTGCATCAGTTGGACGGTGTGCTGGTTTTCACCCACATTAGTAGAAAAAAAATTCACCGTCAGTATCATTGCCGTTGCAACTATAGTAGTGATCTTAGAGGTTAATTAACGATGAGCGCTAATCCGCTCAGCTACCACGGCACAGGGACTTAGTGCTAACCGTAAAGGCAAAAAATAATAATTTGAAGGCATGTGAAGTCAGACAACAAGCCTTGGAATAACGCGGTTTATACTTTCTTAAAACCCTTTTAGAAAAGTAGAAGACCTTTGTCTAGGAGTGGCATATATAGGTTAAAGTTTAATTCACTCTAGAGGTTCCATATTTATGTTCAAAAAGTGTTTCGTATGGTGAGTGTAGAGAACCGGAGACCCTTTTTACTGGAAACAAGGCATTCCATCTCAGTCCTCAGGGCTAGCAACGCATCTGCATTTTGATTTTTAATTGAAGATAAATATAGATGTCTATGGGCCACAGCATCCACTTACCATCGGGTGGACTGTGTAGTCGCTTGTCACCCTTATTCTATAAAGAATTTAGAATTGGTGCCCAAATAATCTCGATATATTTCCTTCTCAGAAATGATGGAGGTGTCTGCCCAGCAGTGGGACGTATATAGACTGTAACTTTATTCTCCATATGCCTCCAAAATACGAGTCAAGAAAGAGAAACAATCATGTTCTTAACAATATATTATTTTTCTATAAAAATAAATAATTGTCGTAGTAAAGAATCAACTCGTTGTTCACTGGCTATCTGTTTGTAGAGATCTTGGAGAATGAACATAAAATGTTCGCCATCGTTGTTCACAATGACGACTAGATAATTCTCGGAGACAAGACCGTGTTATCTCGACATCGGTTGTTAATGAAATTGGTCTATTATCATACGCTCTAGCCGCACTCTACATCTCTATATAACGTATACTTGGATAACATTATTCATCTTATTAATACACGGCGTAATTTAATATTCTTTTATTGAAATTGTTTTTAATAGATATCTCATTAAGCTAAGGACCAACATATATTATACTTAACAAGTGGTAAAATGAAAAAAAAATTATATTTGAATATAATTAAAACTATGTAGCTTGTCAGGCAGACGTTGTTCTGCCTTTTTCAAAGACCCTTTGTCATGTCCTATTAAAAATCCTGAAATTCGCTATTGATAATTTCTTGACAGAAAAAACCAATGGCTCCGTGGCGCAGTAGCTTAGCAATGAGTTATAGCGCTGAGGGCCGCGGTTTCGTATCCCGCACGAACAAGCATTTGTATGACCTACAAGTAATGGTGCCGGGTCTGCATGTTTGTCCTTGTGCAATTTCTGTATGTAAACTGCCTCCACTATACAGGAGAAAATCTTAGTGTATTTAGTGTTTTTTTTTAATTAAAAAAAAACTGATTTTCGCCCGAACTGAGATTTGAACTCGGGACCTCATAACCAGAAATCGCGTTAATGACAGCACACCACACACATCATAATATGCACTTGCTGCTCTGAGTATTAAATCTTATGCTTAGTTCTTTAAAATATTTCTTCATTTCTTCTTTCATAACTTGTCGTTAAAACCTGTAAAATGCTTTACTACCCGTAAACAGATTAAAAATCAATAAGATGGAAAATAAATCGGCAAGAGCTAAAAGTTTTATACCTCTGTATATGTATGTATTTGCTACTGTTAGGCTGCGCTTCCACAGGCGTATACGACACGACGTGTGTTTTAAAGTTTTATCTAAATTTTTACATATTAATCTACATTTATAGACCTTAAAATTAAAAATAAATGAATTAGTTAAGATTCACGTACAAAATAAAATAGTGTTCATTACTTAGTGTAAAGAGCACTTCGCTCCCTCCCACAATCGCGTACACTATCAATTAGAGAAATCAAATTAATAAAAAACCGCGGTTGACAACCTGTCAGAGAAATGTAGCAACTACGGCAATGTGTATAGTTGTAGCATGAATGAGTCGGCTCAACCGGGGAAGGACTACGCTCTCACAGAATACCAGCGTAAAATAGCAGCTGTGTTTCGCATGGTGAATGTAGAGTACCGGAGATCCTTTTTACTGGAAATGAGGCATTCCATCTCAGTCCTCAGGGGTGACAACGCATCTGCATTTTGATTCTTAATCGAGGATAAATGTGAATGTCTTTGAGCCACAGCATCCACTTACCATCAGGTGGACTGTGTGCTCGTTTGTCACCCTAATTCTATAAAAAAATCTCCTCTATGAGGCAAATTATGCGGAAACCTATGTTGAGCAGTAGATTTATATAAGCTGTCATGGATGGATGGATATGATTACATCCAGTTCTAGGATCCCAACCGCGAACAATTTTAAACCGTTGATTCTAATCACACAATTTAAAACCGTAGATACTCGTATAATCTAAATACCTACATATAGATAAAAAAATATTGTTTTTGAGGATTACCATTGCGTTAATATTTTTTCGTTGCATGTCATTCGTAGGTGGCAACCGAACCTCCACCGGAGATTCTTAGAACCCCCTCAAAGTCAAAAATATTATATATAAATATCGATTCCTTCAAAGTCGCTCAGCGAGCTATGGAGAGGGCTATGCTCGGAGTTTCTCTGCGTGACAAACTTAGAAATGAGGATATCAGCAGTAGAACCAGAGCGACCGACATAGCCCAACGGATTAGTAAGCTGAAGTGGCAATATGCCGGCCATATAGCTAGAAGCACTGACAACCGTTGGGGAATAAAGGTTCTCAAGTGGCAGCCTCGTACCGGTAGGCGAAGTGTAGGGCGACCCCCCACTAGATGAAGTGACGACCTGGTAAGACATGCAGGAAGTCGATGGATACAGGTGGCTCAGGGCCGTGCTTTGTGGCATACTTTGGGGGAGGCCTGATGATGATGATGATGATATATATATATATATATATATATATATATATATATATATATATATATATATATATATATATATATATATATATATATATATATATATATATATATATATATATATATATATATATATATATTATTTACGCGAACCATGGCATAAAGTGCACTCAACTAAATGTGCAATGAAATATTTAGTACTTATATCGTAATAAGAGGATAATATGTATTTAACATACACAAGTATAAAAGAAAAGTTAAAAGGCAAACATTTGGCGTTACATTTAATTTTTTTTTTAATTTTCTCATGTCATGTATAAAAATGGAAACGGCATAGTCAGCCACGCGCCATCGAGGCTCTCAAATATTAGCCGCCGTGTCCCGAAGGCGGTCACTGATTGAAAGCTGTAATTAAAGTAATTATTTATTATTAGTCGGCTCTCGTCCGCTTTTTCGCTCGAGGAAAAACTTAAGTTCCGATCCCAGTCGCAATTAGGTAACAGCCTATAACTACGTGCGTATTGATTAACTTTTTCTCGAAAGTGCCTATTTACAGCTGTCAATTTTTTTATAAAATAAGGTGACAAACGAGCACACAGTCCACATAACGGTAAGCGGACGCTGTGACTTATAGACATCTACATTAATCTTCAATTAAGAATCGAATTGCAGATGCGTAGTCACCCCTGAGGTCTAAGCTTCAAAGCATCGTTTCCGGTAAAAGTGGTCTCCAATTCTCTACACTCACCGCACAAAACACAGCAGCATAAAACAGCTATTTACGCTGCTATTCTGTGAGATCATGGTCCTTCACCAGTCGAGCCAACCCATCGTGCTACAACCATAATATATCTGCAGCGTGGCTCTACCACGTTAATGCTACAACCATAATTTTGAGTAATGCCTTGTGGATTTTGAGTCAACTCTTATGGCCATGTGACGATATGGGGTGAAGATATATCGCAGAAACGCATATAATTTCTTGGTCGAAATTTGTATCCTTAATTTGATTAACCACCGTAACTTTACTCATTTCAAATTTTCCGTGATATATTTAACAGTATTTTGGCATAAATTTCCACGTTTGCAAAGCGAACCGGCGACATCAAACGCTTCCATCTTATACGCTACTCCCGCACACTAACAGTCTGACAAATATTTGAAGCTTAAAATATTACTGGCGCTTAAATTATACAGTGAAAAGCATTGAGATGTTAGATTATCTTAAATAACCAATATCTGCTAAAAGTTTAATTTTCTTTGCGTTCGTAGACATACTTTATACTACATGCAAACCGACCTTAAGTAATCCGTGATCAACCTATCACATACCTCAGACCTTTACGTAAGGGCAAGTTAATGTTCCTTTTTTATAAGATAGGGTGACAAACGAGCACACAGTCCATCTGATGGTAGGTAGTTGTGGCCCATAGATATCTCCATCTATCCTCAATTACGAATAAGAATGCAGCTGCGTTGTCACCCGTGAGGACTTAGATGGAATGCCTCGTTTCTAGTAAAAAGGGTCGCCGGTTCTCTACACTCACCATACGAAACACAGCAGCATTAAACTACTAGTTTACGCTGGTATTCTGTGAGAGCGTGGTCCTTCCCCCGTCGAGCCGACCCGTTCGTGCAACTATACTACTAATATAGCTGCAGCATGGCTCCACCACGTATAAAATACATACACGTACAACTAAAACCATAAACATGATTTCATTCATACTCGAATACTACAAATTGAATATGAATTAATATTAATTGAATTAAATTATTATTGATCCTCTCAGAAATTATTAGCTGTAGGACATAACTTTGACTTAAACTTTATATATAATAGTACCCGGATGACCGAGCTTTGCTCGTTTTTTTTTTTTGAAATTACATTTATAAATTACATACTGATGAAACTTAAATAATATTTCTGATCTTATTCAGAGAGTGGAAAAAACTGAACTGATTATTTAAGTAAAAAATCATGTGTGCAATTAGTTTTATTAAAATTTTCGTAATTTCGAAAACGTCTCTGAGTGCCGGGACAAACTTGTGTCTGAAGTCGAGTCTCTGCTGGACAGAGTCTCGGATTGGGGGCGACTAAATCTAGTCCAGTTTAACCCCCAGAAGACACAAGTTTGCGCGTTAATCGCTAAAAAGAACCCCTTTGTCGTATCCCCTCAGTTTCAAGGCACTCCCCTTGTTGCCTCAGCCAATAACGGAATCCTCGGCGTCGACATATCGAGTGACGTGCAGTTTCGTGGTCACTTGGAAGGGAAGGCCAAATTGGCCTCTAACAAGCTTGGCGTGCTCAGCAGAGCGGGACGGTATTTCATGCCGGCACACCGCCTGCAACTTTACAAGGCGCAGGTTCGGCCGCACATGGAATACTGTTCCCATCTCTGGGCTGGGGCTCCCCAGTACCAGCTCCTTCCACTTGACCGCATCCAGCGCAGAGCGGCTCGAATCGTCGACGACCGAGTGCTTTCCGATCGGCTTGATTCACTGGCACTGCGAAGAGATGTTGCATCCCTTTGTATTTTCTTTCGCATATACCATGGCGAGTGCTCTGAGGAATTGTTCGGATTAATCCCAGCCGCCAAATTTCGTGAACGCACTACGCGGCAAACGTCCCGATACCATCCACACCATCTGGATGCTTGGCGGTCCACCACTGTACGTTTCAAAAGGAGTTTTCTTCCGCGTACAACCTCTCTGTGGAATAATTTACCACCGGCGATTTTTCCGGACCGATACGACCTGGGGACCTTCAAGAAGAGAGCTTACTCCTTTCTAAAGGGCCGGCAACGCATCTGCAATTCCCCTGGTGTTGCGGTTGATCATGGGCGGCGGTAGTCACTTAACATCAGGTGAGCCACATGCTCGTTTGCCCCCTCTTCTATAAAAAAAATTAAAAAATACTAAGAAAAGGGCTTTAAATAATAGATTTTCTCACAAAAGAAGGGAAAATAAGGAAAAAAGCTGGACCAGAGACAGGACGCGAAACACGGAACTCCGATATCACGCCCGACCGACATCCCACCTGAGCTATTACGATCGCTAGTGATCTGTCAAAATTTACCTTCTTATATTGTTGCAGTTTTTTTATTATCTGAAAACACGGTTTATTTAAGTTTCATCAGTATGTAATTTATAAATGTAATTTCAAAAAAAAAAACGAGCAAAGCTCGGTCATCCGGGTACTATTATATATAAAGTTTAAGTCAAAGTTATGTCCTACAGCTAATAATTTCTGAGAGGATCAATAATAATTTAATTCAATTAATATTAATTCATATTCAATTTGTAGTATTCGAGTATGAATGAAATCATGTTTATGGTTTTAGTTGTACGTGTATGTATTTTATACGTGGTGGAGCCATGCTGCAGCTATATTAGTAGTATAGTTGCACGAACGGGTCGGCTCGACGGGGGAAGGACCACGCTCTCACAGAATACCAGCGTAAACTAGTAGTTTAATGCTGCTGTGTTTCGTATGGTGAGTGTAGAGAACCGGCGACCCTTTTTACTAGAAACGAGGCATTCCATCTAAGTCCTCACGGGTGACAACGCAGCTGCATTCTTATTCGTAATTGAGGATAGATGGAGATATCTATGGGCCACAACTACCTACCATCAGATGGACTGTGTGCTCGTTTGTCACCCTATCTTATAAAAAAAGGAACATTAACTTGCCCTTACGTAAAGGTCTGAGGTATGTGATAGGTTGATCACGGATTACTTAAGGTCGGTTTGCATGTAGTATAAAGTATGTCTACGAACGCAAAGAAAATTAAACTTTTAGCAGATATTGGTTATTTAAGATAATCTAACATCTCAATGCTTTTCACTGTATAATTTAAGCGCCAGTAATATTTTAAGCTTCAAATATTTGTCAGACTGTTAGTGTGCGGGAGTAGCGTATAAGATGGAAGCGTTTGATGTCGCCGGTTCGCTTTGCAAACGTGGAAATTTATGCCAAAATACTGTTAAATATATCACGGAAAATTTGAAATGAGTAAAGTTACGGTGGTTAATCAAATTAAGGATACAAATTTCGACCAAGAAATTATAAAAAATATATATATATATATATATACATGAAATGCTCGTTTAAAGGTATAGGATATAACTAATTACAACACTCGAAAAATTATTTTCATTAAACACATCGTTTCCTATAGAACAATAATAACTTCTCTGACAAAAGTCACAGTTTCCTCTCACGTATTAATTTATGTGCTGTTATTGATCATATTTATGATTCTACTATACAAACATCCTTAAGTGTACATAAAAGATCATTGAATTGAAACAAGAGGAACCGGTAAAAGACTTATCCGATGTAGCTTCCTTAGGGGATATGGAAGAAAAATAAACTGTGTATCCGACACATTATTAATTGTCAAGAACTACATCAAGCAGCAGTTTCCACTTTAATTGAAAACGACAGCCTGCTTAAAAGCAAATAACGTAGTACTTTTTGTTATTTGATACTTGTTAATTTTGAAACGAATTTGCGAGAAACAATCTATCTTAGAATATATTCTATCCGAAGTCTATGCACGAAGCTAATCTGCTTTATTAGGTACAAAAATAGTTTATAATTTGTCTCAGGCAACTAGTCTGCTTTAAAAAAGTCCCTTAAAAATATGCGAACCAAATTAATTACATTTAAAATTTTCAATAAAATTTAAAAATTTCAAATTCGCGGAGACGTGATCTTTCGTGGCAAATACTCTTTTTAAACGATAATTTAAATCCAAGACTATCAATAAAAGTTTAATCAATTAACGTTTTGTATTAAGATGAAATAAGACGTTGACCCGCCATTCTGACTACCATGAACAACTCCCTTTACAAACATTGCGGTAGCAAAAAGGAGTATTAGCAACAGCATTGACAATATTCTTTAAAAAATAAACATAATAATAATAATAAATTCATGTTTATTTATCATTTTCTTCGACATATTTATACAGACCAAACAGATGAGAATGTTATATAAATACCCCATAATAATAATAATGTCATCTTGAGTCGAAATTATGGTTTTTCGGTTTGTTTATATGTAATACCGCCGTGCCGTATATCAGCTGATATATATCTAGAATCTGCTAAATGATCAGATAAACGTTACTGTGCAGATTAACTTTATATGATTGGTTTTGGCCTTGTCAAGTTTTATAGTTGACAGTGTTAGATATTTTAAATTTTAAAACAATAATTTTTTTTTATGCCACAAATAAATAATGCTTTGTGGCATACCTTGGGGGAGGCCTATGTTCAGCAGTGGACTTGTAAAGGGCTGTAATGATGATGAATTTTTTTATAAAATTTATGAGAAATCTCGTCTTAGTACATAAATTTTAAGTCGCTCTTCTAAAACTTTAAATTTAAAACGTTTTGAAATTTTATTCGATTCGCTTACTTTTAAACTAAAATTATTTAAAAATTAATTAACAAATCCAACATTTTAAAACAAACTTGAACGTAATCATCTTACAAACATTCATTCGTAACTTTCAAACTCGCTGTGAAACGGAAAGCGCCTTCGGAGACTTTTCGACGGAACTTCGTAAACGGGATATCGAAGAAAAACAATCAGAGTGTCCGACACAATTTGAAAGCGATCAGTAATATGTACTCACAATTAGAAATCACTTTTATCGAGCACATATGTAGGGACGTACAGGCACGCATTCGGCGCCAAGGTCGGAGAGCTTCCGGTCGGTGTGAGGCAAGTTCCGGAGTTGGGAAACATCGCCCGGCTAATTGTTCATATTGCTTCACTCCAGCGTTTTATTGCCGTTTCCAAGGATTCGATTTGTCTTTGAAAACGGGTCCGAAGTAAACGAGCTCGTCTTGAAATATGTAATTCAGTTGTTTATGAAATAGCACTTGGGACATTTTTTATAATGAGCTTGTTATACAGAACTTTATTACAAGTAACTAAATATTTTGTTCAAAATATAACAAACAAAAAGGGGTATTATAAAAATTTTATGAAACCTACTTTAAATAATAATTTCCTTTATTTACACGAACACTACACATTGAATAAATCTACTTTTACGGATTCTTATATTTTTACTTTCGTCTTTTCGAATGTTGTTATCCATACTTACGGTACTGATGTGTTTGACGTGCCAATTTAATACTTTACCCTTAGCTTTATCTTTAGCTTTTAATCATTTATTTTAATCCGATCAACGCAAAATCGCTTACTATATCTCCAAGATTACAATGGTCATGCTTTTGGTGCTGTAAAATCCGTAAAAATAGTTTTGTTCAACCTACTATCAATGTTATCACATAAGTCTAACGCAAGATATATGTAGTTTAGTTTACAACAAGTTTGCTCACGCGTACAAATATGGAATTTTAACATGTCCTACGCAGTTGAATATAATGTTATATTATTAAAAAGTGACCGTCACGGTCTAAATGGATTAGAAAAACGTAATTACAGTAAAAAAATTCTCTTTTTTTTAAAGTATAGGGTGCCAAACGAGCACACGGTCCACCTGATGGTTGCTGTGGCCCATAGTCATCTACATCTATCCTCAATTACGAATTAAAATGCAGATGCGTTGTCACTCGTGAGGCCTAAGATGGAATGCCTCATTTCCAGTAAAAAGAATCTCCGGTTCTCTACACTCACCATACGAAATACAGCAGCATTAGACTACTATTTCACGCTGGTATTCTGTGAGAGCGTGGTCCCTATCCGGTTGAGCCGAGCTATTCGTGCTACAAGTATATACTTCTAATATGACTGCAGCATGGCTCTACCACGTGTAATTCTCGTGAAAATTTTAGTGGATATTTATAATAAATGTAGAGGTTAATGAACTATCCCCTATCTGCCAGATCCTCGACAATGGAGCGAGGCGGCGGTGGCAGCGTGGCTACGATGGGCGGCTCGCGAGTTTTCACTGGAGGGCGTCGCGTTGCAGCAGTTCGCGCGCGCGCAAGGCAAGGATATCTGCGCCATGGGCCGCGACGAGTTCGTAGCAAGAGCGCCCGCCTTTATGGGCGACATACTGTGGGAGCATCTCGAAATTTTGCAGAAAGGTAGGGAAAGAACAATTCTTCAGTAATTTCAGTCAAGAGTTCATCACGACGTTCGTATATGTGTGCGGTTTCACGTGTCCTCAAAATATATTCAATTTCTCATACATGCGGATTGCATTTTAGTTGGGAGTTTCTAAAGATCATAAATATTTCAATTTTTAATTACTTAGAATTGTCGACATCGAGGATGGAGCTTTCCTTTGATTTTTACATAGAATACTATAATACATACATAATAGAACGGGGGAGTGGGCGGAGCCCGTGTAGCCACCAAAATGCCACAAGATGTCAATTCGCACGTATAAATGTCAACACGAGATGTGTTTTGACGTTACAATCGTTTCCAAATTTCCCATGCAAAGTATTTAGAAAATGCAAATTTGCACGCTATTTACAAGTAAATATGTATTAAAATCCGTCCGTCAACACAGCGAACTGGGTTTGTAGTAGTGATTAGCTGATAATACGACGTAATTACTTGTATGTGTGCTCCCGGCGACGCCGAACCTCGTACAAAATAAGGTTGACAGCCATTCTATTGTGTATTATAGTATTATATGGATTTTTAGATACAAATGCTATGAGACTTCATAGTTCAGGAGCTTATTAGCATAGCTTAGCAGCATTATCTTAACAATAATAAAATAAATGATTTTGAATTTACATTATGGTAATTATGTAATGTTAGAGTAAAACGCGTATGTACAGCCTCCATAACAAATCACCAGAAAGATAAAACGTTTACTTTATATCTGTAACTTTTAAAGTCTCTCTGAATAAACAAGCAATCTAGTGGAAAAATACATTTTCAGTATATGTTTCGTTAACTGGTCATATTTCCTTTGATCTATTAATTTATTGTATTACGATTTATCGACGACTCCGTGGCGCAGTGGCTTAGCAATGAGTGGCTGAGCTGGGGGTCACGGGTTCGAATCCCGCACGGAGCAAGTATTTGTATGGCCTACAAATAGTTGTTCCGGGTCTGGATGTTTCGTCCTTGTGCAGTTTATGTTTGTAAACTGCCCCTACGATACAAGAGAAAACCTTAGTGTAGGGGTAACGTTTAAAAAAAAATGTATTAATATAGAAACTCTTTGCAGATGTGGAAAAAGAGCGGTCCCTGCTGGCAAATGTGCCACCGAACATGTACGAGAGCAACGTCTGTCTCCCGGAACTGTCCGACTACATACCGCCGCCCGCCCACCACTACAACAATAATAATACCGGTAAGTGAATACAAATAAACAATGCTTATAGCCCATCAGAGCGATTTCGATCGCATTTCCCTTGATAGGTTATGTTTAATACAATTCATAACCATCTGTGGTCAACTCAAAACAGTCGCGGGGAATAGCTAGTAAATTATATATTTGTCTCTTTAGGTTGGTAATGACGCTTTGGAAAAATAAAACATCGCAACGGTGTCTTATTACTAATTAATACCCAATAATAAATACTTAATTTATATTTATGTAAAACTGCTCCTCATAATTTCGTGATGGAATAAAACGAAAAGCAGTCGATTAGTATTAAAATGATATCGTAAAATTGTGTGATTTAAAGCCATCATATTGGAATAGTTTTGCTTTGGGCTTGTACTTGCGCCCAGGGGCTACGCTCTATTTAAAAATCATGCAGATAAAACAATTTTTTATTAAAATCTTCTCATCAGTGATACGTTAAATATGATCCCCCACAAATGAAAACATCTAAATTGTAAGGTAATATCATTTAAAAATTACATACTAAGTGTTCGATTACAAAAATACAAATACAAAAAAGGTAAAGAAAAGAAAAAGAGGTTACTACTTACTAAAGGCCGGCAAGGCACCTGCAACTCCACTGGTGTTGCGCCGTCATGGACGGCGGTAGTCACTTACCATTAGGTGAGTAGTATGCTTGTTTGCCCTCTCTACTATAAAAAAGACATAACTTGCTAACTGTTGTACAAATATCTAGTCGTAAAAATTATAATATGTATAATTATGTAAAAGCTTTCATCCATTGCTTCATTCAGGTTATTGAAAGTCCACTGGTGAACATAGGCGTAGGCCTCCACTATAGTTTGCATCATAGGGGAGATGTCTGTCACAGTCTCCACGTTTGGCAAATGAATTGGTAACCACAGTTTTTATATTATATTGAGTTGTTACTTATCAGGAAAATGCTGCTGCCTGTCTCCCGTTCAATTTTCCTCTGTCGCATCTTACATCATCCACAGGGTGAGGTGGGGGTGTGGATTCTCCTACACCACCAATACAGAGCAATTATTGTTATTATTTAGTACTTAATAACTATACGAATTATATATGCGTATATTGCATTATATTAACAGGTCAATTTCAGAAGGAGTGTAAGTTCCGAACTACGCGCATTTACTCTTCACAGAGTTAACATTATTTATTATATAGAAACACCTTACAATTACTGTTAATCAAGAAAAAAAAAGAGCCTTGGTAGCTCGGATGGTTAACGCTCGCTGTAAATATAACAGAACGCGAGTAACTCGGGTTCGATCCCCGCCGGCTCCAATGAAATTCTTAATTGCAATTTTAAGTGCTGATTTACCACGTGCTCGGCGGTGAAGGAAAACATCGTGAGGAAACCTGCATGTCTGAGGAATAAGAAAAAAATATTTAGAAGACATGTGAAGTTCGCCAACACGCATTGTGGCAGCGCGGCGGACGCTTCCTTGCCCTAAAACCCTCTCAGAAATGAGAGGAGGCTTGTGCCCAGCAGTGGGACGTATATAGGCTGTAACCTTTTTTTTAACTTTAAGAAAAAAAAATACGAAAACTATTTAACATAGTTGTTTACAATACGCATTTTAATTACAATAGAATTACTCAACGTTGGATTTCAATACTTATTGCTAATAATAATACTACCTCTAAGCTAGCTCCTTATATAATAAGAGAAACTTTTAAAGGCTTCGCCGTTAAGAAGAGATGTTAACTTATAACCAACCGATCTTAACATAATCCCGATTGCATAATCTGTGAACTGTCGCTATCTACTCATAAAGATAAGCGAGGCGGTACCTTATCTGTGAAGCGGTAGAGCCAGTCTCATTAAACTACTATTCCCGATAACCTAACAATTACGTTCTAGTTACGAGCCTCACAATGATATGGGTGCTATAAAAATAAACTTGGGTGTTGTCGCCCATGACATTTGAGCCTCATATAGAATTCGACGCATGTATCACTTAAAATCAAATTAAGTTTTCTCTGTTTTCTAATAAATGATAGAGACATGGGCCACCGGGATCTTATTCATCGTCTGACAAAACTTCTGCATTAAATTTAATCGCTGGAAACACCTATGGCATCAAAAGAGGGAATCGATAATTTTTAAAAGCTTTGTAAAATAAGGAAGTTTTAAAGAGTCGTGCCTTTTTACATTTGAATAAACGTATAAAATTTAATAGTTGAACGTAAAATTTAACGTCATTAACGTAGATGCATTATACAGATAATAATATACTTAACATAATCGTAGAATATAAAGAGATTAGACTTGAATTCGTCTCATTCTTTTAGCGTAAATTTTTAATATCTCTTTTTTACATAATGTAACATCTTAGTACTAAAGATATATACCACAAGATATAGAAACGAAAAATAAAGAGGGTTTTCCTCTTTAGTTGCGTTTGCAAAGAAAAAAACACTGAGTCAAAGACGTTAAAATGCATTATTTTAGTGATACATTAGTATTTTAAGAATTGAAAACTTACACAACCTTTTTTTAATATTAAGTTAAGTAATTATAACAATAATTTGAAGAAAAGCCGACATTAATCTCACTTAAAATTTTCACTCAATATTTAAACAAAATATAACATTTTTATCAACGTATGATCAGACATTTTGTAACATCATTTCCTCAAATTTCCTTAATAAAGATAACTTTAAAGAGAAATGTGTGTCATATTACATATTGCTATCTCAATAAATATTACTCAGGAAAAATACAACTGTTATTATATGCGCATTATTTTTACACATAATATTATTAAATCTAATCAGTGAATGTAGTGGTGAATCCAAGCATTGGCTTCTTCTTCCTTCGCAGAAAATATTACTTTATTTTTTTTTAAATATACAAATAACCGAAATCATGAATTATACGTCGTATGAACGACTTCATGATTTGTATAAGCTGTGGTGCAGCTAGAAGTAGAGAATAATGAATCAAATTTTACAATCAGAGGATGGCTGCGCAGTATCACGTATAAAAGCTCATTTCCATTAGGTGTAAAGCGTGTTTATTGCGTTGTAAATCATAGCGCACGGTGTTTTGACTGCGGTCCGAACGTTGCTACTGAAATAATAAATAATCTAAGGAGACAAGGTGTCTCTTCCATGTTGTTAGCACGGGTGGTCCCGTGGACATCTCTTCAACTAATTTACACTTCCAATTTCTGTTTCGCGTCAATCATTCTGATATATATGAAAATTAATTACTTTACAATATATTAATGGCATTTTTAACACACCCGCAAATATATACATATGTATTGTATTGTTTTTAGGGCGCGAATAAACGTTGTCTCTAACACTCCTATTTGACTAAATAAACTTTTTGTGGTAACATCTTTATATGAAAATAATATAATGGCTTTTTTATTAAAAGCCATATTAATATTTACTCTTTATTAAGAGTACAATACGAATTCAAGAGGTAACAAACAAGTAGATTGTGATCTCAATCGTATCGGTCAATATCGACGCAGAAAGTACTAACAGTATCTTGAAGTCTTGAAATTATGTGCTTAAGTTAATCTTATTGATTTTAACATACCAAGCGGATTTCCAACGAAACTGACGCAACCTAAGCTGGTAAATTGGTCACTTTTCCTAATATGTTGTCGCCTATGGACCATTTTACCATTATCATTACGGCCTAAAAAGTTCACATGATGGTCATGATATAGACCTCATGAATATAGATTGGCTTATAGGGGAGATTTTGCCATATTAGTAGGATCATGGGAACCAACACACATTTGCGGCCCCGCCAGCGCCGGGCGCCCCAAGTTTCTTTTTTTATAGGATAGGGTGACAAACGAGCACACAGTCCACCTGATGGTAAGTGGTTGCTGTGGCCCATAAACATCTCCATCTATCATCGATTACGAATCAAAATGCAGATGCGTTGTCACCCGTGAGGACAAAGATGGAATGTCTCGTTTCCAGTAAAAATAATCTCCGGTTCTCTACACTCACCATACGAAACACAGCAGCATTAAGCTGCTTCTTTACGCTGGTATTCTGTGAAAGCGTGGTCCTTACCCGGTCAAGTCGACCCATTCGTGCTATCACTATACTACTAATAATCGCTGCATGACCCTACCACGTATAAATCATTTGGCGGAAAATGGGGCGAACGGCGCATTAACACACCAATTCTTATTTTTCTCCGCAACTCCAACTCTGCAGTGGTTAAGCGTACTAAGATCACAAGCGTACAAGCCACATCATGGCACGGCAGGAACCGTTTTGTCCCTGGTTTTTCTAAGCAAGAAGATAAAACCTTCCCTATGCGTTCAGTTACAGGATTGTCCGCTTTTTGACATAGATCCATTTATATTCCAATAAAATAATATCTTCAATCAGTTTTTAAAGGTAACTGGAATCGCTAAGTGGCAGTTTGGCCGCAGGCACATAAGTTTTCCACTCGGCTGCCTGTGACTGGCGCAACTGTAGCGACCTTGACGCCATTTTTCCGCTCTCTTTCAGCGCATCCGAGGTTCGCTATCGGAGTCTTGTAACCGTGCCACAAATTCGACCGTTTCATCTACGCCATTTTTAAACTTCTTTAGATACTACATGTCACATACATCAAGCAACACGGGGATTATGTAAAGGACATGATTTTATTGCCAAAGTATTTGTTTTATTATTCCAACTGTATTTGAAATTGATACGGAAACAATATTTAAAAAATCGATATTTGAAATAATACGAGTAGTTCACAAAACTTCATAAAAGCTTCGAGTTTGTGTTAAAAGATTAGTTATGTAATGATTCCTTAAATTATAAAACTTGTAATTATTGAATAGTTATTTTCTGAAGGATCCCCTTCCATAGTTAAAGGAGGTACTACTTCGGTTTTTTTCGGACAGTTCATTAAGTTGCTAATGTCTGGTAAATATGCAAAAAGAAGCGGTAAATAACACAAGTTAGCAAATACATTGAATGTGAACCCCTACCAACAACGTCCCTCGCTTTCGACCGGACTGCGTAGAAGCGTGCCATTCAGCAGTCGGTCTTCAGGCTTAGCTACGCTGTGTTCGTTTTTTAAAGATATTATCACATCTTGAATCTTGTTTTGTTTTAGCAGACACTATCACTTCACTAATTTATCACTTTGGTGCTCTGCGTTTTTATCCTTTACAAAAAATTTCCGTCGAAAAAAATCGATAAGAAAATACCAAAGTTGTGCCTTCACAAAGCCGCGAGTGACAAGTGTTTCGTGCGCAAACAAATATGGGAGACCTGGATTCAGGTTAAAATATGTTTCTGCATCCGAGCTCACGCTCCAGGGACTCCACTGAGCTGGACCCTTTAATAGTCTGGAGAGGTAAGTGATCAAAAGCTTCTCGTGCTGGATGCAAACAGTTTTATGCCAAATTGTAAAACCATAATTCTCCATGCTTACTGGAGCACACAATCGTTTATACATATTACACCTAATTATTGATCGTGTTGCATTATATTCACAGTTTTTGTTTAGTGTTTGTAAAGTAATGGGTACTTCGTAAATACTTGTTCTCGGCAACATTTACGAATAGGTCATAGCCGGTTAATAATTGATTTAATCAATTGTTATTGCAAGTTCTTTCGGGTTTTCAAATATTAAGCAACAGATTGGACGTACCAACCTAGAAAATATCTATTATACGCCCAATTAACTAACAAACAACACTTATATCAACTTTCAGCAGCGCCTGCGCATCGTAAATTTTTTCGTCCTTGCGACAACTCGAGCGTTGCTAACTAATGCAACTGGGCTGAATGTTGAAGGTTAACGTAAAAACATAATGTATACAATATTTTGCAACTGTACCCATATTAATAAGACGTATACACACTAAAGCATTGGTGCAATTTCGAGGCATCCGCGCTGTCGCAAGGCGCTGCGATCGCTCGCGTGGCACATCCTCGCGTTGCGCACTCGTCGACTAATCGCCGGACGTACGGCTCGGAACAACTTTACGAAATTGCCGCCTAAACAACTGCCCCACCGGTTTCATGGTCAGAATTCTCATTTCTATGAAGACATTAACACGAATTAACTGCTTGTACTATGGCGTAGTATTGTCATGTATGCAATAGAGTTAGTTATGGCAGGACAAAACATAAAAACAAAAACATAATTTTATTTGAAAACTGATACATAATTTGAATCAATAAAATATTTTATTTTATATTAATAATAAATAAGACATTAGTATCATTAAATGGAAATGCATTAAACGAGCACTTATAAAGATAGAAATATCTCGAGAGCATTAATGAGCGCGTAATGAATCGCAACGCTTCATTAAAGTTCAGCATTTCAAATGTAAATCACGACGACAAGGTCCATCCTTTTAGCGAATGTTTACGAGCCTAGCAGGCAGGTGACATACGTGGTACCGATCATAATAATTTATTTCCATTCAGTGATACGTCACCTTTAATCTGATGCGATAAATTTGGTGACGCCCGGTATCCTACCTTACGGTGATTTATCAACAATCCCAGAAGCCCCGCCCTACGCAACAAGATATTCTTACCATATAATGTACGTAATTGGACGACTTTTTAGCGCGTACATAAATAATACATAGCAAAAAATTATTATCGATTAACACTTAACGAGACGCTAGACTAACAGAGAAATCAATACCATACGCTGTTCAGCCGTGAAGTGTCGGGGAAAATATTGAGCTTTCTGAGATATCATTAAAAAGATAGGTGTCGTTTCAAGCGGCCACTTCCGGCGGCCATTGTACTGCAACCAGCAAGCTTCCGGCGCAACCCGATATACACTCCTGCGCACGTGCGCGACCTTTTCAAATTTCGTATTACGAAATACGGAACAAAGGATGTGAGTAGGATAGAAAATCAATAAAGCCAGCTATAAACATGTATGACTAGGACATAAAATTTCTCTCAATTACTCACTTCTGTCTATTGTGTGTAATTTAAATTACAAAAGGATTATTAATCAATCCAATTTGCCGATTTGAATGAATTATATCTTCATCGATTCGAATCTTTACAGTTTGAAGCGATTATTACAAGCAGCTTGTGACAATATTAGTAATATTTACTCGTAAATATGTACATATTTTTGCTAATTAAACACAGTGATAGCAAAATCACCCCATTATATTTACTATACAACATGATTTAAAATGTAGACATAAACAGCAGCATTGTAAATAAATTGATCTCAATGATTTCTTATAGGTATTTACGCATGTGTTCGCGTAAATACACATTAAATAGAACTATTTATACGGATTTTAACGCGTTCAATTAACTAATTTTTAATTTCTGACGTTTCGGGAATTAAAGATAAGTTAATTAAACGCGATAAAAATCCGTATCAAAGTTTTGTTCAAGAAATTGTTCAGTTATAAGTTTGTCTAACAATACAGTTTAATAATATTTTATAAGATTCCTTTATCGCCGACATCTCAACAAAACACAAGAACAATCGGGCTATTTCACCATTGTTAAGAAACATCAAGAAACACATAATACGCACTTAACCCAAAGAAGGCATGTAAGTAAAGAAACGGTACTTGAGGGTTGGCACACGAAAAGAGCAAAGGGTGCTCGTTCAGTGTATGTATTACATTGTGAATACAAACCCGACACTGAGGGGCTCTTGTCCTTCAATAAGCCCTTAACAAGGACTCTCGGGTAGCCCGGAGAGTCTATACAATCAGTTTTCTTCATTCACCTACTTCAGGTGGCCTTGATTCGAGTCCTAAATCTGATTCGATTGTCGTCGAATTTAAATAAAGGGGAAGGGTCAGACGGATCGCAAAGCATATTAATGTTTAAATTTGATTTTATCGCCGTTGATTTATTTTCGTTCGATTTCAATGATGTTTTCGACATGGATATCGGTGTATGTACATTTTGTTTAAAACGTACCTTTTAGTGAAATACCTGTGTCCTGTGTCCACTAATATAACGTACATATTAAGAATTACTCTATCAATAACCTATATAAAAATACAATACCTATATAAAAATGAAATGCGTTTTATACATCAGCAAATATGACCCATTTTTCTTAAAAGCAAATAATTATTTTAATTGGTTCGTACTGTGTCGCTTTTTACAACTATAATTGATTGTGTGCTTATCAATGTTTTCAGAACTGTTATCATAAAGTTACCATATTTAATTATGAATGAAAATGTTAACTTGAAATCGTCCTACACTTTTGATATATTTAAATGTTGCAACCGGATGCTCATTCGTGGAACTTAGAATACAATATTTTAGATAAAACTTTATATGTGTCACAATAAACTATTTAATATTCTATTGAACTATGCAGTTACAACACTATAAATTTCATTAAAATTGCAATACATAAAATTCACCCATCTTGAATTTCTCTTTATTACAAAATTGTTGGTAATGATACCATATTTCATAAATTACATATTATTATATATAAAAATATCAGTATTCAAGATGTCACGATTAATCTATAAAAAGTCTCTGTAATAGAAAACCTTATGGGAACTTGCTTTGAATTAAAACTTCACGCAAACTCGAAATTTGAGAACAAAATTAAAATAACCCTATAAATACCGTTATATGCGTTTTTTTGTTAGAAACTATAGAAGTGTTCCTTTCTTTTAGAATTTTGCAGGTGTGGATACACCTTGCCCAGTTTGCAACATCGCTCACGCTGTGAGAATAACCGAACGAAGGAGTTTTCGCGAATTCAGCGAGCTTTAATAATCCTTGAGAATTTGCACAATGGAATATCGTATTACCGTGTTAAAGGAGCCCAAGGCCTGAGGTGCCGACAAAGCCCGCTGGCGGCACCACTAAAGTGCCGAATTCAATTAATTGCCTTATTTGCAGTACTCCCTACGATCATTGAAGGAATCCCCTGCAAAAACAAATATTTAACGAACCCGTTATTAGGTGGCGGGCGTTTTAATCGTTCTCTTAATTCATTTTACTCAAACACAGATCGAAATCGATAGCTTTTATATATATAATATATAAAGTTTATTTATTAAGGTATCAACCCACATATGCTAAGTACATTTTGCGTCAAAGACAATGAATTAGAGTAATATACACATACAAAATTACAAATTAAACTCTATTATGAGTTAAAATATAGTACTTTAAAACAACTTTTTTTCCATCACCTATAGCGTCTGATGCATACCCTGCCAGTGTTTATAAAATATATTGTCAGGAGACACCTGAGCAACGACCTTAACTAATTCATTTGTTGAGTTACGTACAGTTTACCAGAAATTGGCCGATTTACAACGTAACACTGCGTAAAAGTCTGGGACGGCAGCCTCTGCGAACATTGTGGACGCACTGCAGTACCGTGGATGTTTCAAAAAAATACGAAAAGCATCATTATACTGTACTCTGAGGATGTTATAGGTTTTTTTGGTGTAATTTATCCAGAGTTGTCCGGTGTAAAAGCTAATACAATAGGCTTTAAACAGAGTAATCTTAACATCCTCAGAACATGAGGCAAAGCGACGCGCCAGCATGTTACAACGTATAGCTAGAGCTCTACGTTCACGCTCAATATCCAAGTCGTCACTCAGGTTCTCCGACAACATATGACCCAAGTACCTGAAATTCTTCACAGTCCGTACCTGCACACCATTTATGCTTACTGGCGGTACTCTCCGCGGACCCCTTCCAGCACGAAAGACTAGCATTTCAGCCTTAGACTCATTATATTTTAATCCATGCTGACGAGCATAATTTTCGCAGATGAATATAAGCTTTCTAAGACCGTTGATCGATGGGCTAAGGAGCACCATATCGTCTGCGTAGCTAAGGTTGTTAAACGCTACACCATTAATGTGACATCCAATTTTGGTACTCCTAAGCTCCTCGATCAAGCCGTTAACATAAAGATTGAAAAGGTCCGGAGAGGTCAGCCCTCCCTGACGTACCCCACATTCTAGTTTATAGCCACTAGAAGTTGTGTCGTCCCACATAACTTTATTTGTCTGGTTCTCGTACCAGTATCTCAGCAAACCCAGAACAGTGCCAGGTACATTGGACTCATGCATTTTCCTCCATAATATATTATAATTAACATGGTCAAATGCACGACTCAAGTCCAGAAAGCAGGCGTAAACAGATGTACTCCGTCTTTTATAATAATTTACAACGTGCTTAACGGATAGTATGGCAGAGTCGGCAGAAACACCCGCACGAAAACCAAACTGAGCATCACTTATCCTAATATTTTTCACAAGTTCGGGCTGTAGAAGTTTTTCAAGCACTTTACCAACTATTGTGCCCAGAGAGATAGGACGGTAATTGGAGATATTAGAGAGGTCACCGGTTTTGTTCTTATCGACTGGTATTAAATTTACTTTTGAAATTTACGCTGATTCTTGAACAATTTAAGCATTCCTTTAAGCCTTATTTTATTAAGCTTGCTATATAACGAAAAATAAGGTATTCCTTATAGTTTTTTAAGGTTTTTAAGGCCTTTCTCTCTCGTTAACTCCGAAAAATTGGATTTTACATAAAAAAGAGCTGTTTTTATGATATAAAAATGGTATTAATACACCCAATATCTTTTTACCGACTTCAAAAATGTGTGCTGCCTCATAACTTTTCTCCAATCAACCAGTGAACCAATTTTGATGATTCTTCTTTTATTAAAAGCTGGTGCTTCTCGTGTCGTCCCATATAAATTTAATTAAGATCTGACCAATATTTTTTGAGTTATCTTTAATAATGCGTAAAGTTAATTGACTTCGAATACATTGATTCGGTCGTATTGAAGTCGGTTGTACAATTTTTTTTATTTTACCACTTGTGCTTAGTAAATTTCATTTAATGTTATTGCACTGAAATTTAGTGCTTAATTGAGATACTTAATGCAGTTGTTTGTTTTTGTGTTCATGCTTTTGGCTTCAGTTAAATATTTCGGGATATTATGTTAATTGATAAACCGTGTTGTTGACTGTAGACTAGCTACACATAAAAACGCCAAAGCAAACTTTAAATAGTAATTTAAATATAAATACGTCCCCAATATCTTATCGGAGGCAGTAGGCTGCAGGGCGCGGGCGGGTCGGACACCGTGGGCGCAGATTGTCCTTCGCAACGGTGGCCCTGAGATATCGCTGTCACAACAATGTCGCCCGCAGACACGAGTCATTCGTTTCAACTCGTTCGCTCCTTTATCGACTATTTTTTATTCCGCTGTTTGTTTTCGTTTCAATTTTACATGTTTTCGAGAGATAAAGCCAGTTTTAATGCTAAGTGATGGGGTGTTAGCGATAGTGTACACGCTTTTGTTAATATTACTTAAATGAGTACTGGACGTGTAATGGCTGCATAAGAGAATCGACTAATCAACAACATCCCGTGTCGTGTCTTAACAGACAATAGAGGAATGTAGCAGGAGATTGGCAGCACCGTGTTCCTGATAACAACATGGCTCTAATGAATAATGACTTAGTTAAAAATTATTACTGAGTCACATATTCTATATAAAGTAATGATAGATTTAATGAATGAAAAATCTCAAATTATCAATGACAAACGCAACGTACTCGCAATATTCACTCAAAACTCAAGCAAAGCGCAAAAAGAATATGTCACAATCATAATGTTCTCAGAAATCGTTCCAAATTTAAATGTGGATAAATGTCGTATCTCGCGCCATCTCGCCACACGATGGAGGCCGAGTGAAATAAATTATTAGTACCGGAAGTGACGTCCCGAACGCACTCAATTTAAAACAGAGCACTCGGGAGCGCTCCGTCAATAGTGTCCTATAATGACATAGTACAATTGCGGGTTGATACAGCACAGACCCATCAAACTTGCTTTTAAATGTGACATTTATTCAATTTTAAAAACAGAAAAAAATATAATTGTCACAAACAACGACATACGGTCCCCTGAATCGCAGGAAACGAAATATTTTAACCTTAGACCAGGGTTAATAGAGAATATAAAATTGAATTTCAAATAAGTATTCAATCGTTTCTGTATAATCTAACGGGCGGATGTGCCGAGCTTTTTTAATTAGTGCAAAGGTTTTTATATTTTGAAAAAAAAAATACCTTTTTTGTCTTACCTATAATATAGCGAAGTTTACATATTAAACTGGGCCTGTGCATATTACAAAAAATATTATTTTTGTACGTTTCAAAAGGAATTTTCTTCCGCGTACTACCTCTCTGTGGAATAATAATAATAATAATAATAATATTCCACAGCTATCACACAACGCCATCTAGTCCCAAGCTAAGCAGAGCTTGTGTTATGGGTACTAGACAACTGATAAACATACTTATATATTTCTAAATACATAAATATTATAGATAAATTACACCCAGACACAGAACAAATGATCGTGCTCATCACACAAACATTTGTCCTGAGTGGGAATCGAACCCACGACCTCCGGCATAGCAGTCAGGGTCACTAACCACTAGACCAACAGGCCTGTCGTAATAAAATAGTTTACCACCGGCGATTTTTCCGGACCGATACGACCTGGGGACCTTCAAGAAAAGAGCTTACTCCTTTCCATAAGGCCGGCAACGCACCCGCAATTCCCCTGGTGTCGCGGTTGATCATGGGCGGCGGTAGTCACTTAACATCAGGTGAGCCGGAAGCTCGTTTGCCCCCTCTTCTATAAAAAAAAACCCAGTGATATAAAACGTTACTGTATTCGATATTGAGAGAACGTAGGTACATGTGGAAAAATACCGCTATATAAATTTTACAGTAATATTACCATGTAGTGGCGGCGTAATTATATCCACTACCCCATAAAGTCCTCTTGGTGTGGTAAGAGACGACAGAGGGAATCAAACCAGGAGTTGACCAGTAGCGTTTGCCTTATTACAGCCCTTCACAAGTCCACTGCTGAACATAGGGCTCCCCCAAGGTATGCCAAAAAACACGGTACTGAGCCACCTACATCCATTGACTTAAGGATCTCCTAGGTGTGTGTTACTTGCAGTATTACAGTGGCTGCAAATAACCGCCGGTACGACAAACTCCGCCCACGTTGAGTCCCGCGATTCCGTGAGGCGTTGAGGTCACCGGCCCCTAGTTGATTCTTGGCACTTTATGCGTTTCGTGCATTCTGTGCCTAGTCGCGTCATAAAGTGCCACCTAGCACTTACCTCAACCCTTTTCGTTGTAAAAGGGGCAGGCAGTGCCCATTGTGTAGAAAGTCTCCTTAACAATATCACCACCATCCGCGTCGCGCTTCAACACCTGCAGACCGTTTGGAAGATAGATAGGGCCATTATTAGAGTACCGCTGACACTGACTGGTAGGTTAGGATGTCAGGAAACGATAAGGGGGAACCTCCTCCGAGAGTAAGGAAACCACCGGATCGACCAGGCGTATTGGACAGACCCATCGCCTATCGAGACATATTTAACCCGGAGAGGACGAGAGTAGTCTCGTCTTACTCCCAAATACCGACCCGGAAACCTTCGTCGCCGGGTAAGGAGGCCGCACCTAGGGTTGCACTCTCCCCCATCGTACCTGAGTGTACGACTGGGCGTGAACCGCTGCCCTCACAACAGCAGCGACCTAAGAAGACGCCACGAAGGCACACACCACCGGAGACCGAAGCCTCCCTCCATGAAAAGAGGCAGTGCATCGGTAACTCATCGGACTCACCTACATCATCAGAAGATGAAGAGCCCCAAGCAACGACTAGGAAGAAGGTCCACACCTCACCTCCTAAGTCGCCAACACCACCACCTATCTCACCTGACCGACAGAGTCACGACTCGATCCAATTCGAGCAAGGAGGTGAGGAATCCTACAGCTGGGGCTCGACAACATATGCAACCCTAGCTGCATCGGCCGGTAGATCATCCCCGGTTCAAACCACCAACCCGTCCGGGTTAGCTCAAGACGATGGACAGCGGCCGTCAACGAGCTATGCCCACATGGCTGCAGCCCCAGCAGTACCACGACCACAATCGGCGGAACAGCCTCCAAAAACAGAGAAAGAGAAAGAGAAGAGATATCCGCCGATTGTCGCAGAATGCCTCCCAGAGTGGACCAAACATTTCAAGGTCCTGAACGAGAAGTTGGGCCACCCACCTAACGCCCGTCCGTTCGGGAAGGGAGTTAGGTTCACTCCACAGAGCCCGGATGAGTTCCGTACCATACAGAGGTACATGGTAGAACTCTCCGAGAAGGATAAGACCATGTCGTGGTACTGTTACACACCGACAGAGGAGAAGCCCACTAAAGTGGGCATCCGTGGCCTGCCTGTGGGCACCGACACAAAAATGATTGAGGAGGCTATTCGGGCAAAGGGCTTCCCCATCAATTATGTGAAGGCTATACCACCACGTAGGGGCAGACCGGGCTGCCTCTACTATGCACAGCTGGAGCATCTGAGCCTAGAACGGCTACAGCAACTCTACCAACTCGACGAGCTCCTCTACATGAGAGGAGTCGTCATCGAAGCCTGGCAGAGGAAGACCGGACCGGCACAATGCCACCGTTGCCAGGCTTTCGGACATGCCTCCGCTAACTGTTTTAGGCCAGTGAAATGCGTTCGCTGTGCCGGTGAACATATTGCCAGCCTTTGCCCAAGGGGTAGAGAGGAGGAGCCTAAGTGCGCAAACTGCGCCAAGAACCATACGGCCAACGATCGCCGCTGCCCGGTCCTGAGGAGGATAGCCAGGAAGCAGGGGATCGTCTTACCTGGGCTACTGCCGGAGAACCCAAAGAGGATCCCCCAAAGTCGCCCAAAGGCCGTCACCATACAGGAGGACGGGTGGGCTACCATCACCAGAGGGAAGGGTAGGCAATCAGCCCCCCCCCCCACCCCCTCCTGTGGTACCATCAGAAACGGTTGGTCAAACAGATCAAAGGGCTACCAACGGGGCGACTCTCCGACCTCCTGCCAACGACGCCACCGAGAGGCAACCCTCCAAGAGGAAGAGGCGGAGGAACAGGAGTAAGAGAACAGAGCAGCCTCCTCCTCAGGCTGTGACCTCTACCCCTACTACCGCAGGACCAATAGCCTCGCAGGCGCAGGTTGCTGCAAAAACATCAGCACCAGCCACGACAAGTAGAGCGCCAGAAAGGGCCCTACCGGAAAGCAGAGCCCGCTCCACGCATAGAGCGCGCTCTGTGCAAAGGAAGACCGATACCAATGCCCCGAGACCAGTGCCTTCACAAAAGCGTAGTGCAGAACGCACACCACCAACTTCCGACTTCGAGACGGCCGATGCTATTCACAGATTAGTAGGCATAGCCATCGAAGTCGGAACACAAGTCCTGGCCGACATTAGGGCCGGGACAGATCCCGTTACCGCCGTTATGAAGGCGCTGGCAACCTTACTGGCAAGGCATTATGGAGGATAACCTGCGCCTGCTATACTGGAACCCGGACGGGATTCGTCAAAGGATCCACGAACTCCGCACTCTCACCCAGCAACAGGACATCCAGGTGATTTTGCTGGGTGAAACTAAATTAAGACCTTCAACGCATCTTAAGCTGCCTAACTATCATATATACAGGAGAGACGAGGTCGATCCTCAAGGGGTCGCTTACAGAGGGACAGCGATCCTGGTGAGGAGAGACATCGTCCACCAGGAGCTGGACCTGCCAGACTTCCAGACGATGCGTTCAATCGGCATAAAAATGGAGGCGGCGGGCGAGGAACTTAAGATCTTTGCAGCATACCGTCCGCCAGAGACTCCATTTTACTCCTCAGACATCCGGACGGTAATGGAAGGTACAACACCTACCATCATCGCCGGGGACCTGAACGCCAAACACCCGGCGTGGGGGTCCAGAGTGATCACCCCGCCGGGTCGAGAACTTTATGAAGATGCAGAACACCATGACTACGACGTTCTAGGTCCCGAGGAACCGACGCATATCCCTAGCGACCCTAGGAGGCGTCCGGATGTATTAGACATCGTGCTCACTAAGAACGTCAACTACCCAGTAGTGGTAGAAGTGCTGTATGACCTGAACACGCAGCACCTCCCGATTCTGATAACCCTTGGCACTAAGGCAGTGACCTCACCGCCCAGAGCTGTCAAGACTAAGATTGACTGGAGGCTCTACCACCAACACCTGCAGGAGAGACCTCCAGTCCATACACCAATTAACTCAGCGGACGACGTAGAGGCCGCTGCAACCAGACTAACCACGTGTATCCAGGAGGCCCTCAACGCGGCCTCTACGATCGTCCCTCTCACGGGTAGAAAAGAAGAGCTGCCGCTAAGACTACGCGTGCAGCTCAATCATAAAAGAGCGCTGAGAAAGCTCTGGGCGCGTACTCGCTGCCCTAGAGTAAAACGGAGACTCAACACCTTGTCAGACGAACTGTCGGTTGCAATACAGGCCCACAGAGGAGAGGCCTGGGAGCGGCGCATATGGAAGGCGGACGAACAACATGCGTCGCTCTACACATTGAACCGACAGCTAACGAAAACACGACCACCTGTTTGCCCGCTGACTAACAACGCGGGCATTCAATGTTACGATGCCAAGGGCAGAGCGGATATCTTAGCTGAGCACTTCGAGGAGCAGTTTATGCCGAACTCAGCAAGTGCGGAGTTCCTGGAATCCCATACAAGGAAAGAGAGCCGCGTGCAGGAGCTCCTGTCGTCGCCCGCGCCACCGCTTGCAGGAGAGTGGTTCATCTCCCCCGCAGAACTGCGGAGGACAGTAACCCGCCTGCAACCGAGGAAGGCGCCGGGGCACGACGGGATTACTAATGCTGCACTACGACAGCTGCCCAATAGAGTCCTTGTAGAGATAGGTCGGCTCTACAACGGAATATTGCGGACATCCCACTTCCCGGAGGACTGGAAGAAAGGCAAAGTTATCGTCTTGCCGAAACCCGGGAAGGACAGGCGTAGAGCAGCCAATTACAGGCCGATCACGCTACTACCGCATATAGCTAAACTGTGCGAAAGATTACTGTTAAGACGTCTCCGCCCGTGCATCCAACTTCGGGCGGAGCAACATGGATTCAGGAGGGGTCACTCAACAGCAACACAGCTGACCAGAGTGCTGCACCTGCTTGCGGCCGAACACAACCGAGGCCGCATATCGTTGGGCGTCTTTCTCGACATTGAGAAGGCGTTCGACCGGGTGTGGCACACAGGACTACTCTACAAGCTAGATGTACAAACAAGTATCCCTCCTGCTATATTGCGGCTAGTGGCGTCTTTCCTGGAAGGCAGGAAGTTCTACGTCTGCGTAGAGGACGCCGTGTCCGCAATAAAAACCATAACAGCTGGTGTGCCACAGGGCAGCTGTCTATCTCCAGCCCTGTATGCGGCGTGCACAAATGACATTCCTACCCTGGCAGGACACTTGCACGAATGGGAGGACGACGTCGAACTAGCGCTTTTTGCGGACGACAGCGCATACTTCACGTCGTCCAGAAGAGCCCACATTGCAGCTGCCAGGATGCAACGTCTGCTGGACCTGCTGCCACCATGGCTGGATGAGTGGAGGATGGCCGTCAATGTTAGCAAGACGACCGCTCTACTCACTCGCCGCTATAGAAATTTACCACCACCGCTAACCCTCAGAGGCCAGGAGATCGCATATGAGAAGGCCGTGACCTACCTTGGCTGTCGGATTGACAGGATGTTGCATATGACAGCGCACGTCGACTCTGCTATACGCAAAGCTCGATGTGCGCGGGCAATGCTCCGCCCTGTCCTGACATCCAAGTTACCGACAAAGTCGAAGTTAACCATTTACAAAACTTACATAAGACCCCTGCTAACATACGCTGCTCCGGCCTGGTATGCACTCCTGAGCGATCGTCAGAAGCGGCGACTTCAGGCCCAGCAGAGTTTGTCATTACGAACTATAGTCGGTGCGGGTCGCTACGTCCGCAATGACGTCATAGCGGCCAACCTTAAGATGGAGAGCCTGCATGAATTCGTGGTCCGGCTGGCGCGCGGTATGTTTGACCGCGCCGACAACGGGCCACATGAACACCTTAACGGCTTTGCGCCGTTGCATGCAAGGCCGCCGGACGGGCGACCTTATCCAAGAGAACTCCTCCTTATATAGATTAGGGAGTTGAGTAAATCCCACAATGCCGCAGAAAGGCCAACTCGGACATAGTAATTTGTGTTTAAACACAAATTACAGATAACCATCATTTATTACGAATTAACCGACCGCGACCAAAGTCGCTTAAACGACGCCTGTAACACCTAGGCGCCCAGGACCGGCACACTGTAGTGTGCCGTGAGGAACATCCGGGTAAAGGGGTACACCCCGAGGCCCGAGACCTGCATGGCTATATGCCTGCAGAAGACAACAACGACGAACGACCATTGACTTCCTGCATATCTTACCAGGTCGTCACTCCATCTAGTGGGGGGTTCGTCCTACACTTCGACTCAAGAAGCTTGCCTAATAACAACTTTAAAACAAATAACCGCGATTGCCAACCCAAACTAGGCGTGGCTATTATAGAAAACTTCCCCCAATGAGCAACCACAGAAAATAACGACCCCCAGTTCCAGCCGGGCAGTTCCGCCTTTCCTGACTACGGTGGCACCCAATACAATAGAAAAATATTGAGTATATATAATATATTAAAACGATTATATTCGCTCTATCTTTAACACTATAATGTACACAAAGGCAAACCGCTAGCTAAATAGATTAAAACAACTACGATGATAAAAGTTACTTAGTCATAGGTAGGTACTAAGAACTTGACGATAAACTCGAACTAGAAATATATCCAGTAACAAATTAGAATTAAGCAATAATCATGAAAATTTAAATAGACACAGTTCTAACTTATTATTCAGTTTTGTGCAAACATAGGATTTTATGAAATGTAGTCCCTTTTTATATTTTACCTACGCTCTTAGTGTGTTTTATACGTTTCGTTTTACCCTCGATTTGACAGCAGTGGTAAAAGTGATTGGCCTCAGCACGGATTTATGGCTGTATTTTAGTATTTTATCTAAAAAAGATTGTTTATCTGGCACTTCCGTCGCCTGCCGCGGCCGATACGCTCACTAGCGCTTTATTGTTTACACTTAATGTAATTCAAAGCAGGGAATTCCTCGGTAAATTGTATTTTTAAATTTAAACGCCGCTGCCATGAGGAGTAGTCTACTCTGTGAATATCGATCGACCGCCGGTATTTCAATATTACTTTGCCTTTTTGCGATCGATATTACGCGAATGCCATACGTAATTCGTCTCTTTTCTTTGCCGACAACTTGTGTTCCTAATAGAAAAAAGTATAGGCTGGAAATAAATTAAATATAAAAAAACACAATTGTCTATGATAAACACATTTGTAAGTCGATTGCGGACAAGACTGCCATACGTAATCTTACATTGTTAGCAATGTTATTTAATTCAAATATTCAAATGAGCTAAAACTTGTTAAAATATTTCGATTTCCCGTCGACACTGCAGCATTGTGATCTCGGGAGATTGTTCCACCAAAGACAATATCCCGCATGTGTTTATTTCCGCGACCCATTTATTCAAATATGGAAAAGTAATTTCCCGCGCCATTTCCCACCGCATCAGCGTACCCTGTTGCTAATTGCATTTAGCCCGCGCACCGAACTAACTTTCCGCTAAAGTACTAAACATGAAAGTTGTGAACGTAAATATGTTATAGTCTAGAAATGCATTTTCCAAAGTAACATTGTTTGTATGTAACATTACGTAAGAGCAGTTTATTTTATGTATTTATATCTACGTGCTAGAGCGAATCAAAATGCAGATGCGTTGTCACCCGTGAGGACTAAGATGGAATGCCTCGATTCCAGCAAAAAGGGTCTCCGGATCTCTACAATCACCATACGAAACACAGCAGCATTAAGCCACTATTTCACGCTGGTATTCTGTAAGAGCGTGGTGCTTCCCCTGTCGAGCCGACCCCTTCGTGCTACAACTATACTACTAATATAACTGCAGCATGGCTCTACCACGTGGAATTGTAATAGAGGCATTTCATCTTAGTCCTCAGGGGTAACAACGAATCTGCATTTTGATTCTTCATCGAGGTTAAATGTCGATGTCTATGGGCCACAGTATCCACTTACCGTCGGGTGGACTGTGTGCTCGTTTGACACCTTTATTTTATAGAAAATGTATACTTAGCATAACTTATTACCGTGTAGTGACCGTGGGAAAGGATCCACTACCCCATATCATCGAGTGATTGTTGCAAGAGGAGATAGAGGGAAAGAAGCAGAAGATGGCCAGCAACATCTTCCAGTCTGTATATCTCAAAATAATATAACAGCCGCGGTTGCCAACCGCAACGGTGACAACTATAGTAAATACGCCCCTATGAGGCACGCCACTGGGGAGGCTCTTGTTTAGCTGAGGACTTTTGGTAGACTGTATAAATTAATAAATGCTTAACATCAAATGTATACCGTATGGTTATAAGGCTTATGGCCAAATACTCAAACGCTAATCAATTTTATGATGTCATTAAGTCATGGTGTCACACTCACTTTGACTTAAAGTGATAGAGACAGCACGAGACTCAACGCAATATTAAAATTGAATGGCGTTTCAGTATTTGCGCGTCAGTCCTTCACTGTAAAGGGTTGCTCAGTTTGTCTGTGTTTGAATCCGTCACGATCATGTCTGCGATAAAACCAGAGTTATCGACACAGCCTAACTCAGAAAGCTTAAGTGTCAATGAGCCGACCGTAAAGCTCGAAGAACTTTTTTTTATCTCCGTTGTCTTTTGTCCAAGTTACAAACAGACGGGTAAAGTTACGGTGACTGGCTGATAGCGGGAAAAACATCCTAAAATACCGAATGCTAACTTTACAAACCGGTATTCGAAAACAGCATAATCAGTGCGAGAATAGGTACTGGCTCTGAGCTCGTACACCTTCACAGCGTAGTGGCAAAAGTAGAGTTAATTTAGAAGCTGTATGCGTCCCACTGCTGGGCATAGGCGTGCTCTCATTTCTGTCTTCACGAAATGCATGCAAGCTGTTGTCCAACAGTGAAGTTGGAGAGGATTTTGATGGCAAAAGAAATGACTATGAGGTTGATGAAGTAAAAAAATTAATAACAAAGCTAAGACATAGTTTACAGATCTATTGAAGCCTGCGACTTCAGAAACTGTTATGTCGAAATTATTAAATTTTTTTGGTTATTTGATGTGGGCTTGGGGACAATTTTTTAACTTTTTTTAATTCTCATTTCTTAACACTCACGAATTTCACGATCTCATGTAACAACTAGAATGTCGTAACAGTTACTTTTAAAAGTTCATCCTCCATTTTTCTACCCTTTCAGCTGGATTTTTTCTAAAGTAATCTATTTAATTATAAAAGATTTATCAGAATTGGATGACAGTTGACGAAGTTATCATGTAACATGCATATACAAAAATGCATACACTTAAATTAAGAACCTTCTCCTTTCTTGAAGTAGGCTAAAAAATAATCTTAATAATTTCTTTTTCGATACGAAAATCTAAAGCAATCTAGATTAGATCATATTCTCAAATTATGCAGTCCATTTAATTTTTCACATTTTATATAAAATGACATTAATAATTAATCCTTTATTAATAAATTCCAAGTCGTCAAACCAATTGCGTATGTTCTACGCTAACGTGACATAAAAAAACAATTCGGATCTTCCGACATCGAAATCACTTCCTCCGGTAGACAATGGCTCTCTGTATCCGGCTGCACACGTGCTCAGGTGTCTATTATCCCTCGGGACCTTCTCGTCCCCTTCTATGTCTTTTGTGCCATCGGTGCCACCCCTAGTAACTTGACCCGGTTTTGGTCCAGCAACGCCCCCCAAATTCTGCCCTCCCACCGAATCAAATTCGCGATTTGTCTGACTGTATACTAAGACATGAACACATCTGTCTATTTCTACCTGTATATTCTAATTTCTATTGTAAACATTCAACAACATGGCGGGTCAAAGTAAATAAGCATTTCCCTATGATTTAACGTATACATTAGAACTATGTTATAATTTTTACATTGTGTGCCCAATTGTAAATACCCAATTAAATACCCAATTGTAAAGCAAGTAAATTTTTGTGATTTCTCAGTCTTTGTTTTCGAAAAAGTCGGTAGTGTCGGTAATATAGTTTTTATATTAATAGTTTAAAAAAATAACCATTAAAGCTTCTTTTATCCTGGAATTGCAGAGGTCTTGTGTGCAAATTCATGGTTTTAAGTTAGCCTTCGTGCTTATTGCGAGCCACGGTAGAGTTGATACTCTAAGTTAAAATATATATATATATATATATATATATATATATATATATATATATATATATATGTATATATATTGCTAAAAACATTATAATCCAGAAGTCACTAACATGCATTATTTTTAATGAACTTTACGAAAATATATTTTTTATGTTGTCCATCTATTAACGTATGCTTTTTACTTTTGAATAAATACTCCACACGATATTTCTGTAGTCGCTAATTTACAGTTACGACTCTACGTAACATTTTTAATTTTAGAATTACTTTTGACAACGTTAAGCGAAGATGGCCAAAACAAGCCTCGTATTAAAAGTCATTTAAATTCAAAAGATTTCCAAGAGTACGCGACGTCCAAACAATGCTAACCCACGTCAAGGTCGTATCGTGCCACATCACATCTCATAATCATTATATGTAATTACGATTTACCTCGTCACCGCCATGGGAATTAGCGGAACAATTCATCCACTCGAAACTATGATAAAATTGTTTTTTACATTGTTATTAAGACGCCTTATGTTGCCAATATCGCACAGAAAAAAACAAAAATAAAGTTTAAATTATTCTATTCTATTTTTGACATAAGAAGTTTAGTATTTATTTATTACCTATGTACTTGTTGTTTTAAATAAGATTTCTTTTTAAATGCATTGTTAAATTATATAACAAAACGAAACACTTTATGTGTAACGAAGTTTAAAACATAAAAATCGCTAAAAGTTAAAACCTGGATACCTACAGTGAGTTCATGCGTAAATTTTCTGGTCATTTCAGTCTGTTACATAATACTAGTGCTTCATGGTACCTAATTTTCTTTTTTAAAGCTGTATAACAATTCAATATCGTTATAATAAATTGTTACTACTAATTAAAAAAGGAATAAAAATAATTTATTAATGTTTTTAAAGGTTTTTGTGGATATTAACAAAATTTTCCTTGAACAATGGGCAACAGGAAAAGTGTTTTACAAACTTAATTATGCATGTTGTTAGTGAGGTGTGCACCACCGTAAATTTATCAGTGTTCAACTATTTATATGAGCTTAAATATTACTTATGTTAATGAGAAACAGTCTGTGCTGAGCTAATTTTTATGATAGAGCGCTTAAAAAAATCAACGGTCGCGCAACAGTTGGTCGCGGCAGCAGGTGGCGCGACAGGTCGACATGGTCGCCGCTCGTGTATCTCCGGAAACGTTCGGCAATGGACGCCGTCGCTCGGGTATACTCGCTTTGCATTTTCCGCCGCCGCCCTCTCTCAATCCGCCCGGAGACGAAAGTGCCCGAAAGCTCAATCAGTCTACAATAAGACGCAGAGTTGAGCGGTGCTTCGTTGACTCTTAAAAGAGCTTTCGTTAACGTGCGTAGTTTCGTACACTAAAGTTTTTTAGTAAATCATATCGCTTATAATTTTAATTTATAATATTTTTTTATTTAAAGTATTAAGAATTCTTAAATAATTGTAATTAAATATATACCTTTTTAAAAGTCGCTTGCAACATTGAACTATTAGACTTTAATACTGTGTGTACTTTATAATCAGTGCGAAATTGTGATGCGGTAGTGAAAACGGATTCGCAAAAAAGTGCAACTATGCTATTAGTGGAGGCACCAGGCGAAGCCGCCGGGCCTCCGGGCGCGGCACCGCTTCACCTTCCCATGGCGACACTAGCAAAACTAAACTTTACGGACTACAGTGCAAAAGTGAATAAACAATATACTGAAAACAATACAGAGCAAAGGGACAGCAGTAGACTGTGTTACGACAATGCCCTCAGTGCGAGATTGAACTACGAACAATCAGTGTGTAGTGGGAAACTTAATTATACCGACCAGAGTAGGTTGTCATTCGAACCACCGATCGACAATATCGGACCTGATCCATCTTTCATGCTGCCTGGAGGTTAGATATTTTTTATAAACGAAAAATATTACGCTATCGCTTACATCTATTTACAACTACTTTTCTTTATTTTTATTTAGAATGTGGTAAAATGTCTGTGGTATGTTTAATGTACCTCCTCTAATTTCTGAGGGCTTAAGGGTTAAATTTAAAGTATAAATAATATTTTATGTGTTCATTTAACAATGTTAAATATATCCACACATTATTCTTATCGCGTAACTACAACAAGCTCGGAGTACGTACTTATTATTTCAGGAAAATAGCAACAAGTTAATTAGTGTACTCGTTTGCTGCTTCCTTATCTTTAATACTAACCTTAAGCACTCTTGGAATCCTTTTCATAAATATAATGAATACTTTACTATGTTGTTCTCATGAATTTAATAGGCAAATGATGATAGATTAATAAATCAAAAGAATAATAATTAATGATTGACATTGAAAGTCCACTTCAAAACTGAGCAAGTTCCGATTATACAGATTGAATTAAAAAAATTAGCTAACTACCGCTCCATTACTTAGGAACTACATTTTCAAGTCTAATAGTAAGATTATTCTTAAAAGCATAAGTCTATTTACAAATTAAGTACACGTATTTTAATTCACGGCGTTATCGGAGCATTATCAAAATATTTTCACTTCATAAGTAAATGCATTTGCAGTTTGATAAAAGACTAAACACAGCAGCATTAGGATGGTATTCTGTAAGAGCGTAGACCTACCCCGGTCGAGCCGACTTATTCGTGCTACAACCAATAACTGCAACGTGGCTCCACCACGTAAAAAATTTCCTATTAATTTATGAAGCAAACTTTACTCTGCGTAAAACCGTCTTACCACAGCGTCGCTATTAAATAACTGCGATAATCGAATTTATGTAGATGCACCGTTCAGATTATTTTCACGTATCTGTATATGTATAAATAGTAAGTGTAGAGAACCGGAAATCGTTTTTACTGGAAACGAGGCTTTCCATTTCAGTCCTCAGGGGTGACAACGCATCTGCATTTTGATTCGTACTTGAGAATTAATTTAGATATGTATGTTACAGCATCCACTTACCATCAGGTGGACTGTGTGCTCATTTGTCTCCCTTATTTTATAAAAAAATGAATGTAGCCCACATTTTTGTGATATTCGTAAGTAACTTAAAGCATACTCTTGTATACTAGTTTAACCACAAAGAAGGATTATGTCAAAGTTATTGTCGTAAGTAATTTTAATAAGATTTGTTTTAATGATTTCTTGTATTTACGCGAACATTACACATTTAAATAAAACTAGTTTTTACGCATTTTATTGCGTATATTAACATATTTTATATTGCCGTCGTTTCGAGTACTTTACAGCATCCATGGTCATGGGGGGACTGAGATGTTCAAAGTCCAATGTCGTAATAGTTAACCACGGATACCTGCAGCTGAAAATTATTAATTTTTGTTCCGATCCGAACTTACAGTACAATCTTGAAGTCTTGCGGTTGTATGCTTGGGTTGGGATTTAATTTTATTATCTACTGATAGGATCCCAAACAGATGGCAGCACCCAGCCATCTTCTCTATTGAAATTAGAATGTTTTTGATTTCAATAGCCTCGCGAATCACCCTTCGAAGAAATCGGTGTTCTTTAGCGAGGATTTGTTTTCTATCAAATCTGATGTAGTGACGGGGGCGATTCTGTACGTGTTCACAGACTGCAGACTTCCCGGAGCGTCAATTCTTTACATCAGCTACGTGTTCTTTAACGTGGGGTTAGGACAAACAAAAAGATTAATCAAAACTTGTTTCATCATCAATTTTCATAAATAAAAGATTTATTTTAATAAGATGTTTGAATACACGGACTAGAAAAAAAACTACCGTATGTGAATAAGAAACAATTTAGTTTGTTTTCAAACCAAAATTATTTTATTAAATATTTTAACGTTAAATTATTTATTGTTACTTATTTATGTTATTATCTTAAATGTTTTTTCAATATTTTGGGATTGCAAAATGAATAGATATAAAGTAAGGGTTCTACCGCTTTTTTAAGCTTTTACCAAACTAAGTAAATATTATGCTTCAAGAATCCTATCATCCCCACAGATTAAAAAGCGCCTTTCATTGAGAGCTCAAGCTCGAGGCCGGAAGTACTTTCGCCGCCGCCATGTTGGATCCGGCGCGGGCGCACCTCGCGTTTCCGCCGCGTGTCGCGCATAAAAAGCTCCACAGAAACGTCACACAACCATAATTTGCATACACAGATACGTGAAAATAATTTAAACGATGCATCTACATAAATTCGATTATCGCAGTTATTTAATAGCGACGCTGTGGTAAGACTGTTTTACGCAGAGTAAAGTTTGCTTCATAAATTAATAGGAAATTTTTTACGTGGTGGAGCCACGTTACAGTTATTGGTTGTAGCACGAATGAGTCGGCTCGACCGGGGTAGATCTACGCTCTCAGAGAATAACAGTCTAATGCTGCTGTATTTCGTATAGTAAGTGTAGAGAACCGGAGATCATTTTTACTGGAAACGGGGCTTTCCATTTCAGTCCTCAGGGGTGACAACGCATCTGCATTTTGATTCGTACTTGAGAATTAATTTAGATGTGTATGTTACAGCATCCACTTACCATCAGGTGGACTGTGTGCTCATTTGTCACCCTTATTTTATTTAAAAAATGAATATAGCAGACATTTTTGTGATATTCGTATGTTACGTAAAGCATACTCTTGTATACTAGTTTAACCACAAAGAAGGCTTATGTCAAAGTTATTGTCATACAAATTTTAAAAAATGCACACTAAAAAAATGTTACTTTATCTAAAGGTAGAATTGTGAAAGTGTCTTCTACGTACTGCTTGTAGAATCTTTGATTTACGAGAGAAGTAAGCAGGGCTTTCTCCTCAAAGTCCTCCATGAATATGTGTCAGCGACAATAGGAGATACAGGTGAGCCCATCGCCACACCATGTACTTGCTTGTAGAACTCCTCCTTCCACAATAGGTAGCCAGGTGTAAGGCAGTGTCTGAGTAATGCTGCATATTCTACTCGCACGTTGTTTTCTTCCAGCCTTCTAGTTAAATTAGAGATGGAGTCTTCAACAGGTAAACATGTGAACAATGACTGCACATCAAAACTGACCATAGTTTTATTGACTGGCAGATGTAGATCTTTAATCTCGCTGCCAAAATGGTAGGAATCCTTTATGTGTGCTCTTGTATGTCCTCTGAGCGGTGAGAGTATTTTCGCTAAGTGTTGAGCCAATCTGTAAGTTGGTGAATTGATTAGGCTCACTATGGGACGTAGTGGAGCATTGGGCTTGTGTATTTTTGGTAACCCATACAATTAATTAAACGCCATGGGGGGCACCGGTGACCTCATGTATGTTGCTTTATTGCGCCATGGGGGACACCGGTGACCACATGCGAGATCTAAATTTAAAGTGCTTTTTTGCGCCACCGGTCACGCGTGTCGTTTATTTCGCCTATGTGAGTGACCGGCGCGGCGCTTGAGAGCAATCCTTTGCAGTGGGACACACCTACCTAGTAAAATTTAGAAAATAGGTACTAAATTATGAGAAGTAGGGAAAAATACGCAAAAAAAATGTTTCATATAAAATTTGGTTTTAAATATCGTAGTTTTAAGATTCAAAAGATACAAAAATCTTTTACAGTATTAATGTTTTAATAACATAATAATATATCAATCACAAAGAAATATCAATATTTTACACGTGGTCATAGAAAGGCTCACAAAACAATTTAGATAGTAATTTAAAAGTTATTATATTGAAAATATTACAAACAAAAATTATTGTCCAAATTACGTTCGATGCTCTCTATTAAAACATGGCAGGCAATAATGTGGCTGACCATCACACTGCAAACAATAGGTAGGCACTTTCAGGGTCTTATTTTTTGCGTCTTTTCTCGACATCTTTTCTACATTGTTCTTGTAACAGCCGACACAAAATCGTCTCATTTTGCGTACAGGTCCCTCTTTTTTGACAAGTTCATGTTTTCGTCGTTTTGGACGTAATTCAAGTGCCAAGTTACCTGTTTCTGGACGTCCTGATTTAGTGAGATATTGAACGAGATTTTTTCTATAATCTACTACTGAAATATTTTTCTTAGTGGTTTCCTTATACATTATCAACGCATTTACCACAGCTGTATTCAAGAGCAATTCTATGGCCAATTTTCTATACCATTTGACAGTTTTTCTCAGTGGAGTTGAATAAGCTGTCATCTGATCACTCATGTCGACTGAAGCTTTACATTTGTTATAATCAATAACCATTGCTGGTTTTTGCACCGCCTTGCCTCTGACATTTAATCGAGTAAATTTGTCCGTGTGCTTTGTAGACAGCATTAAAACATCTCTTTTATCTTTCCATTTTAATACTGTGATGCCACAATCGTTTTCTTGTGCTACGAATTCACCTCGTTTTAAATTAGTTTCTACTACTTTCCTAGGCAAGTACTTTCTGTTCTTTCTCACTGTCCCCAGGAAATGTGTATCGTTTTTTAGTAATTCGTTCGCCAGTTCCAAGCTGGTGTACCAGTTATCAGTGGCAATGGTGTGGCCTTTATTCAAGAGTATTATTCTCAATATCAATATTTTTTTCCACTGTATACCTGTATTTTTAAAGTATAACCAGGATTTGTACAAACTTTAAACAATTTTATACCGTATTTGTGCCTTTTAGATTTGTTATATTGTCGAAAAGTGACTCGACCTCTAAAAGGAATCATACTTTCGTCGACACACAGTTCTTCTTTATAGGCATGTAGGCATGGCATAGTAGGCTTTAAATTTATCATTTAACAAATTCACAAGATACCTGATTTTTCCAATGCAATCGTTCGGATTCAAGTTGTAATTGTCGGCAAAGTGTAGGTACTGTAAAAGTAATTCAAATCTGTTCCTAGTCATCACTGTGCGAGGAAACGGTTGTTGAAATATGTCATCTGTACTCCAGTAATCACTAATTGATGGCAATTTCACAAGGCCCATGAATAAAATTAGTCCAAAAAATCGTTTTATTTCATGCTTATCGGTTGGCTGCCATGTATGTGAGCGAGAACATGGCTTGAAATCTTTATCTCCAAAGCTTTGCGTAGCAAACAGGTTACTTTGTTCAGCAATTATTTCAAACAAGGAATCGTCAACTAACAAAGAATAAAAATCCTCTGGATCTCCTTGACTTAAGTCTCTTGAAAAAGGAAACTTCATACCTGTGGGCTCAGTGAAGGGTATCACTCGAGCAGTGCATCCAGTAGGGTTCTTCCACTTTGTGTACGTGTTTGAAGAAGTAGGTAAATTTTGTAGGACAAAATCTTTTACTGAATCGCTTTCACTGTCCGAATTGATAACCATACGTCTTCTTTTCTTCGGAACATGTAAATTTTCAGACTCATCGTCGCTACTGATGTCCCTGAACGATGTCTGAAGTGCGTTGAACTCCAAAGTCTCAATCTCTTGCAAATCTTCTTGCGACAATTCAAAGTCCGCCAAATCCATTTGAAATTCGCAAAAATCGCGTTCCTCATTATTAGGTACTATATTATTTTCCATCGCAATGAATTACTAAACATAACTAACATGAAATATGCTTTAGACGTATTCTAATTAGCCAAAAACCAAACGAACATAACCTCTCCGCGCAAGCGCCGGCGATAGACTGGAGCGCGGGGTGACCGGCGGGGTGGGCGGCGTGGCGCATGCAAACGAAAAATAACTTTTTTGCTTTTGAGCGCCATGGGGGTCACAGGTGCCCGCGGCTAGTTTTTCAGCAATAACTTGAAAACTGTATTTTTGATTTCGATAAAAACTGATTTCTATACATATATCATGATTATTAACAAAATGACTACAAAAAATTTTTGGAGTAAAATCACATTTCTTACATGGCGTTTAACGTGTTAATACCCAAAAATTTGATTAATAAGTTTTAGCACTTACGTTTATTCGAAACAGTATTAACTTTAAGAACTAACGGCATAAAAGAAAATATATTCACTACAATTAATAGATGTCACACGTTAGTGAGTTTTAATATTCATATAGTTTGCTCAGATATGATTGGGGTCCAGTTGTGTTTAAGTTTTAGTTAGTTGGTTAAGGATGATGATACACTAGAGTGTAAGCAACAATACAAGTAATTTATATTTATTAAATATGCAATAATCCATTCATCATTGATAAGTCTCATACTTGTAAATAGACAAATGCTAGAAATATGTTTTATATGTATATTTTAAATGCTTGAGAGAGTTCCAACGCGGACACAAAAATAGCTTTAATTTTACAAAAGTGATGTTTATTTTTTATATATTTTTATTGATTTTATATTTGGATATACTCATTTCTTTACATTGTAACCTACAATGTACATACATGTTGTCAATATACTTGTTTTACTTTACTATATCTAAACTAATAGTGCACGCCAATGTGTCAGTATCTTAACACTAAGTAGCGGACGATCAAAAATGGTAACCAATAAGAGTTAACGGTACAGGTCGCTCACCTTTCAGTAATCGCTTCCTTCCTTTTACAGGCCGTCGAAATCTCATTCACATTCTATGGAGTCTTGACCGTAATGCGTATGTATGCGCATGTTCCATAGTTCCATACTAACGTCTAATAACTTCATCCATATAAGAAATTGCGACTATGAGATTATAAACACCGTAAACTGTTTTTATCTTTATTACGCTTAAATAGTGCCATCGGTAAAGCGGTCATTTAAGATCGTAAAGTACTCAATAATTGTACATTGACTCTCGCCTGCAAACTACTTTAAGAAACTCCTACAGTTAAAGATTTAAACGCAATCGTTACCATTACTGCCTATTAAAGTCCAGTGCTTAACTTAGGCTTCCCCTATAGATTGGTTCGTAGTTCATAGGGGGATATTGGCCATAACTGCCACGCTTGGCAAGCGGTATTGGCAACCGTAGTTTTTTATTTTTAGTCTTTATTAGGAAGACGCTCCTGCCGATTTTCGGACTTGTTTCCCTCCTATCCCTCATTTAAATGTTAAGCCTTACTTATTTATTTCATGAAATAAATAAGTAAAGCGACTATACTGTATCGTGCTCTTGTAATAGTAAAGTAGAAACAAATTGCATAAAATAAATCACACAACATGACAATATTTCTACAAATTTGTTTCTGTAGTTATAAAGATATAATGTAGTTGAAATATGTAATGTACAATAAACTGTCAAACATATTTCACTACAACATGTTCTTTGACTATGCAAACGCTTTTTGATACATTGACAGTAAACATTTTTTTTTAAATGTTTCATTGTGAAAATCGCGTCAGTGCAAACTTACGCTAAGAGATACCATCACCCAGTTCCGAACGTGTTTCAGAAGGTGAACGTGTTGTCGTAAGCGACTATGGGAATGGCCAAAAAGTCTTATAATAACTTAAGATATATATATAACACAACACAAAAGAAAAGGAGCCTAATTTAAGTTTGAGCTTTACGGTCTGACTATGAAGATATACAGCTATAAAACTCTACTTTTATAAATACAAGTCAAAATTTTGTGAAAACACCTGTGCACATTAACTACAATTTTAAGGCACAATTTTGGTAATTTTCACACTAACCTCGATGACTTACAGACAAGCGGGTAAAAAAATTAGTATATTTATTGATTAATCTAAACTGCAATTCAAAGCAAATCAATGATCGTTATGTTAACATGTTTATGGGTTTCTGTCGCAGGGTTGCTACTTAATGCACATTCCTATTCACACTTGGAACATAACATCCTTCACAAGCGTCGCCTATATTGTTTATTCACCATTATCACTTTTGAATAACCTTTGCTTTAACCCTCTGACCAGCCGGCATCTTTATATACATTCTCATATATTAACTTAGTCCAATATTATCATTAGGATGGTCCAAGCCACACGACAACAGTTCGCGTTAGACACCTGTCTAACTCGACGTCCATACGCACCTGTTGTGCAGATGATTCGCCGTATACGCTTCTACAAAAATAGATTGCCTTCATTAAGCGACTTTACTTCTACGGGAACTCTATATTTTATCTAACTACTAAAATATATCTTTAAATGTATAGTTTCTTAAAAATAGATTCTATGTAATCGAGTTAAGTTAACGAAAAATTTTATCGAGTATCAAATTAATTAAATACAGTTTTGAGAGCTAAAATATCACATTACACAATATTATGTCTTATAACTCGACGAAAATAATTCATAATAAGGAAAATGTTACCTGATAAACCCACAGCCGTTGTAGTAGTACGACCGAAAAATTTAGGTACTTTATGCGTTTAAAGAGTAGAGAAACAAAGTTAACTTGTTGATATACTTAATTAAATGTAATAACTTGTTAATACACTTAATTATTTAAAAATACGAGTGCCTGTTCAAGTACTCGTATTAAAAAAAAGATATACATACTCATACAGTTGCGTAACTACGTGTAATAGCGTTACGACGCTATCCTACGGGACAATACAGCACACACACATACAACGACAACGAGAAACCAAAGCAGGATATCGTCAACAGCATCTTCCTGATAACAACTTAATAATACTAATAAAACTGTAGATTCCAGCTATCTTACCAAGCTTAGCATCTAAGGCAAGTCTATGAGGCAATTTATAAATGTTTAAATGTTTAAATTTATGGTGGAGAGTGTTCAACATTGAACTTTTATTATGCTGTAAGGAAGGCTGTATGATAAAACTCGTATTTAGTAATTTTGAAGTACACTACCCGCCCTTTCGCTAAAATACATTTTGAATGTCTCTGAACATACTTACTAGGACGTACATACTTCCATAAATAAAGTCCAACACCGAAGATACGTATAAGAAACCTCGTAATTATTCATTAAAAGCGTTGAGCTTAAACAGGTATTCTAAACCAAAACTGGAATTCATTCTTGTTAAACAAATGGGACAAAAAACATAAGTTTGTGACAAACAAACACACAGTCCATCTAATGGTGAATAGATACTGTTGTCCATAGACACCTTCATCTACAACTACTTAATCTAAAACCCTACTCAGTGTAGTCACTACCGATGATTAATCCAATGCCTCGTCACCAGTAAAAATTGGGTCTCTTTTTTTTACAGTCCCAGTACACCATACGAAACACAGCAACATTACCATGCTATTTAAAGATGGTATATATTCTGTGCGAGCGTGGTTTCCTTGGTTCAACCATAGCTGCAGCATGGCTCTACCACGTACACTTACACTATATACGAGATACATAGATACCATCGTCTCGTTCACCTGTGGGAAATAAGGAATGTTTGCTCCACCATTCTTCACGAACATATTTAACATTAGGCAGAAAATAAAATCAACGTAAATATGAAAAACTCGCCGCTGCAAATATGGCCTATTGTGATATCTATAGTACTTATATCTGTATTTTTATGAAAAAAAAAACGGAAAGAAGTTCATGACTAAATATTAATGAACGGACGAAGAAAATGTACTACTAAAAAGAGTAAATCAATTAATTTTTGAATCAACTTATTGATTGGACCAAAAAGTAATTGCGATTAATTAATAGCAATTAAACGTTTAATTGTCACCAAATCAAAAAATCGCGGTCCACTCAACTTAAATCACTTCTACACGCTTTATATTGCACTTATACAATAAAAAAGTATACCAATAGCAAGAGGAGATTTTTGTAATAAAATTATTTGGATTTATGTTTGTTAATCGTAACTCGCATTTAAAAGAATTTCAAATAACTTTTTAATTATTCTATGAACCAATTAAAACTAACAATTATCTCACTTACCTTTAACGAAATCATAAACATAAAACACTCACGCCTGTAACCCAGAGGGGTAGGCAGAGAATACAGACTTCCATTTGGCACGATTATATATATATATATATATATATATATATATATATATATATATATATATATATATATATATTGTTAAAAACAAACGTTATCCTTCATTAAACCCTTATACATTATTTATATTTCAATGTATGTTGTTGATGTCGTAAAGGCAACTTATATAACCTACGTTTACATGTTTTGCTAGTAGAGTTGCTTATACATATTCTAGAAGATGTCTTGTAGACGTCATGTTCGACGTAGAAATAAACAGAATCTGAATCTCTTAAGTCGAAAAGATATCATTGATTTTTTTATAGAATAACGATGACAAACGAGCACACAGTCCACCTGATGGTAAGTTAATGCTGTGGCCCATAGACATCTACATCTATCCTCGATTAAGAATCAAAACGCAGATGCGTTGTCACCCCTGAGGACTAAGATGGAATGCCTCGTTTCCAGTGAAAGAGGGTCTCCGTATCTCTACATTCACCATACGAAACACAGCAGTATTAAGGTGCTATTTCATGCTGGTATTATGTGAGATCGTGGTCCTTCCCCGGTCGAGCCGACCCATTCGTGCTACAACTATAATATAGCTGCAGCATGGCTCTACCAGGTATGAAAATATTACACTTATATTTAAAGTGCATTAAACTTATTATGAATATTTAATAATTTCATATCAATATTCAATGCGAAAAGACTATGATGCGACGTCATTGTCTCGTCGCAGGTGACGTCACAGCCGCCGTTCATTCATATATCAAAATGGCCATTTCCGCCCGCCGCGACTGACTGCTCTATCATATTTTAAAATCGCCTACCGTGCTACTTTAATCCGATGTAATTTTTTCTTTAATTCGGGTCGCTTGCAACCTGTACAGGACTTTTTGCGCAATCAATCAATCGAATTAACATAGTGTTTATAAATAAAGTGGTGTCGGCAGAGATATTGAAACATCATACTTGAAGTAGAAATACTGAAAACTAGACTTTGATGTGGTTTCGTCCATTAAGCTTAGGCATTTAATGGACTTATGTAAATATTTAATTACAGCTATCTTGCAGTTTCCGATACAATCAATCCTGATCTGAGTATTCATGTGAACTCGAACACCAATATAAATTCTGATTTCGTTAAAAAATACCATTCATGTCAACGCCTTGAAATACGAAAAGAGGCCTTAATCTCGATGATACATAGGTTTCTGTTTTTTTCTGTGTACTATGAGCATATGACGTAAGGCGCCTCACGTAGGTCCATTGATGGGCCCGGCCGTTTCCGTTGCCTGTAGCGCCGCTACATCCTGTCAAGTTGAACGTCTGCGACTTGCATCCATTATATCACCTTACATCCATTCATACATCTATTGGATAACAATTGGGGTTTTTCATTAAACAATTGCCGATTATTATTTGTTTTCTATTTCACTGCTTTATATTTAGGACACATTATTCTTAGGTCCTCACAAATGCGGCAATTTTTTATAGTATAAGGGTGACAAATGAGCACACAGTCCACCTTTATCTCTTCCATCTCTGCACAGGGAGGACGACTCACTGGCCCATACTGCAAAGGAGAAAGCCGATCTTCTAGGCTCCTTCTTTACGTCTAGCTCGACTCTCGATGACGGGGGGAGTACGCCGCCGACCATCCCGCGGTGTGAGCGCTGTGCCATGCCGGAAGTGCAGTTCACACAGCGCTCGGTTCGCAAAGCACTCCTCTCCCTGGACATCCACAAGTCGAGTGGGCCTGACGGAATCCCCCCAATTGTGCTGAGGACGTGTGCTCCAGAGTTGGCACCGGTTTTAACGCGTCTTTTCCGGTACTCCTACTCCCTAGGCGTAGTCCCAAAATCATGGAAGACGGCTTTCGTCCACCCGATCCCTAAAAAAGGCGACCGCTCAGACCCGTCCAACTACCGGCCAATCGCCATCACCTCCTTGTTCTCCAAAACAATGGAGTCCATTGTAAACTGCCAGCTCATGAGGTACCTTGAGGATCACCAGCTGATTAGTGACCGCCAATACGGTTTTCGCCGTGGTCGGTCAGCTGGTGATCTTCTGGTCTACCTCACTCACAGATGGGCGGAGGCAGTAGAGTTCAAGGGGGAGGCATTGGCCGTTAGTTTGGACATTGCGAAGGCCTTCGATCGGGTTTGGCACAAAGCGCTTCTTTCGAAGCTCCCTTCCTATGGGCTTCCCGAGAAATTGTGCGATTGGATCACCAGCTTTCTTGCAGATCGGAGCATCAAGGTCGTTGTAGACGGTGCAAGCTCCGATTGCAAGCCTATTAATGCTGGTGTTCCACAGGGCTGCGTGCTATCGCCAACGCTGTTTCTTCTGCATATCAATGATATGTTGCATACCCGTAACATTCATTGCTATGCAGATGACAGCACTGGTGATGCTCTTTACACCGGCCGAGCCAATATTTCTCGGGAAAACGTCTCCGAGTGCCGGGACAAACTTGTGTCTGAAGTCGAGTCTTTGCTGAACAGAGTCTCGGATTGGGGACGACTAAATCTAGTCCAGTTTAACCCCCAGAAGACACAAGTTTGCGCGTTAACCGCTAAAAAGAACCCCTTTGTCGTATCCCCTCAGTTTCAAGGCACTCCCCTTGTTGCCTCAGCCAGTATCGGAATCCTCGGCGTCGACATATTGAGTGACGTGCAGTTTCGTGGTCACTTGGAAGGGAAGGCCAAATTGGCCTCTAAAAAGCTTGGCGTGCTCAGCAGAGCGGGACAGTATTTCATGCCGGCACACCGCCTGCAACTTTACAAGGCGCAGGTTCGGCCGCACATGGAATACTGTTCCCATTTCTGGGCTGGGGCTCCCCAGTACCAGCTCCTTCCACTTGACCGCATCCAGCGCAGAGCGGCTCGAATCGTCGACGACCGAGTGCTTTCCGATCGGCTCGTTTCACTGGCGTTGCGAAGAGATGTTGCATCTCTTTGCGTATTTTATCGCATCTATCACGGGGAGTGCTCTGAGGAATTGTTCGGATTAATCCCAGCCGCCAAATTTCGTGAACGCACGACACGGCAAACGTCCCGATACCATCCACACCATCTGGATGCTTGGCGGTCCACCACTGTACGTTTCACAAGGAGTTTTCTTCCACGTACAACCTCTCTGTGGAATAGTTTATCACCGGCGATTTTTCCGGACCGATACGACCTTCAAGAAAAGAGCTTACTCCTTTCTAAAGGGCCGGCAACGCACCCGCAATTCTCCTGGTGTTGCGGTTGATCATGGGCGGCGGTAGTCACTTAACATCAGGTGAGCCGCATGCTCGTTTGCCCCCTCTTCTATAAAAAAAAAACCTGATGGTAAGTGGTTACTGTGACCCATAGATATTTATCCTCGATCATGAATTAAAATGCAGACACGTTGTCACCCGTGAGGACTGAGGTAGAATGCCTCGTTTCCAGTAAAAAGGGTCTCCTGTTCTCCACACTCACCATAGGAAACACAGAAGAGTTGAGCTGCTATTGTATGCTGATATTCTGTGAGAGCGTGGTCCTTCTCCGATCAAACCGATCTATTCTTGCTACTACTATAATAATGTCCTCCAGACCGAATGTCGGCCACGGCGGCCTGCCTCAACGGAGACTATCCATCGGCGCAGGACAGGATTATAGTGCCCAAGTGTATGCGCAAGCACAGGTACAATCTCTATTCCCTCACTCTCATAATCCTATGGGACGGTAAACCGACACGACCGGATAGAGATCAGGCGCAGGACCAACGGCTTTACGTGCTTTCCGAGCCACGGGGGTGAGACACCGCCAACTTCCTGATTCCGAGCAACTAGTGAGAATTTCCTGACGGAAAAACTTAATTTTTAATTTTTTGGCCCGACCCGGGATCTGAACCCAGGACCTCATGATCAGCAGTCGCACTACTACAACCACTAGACCAACGAGGCAATTAACTACCACTATACTACTTATAATATAGCCGCAACATAGTTGTATCACGTATAAAATACAAATTTTATTGTATTTTTATCAGGAACTGTGATCAACGTCTCGTATTACTATTTCTTACTTTGCTTTTTCTCCTAATATCTACTGCAACAATTTTAGGATTTGTATATTAAATAATAATAGTCATGACATAGCTTCCCTTGTAGTGAGGGTCAGCATGTACGCGGCTGCAGGTCGCGGCCGCGAGGTTTTTTTGTAACGAACAGCGCGTGCGCAGGTGGCCGTGCACCTGCTGCGGCCTAACGTCGATAGACACGGCATACGGCACGCTGTGTAATTTTTTTTTTTTGAATTGGTAACTGTGGTCATCTGAGATGACTAAGAATTTTCATCATAATATAGTAATGGTAACATAGTAGGGTATCTTAATAGTGTGTAGAAATAGATCCATCATAAAAAGTTATATCTACTAGTTAGCTGAGTCCAATCGCAACCACAATTATTTCACTTGCATTTTAAGTTTTGAAGGCAAATAAAAGAGTTTGATATTGATTTCTGTATACATTTAAATTAATAAAAAGTTTTTAAACTAATTAGGCACATGCTGAGTTCTTTTAACGTGTGCATTTATACAACTTCGAAAGACTTCTAACCACTAAGAAAACTGAAGTATAGGTATAATGATAAAATTCTTTTGACACTAAAACAATTAATTTCTATTATAAGTGCCATTAATAAAAATGCAATTTCTTATTATTTTATATATTTTATAGTTATAATTATTAAAAGAAGTTTTCATGTTATCAACCTTTATTAAGCTTTCAACTTTTCAGAAAGAGAATACTTTTTTAAATTGATATACACAATATATATCATATTTTATTAATTCATGTAAACAATAGCCAGCAGGCTATTGTCATGGTATTTTATGACTGGGTTGTAATGTAATGACAATAAATCAACAAAATATTTATAAATTAATATTATTCCAGAAATTGAAATTCTTGTGTATTTCAATATTTCAGAATGTGAAAAAAATGAAGATTAATACTAACTATAAATATATCATAACCGAGCTGCACGTAAAAATGCACGCACATATTGCACGTCGTCAGTAACACTTGTAACGCGCTGTCTAGTAGTTTTCTCACTCTACAACTTATTAAGCCCAGACAATGTAATGGCCGATCGACTTTTGTGCCTTTATTGATTCGTGCTTCGATTTCTAGGAATGGTTTGTGACTTATTAGCTAGTATAATTTGTTGTTTGTTTTAGGTGCGTGCATTTTTAAGAAAACCATTTAGAAAATATTATTTTGTATCCATTAAGTATTTAAGATTGAATTACAGAATAAAAATTTAAATATTTCAAATTCTCAAGTCGGCGGCACGCGTAAAATACGCGTAAAATATACAACACCGTTTGTTTATAACTGCAACATAATCAACCGGATATTATTGGTGGCCATAAATTATTTCTATAAAACTTGAATTCGATCATTTCAGTGTTACGAGTACGTCGTATAGTTAAACAGGGAAGTGAGAAAAAAGTTGTGTTAAATTATTCCCTCCGCACGGTTTTTTATTAGTAATAAACATTGAATCTGGTATCAGATAATTTCGCCGCGTCGTAGAGAAACCGATTGGAACTCTTTATTTTTAAACAAAGTTGAGGTCATGCGCTGTAATAAACACACATTCATGCAGATATAATATATCATTGTTTTTATACAATTACATAATACGAACATTTGAGTTTAAAAAATTGTTTTAATTATAATAAATTATTTGCGTTCGTTAAGACGACGATGTTTTTTGAAAGCTACCGTTGTATACCGAAATCTACGTTATTGAAGTGTAACCTTGCCTTTTTAAAAGTATTTTTATTTATTCTAATTCGTTTAGTAGAGTAATACTTTTAATGAAAAAAAGGATTTTAGAATAAGAATAACGAGAAAAATATAAAATGATTTTAAACTAAATTTCTTGAATTGAATTTTTGATTTGACGCGAACACTACACATTTAAATGCAACTAGGTTTTACAGATTTTATCGCGTATATTAACATATTTTATATTTCCGACATTTCGAAAGCTTTAGAGGACCTATGGTCATGGGGGGGACTGACGTGTTCGAAGTCCCAATGTCATAGTTAGCCACGGATACCTTCAGCTGAAAATTGTTAATTTTTTTTCCAATCAATGCCGTATGAACTTATAATATCTTGAAGTCTTGCATTTGTATACTTGGATTGGGATTTAATTTTATTTATTATAGAATCCGAAGCAAATGGTAGCACCCAGCATTCTTCTCTTTTGAAAGTAGGCCGTTTTTTATTTCAATAGCCTCGCAAATCATCCTTAGAAGGAGTCGGTGTTCTTTAGCGAGAATTTGTGGTCTATCAAATCTGATGTGGTGACGGGGCGATCCTGTACATGTTCACAGACTGCAGACTTCACGGAGCGTCGATTCTTCACATTAGCTGTGTGTTTTTACGCGGGTTTTAATTGATCTTTTAGTTTGACCTATGTAACGTTGGGTAAAATATAAGTTTAAGTATACACGATAAAATCCCTGCAACTTAGTTTCATAAAAGAAATAGGTATGTGGAAAAGGATAACACAAAAAGGATACAATCTCTTTTCTAATGGCTACATAAGTCCCTAAGTAACGTTACGTACAAAGTCTAGGAAAAAAGAAATTACATTTGTTTTTATTGTAGCTGTTTATTGACATTATAAATTTAAAATAAAAAATAAAAACGAGTTTATTATGCAAAGAAGGAAACTATCAATAACAAAAATAGTGAACATATTTATTTCTGCGTGTAAAACGTGAAATAAATTTCGTAAATCATTTAAAAATTAAAAATAATAATTGGACATGATAGAAAGCGTCTACATGACAAAGCACGGTGTCTCTTGGACGATAATATATTTAACATTTCCTGTCGAAAGATGCTCCAATTTTGAATTTGATTTAAAATCCTACCGTTGACAACAATTTCCTCTTATTTAATACGTAGATTTCATTTTCCCACGACTGATTTTGCTCCTGATACAGTTAATATTGCTAAATTTTATAAAACAATAGTATCTTCTGTCATGACTCATGACACATGATTGACTTTTACGGAATGCCTAAAGCCAATTAAGTCCGCCCTTTTTCCCTAATCCCTTTGTGAAGGTGTACACAAGTACTTTAAACCTGGTAGAGCCATGCTTCAGCTTTATTAATAGTGTGATATACTCGTAGTTGTAGCACGAACGGGTCGGCTCGACCGGGGTAGGAACAGGACCACACTCTCACGGAATACCAACGTAAAATGGCAGCTTAATGCTGCTGTTTCGTATGGTGATAGTAGAGAACCGAAAATCATCTTCGATGGAAAAGAGGCATTCTATCTTATTCCTCATGGCTGACAACGTATCTACATTTTGATTGATATAGATATCTGTGGGCCACAGCAACCACTTACCATCAGGTAGACTGTGTGCTTGCTAAACAATAAATGAATAAATAATCTTTCGGTAGTTCATATTTGGTCTGTAAAAATACCTGTGACAACGTACTCAACACTAAGTGTTTCTTTTTCTTTCCTCAACCCTATAAACCTCTTGCTAGAATCGCTCGCTCGACTCAGCATAGCTTTAACGTTGATCCTCGTCATCGCTCTGGCGAACATGGGGTGGTTATATCGCCATTCGTCAGAAGTCATGTCTGACATCCACAGAACGAATAGAGGTGAAGGAATTGCTTCAGCCCCCGTTATGCTGCAGTAGTGCTAGTCTTCTTTAATTGAATTTAAAAAAATTGGAGGAATTGAAAGTGTCATAATATACGATGATGTCAATCTGTGTGATTGGCATTACTTATATTTTATACCAAAATATTTTAATGGAAGTTTGATCGTTTTAAGTGGCTGTGTAAACGCCAAACCGTGGTATATCGTAGCTATCCAATACACAAAACAAAGGAACTGCTTGTGAGAACTATAACAATTAACTATCTAAAAATTAACAGGACACAAAATTTTATGAATGTACTGACAGTACATTATTGTGATGTTAATGATTATGGTTTCTATGCAGATTAAAAATAAAACAAATTCTGCTACATTATTTCAAAAAACGATAATAATACATATAAAATGAAAATAAAAAGTATACTTACACATTAATAATTTCGTGTTTTATTTTTAAATATAATAAAAATATCAAATTTAATAATAACAAAATTTTTTTGTAAACATAAAAAACCTTTAAACAAATTTAAAACACATCATTAATATGACACTCTTAATTTGTTTACAAGAACGCAATGTAATTGGTGGCACCATTTTAATTTAAAATTATTTAAGAAGGCAACATTATGTCAAGAGTGCGCCCGTGCGATATCGTGTCATCGAGTGCTCACCTGCGCCCGCCATCGCTTCTAATTTTATAAAAATCATATTTCGACTTCCGTTCCCGAATTGGAATTGGCGTGTTGTGCGCCAGACTTCGGCGCGCATTCAGTTATACTAACGATTTAGAAGAAAACCAAACAAACCTACGTAATATACAGATTAAGTAAACAAGAAACTAATTTATATTTTCACTTTATTGCCTTAAACTCCTTGAATAAAAATTGTACCTAAAAAGTCGCTCCATATGTATTAGGTATTTACGCAATTATAGGGTAGATTTCCATAAGCTGACACTGTACCTATTGACCTATTGATTACTTTATCTAGGTGTAATTTATTAATGTCAGTAATATACGCTTAAAATTTATTTCATTTAAAATTAATTATTATAATATTACAGAATATGAGGTGCAGGCATAAGTATGTTAATAAAAAAGTATAAAATATTCCTTGTCTGTCGACAAGGCACCATATGGCAAGCTTAACGCGTGCTCATCAAAAAAAAAGTTAAGCGTAGAGGAACATTTCGCAGGTCTTGAATTTCACCGAAAAGAATAAGTAAAAAACTGCGACAAAATCGACTCACAGCTGCTGTGAGGGCTAAGTTACTGTCACATGTGCTGGATAAAAATTAACGTTGACACACGAGGCCGAAATTCCTAAAAACTAATTCGAGTTTATTAAATAATGTGGCGATGCTCTATCATATTATATACCTAACTCTTTAATTACTCGTGTAATAAACTTAATAATATGCTCTACAGATATTGCAATGTGTACATACATTATGCTTGTCAAGTATATTTAATTTAACGATACACACACAATGAACGCTCGTTCGACAAAGCTGTTTGTTTCTGCGTATGTACTGGTCATTACGTACCAAAACTTTAATCTAGTAAACCTCGTAGTCTATAGGTAATGTTTGACCAACATAGAAGATAATTCATGCTCAACTTCTCGCGTGCACTCACGCACACATCTTTCTTTTTCCTACTTTACCAGCCCGTCACTTATTATTCACTACTGCACGCACACATCATAATATATTCCTAAAACCATGTTGTAAGTTGAAAATGATTATAAATATATACGTGTAGCGAGAGTACCTACGTATTCATACAATAAGTTGAGCATGGTTTTGGCTTGATTTTTGCGTCACTGAAAATGTAATGCGATTGAATGAGATTAAAAATAATGTAAATTAAAAATAAATTTCGGCTGGCAAACAGCTTAATAATAATTTGTATCAATTTAAACCAAAATATTTAATAAGTCATTACAAACATTAATTATAGAAAAATGTGACAAGTGCCTACCTATAGCAAAAATATTTTTTTTTAAAAACTCGTTCTTGTTTCTCCATAGGATATGCATGTTATTTATTTCACGACATTTAAAATAGTTACTATCCGGTTTTTCTGCAATACAAATTTGTGTTCCGTTTCCTTTGACTTCCAAGCTGTATAAAGTCAAAGATATGTTTTGGATTTTTAAAATTATATTTAATAAATTAGTAGTGACTAATCCGATATTTTGAATTATTACTTTAAGAATAATTAGATACAATAAATTTACGCTAAATTACTCTGCTTTGCTTAATAGACTGGCAGGGAATGACTTTACGCATTAAGTTGTTACGATTCAGAAATCATTAAAGATTTTGCTTATACTTACTTATAGGTAATTTAACTCAATTCTGCATTAATTCCGAATCTTCATTATAATCACCATCACCCTCGTAAAGTTATAGGCGCGACTAACAGGGATGTCAGGATAAAATGTTTATCGATGTTAGTTTCAGTCAGATGATGATAATTCAAAGTAACTTATAAGTTAAGGTCGAGTTATATTGTTGCGTTACGCATAACTAATCCATTGTTGTTTTCATACGTAATTCTTCATCCAATTTATCCTCGAAGATCGTGAACGCAGCGTGCGCGAGGTCTTTTATCGTGAATCGGGAGAGTTCCGCGCCAATGATCGTACGACCTTTCGACCCAGCGCGCGAGGCGTGGCCACACTCGATTGGCGCGCCCCGCCCGTTCACACGCCCCCCGCCACGCTGCCTCTGTGCTATACAATCTGTGCTTCATCTCACTACTCTGTACAACCCGATACTTTGTCGCTCGTTCCACGATGCCAGTGCCAACTTTTAAAAATGTCCTATGCGATTGTTGTAAGTCAAGAAATATTTCAGAAAAAAATTATTAATTGGATTACTAACTCGCCTACATACAACGGTTACTTGGTAATATACAAAACATATTTCGAATTCAATATTATGCATTAAGAAACCATAAACTTTTAAATTTTCGAACGCTTTAATTCAAATTTAGTTTTGAACATTTAGAGTTCAGACGGTTAAAACGCATCTAACGTTAAATTCCGCCGCTACAAAGGTGCTTTATTACCAAAAGTTATTTTAACAATTCCGTCAGCGTACAAAAGAAGAACGTAGTTGAATGTTTTCCTAAGCAAGTTACCCGTGGATGCTGAGTGAGCGTACCGCGAGTTGACTAACACCGGATCCCAGGGTCACATCCCTCGAGAGCTTTTTACGTGATTTCGAACGTTCCTTTTCAGATTTATCGGCGTCGTTTTGACGATCGAAAGGAAATGTAATTAGCCGCCCTAGCTTCATTAAAATACTTCTATTTGTCTACTTGACAGCAAACAGTGATTTGTTTACGCGCCTTTGTTCTTTCTATGTCGCATCTCATTATTTTTTGGTCATTAACAAAATAGTTTTACCGTTTTTATGTTTAATAAATCCCAACACTATTAAGAACAGTGAAAGATAAAGAATCACGGAATTTCAAATAATACGTATTTTATAAATAACTAAATTTATATTCCTTAGTAGTACCTAGACTTGAGAGGCTGATAAAACATTTTTATAATAGGTATTTCCTTTAATAAGATCTTCAGCATCTAGGTGGTTTAATTTACCTATGCATAACTTCTTCGAGAGCGTGGCGCAGTCAACCGTTTCCCTTTTTTGTACATTTGCACAAACTCTTAGTCGACTTCTAGTTAGACCTTGTTAAGCAGACATATTGCACAGACTCTACATTATTGACCCGACACATTGCGCAGTTGTTGAGCCGACACATTGCACGGACTCTACATTATTGAGCCGACACATTGCACAGTTGTTGAGCCGACACATTGCACAGACTCTACATTATTGAGCCGACACATTGCACAGACTCTACATTATTGAGCCGACACATTGCACAGTTGTTGAGCCGACACATTGCACAGACTCTACATTATTGAGCCGACACATTGCACAGTTGTTGAGCCGACACATTTCACAGACTCTACCTTGTTGAGCCGACACATTGCACAGTCGTTAAGCAGACACATTGCACAGACTCCACCTTGCTAAGCCGACACATTGCACAGACTCTACCTTGTTGAGCAGACACATTGCGCAGACTCTACATTATTGAGCCGACACATGGCACAGTTGTTAAGCAGACATATTGCACAGACTCTATCTTGTTAAGCCGGCATATTGCACAGTTGTGGAGTAGACATATTGCACAGACTCTACCTTGTTGAGCCGACACATTGCACAGTTGTTAAGCAGACATATTGCATAGACTCTACCTTGTTGAGCCGACACATTGCACAGTCGTTAAGCAGACACATTGCACAGACTCTACCTTGTTAAGCCAACACATTGCACAGTTGTTAAGCAGACATATTGCACAAATTCTACCGTGTTGAGCCGACACATTGCACAGTCGTTAAGCAGACGCATTGCACAGACTCTACCTTGCTAAGCCGACACATTGCACAGTTGTTAAGCAGACATATTGCACAGACTCTACCTTGTTGAGCCGACACATTGCACAGTTGTTAAGCAGACATATTGCACAGACTCTACCTTGTTGAGCCGACACATTGCACAGTTGGTAAGCAGACATATTGCACAGACTCTACCTTGTTGAGCCGACACATTGCACAGTTGTTAAGCAGACACATTGCACAGACTCTACCTAGTTAAGCCGACTCATTGCACAGTTGTTGAGCAGACATATTGCACAGACTCTACCTTATTGAGCCGACACATTGCACAGTCGTTAAGCAGACACATTGCACAGACTCTACCTTGCTAAGCCGACACATTGCACAGTTGTTGAGCAGACACATTGCACAGACTCTACATTACTGAGCCGACACATGGCACAGTTGTTAAGCAAACACATTGCACAGACTCTACCTTGTTAAGCCGACTCATTGCACAGTTGTTGAGCAGACACATTGCACAGACTCTACCTTGCTAAGCCGACACATTGCACAGACTCTACCTTGTTGAGCAGACATATTGCAGAGACTCTACCCTGTTGAGCTATTACTATACAGCTTTGGAAGTTTAACTTGATTATATTTTAAGACACAAAGATTTCATCTGAATCTTCAAAGAGGAGCTGCCGCCTGCTGCTGTCCCACCGCTTTCTAGCAACGCCTATGTTTAAGAAAATTTGGAATGATATTTCCTAGTGTATTATGTAACCATCATTAAGTTATTCATACAAATATCATTGTACTTGTGGTTGCCAAAGTTAAAAATGCTGTCGTATTTACGTGGGTGTGTGTCAACCATGACCTCAGAACAACACTACTGCCCTTGAACCGTCGCAATTTAACTGCACGCAACCGTCTTTAAATTGTAAATTTTTCGAGGTGAATTGCCTACGTAAAATAAAATATCTTTCAGCTTACTTTAAAAATTATTTTTAATGTATCTGCTAAGACAAAATGCAGAATACTGCCAGGAATGACATTTAAAAAAAACAGTGTAGTGGCAGTTTAAAAAAAACATTCCACAGGATTTTTGAACAATTAGACATCTTAGTTATGTTCAGTGTCTGAGAAAGCTCTAGAAACCTCAAAATAATTTGAGGATCGAAAATAGATTCTTTTTAAAGTTTTCCATAAGAAAATTTGGTATAGAGTCCAATACAACTCAATCGTTAATAATATTTACATTGTACTAAAAATAACAGAACTGAACTAAATCAACCTTAATCGTAAAAGTCTACCCGATTCATTCATTCATTTCATAGAGTTCGATCACTACCAAATCTACAATGCTTTAGTAAACAGATCGGAATATCTGCCTGCTAACAGTTCATCTGATCATGTAACTTTAAACAAAGAAGCCTTCAGTTGTGTCGTTACTGTTTTTACCTGAGTACAAGATGAAATGCCTAACATCCTATTACTAAACAAGTAAAAATAGACGGAGTGGTACTTATCCGCACCGACTGCTGACAAAAAGAGCTCTTCCACGAAACACAAATCTCAACAATATACGCAGTACATTGAGATATATATGTTCATAAACAAAATTTAATTTAGCGAACAGACCAAAAAACCTTCTAGTGGCTGTATACGAATATCCACTACCCCATATCGTCTCGGGTGTCATAAGAGATGGCAGATATGGAAATTATGGTGTAAGCTTGGAAAACAAATTAAGAAAGGAACTCCTGGCAACGAAGAACGGAAACAAGAGAAGAACGGAACGCAATCTCTTAAGGTTTTATTGATAACTTGGTTAGGACTTTCTTTTTCGAGGGGAAATCCTCATGAACACCTTTGGTTGCGGGGGCACCCAAAAGGTTATGCCGGACTCCCACCGGTTAAAACCCCACGGTGGTCTCCATCAGCGTGTAAGGGGGGTCCTTATTACCCCCAGCGACCTTGCAGTGCTGTCGCGATGTTTCGGGACCACTTCCGAGCCATCGTCCTCCTCAGGGGTTACATTAATATAGGTATTCGGGGCTCCGCCCCAAATGCTTGCAACCCCAGAGGCCCCGTTTCTGGTATAACTTGGTTAGGACTATGCCAAGGAGACTGCGCAAGTAGCACACAAGCGTTATGAACCCACAATATATCAGCCCGCACGGAAGTTAGAGTTTTCTTAGAAGCGTACGTACATATAAGAGTGTCGAAAAGAGGTTGTATCCTTATAAGAGTGTTTTATTTAGGGAAACTTCTTACACGTGGTAGAGCCATGCTGCAGTTATATTAGTAGTATTGTTGTAGCACGAATGGGTCGGCTCGACCGGGGAAGGACCACGCTCTCACAGAATACCAGCGTGAAATAGTAGCTTAATGCTGCTGTATTTCGTATGGTGAGTGTAGAGAACAGGAGACCCTTTTTACTGGAAGCGAGGCATTCCATCTTGGTCCTCACGGGTGACAACGCATCTGCATTTTGATTCGTAGTCGAGGATAGATGTAGATGTCTATGGGCCACAGCAACCACTTACCATCAGGTGGAATGTGTGCTCGTTTGTCACCCTATCCTATAAAAAAAAAACAAAAAAAACTGATACATAAGATGCATTGCAGTATCTTCCTGATGACAATTCAAAACAATAAAATGATTGCGGCTGCCATACATCTCATCAATGTGACGGACAGACCAAAGTTTTTGTCTACAATGCTCCTGCTTAGGTGCTCATGAATATTTTGCAATCTGAACATTAAATAGTAAATCATAACGAACATAAAAGCAGCGAACAAAATAGCAGTACATTGTATTGGAGTATCGCGGCGGCCAGTGGTCGACCAACAACCGCGGCCAATCTAATTGACACGGGTCGTTTACCGGGTGACCATCGGAGAGGCACCATAGCATACTATAATATGCTGTACATGCATATAAATAAAGATTAAGGGGCTTATTGGTTGCTTATAACGTAATAACGCTATTATTAAAAGCAAAATGTACAAAATTAGTCGTTAAACAAGTTTAAATGTTTTACATTCCGGTACATTCGGATCGATCATTCAAATGGATCGTTTCGGGCTTCATCACCCTACACTAAAAACAACATCCATATCATTCGGGATTCGGTTGGTTTTCGACTCACTCACAACTCACACCAAATCACGAGTTAAAAAGATTTCGTCAATTGTTTGTGATTGGTTGTACCGGAACATTAAAAAACGGATGAATGAACCATCAATACTTTTAAATGTACCAGCTCAAACGAACGAATCATGCATGATTGACACATGTCTAGTTATCAGGAAGATGCTGCTGCCCATCTCATGTGTTTCTTTTATCTTTGTCTCCTCTTACGCCACTAACGGGATGACATGGGGTAGTTGACTCTCTTACATCGCTACTACACTGCCAACTTTACAGTACATTGGAGTATCATTTTAGTAGAGCCGTGGTATCACAGGTATTTAGCGCTTCACATTAAATTTTATACGTGGTAGAGCTATGCTATATTATGGTCGTAGCACGAATAGGTCGGCTCAACCGGGGCAGGACCTCGCTTTCACAGAATATCAGCTTCAAATAGCGGATTAATACTACTACTTTTTCGTATGGTGAGTGTAGAGATCCAGAAACGCTTTTTTACTGGATACGAGGCATTCTATAAAATGAAACATAGTACGCGATCAAATTGAAGTACATACATTCCCGACTGCCCCACTGAAATTGTTAATTGCAGTTTTGAAAAAGTAAGATTTAAGAGAGTTAGTGAAGTTTTTTGTACATACTCCTACATTGTCATCCGATTCTGAGTGTATATTCAAAATTTCAAATCTCTAACACTTCGAAAAGTGCTCAAAATTTAAGTTAAAAGATTTCACTTGGAACTATAGACATACAGACAAACAAGAAAGTGACTTAATAAAAATGTGGTAATACCAATTTACCACTTACTGGACGTTAAAGGAAAGTTATGTGAAAAACTGCATATCTGAAAATTTTAAAAATGCTAAAATTTTCTCGGGAATTAGAAGAGGTATATACCTAGTAGAGGAATGTATATAGAATGTTACTGTACTTTTCTTCATCAACATCCACCTCTAAAAGCCTACTTCTGAACAAGGGCCGCTCCCGTCGGATTCGCCGTAGTCGTCAAGCTTAACGACGTCACGGTTTTATGACTGCTGAACCAAACATGTATTGTTATGGAAAGAAGCAATGTATAATGTATTTGTTTCCTCTGTCATGTTTTACAATACTAAAACATCAAAATTTAAAACAATAACGACCAATAGTCCAAAATTTTCATATTGCATTATGTAGGTATATAAAATACATTATAACGCTATAAAAACACGATAAACACGATGCAAAGTATATACACATACGAGTATTATAGTCAATGAAACGGTCATATAATCGTGCGACTGATGACCCCAAAGTACTCACACAGCACTCGCATCCACTCGTATGTACATCGCTCTATTGTTAAATTGTCCATCCAATAGCCACGACCTACTGGCGCGACTAGTGGCGCACAGACTATTTCAATAAAACTTTGAAAAAAAAAAACGAAATAATAAAGTCAGCAGTCAGCAGATCAAAGTTAGTTGTTACAAGTGGGGTTTTAAGGAAATATAGACACGCAATCATTATTTGACAAACAACATTTAACCTCACAATATCCAACATAATATGTAGATCCTTCGATTCGAGTCGCATCAAAATGACCGAATTAAATGTATTTTATTAAAATTGGATACTATTCGAATGTTTGAAATTTAATTAAGCCGAATAATATCGAAGATAATTGGAAAAGGATATTACCCAATGAACAAAATAAAATAAGTAAATTAGATGCATTTTAATGCTCGAAATGCCAATCGCCTGAATAATCGATTAGACAACGTCGATTACGGATGTAACTTAACACCTTATGTTCACTTTAACTGAAACGTTTTAATTTATCGTTAAAAGATAAATTTTATTTAAAATGAATTCATTCAAGAATAATTAGTAGCGTACATACGCCTAATTAGGAGAAATCGAATTCTTAAAATTGATTCTGATAACTCACAAGAAATTATATTAAACAGTAAGTCATAGCGATTATCTAAATGTGTACTCTGAAAATGATTTTGTCATTATTCCTTCAATTTAAACCGAAGTGAAAATGAAGTAAATAACTAAGTTTCTTTCTTTATATAATACCTACCTACATAGGTCACCTACATAAATATACAATATCACAGAATAAATAATAGTACTAATAATATGAAATACTATACTTCATCTTTTAAATATTTATTTACTTAGGTAAATATAATTAGAAAATGTAAAAGTTTAATGTTAATTGTTAAAAAAAAGTTTGTAATACAAAATTTTTTTTTAACAATTAACCAAAATATTCTTAAATAACACTTAATACTTATAATAAAATAGCATATAACAAATAAAAAAATTACCGTGTAGTGGATAGTGGTAGCGTAAAAGAATTTAAGCCTGCCAAGTATGGCAACATATGGCATACATCCTTTCTATAAAGCAATCCACGGGGGAGCCATGTAATGAATGAAAGAAATATAATACAATATTAAATAAATTATATGCGTTTAAGTAAAAAGTTCGATAGGTAAATAAAATTTTTGCATCTTACAGTTCTCATGTTAGGTTAAAGTAAAGTAAAGTAAAGTTACAGCCTATATACATCCCACCGCTGGGCGCAGACCTCCCCTCATTTCCGAGGGGGTTTTAGGGCGAGGAAGTGTCCGCAGCGCAGCCCCAATTCGTGTTGGTTGGCGAACTTGACATGCAGGTTTCTTCACGATGTTTTCCTTCACCGCTCTAAGCACGTGGTAAATCAGCACTTAAAATTGCAATTAACAATTTCATTGGTGCCGGCGGGGATCGAACCCGGGTTACTCGCGTTCTGTTATATTTAGAACGAGCCTTAACCATCTGAGCTACCACGGCTTCCATGTTAGGTTGCCAGAGGGAAATAACACACTATAAAGTGCGATCGATTAGTGCGCTAGTAGTTTAGCTAAAGAGAATCAGTTTAGGATATCAATTTTTCTGTCATTGAAATGTAACATTTAGTAAAGTCCATTTGCAAGTATACTTGGTAAGTGGCGAGTGCGAGGTGTGTGGTGGTAATGCGCAGGAGTGCGGGGTGGCGGGGCCGCGGGTCCGAGGCGCAGAACAAAGGGCGCTCCGTGAACCGCGACCGTCGCGCCTGGCTACCCGGGCCTCGTGCGCCGACGCACACGCGCGGTACACTCCTACTGCTCGCGTCCTGATTTTTTTACATTTCAAATTCGTTTTTAACATTATTGCAATAGCAGAATTGCAAACACAATCGCTTTCTCTTACTAATATATAATACTGCCTCGTTGGTCTAGTGGTTGTAGTAGTGCGACTGCTGATCGTGAGGTCCTGGGTTCGAATCCCGGGTCGGGCTAAAAAATCAATTATTGAGTTTTTCTGTCAAGAAATTCTTAGTAGCTGCCCGGATTCAGGATGTTGGCGGTGTCTCACCCCCGTGCCTCGGAAAGCACGTAAAGCCGTTGGTCCTGCGCCTGATCTCTCTCCCGGTCGTGTCGGTTTACCGTCCCATCGGATTACGAGAGTGACTTGGGCACTATAATCCTGTCCTGCGCCGATGGTTAGCCTCCGTTGAGGCAGGCTGCCGTGGCCGAAATTCGGTCTGGAGAACATTATTATTATTATTATATAGTAATATGCTGCATCCAATAAGATTTTCGTGTTCCTAATTACTTTTAAAGTCGTGAGATGCACATTTTATAGACACACAGTATAAATACTACCCGGGAAACCATATAAAGATACCAGCAGCTAAATTTAAGCTAACGAAGCATGAGTCTAGGCTTTAAGGTTACAAATTTCTAGAGCTGTAAAGTTTTTAATATACATTTACAGACTGCAACACCTTATCGGAACAGACCTACGGCTCCATAATCAGACAAAAAAAAAACGTAAATACTTCAGTAAAAATATCACATTACGAATAAAATGATGCAATCTTTACGTGGTAGAGCCCTGCTGCAGCTACATTAGTAGTGTAGTTGTAGCACGAATGGGTCGGCTCGACCGGGGAAGGACCACGCTCTCACCAGCGTAACATAGCAGCTCAATGCTGCTGTGTTTCGGTGAATGTGGAGAATGCAGAGCACCCTTTTTACTGGAAACGAGGCATTCCATCTTAGTCCTCACGGGTGACAACGCATCTGCATTTTGATCTGATTCATAATCGAGGATAGATGTAGATGTCTATGGGCCACAGCAACCATTTACGATCAGGTGGACTGTGTACTCGTTAATCACCTTTATCCTATAAAAAATACAACATTAAATGAAACTACTTTTGTTTTAAAGGGCTTCCTAAAGTAAAATACAAAAAAACATAATTATTACAATTGTTTAAAAGTAACATTGCCTTCTACAAGCGCTTACAATTCAATAGGTTTTAAAGCTATAATATATGACAGTTAGCTCAGCTCATTCTTAAAGACTGTAACTAGGTGTGTGTAGGTTCAGAAATGTTGATAAAGAATAAACTTGGAGACTGTTCTAAAAAAAATCAATTACATACATATGTAACGGTGACACACGGTCACGCCGTCCACCTGATGGCAAATGGAAACTGTGACTCACAGTCATCTACAGCTATCTCGACAAAGAGTGAAAATATAAATAGATTAGCGCAGTATTATCAAGCTGCTATTTCATGCTGCTATTGTGTGCAAGCGTGGTCCTTCCTCGACGAGCCGACCCATTGGTACTGCAACCATATCACAACTGCAGCATGACTCTACCACGTTTCTCCTCGTAAATTTTAAACTAGATTGAAATGTTTTTAATAGAAAATTATAGCATGAAATATTTATAAAATTTTTAACATATTATTTTGACCCTTAAAAATGCAATATTTTTCTAGATCATGTAGAAACGATGAAAAGTAAACTTACAAAGCAACAAAATTTACAAAATGGCGGCAATGTTCTCTTACCTACAAATAAGATAGGAATATTTAGTATCAGTTATTACTATTACGCTCCTACTTACACCCTTACCGTTATCGAACCTATTAGAGCCTATTAAAGTCCACTGCTGAACATAGGCCTTTCCCATAAATTGCATGATAAGGGGGTCGCTAACGCTATTTGTCATACTTGCCATGCTTGGCAAGCGGGTTTGGCAACTGCAGGTTTTTTTATTTTTAGTCGTCCTACTTAAACAGTATATATAAATGAATGAAGTATTAGAGGAAACTGTGCTTACATTCGCTTGCCCGCCTAGCCTACTTTTGTAAAACTTCCAATTATCGGTAATAGTTTAAGAGTTTATATCTTATTTTTCCAACAGGAACATTGATAAATCGTTTAGATTATGGACAGTGAAAGGTGACTTTAAATTCGTGTGCTCACATCATTTACATGTTTCTTACAGGTGGCTACACTACAGGCGGTCCGCGAGAAGCGGGCACGTACTACCCTGAAGCAAGTAGTGCAACGTCAGCCCCGGGTGCTTCTCCCCTAGAAGAGTACTACCCCCCTGAGTACTCGTCGGGGGCGTCCGCCGCGCCACCACAGCCCTACCTTGACGATTATTACCACCACGCACACGCACACGCGCAACCATTGCTCACGCATGAGCACAAGTATCAGCCGCACACGTATACAAAGCCTTATCCCAGAAGTAAGTTCTTTTTATTATAGAATAAGTATGACAAAACGAGCACACAGTCCACCCGATGGTAAGTGGATGCTGTGGCTCATATACATCTACATTTAATCTCGATTGAAATTTAAAATGCAGATGCGTTGTCACACCTGAGGACTAAGATGGAATGTCTCGTTTCCAGTTAAACGGATCACCGGTTCTCAACACTCACCATACGATACACAGTAGCATTAAGAGGATATAGTAAGTCAGCTCAAATTCCAATTTCGCCCCCACTTCCCCGCGCGTCGTATGCTTTGTACCAACATGTTTGTAATCACTAATACTGTAAGTAGATAGGTCGTTAGATACTTATTTTATTAGGTTTATCATATTTATGCCTGTTTCTTAACGCCAACCCAGTCGCTTCTATTTTTATCACGGTTATTTCCCATTTTAATTTTACATCGTCTTGTTGCGTAATGTGTATTCTGATCGTAAATGACACAACTTCTCCCTTCAAAAGCCTAAGCGATACTAACGGGGCGACAGGAATCAAGCTTCAGGGCGCCGATAGTTTAGGTAATTTCTTTTTACAGTGAAAATAATGGTATTTAAAAAAAAGTAAATAACATAAGCACTGCTTTATAGTTAGTTCAGTTAGTATGCAAAGTTTCATGATCTTATTAAAAGTATTTTATAACAGCGGTTTATTGTTCAGTTTGGAGGTAACTTTGGATTTTTTTTCTATCGAGAAAATTTTACGGAATCGTGTTTTCGTCTAACATAATCTTTAACATTAATCCTCAACTTTACCATATATTTATTTCAAAATTAATGCTGCAATACTTTCGGCATAACGGAGGATCTTGCTAAGCCATTTCAGGTTATATTTCCCCTTAAGCTACTATTTGACGCTGGTATTCTGTGAGAGCGTGGTTCTACCCCGGTCGAGCCGACCCATTCGTGCTACAACTATAATATAGCTGCAACGTGGCTCTATGTATAAAAGTTCTTTTACATCATTCCTTTATACCCTTACTTTGGTGTTTTCTTTATCGCCAACTATTATATGGTTTTTATTGTCCTGTTTTGTGATACTCTAGTATAATAGTTTCCGTGTGGGAAGTTTTTACATAGATAATTTTTTGGTAAACTGGAGTGACAAACGGACTACAGTGCAACTGATGGTAAATATCTGCTGCGGTCCATGAACACCTGCAACCATCTTCAAACAAAGCAGGCTACAGGTGCATTGTCACCTCTGAGGACTAAGATGAAATGTCTCACAGCCCGTTATTATACTGGCTCTTTATACCCTTCAAACAAAACACAGCAGTGCACGCCGTCTTTGCCGGTAGACATAGGCAAGAAGCCAAGAAGGTGGTACGTACCCAGACGGACTCCTAGCTTAGAGTAAATAATAGCTCTTAGGCAGAAAATTAGTCCTACAACCTATATTTGTCAATTACAATCGTAGATTGATTATGGAAAAAGTTGTATCCACGACTTTTTTTGCCACCAGAGCGGCGCCACTTAAAAATGAGGTGTAATATTTGAGAAATTTCATAGCGGGGAAGCTCATTTGTACGAAATACGTAAAGGTTAATGTTTATTTCTTAATAATTAGATTAAAAATAAATAAACCAAACCACAGGATATTCATAAAAGTGAAAAAATCAAAAAAAGAGATTAAATGTGATAAAAAATTAAAGAGCAAACCACTGAGTCAGTGTTTTGTGTGTTAATATAATACTCTAGAAACTGATGAACTTTTATTTTGAACTAACTTCTCAATTAAATGACATTGCGTAACAAAATACTTTAGCTCATTGTCAAGTAGTGACATCTGGTGAGTGAAATAATATTAGAAATAATAATATTATTGACGGCTTCGCCGCGATCGTTAGGAGGCGGTGTGCTCGCGCTGCCCCGTTTGCAAAATAGCACCAACAGTATCCTTGGGGTATTCGTTGATGGTATGGAGTGTAGAAGTAAGGACTACCAACTCCTATAGTAGAATAGTTGAAAAAGTGGCCATTTGTAAACAGTAAATAACAGCTCAAAAACTCTCCACAACAACTGGAGTAGCTACTGGGATGAAATGAACTTAGCAGTTGTCGACGCTTAATTGTGCTGTTAAACTGCTGAGTAGCTCTAAAATCTAAAATAATTTTATTTAGTAAATATAACCTTGAAAAAGTCGGCTATCCCACTAATATTTTTCGGTGCGTTCTTTAAAATTTACCCCGTAGTTATAGTGGCGCCACCCTTATTTAACGGTTTTCTATGGACACTATAATACACAGTCTGTACTTCTTACTTCTACACTCCATAGTTGATGGGTTGGTTTTGCCACATCTACAAGCGTGGGTGCGTAAACGTATAATAAACTGCTGTGCTTTTGTGTGGATCTATCCCATATTTTTTTCTTTTTTTTGTAGTGTTTAGATGTAATTTTTTACTAACCCTAGTTATAATTTAATTTGTTAATAACAATTACAGACTCTGCTTAAAATAAATAAATAAATTTAGAAAAATCCAGGGCTATAAAAGATGACGTATAAAAGTTTCGGTACAAAAATAATTACCATAACTTTAACTTAAAAATAATTACCTTGAACTGCGTCAAAACGTAACGCTACAAAAACATAGCAGATAGATATTCAGGTCGTCCTTGTCTCACAAAAACAATATACATAATTTAACAGCTGGTCGTTAGAAAAGATCACAAAACGATAACCACAACAAAGGGATTTCTTGCATCGCGTATAATTAATGAATATATTCAGTTTCAAGATGGACGGTCATTAACAGAGTCGAGTCTTTCATCTCCTTATTAAATCAGTGTATAAAGTTTCTTGAACATGTCACAGTAATGCACCAATTTGTCGAAGTTTTAGAGGTTTTTTTACGGTTTTGTAAAATTTTATGTTAGTGTTTATTGCTTAATTTAATCGGCTCTTTTCGGTATTGATTACGTATCAAGGGATTTGCTAAATTCTACAGAAGTTAAAGTTTTTATTTAGAATGTTTTGCAATATGTTGTTTGTTTCCCATAAAATTGTACTCGGATTTAATTTTCAAAACTAACAGTTTCACTGTTCTCTGCTATCAATTGTAAATATGTTTTGTTATTAAATGTAGGATAAACTGATTCTCCATTTCTCGTTTCTAAATTCAACGTAGAAACATGGAAATTACTTCATTTCTTTTTTTATAAATAAGCTATAATGTTTTTTTGACATGACCATTGTTTTAGATGAAATACTATAAAGTTCGAGCTTTTCTTATTTAATTTCTTATTAATTCAAAATAAACTTTAATAATTTGACAAGAATAAACGTATGCTAAATTCGAGGTCTGGTTTGTTCATGTAAAAAGAATGAACGAGGAAAGAGTGACAAAGCAAATCTATGTGGCAGAAGTGAAAGACAGAGTCGGAAAGGGACGTCTTAGGCGAAAGATTATCGATGAACCTGGCGATATATTGAAAATGGGCCAAATTAAAAGTACCCTTAATCGACGAGCATGTATGCGTAGGTATATGGATGTGGAGGAGGCGAGAGAGGTGTGTCGGGATCGTGCCAAATAGAAGTCTTTAGTCTCTACCAGAGGGATACCTCTGGGTGACAGGCATGAGTTTATGTTCAAGTTCTCATGAATGAGACTCCTTCAAAGAAGCAGCGGCAAGAAAGTGTGGTATTTCTTTGACATGTGATCCATTTTGATGTGTGTCCGCAGGCACAGGCGGTCGGTACGGCGGCGAGGTGTACGGCGAGGGCTACGCCGCGGAGTACGGCGGCGCGTGCGAGTGGAGCGAGTGGCCGGCCGAGCAGCACGCACTCATCCCCCAGGACAAGCTGCCCTACCCCGCCTCCGGTCCCTGTTTCACTGGTGAGATTATTTATATATATATTTATTTATTTGTTTATTATTTATTTAAAGCTTCATAGACACACATATATATGTATAGATATATATAGACATAGGTATATAGGCGAACTTAATGCCCAAGGCATTTTCTACCAGTCTACCTTGAAGTCGTCTACTTCCAATCTGTTGACTTTATGTTTGATGACTTTATTTTTGTATTGTATAAAACTAATTTAAACTAATTTAAATTCCCAACGTTTCGAAAACTTTACAGCACCCATGACTGCGGAGGGTAAAATCCGTAAAGTTAATTTTATTCAATGTGTAGTAACCGCTTAAATATAAGAAATCGTTATTTATTTTTGTACATTTTTTATTGTCCCTGTGAGAACAAAAGCTGGTGTACCAACTGCGCAACATCAACAATAACACTTATTGGTATTTTTCATGTTTCCTAAATTGTATATCACAGCGGTAATATAACACATAGTTGTTTTTTTTTTAAGAATAAGTACGACTAACGAGCACACAGTCCATCTGATGGTAAGTGAATTCTGTGGCCCATAGAATCCCACACCCATCTGCGTTATCACCTCTGAGGACTAACATAAAATTCCTCCTTAGATCTCTTACCTGTGAAAATGGTCCCCACTTCTGTACATTACGTATATTCATTACATTTCATGTTACCAGACAGTATTACACAATATTCCCGCTCTATCACTGATCGTTTAAGTTTGGTTGTAAATTTTTAACTTAAATTCGAATATTCTGGATAAGTTTTAAATTGTGATTTGAAATCATAATTAATCTAGTTCGTTCTTCATGGTAAAAATTAAAACTGCAAAATCAGTTCCATTCTGATTACAAACAGCTTTTCACTTTTTCTAAAAAAAATAACTCATCTTTTTTGTCACAAACCTTTCCCTCTCAGGGCTCAGTGTTGGATCTATGTCTAGTTTTCTATCATTACAAATAGATCTCCTAGAGACACCTAGACACCTAGAGTATTTTATATAAAACATGTGTATTTAATCAAGAAGCTTTAGTAGAACTCATATGGAGGCCGTAAAATCTTTTGTATTCACAAAATATTGCGTGTTGCTTACTCACATGACGCCATCACATGTTAAATTTACAAATGAATTAACAGTCCACCTGATGGCAAGTAGATATAAAAGCTCTTGAACCAAATTAAAACGAAATAGGTCACATGCGACGCCACCCCTGGGGCTCTGGAACTAAGATAAAATGCCTCAATGTCTTTCAAACTGATACACAGCACGCCTTAATGCCTCTTAGTGCCAGAAATCAGAAGATGGTAATATACCAACCCAGATGGATATCTACACAGAAAAGAAACTGTACCACCTATTATTTAGAGTATAATTTGCTGTAATTTTTGTCAAAAATATACAATGAGTTGTACATAGTAAATCGAACGTTCGTTACGGTTTAGGATCAGGCCCGATCCAACTATGGCAGTTCCTGCTGGAGCTGCTCACCGACAAAAGCTGCCAAGGCTTCATCTCCTGGACTGGAGACGGCTGGGAGTTTAAGCTCACCGATCCCGATGAGGTCAGTTTCTAGGAGCTTTTATTCACTTTATCTCTAATATCTAGTTGACGCTTTTTATTTATTTCAAATAATTAACCTAACATGATTTGTTTAAAAAATAATTATTATTTACATATATATAGTTTTATTTGTAAATGTTATTAAAATAATGTACAGGGACTTGACTCTGATTAATATTGTACAAAAAAATATTGATGACATCCTTATACAACGACAAATTTATTTTTTTAATAAGGTTTCGTTATAATGTACATATTTGTTTCGGCAAATGAAGCTAATTTGCTCACATCGGGTCATTTAACTGCAATTATCCGTTTCAAAGTAGACTAAATCTTTAGTTTAAAAAATACAAACAAAAATTAATATTTTATTTCATTAACTTATGATCTAGCATCATTTAATATGGTAACATAAGTGAAAAGGAGTGATTTTTGGCAGCATAAAAATAGTATATAATGGCGTCGGAGACCACGAAGTTCCAATTCGAACTGACTTCGAAATACCGATATGCGGTAAAAAATTCTTGAACTAGAAAATATATAACCTTCCTGCACTTAAAACTACTGCTATTAGTTGTTACTGCAGCTAGGATTGAAATGGAGGAAACGTACATAATACATATATTTAAGATGGGCATCAGTTTACTAAACAATCTCAGTATATAATAATAATGAGCGAATTTATCTTGCAGGTGGCGAGACGCTGGGGCATCCGCAAGAACAAGCCGAAGATGAATTACGAGAAACTTTCTCGTGGTCTGCGCTACTACTACGATAAGAACATCATCCACAAGACGGCCGGGAAGCGCTACGTCTACCGCTTCGTATGCGACCTGCAGAGCCTCCTCGGGTTGGTTTATTTTCACATATTTAAGCAAAATAATACATTATATTCTAACATTCATCTGCCTTTGTGTCATGACATTTATGGCCTAAAGCTATGTGGGATTTTTTTATAGGATAGGGTGACAAACGAGCACACAGTCCACCTAATGGTAAGTGGTTGCTGTGGCCCATAGACATCTACCTATATCTATACTTGATTACGAATCAAAATAACAAGATGCGTTGTCACCCGTGAGGACTAAGATGGAATGCCTCGTTTTCAGTATATATTTTATGCTGGTATTCTGTGAGAGCGTGGTCCTTCCCCGATCGAGCCGACCCATTCGTGCTTCAACTATACTTCTAATATAACTGCAGCATGGCTCTACCACGTATAAAATAGGAAAATACTAAAATAAAATAGGAATAGCAGTTATGATGAAAAACGGTTTTATCTGTAATATCTGATTTAATTACTTTTTTTGCTGTATTTATACGAATTAACCAAAAGAAAAAGTAAATGAATAAATTTAAGCGGACAAACAAAAGTATACAAACAATAATATGTATTGTTCAGGATGTGCGATAAACAAACTACTTAACCATAAATTAGCATTAAGATTTGCCCCACGTAACGTAACCCGCGCATATTGACAAACAACGACATTAAAATTTTATTGTGTGATATATCATGTAATACGTACGTAATGATACGTACGTAAATGAAGAAATAGATGATCGGGTGATTCGTTTGATTCCTATCTAAATTCAATTAATAATTTACTCATTCATTAGAGTGCCATAATAAAATCATATATTTTTATATAATTTCTTATTTGATTTCTTCTGTTTACGCGAACACCACACATTTAAATAAAATTAATTTATAATTAGTCTCCTTTCATCGTATGACTACAATAATTCAAGGCACATCACTAAAGTCACAGTATAATTTCTTATTTGATTTCTTCTGTTTACGCGAATATCACACATTTAAATAAAATTAATTTATAATTAGTCTCATTCTACGAGCACTTAACCCTATGCTCATTTCATCGTATGACTAATAATTCAAGGTACGTCACTAAAGTCAAAGTTTTAGTAGCAACATTTAAAAGCACATATATAATATAATTTTGAAATCTTATATAGTAAAAGACGCATTTTCTAAGTATTTTTTTTAATTAATAAATAAGTAAATAGTGAAAGTATCTTATTATACCTTAAAAGTGTACCAGTAGTATTTTCTGTCTTGATGACTTAGAACTATTTCTTATCGAAAAGAGAGAGAACAAAGAAATCTTTTTCTTGGATTTCTAAAATAACCAATTTTAATAAATAACCTCTTTTCAGAATATCACCGGAGCAGTTACACGCGATGTACGAGCCCAAAATGGAGAAGAAAGACGACGACTGAATCGAAACTCACGAACATCGGAACACACCCAAAAAAACGCTCATAAATTATCTAGAAACTCTATAATTAAATTCGCAAAATTTTACATTCTTTTTTGTTTATTTGTGCAGTTTTCAGACTTTATACTCATCTTTTATAATGGCCGTAATAAGAAAACCTGTGAAAACACAGTGACTTAAACTACACACATTTTTGCAGATCGGTTTGTAACGCAATATTTTCAAATCGATTCTTAAATTATCCCGTGGAACAAAGTTGTAAGTAGTTATAACCAGGATCACATTACGTCGATCTGGTCTATTTAGTATAACGTAAAGATTAAAAATATTTATTATTTTAATATTGGTGCTGTTAAATTATTTGACGTGATACTCCTTTTTTGAAATTTTACTCTACTTATTTTATACAGGATACCATGATGTATAGTAGATAGTTAAATTTATGTATGGGCTTCGAACCAATCTGTAAAAATGTGATTCATCCCTAAAATAGACGAAAACTTTTTTAACAGAAAGATTATGAATTTGACTTTAATTTTTATTAACGTGTTTCGTAATTTTCCGCGTCCTTGATTTTCACTATTAACAAAGTAGGTTTCATATAATACGTCGGACTTGATCTCATAAGCATCCACCAGTGGAATCTATACTTATTAAACAATAACATACGATCGTTTTGAAGGGTCTATTATAAATACATCTAACATAATCTTATATATTAAGTACCCATTCATGACCAACAGTGCCTTACTATATCACAACTTATTGTTGTTGAATATTTTTGTTTCGTATTAATAAACAAACATTATTATCATGATTGGTTTTGATATTTTAGCCTTTTAAAACATTTACAAATCTTAAATAGTTACTTTTATTTGTAAAGTATCAAACAACGCGTGTTTTACCACTGAAATATTTTCGTAGTTTCCCTGCGCGTAGAAAATATCAAAGCACTGTCGATTCTATCAAACTTATCAATAAAATTAGGGCATAAAATATTTTACCCTTAAGCGTAGCTCGCTTAAGGGTAAAATATTTTAAAGATAAGCGGTGCCTTTATTATAACAATTCTCGCGCAAACGACATCGATAAATATAACGTTCTAACGACCTGTTACATATTACTTGTCTTACGCAGTGCCGTCTTTAAGGCAGGGCCCGCAGGGCCCTGGCCCGAGGCCCCGAGGTAGGCAGGGGCCCCACAATTCTGAAAATTTTCGATATACAACAACAAATTTTATAACATAATAAGAAAAATATCAAATCACACACTTGGTAAAATAGAAACAAGATTTAGAAAATTTGTTTAAAAATTTATTTTTGCACTAAAATAACAGTAATTATATACAGCTTAAAAAACTTTTTTTCTCGATTTCTTCGCAGCAAAATTAGATATAAAATTTAAGGATTTTCCATCCCTTACATAGGCCCCAGCCAGTACCTTGGCCCATAGCCTCGTTGATCCTAAAGACGGCACTGGTCTTACGCGAGTTTAAAACAATAACGTGGTACATATTTTATGACTCAAATTTTTAAATTAGCTGGAACTATTCGATAAAGGTACTGAAGTGCATGTGAATAAAACATATGCATAGATTAAATAGTAAAATTCTGCTATCGATTTAATAATACTGTAAATATAAGTTAATTTGTTACTTTATAAAGATAATTAGGTATTATATTATAATAGTCATTAAGTGTTGTATGTTTGATTCGCAATTGTTGCAATATGCGGTTAAAAATAATGCATAGTTAAAATGATGGACATAAAGATAATTAGGAATCTTTTTTAATATTTTTGTTTGGAAAAGTCCAAAGATTTCGGAAATCTATTATACCCACCAATTGGTAAAACTATTGTGATACCAAAGGGATTTTCGCGTTTAGGCAAGTCTCAATATATGCTATCTAATCAATTTGTATTGCAGTTAATATTAGGAAATCTGAGATGTCATGAAACAAATGCCCCGTTAAAATAAAACAACATACTGCAACATCGGGTGACGTCGAGTTGTCGCTGATCTCGTAATAAGGGATTGTAATTTCTAACTAGTTATGAAATTAATTAGATGTATTATTTTCAATTTTTATAGCTCCTAGCATACACCGAAGATATTTCGATAAGTTTTATTTTGTAAAATATTCTATTCCTCCATCAATAACATACTTTGTTGCTAGCACTCAGCCGGTGGGGTGTCTTGATTTTTGATATAATTACGACGGTGCTGTAAGCTATACATTATAATACATTCTAACAATGTCTTCCCCGTTCGTTTCAAAGTATTGAGCTTCTTGGCTGAATAAGTAAGGTTTAAAATAGCTTGTGAAGTCTAAAACTATATATTTATTGTTTGTGATCCATATCAAAGAACATGACGTTATATTACATCTAATTGCAGCCAAATTTTTAATGTACGTGTAAATGTCTTTGTATGTATTGATGGAAGATATAAAATTAAATATATATATTTACGAAATTATTGTGGTGTTTCTTTTATTTTATTAACCCTTCGCTTTTACTATCTTACTATTTTTAATTATAATAACACAAATTACAGATTACTGCGTTTCAGCAGATTGCGAAGTCCAAGTTTATTGATTGATAATAGTGTTGCGCGCCATAATTAATGCCCGGTATATGGCGGGTGTATTAGCGCCATCTAAAATCAGGTAGCAGAAATAGGAGTGTCAAGATCTTTCTAGAACTTTCACACTAGCGCCATCTAGTATCGAAGTTTTCGGTGGAAAAGGTCCTATATAAAGTTGGTAAGAAGCGCGACCGAGTCAGTATTGAATTGGCGCAGTGTTGCCATATATACAGATTTCCCCGTATTTATACAGATTTTTGGTGTGTGATACAGATTAGCGCTGGGTACAGATTTTTATACAGAGTTTTCTAACTCTATTGATAGGATTACCATAATATTCAACTTAAAATAGAATGAAGCAAAATAACTGACTAGATACCGCGTTACACACATTCGTGTTTCTATTCTTTATCGTTAATTTATTTTTTCACAACGTAATTAGTTAGTATGGCAGAATTACAAGTGTATTACAAAATATGTATACAAGGTGTAAGTGTGAACACCGTTGTCACTAAAACCATAGGTAGCCTTTAATATAAAAATATTTATCCGAATTCTAAAAAAAACCCTATTTTCTTTTGAGGTTTCTGTCCGAAACCGTCCGTAAATTCATGGATACCCTATGCGCCCGGGTGACGTAATCACTGTAAAGATCACCGCCCGCGCTAGCTACCTACACTATATTCCAATAAAAACACAGTAGGTACACATAACCTGTGATGTAACTTTTCCTTCATACTTTCACCCTGGCTTAGGAAAAATTGAGATTTTACTAAAAAAAAATTTGTTATTTTTCATTGAATTTACGTTCTATAAGTGACTAACTCCCTGTGTATAAAATATGTATAACTGAAAATAATAATGTAATTATATGTTCATTTGGCGAATGTTTGAGTTTTAATATGTTGTTTGCTTAAATTAATGTTTTCAATTTTGCTATATAAAAATAGTGTATAGTGTATATTTTATACGTGGTAGAGCCACGTTGCAGCTATATTATGGTTGCAGCACTGCAACCATAATAGCTGACGCTCGACCGGGGAAGGACCACGCTCTCACAGAATACCAGCGTAAAATACCAGCTTAATACTGTTGTGTTTCGTATGGTGAAAGTAGAAATCCGGAGACCCTTTTTACTGAAAATGAGGCATCCCCTCTTGGTCCTCAGGCGTAAAAACGTATCTGCGTTTTAATTCTTAAGCGAGGATAAATGTAGATGTCTACGGGCCACAGCATCCACTTACCATCGGTGGACTGTGTGCTCGTTGGTCACCCTTATTCTATAAAAAATATTTTTATTTAATTACGATAATCAAACCTTATCTGCTTATCACGTTAGTAGTTATTCCTTGTTTTTCAAAAAAAGCATGATGATGATCAATTATTCTATTTTGGTTTATTAAATTATACAGATTTTATACAGATTTTAAGTTTAAACAGCATACAGATTTAATACAGATTTTAGCAGCGTCTAATACAGATAAAAGGTTCAAGACATCTGGCAACACTGCGAACACTTATAGTTGATATTCTTTAAAATATTGGGTTTTCGATATATCGATAAATAAACTTATATATAAAACTCCGATATTGATATATTTATAACAATCGTTATGTCGAAAATTTTATATTTAAATAAAATATCAACAGTTTTAGTTTGAACTGATCAGTTGGAATGATCAGCTGAACTGACCGTGTGTGGCATCCATAAGAGATCGTAGTTATGTACCTTCTGTTAATTAGAAATTTCAAGTATATAGGTATACAGGTATATAGGTATAGGTATATAGGTACTACCTATACGTTCAACAAAATTTAATTGCCCCATTTTATAAATTATTTTTTTACTGTTCTAACCTAGTGCTTAGTTACAACCCCACCTGACCGTAAGTGGTGATACATCTAATGTAGGCTACAGCCTAAGATGGTAACACGCACTGACTTAACAAAAGTCTATTTTTGCCTTTAAAACAACCACATTTTCATCGGACGGAAGGACAGATGCTGGCAACTTAATCAAGTTGAATAAGTTGAAATTATTCAACTTATCTATGTGAGGTTTGTACTTATAACTTTTTAGTAAGTACAAATCATGTTGGCCTAAAATAAATAGACAAACAAATTTTAGGGGTTGGTATTGTTAATATTATCCTGAAGTCTGCCTCATCATCATCATCATTACAGTAATTCACAAGTCAACTGCTGAACATAGGCCTCCGCCAAGGAATGCCACAAAGCACGGTCCTGAGCCACCTGCATCCATCGACCTCTACAGGTCTGACAGGTCGTCACTCCATCTAGTGGGGGGTGGCCCTACACTACGCCTACCGGTACGAGGCTGCCACTCGAGAACCTTTTTTCCCCATCGGTTGTCGGTTCTTCGAGCTATATGGCCGGTCCATTGCCACATCAGGTTACTGATCTGTTGAGCTATGTCAGTCACTCTAGTTCTACTGCGGATATCCTCATTTCTAAATTTATCACGCAGTGAAACCCCGAGCACAGCCCTCTCCATTGCTCGCTGAGCGACTTTGTGCGTCCTCATACGGCCAGCAGTGGAGAACCTATCCGTTGGGAGACACTATTACTATATATCTATATCTAACAGCCATAAAATTAAGAGTGTGATCGAAGAATTTTTGTGTTCTTCTGACCTCCGACCGCATGAACAGTTTCCACGAGCTTGACATTTATATCGTCGACTTCATTGCCGTCTTCTAAGCACTGAAAACGGTTTTGTAACACAAGCTGAAATCTTTCGGGTTTTTGGATTAGAGCACGAGAGAGACGGAGCGTTGACTTCATTAGACGACACCTCTTCAACTTAACGTTTGGATTCAGTGTGCCTCTAACCATTCGGTGATTGCTGCCAGTTTTGCTTCTTGCAATCACTGAGACATTACTAAACAGACGTTCAAAATTGACATAATACATATAATACATAAACACTCACGCCTGTCACCCAGAGGGGTAGGCAGAGACTACAGACTTCCATTTGGCACGATCCTGACACACCTCTCTCGCCTCCTTCACATCCATACACCTACGCATACATGCTCGTCGATTAAGGGTACTCCCAATTTGGCCCGTTCTCAATAAATCGCCAATTTGGTCGATAAATTTTCGCCTAGGACGTCCCTTTCCGACTCTGCCATTCACTTCTGCAACGTAAATTTTCTTTGTCACTCTTTCCTCATTCATTCTTTCCACATGACCAAACCACCGAGGCATTCCTTTCTTAATCCTGGTCACAACATCGTCTTGCAAACCACACTCTTTTCTTCTTACACAATTTCTTACCCTGTCATTCAAATTCAGCCCTAACATACTCCTTAACGACCGCATTTCTACTGCGTTCATTCTACTCTCCTGCTTCTTCTGCCACACCCAACTTTCACTACAATACGTTAAAGTAGGGACCAACACAGCATTGTAAATTGCCATACGTGCCTTTTTCGACACATTTTGACTCTTCGCAATAGAGTGCAGTGTGTAGTAACTGCGGTTGCCAACCCGCTCGCCAAGCCAAGCGCGTAGCAACTATGGCAAATATCCCCCCATGAGCAACGACGCAAATAAACGACCCCCAGTCCCCGGCGGCCCCGCTATTTCTGGCTACGGTGGCGACCATGGTAACCAGCGGGGCAGGGGGTGCTAAGAATCTCCGGTGGAGGTTCGGTTGCCACCTACGACGACTCGACCTGGCAACGTATAACGCACGCACCCTGAGGACTGATGAGAAGATACTAGAGCTGGAAGAAGAGGTAGACAAGTTGCGCTGGCATATTAATGGATTATCTGAGGTCCGAAGAGAGGGGGAGGACACGGTAATCCTCGAGTCCGGCAACTTGTTCTATCACCGGGAGGGCGACCATCTGTCTCAAGGATGTGTCGGATTTATCGTCTACAAGTCTCTCGTCAACAACGTTGTAAAGATTGGGAGTGTGTCGACGAGGGTTGCGTACCTGATACTCAGAATCACCAAGCAGTATTCGCTGAAGGATATACAGGTCTACGCACCAACCTCAGCACATCCCAATGAGGAGGTAGAGGAAATGTATGAGGATATTTCTAGAGCCATGCATTCCTCCAAAACCCACTACACGGTGTTGATGGGAGACTTCAACGCAAAACTAGGCACAAGAGAAGGCGGTGAGTTGAAGTTAGGGAAATTTGGCGTAGGGCAACGGAACCGTAGGGGCCAGCAGCTGGCTGACTTTATGGAGAAAGAGGGACTCTTTATGATGAACTCTTTCTTCCAGAAGCGGCCCCACAGGAAGTGGACCTGGTCGAGCCTCGACGGTTCGACAAAAAATGAGATTGACTTCATTATGACGACCAGACGCCAACTGTTCAGTGATGTCTCAGTGATCGCGAGGGTGAAAACCGGCAGCGATCACCAAATGGTTAGACGCACACTGAACCTAAACGTTAAGTTGGAGAGGTCTCGTCTGATGCAGTCAACGCTCCGTCCCCCTCGTGCTCTAATCCAGATTCCCGAGACTTTTCAGCTCGAGTTACGTAACCACTTTCAGTGCCTACAAGATTGCAATGCAGTGGACGATATAAATTGCAAGCTCGTGGAAACTGTCCACGCGGTCGGAGCTAAGTTCTGCAAGACCCGCCGCAGAAGAACACAAAAACTCTACGATCACACTCTTAATCTCATGGCTGTTAGACGGGCGATGAGGCTGCAATCGTCAACAGATTTGACAGCATACAGGCAACTGAACAGACAGATCTCCAAATGCATGCGGCGAGACTTACGCAACTTTAACACTGCTCGTATTAAAGAAGCGATCGAGCGGAACCAGGGCTCCAAAGTCTTTGCCAGTGATCTATCTGCCAGAAAGAGCCAACTGCCAAAGCTGAAGACTGAGTGTGGCAGCATCGTTTCCGAGACACCTGATATTTTGAGTGAGATTGAGAGGTTCTATGGGCAGCTGTACACATCATCGTTGGAGCCACACGCAAGTGTGAGTAACGATCCAAGAGTAAGTCTTACCCGACATTATTCCGATGATATCCCGGACGTCAGTCTGAGCGAGATTAGAATGGCTCTCCAGCACCTTTAAACGGCAGGGCCCCAGGCGAGGATGAAATTACAGTAGAGCTTCTGAAAGCGGGTGGAACACCGGTACTTGAAGTCCCTCAGAAGCTCTTCAATTCCGTCCTCTGTGGTGGCACTACTCCGGAGGCGTGGAGCAGAAGTGCGGTGGTCTTGTTCTTTAAGAAAGGGGACAACGCTCTCTTGAAGAACTACAGACCGATTTCCCTTCTGAGCCGCGTCTACGTGCTGTTTTCGAGAGTCATTACGAATCGTCTCGCACGCAGACTCGACGACTTCCAGCCTCCCGAACAAGCCGGTTTCCGAAAAGGCTTCAGTACCATAGACCACATACATACCCTGCGGCAGATTGTACAGAAAACCGAAGAGTACAATCTGCCACTTTGCCTGGCGTATGTGGACTATGAGAAAGCCTTTGATTCCGTCAAAATTTGGGCGGTGCTACAGTCCCTTCAGCGGTGCCAAGTTGACCGTCGGTATATCGAAGTGCTAAAGTGTTTGTACAGTAGGGCTACGATGGCTATCCGAGTACAGAACCAGAGTTCGAAACCTATCCAACTGCAGAGAGGTGTAAGACAGGGTGACGTTATATCCCCGAAACTCGTCACCGCTGCGTTGGAAGACGTTTTCAAGCTGCTGAACTGGAAAGGATACGGTATTAACATCAATGGCGAGTACGTCACTCACCTTCGATTTGCCGACGATATAGTCCTTATGGCAGAATCGCTGGAGGACCTTAGCACTATGCTCAATGACCTCAATGGTGTCTCCCAACGGATAGGTCTTAAGATGAACATGGACAAAACAAAGAGCTTGTTTAATGTCCATGTCACATCTATGCCGGTAGTTGTTGGGAGCACTATGCTCGAAGTTGTTGACGAGTACGTTTACCTGGGACAAATAGTCCGACTAGGTAAGTCCAACTTCAACCGAGAGGTCAATCGACGGATTCAACTCGGCTGGGCAGCGTTCGGGAAATTACGATACATCTTCTCGTCAGGTATACCTCAATCTCTGAAAACTAAAGTGTACAACCAGTGCGTGTTGCCAGTGATGACTTACGGATCAGAGACGTGCTCCTTCACTGCTGGCCGTATGAGGACGCTCAAGGTCGCTCAGCGAGCTATGGAGAGGGCTATGCTTGGAGTTTCTCTGCGTGATAGACTCAGAAATGAGGATATCCGCAGTAAAACCAGAGTGACCGACATAGCCCAACGGATTAGTAAGCTGAAGTGGCAATGGGCCGGCCATATAGCTCGAAGAATCGATAACCGATGGGGAAGAAAGGTTCTCGAGTGGCAGCCTCGTACCGGTAGGCGTAGTGTAGGGCGACCCCACTAGATGGAGTGACGGCCTGGTAAGACATTTTTTTTTTTATAGAAGAGGGGGCAAACGAGCATGCGGCTCACCTGATGTTAAGTGACTACCGCCGCCCATGATCAACCGCAACACCAGGAGAATTGCGGGTGCGTTGCCGGCCCTTTAGAAAGGAGTAAGCTCTTTTCTTGAAGGTCCCCAGGTCGTATCGGTCCGGAAAAATCGCCGGTGGTAAACTATTCCACAGAGAGGTTGTACGTGGAAGAAAACTCCTTGTGAAACGTACAGTGGTGGACCGCCAAGCATCTAGATGGTGTGGATGGCATCGAGAAATTGCCGTGTAGTGCGTTCACGAAATTTGGCGGCTGGGATTAATCCGAACAATTCCTCAGAGCACTCCCCGTGATAGATGCGATAAAATACGCAAAGAGATGCAACATCTCTTCGCAGCGCCAGTGAATCGAGCCGATCGGAAAGCACTCGGTCGTCGACGATTCGAGCCGCTCTGCGCTGGATGCGGTCAAGTGGAAGTAGCTGGTACTGGGGAGCCCCAGCCCAGAGATGGGAACAGTATTCCATGTGCGGCCGAACCTGCGCCTTGTAAAGTTGCAGGCGGTGTGCCGGCATGAAATACTGTCCCGCTCTGCTGAGCACGCCAAGCTTTTTAGAGGCCAATTTGGCCTTCCCTTCCAAGTGACCACGAAACTGCACGTCGCTCGATATGTCGACGCCGAGGATTCCGATACTGGCTGAGGCAACAAGGGGAGTGCCTTGAAACTGAGGGGATACGACAAAGGGGTTCTTTTTAGCGGTTAACGCGCAAACTTGTGTCTTCTGGGGGTTAAACTGGACTAGATTTAGTCGTCCCCAATCCGAGACTCTGTTCAGCAAAGACTCGACTTCAGACACAAGTTTGTCCCGGCACTTGGAGACGTTTTCCCGAGAAATATTGGCTCGACCGGTGTAAAGAGCATCACCAGTGCTGTCATCCGCATAGCAATGAATGTAGGAAGTCGATGGATGCAGGTGGCTCAGGACCGTGCTTTGTGGCATTACTTGGGGGACCCTATGTTCAGCAGTGGACTTGTGAATGGCTATAATGATGATGATGATGATGAATAGAGTGCAGGGCCCCATTTACTCTATTTCCCGCATTCACTCGTCGTTCTATATCCTTATCATATCACCCATCCCTGCTAAATAAACAGCCCAAATATACAAACTCATCTACTTGCTCGATCAACTCCCCTTCTATTCTTATTTCACAAATCGTTTTACTTTCTTCTCTTTCAAAAACCATAACCTTCGTCTTACTTGCGTTTACTTTCATACCCCTTTCTTTTAATGATCTGTTCATTAATGTAGCCATCATTTGCAACTCGGCCGCCGACGACGCAAGAATAACTTGATCATCGGCGTACAAAAGGCATTTGATGGTTGACTCACCCATTCTTAATCCGCATTCTTCATTTTTCAAATTTTGCAAACAACTGTCCATAAATAGGTTGAATAGCCACGGGGAAGCCACACAGCCCTGTCTGACACCTTTATGGATGTCAAACCAGTCCGAGTAGACCACGTTGATCCTAACACAAGCACTAGAGTCCCTATAAAGAGACTCCAATGCCTGTATCAAGCCAGCGCTCAACCCAAATGAGTTCAGTGTTTGCCATAGCACATCCCTATCCACATTGTCATAGGCCCTTTCCAAGTCCATGAACGCACAAAAAAACTTTCGATTTTTGGCCAAAAACTTCTCCGCGATCATGCGTATGGAAAAGACTTGATCTGTACATCTCATTCCCTTTCTAAATCCCAAATTTTGCCATCAGTTTCTTTCATGACCCTTTCAATCAGTACCTTAGCATACAGTTTTTCCACAATGCTAAGAAGGCTGATTCCACGGTAGTTTTTACAGTCCTGCTGTGACCCTTTTCCTTTATATACTGGGACTATCACGGCTTTGCACCAGTCTACCGGTACCCGCTTCAGTTCCCAGCATAAATTAAACAAGGTGTGAAGCAGGGCTGCCACCACTTCCTCTTCAGCCCTTAGCATTTCGAGTGAAACTCTATCATATCCGGCAGCCTTACCTGCTTTCATGCTTTTCATTGCTTTCAATATTTCATCTATACTTATCTCGCTATCTCTTTCCTCTTCTTTCGGAGTTTCTACTTCACTTAGTACACAGGTTGTCTCCTCACTCATGAACACGCTTTCAAAATATTCCTTCCATCTCTTTAAACTCAAAACTTCATCATTTAGAATATAGCCATTCCCGTCTCTTATAGCATTCATCATAGGCTGCTTTGAATGTCCCCTGGCAGTTCTTACAAGTTTCCAGAACATTTTAATATTTGCCTGGAAGTTATCCGATATTCTTCTATCATTCTTATCCGTTCTTTCTTGCTTTTTTCTTTCAACTACTTCTTTTATTCTCTTATTTAGATGTCTAAAGACTGCCTTTTTTCTTTCAATATCATCATTCGTACCGCTAGAATTACCAGCCTTTGTTGCTAGTAAATCTAGCCATGCTCTCTTCTTTGCTTCAACTTCCATACGTATCTCATCATCCCACCATAACGTTTTATTTTTTCTTTCATTCTTTCTCTTACTAACACCACATACTTCGGTAGCTGCATCCACTAAACCTTTCTTTACATTTTGCCATACATTCTCCATGTCCTTTCATTTACATTCTCCACTCCTTCATACATAATTCATCCAAACCACATATATTTTCTAATACGCTGTAACGCAGTGGTAGACACAGATGATCGATGGCGCCAACGCCTGAACAGACCATTAATTCGGCATAAAACCCATACATACGGTGAGGAGACTTTCACCACTCTCATTTATACTTTCATCACCAAACGTTCCCAATATCCTTTCATAACCAAGCCTCCTCACCCCAGCCCTTCCATTAAAATCTCCTAGCGTAATAATATATTCATTTCCCTTACACTTCATTAACACCATCCTTACCATTTCCCAAAACTGCTCTCGGATATAAGTAGGCTTAGACATGTCTGGGGCGTAGACCCCTAACATAAACAACTTCTTTAAGCCCACTTTCATTCGTATCCATAGCAGTCTTGAGCTTACACATTCATACTCTTTCACACATTAGCCCATTCTTTCTGAAAGGATGATACCTACTCCCTGGCATGCCCGCTCGATCTCGTCTACATCAGACCAGTATGCGGTATACATGTCATGTGCAGTACATCCTTCCCCTTCCTTTTCGTCTCATTTACACATAATACATCTATTCCTCTATCATATATCATATCGCATACTTCATCCATTTTATCATTCATTGCCCCACATACATTCAACGTAGCCAGAATTCAAAATTGAATTTTTTGAATTTGGTAGTACTTCTAAACAAATGGAAAGAATTTTTTAATGAACACTCTAAAAGAAAAGGTTTTTGGTACAAAACGATACAGAGTGAACCGCCTCGAATAACTTGATTTATGTGTACGAAATTAAATAGAAATACTATTAAATTAATATTTAGATTATGAACAGGTCATATTCCATCAAAAAAAGTTTCTTATTTGATGAAAAGAACTGATTTACCTAATTGTCAAATTTGTGGAGTAATTTTTTAATGGAATGTGAGCGGAACCAAGGGGCAAGGGAATTATTTGTAAGGACAAATAAGATAAATGTGTACAATATAGGTATTGCGCAGGGCATCCTACATGCCCCCACCTCGGATATCGCATTGATTATGGGCAGATTAATAACAAATGTATAGATTTTAAGTTAGTATTAATGGGATTGACATGTTAACTAACTAAAAAAACAAAAATAGCCAGTAAGTGACTGTTCGGAAAAAGGAGTTACTGGCCTCTTTCCTGATGCAATTCTACAAGTGTTTGAATGATTGTCGAGGTCAAACACGGTAGAAAAATTAAAGGTGTTCAAAACAGAATTTGACTCAATATTCTCGGGCATTTTTCAATCCAGGTGGTTGAAGTTATTAAAACTTAATTTGCTCATATTCGCATAATAAAACAAAATAATGTATCCTACGCAGTCTGAAGAGCACCTCCCAACCCCTATCAATTGCATACACTATCCCCGTAGCCACCACTCCCAGTACGACACCCAACACCACCACACTAGGAACGACACACCACTTTCGATAATACGATACGTGTTTCACCTCTACACGGGGCATCCACAGGTGAAGTAGTCTCTGCGGTGGCTGAAGGCTAGGCTGAAGGGTATAGTGCACGCAACTGAATTAGGGTGGGATGTGGATGTTCTTCAAACAGGGCAGGACACATCATTTTATTTTATTACGCAGAAATGAGCAAATTAAGTTCTAACAACTTCAATATAATGAATTTCCTCAAAGTAACTCCTAATTATTTTTAATTATCGAAAAAGTTAAGTATTTGGGCGTAACAATCGACCAAAAACTAACGTGGAACTCTCATCTTAGCAACGTACGTTTTATGGCTAAAATTGTTTTAGGTACGTGCAGTCGTATGGTTGGGAACAACTGGGGCTTGCGTCCCAGTATGATCCTATGGCTGTAAAGCAACATAGTGAGGCTGATTATCACCTACGCCTCCATTGTCTGGTGTAATAAGCTAATAAGGCCAACCAAAAGAAGACTGCGGACAGACTAAATAGTCTACAAAAGACTAACTGCTTAATGGCAACTGGAGCGGTGCGATCATCGCCTGGAGCGGCTCTTAATGCACTTCTGTGCCTAACGTCCCTTGATCTTTATTTAGACCACGAGGCGAGGGCTAGTTGTATTAATATGATTGAATATTTTTGCAGATTGATTTCCGCACACTGAAGTATGTGACAAAAATTTCTGCCCAGAAGATAGAGGTGAATCTACCCTAATTCATACTAAGTTTGAATTTGGGACATTCCCCATAAATCCCAAAGCATATGTCGACGTCCATTTTTGACTCATCGGTGTACCATATAAAGCTACCGACATCACAGATTACCTGTCCATTCAGCCAGTCCTCTCTGGAGGGTAGTTCCACTATACACTTTTTATTAAGTGTATAGTGGACGCATGATATCTGAGATCATGATCATGAGTTGAGCATGGATTTCAATTTTTAGTAAAGCAAGCGCAGACCGCCCTGGACGTTAATCCTATACAAACTAGCCCTCGGGGGGTTGGGAGTTGCTCTTTAGACTGCGTAGGATACATCATTTTGTTTTATTACGCGAATATGAGCAAATTAAGTTCTAATAACTTCAACCACCTGGATTGAAAAATGCCCGAGAATATTGAGTCAAGCTTGAACCCATTATTTATAGATCTTCATTAACAGAGCCATATAAAGTTCTCAGACTTATTAAAAGTAATGATTGGCAGGATATTTCTCCCAAATGTGTAGACAGCACTTCGTATCTTACTGGCTATACCTGTGATATAACTATAACTGTCGCTAAACGGAAACGAAGTTTTAGTACATTAAAACATTTAAAATGTACCTACGTTTCTACCGCGCCAGGAAAGACTGTCATATCTTGGAACCTTTTCCATAGAAAATTCTATTGCCCAGAAGTTAAATTATTCCGAAATAACAAAAAAATGCAAGCGCATAAGCCAGAAACCTGGCCATCTAGGCTTTTCATTAAGTTTGTTGTTGGTAGTTCTTTTGTTCTTTTACGTTTTTTAACACTGCAGAACAATAGTTTAAATAAAATTTGTAAAATAAGATTATTAACTCTTATTATTTAATCTATCTGATACCTTTAAACGAGCAATCTACGTATATATATATTTCTCGGTAAATGTTGATCCAGTGAGAAGTTAGAACAATTGTTGATCCACCTATTTGACGTGTTTGCTCAGCTCCTCGTCGCACAAACTGATATACTTTGATCCATCCTTGATGCGCGTGTGACGTCGCTGGATCTTAACTAACAGGTTTTCAATATACTCGTCAGCGATTTGACCAACATTTGTTGATCTATCAACGGCCGAAAAAATCATACTGAATATAATTTTTTAGATCCAGGAGATATTTAATTTATATGCGACATTTACTTAGACTAAGTGGATCCGGAGCCATAATTGACGAATAGGTACTCGAACACGAAGCGGCAACGTCGCGTTCTGTGTGTGACAGAGAACCCAGTAGGCTACTTCGTTATAGTAATAAGGTAAGAAAATGCGTTATCTACTGATTTTGTGGATCAAACTTTGGCAGGTTTTATTGTGATAAAGCTCGAACATAAACGTCTTGCACGTTTGTTCGAGTTTTTGTTATCGTGTGAGTGAATTTGTGTTATTTTGTTCATTTGTCATAGATCAATTAGAAGATGATGGATAGTACTTTACTACAAATTAATTTATCACTCGAGTATGTGTGTATGTGTAAGGGTGGGTGAGGGGTGCCATTTAGTGCGCGCGTGTGTGTTTACGTGTGTGTGTGTGTGTGTGTGTGTGTGTGTTTTTATGCGAGTTTGTATGTGCACGTGCGTATGGGTGTATGTGCGTTCATGTGTGTTCGTGTGAACGCATGTGCGTGCGCGTGTATGTGAGTGTATGTGTGCGTGTGTGCACTGTTGCGTTTTTTGAGTACATGTGTGTGCAGCAGTGTGCGTGTGTTTGTGCCGTTGTCTGCTTGTGTGTTTGTGTGTGTGTGGGTGTGTGTGTGTGTGTGTGTGTGTGTGTGTGTGCATGCGTGCGTGCGCGTGCGTGTGTGTGTGAGAGTGTATGTGAGTGTGAGTGAGTGTGTGTGTGTGTGTGTGTGCATGCGTGCGTGCGCGTGCGTGTGTGTGTGAGAGTGTATGTGAGTGTGAGTGTGTGTGTGTGTGTGTGTGTGTGTGTGTGTGTGTGTGTGTGTGCGTGCGTGTGTGTGTATGTGTGTGTGTGTGTGTGTGTGTGTGTGTGTGTGTGTGTGTGTGTGTGTGTGTGTGTGTGTGGTTTAGCGTGTGTTTGTTTTTGTGTGTGCGTACGTGTGTGCCGATGCATGCATGCGAGTGTGTGTGTGTGTGTGTGTGTGTGTGTGTGTGTGTGTGTATGTGCTTGTGCGTGTATGTGTATGTGTATGTTCGTTCGTTCGCGTGTGTGTGTGTGTATGTGCTTGTGCGTGTACACCGTGAAACACGCCAACTTTGCCTGTTTTTTCCATAAATTTTAATTTATTTAATTTTTTTTAAGCGGACATTAGTATATTTTATTATTTGCTACAACTTTATGATCGTGTGCACGTATTTGTTTTGTTAAATTTATTGAAAGTTAAAATTTAAACCAATATTTGCTCGATTTTGAAGACGGGCAAACGATTCTGAACTTTTGCCAACATTGCCACGTTGATTTTTTAAGCAAATACAGTTTGTAATGGACCAGCAATAAGCGTCACTACCGAGATGTGAGAAATCTTGGCGTTTGTTTAAAAACTTTGTTAGTAGTGTTAAAACATTTACAGTAAAATGAGTGGGCAAAGTTAACTAGCTATTTTCGCTCTTTTCCATACAAGCCGCATTGAGCGATTATATGAGTGATAAAAATGTTAGGGTTGTCACATTCTAGTAAATGTCAATCATCTTACAAAATTTCTATAGAGGTAGCTGAATATTATAAAAATCGTGATCAAGATTAAATGTTTATTTGTTTTTTCTTTTATTTCTAAATTTAGGCGAAAAGTGGATTGCAGAGGCCCGTCGGGCTACGTTGAATGTATGTGGGGCAATGAATGATAAAATGGATGAAGTATGCGATATGATGTATGATAGAGGAATAGATGTGTTATGCGTAAATGAGACGAAAAGGAAGGGGAAGGATGTCACTACACATGGCATGTATACCGCATACTGGTCTGGTGTAGACGAGATCGAGCGGGCATGCCAGGGAGTAGGTATCATCCTTTCAGAAAGAATGGGCCAATGCGTGAAAGAGTATGAATGTGTAAGCTTAAGACTGCTATGAATACGAATGAAAGTGGGCTTAAAGAAGTTGTTTGTGTTAGGGGTCTACGCCCCAGACATGTCTAAGCCCACTTATATCCGAGAGCAGTTTTGGGAAATGGTAAGGATGGTAAGGGAAATGAAAATATTATTATGCTAGGAGATTTTAATGGAAGGGTAGGGGTGAGGAGGCTTGGTTATGAAAGGATATTGGGAACGTTTGGTGATGAAAGTATAAATGAGAATGGTGAAAGTCTCCTCACCGTATGTATGGGTTTTATGCCGAATTAATGGTCTGTTCAGGCGTTGGCGCCATCGATCATCTGTGTCTACCACTGCGTTACAGCGTATTAGAACAGAAAGGTTACAAGATGAAGGTGAGAAAAACAAGTTCAAATGTAGACTGAAAGAAAATATAAGTAGTTTGGATGAACTATATATGAAGGAGTTAGACTTGGAGAACGTATGGCAAAATGTAAAGAAAGGTTTAGTGGATGCAGCTACCGAAGTATGTGGTGTTAGTAAGAGAAAGAATGAAAGGAAAAATAAGTGTTTATATATATATATATATATATATATATATATAATCATCCTTACACGGTAAATGTTGATCCAGTAAGAAGTTAGAACAATTGTTGATCCACCTATTTGACGTGTTTGCTCAGCTCCTCGTCGCACAAACTGATATACTTTGATCCATTCTTGATGCGCGTGTGACGTCGGTGGATCTGCACTAACAGGATTTCAA